>OY804579.1:10647682-11981305 GCA_963680875.1 Bathymodiolus brooksi | reverse complement strand
GGAGTTATATCTCATTAAAGACGTAACATTTAGAGGAGTTTATCTCATTAAAGACGTAACCTTTAGAGGAGTTATATCTCATTAAAGACGTACATTTAGAGGAGTTGGAGTATCTCATTAAAGACGTAACATTTAGAGGAGTTATATCTCATTAAAGACGTAACATTTAGAGGAGTTTATCTCATTAAAGACGTAACATTTAGAGGAGTTATATCTCATTAAAGACGTAACATTTAGAGGAGTTATATCTCATTAAAGACGTAACATTTAGAGGAGTTATATCTCATTAAAGACGTAACATTTAGAGGAGTTATATCTCATTAAAGACGTAACATTTAGAGGAGTTATATCTCATTAAAGACGTAACCTTTAGAGGAGTTATATCTCATTAAAGACGTAACATTTAGAGGAGTTATATCTCATTAAAGACGTAACCTTTAGAGGAGTTATATCTCATTAAAGACGTAACATTTAGAGGAGTTATATCTCATTAAAGACGTAACATTTAGAGGAGTTATATCTCATTAAAGACGTAACCTTTAGAGGAGTTATATCTCATTAAAGACGTAACCTTTAGAGGAGTTATATCTCATTAAAGACGTAACCTTTAGAGGAGTTATATCTCATTAAAGACGTAACATTTAGAGGAGTTATATCTCATTAAAGACGTAACCTTTAGAGGAGTTATATCTCATTAAAGACGTAACATTTAGAGGAGTTATATCTCATTAAAGACGTAACATTTAGAGGAGTTATATCTCATTAAAGACGTAACCTTTAGAGGAGTTATATCTCATTAAAGACGTAACCTTTAGAGGAGTTATATCTCATTAAAGACGTAACATTTAGAGGAGTTATATCTCATTAAAGACGTAACATTTAGAGGAGTTATATCTCATTAAAGACGTAACATTTAGAGGAGTTATATCTCATTAAAGACGTAACCTTTAGAGGAGTTATATCTCATTAAAGACGTAACCTTTAGAGGAGTTATATCTCATTAAAGATGTAACATTTAGAGGAGTTATATCTCATTAAAGACGTAACCTTTAGAGGAGTTATATCTCATTAAAGACGTAACATTTAGAGGAGTTATATCTCATTAAAGACGTAACCTTTAGAGGAGTTATATCTCATTAAAGACGTAACATTTAGAGGAGTTATATCTCATTAAAGACGTAACCTTTAGAGGAGTTATATCTCATTAAAGACGTAACCTTTAGAGGAGTTATATCTCATTAAAGACGTAACATTTAGAGGAGTTATATCTCATTAAAGACGTAACATTTAGAGGAGTTATATCTCATTAAAGACGTAACCTTTAGAGGAGTTATATCTCATTAAAGACGTAACATTTAGAGGAGTTATATCTCATTAAAGACGTAACCTTTAGAGGAGTTATATCTCATTAAAGACGTAACATTTAGAGGAGTTATATCTCATTAAAGACGTAACCTTTAGAGGAGTTATATCTCATTAAAGACGTAACATTTAGAGGAGTTATATCTCATTAAAGACGTAACATTTAGAGGAGTTATATCTCATTAAAGACGTAACCTTTAGAGGAGTTATATCTCATTAAAGACGTAACCTTTAGAGGAGTTATATCTCATTAAAGACGTAACCTTTAGAGGAGTTATATCTCATTAAAGACGTAACATTTAGAGGAGTTATATCTCATTAAAGACGTAACATTTAGAGGAGTTATATCTCATTAAAGACGTAACATTTAGAGGAGTTATATCTCATTAAAGACGTAACCTTTAGAGGAGTTATATCTCATTAAAGACGTAACATTTAGAGGAGTTATATCTCATTAAAGACGTAACCTTTAGAGGAGTTATATCTCATTAAAGACGTAACATTTAGAGGAGTTATATCTCATTAAAGACGTAACATTTAGAGGAGTTATATCTCATTAAATACGTAACCTTTAGAGGAGTTATATCTCATTAAAGACGTAACCTTTAGAGGAGTTATATCTCATTAAAGACGTAACATTTAGAGGAGTTATATCTCATTAAAGACATAACATTTAGAGGAGTTTAACTCATTAAAGACGTAACATTTAGAGGAGTTATATCTCATTAAAGACGTAACCTTTAGAGGAGTTATATCTCATTAAAGACGTAACATTTAGAGGAGTTATATCTCATTAAAGACGTAACATTTAGAGGAGTTTAACTCATTAAAGACGTAACCTTTAGAGGAGTTATATCTCATTAAAGACGTAACATTTAGAGGAGTTTAACTCATTAAAGACGTAACATTTAGAGGAGTTATATCTCATTAAAGACGTAACATTTAGAGGAGTTATATCTCATTAAAGACGTAACATTTAGAGGAGTTATATCTCATTGAAGACGTAACCTTTAGAGGAGTTATATCTCATTAAAGACGTAACATTTAGAGGAGTTATATCTCATTAAAGACGTAACCTTTAGAGGAGTTATATCTCATTAAAGACGTAACATTTAGAGGAGTTATATCTCATTAAAGACGTAACATTTAGAGGAGTTATATCTCATTAAAGACGTAACATTTAGAGGAGTTATATCTCATTAAAGACGTAACCTTTAGAGGAGTTATATCTCATTAAAGACGTAACATTTAGAGGAGTTTAACTCATTAAAGACGTAACATTTAGAGGAGTTATATCTCATTAAAGACGTAACATTTAGAGGAGTTATATCTCATTAAAGACGTAACATTTAGAGGAGTTTAACTCATTAAAGACGTAACATTTAGAGGAGTTATATCTCATTAAAGACGTAACATTTAGAGGAGTTATATCTCATTAAAGACGTAACATTTAGAGGAGTTATATCTCATTAAAGACGTAACATTTAGAGGAGTTATATCTCATTAAAGACGTAACATTTAGAGGAGTTATATCTCATTAAAGACGTAACATTTAGAGGAGTTATATCTCATTAAAGACGTAACATTTAGAGGAGTTATATCTCATTAAAGACTTAACATTTAGAGGAGTTATATCTCATTAAAGACGTAATATTTAGAGGAGTTATATCTCATTAAAGACGTAACCTTTAGAGGAGTTATATCTCATTAAAGATATAACCTTTAGAGGAGTTATATCTCATTAAAGACGTAACATTTAGAGGAGTTATATCTCATTAAAGACGTAACATTTAGAGGAGTTATATCTCATTAAAGACGTAACCTTTAGAGGAGTTATATCTCATTAAAGACGTAACATTTAGAGGAGTTATATCTCATTAAAGACGTAACATTTAGAGGAGTTATATCTCATTAAAGACGTAACATTTAGAGGAGTTATATCTCATTAAAGACGTAACATTTAGAGGAGTTATATCTCATTAAAGACGTAACCTTTAGATGAGTTATATCTCATTAAAGACGTAACATTTAGAGGAGTTATATCTCATTAAAGACGTAACCTTTAGAGGAGTAATATCTCATTAAAGACGTAACATTTAGAGGAGCTATATCTCATTAAAGACGTAACCTTTAGAGGAGTTATATCTCATTAAAGACGTAACATTTAGAGGAGTTATATCTCATTAAAGACATAACCTTTAGAGGAGTTATATCTCATTAAAGACGTAACATTTAGAGGAGTTTAACTCATTAAAGACGTAACATTTAGAGGAGTTATATCTCATTAAAGACGTAACATTTAGAGGAGTTATATCTCATTAAAGACGTAACCTTTAGAGGAGTTATATCTCATTAAAGACGTAACCTTTAGAGGAGTTATATCTCATTAAAGAGGTAACCTTTAGAGGAGTTATATCTCATTAAAGACGTAACCTTTAGAGGAGTTATATCTCATTAAAGACGTAACCTTTAGAGGAGTTATATCTCATTAAAGACGTAACATTTAGAGGAGTTATATCTCATTAAAGAGGTAACATTTAGAGGAGTTTAACTCATTAAAGACGTAACATTTAGAGGAGTTATATCTCATTAAAGACGTAACCTTTAGAGGAGTTATATCTCATTAAAGACGTAACATTTAGAGGAGTTATATCTCATTAAAGACGTAACCTTTAGAGGAGTTATATCTCATTAAAGACGTAACATTTAGAGGAGTTATATCTCATTAAAGACGTAACATTTAGAGGAGTTATATCTCATTAAAGATGTAACATTTAGAGTAGTTTAACTCATTAAAGACGTAACATTTAGAGGAGTTATATCTCATTAAAGACGTAACCTTTAGAGGAGTTATATCTCATTAAAGACGTAACATTTAGAGGAGTTTATCTCATTAAAGACGTAACATTTAGAGGAGTTATATCTCATTAAAGACGTAACCTTTAGAGGAGTTATATCTCATTAAAGACGTAACATTTAGAGGAGTTATATCTCATTAAAGACGTAACATTTAGAGGAGTTATATCTCATTAAAGACTTAACATTTAGAGGAGTTATATCTCATTAAAGACGTAACATTTAGAGGAGTTATATCTCATTAAAGACGTAACCTTTAGAGGAGTTATATCTCATTAAAGATATAACCTTTAGAGGAGTTATATCCCATTAAAGACGTAACATTTAGAGGAGTTATATCTCATTAAAGACGTAACATTTAGAGGAGTTATATCTCATTAAAGACGTAACCTTTAGAGGAGTTATATCTCATTAAAGACGTAACCTTTAGAGGAGTTATATCTCATTAAAGACGTAACATTTAGAGGAGTTATATCTCATTAAAGACGTAACCTTTAGAGGAGTTATATCTCATTAAAGACGTAACATTTAGAGGAGTTATATCTCATTAAAGACGTAACATTTAGAGGAGTTATATCTCATTAAAGACGTAACATTTAGAGGAGTTATATCTCATTAAAGACGTAACCTTTAGATGAGTTATATCTCATTAAAGACGTAACATTTAGAGGAGTTTAACTCATTAAAGACGTAGCATTTAGAGGAGTTATATCTCATTAAAGAGGTAACCTTTAGAGGAGTTATATCTCATTAAAGACGTAACCTTTAGAGGAGTTATATCTCATTAAAGACGTAACCTTTAGAGGAGTTATATCTCATTAAAGAGGTAACATTTAGAGGAGTTATATCTCATTAAAGACGTAACATTTAGAGGAGTTTAACTCATTAAAGACGTAACATTTAGAGGAGTTATATCTCATTAAAGACGTAACATTTAGAGGAGTTATATCTCATTAAAGACGTAACATTTAGAGGAGTTATATCTCATTAAAGACGTAACATTTAGAGGAGTTTAACTCTTTAAAGACGTAACATTTAGAGGAGTTATATCTCATTAAAGACGTAACCTTTAGAGGAGTTATATCTCATTAAAGACGTAACATTTAGAGGAGTTATATCTCATTAAAGACGTAACCTTTAGAGGAGTTATATCTCATTAAAGACGTAACCTTTAGAGGAGTTATATCTCATTAAAGACGTAACCTTTAGAGGAGTTATATCTCATTAAAGACGTAACATTTAGAGGAGTTTAACTCATTAAAGACGTAACCTTTGGAGGAGTTATATCTCATTAAAGACGTAACATTTAGAGGAGTTTAACTCATTAAAGACGTAACATTTAGAGGAGTTATATCTCATTAAAGACGTAACATTTAGAGGAGTTATATCTCATTAAAGACATATAACTCCTCTAAATGTTACGTCTTTAATGAGATATAACTCCTCTAAATGTTACGTCTTTAATGAGTTAAACTCCTCTAAATGTTACGTCTTTAATGAGATATAACTCCTCTAAATGTTACGTCTTTAATGAGATATAACTCCTCTAAAGGTTACGTCTTTAATGAGATATAACTCCTCTAAATGTTATCTCATTAAAGACATAACATTTAGAGGAGTTATATCTCATTAAAGACGTAACCTTTAGAGGAGTTATATCTCATTAAAGACGTAACATTTAGAGGAGTTATATCTCATTAAAGACGTAACCTTTAGAGGAGTTATATCTCATTAAAGACGTAACATTTAGAGGAGTTATATCTCATTAAAGACGTAACATTTAGAGGAGTTATATCTCATTAAAGACGTAACATTTAGAGGAGTTTAACTCATTAAAGACGTAACATTTAGAGGAGTTATATCTCATTAAAGACGTAACATTTAGAGGAGTTATATCTCATTAAAGACGTAACATTTAGAGGAGTTTAACTCATTAAAGACGTAACATTTAGAGGAGTTATATCTCATTAAAGACGTAACATTTAGAGGATTTATATCTCATTAAAGACGTAACATTTAGAGGAGTTATATCTCATTAAAGACGTAACATTTAGAGGAGTTATATCTCATTAAAGACGTAACATTTAGAGGAGTTATATCTCATTAAAGACGTAACATTTAGAGGAGTTATATCTCATTAAAGACGTAACATTTAGAGGAGTTATATCTCATTAAAGACTTAACATTTAGAGGAGTTATATCTCATTAAAGACGTAATATTTAGAGGAGTTATATCTCATTAAAGACGTAACCTTTAGAGGAGTTATATCTCATTAAAGATATAACCTTTAGAGGAGTTATATCTCATTAAAGACGTAACATTTAGAGGAGTTATATCTCATTAAAGACGTAACATTTAGAGGAGTTATATCTCATTAAAGACGTAACCTTTAGAGGAGTTATATCTCATTAAAGACGTAACCTTTAGAGGAGTTATATCTCATTAAAGACGTAACATTTAGAGGAGTTATATCTCATTAAAGATGTAACATTTAGAGGAGTTATATCTCATTAAAGACGTAACATTTAGAGGAGTTTAACTCATTAAAGACGTAACATTTAGAGGAGTTATATCTCATTAAAGACGTAACCTTTAGAGGAGTTATATCTCATTAAAGACGTAACCTTTAGAGGAGTTATATCTCATTAAAGACGTAACATTTAGAGGAGTTATATCTCATTAAAGACGTAACCTTTAGAGGAGTTATATCTCATTAAAGACGTAACCTTTAGAGGAGTTATATCTCATTAAAGACGTAACCTTTAGAGGAGTTATATCTCATTAAAGACGTAACATTTAGAGGAGTTTAACTCATTAAAGACGTAACCTTTAGAGGAGTTATATCTCATTAAAGACGTAACATTTAGAGGAGTTTAACTCATTAAAGACGTAACATTTAGAGGAGTTATATCTCATTAAAGACGTAACCTTTAGAGGAGTTATATCTCATTAAAGACGTAACATTTAGAGGAGTTATATCTCATTAAAGACGTAACCTTTAGAGGAGTTATATCTCATTAAAGACGTAACATTTAGAGGAGTTATATCTCATTAAAGACGTAACCTTTAGAGGAGTTATATCTCATTAAAGACGTAACATTTAGAGGAGTTATATCTCATTAAAGACGTAACATTTAGAGGAGTTATATCTCATTAAAGACGTAACATTTAGAGGAGTTATATCTCATTAAAGACGTAACCTTTAGAGGAGTTATATCTCATTAAAGACGTAACATTTAGAGGAGTTTAACTCATTAAAGACGTAACATTTAGAGGAGTTATATCTCATTAAAGACGTAACCTTTAGAGGAGTTATATCTCATTAAAGACGTAACATTTAGAGGAGTTATATCTCATTAAAGACGTAACATTTAGAGGAGTTATATCTCATTAAAGACGTAACCTTTAGAGGAGTTATATCTCATTAAAAACGTAACATTTAGAGGAGTTATATCTCATTAAAGACGTAACATTTAGAGGAGTTATATCTCATTAAAGACGTAACCTTTAGAGGAGTTATATCTCATTAAAGACGTAACATTTAGAGGAGTTATATCTCATTAAAGACGTAACCTTTAGAGGGGTTATATCTCATTAAAGACGTAACATTTAGAGGAGTTATATCTCATTAAATACGTAACATTTAGAGGAGTTATATCTCATTAAAGACGTAACCTTTAGAGGAGTTATATCTCATTAAAGACGTAACCTTTAGAGGAGTTATATCTCATTAAAGACGTAACCTTTAGAGGAGTTATATCTCATTAAAGACGTAACATTTAGAGGAGTTATATCTCATTAAAGACGTAACATTTAGAGGAGTTATATCTCATTAAAGACGTAACCTTTAGAGGAGTTATATCTCATTAAAGACGTAACATTTAGAGGAGTTATATCTCATTAAAGACGTAACCTTTAGAGGAGTTATATCTCATTAAAGACGTAACATTTAGAGGAGTTATATCTCATTAAAGACGTAACATTTAGAGAAGTTATATCTCATTAAAGACGTAACCTTAAGAGGAGTTATATCTCATTAAAGACGTAACCTTTAGAGGAGTTATATCTCATTAAAGACGTAACCTTTAGAGGAGTTATATCTCATTAAAGACGTAACCTTTAGAGGAGTTATATCTCATTAAAGACGTAACCTTTAGAGGAGTTATATCTCATTAAAGACGTAACATTTAGAGGAGTTATATCTCATTAAAGACTTAACATTTAGAGGAGTTATATCTCATTAAAGACGTAACCTTTAGAGGAGTTATATCTCATTAAAGACGTAACCTTTAGAGGAGTTATATCTCATTAAAGACGTAACATTTAGAGGAGCTATATCTCATTAAAGACGTAACATTTAGATGAGTTTAACTCATTAAAGACGTAACATTTAGAGGAGTTATATCTCATTAAAGACGTAACCTTTAGAGGAGTTATATCTCATTAAAGACGTAACCTTTAGAGGAGTTATATCTCATTAAAGATGTAACATTTAGAGGAGTTATATCTCATTAAAGACGTAACCTTTAGAGGAGTTATATCTCATTAAAGACGTAACATTTAGAGGAGTTATATCTCATTAAAGACGTAACATTTAGAGGAGTTATATCTCATTAAAGACGTAACATTTAGAGGAGTTATATCTCATTAAAGACGTAACCTTTAGAGGAGTTATATCTCATTAAAGACGTAACATTTAGAGGAGTTATATCTCATTAAAGACGTAACATTTAGAGGAGTTATATCTCATTAAAGACGTAACATTTAGAGGAGTTATATCTCATTAAAGACGTAACCTTTAGAGGAGTTATATCTCATTAAAAACGTAACATTTAGAGGAGTTATATCTCATTAAAGACGTAACCTTTAGAGGAGTTATATCTCATTAAAGACGTAACATTTAGAGGAGTTATATCTCATTAAAGACGTAACCTTTAGAGGGGTTATATCTCATAAAAGACGTAACATTTAGAGGAGTTATATCTCATTAAAGACGTAACATTTAGAGGAGTTATATCTCATTAAAGACGTAACCTTTAGAGGAGTTATATCTCATTAAAGACGTAACATTTAGAGGAGTTATATCTCATTAAAGACGTAACCTTTAGAGGAGTTATATCTCATTAAAGACGTAACATTTAGAGGAGTTATATCTAATTAAAGACGTAACATTTAGAGGAGTTATATCTCATTAAAGACGTAACCTTTAGAGGAGTTATATCTCATTAAAGACGTAACATTTAGAGGAGTTATATCTCATTAAAGACGTAACCTTTAGAGGAGTTATATCTCATTAAAGACGTAACATTTAGAGGAGTTATATCTCATTAAAGACGTAACATTTAGAGAAGTTATATCTCATTAAAGACGTAACCTTTAGAGGAGTTATATCTCATTAAAGACGTAACCTTTAGAGGAGTTATATCTCATTAAAGACGTAACATTTAGAGGAGTTATATCTCATTAAAGACATAACATTTAGAGGAGTTTAACTCATTAAAGACGTAACATTTAGAGGAGTTATATCTCATTAAAGACGTAACCTTTAGAGGAGTTATATCTCATTAAAGACGTAACATTTAGAGGAGTTATATCTCATTAAAGACGTAACATTTAGAGGAGTTTAACTCATTAAAGACGTAACCTTTAGAGGAGTTATATCTCATTAAAGACGTAACATTTAGAGGAGTTTAACTCATTAAAGACGTAACATTTAGAGGAGTTATATCTCATTAAAGACGTAACATTTAGAGGAGTTATATCTCATTAAAGACGTAACATTTAGAGGAGTTATATCTCATTAAAGACGTAACCTTTAGAGGAGTTATATCTCATTAAAGACGTAACATTTAGAGGAGTTATATCTCATTAAAGACGTAACATTTAGAGGAGTTATATCTAATTAAAGACGTAACATTTAGAGGAGTTATATCTCATTAAAGACGTAACCTTTAGAGGAGTTATATCTCATTAAAGACGTAACATTTAGAGGAGTTATATCTCATTAAAGACGTAACCTTTAGAGGAGTTATATCTCATTAAAGACGTAACATTTAGAGGAGTTATATCTCATTAAAGACGTAACATTTAGAGAAGTTATATCTCATTAAAGACGTAACCTTTAGAGGAGTTATATCTCATTAAAGACGTAACCTTTAGAGGAGTTATATCTCATTAAAGACGTAACCTTTAGAGGAGTTATATCTCATTAAAGACGTAACCTTTAGAGGAGTTATATCTCATTAAAGACGTAACCTTTAGAGGAGTTATATCTCATTAAAGACGTAACATTTAGAGGAGTTATATCTCATTAAAGACTTAACATTTAGAGGAGTTATATCTCATTAAAGACGTAACCTTTAGAGGAGTTATATCTCATTAAAGACGTAACCTTTAGAGGAGTTATATCTCATTAAAGACGTAACATTTAGAGGAGCTATATCTCATTAAAGACGTAACATTTAGAGGAGTTTAACTCATTAAAGACGTAACATTTAGAGGAGTTATATCTCATTAAAGACGTAACCTTTAGAGGAGTTATATCTCATTAAAGACGTAACCTTTAGAGGAGTTATATCTCATTAAAGATGTAACATTTAGAGGAGTTATATCTCATTAAAGACGTAACCTTTAGAGGAGTTATATCTCATTAAAGACGTAACATTTAGAGGAGTTATATCTCATTAAAGACGTAACATTTAGAGGAGTTATATCTCATTAAAGACGTAACATTTAGAGGAGTTATATCTCATTAAAGACGTAACCTTTAGAGGAGTTATATCTCATTAAAGACGTAACCTTTAGAGGAGTTATATCTCATTAAAGACGTAACATTTAGAGGAGTTATATCTCATTAAAGACGTAACATTTAGAGGAGTTATATCTCATTAAAGACGTAACCTTTAGAGGAGTTATATCTCATTAAAAACGTAACATTTAGAGGAGTTATATCTCATTAAAGACGTAACCTTTAGAGGAGTTATATCTCATTAAAGACGTAACATTTAGAGGAGTTATATCTCATTAAAGACGTAACCTTTAGAGGGGTTATATCTCATTAAAGACGTAACATTTAGAGGAGTTATATCTCATTAAAGACGTAACATTTAGAGGAGTTATATCTCATTAAAGACGTAACCTTTAGAGGAGTTATATCTCATTAAAGACGTAACCTTTAGAGGAGTTATATCTCATTAAAGACGTAACCTTTAGAGGAGTTATATCTCATTAAAGACGTAACATTTAGAGGAGTTATATCTCATTAAAGACGTAACATTTAGAGGAGTTATATCTAATTAAAGACGTAACATTTAGAGGAGTTATATCTCATTAAAGACGTAACCTTTAGAGGAGTTATATCTCATTAAAGACGTAACATTTAGAGGAGTTATATCTCATTAAAGACGTAACCTTTAGAGGAGTTATATCTCATTAAAGACGTAACATTTAGAGGAGTTATATCTCATTAAAGACGTAACATTTAGAGAAGTTATATCTCATTAAATACGTAACCTTTAGAGGAGTTATATCTCATTAAAGACGTAACCTTTAGAGGAGTTATATCTCATTAAAGACGTAACATTTAGAGGAGTTATATCTCATTAAAGACATAACATTTAGAGGAGTTTAACTCATTAAAGACGTAACATTTAGAGGAGTTATATCTCATTAAAGACGTAACCTTTAGAGGAGTTATATCTCATTAAAGACGTAACATTTAGAGGAGTTATATCTCATTAAAGACGTAACATTTAGAGGAGTTTAACTCATTAAAGACGTAACCTTTAGAGGAGTTATATCTCATTAAAGACGTAACATTTAGAGGAGTTTAACTCATTAAAGACGTAACATTTAGAGGAGTTATATCTCATTAAAGACGTAACATTTAGAGGAGTTATATCTCATTAAAGACGTAACATTTAGAGGAGTTATATCTCATTGAAGACGTAACCTTTAGAGGAGTTATATCTCATTAAAGACGTAACATTTAGAGGAGTTATATCTCATTAAAGACGTAACCTTTAGAGGAGTTATATCTCATTAAAGACGTAACATTTAGAGGAGTTATATCTCATTAAAGACGTAACATTTAGAGGAGTTATATCTCATTAAAGACGTAACATTTAGAGGAGTTATATCTCATTAAAGACGTAACCTTTAGAGGAGTTATATCTCATTAAAGACGTAACATTTAGAGGAGTTTAACTCATTAAAGACGTAACATTTAGAGGAGTTATATCTCATTAAAGACGTAACATTTAGAGGAGTTATATCTCATTAAAGACGTAACATTTAGAGGAGTTTAACTCATTAAAGACGTAACATTTAGAGGAGTTATATCTCATTAAAGACGTAACATTTAGAGGAGTTATATCTCATTAAAGACGTAACATTTAGAGGAGTTATATCTCATTAAAGACGTAACATTTAGAGGAGTTATATCTCATTAAAGACGTAACATTTAGAGGAGTTATATCTCATTAAAGACGTAACATTTAGAGGAGTTATATCTCATTAAAGACGTAACATTTAGAGGAGTTATATCTCATTAAAGACTTAACATTTAGAGGAGTTATATCTCATTAAAGACGTAATATTTAGAGGAGTTATATCTCATTAAAGACGTAACCTTTAGAGGAGTTATATCTCATTAAAGATATAACCTTTAGAGGAGTTATATCTCATTAAAGACGTAACATTTAGAGGAGTTATATCTCATTAAAGACGTAACATTTAGAGGAGTTATATCTCATTAAAGACGTAACCTTTAGAGGAGTTATATCTCATTAAAGACGTAACATTTAGAGGAGTTATATCTCATTAAAGACGTAACATTTAGAGGAGTTATATCTCATTAAAGACGTAACATTTAGAGGAGTTATATCTCATTAAAGACGTAACATTTAGAGGAGTTATATCTCATTAAAGACGTAACCTTTAGATGAGTTATATCTCATTAAAGACGTAACATTTAGAGGAGTTATATCTCATTAAAGACGTAACCTTTAGAGGAGTAATATCTCATTAAAGACGTAACATTTAGAGGAGCTATATCTCATTAAAGACGTAACCTTTAGAGGAGTTATATCTCATTAAAGACGTAACATTTAGAGGAGTTATATCTCATTAAAGACATAACCTTTAGAGGAGTTATATCTCATTAAAGACGTAACATTTAGAGGAGTTTAACTCATTAAAGACGTAACATTTAGAGGAGTTATATCTCATTAAAGACGTAACATTTAGAGGAGTTATATCTCATTAAAGACGTAACCTTTAGAGGAGTTATATCTCATTAAAGACGTAACCTTTAGAGGAGTTATATCTCATTAAAGAGGTAACCTTTAGAGGAGTTATATCTCATTAAAGACGTAACCTTTAGAGGAGTTATATCTCATTAAAGACGTAACCTTTAGAGGAGTTATATCTCATTAAAGACGTAACATTTAGAGGAGTTATATCTCATTAAAGAGGTAACATTTAGAGGAGTTTAACTCATTAAAGACGTAACATTTAGAGGAGTTATATCTCATTAAAGACGTAACCTTTAGAGGAGTTATATCTCATTAAAGACGTAACATTTAGAGGAGTTATATCTCATTAAAGACGTAACCTTTAGAGGAGTTATATCTCATTAAAGACGTAACATTTAGAGGAGTTATATCTCATTAAAGACGTAACATTTAGAGGAGTTATATCTCATTAAAGATGTAACATTTAGAGTAGTTTAACTCATTAAAGACGTAACATTTAGAGGAGTTATATCTCATTAAAGACGTAACCTTTAGAGGAGTTATATCTCATTAAAGACGTAACATTTAGAGGAGTTTATCTCATTAAAGACGTAACATTTAGAGGAGTTATATCTCATTAAAGACGTAACCTTTAGAGGAGTTATATCTCATTAAAGACGTAACATTTAGAGGAGTTATATCTCATTAAAGACGTAACATTTAGAGGAGTTATATCTCATTAAAGACTTAACATTTAGAGGAGTTATATCTCATTAAAGACGTAACATTTAGAGGAGTTATATCTCATTAAAGACGTAACCTTTAGAGGAGTTATATCTCATTAAAGATATAACCTTTAGAGGAGTTATATCCCATTAAAGACGTAACATTTAGAGGAGTTATATCTCATTAAAGACGTAACATTTAGAGGAGTTATATCTCATTAAAGACGTAACCTTTAGAGGAGTTATATCTCATTAAAGACGTAACCTTTAGAGGAGTTATATCTCATTAAAGACGTAACATTTAGAGGAGTTATATCTCATTAAAGACGTAACCTTTAGAGGAGTTATATCTCATTAAAGACGTAACATTTAGAGGAGTTATATCTCATTAAAGACGTAACATTTAGAGGAGTTATATCTCATTAAAGACGTAACAT
Source organism: Bathymodiolus brooksi (assembly GCA_963680875.1). Classification (NCBI taxonomy): domain Eukaryota; kingdom Metazoa; phylum Mollusca; class Bivalvia; order Mytilida; family Modiolidae; genus Bathymodiolus; species Bathymodiolus brooksi. Next base: position 11,966,691 of record OY804579.1, on the reverse strand, counting down.
TTAGAGGAGTTATATCTCATTAAAGACGTAACCTTTAGATGAGTTATATCTCATTAAAGACGTAACCTTTAGAGGAGTTATATCTCATTAAAGACGTAACATTTAGAGGAGTTATATCTCATTAAAGAGGTAACCTTTAGAGGAGTTATATCTCATTAAAGACGTAACCTTTAGAGGAGTTATATCTCATTAAAGACGTAACCTTTAGAGGAGTTATATCTCATTAAAGACGTAACATTTAGAGGAGTTATATCTCATTAAAGACGTAACATTTAGAGGAGTTTAACTCATTAAAGACGTAACATTTAGAGGAGTTATATCTCATTAAAGACGTAACCTTTAGAGGAGTTATATCTCATTAAAGACGTAACCTTTAGAGGAGTTATATCTCATTAAAGACGTAACATTTAGAGGAGTTATATCTCATTAAAGACGTAACCTTTAGAGGAGTTATATCTCATTAAAGACGTAACCTTTAGAGGAGTTATATCTCATTAAAGACGTAACATTTAGAGGAGTTATATCTCATTAAAGACGTAACCTTTAGAGGAGTTATATCTCATTAAAGACGTAACCTTTAGAGGAGTTATATCTCATTAAAGACGTAACCTTTAGAGGAGTTATATCTCATTAAAGACGTAACATTTAGAGGAGTTATATCTCATTAAAGACGTAACATTTAGAGGAGCTATATCTCATTAAAGACGTAACATTTAGAGGAGTTTAACTCATTAAAGACGTAACATTTAGAGGAGTTATATCTCATTAAAGACGTAACATTTAGAGGAGTTATATCTCATTAAAGATATAACCTTTAGAGGAGTTATATCCCATTAAAGACGTAACATTTAGAGGAGTTATATCTCATTAAAGACGTAACATTTAGAGGAGTTATATCTCATTAAAGACGTAACCTTTAGAGGAGTTATATCTCATTAAAGACGTAACCTTTAGAGGAGTTATATCTCATTAAAGACGTAACATTTAGAGGAGTTATATCTCATTAAAGACGTAACATTTAGAGGAGTTATATCTCATTAAAGACGTAACATTTAGAGGAGTTATATCTCATTAAAGACGTAACATTTAGAGGAGTTATATCTCATTAAAGACGTAACATTTAGAGGAGTTATATCTCATTAAAGACGTAACCTTTAGATGAGTTATATCTCATTAAAGACGTAACCTTTAGAGGAGTTATATCTCATTAAAGACGTAACATTTAGAGGAGTTATATCTCATTAAAGGTGAAATCTTGAGAGATGAGTTCGTTAATTTGGTTAAGACTGAACTGAAAGTAGAAATACAACCCAGTGATGTGCAAGCCATCCATAGAATACCTGGAAAAGACGGTTTCCAGAAGCCGGTTATTGTGAAAGTGCGTAATACTGATGTGAAAATACAAATTATGCGACAGAAGAAAAACCTTACAAAAGATGTGAAATTCCACGATGACATTACTCAACGTAACCTTGGACTTATGGCAAGATTGAAAAACACTGAAAAGTTTGAAAATGTTTGGTTCTATAACTGCAATGTGTATGCGAAACCAGAAGGTAAAAGTAGAATCAGATACGATCTTTTTGACAATATTGATGAGAAATTGAAAAAGAAGTTGAAAGAGGGCAATTAATGAACATGCATAATTAAAATTCTTTGCTTAAACTTTTTCTTAAACTGAAATATTAAAAATTATTTTTTCGTTCATTAAGGAAAATGTTTTTTTTTTTTTTTTTTGATAAATGCTATCAAGATCAAGATTTCATTGTTTAAAATCAACAACAACAAATATTAATAACAACAAAAGTTGAGTAGTTTTGATTCTTTTTTTTTTTCTTTCTAACTATGAATTTTTACTTGAAAATATGAAATAAAAAAATCATTAATCAAACATGAAAACTTATATTCATAAATGGGAGATAACTCATAGTTATTTGAAAAATTATTGAATTCAATTAACATGTGATATGATTCTTATCTTTTAAAAAAAAATATATGCCATGCTGTTAAAAACAAAGATTGGTAAATGAATACTGGTCTTAAAAAAACCAGACATCTTATGTTTATATGTGTGTATGTTTGTGTACTTCTTATGTGTTACAATTGTATATTATTTTCATTAATTAACCTGTTCCTATGGTTTATAAAACTGCTTTTCTTTTATGATCATGGATGATAATGTAACAGTATTGTCAATGAATGTGAGGGGACTTTTTTCAAACTCAAAAAAGAGGGCAGATGTATTTGATTGGGCCAAAAGTAAACATGCATCCATTGTGTGTTTTCAGGAAACACACAGTAATAATAATATAGAAAAATATTGGGAGGATGAATGGGGAAATAAATGTGTTTTCAGTCACCATGACAGTAAAAGTGCAGGTGTTTGTGTTATGTTTAAAAAAGGTCTTGATTTTGTAATTCATAATTCTGAAATTGACAGAAATGGTCGTTACATTATTTTAGATATAACTATTCACACACAGAGACTCACTTTTGTTTGTTTATATGGTTATAATACAGATGAACCTTCACTATTTAATATTATATTGCAAAAAGTATTGACTTTTTCAAACACAAGTATTTTATTATGTGGTGATTGGAATGTTGTTTTAGATAGGTATATGGATACATATAATATCATACATAATAGAAATCCTTACTCCCGAAAAAAAATTGATGAAATTATTGAAGCTTTTGAACTTCTAGATCCTTGGCGCACACGTTATCCTGATGAAAGAAAATATACATGGCGTCAGTCCTCACCCATAAAGCAAAGTCGACTTGACTATTTTTTAGTTTCAGAAGACCTATACTCACTTATGAAGTATACTAAAATTATTCCAGGGTATAAAACAGACCACTCTGCTATTATTTTCACCTTCGCAACCAGTTTAGCCAAACGAGGGAAAGGGTACTGGAAATTTAATTCCCAGTTACTAAGAGATACAGATTATATAAAGAGAGTTAAAACATGTATTACGGAAACTATTTCCGAATATTATTTATCAGGTGATGTGGAAGATCATCTTAATGTAAGGTTTTCATGCAATGACCAAACTTTTTTTGAAATATTAAAAATGAAGATTAGATCTATTTCAATTACATATAGTATTAAAAAATCTAGAGAAGAAAAGAGTCTATATCGTACACTTGAAAATGATATACAAAATTTAGAAAATATTATGAATTCCTCCCCAGATGATGTGACTCAAGCTTCCTTAGTACACAAACAATTAGAATTAGGAAATAAACGACAACAAAAGATTGAAGGAATACTCCTTAGATCACGGGCTAACTGGCATGAGAATGGTGAAAAGTGCTCAGAGTACTTTTGTAAACTAGAAAAGAAAAATTTTATAAAAAAGACTATCACTGAACTTATAGATGAAAATGGCCAACATATTACAGATCCATCAGAAATCCTTCTTGAACAACAACATTTTTATAAAACTCTATATTCAAGTAGGAATATCAATGATTATGACGAGTCATTCTTTAATCATGACATTAAACTTACAGAGGATCAAAAAGACCTATGTGAGGGAAACTTAACTTTCAAGGAATGTGCGGAGTCATTAAAATTTATGATAAATGGAAAAAGTCCTGGATCTGATGGATACACTGTTGATTTTTATAAGTTCTTTTGGAAAGATATTGGTCCATTTGTTTTTCGGTCTCTTTTCTATGGATACAATTCTGGTAAATTTTCAGAATTCCAATATCAAAGTGTTATTACCTGCATTCCTAAGGAAGGAAAAGACAGACAATATATTGGTAATTGGCGACCTATTAGTCTTTTAAATACTGATATCAAAATAGCTTCTACAGCATTAGCTAACAGACTTAGACCCGTTTTACCTTTCATCATAAGTGATACACAAAAGGGCTTCATGAAAGACAGATTTATGGGTGAGAACACACGCCTTTTATATGATTTAATGCACTATCTTGAGGAAAATAATAAGACAGGCCTTTTATTACTTGTTGATTTTGAAAAGGCATTCGATTCAATCGAATGGTTATTTTTGAAAAAAGCATTAAATAGCTTCAATTTTGGACCCTCCTTATGTAAATGGTTTGAAACATTATACTCTAGTGCATCCAGCTGTGTTATTAATAATGGACACTTGTCCCACTTTTTTAATTTAGAAAGAGGCTGCCGACAAGGTGACCCTCTTTCTCCTTACCTATTTATTATTGGTGTTGAGTTATTATCTTTGAAATTGAAAAGAAACCCTGATATTCAGGGAATTACTATTAATGATGATGAAACACTATTGAGTCAGTATGCAGATGACACATTCTTAATTCTAGATGGGAGGGAAATATCCTTAAAGGAAACACTCTCATGTTTTGAATCATTTTACAAAGCCTCAGGGTTAAAAGTGAATGCTTCTAAAACAAAAGCAGTATGGGTGGGAAACAAAAAATATTCAGATCTTATTCTATGTCCTGAATCAAACCTTCATTGGTCACATTCAAATTTTAAACTTTTGGGGATTGAATTTTCTTTAGACTTGAACCGTATTACAGAAATTAATTTTTCAAAGAAGATTAAGGAGGTCTCTGCAATTTTAAAGAGCTGGCAACATAGAAAACTTACATTAATGGGGAAAATTACAGTTATAAAATCTCTTGCTCTCTCAAAATTAGTTCACTTACTGACTGCATTGCCAAACCTAACACAGTCTAGGTTAAATGAATTAACTTCATTATTTTATAACTTCATATGGAATAATAAACCAGATCGTGTTAAGCGTAATACATTGATTGGTGATATCACTCAAGGTGGGCTTAATATGATACATATCCATTCTTTTAATATTTATCTAAAACTTAGTTGGATAAAAAGACTCCTGACTAATCCAGAGGGTAAATGGCAGAAGTTATTTTTAACTGACCTTAAACAGTATGGTGGTGAAAGAGTTTTATATCTACAGAAAGAAAAGCTTAAGAGAAATTTCTGTTAGTTTAAAAAACCCTTTCTGGAGTGATGTTTTACTTTGTCTCAGTGAAGCAAAACCACATACTGATTCTTCTGTTAATGACACTTTATCATTAGATATTTTGAATTTTTCTTCTTTAGATGATTTTCCATATTACTTATTATGGAAAAACAGAGGTGTGCAGTTTGTGAGTGATCTTATTAATCATGAAAATAAGCAATTTTATAGTTTTGAGCAAATTCAAGAGAAATTAGAAATTAACAATTTCCTGATGTTTTATAGATTGATTGCTAGAATTCCGAAAGCTTTCAAAGATTGCTTAAAAGAAAACCTTTTAGATATTCATTTTGATACACATGATACAACTGATACTTTTGTAAAAAAAATTGTATCTAATAAAAAAGCTAAATTTATATACAGAAGTCTTATAGATAATATTGTCCAAAATCCAACTGACAAATTTTTGAAATGGGAAAAATTGTTGGATATAGAGATTACTGATTGGTCAGAATATTTTGTAATTATGAAAAGATCATGCAGAGACACCTATTTGAGAAACTTTCAGTTTAAATTTCTGCATAGGATTATAGCTACGAATTCATTTTTGTATAAAATAAAATTAAAAGATACACACTTATGTACCTTTTGTAAAGCAAATGATGAAACCATTGAACATTTGTTCTTTGATTGTCCTATATCTTATCGATTGTGGCAATTTATTTCGAACAGATTTAAACTATATTTTGTTAATTTTGTTTTGAACAAAGAAAACATTTTCCTTGGCTGTAAAGATGAAAGTTTATTGCTGAATTTATTGATAATACTTACAAAAAACTATATTTACAAATGCAAACTCAATGAAGCAAAGCCAAATACAATTGAGTTAAAAAATAAGATTAAGAAGTATCAATCTTTTGATCAGTATATAGCAAAGAAAAATAATACGGTTCAAGCCTATGAAAAATTTTGGGCACCTATATATATCATCCTAAATTAAAAAGGTATTGTAAGGCAGTTGTATATGATGGGAACAAGAATACACTTTTCACAGTATTAGCAAATATTTGAAAAAATGTACAAGTTGTAACAGACAGAATGTAGAGAGTAAATGTGTGTATGAGAGATGGAGAGAGAGTTTACCTTTTCACTTTAATATTTAATTTTTTTTGTAACTCTTTTGAAATTTAATTTGTAAAAAATGAAATAGTCATTATTTTTTCACTGATTTCTTTTTAATACCCCTGTATACCCTAGTCAGGTGGTAATGTACAGGGGATTGTAAAATCCTGACTATTGAAAAATAAATAAAAGAAAAAAAAATATCTCATTAAAGAGGTAACCTTTAGAGGAGTTATATCTCATTAAAGACGTAACCTTTAGAGGAGTTATATCTCATTAAAGACGTAACCTTTAGAGGAGTTATATCTCATTAAAGACGTAACATTTAGAGGAGTTATATCTCATTAAAGACGTAACATTTAGAGGAGTTTAACTCATTAAAGACGTAACATTTAGAGGAGTTATATCTCATTAAGGACGTAACCTTTAGAGGAGTTATATCTCATTAAAGACGTAACCTTTAGAGGAGTTATATCTCATTAAAGACGTAACATTTAGAGGAGTTATATCTCATTAAAGACGTAACCTTTAGAGGAGTTATATCTCATTAAAGACGTAACCTTTAGAGGAGTTATATCTCATTAAAGACGTAACATTTAGAGGAGTTATATCTCATTAAAGACGTAACCTTCAGAGGAGTTATATCTCATTAAAGACGTAACCTTTAGAGGAGTTATATCTCATTAAAGACGTAACCTTTAGAGGAGTTATATCTCATTAAAGACGTAACATTTAGAGGAGTTATATCTCATTAAAGACGTAACATTTAGAGGAGCTATATCTCATTAAAGACGTAACATTTAGAGGAGTTATATCTCATTAAAGATGTAACCTTTAGAGGAGTTATATCTCATTAAAGACGTAACATTTAGAGGAGTTATATCTCATTAAAGACGTAACCTTTAGAGGAGTTATATCTCATTAAAGACGTAACATTTAAAGGAGTTATATCTCATTAAAGACGTAACATTTAGAGAAGTTATATCTCATTAAAGACGTAACCTTTAGAGGAGTTATATCTCATTAAAGACGTAACCTTTAGAGGAGTTATATCTCATTAAAGACGTAACATTTAGAGGAGCTATATCTCATTAAAGACGTAACATTTAGAGGAGTTATATCTCATTAAAGACGTAACATTTAGAGGAGTTATATCTCATTAAAGACGTAACCTTTAGATGAGTTATATCTCATTAAAGACGTAACATTTAGAGGAGTTATATCTCATTAAAGACATAACCTTTAGAGGAGTTATATCTCATTAAAGACGTAACCTTTAGAGGAGTTTAACTCATTGAAGACGTAACATTTAGAGGAGTTATATCTCATTAAAGACGTAACATTTAGAGGAGTTATATCTCATTAAAGACGTAACCTTTAGAGGAGTTATATCTCATTAAAGACGTAACATTTAGAGGAGTTATATCTCATTAAAGAGGTAACCTTTAGAGGAGTTATATCTCATTAAAGACGTAACCTTTAGAGGAGTTATATCTCATTAAAGACGTAACCTTTAGAGGAGTTATATCTCATTAAAGACGTAACATTTAGAGGAGTTATATCTCATTAAAGACGTAACATTTAGAGGAGTTTAACTCATTAAAGACGTAACATTTAGAGGAGTTATATCTCATTAAAGACGTAACCTTTAGAGGAGTTATATCTCATTAAAGACGTAACATTTAGAGGAGTTATATCTCATTAAAGACGTAACCTTAAGAGGAGTTATATCTCATTAAAGACGTAACATTTAGAGGAGTTATATCTCATTAAAGACGTAACATTTAGAGGAGTTATATCTCATTAAAGATGTAACATTTAGAGGAGTTTAACTCATTAAAGACGTAACATTTAGAGGAGTTATATCTCATTAAAGACGTAACCTTTAGAGGAGTTATATCTCATTAAAGACGTAACATTTAGAGGAGTTTAACTCATTAAAGACGTAACATTTAGAGGAGTTATATCTCATTAAAGACGTAACATTTAGAGGAGTTATATCTCATTAAAGACGTAACCTTTAGAGGAGTTATATCTCATTAAAGACGTAACATTTAGAGGAGTTATATCTCATTAAAGACGTAACATTTAGAGGAGTTATATCTCATTAAAGACTTAACATTTAGAGGAGTTATATCTCATTAAAGACGTAACATTTAGAGGAGTTATATCTCATTAAAGACGTAACCTTTAGAGGAGTTATATCTCATTAAAGATATAACCTTTAGAGGAGTTATATCCCATTAAAGACGTAACATTTAGAGGAGTTATATCTCATTAAAGAAGTAACATTTAGAGGAGTTATATCTCATTAAAGACGTAACCTTTAGAGGAGTTATATCTCATTAAAGACGTAACCTTTAGAGGAGTTATATCTCATTAAAGACGTAACATTTAGAGGAGTTATATCTCATTAAAGACGTAACATTTAGAGGAGTTATATCTCATTAAAGACGTAACATTTAGAGGAGTTATATCTCATTAAAGACGTAACATTTAGAGGAGTTATATCTCATTAAAGACGTAACATTTAGAGGAGTTATATCTCATTAAAGACGTAACCTTTAGATGAGTTATATCTCATTAAAGACGTAACCTTTAGAGGAGTTATATCTCATTAAAGACGTAACATTTAGAGGAGTTATATCTCATTAAAGAGGTAACCTTTAGAGGAGTTATATCTCATTAAAGACGTAACCTTTAGAGGAGTTATATCTCATTAAAGACGTAACCTTTAGAGGAGTTATATCTCATTAAAGACGTAACATTTAGAGGAGTTATATCTCATTAAAGACGTAACATTTAGAGGAGTTTAACTCATTAAAGACGTAACATTTAGAGGAGTTATATCTCATTAAAGACGTAACCTTTAGAGGAGTTATATCTCATTAAAGACGTAACCTTTAGAGGAGTTATATCTCATTAAAGACGTAACATTTAGAGGAGTTATATCTCATTAAAGACGTAACCTTTAGAGGAGTTATATCTCATTAAAGACGTAACCTTTAGAGGAGTTATATCTCATTAAAGACGTAACATTTAGAGGAGTTATATCTCATTAAAGACGTAACCTTTAGAGGAGTTATATCTCATTAAAGACGTAACCTTTAGAGGAGTTATATCTCATTAAAGACGTAACCTTTAGAGGAGTTATATCTCATTAAAGACGTAACATTTAGAGGAGTTATATCTCATTAAAGACGTAACATTTAGAGGAGCTATATCTCATTAAAGACGTAACATTTAGAGGAGTTATATCTCATTAAAGACGTAACATTTAGAGGAGTTATATCTCATTAAAGACGTAACCTTTAGAGGAGTTATATCTCATTAAAGATATAACCTTTAGAGGAGTTATATCCCATTAAAGATGTAACATTTAGAGGAGTTATATCTCATTAAAGACGTAACATTTACAGGAGTTATATCTCATTAAAGACGTAACCTTTAGAGGAGTTATATCTCATTAAAGACGTAACATTTAGAGGAGTTATATCTCATTAAAGACGTAACATTTAGAGGAGTTATATCTCATTAAAGACGTAACATTTAGAGGAGTTATATCTCATTAAAGACGTAACATTTAGAGGAGTTATATCTCATTAAAGACGTAACATTTAGAGGAGTTATATCTCATTAAAGACGTAACATTTAGAGGAGTTATATCTCATTAAAGACGTAACCTTTAGATGAGTTATATCTCATTAAAGACGTAACCTTTAGAGGAGTTATATCTCATTAAAGACGTAACATTTAGAGGAGTTATATCTCATTAAAGAGGTAACCTTTAGAGGAGTTATATCTCATTAAAGACGTAACCTTTAGAGGAGTTATATCTCATTAAAGACGTAACCTTTAGAGGAGTTATATCTCATTAAAGACGTAACATTTAGAGGAGTTATATCTCATTAAAGACGTAACATTTAGAGGAGTTTAACTCATTAAAGACGTAACATTTAGAGGAGTTATATCTCATTAAAGACGTAACCTTTAGAGGAGTTATATCTCATTAAAGACGTAACCTTTAGAGGAGTTATATCTCATTAAAGACGTAACATTTAGAGGAGTTATATCTCATTAAAGACGTAACCTTTAGAGGAGTTATATCTCATTAAAGACGTAACCTTTAGAGGAGTTATATCTCATTAAAGACGTAACATTTAGAGGAGTTATATCTCATTAAAGACGTAACCTTTAGAGGAGTTATATCTCATTAAAGACGTAACCTTTAGAGGAGTTATATCTCATTAAAGACGTAACCTTTAGAGGAGTTATATCTCATTAAAGACGTAACATTTAGAGGAGTTATATCTCATTAAAGACGTAACATTTAGAGGAGCTATATCTCATTAAAGACGTAACATTTAGAGGAGTTATATCTCATTAAAGATGTAACCTTTAGAGGAGTTATATCTCATTAAAGACGTAACATTTAGAGGAGTTATATCTCATTAAAGACGTAACCTTTAGAGGAGTTATATCTCATTAAAGACGTAACATTTAAAGGAGTTATATCTCATTAAAGACGTAACATTTAGAGAAGTTATATCTCATTAAAGACGTAACCTTTAGAGGAGTTATATCTCATTAAAGACGTAACCTTTAGAGGAGTTATATCTCATTAAAGACGTAACATTTAGAGGAGCTATATCTCATTAAAGACGTAACATTTAGAGGAGTTTAACTCATTAAAGACGTAACATTTAGAGGAGTTATATCTCATTAAAGACGTAACCTTTAGAGGAGTTATATCTCATTAAAGACGTAACCTTTAGAGGAGTTATATCTCATTAAAGATGTAACATTTAGAGGAGTTATATCTCATTAAAGACGTAGCCTTTAGAGGAGTTATATCTCATTAAAGACGTAACATTTAGAGGAGTTATATCTCATTAAAGACGTAACATTTAGAGGAGTTATATCTCATTAAAGACGTAACATTTAGAGGAGTTATATCTCATTAAAGACGTAACCTTTAGAGGAGTTATATCTCATTAAAGACGTAACCTTTAGAGGAGTTATATCTCATTAAAGACGTAACATTTAGAGGAGTTATATCTCATTAAAGACGTAACCTTTAGAGGAGTTATATCTCATTAAAGACGTAACATTTAGAGGAGTTATATCTCATTAAAGACGTAACCTTTAGAGGAGTTATATCTCATTAAAGACGTAACATTTAGAGGAGTTATATCTCATTAAAGACGTAACCTTTAGAGGAGTTATATCTCATTAAAGACATAACCTTTAGAGGAGTTATATCTCATTAAAGACGTAACATTTAGAGGAGTTATATCTCATTAAAGACGTAACATTTAGAGGAGTTATATCTCATTAAAGACGTAACCTTTAGAGGAGTTATATCTCATTAAAGACGTAACATTTAGAGGAGTTATATCTCATTAAAGACGTAACATTTAGAGGAGTTATATCTCATTAAAGACGTAACCTTTAGAGGAGTTATATCTCATTAAAGACGTAACCTTTAGAGGAGTTATATCTCATTAAAGAGGTAACCTTTAGAGGAGTTATATCTCATTAAAGACGTAACATTTAGAGGAGTTATATCTCATTAAAGACGTAACATTTAGAGGAGCTATATCTCATTAAAGACGTAACATTTAGAGGAGTTATATCTCATTAAAGATGTAACCTTTAGAGGAGCTATATCTCATTAAAGACGTAACATTTAGAGGAGTTATATCTCATTAAAGACGTAACCTTTAGAGGAGTTATATCTCATTAAAGACGTAACATTTAAAGGAGTTATATCTCATTAAAGACGTAACATTTAGAGAAGTTATATCTCATTAAAGACGTAACCTTTAGAGGAGTTATATCTCATTAAAGACGTAACCTTTAGAGGAGTTATATCTCATTAAAGACGTAACATTTAGAGGAGCTATATCTCATTAAAGACGTAACATTTAGAGGAGTTTAACTCATTAAAGACGTAACATTTAGAGGAGTTATATCTCATTAAAGACGTAACCTTTAGAGGAGTTATATCTCATTAAAGACGTAACCTTTAGAGGAGTTATATCTCATTAAAGATGTAACATTTAGAGGAGTTATATCTCATTAAAGACGTAGCCTTTAGAGGAGTTATATCTCATTAAAAACGTAACATTTAGAGGAGTTATATCTCATTAAAGACGTAACATTTAGAGGAGTTATATCTCATTAAAGACGTAACATTTAGAGGAGTTATATCTCATTAAAGACGTAACCTTTAGAGGAGTTATATCTCATTAAAGACGTAACCTTTAGAGGAGTTATATCTCATTAAAGACGTAACATTTAGAGGAGTTATATCTCATTAAAGACGTAACCTTTAGAGGAGTTATATCTCATTAAAGACGTAACATTTAGAGGAGTTATATCTCATTAAAGACGTAACCTTTAGAGGAGTTATATCTCATTAAAGACGTAACATTTAGAGGAGTTATATCTCATTAAAGACGTAACCTTTAGAGGAGTTATATCTCATTAAAGACGTAACATTTAGAGGAGTTATATCTCATTAAAGACGTAACATTTAGAGGAGTTATATCTCATTAAAGACGTAACATTTAGAGGAGTTTAACTCATTAAAGACGTAACATTTAGAGGAGTTATATCTCATTAAAGACGTAACCTTTAGAGGAGTTATATCTCATTAAAGACGTAACATTTAGAGGAGTTATATCTCATTAAAGACGTAACCTTTAGAGGAGTTATATCTCATTAAAGACGTAACATTTAGAGGAGTTATATCTCATTAAAGACGTAACATTTAGAGGAGTTATATCTCATTAAAGACGTAACATTTAGAGGAGTTATATCTCATTAAAGACGTAACCTTTAGAGGAGTTATATCTCATTAAAGACGTAACATTTAGAGGAGTTATATCTCATTAAAGACGTAACCTTTAGAGGAGTTATATCTCATTAAAGACGTAACATTTAGAGGAGTTATATCTCATTAAAGACGTAACATTTAGAGAAGTTATATCTCATTAAAGACGTAACCTTTAGAGGAGTTATATCTCATTAAAGACGTAACCTTTAGAGGAGTTATATCTCATTAAAGACGTAACATTTAGAGGAGTTATATCTCATTAAAGACGTAACATTTAGAGGAGTTATATCTCATTAAAGATGTAACCTTTAGAGGAGTTATATCTCATTAAAGACGTAACATTTAGAGGAGTTTAACTCATTAAAGACGTAACATTTAGAGGAGTTATATCTCATTAAAGACGTAACATTTAGAGGAGTTATATCTCATTAAAGACGTAACCTTTAGAGGAGTTATATCTCATTAAAGACGTAACATTTAGAGGAGTTATATCTCATTAAAGAGGTAACCTTTAGAGGAGTTATATCTCATTAAAGACGTAACCTTTAGAGGAGTTATATCTCATTAAAGACGTAACCTTTAGAGGAGTTATATCTCATTAAAGACGTAACATTTAGAGGAGTTATATCTCATTAAAGACGTAACATTTAGAGGAGTTTAACTCATTAAAGACATAACATTTAGAGGAGTTATATCTCATTAAAGACGTAACATTTAGAGGAGTTTAACTCATTAAAGACGTAACATTTAGAGGAGTTATATCTCATTAAAGACGTAACCTTTAGAGGAGTTATATCTCATTAAAGACGTAACATTTAGAGGAGTTATATCTCATTAAAGACGTAACCTTTAGAGGAGTTAAATCTCATTAAAGACGTAACATTTAGAGGAGTTATATCTCATTAAAGACGTAACATTTAGAGGAGTTATATCTCATTAAAGACGTAACATTTAGAGGAGTTTAACTCATTAAAGACGTAACATTTAGAGGAGTTATATCTCATTAAAGACGTAACCTTTAGAGGAGTTATATCTCATTAAAGACGTAACCTTTAGAGGAGTTATATCTCATTAAAGACGTAACATTTAGAGGAGTTATATCTCATTAAAGACGTAACCTTTAGAGGAGTTATATCTCATTAAAGACGTAACATTTAGAGGAGTTATATCTCATTAAAGACGTAACCTTTAGAGGAGTTATATCTCATTAAAGACGTAACCTTTAGAGGAGTTATATCTCATTAAAGACGTAACCTTTAGAGGAGTTATATCTCATTAAAGACGTAACATTTAGAGGAGTTATATCTCATTAAAGACGTAACCTTTAGAGGAGTTATATCTCATTAAAGACGTAACCTTTAGAGGAGTTATATCTCATTAAAGACGTAACATTTAGAGGAGTTATATCTCATTAAAGACGTAACCTTTAGAGGAGTTATATCTCATTAAAGACGTAACATTTAGAGGAGTTATATCTCATTAAAGACGTAACATTTTAAGTATGAAAATTTAGAAATCTAATTTTATGTGTTTGATGTTGTGTTTATATATTCACATAAGAGTCCTCATCCATGTCATTGTGCTTATGTTTACCATTATCAGCTGTTGTTTATCAGTAACTCTCAGCCCACTTTACTATAAATAATGACATTTTAATGCACATGTCTCCCGATCAGGCTGATCGGATGTTTCTGGTTTCTAGACTAAATGTCTCATTTCAAGTTCAATGAAAATATTAATAACATATATTTTTCCCATAATATGTACAAAATTTTAATCTGGTAACATGTGAATTTTCTATATGCTATAAAATTATCCTTTGATTTTTTACAAGGTTTCAAATATCTACAAATAATCAGATAATATTTTCAAATTCTTTGTCCATTCCGTTGCTCTTACTAGAATCTGAATGGGTACCATTTTTCCCATCTAAAGGGAAATAACTCCTATACAAAAAATGTTCACATACATATTTTGAATCTATGTCAAATTCTATGTTGATCTGGTCAGAATCCTCCTTCTCCAGTTCTTTGTTGACATCTTTTTTTCCGGGAAGAGTAGGAAAGCTCACTCGACTGGGAATCTTTATAATTTCATCAAACACTCCAGACACTGTCCTAGCTATCATCTGTACAGAAATTTAAAGATATAATTATGTTTTATATATGCTCTGCTGAATAACTTTCCTTTTGTACATGATATGGCATAGGTTCGCACCCGACTTTGTAAATTTCAAAAAAGGGTGCACTCGACTCGCAATCGCAAGTGATAAAGTTTACCAGTTGCTTGCCCATGGTCGGTGGTTCTCTCCGGGTACTCTGGCTTCTTCCACCACTAAAACTGGTCGCCATGATATAGCTGAAATATTGTTGAAAGTGGCATTAAACACAATAAATCAAATCCTTTTGTGTATGTAACCAGAGACTCACAGGAGATTGTAATTGCTCACCTAGTTTTCAATTGGACTTCAATTAAAATTTCAACTGATTCCAGAACCCAAATGAAACTATTTTTTTGCCATTCAAATAAATTTCTATTGTTAATGGCAGCCATCTTGGGTGGAATGAGAGGCTACCAGACACAATCTTAAAAGAGGACACCCCAAAAACCAGCCTTGTCCGATTTGATTTCAATTGGATCAATGGTTTCTGAGGATAAGATATTAATGTGTTGTTTTTTTATCATATCAAAATACGCTAAATTTGCACAAATGGTATACATTGGCTGATTAAGAAGATATTCACATCAAAACAAAGAAGTGGAACTAACTCAGCTGCAGTTTAAATATAAGCTCATTTTTACTTAAATAAAGCAGTAATTGTCCATTAAAAAGAAATTTAGTAACTACAGTATGGCCACTTTGAATGATGGGTGGGGCTGTCAGACATAATACTGACTGACCAAATTTAGTTCAATTTTGCACAGTGGTTTTAGAGAATATTTAAATATGAAAATTTACGACATCAAATGGACAACACAGGACTCAATTTTGTCTACTAAAACGGTCGCCTAGGCGACCAAATTTCGTTTTTGGCGACCAAAATTTAAATCTGGTGGCCAGCGTGACCACCAGCATAATTGAGGTTGGCGACCAGAAATTCTGGATAATTTTCCGTCATTGATTTGATTTTAGTGATCGTCATATTGGAAGTCATTTTTGCCCTTTTACCTTATCTTTGGCTACCAATTGTTTTACTTTGGCCACTAAAATTTGAGCTTGGTCACCAGATATTTGGAGTTGATGGAGAATTGAATACTTTATTGTTCAAATCAGTGTATAAATTTATTCAACAAACTTGTAGATTTAATCATTAATTATCTCCAACCGTGATTTTATCTCAACACAATGCATTAGTTTTACCCCCCCCCCCCCTTTTTTTTCTGTTAAATATTGAAACAATATTTAATATCATATGTATACTTAGTTTGACATGATTTTGCTTAATTTACTAATTATAATTGATATAGCCTGTACATTTGCTGTCATTTGATTTGTTTTGTTTATGCTATTAATGTATTTGTATGGAGGGGGACTAGTAAGTTGTAAAAACTTGTTCCCTATCCAATTGTATATACATGTATATTGACAATAAAATCATTATAAAGTAAAGTTGATGGCCAGCTGGCCACTAAAATTAAAATCCCACTTTGAGGCCTGCAACAGACACCAGTAGATGGCAAAAGTTCACATGGACTTTTGCCAGGTGTGCTAAAAATTCTAAAATCAAAGGAAATACCGGTATGTACATAAACTAGAAGAAAGCTATTAATGTGAATTTTGAACAATGTGAACACTCAATATTTAAAGGACATGCTGTGTTTTCTATTTCCTAATGTAAGTCATATGGCTTATAATAATTTAAGATCAATATTCATGACATACATGTATATGTAGTTAGATTAGAAACAAAAGTTTGGATTAGACAATTTAAATTCAAATTTTCTTTTCATTATATAATTTCATTTCCTCTACTCTAGTGCTGATCTGTAATTTTATACCATGGTAATTTTACAATCAGACGTTTCCATGGCAACTCTTCTAAAAATAATGTTTTCAGACTTTGCTTCTATAGTGGTTTACCATCTGAAACCTGTCAATGTCATTTCATACAAATAGTTTTACAACTAACCTTGTCAAACCTAGGAACACTAATTTCTGGTGTTTTCCTCACAAAAGCTATATGAGCATCTCCTTCATAGGCCAGGAATTCCTTCATTTCAGGACCATTACAGATATCCTCTTTTTCTATCAGGGACTGAAATGTAAATATTAGATTTGATTTTTGATTTTTGGTGTTTTAACGCCACTTTCAGCAGTATTTCAGCTATATCATGGCGACCAGTTTTAGTGGTGGGGGAAACCGGAGTACCCGGATAGAACCATCGACCCTGGGCAAGCAACTGGTAAACTTTATCACTTGCGGCTGCGAGTCGAGTGCACCTTTTTTTGTAACTTACAAAGCTGGGCGCGAACCCACGCCGTATTGGCGATAGGCTTGAATGAGCTGTTAGATCCAACAACCTAACTCATTGAGCCACCCGGGTCCTACAACAACCTAACTCATTGAGCCACCTGGGTCCTACAACAACCTAACTCATTGAGCCACCCGAGCCCTACAACAACCTAACTCATTGAGCCATCCGGGCCCTACAACAACCTAACTCATTAAGCCACCTGGATCCTACAACATCCTAACTCATTGAGCCACCCAGGTCCTACAACAACCTAACTCATTGAGCCACCCGGGCCCTACAACAACCTAACTCATTGATCCCCCCGGGCCCCGTAAATATTAGTTTGAGACATATAATTATGTTGTTACCCAACTGTCCCTTAAATTGTTTTTTTTGTCAATTTAATTTTTTTTACATAGATTCTAGATAAAAAAGAACATGTCCATCAAGAAATTAAAAAGGGCCCGATAATTATGCTTCAAAATAATTAGACACTGTTCCATGGTTATGCAAATATCTATTCTACTTTTAAACATACATTGTAGATCAAATTCTCATTCCATGCACTGTTTTATTATCCGATTTAGTGACAACACATTTTATAATACGACTTCAGATAATGTCCTTTCTAATTGGCTCGACGTAACATGCGGTGAATATAACATTCCAACGTCTTGCAACAAGCTAAATCAAAGAAAACACTGTGATAAAAACTTATTTTAAGGGTGAAAGCAACATATATAAATGTGTCATATAATAAAACAATTACCGGTAATGACTTTCAATTCGATGGATAACAGGATTTATTAACCCAAGAATAATATATTTACCTTGGTCTCTGGTCTCGGTAAATACAATATTCTTGCATTAATAAATCCTGGTATCCACCTCATTTAGTCATTAAAAGTCATTAATTGCATAGTATTGCTAAAACTATTAATAGACAAACCTTTATGTAAGTCTCTAGAGTTTTACTCCTGTCCTGTTTAGTGACAACACATTGTAATGGTAAAACTATTAATAAACAAACCTTTATGTATATCTCTAGAGTTTTACTCCTGTCCTGTTTAGTGACAACACATTGTAATGGTAAAACTATTAATAAACAAACCTTTATGTATATCTCTAGAGTTTTACTCCTGTCCTGTTTAGTGACAACACATTGTAATGGTAAAACTATTAATAGACAAACCTTTATGTAAGTCTCTAGAGTTTTATTCCTGTCCTGTTTAATGACAACACATTGTAATGGTAAAACTATTAATAAACAAACCTTTATGTAAGTCTCTAGAGTTTTACTCCTGTCCTGTTTAATGACAACACATTGTAATGGTAAAACTATTAATAAACATACCTTTATGTAAGTCTCTAGAGTTTTACTCCTGTCCTGTTTAGTGACAACACATTGTAATGGTAAAACTATTAATAAACAAACCTTTATGTAAGTCTCTAGAGTTTTACTCCTGTCTTGTTTAGTGACAACACATTGTAATGGTAAAACTATTAATAAACAAACCTTTATGTAAGTCTCTAGAGTTTTACTCCTGTCTTGTTTAGTGACAACACATTGTAATGGTAAAACTATTAATAAACAAACCTTTATGTAAGTCTCTAGAGTTTTACTCCTGTCCTGTTTAGTGACAACACATTGTAATGGTAAAACTATTAATAAACAAACCTTTATGTATATCTCTAGAGTTTTACTCCTGTCCTGTTTAATGACAACACATTGTAATGGTAAAACTATTAATAAACAAACCTTTATGTAAGTCTCTAGAGTTTTACTCCTGTCTTGTTTAGTGACAACACATTGTAATGGTAAAACTATTAATAAACAAACCTTTATGTAAGTCTCTAGAGTTTTACTCCTGTCCTGTTTAGTGACAACACATTGTAATGGTAAAACTATTAATAAACAAACCTTTATGTATATCTCTAGAGTTGTACTCCTGTCCTGTTTAGTGACAACACATTGTAATGGTAAAACTATTAATAAACAAACCTTTATGTATATCTCTAGAGTTTTACTCCTGTCCTGTTTAGTGACAACACATTGCAATGGTAAAACTATTAATAAACAAACCTTTATGTATATCTCTAGAGTTTTACTCCTGTCTTGTTTAGTGACAACACATTGTAATGGTAAAACTATTAATAAACAAACCTTTATGTAAGTCTCTAGAGTTTTACTCCTGTCCTGTTTAGTGACAACACATTGTAATGGTAAAACTATTAATAAACAAACCTTTATGTATATCTCTAGAGTTTTACTCCTGTCCTGTTTAATGACAACACATTGTAATGGTAAAACTATTAATAAACAAACCTTTATGTAAGTCTCTAGAGTTTTACTCCTGTCCTGTTTAGTGACAACACATTGTAATGGTAAAACTATTAATAAACAAACCTTTATGTAAGTCTCTAGAGTTTTACTCCCGTCCTGTTTAGTGACAACACATTGTAATGGTAAAACTATTAATAAACAAACCTTTATGTATATCTCTAGAGTTTTACTCCTGTCCTGTTTAGTGACAACACATTGTAATGGTAAAACTATTAATAAACAAACCTTTATGTAAGTCTCTAGAGTTTTACTCCTGTCCTGTTTAATGACAACACATTGTAATGGTAAACTATTAATAAACAAACCTTTATGTATATCTCTAGAGTTTTACTCCTGTCCTGTTTAGTGACAACACATTGTAATGGTAAAACTATTAATAGACAAACCTTTATGTAAGTCTCTAGAGTTTTATTCCTGTCCTGTTTAATGACAACACATTGTAATGGTAAAACTATTAATAAACAAACCTTTATGTAAGTCTCTAGAGTTTTACTCCTGTCCTGTTTAATGACAACACATTGTAATGGTAAAACTATTAATAAACAAACCTTTATGTAAGTCTCTAGAGTTTTACTCCTGTCCTGTTTAGTGACAACACATTGTAATGGTAAAACTATTAATAGACAAACCTTTATGTAAGTCTCTAGAGTTTTATTCCTGTCCTGTTTAATGACAACACATTGTAATGGTAAAACTATTAATAAACAAACCTTTATGTAAGTCTCTAGAGTTTTACTCCTGTCCTGTTTAATGACAACACATTGTAATGGTAAAACTATTAATAAACAAACCTTTATGTAAGTCTCTAGAGTTTTACTCCTGTCCTGTTTAGTGACAACACATTGTAATGGTAAAACTATTAATAAACAAACCTTTATGTAAGTCTCTAGAGTTTTACTCCTGTCTTGTTTAGTGACAACACATTGTAATGGTAAAACTATTAATAAACAAACCTTTATGTAAGTCTCTAGAGTTTTACTCCTGTCCTGTTTAGTGACAACACATTGTAATGGTAAAACTATTAATAAACAAACCTTTATGTAAGTCTCTAGAGTTTTACTCCTGTCCTGTTTAGTGACAACACATTGTAATGGTAAAACTATTAATAAACAAACCTTTATGTATATCTCTAGAGTTTTACTCCTGTCCTGTTTAATGACAACACATTGTAATGGTAAAACTATTAATAAACAAACCTTTATGTAAGTCTCTAGAGTTTTACTCCTGTCTTGTTTAGTGACAACACATTGTAATGGTAAAACTAGTAATAAACAAACCTTTATGTAAGTCTCTAGAGTTTTACTCCTGTCCTGTTTAGTGACAACACATTGTAATGGTAAAACTATTAATAAACAAACCTTTATGTATATCTCTAGTTTTACTCCTGTCTTGTTTAGTGACAACACATTGTAATGGTAAAACTATTAATAAACAAACCTTTATGTATATCTCTAGAGTTTTACTCCTGTCTTGTTTAGTGACAACACATTGTAATGGTAAAACTATTAATAAACAAACCTTTATGTATATCTCTAGAGTTTTACTCCTGTCTTGTTTAGTGACAACACATTGTAATGGTAAAACTATTAATAAACAAACCTTTATGTAAGTCTCTAGAGTTTTACTCCTGTCCTGTTTAGTGACAACACATTGTAATGGTAAAACTATTAATAAACAAACCTTTATGTATATCTCTAGAGTTTTACTCCTGTCCTGTTTAATGACAACACATTGTAATGGTAAAACTATTAATAAACAAACCTTTATGTAAGTCTCTAGAGTTTTACTCCTGTCCTGTTTAGTGACAACACATTGTAATGGTAAAACTATTAATAAACAAACCTTTATGTAAGTCTCTAGAGTTTTACTCCTGTCCTGTTTAGTGACAACACATTGTAATGGTAAAACTATTAATAAACAAACCTTTATGTATATCTCTAGAGTTTTACTCCTGTCCTGTTTAGTGACAACACATTGTAATGGTAAAACTATTAATAAACAAACCTTTATGTAAGTCTCTAGAGTTTTACTCCTGTCCTGTTTAATGACAACACATTGTAATGGTAAACTATTAATAAACAAACCTTTATGTATATCTCTAGAGTTTTACTCCTGTCCTGTTTAGTGACAACACATTGTAATGGTAAAACTATTAATAAACAAACCTTTATGTAAGTCTCTAGAGTTTTACTCCTGTCCTGTTTAGTGACAACACATTGTAATGGTAAAACTATTAATAAACAAACCTTTATGTATATCTCTAGAGTTTTACTCCTGTCCTGTTTAGTGACAACACATTGTAATGGTAAAACTATTAATAAACAAACCTTTATGTATATCTCTAGAGTTTTACTCCTGTCCTGTTTAGTGACAACACATTGTAATGGTAAAACTATTAATAAACAAACCTTTATGTAAGTCTCTAGAGTTTTACTCCTGTCCTGTTTAATGACAACACATTGTAATGGTAAAACTATTAATAAACAAACCTTTATGTATATCTCTAGAGTTTTACTCCTGTCCTGTTTAATGACAACACATTGTAATGGTAAAACTATTAATAAACAAACCTTTATGTAAGTCTCTAGAGTTTTACTCCTGTCCTGTTTAGTGACAACACATTGTAATGGTAAAACTATTAATAAACAAACCTTTATGTAAGTCTCTAGAGTTTTACTCCTGTCCTGTTTAGTGACAACACATTGTAATGGTAAAACTATTAATAAACAAACCTTTATGTAAGTCTCTAGAGTTTTACTCCTGTCCTGTTTAGTGACAACACATTGTAATGGTAAAACTATTAATAAACAAACCTTTATGTAAGTCTCTAGAGTTTTACTCCTGTCCTGTTTAGTGACAACACATTGTAATGGTAAACTATTAATAAACAAACCTTTATGTAAGTCTCTAGAGTTTTACTCCTGTCCTGTTTAGTGACAACACATTGTAATGGTAAAACTATTAATAAACAAACCTTTATGTAAGTCTCTAGAGTTTTACTCCTGTCCTGTTTAGTGACAACACATTGTAATGGTAAAACTATTAATAAACAAACCTTTATGTATATCTCTAGAGTTTTACTCCTGTCCTGTTTAGTGACAACACATTGTAATGGTAAAACTATTAATAAACAAACCTTTATGTAAGTCTCTAGAGTTTTACTCCTGTCCTGTTTAGTGACAACACATTGTAATGGTAAAACTATTAATAAACAAACCTTTATGTATATCTCTAGAGTTTTACTCCTGTCCTGTTTAATGACAACACATTGTAATGGTAAAACTATTAATAAACAAACCTTTATGTAAGTCTCTAGAGTTTTACTCCTGTCCTGTTTAGTGACAACACATTGTAATGGTAAAACTATTAATAAACAAACCTTTATGTATATCTCTAGAGTTTTACTCCTGTCCTGTTTAATGACAACACATTGTAATGGTAAAACTATTAATAAACAAACCTTTATGTAAGTCTCTAGAGTTTTACTCCTGTCCTGTTTAGTGACAACACATTGTAATGGTAAAACTATTAATAAACAAACCTTTATGTAAGTCTCTAGAGTTTTACTCCTGTCCTGTTTAATGACAACACATTGTAATGGTAAAACTATTAATAAACAAACCTTTATGTATATCTCTAGAGTTTTACTCCTGTCCTGTTTAATGACAACACATTGTAATGGTAAAACTATTAATAAACAAACCTTTATGTATATCTCTAGAGTTTTACTCCTGTCCTGTTTAATGACAACACATTGTAATGGTAAAACTATTAATAAACAAACCTTTATGTAAGTCTCTAGAGTTTTACTCCTGTCCTGTTTAGTGACAACACATTGTAATGGTAAAACTATTAATAAACAAACCTTTATGTAAGTCTCTAGAGTTTTACTCCTGTCCTGTTTAGTGACAACACATTGTAATGGTAAAACTATTAATGAACAAACCTTTATGTAAGTCTCTAGAGTTTTACTCCTGTCTTGTTTAGTGACAACACATTGTAATGGTAAAACTATTAATAAACAAACCTTTATGTATATCTCTAGAGTTTTACTCCTGTCCTGTTTAGTGACAACACATTGTAATGGTAAAACTATTAATAAACAAACCTTTATGTAAGTCTCTAGAGTTTTACTCCTGTCCTGTTTAGTGACAACACATTGTAATGGTAAAACTATTAATAAACAAACCTTTATGTAAGTCTCTAGAGTTTTACTCCTGTCTTGTTTAGTGACAACACATTGTAATGGTAAAACTATTAATAAACAAACCTTTATGTATATCTCTAGAGTTTTACTCCTGTCCTGTTTAGTGACGACACATTGTAATGGTAAAACTATTAATAAACAAACCTTTATGTAAGTCTCTAGAGTTTTACTCCTGTCCTGTTTAGTGACAACACATTGTAATGGTAAAACTATTAATAAACAAACCTTTATGTATATCTCTAGAGTTTTACTCCTGTCCTGTTTAGTGACAACACATTGTAATGGTAAAACTATTAATAAACAAACCTTTATGTATATCTCTAGAGTTTTACTCCTGTCTTGTTTAATGACAACACATTGTAATGGTAAAACTATTAATAAACAAACCTTTATGTAAGTCTCTAGAGTTTTACTCCTGTCCTGTTTAGTGACAACACATTGTAATGGTAAAACTATTAATAGACAAACCTTTATGTAAGTCTCTAGAGTTTTACTCCTGTCCTGTTTAGTGACAACACATTGTAATGGTAAACTATTAATAAACAAACCTTTATGTATATCTCTAGAGTTTTACTCCTGTCCTGTTTAGTGACAACACATTGTAATGGTAAAACTATTAATAAACAAACCTTTATGTAAGTCTCTAGAGTTTTACTCCTGTCCTGTTTAATGACAACACATTGTAATGGTAAAACTATTAATAAACAAACCTTTATGTAAGTCTCTAGAGTTTTACTCCTGTCCTGTTTAGTGACAACACATTGTAATGGTAAAACTATTAATAAACAAACCTTTATGTAAGTCTCTAGAGTTTTACTCCTGTCCTGTTTAATGACAACACATTGTAATGGTAAAACTATTAATAAACAAACCTTTATGTAAGTCTCTAGAGTTTTACTCCTGTCCTGTTTAATGACAACACATTGTAATGGTAAAACTATTAATAAACAAACCTTTATGTATATCTCTAGAGTTTTACTCCTGTCCTGTTTAATGACAACACATTGTAATGGTAAAACTATTAATAAACAAACCTTTATGTAAGTCTCTAGAGTTTTACTCCTGTCCTGTTTAGTGACAACACATTGTAATGGTAAAACTATTAATAAACAAACCTTTATGTAAGTCTCTAGAGTTTTACTCCTGTCCTGTTTAGTGACAACACATTGTAATGGTAAAACTATTTATGAACAAACCTTTATGTAAGTCTCTAGAGTTTTACTCCTGTCTTGTTTAGTGACAACACATTGTAATGGTAAAACTATTAATAAACAAACCTTTATGTATATCTCTAGAGTTTTACTCCTGTCCTGTTTAGTGACAACACATTGTAATGGTAAAACTATTAATAAACAAACCTTTATGTAAGTCTCTAGAGTTTTACTCCTGTCCTGTTTAGTGACAACACATTGTAATGGTAAAACTATTAATAAACAAACATTTATGTATATCTCTAGAGTTTTACTCCTGTCCTGTTTAATGACAACACATTGTAATGGTAAAACTATTAATAAACAAACCTTTATGTAAGTCTCTAGAGTTTTACTCCTGTCCTGTTTAGTGACAACACATTGTAATGGTAAAACTATTAATGAACAAACCTTTATGTAAGTCTCTAGAGTTTTACTCCTGTCTTGTTTAGTGACAACACATTGTAATGGTAAAACTATTAATAAACAAACCTTTATGTATATCTCTAGAGTTTTACTCCTGTCCTGTTTAGTGACAACACATTGTAATGGTAAAACTATTAATAAACAAACCTTTATGTAAGTCTCTAGAGTTTTACTCCTGTCCTGTTTAGTGACAACACATTGTAATGGTAAAACTATTAATAAACAAACCTTTATGTAAGTCTCTAGAGTTTTACTCCTGTCCTGTTTAGTGACAACACATTGTAATGGTAAAACTATTAATAAACAAACCTTTATGTATATCTCTAGAGTTTTACTCCTGTCCTGTTTAGTGACAACACATTGTAATGGTAAAACTATTAATAAACAAACCTTTATGTAAGTCTCTAGAGTTTTACTCCTGTCCTGTTTAGTGACAACACATTGTAACGGTAAAACTATTAATAAACAAACCTTTATGTATATCTCTAGAGTTTTACTCCTGTCCTGTTTAGTGACAACACATTGTAATGGTAAAACTATTAATAAACAAACCTTTATGTATATCTCTAGAGTTTTACTCCTGTCCTGTTTAGTGACAACACATTGTAATGGTAAAACTATTAATAAACAAACCTTTATGTAAGTCTCTAGAGTTTTACTCCTGTCCTGTTTAGTGACAACACATTGTAATGGTAAACTATTAATAAACAAACCTTTATGTATATCTCTAGAGTTTTACTCCTGTCCTGTTTAGTGACAACACATTGTAATGGTAAAACTATTAATAAACAAACCTTTATGTAAGTCTCTAGAGTTTTACTCCTGTCCTGTTTAATGACAACACATTGTAATGGTAAAACTATTAATAAACAAACCTTTATGTAAGTCTCTAGAGTTTTACTCCTGTCCTGTTTAGTGACAACACATTGTAATGGTAAAACTATTAATAAACAAACCTTTATGTATATCTCTAGAGTTTTACTCCTGTCCTGTTTAATGACAACACATTGTAATGGTAAAACTATTAATAAACAAACCTTTATGTATATCTCTAGAGTTTTACTCCTGTCCTGTTTAGTGACAACACATTGTAATGGTAAAACTATTAATAAACAAACCTTTATGTATATCTCTAGAGTTTTTCTCCTGTCCTGTTTAGTGACAACACATTGTAATGGTAAAACTATTAATAAACAAACCTTTATGTAAGTCTCTAGAATTTTACTCCTGTCCTGTTTAGTGACAACACATTGTAATGGTAAAACTATTAATAAACAAACCTTTATGTATATCTCTAGAGTTTTACTCCTGTCCTGTTTAGTGACAACACATTGTAATGGTAAAACTATTAATAAACAAACCTTTATGTATATCTCTAGAGTTTTACTCCTGTCTTGTTTAGTGACAACACATTGTAATGGTAAAACTATTAATAAACAAACCTTTATGTAAGTCTCTAGAGTTTTACTCCTGTCCTGTTTAGTGACAACACATTGTAATGGTAAAACTATTAATAAACAAACCTTTATGTATATCTCTAGAGTTTTACTCCTGTCCTGTTTAGTGACAACACATTGTAATGGTAAAACTATTAATAAACAAACCTTTATGTAAGTCTCTAGAGTTTTACTCCTGTCCTGTTTAGTGACAACACATTGTAATGGTAAAGCTATTAATAAACAAACCTTTATGTAAGTCTCTAGAGTTTTACTCCTGTCCTGTTTAATGACAACACATTGTAATGGTAAAACTATTAATAAACAAACCTTTATGTATATCTCTAGAGTTTTACTCCTGTCTTGTTTAGTGACAACACATTGTAATGGTAAAACTATTAATAAACAAACCTTTATGTAAGTCTCTAGAGTTTTACTCCTGTCTTGTTTAGTGACAACACATTGTAATGGTAAAACTTTTAATAAACAAACCTTTATGTAAGTCTCTAGAGTTTTACTCCTGTCCTGTTTAGTGACAACACATTGTAATGGTAAAACTATTAATAAACAAACCTTTATGTAAGTCTCTAGAGTTTTACTCCTGTCCTGTTTAGTGACAACACATTGTAATGGTAAAACTATTAATAAACAAACCTTTATGTAAGTCTCTAGAGTTTTACTCCTGTCCTGTTTAGTGACAACACATTGTAATGGTAAAACTATTAATAAACAAACCTTTATGTATATCTCTAGAGTTTTACTCCTGTCCTGTTTAGTGACAACACATTGTAATGGTAAAACTATTAATAAACAAACCTTTATGTAAGTCTCTAGAGTTTTACTCCTGTCCTGTTTAATGACAACACATTGTAATGGTAAACTATTAATAAACAAACCTTTATGTATATCTCTAGAGTTTTACTCCTGTCCTGTTTAGTGACAACACATTGTAATGGTAAAACTATTAATAAACAAACCTTTATGTATATCTCTAGAGTTTTACTCCTGTCCTGTTTAGTGACAACACATTGTAATGGTAAAACTATTAATAAACAAACCTTTATGTAAGTCTCTAGAGTTTTACTCCTGTCCTGTTTAATGACAACACATTGTAATGGTAAACTATTAATAAACAAACCTTTATGTATATCTCTAGAGTTTTACTCCTGTCTTGTTTAGTGACAACACATTGTAATGGTAAAACTATTAATAAACAAACCTTTATGTATATCTCTAGAGTTTTACTCCTGTCCTGTTTAGTGACAACACATTGTAATGGTAAAACTATTAATAAACAAACCTTTATGTAAGTCTCTAGAGTTTTACTCCTGTCCTGTTTAATGACAACACATTGTAATGGTAAAACTATTAATAAACAAACCTTTATGTATATCTCTAGAGTTTTACTCCTGTCCTGTTTAATGACAACACATTGTAATGGTAAAACTATTAATAAACAAACCTTTATGTATATCTCTAGAGTTTTACTCCTGTCCTGTTTAGTGACAACACATTGTAATGGTAAAACTATTAATAAACAAACCTTTATGTAAGTCTCTAGAGTTTTACTCCTGTCCTGTTTAATGACAACACATTGTAATGGTAAAACTATTAATAAACAAACCTTTATGTATATCTCTAGAGTTTTACTCCTGTCCTGTTTAGTGACAACACATTGTAATGGTAAAACTATTAATAAACAAACCTTTATGTAAGTCTCTAGAGTTTTACTCCTGTCCTGTTTAGTGACAACACATTGTAATGGTAAAACTATTAATAAACAAACCTTTATGTAAGTCTCTAGAGTTTTACTCCTGTCCTGTTTAGTGACAACACATTGTAATGGTAAAACTATTAATAAACAAACCTTTATGTATATCTCTAGAGTTTTACTCCTGTCCTGTTTAATGACAACACATTGTAATGGTAAAACTATTAATAAACAAACCTTTATGTAAGTCTCTAGAGTTTTACTCCTGTCCTGTTTAGTGACAACACATTGTAATGGTAAAACTATTAATAAACAAACCTTTATGTAAGTCTCTAGAGTTTTACTCCTGTCCTGTTTAGTGACAACACATTGTAATGGTAAAACTATTAATAAACAAACCTTTATGTATATCTCTAGAGTTTTACTCCTGTCCTGTTTAATGACAACACATTGTAATGGTAAAACTATTAATAAACAAACCTTTATGTAAGTCTCTAGAGTTTTACTCCTGTCTTGTTTAGTGACAACACATTGTAATGGTAAAACTATTAATAAACAAACCTTTATGTATATCTCTAGAGTTTTACTCCTGTCCTGTTTAGTGACAACACATTGTAATGGTAAAACTATTAATAGACAAACCTTTATGTAAGTCTCTAGAGTTTTACTTCTGTCTTGTTTAGTGACAACACATTGTAATGGTAAAACTATTAATAAACAAACCTTTATGTAAGTCTCTAGAGTTTTACTCCTGTCTTGTTTAGTGACAACACATTGTAATGGTAAAACTATTAATAAACAAACCTTTATGTAAGTCTCTAGAGTTTTACTCCTGTCCTGTTTAGTGACAACACATTGTAATGGTAAAACTATTAATAAACAAACCTTTATGTATATCTCTAGAGTTTTACTCCTGTCCTGTTTAATGACAACACATTGTAATGGTAAAACTATTAATAAACAAACCTTTATGTAAGTCTCTAGAGTTTTACTCCTGTCCTGTTTAATGACAACACATTGTAATGGTAAAACTATTAATAAACAAACCTTTATGTATATCTCTAGAGTTTTACTCCTGTCCTGTTTAGTGACAACACATTGTAATGGTAAAACTATTAATAAACAAACCTTTATGTATATCTCTAGAGTTTTACTCCTGTCCTGTTTAGTGACAACACATTGTAATGGTAAAACTATTAATAAACAAACCTTTATGTATATCTCTAGAGTTTTACTCCAGTCCTGTTTAATGACAACACATTGTAATGGTAAAACTATTAATAAACAAACCTTTATGTAAGTCTCTAGAGTTTTACTCCTGTCCTGTTTAATGACAACACATTGTAATGGTAAAACTATTAATAAACAAACCTTTATGTATATCTCTAGAGTTTTACTCCTGTCCTGTTTAATGACAACACATTGTAATGGTAAAACTATTAATAAACAAACCTTTATGTAAGTCTCTAGAGTTTTACTCCTGTCCTGTTTAATGACAACACATTGTAATGGTAAAACTATTAATAAACAAACCTTTATGTATATCTCTAGAGTTTTACTCCTGTCCTGTTTAATGACAACACATTGTAATGGTAAAACTATTAATAAACAAACCTTTATGTATATCTCTAGAGTTTTACTCCTGTCTTGTTTAATGACAACACATTGTAATGGTAAAACTATTAATAAACAAACCTTTATGTAAGTCTCTAGAGTTTTACTCCTGTCCTGTTTAGTGACAACACATTGTAATGGTAAAACTATTAATAGACAAACCTTTATGTATATCTCTAGAGTTTTACTCCTGTCCTGTTTAGTGACAACACATTGTAATGGTAAAACTATTAATGAACAAACCTTTATGTATATCTCTAGAGTTTTACTCCTGTCCTGTTTAGTGACAACACATTGTAATGGTAAAACTATTAATGAACAAACCTTTATGTATATCTCTAGAGTTTTACTCCTGTCCTGTTTAATGACAACACATTGTAATGGTAAAACTATTAATAAACAAACCTTTATGTATATCTCTAGAGTTTTACTCCTGTCTTGTTTAATGACAACACATTGTAATGGTAAAACTATTAATAAACAAACCTTTATGTAAGTCTCTAGAGTTTTACTCCTGTCCTGTTTAGTGACAACACATTGTAATGGTAAAACTATTAATAGACATACCTTTATGTATATCTCTAGAGTTTTACTCCTGTCCTGTTTAGTGACAACACATTGTAATGGTAAAACTATTAAAAAACAAACCTTTATGTATATCTCTAGAGTTTTACTCCTGTCTTGTTTAATGACAACACATTGTAATGGTAAAACTATTAATAAACAAACCTTTATGTATATCTCTAGAGTTTTACTCCTGTCCTGTTTAGTGACAACACATTGTAATGGTAAAACTATTAATGAACAAACCTTTATGTATATCTCTAGAGTTTTACTCCTGTCCTGTTTAGTGACAACACATTGTAATGGTAAAACTATTAATAAACAAACCTTTATGTATATCTCTAGAGTTTTACTCCTGTCCTGTTTAATGACAACACATTGTAATGGTAAAACTATTAATAGACAAACCTTTATGTATATCTCTAGAGTTTTACTCCTGTACTGTTTAGTGACAACACATTGTAATGGTAAAACTATTAATAAACAAACCTTTATGTATATCTCTAGAGTTTTACTCCTGTCCTGTTTAATGACAACACATTGTAATGGTAAAACTATTAATAGACAAACCTTTATGTAAGTCTCTAGAGTTTTACTCCTGTCCTGTTTAATGACAACACATTGTAATGGTAAAACTATTAATAAACAAACCTTTATGTATATCTCTAGAGTTTTACTCCTGTCCTGTTTAATGACAACACATTGTAATGGTAAAACTATTAATAGACAAACCTTTATGTAAGTCTCTAGAGTTTTACTCCTGTCCTGTTTAATGACAACACATTGTAATGGTAAAACTATTAATAAACAAACCTTTATGTATATCTCTAGAGTTTTACTCCTGTCCTGTTTAATGACAACACATTGTAATGGTAAAACTATTAATAGACAAACCTTTATGTAAGTCTCTAGAGTTTTACTCCTGTCCTGTTTAGTGACAACACATTGTAATGGTAAAACTATTAATAAACAAACCTTTATGTATATCTCTAGAGTTTTACTCCTGTCCTGTTTAGTGACAACACATTGTAATGGTAAAACTATTAATAGACAAACCTTTATGTAAGTCTCTAGAGTTTTACTCCTGTACTGTTTAGTGACAACACATTGTAATGGTAAAACTATTAATAGACAAACCTTTATGTAAGTCTCTAGAGTTTTACTCCTGTCCTGTTTAATGACAACACATTGTAATGGTAAAACTATTAATAAACAAACCTTTATGTATATCTCTAGAGTTTTACTCCTGTCCTGTTTAATGACAACACATTGTAATGGTAAAACTATTAATAAACAAACCTTTATGTATATCTCTAGAGTTTTACTCCTGTCCTGTTTAGTGACAACACATTGTAATGGTAAAACTATTAATAAACAAACCTTTATGTATATCTCTAGAGTTTTACTCCTGTCCTGTTTAGTGACAACACATTGTAATGGTAAAACTATTAATAGACAAACCTTTATGTAAGTCTCTAGAGTTTTACTCCTGTACTGTTTAGTGACAACACATTGTAATGGTAAAACTATTAATAGACAAACCTTTATGTAAGTCTCTAGAGTTTTACTCCTGTCCTGTTTAATGACAACACATTGTAATGGTAAAACTATTAATAAACAAACCTTTATGTATATCTCTAGAGTTTTACTCCTGTCCTGTTTAATGACAACACATTGTAATGGTAAAACTATTAATAAACAAACCTTTATGTATATCTCTAGAGTTTTACTCCTGTCCTGTTTAGTGACAACACATTGTAATGGTAAAACTATTAATAAACAAACCTTTATGTATATCTCTAGAGTTTTACTCCTGTCCTGTTTAATGACAACACATTGTAATGGTAAAACTATTAATAGACAAACCTTTATGTAAGTCTCTAGAGTTTTACTCCTGTCCTGTTTAATGACAACACATTGTAATGGTAAAACTATTAATAAACAAACCTTTATGTAAGTCTCTAGAGTTTTCCTCCTGTCTTCAATGCTTTTCTTATTTAAATTACCAAATGGTAATGTCTGCCATCGCTTTGGGCCTTTAATTCCTGGAATAAACACATGAAAATTAAATTAGAAACAATAATAAATGTCAAGATATTGTTTATTTCTGTGTTCTATAGAACTTGTCTACCCGTCGTATATTTTTAAGCAAAAAAAAAACCTACTTTAAAAAAAGATTCAAATATGTTGAAATAATAAATATATTACACCAGAGTCTTTCATATTTCATTGATCTTAAAATATGTTTGACCTTTAATTTTGTGAAATTTTATTGAAGTGCATTTTCAGTAACTTTTGTATATTTTTTTGAATTGTTAATCTTAATATTCTTCTTCTTTTCATTATTTTCAAAGTAAACTAAAAACAATTTTTCCAGTAAAATAATTGTAAATTGTCAATACCTACAAGTTCAAGTGTGTCAAATTGTAACTATCAGTAAAATATTTACCATAATATTTACTTTGTAAATATAGTACTACTAGAGACTCACATGAACCTGTATTACTTACCTGGCAAAGAATTTTTTTTTATTAACTATTACATGTATCTACATGTATAGTAGGTGTATGTATATTAATTTTTGATCCCCTGGGACTTCATGCCAATTACAATTGCATTTACATTCTTGGTTCTTAAAGGGGATTGCCTACCGGCAAAATTTGTGGGCGGGGCTTATCATAAAAATTCCCGTTGATATGAACAGCATATTTATGAAACTGTATGTCACATGACCAATGTGACCTAAAGGTCACATACCTCAGAAATTTGAATTTTCGAAGTGATTATTGTAGTTTTTAGACTGATGAAGAATATTATTTTTAATAAGACTAAAAGTTTCGTAGGGAGGAACACTAGTGACCATGCCTGTCAAATATTTTGCTCCAAAAGTAACTGTGAAACTATATGTATCATTGATTTTTCCTCCTTAAGATAACTGTGGTCAAAATAATGATCAATCTGAATGCTTGCTCCGCCCACAGCTATTTATACCCACGGTCCCGGTTTAAGAAAATGAATTTTAAATTTTCCACATTGCAACCTATTTTAAACTTCTTGTACCCTATGGCTAGCACCAATAGAATCTTGAGAATTTTAATTATCTGTGGAAGCTTGAATCTGCAATTATGTTAAACACAATTACATTTCCATAATTGGTTCTCAAGAAGATAATTTTATTTCTCACAACAACTTATGTGTTAAGCTTTGGACACCCAGTCATGCCGTTGTTGAGACCTCATAGAACCTGGAGTCTTAATTTGTGGAAGCTTAAATC
This sequence comes from Bathymodiolus brooksi, assembly GCA_963680875.1. Taxonomy (NCBI): domain Eukaryota; kingdom Metazoa; phylum Mollusca; class Bivalvia; order Mytilida; family Modiolidae; genus Bathymodiolus; species Bathymodiolus brooksi. The sequence goes on along the minus strand of OY804579.1, from coordinate 11,932,564 downwards.
AGAATATCACAATAATGTTTCACTTCATATACAAATATACAACCATGACAACTGCATTTGCATTATTGATTATCAAGTTATTAAGAAAATGAATTTCAAAATACACCCCATGGCATTCTATATTAAACTTTGGATGACCTAACTGGAAAGAATTGTAGTTAATGATATTTTAACAAATTGACAATATGTAAGGTACATGTATGAAATGCTCTTTAAGGTTTGTTGGCTAAAATAATGTTTTAGCAAAATATTCACATTCCAACCCATTTAAAGGGTAATGCCATTGTATTCTTGTCTTTGTGCCAATGCTCTATAGATGGAAAGTAATTTTATCATGAAGTCTTTCATTTTTCATTCAGCACATGAGAGAGATATAATTTTGTTCTTTTCACAACTTTTCAACTTTAAATCAATCCTCAAATTTAAAAATTTTCCAACTTTTATTTGACAATACATGTAGTTGTTCTCTCTGCTCAGCTCAGTAGATCATTAGCTTGTAGTATTTTAGACTAATAGGTTCTTACATACGTTCTTGGGAAAGGCCGTGTGATCTTCCACGAGTGATAGAAATTTTATGTCTTTTCGCGAGTGGAGCGCATGTAAGTACCTATTTCTTCCGTAAACCAACAACTTTCACTATCGCAAACTCCTAGAGACCCCCGCCACTGATCAGTATCTAATTTGCATAAATTATCAGATCAATATCATTGAGCGTTATGAAATACACATCACATAAAATTGACTTTTGTGACACCGACTTATTATAATAAACTAAGTAGCATTCTACTGATATAAAATTTGAGCTTTTTTCACTAACATTTTATTGAAAGTACAGTATTTTCCTTCATGAGACACCCCATACATGAAATATGACGTGACACATATTTTGACGTCATTGAAGAATGACGTCAAAGGTACGGAAAAGGACATCTAGAAATACGAAAAAATGAAAAAAAAGACACAAATATATTTAATACGGTCGGATTCTGTATTAAAAAAAAACCAATGGTTAAATCCGTAATATATCTGTTATTCAGCTATCAGACAGGGTATATAATGTGACATCCCCGGCTTAGGATATATATTTACACGATTTTGTTCTTGTTAGAGGCGTTCTGATTGGATGTCACAACGAGTAAAGACGAGTGCACGTGAACTCGTCTTACCACGGTCGTCTCCACCCGAAAACGGCCATTTACGGAAGAATGTTTGTTCTCTCTGCTCAGCTGAGTAGATCATTAGCTTGTAGTATTTTAGACTGTTTGTTCTCTCTGCTCAGCTGAGTAGATCATTAGCTTGTAGTATTTTAGACTGTTTGTTCTCTCTGCTCAGCTGAGTAGATCATTAGCTTGTAGTATTTTAGACTGTTTGTTCTCTCTGCTCAGCTGAGTAGATCATTAGCTTGTAGTATTTTAGACTGTTTGTTCTCTCTGCTCAGCTGAGTAGATCATTAGCTTGTAGTAATTTAGTTCATAGGAAAAATCTAATATAACTACAGTCAAACCTTCATTAAAGGGCACCTCTATATAACAAATCACTGTCTATAAAGGGCAGCTCTATATAACAAATCACTGTCTATAAAGGGCAGCTCTATATAGCAAATCACTGTCTATAAAGGGCAGCTCTATATAACAAATCACTGTCTATAAAGGGCAGCTCTATATAACAAATCACTGTCTATAAAGGGCAGCTCTATATAACAAATCACTGTCTATAAAGGGCAGCTCTATATAACAAATCACTGTCTATAAAGGGCAGCTCTATATAACAAATCACTTTCTATAAAGGGCAGCTCTATATAACAAATCACTGTCTATAAAGGGCAGCTCTATATAACAAATCACTGTCTATAAAGGGCACCTCTATATAACAAATCAGTCTATAAAGGGCAGCTCTATATAACAAATCACTGTCTATAAAGGGCACCTCTATATAACAAATCACTGTCTATAAAGGGCAGCTCTATATAACAAATCACTGTCTATAAAGGGCAGCTCTATATAACAAATCACTTTCTATAAAGGGCACCTATATATAACAAATCACAGTCTATAAAGGGCACCTCTATATAAAAAATCACTGTCTATAAAGGGCACCTCTATATAACAAATCAGTCTATAAAGGGCACCTCTATATAACAAATCACTGTCTATAAAGGGCACCTCTATATAACAAATCACTCTCTATAAAGGGCACCTCTATATAACAAATCACTGTCTATAAAGGGCAGCCTCATTTTCCCCATCAATGAATAGTCCATATAATTCTAACCTGTATATAAAGGGAACATTTTCAGGTTTCCTTGAGTGCCCTTTATATACAGGTTTGACTGCACTTTATAACACAAAGGAATCCTGCAAAATGTCATGAATATTTGTGTGTAATTTCTGAGAGATCTAGAGAGAGATACCTTCTTAACCCTGATCCTGATATCATAGAAGTACAAAATGTACATTCTATGTGCGATGCATGTAAATAGACAAAATATTTGTATTTCTTAACACTGAGGTTTTTTAAAAAATAACCAAGGATTTATATACTAGAAAGGATATGAATCTCGCGAGCTTTAACATAGATTGTATGCAAGTATGTTGCGTGGCGAGAACAAGTGAGATTACCCATAGTGCAATTTGTTGACTATGCGTGTGCATTGATCAATGGTGGAAATTTTCATTGTTTCAACATTTTAAACCAGTATTTGTAAATATATAAAACCATAATTACAGGTATAAAGTGAAAATATTTGTACTAAATACCAATCATTAATAAAGTATCGACTTTTTGTAGATGTATCACCCATATTTCATCAATAATTGACATTAATCGATTTGCCCTTTTGACCTTCATAATCCCGCCTATTATGGGCGGTCAAGACTCGAATTTAAATTTCAAACCCCTCTCTTCTCTCAACATACCGAATATTGAAGCGGAGCCGTCATTTTTGTGATAATATAAATATTTTTCAATGAATAGAAGGAGTTTTATTGAAAACAGTGCTCCCCATTTGTATTTATTAAGGATTGTTTACCATCATTTGTCAAAATGGCGGCGTTCTGGGCAGTGGCCTATTTAGAATCAATAAACTTCCTTGTTTACATGAAATCGACATACCAAAATGTATAAATGTGTATTCAATATATAGAACAAATCTTGGCGTGATTGGTTTCTTTGTTTTATACTTTTATCATTTTTAATATGTTTTTAGATGTATGAAACTCTACTGTACTTTTTTTTTATTCTCAAGGCATTACAAAATGAATGAATTAATTTTTGCTCTGTTGTAGCATTAAACTTCGCCACGTGAGATAATACGAGATTCGTATCCTTCTACTATATAAATCTTGAAATAACATAAAAAGATTTTACCTTTCCAACTTATCTTGTAGTTTGGATTGATCTTACCTTTCAAACTTATCATGTAGTTTGGATTTTACCTTTCAAACTTATCTTGTAGTTTGGATTATCTGTCAATCTGGCATGTAAATTAATGAACTCTCTGTGGCGCCTCTTAACTTTTCTTGTTCGTAACACGGGATCTTTTTGTACATCAATCCAGTACTGAGCATTACACTAAAATAATTAATTATGGGAAAGTTTTCATTCATTCATTCATTCATTCATTCAGACAGACAGACAGACAGACAGAGAGACAGAGAGAGAGAGACAGACAGACAGACAGACAGACAGACAGACAGACAGAGAGAGAGAGAGAGAGAGAGAGAGAGAGAGAGAGAGAGAGAGAGAGAGAGAGAGAGAGAGAGAGAGAGAGAGAGAGAGAGAGAGACAGACAGACAGACAGACAGACAGACAGACAGACAGAGAGAGAGAGTGATTGATTGATTGATTGATTGATTGATTGATTGATTGATTGATTGATTGATTGATTGATTGATTGATTGATTGATTGATTGATTGATTGATTGATTAAATGCCAACATTAGCAACATTTCAGCTATATCGTGGTGTGAACAAATTTTATTTTTATCTTAAGACACCTACATTGGCTACAAGACCCTTAGAAATAAAACACACTGGTCTATAAAACAATTGTATTACATGTATATATACAAATAAAAGAAATATTAAAAGATAAAACAGTATATCTAAAAAGTATGTAATCTAGCTATATTTTTGTAAATACATTCATTTCTTTTAAAAATTTAAAAATTGTGTAACCTGCGATATCTTAAAACTAGATGTTTACTTGTATATGAAATAACTTAATCAAACTACTAAATATTCATTTGCACAGAAATGAAAATTTCAGAGACTTGTTAAATGAAATCACTTGATCAAGTGATCATTAGTTAGATTGGCATTAGAAATCACCTTTATTAAGGATTTTTTAAGCTCATACCTCAATCACGATCAGTTTTGAGCTTCATGCAAAGATCAATATTCTGACAGACAACATAATATATATTTTTTTTGCATGAATTGCAAGATAATAAAATAATGACCTATTCTGGAAAATAAAAAAACAATGCTCTCAAAATTCAGTTTAACCTAAAGCATTACGAATCACTAGGCCAATTTTAAGAGTGAATGATATGATTGAAGGGTCATTCCATATAAAGTGAGTGAATACTGAATGATTGTTGTAACGCCAAGTGAGCAATTTTTCAGCTATATCATGGTGAGAATAAGTTAATAAGCTTCGGAATGATAATGATGTCCGCTCTGTGCTAGACTAACATGCTTACTTGGATTTTGACAGTACTATCTCACTGAAACAACAGTCCACGTGTAGACATGTCACTCCACTTGGACACATTATTCTGATTTCAAGCCAACCAGTCTTTGCTCTTACTCCTTAAAGCTGCATGCCCAGTGGAGAAGCAACAAATACTTTATTAATGGTACACATAAATGTATGTACACAATGCTTGGATTGCTGTTCTTCATTGAGTCTTTGTTGCATGTGGGCAGTCTTCAAAATGAAAATTTGGATTTACTGATCCGAATCAAATTTTTGAATTTATTTTTATATATTTCTAAAATAAAAACTGAAAAATTTACTGGTCTGAAGTTCTGAACAAAGTTTTACTGGCCTTCAGCTGGAGGAGCAGTGCTCATCATGAGGACTGTGTGAGGAATGGGCTTTAGCCATAAAATACATACCTGTAGAGTATATAGAACAAATTGTGATGTACTTCTACTTTCATTATGTATTTCATTATCCACAATCAACACATCTTGAAATATCGCATGTTTTTGTTCAATTATTTCAAGGCTGCTCATATAATTTTCAGGTTGCTCTTCTTCACAACTTAAGAAAAAATCAGGTTTTGTTTGTTTCACTGATGCAATATCATTCACTTCATTTTTATCCAATTTGAGCTTTAGAGAATTCTTTTTTGTGGATAAAGTTTCTTTTTCAATTTCAGAAATAGATAATGCTGGTTGTATCAGAGCCATTGGTACTTTAGGTAGGAATTTCTCTTCTTTATCATTATCTATTAATGATTGTAAATGATTATTTTTAAAAGCTTCTGATCCTGTTTGATTTAGAAGTCTTTCTGGTGGTATTTGATTGTGAGTATTTATGCAATTTGAACTATTTTCATTAATTTCTGTTCTTTGAACAGGTACACTTTCATCGTGTAATAAAACTTCATCATTCAGAGGAACATCCAGTGGTTCATTCGATAATATCAATATCATTTTTTCAAATATAAAATCAGGTTCTGATAACATATCAACCACTGGGTAAAACACATTGCACATTAAAATCTCTGAGAGTAAAAAGTTTGACACTTGGCAATTCAATATTGTACTACCAAATGTTCTGTTCAATAAAATATCACAGATGCTATATAAGTAGTTTACCTCATTGTCATTTCCATACAACCCTATATGGTATGTTGATATCATCTCAAAAGCTTCCTCCACTGAAGCATACTTGCGACCTGATGCAGAGCCACTACCTGAATCTCTACGACCTAAGCTTAGCCTTCGCCTAGGTTGCGTTTTGAATTTATCACGAGAAATTTGTAATGTGCGCAAGTGTTGTCTGCTATATAAACAGAGTTCCTTAACCATATCATTTGGATCAACTGCCTGCAGTCGACTAATTAAACTTCTTGTCCCATCTTGAAGAACGCTGTCACACTCAGTAATAACATCTATATGCGGATCAAAATCTTTTAACCATGTATATATAAAATGTTTTTGAATTAAATTTGTTATTAAGACAACTTCTTCTTGCCAACTTACATCATTTTGTCTACTAGTAAGTTGTATATTGACAGAATCTGGTTCATTTATAACATTTGATGCATTCGCATCATAAAAACACTCTCCATCTTCACTTTTAAATTCTTCCTCGTTGGTAGTGAAAATTTCTTGTAATTTTGCTTTTATGTTTAAAACAGTTATAAACAAATGCCCATATCCACGTAGGTGTAGGTAGATCGTCAATAAGAATTTGAAATTATGCTTTGATGAAATGAGATACTGACAAACTACAAATGTTGATCCAGTAACGAAAATGTAAAGGATGAAAACGAATAATAATTTTAAAGAAAATAAGGCCAATATTCCTAAAATCAAAAATATCAATATGATTTTTTGAATGTAAGAAAATTTTCTATGGTAACCGATTACATCTCTGGCTTTCCACGAATAAGACATCTTCAAATATTTCATAGAAACGTGAATAAATTATATCTCCGTCCAAAATTGGAGATTTTAACTGTCGACATTTTTTGTCATGTGACTTTTTTACGGCAGCAAACTGGTTTCCCAACGTTCAAAGTACAATACCTTGATATCGATATTATTATTCAGTACCAGTTTAATTATGAAGGTAGATCATAAAACCGAATTGTAAAATAAAGTGAAAGTGAAGTCGGTTGGACGAGAAAAAAATTAACTGTTATTTTAATGTCGACAGACAAAAATGAAGTCTTATTCACAAACATTACGTGTAGAGCATATGATTTTAAATCGCCATTTTTTAAAGGCGCCTCTCTAGTGTGGAATACGGATATGCTCACAGCCTAAGTTGTTTTTTGTATTTTGTTCTCTCCTTTTACTGTATCTTTGTCAAAATCAAAATCAAATCAAAAAGTTTTATTTAAAGTCGGTACATTTTATAACGATACAACATAAGCTCTCAAGAGCTTTTCAAACCGACATGCATAATATTTATGCATATATTTCTGTGTTTTGACTTCTGGACCCCTACAGCCAGTGCCTCTCTGTGCACTTATTGTCATAGGACCAGAAGTCAAAACACAAAATAGATGCCGACATTCATAGCACCCATTACACATACAAGTACATTCATGCAAATTTTAAGCAGTCTATAATTAAGCAAATAAGCAAATTAACTCAAAACACATATAAAATATTCATGTACTTTTAAAACATATTTCAAAAATATTCCAAAAACACTTTAAAAATGTTCATGCATAAATAGCCAAGCACTAAAATAAAGCACAAGTTAAACTGAAAAGCATACAAAGTAAATTATTCATGTACTTCCTAAAACACACTCTAAAACATATCTTAAAAATATTCCAAAAATATTTCAAAAATATTCATGCAGAAATAGCCAAGCACTAAAATAAAAAACTAAAATAAAATAAAGTTAAACTGAAAAGCATACAAAAGCAAGAAGGCAGCAGTAAGGCAAATTTCATGCAATGTCTATTCTAGAAAAAATGTATACTAGCAGCAAGCATTGCAGCGGCACGAGTTGCCATTCCATGAGTTTATTAAATTTTCTAATTGATTAAAAGATGTTTGGCAACTCGTTCCACAGTTTAGCAGCAGCATATCGAAAGGATTTTAGACCATACCTTGTTGTTCGTACTGAAGGGATTTCTGTAATGTTGTCGTACCTAAAACAATATTTAGTATCTTTAATTTTGATTAAGTCATGTAAATATGAAGGGCTTTCTTGATGTAAAATTTTATAAACCTCAATGGCCATAGTTCTCAGTCTTCTCACTTTTAATGTTGGAAGTTTAGAGACTATTAACAAGTTTTCATATGTACTATTATAATCATTATAAATAAATCTTAGTGCTCGCTCCTGAATTTTTTTTATTTTATTTGTATTGGCTTCACTACAAAAGTGCCATGAAAGTGGACAGAAGTTAAAGTTAGACAATATGAATGAATGATATATGGTTAATTTACCCAATTTATTTAAATATTTACCTAGCCTTTTTAACACATTTAACTGCCTAGATGCTTTTTTACAAATGTTTGAAATATGAGAATTAAATTTAAGTTCAAAATCAATTGTAACCCCTAGTAATTTTACTTCTTTTTCACATTTAATTTGATTTCCTGCTAAATCAAGAACAATATTTTTATCCATTGATTTTTTGCCAATAGCTAGGGCCTGAAATTTATCAGGATTTGCCTTCATCTGGTTACATGAAAACCATTCTATTAATGCCAAACTGTCTTTTTCTAAATGTTCAACTACTTTATCAATATTATCATCTGCATGTGTGAGAGTGTTGTTGTCTGCATAGTTATAAAGTGTGCTGCTTGTGGTAAAATGAAAAATGTCGTTTAAAAAGATGTTAAATAGTACAGGACCTAGAATTGACCCTTGTGGTCGCCTTTGTAGATGTCTTGCCAGTTACTTAGTGTGGTACCAACTTTGACGCATTGTTTCCTGTTAGTAAGGTAGTTTTCAATTAACTGTAATGCAGATTTTGACATGCCATATGCTTCAAGTTTGAGTAATAATAATTTGTGTGGCAGGCAATCAAAGGCCTTGGACAGGTCCATTAGTACTGCTGCAATGTATTTATTTTGGTCTAGTGCCTGTTTCCAATCTTCTATAATTTTTAGTAGTGTAGTATTGCATCTGTAGCCCGATCTGAAAGCTGACAGAAATGGATGGAAGTGATTGTTAAAATATTCTGTTAACTGTTCGTGAATGGCCTGTTCAAAGAATTTTGAAATAACAGGTAGTATGGTTACCGGTTTATAGTTACTTTTGTCTAGTGCATTGTTCTTCTTGTGTAGTGCAACAACTTGTGCTTGTTTTAGTTGGTCTGGAAACACAGAATGTGTTATTGTTTTATTTATCATTTGTGTTATTGGTTTTGCAATTACAGGTTTAGCTAGTTTTAATAATTTAGTTGATATACCATCTCTACCTGTTGCTTTTTTAACACTGGTCTTATTTATTTGTTTATATACAAATTCATCAGATATTTCTTTAAATTCAAGATTAGGTATATCTTTTTTATTTTTGTTAATTTCAATGATACTAGGAAGATTTTTATCTACATCAGTTACATTTCCAATATCTTTTGCCACATTTATAAAGAAATCATTAGGGAACGACCATTTAACGTGAGGGGGGGGGGGGGGGGGGAGGTTATGTTTTTTTTCTAAAAAAATATTCTGATTCCCAACGTTGCTGAAAAAAATATTCTGATTTTGGTGGAGGAAAAAAAAATAATCTGATTCAGAGTTTTTGTCATATAATCTAATGTTGAATACTGGAATAAATTTTCGCGCTTTGCGCGACAAACAAATAAATATTCGAATTCTCGTGTTGTCCGAAAACAAAATTCTGAACGAAGCAAAAAACCATAACCTCCCCCCCCTTCAAGTTAAATGGTTGGTCCTTTAAAACATTCTGCTTTGTCTTTGTCTTTGTACAGGTAAAATTCCTCCGGAATTCGGAGCACTCCAATTATGGATAAAATTATAAAACCTAACTTAACGGGCACATACTTAAAAAGATACGTATTTACAGTTATGATAAAATATACGTAGTAGTTAAAAGTTCATCATTTCCATGTTGTATAAGTTTGGTTAGTGGCATAAAAACGTATTTACATCCATTACTAAAAAGTATAAAACGTGTATTGTAAAATAGTCGTTTCAGGAGTATTACAATTAATAGCGTTGTTAAAAGTCCATTCTGTTGTTTAATTATTCATATTAGTAAAAACGTATATACACACAGCACTAAAAGATAAAAGCGCAGTCGTAATTTATACAATGTTCTTTCCTTCACGCACTCTCCGAATACAGTGGCATAAAAACGTATTTACATCCATTACTAAAAAATATAAAACGTGTATTGTAAAATAGTCGTTTCAGGAGTATTACAATTAATAGCGTTGTTAAAAGTCCATTCTGTTGTTTAATTATTCATATTAGTAAAAACGTATATACACACAGCACTAAAAGATAAAAGCGCAGTCGTAATTTATACAATGTTCTTTCCTTCACGCACTCTCCGAATACAGCAATTCTTCCGTTGTTAAAACAAATTGACTCATGAAAGGTAAAATCATCATTTAAGTATGCGTATATACTGTTTAAAATGTAAAACGATCTCTTTAATGAACGGATCGGGTGCTGGACACAGTAAGAAAAATATACTATTAGCTGACTTATATATGTTTGTTAAATTCCAGAAAAAAAGGAAACAGTTCTATAAATGTACTATCAGCTATTGATTATCTGCCTTTCTACATAATGTTCTTCAATATTTCAGTTCTCTTTTGGTGTAACACAAAGCAGTAGTGTTGCGTGGCTCTTTCAATTTGCACTAAATCCTGGTTTGTATATGGAATCAGTTGGTTTATTTTATATGAGGTGCCGTCCAAGATGATTTGCATAAGCAGCCCATTTTGTTCAATAGTCCGTGTACCACACAGACTGACTAAGAAAACAGAACATATCCGTTATTATCTGTGACATAGACATTGACTAAGACAAACGGAACATACCCGTGATTTTCTATGACATAGACATTGACTAAGACAAACAGAACATACCCGTGATTATCTGTCACATAGGCATATTGACTAAGACAAACAGAACATACCCGTGATTATCTGTGACATAGACATTGACTAAGACAAACAGAACATACCCGTAATTATCTGTGACATAGACATTGACTAAGACAAACGGAACATACCCGTAATTATCTGTGACATAGACATTGACTAAGACAAACAGAACATATCCGTGATTATCTGTGACATAGACATTGAATAAGACAAACGGAACATAACCGTGTTTTTCTATGACATAGACATTGAATAAGACAAACGGAACATAACCGTTATTTTCTATACGACACAGACATTGACTAAGACAAACGGAACATACCCGTGATTATCTGTGACATAGACATTGACTAAGAAAAACGGAACATATCCGTGATTTTATATGACATAGACATTGACTAAGACAAACGGAACATAACCGTGATTTTCTATGACATAGACATTGGCAAAGACAAACGGAACATATCCGTGATTTTTCTATCACACAGACTGACTAAGACAAACAGAACATATTCGTTATTATTTGTGACATAGACATTGACTAAGATAAACGGAACATACCCGTTATTATCTGTGACAGACATTGATTAAGACAAACGGAACATACCCGTGATTTTCTATGACATAAACATTAACTAAGACAAGCGAAACATACCCGTGATTTTCTATGACATAGACATTGACAAAGACAAACGGAACATACCCGTGATTATCTGTGACATAGACATTGACTAAGACAAACGGAACATATCCGTTATTTTCTATGACACAGACATTGACTAAGACAAACTGAACATACCCGTGATTATCTGTCACATAGGCATATTGACTAATACAAACAGAACATACCCGTGATTATCTGTGACATAGACATTGACTAAGACAAACAGAACATAACCGTGATTATCTGTGACATAGACATTGATTAAAACAAACAAAATATACCCGTGATTATCTGTGACATAGACATTGACTAAGACAAACAGAACATATCCGTGATTATCTGTGACATAGACATTGACTAAGACAAACGGAACATACCCGTGATTATCTATGACAGACATTCACTAAGACAAATGGAACATACCCGTGATTTTCTATGACAGACATTGACTAAAACAAAGAGAACCCCATCCGTGATTATCTGTCACATAGACATTGAATAAGACAAACAACACAGCCGTGATTTTCTATGACATAGACATTGACTAAGACAAACGGAACATATCCGTGATTTTCTATATGACACAGACATTGACTAAGACAAACGGAACATACCCATGATTATCTGTGACATATACATTGAATAAGACAAGCGGTACATACCCGTGATTTTCTATGACAGGCATTGACTAAGACAAACGGAACATATCCGTGATTTTCTATGACACAAACATTGAATAAGACAAACGGAACACACCCGTGATTTCCTATGCCTTAGACATTGGTTAAGACAAACGGAACATATCCGTGATTTTCTATGACAGACATTGACTATGCCAAACGGAACATACCCGTGATTTTCTATGACATAGACATTGGCTAACACAAACGGAACATACCCGTGATTTTCTATGACACAGACATTGACTAAGACAAACAACATATCCGTTATTATTTGTGATATAGACATTGACTAAGACAAACAGAGCATACCCGTGATTATCTGTGACATAGACATTGACTAAGACAAACGGAACATACCCGTAATTATCTGTGACAATGACTAAGACAAACAGGACATATCCGTGATTTTCTGTGACATAGACATTGAATAAGACAAACGGAAGATACCCGTGATTTTCTATGACGGACATTGACTAAGAAAAACGGAACATACCCGTGATTATCTGTGACATATATATTGAATAAGACAAACGGAACATACCCGTGATATTATATGACACACATTGACTAAGACAAACGGAACATACACGTGATTATATATGACGTAGACATTGAATAAGACAAACGGAAGATACCCGTGATTTTCTATGACATAGACATTGACTAAGACAAACAGAACATACCCGTGATTATATATGACGTAGACATTGAATAAGACAAACGGAAGATACCCGTGATTTTCTATGACATAGACATTGACTAAAACAAACGGAACATACCCGTAATTATCTGTGACATAGACATTGACTAAGACAAACAGAACATATCCGTGATTTTCTATATGACACAGACATTGACTAAGACAAACGGAACATATCCGTGAGTAGCTGTGACATAGACATTGACTAAGACAAACGGAACATATCCGTGATTATCTGTGACATAGACATTGACTAAGACAAACGGAACATACCCGTAATTATCTGTGACATTGACTAAGACAAACAGGACATATCCGTGATTTTCTGTGACATAGACATTGACTAAAACAAACAGAACATACCCGTAATTATCTGTGACATAGACATTGACTAAGACAAACGGAACATACCCGTAATTATCTGTGACATAGACATCGACTAAGACAAACAGAACATATCCGTGATTATCTGTGACATAGACATTGACTAAGACACATGGAACATATCCGTGATTATCTGTGACATAGACATTGACTAAGACAAACAGAACATATCCGTGATTACCTGTGACATAGACATTGAATAAGACAAACGGAACATATCCGTGATTTTCTATGACATTAACTAAGACAAGCGGAACATACTCGTGATTGTCTATGACATAGACATTGACTAAGACAAACGGAACATATCCGTGATTTTATATGACATAGACATTGACTAAGACAAGCGGAACATACCCGTGATTTTCTATGACATAGACATTGACTAAGACAAACAGAACATATCCGTGATTTTCTATGACATAGACATTGACTAAGACAAACAGAACATATCCGTGATTTTCTATGACATAGACATTGACTAAGACAAACAGAACATATCCGTGATTTTCTATGACATAGACATTGACTAAGACAAACGGAACATATCCGTGATTTTCTATGACATAGACATTGACTAAGACAAACAGAACCTATCCGTGATTTTCTATGACATAGACATTGACTAAGACAAACGGAACATATCCGTGATTTTCTATGACATAGACATTGACTAAGACAAACAGAACCTATCCGTGATTTTCTATGACATAGACATTGACTAAGACAAACAGAACATATCCGTGATTTTCTATGACATAGACATTGACTAAGACAAACAGAACATATCCGTGATTTTCTATGACATAGACATTGACTAAGACAAACAGAACATATCCGTGATTTTCTATGACATAGACATTGACTAAGACAAACAGAACATATCCGTGATTTTCTATGACATAGACATTGACTAAGACAAACAGAACATATCCGTGATTTTCTATGACATAGACATTGACTAAGACAAACAGAACATATCCGTGATTTTCTATGACATAGACATTGACTAAGACAAACAGAACATATCCGTGATTTTCTATGACATAGACATTGACTAAGACAAACAGAACATATCCGTGATTTTCTATGACATAGACATTGACTAAGACAAACAGAACATATCCGTGATTTTCTATGACAAAGACATTGACTAAGACAAACAGAACATATCCGTGATTTTCTATGACAAAGACATTGACTAAGACAAACGGAACATATCCGTGATTTTCTATGACAAAGACATTGACTAAGACAAACAGAACATACCCGTGATTTTCTATGACATAGACATTGACTAAGACAAACAGAACATATCCGTGATTTTCTATGACATAGACATTGACTAAGACAAACAGAACATACCCGTGATTTTCTATGACATAGACATTGACTAAGACAAACAGAACATATCCGTGATTTTCTATGACATAGACATTGACTAAGACAAACAGAACATATCCGTGATTTTCTATGACAAAGACATTGACTAAGACAAACGGAACATATCCGTGATTTTCTATGACAAAGACATTGACTAAGACAAACAGAGCATACCCGTGGTTTTCTATGACATAGACATTGACTAAGACAAACAGAACATATCCGTGATTTTCTATGACATAGACATTGACTAAGACAAACAGAACATACCCGTGATTTTCTATGACATAGACATTGACTAAGACAAACAGAACATATCCGTGATTTTCTATGACATAGACATTGACTAAGACAAACAGAACATATCCGTGATTTTCTATGACATAGACATTGACTAAGACAAACAGAACATACCCGTGATTTTCTATGACATAGACATTGACTAAGACAAACAGAACATATCCGTGATTTTCTATGACATAGACATTGACTAAGACAAACAGAACATATCCGTGATTTTCTATGACAAAGACATTGACTAAGACAAACGGAACATATCCGTGATTTTCTATGACATAGACATTGACTAAGACAAACAGAACATACCCGTGATTTTCTATGACATAGACATTGACTAAGACAAACAGAACATATCCGTGATTTTCTATGACATAGACATTGACTAAGACAAACAGAACATATCCGTGATTTTCTATGACAAAGACATTGACTAAGACAAACGGAACATATCCGTGATTTTCTATGACATAGACATTGACTAAGACAAACAGAACATATCCGTGATTTTCTATGACATAGACATTGACTAAGACAAACAGAACATATCCGTGATTTTCTATGACAAAGACATTGACTAAGACAAACAGAACATATCCGTGATTTTATATGACAAAGACATTGACTAAGACAAACAGAACATACCCGTGATTTTCTATGACACAGACATTGACTAAGACAAACAGAACATACCCGTGATTTTCTATGACATAGACATTGACTAAGACAAACAGAACATATCCGTGATTTTCTATGACATAGACATTGACTAAGACAAACAGGACATATCCGTGATTTTCTATGACATAGACATTGACTAAGACAAACAGAACATATCCGTGATTTTCTATGACATAGACATTGACTAAGACAAACGGAACATATCCGTGATTTTCTATGACATAGACATTGACTAAGACAAACGGAACATATCCGTGATTTTCTATGACATAGACATTGACTAAGACAAACAGAACATATCCGTGATTTTCTATGACATAGACATTGACTAAGACAAACAGAACATATCCGTGATTTTCTATGACATAGACATTGACTAAGACAAACGGAACATATCCGTGATTTTCTATGACATAGACATTGACTAAGACAAACGGAACATATCCGTGATTTTCTATGACATAGACATTGCTACTGTTAACCGACATGATAATGACCATAAAACCTTTGAAAGGACCCCCTACCTGTAAATGTGTAGGTCAAAGTATGAAGTAGCCCTAGTTATATCTTTGATATCTATTTCAATATAGTGGATGTTAACAAGAATACACTGATACTCACTGTATCACTGTCGTCAAAGAGCTCCGGTCGGAATTGTTCTGTCGTCTTCCGGTACAAATCAATTAGGCATGTTTGACATACAGACGACGACAAAAAGTAAGTATTATGATCATATAGTATTATTATATCTTGAGTCCAGAAGATGTCGTTATCGGTCGATTATTTTTGTTTGTTTTTACCTATATATTTCTGTGGTTAACTTAATAGATTACTGAGATATAGATAAAATGATGGACATAAACAATGAAAAATGCTAATAAAGAGATTGAAATCATCAAATAAAGCTATAAAAAGTAGTCTATATGTGTAATTAAAGTACACAAACCCTTTGTAATGCTTATATACATGATAGTTTGCACTGGCGTGCCACCATGAATAGTTTTAGACTTACTACAGTAAAAAACACAATGCTTATTTACGTACATTCATTCCGGCTCTGTCAGCCACTACTTTCCGGTTGGGTCCCAAAAATTGTTTTTCAGTAGAACCGGTTTTGTCTATGTAAAAAATTGAAAGAATAGCGAAAACAGCTCAATATCACAATTATGTTTCCTTTTTGTAATTTATTTAAGGTTCATTATAACACTTGTCAAGGGTATGTTCGACTTGCAAATTGATAAAAAGAAAAAACAAAAAACAAAAAATTGTCTTCAATGAATAAAAGTTGTGGAAAAAAAACAACAGCACAGTCAAAATATTGTACATGTGAATGTTTTGTATAACATTAAAAGAAAGAAATACAAAACGGTTTGTGCAGAATTGGCATTCGCCAAGTCACCTTCGACAGAATGGTCATGATTTTGCATAGAACTTATAATTCTTTTTCTTTATTTGCTATGCAGTTGGATTATTGCAATATTCAAAGAGTGTTTGAACAAAAGTAGGAACTCTCACTGTTTATATAGAAATCAAGTACTGGTAACTCTTATTGTTTTGGATTAATTTTTGTTTTCAAATAATATATTGAAGGACAATAAGAAATTTTGATTAAAAAAATAATAAAAATAAAATAAAAATAGGGAAACGCATCGGTAGCGTAATGGTTAGCGTGCTCGCCTCGAGTGCGATAGATTGTGGGTACGAACTGCGGTCTTGTCAAACAAAAGAATATAAGATTGGTATTTGTTGCTTCTCTGCTAAGAACAAGGAGAAAGAGCAAAGACTGGTTGGCTCGTAATCAGAATAATGTGTCCGAGTGGAGCGACATATCTACTCAATGACTGTTGTTAGCTCACCTTGCCAAAGGCAATGTGAGCTTTTACCATCACTTGGCGCCCGTCGTCCGTCGTCTTTCGTTCGTCGTCTGTCGTCCATTAACTATTTACATTTTAATATTCTCCTCTGAAACGCCTCAACCAAATGAAGTGAAACTTAGTAGGATGCATCTATGGAAGGTCCTCTGTAACGATTACACATTTCGTCCCGATCCGTTAACAAACATGGTCGCAACAAACGATTCTTGTTTCTGATTGGCAGATTTTAAAAAATTCTTCTCCTCTAAAACTTCTTAGCCAAATGAACCGAAACTTGGTATGAAGCAACTATGAAAGGTCTTCTATAAAGATTGCTCATTTCATCCCGATCCGTTAACAAACATGGTCTCCACAGACAATTCTTGTTTCTAATTGGCCGATTTTATAAAATCTTCTCCTCTCAAACTGCTTAGCCAAATGAACCGAAACTTGGTAGGAAGCAACTATGGAAGGTCTTCTATAAAGATTGCACATTTCATCCTGATCCGTTGACAAACATGGTCGCCACAGCCAATTCTTGTTTCTGATTGGCCGATTTCTAACAATCTTCTTCTCTGAAACTGCTTAGCCAAATGAGCCGAACTTTGGTGGGAAGCACCTATAGAAGGTTCTGTCTGTATTGACTTTCCTCAAAGCAGAATGAAAGGTGAACGACATAGGCTCAGACGACTGAGCCTCTATTTTCATTGAGCAAAGCACGAACATTTGTCGTATTACAACTTGTAACGAACGTTGCATTAATCGAGTACACCTAACATTTTCTTTGTATACAAACTGCCAAAATCGTCCGTGCGGAAAGGAATTCAATACTACAGCCTTTGTTAATTTGCTTATCTGTAACGTTAATGTATACATTATACTGTGAAGAAACTTAAATATCGTATCCATGAAGTTATTTCCACAGAGTGACTTACTTCGTTATCAACGAGTATAAAATTAAAATATTGCGTTATAAAAAGAATCTCCCACTACTCAATTGATGCGCCTGGACAGCTACTTAAAGTGAGCACCAACGGTGATGCCAGTGCCACAAAAAGCATAAAAAAAATCAAGTGTTCGCGACAGTAGCAATTTAACATAGAAATAACGATTTTTGTTATTGTACAAAGTAGCTGAAATTAGCAGCCATGGCGAATATTCATACTATGGATCAGTATTTATCGCCTTTGAGATATTTCTTAATCATAACTATTGTTAAATTGCAATATAATGGTCAATAACAATAAGATCAGTGGTATTTACATACTGACAAACCCGGTTATTTATAGATGACCCAACCGGTTTGTATACATGTTTACATTTTGACCAAGCCGGATTTCAAAAACATCTGTTGACATCATGTTTTAGGGTATAACTAGTTACTAATTAACTTTTCATCAACAAAATAGTATTTTTAAGTAAAATCAATCATTCATCAATATTTTTTTCTTTTTGGGCAACATTTAATTCATTCGTAAATGCAAGATATAGCGATATTTCAGTTGATTGTAATGATTTTGAAGCCGGATTCCTTATAACTTATAGAAAAATCTAATTTTACACAGTATATTTATAAATACTTACGATAATTATCCGTGTCTGCATTAAAAATACCGCTTTAAAATATCCCGGATGTTGACCAAACATTTTCGATCGGAGCTCTTTGACGACAGTGTGTATACCGTTATTCCTTAAAAATAGATGATGTCCTTTCACTGAACATATCTTAGTGAACAGCCTCTTTTATTAATTTGTATATGAATACGTTATAAATATATAAATCGTAGACGAATTTTTATAAACGAATTTTTTGTTATAGAAAGTTGTTTTGTGTTCTTTAATTTGACTGTACATATCACTAAAATTCTATTCTTTCGGGAAGAACAATAATCGTGTACAATCATCATATCTCACCGGTTAGGAGATCTGAGGATACTCTCTTCGTATTTTTCAAATCGCTTACCTGTTTTCTTATTCTTTCTTTTAATATTGTGGCAAGTAACGCAATAAAAAAGACAATAAGAGCGACGGTTCCGCAGTATCTCCTGGTTTGCTATAGGATTTCATGTTGTCAAGTCATTCCTTTTATTATTCAATGTCTAACCTGCTGTGTCAAAGTTGAGCGCACCGATGGTTTTTACTTAATAGGAGATTATACAAGTTATCAGGGATAAACGACCCTAAAAGCTATTATAAATGGACGGACTTTGGGATAAACGTTAACGGCCCTAAAAGCTATTATAAATGGACGGACTTTGGAATAAACGTTAACGGCCCTAAAAGCTATTATAAATGGACGGACTTTGGGATAAACGTTAACGGCCCTAAAAGCTATTATAAATGGACGGACTTTGGGATAAACGTTAACGGCCCTAAAAGCTATTATAAATGGACGGACTTTGGGATAAACGTTAACGGCCCTAAAAGCTATTATAAATGGACGGACTTTGGATAAACGTTAACGGCCCTAAAAGCTATTATAAATGGACGGACTTTGGGATAAACGTTAACGGCCCTAAAAGCTATTATAAATGGACGGACTTTGGGATAAACGTTAACGGCCCTAAAAGCTATTATAAATGGACGGACTTTGGGATAAACGTTAACGGCCCTAAAAGCTATTATAAATGGACGGACTTTGGGATAAACGTTAACGGCCCTAAAAGCTATTATAAATGGACGGACTTTGGATAAACGTTAACGGCCCTAAAAGCTATTATAAATGGACGGACTTTGGGATAAACGTTAACGGCCCTAAAAGCTATTATAAATGGACGGACTTTGGATAAACGTTAACGGCCCTAAAAGCTATTATAAATGGACGGACTTTGGATAAACGTTAACGGCCCTAAAAGCTATTATAAATGGACGGACTTTGGGATAAACGTTAACGGCCCTAAAAGCTATTATAAATGGACGGACTTTGGATAAACATTAACGGCCCTAAAAGCTATTATAAATGGACGGACTTTGGATAAACGTTAACGGCCCTAAAAGCTATTATAAATGGACGGACTTTGGGATAAACGTTAACGGCCCTAAAAGCTATTATAAATGGACGGACTTTGGGATAAACGTTAACGGCCCTAAAAGCTATTATAAATGGACGGACTTTGGGATAAACGTTAACGGCCCTAAAAGCTATTATAAATGGACGGACTTTGGGATAAACGTTAACGGCCCTAAAAGCTATTATAAATGGACGGACTTTGGGATAAACGTTAACGGCCCTAAAAGCTATTATAAATGGACGGACTTTGGATAAACGTTAACGGCCCTAAAAGCTATTATAAATGGACGGACTTTGGGATAAACGTTAACGGCCCTAAAAGCTATTATAAATGGACGGACTTTGGGATAAACGTTAACGACCCTAAAAGCTATTATAAATGGACGGACTTTGGGATAAACGTTAACGGCCCTAAAAGCTATTATAAATGGACGGACTTTGGGATAAACGTTAACGGCCCTAAAAGCTATTATAAATGGACGGACTTTGGATAAACGTTAACGGCCCTAAAAGCTATTATAAATGGACGGACTTTGGGATAAACGTTAACGGCCCTAAAAGCTATTATAAATGGACGGACTTTGGATAAACGTTAACGGCCCTAAAAGCTATTATAAATGGACGGACTTTGGATAAACGTTAACGGCCCTAAAAGCTATTATAAATGGACGGACTTTGGGATAAACGTTAACGGCCCTAAAAGCTATTATAAATGGACGGACTTTGGGATAAACGTTAACGGCCCTAAAAGCTATTATAAATGGACGGACTTTGGGATAAACGTTAACGGCCCTAAAAGCTATTATAAATGGACGGACTTTGGGATAAACGTTAACGGCCCTAAAAGCTATTATAAATGGACGGACTTTGGGATAAACGTTAACGGCCCTAAAAGCTATTATAAATGGACGGACTTTGGGATAAACGTTAACGGCCCTAAAAGCTATTATAAATGGACGGACTTTGGATAAACGTTAACGGCCCTAAAAGCTATTATAAATGGACGGACTTTGGGATAAACGTTAACGGCCCTAAAAGCTATTATAAATGGACGGACTTTGGATAAACGTTAACGGCCCTAAAAGCTATTATAAATGGACGGACTTTGGATAAACGTTAACGGCCCTAAAAGCTATTATAAATGGACGGACTTTGGGATAAACGTTAACGGCCCTAAAAGCTATTATAAATGGACGGACTTTGGATAAACATTAACGGCCCTAAAAGCTATTATAAATGGACGGACTTTGGATAAACGTTAACGGCCCTAAAAGCTATTATAAATGGACGGACTTTGGGATAAACGTTAACGGCCCTAAAAGCTATTATAAATGGACGGACTTTGGGATAAACGTTAACGGCCCTAAAAGCTATTATAAATGGACGGACTTTGGGATAAACGTTAACGGCCCTAAAAGCTATTATAAATGGACGGACTTTGGGATAAACGTTAACGGCCCTAAAAGCTATTATAAATGGACGGACTTTGGGATAAACGTTAACGGCCCTAAAAGCTATTATAAATGGACGGACTTTGGGATAAACGTTAACGGCCCTAAAAGCTATTATAAATGGACGGACTTTGGGATAAACGTTAACGGCCCTAAAAGCTATTATAAATGGACGGACTTTGGGATAAACGTTAACGGCCCTAAAAGCTATTATAAATGGACGGACTTTGGGATAAACGTTAACGGCCCTAAAAGCTATTATAAATGGACGGACTTTGGATAAACGGCCCTAAAAGCTATTATAAATGGACGGACTTTCATTTCAAGCTATCCAGAGGAACGACGTATCAGAGTTCGAGGTAACGGTTCCATAGTATTTCGATCTGATGCTTAACTTGTGTTGATCTGGCGTTCCTGGTTGTCTCGTACTGCACTTCTCTCTTTGATTGCCACATTACATTTATATCGTTTCTTTATTCGTATCATTTGTTTCCAAGGAAACACTAGCTTTATGAGCATTTGGCTTCGACAATATCATTATTCTTGTCAAGCTTTACGTCGTGTTAATAGTGTAATTCTCAACATAATGCTATTCTATAATGTGTATTAACGATGTAGTTGTCGGTATCAGTTACTGTTATCTATGACAAATCTAACGATATCTACAGAGACTAAAATATAATCACAATCATAGAGACAAAAATATAAAAACAACAACGACGACCATAGAGAGACAAAAATATGGGATGATCCGAACTGCCACCAATTGAGGTAACGATTTCTTGTCTCAAGTGTAAAAGGTGCATATGTCTATCACGTCCTATAAAATCATTTTAATGCCTGCAGTATTTTATTGATCCGGAACTTAAATATTTACACAATTTAGTCATTGTTAATGACAATACGCATTAACGAAACGAAGAATAGACGGTATGTAGACGAAAAAGTACACCCATTGCGTGATAATAACAAGGATTGTCGTTTTATACGATATAAAAAGAACAACAAGGAAGTATAGGAGCTCAGCATATTAATCACTGCGAGATAGGTATTATAAGTTTATATCTACTTCATATTATGTAGCAACGTATATAACGTTCTTGTTGTGTTAGGATCATTTCTGACGATTACTGGTTAGACGTACAGGTATGTTATATTGTGTAGTATATAAATTAACCTTGCAATTAGGAAGTGCACAATTATTATACTTTTGTACTTATATTTTTATGCTTATTTAACAACAAATTATAATGTCGTTAAACACGTGTTCGATTTTCTAATTTCGAAATGGCATTGATTTCAGCAAAGAAATAAAAAGCGATAACCATTCTTCCCCGACGTGTTAACACGCACATAATTATGCCTAAAATCCGATGTGGATTAAGACGGGGCGTGCTGGGTGTGTCCCACCTATGCGGCATTTATTTGATCAGAATAGTAATGGTTGTAATTCATCAAACCTAAGGGGCTTCCTGATGGGAGACGGGCTTCATCTGACTTGTCTTCCTCTACTAAGTATCTACATTTGTACCTTGTTTCCGATGAGGTGAGAACGAGGCGGTCACCATGAACACCTAGATTTCAACCCTAAACACCAATGTATCCGATCAAATAATCAATATAACATCCATGGGGAAACGATTTCCAAGAAACCACAAGCCGTATTGAATTGAAGCTATACACGAATCCTATATTAATTGCCCTCTAGATAACCCTTTTATTCTGATCCGACACCCAAGATGGCGGCCGATTTAGGACATA
The DNA here is from genome assembly GCA_963680875.1 of Bathymodiolus brooksi. Taxonomy (NCBI): domain Eukaryota; kingdom Metazoa; phylum Mollusca; class Bivalvia; order Mytilida; family Modiolidae; genus Bathymodiolus; species Bathymodiolus brooksi. Next base: position 11,908,910 of record OY804579.1, on the reverse strand, counting down.
TAGTTTAACATGGGATCTTATAGGCAAAAGTGTAAAACGTGTCTTCTCAGAACCCACAGACTTGATTGAACCCGATTTGTAAATGGATAATCATTGGGTAGTTTAACATTTTTGTGTGATTCTGAAATACCAAACGTCGGACACTGGAGGACATGATTTAAGCTTGGACCAATTAAACCAATGGGTAAAAGTCGTGTTATTTATATCCAACGTACAATTTACAAGAAAATTTGATTCAAATTTGTATGGGCATAATTTGCGTTAATTTTTGTGTTCGTCAACGACATCGCAAGACCCCGTGGGAAACAGCTTTTGTGATGATTGTATACTACAGCCATGATGGCCTTCAGCATATCACATATTGTAATCTAAGACATTGTTGGGAAAATACTTTCTTCCGTCAAGCAAATACATCACATGTATACCATTTCAACGGTAAAATAAATAGCATGTTCTCTGTATGCAGCTTGACGAAGTTGACATTCAACATCGATATCACGTTGAGAGCAGAATCTTAGTGGAAAATGTTAGAACAAAAAAATCAAGTCAGAACATTGAAATTGATTGAATCCAAACTGTAAATAAATGGCATTAAATTATAAACAAATTAATTTACACAGACAAGATACTGACTGTAAGACACGAATCAAATAAGTCTTCAACACATGCATTACAAAACGAATTCTTACAATAGCGAATTAGGCAAGCAAATCTCCAGTGTTTACCGAAAGCGTAAACCACTTTTACACGAAGTAATCAAACGTGAAGAGTGGAATAATAAACGGATAATGGCGTAAAGTCTGCTAATAAAAGTAAACATTTCTGGAGGTTGTCAAGGGGACCGCGGAAAGACATAGCCCCAGTCAAATTATGGAACCTATCCCTAATAATAAGTCGGTGGTAGCCATTTCAGACTTTTCAGAAGAATTGGAAAAAATACTACGGTCAATTCTGATTTGAAAAAAAATGTAACCTTTCTGATTAAATTGGCAATAAACGTGCAATTGACAAAAATGTGTATTCGTTGGTGTTTTAAAAAGATTATATCTCCAGGGTTCTATATTCACTTACGTCGGGAAAAGTCCCTGGTAATGACGATATAACAAATGTTTTTCTAAAACACGATGGGAATGCGATGGACGCTTCCTTTCTTTTATTGGAAAGTTGTAATATTCTATAGTGCTTCAATTATATTATTGTGTTCATATGTATCTGTTCTTTAATTATTTTCCCTTTTCACATAATGTGAAAATGCAGACTTCTAACTACATTTGTATATCCAGTTATATGGTATACGCTTCGGCACATTTTTAAAATAAAAATCACATTATTTGTTTGTTTGATGTATTTACCCTTTCGAAATATTATTTTGCAGGAAATATATAACATCAACAGCTCAGGATAAGAGTATACTTATCTACATATCCATTGTACCTACAGTAGTATCTATAAAGCAATTGTTATTTATAAAGCACCTTTTGAAAATGAGCGCTTCTGAAAATCCAAAGCGAAAACTTGACTTTGATTCCAAATTTATTTCCCATTCAAATACCGAACCTGATATTCATGGAATTACGGTAACACGTGACGGAGAAATTTTACTGTGCGACGTAAATAATCGATGCGTGCTGAAATACAGCAACACTGGACAATATGAGAACAGTTGTAAAATAGGATATTACCCCAGAGACGTTAGCACAGTGCCAGATGCTAACCAGGCCGTAGTTACTCTACAAGAGTCCAGATTCAGTAGGAAACCAGGTTTTATTGCGTTTATAGACATTCTTTCTATGAAGTTAGTCAAAGAGGTACAACTCGAATCAACGCCATTCGGAATAACTTGTAGCGCAAATTACCTTTCGCTTGGTTCGTGGAATATGATTCAATCACATGACTTTAAGGGCGCTCTTGCAAAAACTATAGATTTACCAGACGATCGTACGGCCGTAAAATGTCTTCAAACAACACACAGTGGACGTTTATGTTATACGTCTACTACGGTTAATTGTATCACAACAGACGGAAACGCTGTCTTCAAATATGAAGTTAAGGATGGGAAACCCAGAGGCCTCTGTGAAGGTGACGACAATTTCATTTTTGTTTCATGTTCTAACGGTCAGTTATTGCGCATATCTGAAAATGGAGATCTTGATGACATTATACTCCGTGGTGATGAAGGATATGGTCCACTAAACGCCATTTGTTTCAACAAAGATTACACGAAATTGTATGTAGTTACAAACGATGGGTCATCTTTGTCATCTTTTGATTACAAATAAATATCTGTAATTCTGTGGATAAAAATGTGGTTTTAAAATATCGGATGCATCATTGATTTGCTTCTATAACAGGCTCTTCTTTCCACAACTATTTGCATAGGGTTTATGAATTGTTTTGTGACACATATGGGTTTATGTCCACAAACCGTAATAATCTGCTTTATTGTGTGGACACAGATCCTTGTTTGTCACAACGCTTAACACTTACGATTGGTTGTGACCACAGTCGCTCGTAGCACGTAATTACCCCCCCCCTCCCCCTTTTTTTTTTAACTTTCTCTTTACATATTTATTTTCAATCAAATTTCTTTTTCATTTTATCTCTTTTTCCTTAATTTAACTTGTACGTGCCCATATACATACAATCTTATGCTAACAACAACTTACATAGAGATTCGACAAATGTAATTTGTTGTTAACATAAGATTGTATAAATATGAACACGAACAAGTTAAATTAAGGAAAAAGAGGTGAAATAATAAAGAATTTGTTATTGAAAATAAATACCGGTATGTAAACAGAAAGTTTAAAAAGGGGTGCTAATTCTGTGCCACGAGCGCCTGTGGTTGTGACAAGTGCATGTGCTTCTATAATAGCCGTTAGAAATATAACAATCATTACATGTAAGATAAGATAAGAAAACTTTATTTTGATTCGGCACATAATAAAACAGTACAACATAAGCTCTACAGAGCTTTTTACCGAATATACAACACAAGTCACATGCAAAGTTACAAACTAAAATAGCTAAGAAATACAGGCAAAAAAGGAGGACTGTGTATAGATCTGAACAAGAACCCACGTGACAAGTGCCTCTTTGGACTCTTGTTCAAGATCCACACACAGATGCTCCAACATAAAGCACGGCAGTTAAAAAAGAAGCAGCAGTTAAAAATTTATACTGAATACTGCACCAACATAAGATAAGATTAGAAAAATCCATTTTGATTCGGCATAAAATCAAACACACAGCACAAGCTCTGAAGAGCCCTTGACTGAATATAAAATGAAACACACAACACAAGCTCTGAAGAGCCCTTGACTGAATATAAAATGAAACACACAACACAAGCTCTGAAGAGCCCTTGACTGAATATAAAATCAAACACACAACACAAGTTCTGAAGAGCCCTTGACTGAATATAAAATGAAACACACAACACAAGCTCTGAAGAGCCCTTGACTGAATATAAAATGAAACACACAACACAAGCTCTGAAGAGCCCTTGACTGAATATAAAATCAAACACACAACACAAGTTCTGAAGAGCCCTTGACTGAATATAAAATGAAACACACAACACAAGCTCTGAAGAGCCCTTGACCGAATATAAAATCATATACATAACACAAGCTCTGAAGAGCCCTTGACTGAATATAAAATCAAACACACAACACAAGCTCTGAAGAGCCCTTGACTGAATATAAAATGAAACACACAACACAAGCTCTGAAGAGCCCTTGACTGAATATAAAATGAAACACACAACACAAGCTCTGAAGAGCCCTTGACCGAATATAAAATCATATACATAACACAAGCTCTGAAGAGCCCTTGACTGAATATAAAATCAAACACACAACACAAGCTCTGAAGAGCCCTTGACTGAATATAAAATGAAACACACAACACAAGCTCTGAAGAGCCCTTGACTGAATATAAAATCAAACACACAACACAAGCTCTGAAGAGCCCTTGACTGAATATAAAATGAAACACACAACACAAGCTCTGAAGAGCCCTTGACTGAATATAAAATCAAACACACAACACAAGCTCTGAAGAGCCCTTGACTGAATATAAAATCAAACACACAACACAAGTTCTGAAGAGCCCTTGACTGAATATAAAATGAAACACACAACACAAGCTCTGAAGAGCCCTTGACTGAATATAAAATCAAACACACAACACAAGCTCTGAAGAGCCCTTGACTGAATATAAAATCAAACACACAACACAAGCTCTGAAGAGCCCTTGACTGAATATAAAATCAAACACACAACACAAGCTCTGAAGAGCCCTTGACTGAATATAAAATCAAACACACAACACAAGCTCTGAAGAGCCCTTGACTGAATATAAAATGAAACACACAACACAAGCTCTGAAGAGCCCTTGACTGAATATAAAATCAAACACACAACACAAGCTCTGAAGAGCCCTTGACTGAATATAAAATCAAACACACAACACAAGCTCTGAAGAGCCCTTGACTGAATATAAAATCAAACACACAACACAAGCTCTGAAGAGCCCTTGACTGAATATAAAATCAAACACACAGACACAAGTTCTGAAGAGCCCTTGACTGAATATAAAATCAAACACACAACACAAGCTCTGAAGAGCCCTTGACTGAATATAAAATGAAACACACAACACAAGCTCTGAAGAGCCCTTGACTGAATATAAAATCAAACACACAACACAAGCTCTGAAGAGCCCTTGACTGAATATAAAATGAAACACACAACACAAGCTCTGAAGAGCCCTTGACTGAATATAAAATCAAACACACAACACAAGCTCTGAAGAGCCCTTGACTGAATATAAAATCAAACACACAGACACAAGTTCTGAAGAGCCCTTGACTGAATATAAAATCAAACACACAACACAAGCTCTGAAGAGCCCTTGACTGAATATAAAATCAAACACACAGACACAAGTTCTGAAGAGCCCTTGACTGAATATAAAATCAAACACACAACACAAGCTCTGAAGAGCCCTTGACTGAATATAAAATGAAACACACAACACAAGCTCTGAAGAGCCCTTGACTGAATATAAAATCAAACACACAACACAAGCTCTGAAGAGCCCTTGACTGAATATAAAATGAAACACACAACACAAGCTCTGAAGAGCCCTTGACTGAATATAAAATCAAACACACAACACAAGCTCTGAAGAGCCCTTGACTGAATATAAAATCAAACACACAGACACAAGTTCTGAAGAGCCCTTGACTGAATATAAAATCAAACACACAACACAAGCTCTGAAGAGCCCTTGACTGAATATAAAATCAAACACACAGACACAAGTTCTGAAGAGCCCTTGACTGAATATAAAATCAAACACACAACACAAGTTCTGAAGAGCCCTTGACTGAATATAAAATCAAACACACAACACAAGCTCTGAAGAGCCCTTGACTGAATATAAAATCAAACACACAACACAAGTTCTGAAGAGCCCTTGACTGAATATAAAATGAAACACACAACACAAGCTCTGAAGAGCCCTTGACTGAATATAAAATCAAACACACAACACAAGCTCTGAAGAGCCCTTGACTGAATATAAAATGAAACACACAACACAAGCTCTGAAGAGCCCTTGACTGAATATAAAATGAAACACACAACACAAGCTCTGAAGAGCCCTTGACTGAATATAAAATGAAACACACAACACAAGCTCTGAAGAGCCCTTGACTGAATATAAAATCAAACACACAACACAAGCTCTGAAGAGCCCTTGACTGAATATAAAATGAAACACACAACACAAGCTCTGAAGAGCCCTTGACTGAATATAAAATCAAACACACAACACAAGCTCTGAAGAGCCCTTGACTGAATATAAAATCAAACACACAACACAAGCTCTGAAGAGCCCTTGACTGAATATAAAATCATATACATAACTTAAAACAACACAAGATAACAACATGCATTACTAATTTAAAACATACATAGATCAGCTATAGCATGCAGTAAAAATTTGGCAGCAAATTAGAATGAATTAGAATTCCTTAAAACTATAGCATATGTTTAGGATTATACAAATTTCGAAAAGAATAAAATAATATCAACTTGTATTGATTACCCAATTACTGGAATGATGTGCAAATAATGCAATTTGAAATTAAAATAAGATTCATGCAGAAATCAAACAAACAATTACAGCAATAACAGTCCAATAGCAACAAAAAGCAAGAGTAAATGAAAAGCAGCTAAAACAAATGTGTTATCTGCAAGCAGAACAGCGACATTTCGAACCACTCCAGGACTGGATCAGACTTTTAAAATGTGAAAAACTATTTTCAGTCCTGAAATGGTTCGGAAGGCTGTTCCATAATGTTGCGGCAGCAAATTTGAAAGACTTTTTACCGTAATGAGTTGACTTTACCCGGGGCACGTCCAGAACATTTACATGCCTGAAAGAATATTTATAATTTTTTACACTGACTAAATTTTGTAAGCACACAGGAGCTATTTTGTTCACAATTTTAAAAGTTTCTAAAGCCATTGTTCTTATCCGTCTGATCTGCAAGGAAGGCACCTTAGCTTTATGTAAGAGCTCCTCGTGGGAGCTGTTGTAATCCTCATAAACAAAACGGGAGTGCTCTTTCCTGCACCTTTTCTAGCTTTTTTGAATTTTTCTCAGTACAGAAGTGCCATGCCAAAGGGCAAACGTTAAAATTACTAAGAATAAAAGAATGAAAAATAGATAGTTTACTTAGTCTGTTCAAAAGAGAGCCCAAACGTTTTAAAACATTTAATTGCTGTGAAGCCTTCCTGCAGATCGAACTGACATGAGCATCAAAGTTTAACTGATAATCAATTTCAATACCTAATAATTTAACTGTTTTTTCACAAGTAAGATCAGAATTTTGAATATGTATAGAAGGGTTTTTATCATAAGTCTTTTTGCCAACAGCCAAAACTTGAAACTTGTAGGTTATCTGTATCGATTTGTTATTTATACCACGATTTAGACCAACTAATTTGACAATCATGGATAGGTTATGGCTATTTGTGTTTAACGTTTTTCGGTTATGTTGTGGACGTCCGTTTTATTCATGGAGAACATCGGAATACCCAGAAAACGTGACAAACTTTATATCACACAATATCACATCGAGTACACCTAGCTAAGTGGGATTCAAACTCACAACTTTAATGATATCAGACAATGGTGTAAATAAACATTTATCACACAATAGCGGCACAACTACCTTTAGCCGACAGTGGTCATTTTTCTTTTACTGTTGCTCGATTTCAATGGGGAAAAACATATCATTTATCTTTGTATTTCATTTTTGTTTAAGATTTCCCCTCGTATCCTATGCTATGCTAAGCTTTCTATTCTAAGGCAAGAACACCGCAAATCCCACCGTTTTCATTATGTGCAATGGTGATTCATGTCATTTACAATAGTACAAAATGTATTGCAATAACTGTGTCTTAAAAAACATGACTTTTAAGATAAATATGTACACAAATTTGTAGACATAGCTATAAATCATAGTAAAAAGTACATTACCATATAGAGGTATATATACCATATATATATATAAGGTGTGAGTTCAAATCCCGTCGAGGGAAGAACACAAAAATTTGACAGCTCTAAAATCTAACTCTAACACTGTTTGGTTTATATACGTCTGAAAATTAAACCAAACAGTGTTAGAGTTAGATTTTAGAGCTGTCAAATTTTTGTTCTTCCCTCGACGGGATTTGAACTCACACCATTGATACACTGCAGCACCATTCGCTTAGCCTTACATCCAGCGCCCTAGACCACTCGACCGCATCCACTATAAAAACAACTTTACATTTTGTTTCGGACGTTTCTGCTGAACACAACCTGTCTCAGCAGAATGTTATTGCAATGACTACTGTGTGTTTCTATCGCAATTGTCCTATATATATCGGACAGGGTGTCATCCCGAGAGAAGATGCCTATCAGCCCAGACGCTTCGTCAGCAGGTGTTGTCGTCGTACTGTAATACCTTCTTCTCTGAACCAACTATAGGCAAAACGGAAAGAAAGTTTGTAGTAATGTGTCCTTTTCTGATTTTGGTACCAATCCAAAATTTAGGGGCCGTCGTGGTCGTGATCGTATGGTCGTTGGATTTACAACCACATGTACAATCAGTACCTGTCACCACTAAAGTTGTGAGTTCGAATCCCGTTCATGACGAGGTGTACTCGATACAACATTATGTGATAAAGTTTGTCAGTGACTTGTGACAGGTCGGTGGTTTTCTCCGGGTACTCCGGTTTCATCCACCAATAAAACTGACCGCCACTATATAACTGAAAGGACAAAGTTTAACATATGACTAGTTTAAAAACCCTTTCCTTGAACCACTGAACAAGTCTAAAAGAAAGATTGCGTAGATGTTACGTAGATGGCCCTTTTCAAAATTTACTGTATACATTAATTGTGCCTATCGGAATTTTAAGATGGGCCACCACTGTAGGATTTAGTTTAACATGGAGATTTTTTGTCTGAAACAGCAGAACATTTGAAAAGAAAACTTAACATGAATGTTCCTTGGACAGACCTGTAGAAAATTGCGTATTGTGTATATTATTGACGGTATTTCTATGCTATCTGTACTAATATTAAATAAACATTCTGATACCTCTAAATTTGTGCAAAGAAAAAGATAGAATGCTGTGTTTATTGGTTAAAACTTGAGATCATTCTAGGGACAACCCCGTGTAGGTAGAGTTATATAAGTTATTGAAGTGGCTTAAATGGGCGCAGCAGTAATGTCACCCAATTACAAAATGTTATTTCCAAATTAGAAACTCTTCAAATGACCCTCCATATACTAACTTCAGAGTATTATCTTTCGCGCCATCTGAATAAACTTCGAGCAAATAGTTTAACAAAATAAGGGACACATTCTTGTAAAATCCTCGGTGCAATATTTGACATAGTCAAGTCTTATTTAAAAGCAGACAAGCAATGATCTACAAAACACTACACATAATACTAATGATTGGGCAACACGAACCCCACTAAGAATCGGGGGTGAGTCTGACCTCAGGTGCCCCGGAAAGGTGCATAGTACCAGCTCCACTGGTGACACCAGTCGTGTTACCGGTGATAAGTCATGGACGAGGAAAGGACATAGAAAGAAATATGTTATATTTACAGTATTATTTAGGATCTCTAACTGATTTACAAGACAGGGGCGTGACTCGAATATTTCCACGCCCCTGTCTTGTCAATCAGTTACAGATTTTAAATAATACTGTAAATGTTTTGTCATGCATATATATTCATGAGGTTTTCCCGGGGTCGGTGGAGAATTTTCATTCACAAAAACAATCGGCGCACTTTCAAGAAATATGTCGCCTGTCGGACATGATGGACGAGGGAGATATTCATCGGAAGACAGTCTAAAACGTACAAAGGAGGGATTTCCCATATGGACTTGAGCAACAAACATTAAACATTACTGTATTGAATGTAGGATTTTGTTCCCCTATTTTTATCAAACTGAAGAGTCATTGAACGCACGTCTTTTCAAAAATAAACAAAAGTATTAAATGTGGTAAAAAGACAATGAATTTTAATAACTTTTAATTAGATTTTTAGTTAATTAGCTGATTAGTTGAAGTTAAGAGTTAAGGTAATTTTTTACACTTTTGATTATTTTTCAATTTGATTTTTGACATTTTATTTGAGAAATCATTAACTGTGTGAAATTCATAAAATTGTCAGATTATCGTCTGCGTAATTACTGATTAGATTCAAGGTTAAAAGTTTAAGATAAACAAACAGACTGCAGACGGTTTTTAATTAAGAGTCTAATGTCGTCTGCTAATAGAAATAGAAAATAGAAGGCGTTCGTCATGTGTTTTGTGGAATACTCTTTTTTTATGGTTTAATAAGGTTTCGAGTTGCTGTTTTGAAGGAAAAGTATTTGGCTAGCTAGCTGAAATCGGTGGAAAATATTGGATCATATGTATGGTCGATTCCGGCTAGTGACGTCATGCTGTACCATAACACATGGTAAATAAGTTATAGTACGGTATGACGTCACTAACCTGGAAGTTACAATACAGGTTGGCTCCTACCTTCAAGCTTCTTTCTGATTTATAGAATGGACATACCCTATTGAAAACACACCAAACCATGACACAATGAACACTTAAAGAGAAGAATGATTCGAATTTTCCTATTTCGTCAATAATATATAGTAATACGATACTAAGCTGAACCTTAATCTTGTAAATAAACTCAATATCAACGCAGGATTCAGGGGAAAGTAATGCATTGTTTAAGACAAAACTTACCGATTTTATTCTCAGCCTGTAAGTTATTTATGGTCTCTATTGTACTAATCTAAACGATGACCTTTAATGTTAGATTGTCAAGCTTCATACACCTTAGTAACACGCTTATAATGTTAAGATCCACAAATTCACGGGTGTTGTCCAGAACTAAGGATTAAGTGACTGAAAAGTGATTAAGCACAGCTTAGAACAAAATAATAATGTTTATTTTGATGTCGATTTCAACTATTGTTGGTAAATAATAACCACAACACTGTATCAAAACAATCATGGTTCTTTTATCTTTAAAGCCGGTTTAGTCATGTGTCGAGTTCAACCTATTTGGACCATGACATATAAACCACAAATCAGGTATACGTAGCTTATTATTTTTCTCATTTCTTGGATTTCAAATGGCGTAGTTCTTCAAAACGCATATAGGTTCTGTTCAGTCGTCACTGCTACCAACAGTGCCGGATTTCCCTATAGGCTCGATAGGCTGAAGCCTAGGGCCTCAAAGCTTTCTAGACACACTATCTCGATGTCGAGCCAACCTGTCTAAGTTGCTCTTGCTTCATTTATGCGTCATGCCTAGTGGAGAAACAACAAATACCAATATGTATAGTCTTCTGTTTGACCTCGAACCCGCGATCTACCACACTCTAGGAGAGCTGTTTGACCCAACTCGAACCCGCGATCTACCACACTCTAGGAGAGCAACATAAAATTAAAATCAACGACGATCTACAGATTATCAAATTATCGACAACGAATTTCTGCCGCAATAGGCGATAGTTTATTTTTAAAGAATGTTGAAGTAGGGATGGGTTTGTATCAGTTTCACAAAGGCTTAGGGCGGTTGAAGGGGTCTGTAATGGTTGAAAAATGGGAACATGTGGAATAGTTGATATATATACTTTAACTGCCCGTCGGACCCCGACAACGAATTTCTGCCGCTATATATGCGTTAGTTTATTTTAAAGAACGTTGAAGGTAGAATCAAATATTGTTGGCTAAACAAAGGTCTAGAGGGTCAATGGGTTCTGTGTGTGATTGTTGTTTAACGCCAACTCAGCAAATTTTCAGCTATATCATGGCGAGAACAAGTTATTTAGTTTCAATGAGATGTTGACGAGATCCGATTTGTACTAGACCAACACACTTGGTTGGATTTTTATAGTGTTAGCTCACTGAAACAACAGTCCGCGGATAGACATGTAGTCCCATCCGGACACATCATCATGATAATGAGCCAACCAGTCTTGGAGCTTTCGATGGCGCTACCATTTTTTACTAGTGAACAATAAACACATATAAATAACAATAGATAACACAGCAATACAATACAATTCTAATTATGCAGCGTCATCTTTTCGCGATTTATCAATCCTACGGAAGACACATCAAGAAAAACGATTGGTTCAGTAGCTTCCTTGTTAGCAGCAACCCTCTGTCAAGGAAATCCTGATAGCAACCAAACGCGCTGGGATATCGTATCAACTGAGATATATGCAGTTGCTGCTGGAATGTTGCTACACATAGATGGACATTTCATAATGGGAAGATAGAAATCATCTCCTTTGCTTTGTCGTAAAGTTTCGTTCTTAACCGCTCCTCACAGTCAACTTCGAGGTGTAGGTCAAGGTATGAGGCAGACCTATCTGTATCCTTTATTTCAAGCTCAATGAGATAGATGCAATCAACGAAATCACCAAATCTAGAATTATTTAGTGAAAGGACATCATCTATATAGCGGAATCCCCTATATGAAGTCTGTCTCATACGAAAAAAGGAGCAAATCGGCGAGAAGAGGAGCACAGTTTATACCCATAGGTATGCCGACTGTCAGTTAAAAAGCACGTCCATCAAACATATGTTGTCAATCAAAAACTCGTGCTTGTTGATATCAGTTTCATAGAACTTTTTGGTAGAATCAGAGTGGTTTTTTTTGTTTGTTTTTTTTTTTACAAAATAAGATCTGTCCCTTCCTAGCACAAGATATTTGACCAACTCCCGTAATCTGTCTTTCAGCTTAGAGTGTGGAATAGTTGTGTAGAGGGTAGAGATGTCAAATGTTTTAATGCTATTGCAGGAGGAGATGGACCTAGATTGTATGTACTCTAACAGATCTTTAGAGTTCTTCAGAATACACATCTGATTCACACCACCCCTTGAGTAGCTAGTGTCACAGTGACTCTGTTTTCAGTGTAATTTAGGAATCCAGTAGAGTGACGGTAGATCCAGTTCTTCATCTTTGGTTGAAATTCCAAAGTAACATAAAAACAGACTTATGATTGTTCAAGATTTCCTTTTTCGTAAGTGTCGTCGGGGTATATGTAGGGTTGCCAAGTGAATTGTAAATACCTAATTCCTTTATCAAACAGTCTATGCAATGTGATTTACACACAAAAACAGTATTGTTAGGGGCCTTGTCGGCGGACACAAAAACATATTTGTCAAGTAAGGAGAGACAGGTGTTTAGCAACATTTGGGTCTTTAAAGATTGATGTAGAGCGAGTGCTCATAGCACCATTGAGTCTTTTTTATTCTAATTTGCATCCGCGACCTCACACTATTCACCCATTCGGAAAGTGTATCTAAGTCCTCCTTTTCACGTTTTGCCCACTGTCAGTCTGGCATAATCCTCGACGGAATCCAAAGGGGACCGGGTGGCTCAATGAGTTAGGTAATTGGAACTTGGATTACCTAACAACTCATACAAGTCTATCACCAATACAGCATGGGTTCGCGCCCGGCTTTGTAAATGTGGTAGTCTTAATTTTATGTAATTACTGAAAATCATTATATGCTATAATGATATTATTTACTCATGTTTTTAATGTTTATAATATTTAAACTTTACAAAATAAAACTTCACATGTTGCATATACAGTAGAGTAAATTATATGGTTCACTACACCTAATTTTTGGAGGGAAAATAAAGACTTTCCATTGGTAGATTATTTTTTCCATACACCTGTGATAGAACACAATTAAGACACAGGCAGACATTTTGCTTAAATCAGATATTTTCAACTGGAAACTAAATTTGGATTTACATATATTAATATTCTGTTTGTTTTCTAAAGGTCAGTCATCTTTCTGTTTTCTTATTTTCCATTTCTAATTTTTACTTTAGTATGAAAGTGTGAGAATGCAAATATTGATATTGAAGTATGAAACTGAGTATAAACGTTTTATAATTTTATTTAGAATTAGAATGAGAGTAATGTTATCATACAATCTGTTACAATCTTTTTCCGAGGTCTGGAATATGGGCTATTCAGCCCCTTGGACCCTTCTTAATAAATTCTTTTCATCTCCCGGTTGGTAGATATCTGGTGAAAATTTTATATCCAGATTTTTCCAATGATTGTTCAATTGGCTCTTGAAAGTATTGATTGTCTGCGAGTCTATTACTTTCTTTGGTATTTTGTTCCACTCATCCACAACTCTTTGCGAGAAGCTATATTTCCTAACATTTGTTCTACAGTTCTTTTTATATAATTTCTTGCTGTGACCCCTAGTGGTAGTTTGACTTAAAGGAAGAATTTGCTCATATTGCACTTTATCAATATTGTTGAGGATTTTGTAAGTTTCAATCATGTCAGCTCGGAGTCTTCTGTATTGGAGTGATGGTAGCCCTAAATATTTCAATCTTTGAGTGTAGGTTTTATGTTGTATATTTTTAATCAGTTTGGTGGCTCTTCTTTGAACATTTTCCAATTGTATGGCTTCTTTTTTGTATATCACTGACCATACACTGCTGCCATATTCTAGGTGTGGCCTTACGATACTTTTAAATACAGTTAGAAACATATCTTTATCCATAAAATCGAAGCTTCTTTTGATCATTCCTAATCTTTGATTTGCCTTTTTCGTCTGTAGATTAATGTGTTGTTTGAATTTAAGCTTGTCGTCGATTATTATCCCTAGATCTTTTTCTTCTGTTACTTGCTGTATATTACTTTCTCTCATTTTATATTTTATGTTGGTGTTAGGTCCTAAATGTATATGCTTGCATTTTGACTTGTTAAATTTCAATAACCACCTGTCTGACCATTTCAATAAACTATCTATATCATTTTGCAAACTGATTTGTTGCTTTTCCTCATTAACCACAGCATACAATTTGGTGTCATCTGCAAAAAGTTTTACTATGTTTTGAACAACATCAGGTAGGTCATTTATATATATTGTAAATAGGATCGGTCCCAGAACGCTTCCTTGAGGAATTCCACTTGTCACTGATATCCAATTTGAGCCCGTACCATTTATTACAACCTTTTGTTTTCTATTAGCAAGAAAGTCTTTAATCCAGCCAAAGATTTTTCCACATATGCCGTAACTTTGTAATTTGTTAATGAGACGCTGGTGAGGTACTGTGTCAAAGGCTTTTTGGAAATCTAAATATATGGTATCTATTGCATTTTTGTTGTCGAGTTGTTCTGTCCAGTCATCTAAAACTTCAATTAATTGTGTAACGCAAGATCTGCCTTTTCTGAATCCATGCTGATGGATAGTAAATAATTTGTGTTTTTCCATATGGTCCAAAATGATATCTCTGATAAATTTTTCCATTGTCTTACATACTATTGATGTTAAACTGATAGGTCGATAATTTTCTACTAGATTTTTAGGTCCCTTTTTATGTAGAGGTGTAACATTTGCTTTTTTCCAATTATCTGGCAGTTTTCCAGTCTGCATTGATATATTAAAAATATGCGCCAACGGTGTAGATATGCTTTTAGATGTCTCATTTAAAAATTTGGGGTGCATTTGGTCCGGCCCTTGCGATTTGGTAACTTTTAACTTTTCTAGATGTTTTTGTATAATTTCTGGGTTGAATTCTATTGTCGATAACTTTTTATTGGATCGTTGATTAAGCGTTGGTTATCCTTTTATATTTTTACAACTACAAGTGTTGAATTTCAGTGGACTTTGATATATAATTTATATATCTGATTAATTTATTTAAGATGATGATTTTGTTATAATTAATATGTTCTTAAGTCATTTTGACTTAACATTGCCCTTTTATGTTATTCAGGAATTTATGATGTAGATAGATCCTAGAGTGATCATCAGCTGGTGCCCTTGTACCATATATAGGGTAAGCTTTGTATTTATTTGTTTGTTTATTTTATTTGATTGTTTAATTGTTTATATTTTTGTGTATTCAGTTGATTTTGTTTGCTGAGTGTGTTGGTGTTTATATCATTTTTGTTTGTGTCATATATTATATATGTCTTTTTTTTAGTATAAACTATGCTCAAACTAATTCAGAGGCGAGGTGATGCAATTGTTTTGAAGTTGCAATTATTTTGTTATTTATCAAAGACAGAATTATTTACTTTATTGTATGCTTATTAAATGAGTAAGCTATATTGTGGTATTTTTCTTATTGAAGATAACTTGTAGAAAAGTGTTTTATTTTATATTTCTTTGACAAATCATAGAGAATTATCTCCCTTTGATTGTGTATTGTTTTATGTGATCTGTCTTGTAGTTGTCATGTATTTATGTTTATTATTTGTGTATTTGTAGGGTTACTGTTATATAATATTTCGAATTAAAGAATTGAACCCAAAGTTGGACTTTATCATATTTAAGCCCTGCTACAAAATGGCGCCCACGTAGTTTGTGAAATATTCAGCAGATGATCCCGTGGAGGACCTCTACATGTGAAACGTAACCGGAAATTGATTCATATTG
The DNA here is from genome assembly GCA_963680875.1 of Bathymodiolus brooksi. Classification (NCBI taxonomy): domain Eukaryota; kingdom Metazoa; phylum Mollusca; class Bivalvia; order Mytilida; family Modiolidae; genus Bathymodiolus; species Bathymodiolus brooksi. Next base: position 11,892,885 of record OY804579.1, on the reverse strand, counting down.
TGTATCCTGTGGTGAGCCTAAATTTAGTTTCCAGTTGAAAATATCTGATTTAAGCAAAATGTCTGCCTGTGTCTTAATTGTGTTCTATCACAGGTGTATGGAAAAAATAATCTACCAATGGAAAGTCTTTATTTTCCCTCCAAAAATTAGGTGTAGTGAACCATATAATTTACTCTACTGTATATGCAACATGTGAAGTTTTATTTTGTAAAGTTTAAATATTATAAACATTAAAAACATGAGTAAATAATATCATTATAGCATATAATGATTTTCAGTAATTACATAAAATTAAGACTACCACATAAATTACAAAAAAGGGTGCACTCGACTCGTAGCCGCAAATGATAAAGCCTACCCGTTGCTTGCCCATGGTCGGTGGTTCTCTCCGGATTCCGCCACCACTAAAACTGGTCGCCATGATATAGCTGAAATATTGATGAAATTGGCGTTAAACACAATAAAACAAACAAACAAACAAACATCGACGGAATCCATAAGAATTTTAAAGTTATGTTTGCAGTTTATGGATTCAGGCTTACGATATTTAGGCCCTTTGGCGAACACATCTCAAAGACAGGTATTGTTGATAGTTTTATGGTCACTATTAATAACGTGGCCAGTCGGATTATATATGAATGGGAAACTTGCACAGGTGCAATCAGGAGGCTTATATATTGAGATCATGCAACACTTTCTTGTAGTTAAATATTTTTGTTGTTATAAGTTATTCTTTAGTATTGAGGGCGTACGTCTTAAAGGTGTTCAGTTTCTTTTCTAGCAAATTCTCCCTATATTTTCCTGTAAAATTCGTTTTGGTAAAGTTTTGGTGAACCATTCATTTTTCCGGCGGGAAAACTCTAGCTTCTCATAAGAATCAACGTAGTGCCAGTTTTATCCACCTGTCCTTTAATAAACTGGTATCTATTTCCCCTACAACCAGCTCCGTACGCTCATTACTGGAATTGTTACTCGTGAAATGTACCTAAAATTAGATAAATCCCGAACAAAGTCCAGTGATTGACTGTCGTTGTAAGGTTAAGGTAAGGCATCATGCGTTGAAAATATAATAATAATCAATATAAGCTACGCGATGTAGCTCTTAAAACTTGGGGGAAAATCAACTTGGAGTGACAACTTTATCGTACGTTTATGGAAGATTGGAGGAAAAAAATCTTTGTATAGTGCTACCTAAAATAAGTGACAATTTTAAGATTGTATCGTCCTCACCATATCCCCCCTTTTTGAAAAAACACCCATTGATTTGTTTAGTTGGAGAACTAGCAGAGAGGAACCGATCAAAGTAGTTTTGTCTACAAAATTGGATTTCTTTTTCTTGAACTACGACGCAGGGACTTTCTCCCGACCACTTGAAAAGCTTACTACAGTATTGCAAAAAAAATCCCTATATAATCAACCAAAACCATATTTTTTCAAAAAATTATTGTGAAGTCATTTCTAGATAGATTTTAACAAATTTTACACCAAAACATTCAGAATTGTCTATATTTTGATTGTTTTTATGCTCATTATTATGTTTATATGAGTGGTTTTTATTTGTTCATAATTTAAACAGGATTGTTAATTTTTGGGATTTATTTTTAGTTGAAATATATAGGAAAATCAAAGTCAATTTTTATTTGTTATGTTTAAATTATGAACAAATAAAAACCACTCATATAAGCATAATGAGCAAATAAACAATCAAAATATAGACAATTCTGAATGTTTTGGTGTAAAATTTGTTAAAATCAATCCAGAAATGACTTCACAATAATTTTTTGAAAAAATATGGTTTTGGTTGATTACATAGGGATTTTATTACATGTTGCAATACATTTGGCCACATACTGTATCAATGACAATGTTAAACTCGCCGTTGCTTTTCAGCGGGTTGCACATTGATATATTTAATTATAGTAAACACAGGAAAATTGTGTCTGGGAGCAAGTCCCTGTCACCTGTGCTTTCACATTACCGTTCACACAGGCATATACAAATGTACTTGACCTTAACTCTTCTGACTATATTGCAAAGACTACAAAACATAAAAAGTAGACCAATATTTCTTAGTTGGATTAGGGGCACTTTCTTTTGATGTGTTGTAATATAAGATTAAGTTTTTCTCCACAGGATTATTTTGTGAAGCCAGATGTGTTTCCAATATAAATCAAACTGGACAAGAGTGATCCTTGGGTAATCCCATTCTAAATTTGATCTGATACTGATAGGTCAGAACTTTATCCAAGACGGCTGCCATAATTAGAAATAGAAAATTCTTCAATATTTCTGGGTTTTTTTTCGTCAAGTTTACAGTTTAGCTAATTTTTGCTGATATCTTATTTAAGCAAAAAAAAATCTTCTCAAAGACCAATGGACTAGTTTTAACCAAACTTGACAGGAATGATCCTTAGGTGGTCACCATTTTAAAGTGTACATGATTTGTCCAAACTCCATTCAAGATGACCCCATCAGGGGCGGATCCAGGATTTCAAGTTAGGGGGGGTGGGGGGTGCACTTAAAAAAATTGCACCGAGCAGAGGGAGGCGCAATTTTTTTTGGGGTCTTTCATGCCAAAAAATCATATTTTTTTTAATTTTAGGGGGGGGGCACATGCCGGGTGCATGCCCCCCCCCTGGATCCGCCCCTGCCCATTACTAATAGAAAATTCTTAAATTGGACAAAGTAGCATTATTTGAACCTGCAGAATTAAGTTACATAATAGTTGAGTTTATAATTATGTGTACATGTAGAAACTCTAACATATATTTCAGATTCTTCATCAATTTGTGCTGATTATGTATATATTTTTAAAAGTACACATTTAAGCAGCAACCAAAAAAAAAAATCTAGAAAATGTATAAAAACAAATTTAATTGGCCACATGTGCATGTGTTATTTCAAACCCGAATTTGCTCAAATTTTTATTGAAAAAAATTAGGACCTCTTCTAGTTATATTTCCTTTAAAATAAAATAAAAATTCTGATTTCACATAAAATTATATTTGCTAATCCGCACTATGTAAAAATAATTGCTATTGGTGGATCACAGTAGACGTTTACACAGAATTGTACTTAAATAAAACGGTCGATCATTGCTTCCCCAAAAATGTCTTTGTACCTTACAGTACCAGTATAGGATATAAAAATATAATCCCTATGCATGTATAAGAATTATTATCAATGATTTGTACATTTTCCATTTGATCTTTACATGTGACAATATCTGTTGTCAAGCAACTTGTGTGATATTAACTATAATATCGCTGTTTCTAATATGACGTTATAATGATCTTTACACTGATAATATATAAATAACACATAGCTGAGAGGGTGGTAGAGCAGATTGTTACCCCGAGAAATTCATTGTCAACCGAGTCTAGGGGTAACAATCTGCTCTACCACCCTCTCAGCTATGTGTTATTTGTTTTATTATACTGAATGTTCTTTTCTCCTGGTTTCATTCTTTTTTATGATTTTGATGCCCTGAATTTCAATTGCTGTTGTCTTTAAATGTGTTAAACTGTGATATCGATGATGTGTAATAAATAAGATTACATACATTTTTTGTATTTGTTAATATTTTTCTGCCATTTTGGTGTATGTTTTATACAGATGGGTGTTCTTAAATGAAAAGTGAGCAATTTTGTCAGCTATGCCATGTGATAGACTAAATTATCACCCTCTGCCATGTGATAGACTAAATTGGCACACACTCCTTAACCAATGAGAAGACAGGAAATTTACATGAAATATAATAATATCTGTTATCAAGCAACTTGTGTGATATTAACATAATGTCGCTGTTTCTAATATGACGTTATAATGACGCCACGTTACCACTTACCAAATCGTCGATAAACATACTATCATGAATATGTTTTTCTCGAAATGAATTTCTCATTGAATCTCACATCTCAGGCTTCGCATTTGATGCAATATTGATTTGAGAAATCCATCTTCACAAAGCAAATCAACAATAGCAATTTGCAAGGAGGAAATTGTAATTCTAGGATTTCCAAGAGATAATGCAGCACATTAGAGAAGTTGGTGGTTCCATAGGAGTAACAATTGGTGCTGTTACTGCTGCGACTGCCGCAGCAGCCACATATTACATAGCCACCAGACCAGAGCCACTTATACCACCTTTAGATTTAAGCGATCAAGCCACTGTTTTAGAGGTAATGTAAAATTAATTTCAATTAAAGCTGACATTGCAAAAATACAGGTTCAACACCACCCTGCGATCATCCTGTCATGGTTGATTGAATTTTTACTGAAATTTTAACAGACTAGATGAAATTGTATTTTCAGCTCAATAGACCCTAAGGGCAATATGAGCTATCATCATCACTTGGTGTGTGTGTGTGTTAACTTTTCATGTTTGAATATTTTTCTTTAGAAACTACTTGTCACCAAATGGACCAAACTTGGCAGACAGATAATCATTATGGTCTCTTTACATTTTTTTGTGATTTAATAAAAAAAAAATTCATTTGGAAATTATATATGACCGTAGAACCAATTAATTATACTTTCCGATTGGTCGAAATATATTTCAGATATCTTCTTCTCAGAAACTGGATTGTTATCTGTTAGGAATGCTTTTTATATGACTTCCAATGAAGTTTCATTTTTAAGTGATGAGAAATCCAAGATGGCTACTGCCATGTAGGACAAAGTTAACCATACGACTCTGTCAGAAAATATATAAAAACATTTCTTGGAAAAAACATAGGAGTAGGGAGTCAAAGGACCAAAAACTGACCTTATCACAGATGTGAATGAGATTTATCACTAAATACAGTGTAACATGTATAAACTAAACCTCTTTTGGACCAACTTTTGCATTCAGGATAGACAGGTGTTTGGTTAATACATGTTAAATTGGCAAATATCTCCTACATATGAACTGTATATAAAGTTTGGTTTATACAAGATTTTGGTTTATTCAGGATTCTGTTTTGATAGGTTTCGCTGTATCTGCATGACAGCCATTTTCAAGAAGGAAAATCATATGTAGAAAATTACTTGGAATTGACCTATGACATCTACAAAATGTCTTATATAGCACAAATATTTTATTTTCCATTCACAAAAGACAGGAAGTTGACACTTTTTATTGATGTATGTTAAACAGTGTATTACCTTTTTAAATGCAATGATATACTAGTAACTGAAATATTGTTGAAAGTGGTGTTAAACACCATAACACCTCTCCCACTCAATATGTGGATGAGGAAAGGGGGAATTTAATAATGTGATACTATATTTTAATTTAATTTGATAATACAAAGTCAAATCCTTTTTATGAAAGTTTGAGAAATATTTCAATTTAGGTTGTGATACTAGTGTATTTACAGGTAGGATATAAAAAATATTACTTAAAAATAAAACTAAATCTATAGTATGGAGCAGGTCTCATTTATGTTCTTAATACATATATAATTTGTAGGATGGATCACGTATTTCTAAGTATGTTAGAGATGGAAAACTATTAGAATATTATTATGACGATGTTACTACAACTTTTGAAGGATTTCAACGAGGCTTACGGGTATCAAGTAAGTATATTGGCCGGATTTAGCAAAACATGAAAGATGAAGATACAATTCATTGTCAACATTTGCATCCCTTTCCCTTCCCGTTATCACTTAAATTTTCAAGGAAATCATTTTCTTTAAAAACTGTGATTTGATTGGCTGTAAAACATGGTGTTTGAACTAATTAAAATGTTTTTTACTTGTAAGTAATTCATGACTGAGAGGCTTTCTCTGTCAGTTGACCCAGAGGTGATGAGTGCTGTCATCTTTTTGAAACGACTAAAATAAAATATGGACGACAGTTTTCATTTTAAGTGACCCATTCGTCTTGACTGGAAAGTATCGGAGCGTGATTAACGTGCCCTACCGATGATGTTTATAGTACAACAAGCCAAAAAGCTTCTGTACACTATACATGCCATCTTTTCAAATGATCAAATTTTGATATATAAGTTGTTAAAGATTAAATGTGTATAGCAAAGATTAAATGTGAATTGTTAATGTTAAAGATTAAATGTGAATTGTTAAAGATTAAATGTGAATAGCAAAGATTAAATGTGAATTGTTAAAGATTAAATGTGAATTGTTAAAGATTAAATGTGAATTGTTAAAGATAAAATGTGAATTATTAAAGATTAAATGTGAATTGTTAAAGATTAAATGTGAATGATTAAAGATTAAATGTGAATTATTAAAGATTAAATGTGAATGATTAAAGATTAAATGTGAATTGTTAAAGATTAAATGTGAATTGTTAAAGATTAAATGTGAATTGTTAAAAATTAGACATGAATTGTTAAAAATTGAATGTGAATTGTTAAAGATTAAATGTGAATTATTAAAGATTAAATGTGAATTATTAAAGATTAAATGTAAATTGTTAAAGATTAAATGTGAATTGTTAAAGATTAAATGTGAATTATTAAAGATTAAATGTGAATTGTTAAAGATTAAATGTGAATGATTAAAGATTAAATGTGAATTATTAAAGATTAAATGTGAATGATTAAAGATTAAATGTGAATTGTTAAAGATTAGATGTGAATTGTTAAAGATTAAATGTGAATTGTTAAAAATTAGACATGAATTGTTAAAAATTGAATGTGAATTGTTAAAGATTAAATGTGAATTATTAAAGATTAAATGTGAATTATTAAAGATTAAATGTAAATTGTTAAAGATTAAATGTGAATTGTTAAAGATTAAATGTGAATTATTAAAGATTAAATGTGAATTATTAAAGATTAAATGTAAATTGTTAAAGATTAAATGTGAATTGTTAAAGATTAAATGTGAATTATTAAAGATTAAATGTGAATTATTAAAGATTAAATGTGAATTATTAAAGATTAAATGTGAATTGTTAAAGATTAAATGTGAATTGTTAAAGATTAAATGTGAATAGCTATTTGTTCTTCTGTGATCATTTATTACTATCATAGGTTTTCATATATACTACTGTTATATTTATAGACAATGGTCCCTGTCTTGGTCATAGACCTCCTGGAAGTAGTGAATATGTTTGGCAGTCCTATCAACAGGTAAAATATAAAGAAATTAAATACTAAATACAGGGAAACATTGAAGTTCTTTTATACAGATGACATTTTCATCAATATAAAATTGCCATTAAAATGTGTATAAACTGTTATACGAGAACTTATAATAAATACAATGAAGCCTGTCTAAACCAAACCCTGAGTAAACCAGAAACCTGTCTAAACCAGACAAACTTTACAGTCCTATACACTGAACCCCAAGTAAACCGGAAACCTGCCTAAGCCAGACAGACTTTACAATCCTATATACTGAACCCTGAATAAACCGTAAACCTGCCTAAACCAGACAAACTTTACAGTCCTATATACTGAACCCTGAGTAAACCGGAAACCTGCCTAAACCAGACAAGCTTTACAATCCTATATACTGAACCCTGAGTAAATTGAAAACCTGTCTAAACCAGACAGACTTTACAATCCTATATACTGAACCCTGAGTAAACTGGGAACCTGCCTAAACCAGACAAACTTTACAGTCCTATATACTGAACTCTGAGTAAACCGAAAACCTGCCTAAACCAGACAAACTTTACAATCCTATCTACTAAATGTCTATGTATTTTGAACCTGTGTAAACCGAATACCTGTCTAAACTGAAAAGATTCTTCAGTCTGATAGAGGTTCGGTTTAGACATGTTTTACTGTATATCAAATATGAATATTTTAGGAATTTTTTTTTTGAAAAAGTGATATGTCAACAATTCCACCAATATCAACAAAGTGAATAGCCATCTCTCATCTTAAATCGTTGAACATAAAAAAGACCATGACATATGATGTTGGAAACCCAGGTCATGCTTGAGATAGCTACAAAAATGTGGCAGAGTTAAACCGGTTGATAGAATCCCAACCCTCCCCTATTGGTAATTGGATCTCCAATGGCTATACAGATACAAAATGTACAAACTAACAATAAAAAAAACATGTACAGATTCACTTCCAGCCATAACTGACATTAATTTGGTTCACTTTTCCTGTTAATGGATACACAAGTTATTTCTTCAAGCATTTCTTTGTCTTGACTGATTGAAGACATATTTTCAATGGAAATTGTTTCCTTTAGTGCCTCAGGAATTGTTTTTTTCTGGTTCAGGACAGGTCCCATATATAGAGCAGGAAATAATAACAGATGCAGACTTTTGTGGATGGTCATGTTGTTTGATGTTTTGTTTGACCTTTGTGTTTGTAATGTTGTGTTTTGTCAAGATTATTCCTTTAAATTTGTTTCTTAGAAAATATTGTTAACATTCAGTTTTGTTGACTACATGTACATGTATGCATTATTAGTACACATGTAATAAAATACACTTGGAACTGGGGCCATCGTGGCTACCTGTGCAATCAGTGCCTATCACCACTAATGTTGTGAGTTTGAATCCCGCCCATGGTGAGGTGTACTCAATTCAACATTATGTGATAAACTTTGTCAGTGACTTGCAACAGGTCAGTGGTTTTCCCCGGGTCCTCCGGTTTTTTCCACCAATAAAACTGACCTCCACGATATAGCTGAAATAATGTTGAAAGTGGCGTTAAACACTAAATTTGAACACTAAAATTAGTCAGAATGTGTAGTCATTTTATATAAAATTTACAATATATTCCAGACCAATGAAAATAGTTATTACATCCTGTAAATGGATGTATTGGACTTATACAGTAGTCCCCGCTGTTATAAGGTCCCTCCCATCAAAGATCAGTACTACCCCTGTTATAAGGTCCTTCCCATCAAAGATCAGTACTACTCCTGTTATAAGGTCCTTCCCATCAAAGATCAGTACGACCCCTGTTATAAGGTCCTTCCCATCAAAGATCAGTACTACCTCTGTTATAAGGACCCTCCCATCAAAGATCAGTACTACCCCTGTTATAAGGTCCTTCCCATCAAAGATCAGTACGACCCCTGTTATAAGGTCCTTCCCATCAAAGATCAGTACTACCCCTGTTATAAGGTCCCTCCCATCAAAGATCAGTACTACCCCTGTTATAAGGACCCTCCCATCAAAGATCAGTACTACTCCTGTTATAAGGTCCTTCCCATCAAAGATCAGTACGACCCCTGTTATAAGGACCCTCCCATCAAAGATCAGTACGACCCCTGTTATAAGGACCCTCCCATCAAAGATCAGTACTACCCCTGTCATAAGGTCCTTCCCATCAAAGATCAGTACTACCCCTGTCATAAGGTCCCCCCCATCAAAGATCAGTACTACCCCTGTCATAAGGTCATTCCCATCAAAGATCAGTACTACCCCTGTCATAAGGTCCCCCCCATCAAAGATCAGTACTACCCCTGTCATAAGGTCCTTCCCATCAAAGATCAGTACTACCCCTGTTATAAGGTCCCTCCCATCAAAGATCAGTACTACCCCTGTCATAAGGACCCTCCCATCAAAGATCAGTACTACCCCTGTTATAAGGTCCTTCCCATCAAAGATCAGTACTACCCCTGTCATAAGGTCCTTCCCATCAAAGATCAGTACTACCCCTGTTATAAGGTCCCTCCCATCAAAGATCAGTACTACCCCTGTTATAAGGACCCTCCCATCAAAGATCAGTACTACCCCTGTTATAAGGACCCTCCCATCAAAGATAAGTACTACCCCTGTCATAAGGTCCTTCCCATCAAAGATCAGTACTACCCCTGTCATAAGGTCCCCCCCATCAAAGATCAGTACTACCCCTGTCATAAGGTCCTTCCCATCAAAGATCAGTACTACCCCTGTTATAAGGTCCCTCCCATCAAAGATCAGTACTACCCCTGTTATAAGGACCCTCCCATCAAAGATCAGTACTACCACTGTTATAAGGACCCTCCCATCAAAGATCAGTACTACCCCTGTTATAAGGTCCTTCCCATCAAAGATCAGTACTACCACTGTTATAAGGTCCTTCCCATCAAAGATCAGTACTACCCCTGTTATAAGGTCCTTCCCATCAAAGATCAGTACTACCACTGTTATAAGGACCCTCCCATCAAAGATCAGTACGACCCCTGTTATAAGGTCCCTCCCATCAAAGATCAGTACTACCCCTGTTATAAGGTCCTTCCCATCAAAGATCAGTACTACCACTGTTATAAGGACCCTCCCATCAATGATCAGTACTACCCCTGTTATAAGGACCCTCCCATCAAAGATCAGTACTACCCCTGTTATAAGGACCCTCCCATCAAAGATCAGTACTACCACTGTTATAAGGACCCTCCCATCAAAGATCAGTACTACCCCTGTTATAAGGTCCTTCCCATCAAAGATCAGTACTACCACTGTTATAAGGACCCTCCCATCAAAGATCAGTACTACCTCTGTTATAAGGTCCTTCCCATCAAAGATCAGTACGACCCCTGTTATAAGGTCCTTCCCATCAAAGATCAGTACTACCCCTGTTATAAGGTCCTTCCCATCAAAGATCAGTACTACCACTGTTATAAGGACCCTCCCATCAAAGATCAGTACTACCCCTGTTATAAGGTCCTTCCCATCAAAGATCAGTACTACCTCTGTTATAAGGTCCTTCCCATCAAAGATCAGTACTACCACTGTTATAAGGACCCTCCCATCAAAGATCAGTACTACCACTGTTATAAGGACCCTCCCATCAAAGATCAGTACTACCCCTGTTATAAGGTCCTTCCCATCAAAGATCAGTACTACCTCTGTTATAAGGTCCTTCCCATCAAAGATCAGTACTACCACTGTTATAAGGACCCTCCCATCAAAGATCAGTACTACCCCTGTTGTAAGGTCCTTCCCATCAAAGATCAGTACTACCTCTGTTGTAAGGACCCCCCCATCAAAGATCAGTACTACCCCTGTCATAAGGTCCTTCCCATCAAAGATCAGTACTACCCCTGTTATAAGGTCCTTCCCATCAAAGATCAGTACTACCACTGTTATAAGGTCCTTCCCATCAAAGATCAGTACTACCCCTGTTATAAGGTCCTTCCCATCAAAGATCAGTACTACCACTGTTATAAGGTCCTTCCCATCAAAGATCAGTACTACCCCTGTTATAAGGTCCTTCCCATCAAAGATCAGTACTACCTCTGTTATAAGGACCCTCCCATCAAAGATCAGTACTACCCCTGTTATAAGGTCCCTCCCATCAAAGATCAGTACTACCTCTGTTCAGACTTGGGGTCAATTACATTCAAATGTAATCGATTACATTACAATTACTTTGCAATTTTCATGATTACATTACATTACGATTACATCAATTTTCAAATGTAATCGATTAAATTACAATTACTTTGTAAATGTAATCGATTACATTACTGATTACATTTAATGTCATGACAACCAATATATTAGTGTTTTATGTTATTTTGTCTCATGTGCATCTGTCCAATATCTCTTATTTAATGTATTTCTGACTCAGAACTATGAATTACAATTCAGTTTAATGTGATCATTGTATGATGCAATAACATACAGTACATTGTAAATTATAAACAGCAATTCTCATTTTCCTTTTTTCATAAAATAAAATATGTTGTGTCTTATTACTATGACCAATATTCATTCCATCTTATACTATTAGTAAATATTATAACATGCATTTGCACATTTTAATAATATATATCAAATAATTTCAAGCATCCTGTCAAAAGTTTATTGTGGATAATAAACTAGCAGTTAACCTGTGCCAAAGATAAAATTTGTAAATAAGGTCTTATTTATAACACCAAATTATGTAACAATCACCATTACTAAATTTCACACCATTTTAATGTGTGTCCTTGATATATAATTCAGAAGATAAATAAACAAAAGTCATTCTGATTCTAAAAACTCGATTAAAAATATGTACAATTTCTCAGTCTTAATATGAAAACTAAATCCTTAAAATAGATTTAATAAAATATCCATTACAAGTTGCGTAGTATTACTATAACCCACAAATAATGAAAATTATCATATAATTCAATATTAAAAGGAAAATCTGCACCAAAATAAGTAGCAGAAATATCACATATCTCTGAATATCAGATACAAGCCCCAAATCCAAAATTTTACAAATATTACAACTTACTATTTATCAGTTAATTTGTAATATGCATGATTGAAAAAATTTTGTTATTCTACTACGAGCATCATAAATAAACTTGTATAAGAAATCTTCATGGGATACCTATGTATGGTTTGGTTGATATAAAATATGTCTTTATCTTATGGGAATCATGAGGACATGGTGATAGTCTTTCATAGAATCAATTTCATATATGAAATCTTGAAAGTTGTGTCAGATAATTTAAAATTTTAGAGCTTGTTGTGTTTTACACAAGCCGACAAACTGTTTTCACTGAAATTTTGAAACCCTAAAGAAATTGAAATTGAGATATTATTTGTTTTGATATCAAGTCTTTGAAGCCATAATTAATACTTAATATTTTTTGTAGCTGTTATAGTTTTGATTGCAATTAAACATAGAATAATATCTTGATCATGTTCTGATTGCCACTTTATTTTAATAGATTTTTTGGAGTTTTTTAACAATTGAATTTCATAACATATTTTTTTATTTAGATGACAATAAACTTCACATTTTTTCTAGTAAGCCATTCTACATTATTTGTTTAATAAATTTCATGCAGAAAATTCATTTTCATAAATCATACATTAAATATCTAAGGAGATATATGTTTCAGTTAAGACAAAATAAGTCAAAATGAAGAAATGTAATCTAAATGTAATCAGAAAGTAATCATGATTATGGGGTCAAAATAAATGTAATCGATTACATTACAATTACATGTAATCTAAAAAACGGTTGATTACAGATTACATGCGATTACATGAAAAAATGTAATCGATTACAAATTACGGTTACCCCATGTCTGCAGGCTCTGTTATTAGGACCCTCCCATCAAAGATCAGTACTAACCCTGTTATAAGGACCCTCCCATCAAAGATCAGTACTAACCCTGTTATAAGGACCCTCCCATCAAAGATCAGTACTACCTCTGTTATTAGGACCCTCCCATCAAAGATCAGTACTAACCCTGTTATAAGGACCCTCCCATCAAAGATCAGTACTACCACTGTTATAAGGTCCCTCCCATCAAAGATCAGTACTACCTCTGTTATAAGGACCCTCCCATCAAAGATCAGTACTACCCCTGTTATAAGGACCCTCCCATCAAAGATCAGTACTACCCCTGTTATAAGGTCCTTCCCATCAAAGATCAGTACTACCTCTGTTATAAGGACCCTCCCATCAAAGATCAGTACTACCCCTGTTATAAGGTCCTTCCCATCAAAGATCAGTACTACCTCTGTTATAAGGTCCTTCCCATCAAAGATCAGTACGACCTCTGTTATAAGGTCCCTCCCATCAAAGATCAGTACTACCTCTGTTATAAGGACCCTCCCATCAAAGATCAGTACTACCCCTGTTATAAGGTCCTTCCCATCAAAGATCAGTACTACCTCTGTTATAAGGTCCTTCCCATCAAAGATCAGTACGACCTCTGTTATAAGGTCCCTCCCATCAAAGATCAGTACTACCTCTGTTATAAGGACCCTCCCATCAAAGATCAGTACTACCCCTGTTATAAGGTCCTTCCCATCAAAGATCAGTACTACCCCTGTTATAAGGTCCTTCCCATCAAAGATCAGTACGACCTCTGTTATAAGGTCCCTCCCATCAAAGATCAGTACTACCTCTGTTATAAGGACCCTCCCATCAAAGATCAGTACGACCCCTGTTATAAGGTCCTTCCCATCAAAGATCAGTACTACCCCTGTTATAAGGTCCTTCCCATCAAAGATCAGTACTACCCCTGTTATAAGGTCCTTCCCATCAAAGATCAGTACTATCCCTGTCATAAGGTCCCTCCCATCAAAGATCAGTACTACCCCTGTTATAAGGACCCTCCCATCAAAGATCAGTACTACCACTGTTATAAGGTCCCTCCCATCAAAGATCAGTACGACCCCTGTCATAAGGACCCTCCCATCAAAGATCAGTACTACCTCTGTTGTAAGGACCCTCCCATCAAAGATCAGTACTACCCCTGTTATAAGGACCCTCCCATCAAAGATCAGTACTACCACTGTTATCAGGACCCTCCCATCAAGATCAGTACTACCCCTGTTATAAGGTCCTTCCCATCAAAGATCAGTACTACCCCTGTTATAAGGACCCTCCCATCAAAGATCAGTACTACCCCTGTTATAAGGACCCTCCCATCAAAGATCAGTATTACCCCTGTTATAAGGACCCTCCCATCAAAGATCAGTACTACCACTGTTATAAGGTCCTTCCCATCAAAGATCAGTACTACCCCTGTTGTAAGGTCCCTTCCATCAAAGATCAGTACGACCCCTGTTATAAGGTCCTTCCCATCAAAGATCAGTACGACCTGTGTTATAAGAACCCTCCCATCAAAGATCAGTACTACCCCTGTTATAAGGTCCCTTCCATCAAAGATCAGTACGACCCCTGTTATAAGGTCCCTCCCATCAAAGATCAGCACTACCCCTGTTATAAGGTCCTTCTCATCAAAGATCAGTACGACCCCTGTTATAAGATCCCTCCCATCAAAGATCAGTACTACCACTGTTATAAGGACCCTCCCATCAAAGATAGTACTACCCCTGTTATAAGGTCCCTCCCATCAAAGATCAGTACTACCCCTGTTATAAGGTCCTTCCCATCAAAGATCAGTACTACCCCTGTTATAAGGACCCTCCCATCAAAGATCAGTACTACCCCTGTTATAAGGACCCTCCCATCAAAGATCAGTACTACCCCTGTTATAAGGTCCTTCCCATCAAAGATCAGTACTACCTCTGTTATAAGGACCCTCCCATCAAAGATCAGTACTACCTCTGTTATAAGGACCTTCCCATCAAAGATCAGGCCACTACAACATTGTTCCTCTCAAGAGAAGGCTACCTCTTGTATTAGGCCACAACAACATTGTTCCTCTCAAGAGAAGGCTACCTCACAATGTTCCTCTCAAGAGAAGGCTACCTCACATTGTTCCTCTCAAGAGAAGGACCTCTTTTATTAGACCACTACAACATTGTTCCTCTCAAGAGAAGGCTACCTCTTTTATAAGGCCACTTGTTAATTGCAGACTTGGTAGCCTTATAAGAGGGAGATTACGATAGTTCCTAGAAAAAAACTTGATCAAAGTATGACCTTTATATAATAAAAATGTGGATATCAAATTTAGTGTGTACAACGCATTTCTGTAATAACCTTCAGATACGCTCAAAATAAGTTAAAGTTTATCTATCCTTTATGAATGATATCATTATATTGTAGATCTATAACAGATCCCAGGCGGTTGGATCAGGTTTGATAGCAGATGGATTAGAACCACGTAATGACACATTTATTGGTATATACAGTATTAATAGACCTGAGGTAAAATAATGTCAAGCAATGTGGGAAAAGTTTTTTTTTTCTTTATGTCTCAGTTAGTAATTTGAAGCAATATTGGAATGACAAGATTTAGTGGTAATGGCATAAATTTAACAACCAATCATCTATTATTGTCTCAACAAACTAATTCTCATATAATAAAGAAAATGACATAAATGGCACTATGGTCAATTCTTGTTTCTGAATGGGTGAAATAAAAAAAATAAAAAATTCTCAGAACTACAAGACTAGATGAATTTTTTAACTTGATACAAATTTCATCTGGCAAAAAATTGGCTTCCATTGGCAATGTTTGTTTCTAATTGGCGGGGAAATCTTCTTTAAAACTATAGATCTAAATGTTTTGTTATGTACATATAGTACCAATCATATTTGAAGTCCTCTACAAAGATTCATAATTTTGACTAATAACAGTCCACGGGTAGACATGTGACATCCACTCATAGACATTATCATAATTCTGTGCCAACCAGTCTTTACACTTACTCCTTAATGCCGCATGCTTAGTGGAGAAGCAGCAAATACCAATTTTAATGTTTTTGTTTGGTCCGTCTGGGGCTTGAACCCACGATCCACCATTCTTGAGCACGCTAACCATTACACCAACGCGGTGGTTTTATTGGTAATAGGTAGATAATATGGACAACTCTTCTAAAAAATATGACATTAATTCAAAATGGTTAAACAGATCTGCATTTATTCCAATTTATCTTGTTTTTAAGAAATAATGACAGGACTTGTCAAATGTCAGCTAAGAGATTGAGGGGAAAATGTCATATATATGAGAAAAGAATCCACATTAACAAATGAGTCATCAAGTTCATTTTTGTTGTCAGTAACTGATAATATTTGATATTATAACAAAGCAGTTCTTTAACATTTCACTTCTCATTTTTCATTATTATACATTTTTTTATAAGGAGGCTCTCATGGTCGTGATCATATGGTAGTTGGATTGACAACTACCTGTGCAATCGGTGCCTTTCACCACTAAAGTTGTGAGTTCGAATCCCATTAATGACTAGGTGTACTCGATACAACATTATGTGATAAAGTTTGTCAGTGACTTGCGACAGGTCTGTGGTTTTCTGCAGGTAATCCGGTTTCCTCCACCAATGAAACTGACCGCCACGATTATAACTGAAATATTGTTGAAAGTGGCATTAAACACCATAAACCTAAACCCTAAATCAGTTGGAAGGAGGACTGTGAAATGTCTTAAATTTAAACAGGTTACAAAGTTAAATATTAAAATATTATTTGTAAATTTGTTTTTTTTATTTCAAATGTATATTTATTATTTTCATATATTCTTGAAATTATTGATTTAATATATAAAAAAAAATGTGAAATCCTCAAATTTTGCAGTAGTAACAATGTGTTTAAAATGTAGTGACAGCAATTTTAACCTTGAATCATTAGTAACAGTATTTGTTTTGTTTTTTTCAGTGGGTAATTACAGATCTAGCTTGTGCCATGTTTTCTATGGTTAGTGTCCCTTTGTATGACACACTGGGACCAGATGTCTGCAGGTTTATTATCAACCAAAGTAAGCTAATTTAAGAGCCAGGGAGGTGTGTGCCATATTAAATTTCTCATAGACCAGGAACAGCTGTTTCTTAGGGAATACAAATTTTAGTTTTCAATTTTGAAATAAATCTTTAAAGGAAGGAAGATAAGGTAAAATAACGTTTTAACAGAAAAGGCTGTATATTATCACTTGTATACACGTAAGAGTGAATATCAAAATGACGGAAATTTTGTGAGTCCTATGCCACTAATAAATGAGGCACAATCTCAAAGGCAATTAAAACAAGAAGACTTATGTGAACTATGACTGTGGCTGGGCATCCATCGTCATTGCCATTGTTGTCCTAACATTTCCCATTTCAATCTTCTTCTATGTTCTTCATGCTGATTGGAAATTCATCATGGCTGCTATAATGCATTATTAAATGAAATTTCAAAAAGTCTTCTTCTCAAAAGCCACACGATGTGATTTACTGTTTCATTGAGGGAATGTTATTTAGATGGTCCTCTACTAATTGCAGTTTTTTAGATCCAAGATAAGCCACCACCACAGAACATAGTTTAATACAGAACCTTATGGAAAAATGAATTACCAGTCTTTTCTCACAAACTACAAACTTGATTGAACCCACAAACTTGATTGAACCCACAATTTTGATTGAACCCACAAACTTGATTGAACCCACAAACTTGATTGAACCCATGAACTTGATTGAACCCACAAACTTGATTGAACCCACAAACTTGATTGAAACCTTGAACCCACAACCTAGATTGAATCCTTGAACCCACAAACTTGATTAAACCCTTGAACCCACAAACATGATTGAACCCACAAACTTGATTAAACCCTTGAACTCACAAACATGATTGAAGCCACAAACATGATTGAACCCAAGCTGTACATGAACATTCTAAGTATGATCCTTTTCAAAATGTACATTTATTGTGTTAATTAGGAAATCAAAGTGGATGCCACTGCAGAACACAGTTTAACATGTACCCTAATATAATAAATACACATTACAATCGAACTTCGTTGTCTCGAACTCGCTTGTCTCGATATCGGATAAGTCAAGCATTTTTGTCGGTCCCTGCAAAGTTGCCATTGACTTAATGCATTTTTACCTTTGATAAGTCTATCTCTTTTGTGTCGATTTCTCGGATAATTCCGACACAAACATTTTGATTATACATGTTTGTTTAACAATTTGATTGACTTCGTTAACGTTGACATGTTAAATGTAAACATTGCTACATCTTTAATTCTTTTTTTAGATCGGCGTGCTCAAGTGGAACAAAATTTTACCTTAGAAAATTATTGAAGCGAATTTTAATACCCAAGCCAATTTGTCGTAATTTGTATTGAACTTTTCACAATAATTCACAATTATGGAAGCTTTAATTAACATTGATTAAGAAGATTATAATTGACAAACAATACGATCACTGGTGATTGATTTTCTTTCATCTTTATTGAAAACGTGATTAATAATAATTAGTGATATCGTTTTTTTTTATTTCGTTTAAACAGTTCACATTCATTTTTTATTAAATATCAAATTCATAGAATAATAAATAAAAGTTTTGTGTATCGATATTTCTTTATTTATACGTTTATTGAAACAAACAAAAACATCTAGTACATATCGAACAAAGCGTAAACGGGAAATATGACAATCAAATATATATTTTACACATTTTCAAACTTGATGGAAACACACATCTGATCCTTTATCAATAAAAAAGCTGACGTCATAGTCGATCTCTGATAAGTCGAACCTCGGATAACTCGAATATTTTCGGGTGGTCCCTTCGAGTTCGAGACAACGAGGTTTGTCTTTCTTGACTTTTTTTTATTATTATATTAATATATTATATATAGAAACATTTCTTCCATTTCAGTTGGGATATCTCACGTTCTATGTGATAAGGAAGATAAAGTGAAGCATTTGTTGGAGAATTCAGAAAAAATGCTTACATTAGCTTGTATCATCATAACAGATACTGTCAGCTCAGAAACTGTATCACTGGCAACAAAGAAAAATATTAAAATTGTCAAGTTTTCTGATTTAGAGGTAGGTTGAATTACAGTTGTCACTACTTTTGAAGAATTAAAGATTAGTAGTAATTCAAACATTTAAGATCCTGTGATGATATTGTTTACATTTCAACAACTTTCTGCATTTAACCCCACCACATTGTAGTGCCTGTCCCAAGCCAGGACTTGGATTTCCAACATCATATGTCATGGTCTTTTGTGTTCAGTGAGTTCAGTTAAGATGTGATTTGATTTTGTTGATAATGGTGGAATTGATGACCATCACAGTTTAAGCGTTCTTTTCATAACTTTAACAGACATGTATTTTTTACAGGACGTATTATAGTATAACGTCCATTCATTTAGTCATGCACTAAATCTACTATACCTATTCTGATTTTCTTTAAGCTTTACAAGATTATTAGATGGTGATCTGAGGATTTGTATACCTTTTGATGATTTTCAAAGTTGTGGTTCAAGACTTGTTAGACTTTTTCCAAGGAACAAATAGTCTTGTTGTAAATGTGTTTCCTTCCTCGACAAACTGTCTTCAAAACTTAGTTGATTATTAGGATAGGAGTCTATTTATATAATGACATGTTTCACTTTTGTTGTGCAAGAGATATGGCACTTGATATTATTTGGGAGATGTATCATGTACATATGATACTACTGTTTATTCATGTTAATTTTATTATTTATGTTGTATTCCTGCATATTATAGATATAAGTATATACAATCATTATGAATCTTAAATTTGTCAAGTTTGTCAGTGACTTGCGGCAGGTCAGTGGTTTTCTCCGAGTACTCCGATTTCCTCAACCAATAAAACTGACCGCCATGATTGATATAACTGAAATATTGTTGAAAGTGGCATTAAACACCAAAAACCCTATCCCTAATCCCTAAATTTGTCAAAATAAAAACAGATTTACATTCATAGCTATTTCTCATATGTTGTTCTTTTGCAGGCTGATGGTGAAAAAGCTTTACAAGAACCTGTGGTATGGTGTTATATTTGCAAACTATGATAGGAATAATTTAATTTAGAAAAAAAGGCATGAAAAGGCCATGATTCATGTATACAGTCGAGTTCATTTATAGCCATATAACGAGCAAATGAACAGTCTCCTGCTTGTCATTTAAACAACATTATTTTGAAAGTTTATGACAAAAAATGCCAATTGTAAAGAAATTTTCTAGTCCCATCAACAATAGTACTGGTAAAATGTGTTGTACTTAATTCTTGTGTAAATATCTATTTCTTGCAATTAACAACAATTGTTGAATGTTTTAAAGAAATTTAATGAAATTCATCATTTTTCAAAATATTTCTTTATCTGACATCTTCAGTTAACATTTTTGAAAACAATAATAAAAGCAGAAATAATACATGATCTGTAATTAAAATAAGACAATTTCTTAAATCCATGCTTCAGACAAGGGAAGTAATTATGCACCACTTTTTCGTAATTTCTTGAAAAGAGATTAGAAAGGAAATTCAACCAACACATTTTCAAAAGAAAACAGTATACAATTACACAATATTTAATGTATTCAGCTTGCTTACAACAATCAAAATGTAAGCAGAAGAATTTGACAATAAGCACTGATCAAGGGAGATAACTCCTTTTTGTAGTTTGACACCATGAAATCAAAGATTTTGAAATAGAATGAAATATTATCTTGTTTTCTTATGATTTATATTGTCAAAAATCAGCTGCTCAGTAGAATTGTAAACTTGTTGGCTCCATAATTCAAGCTTGTTCACTCAAATTTCTGGTTGTCTCATATTGTGTAGCATAGCAAATAATTGATATCTATACAAAATGACAGCTATATAAACTACATGATTTATATTTCAGCCTCCAAAAACAACAGATTTGATGACTGTATGTTATACTAGTGGAACTACAGGTATGTATGGCCACAATCTTATCTCGTAACCATAGTAACAGTTGAATTATATGTGAAAATTGTTGCTCAAAGAACATTTTTAAAATAACAAGGTGGAATGTTTAAACAAATCTTGTAGACAAGAGAAAAAAAAATTAACCTCAAATAGAAATAAAAGTCTTGATTGATTGAATGTATACATAAGTTTGTTGACAAATAGAATTTCATCATCTCAAATTTTGATAAATTGTTTTAATTCAAAGGTGATATTACTATCTCTTAGAAGTAGTAGCTATCTTTATATTCTTCAGATAACTCAAATACTCTGTTATTTTGAAGTAAAAAAAATTGGTCCTTACAATATAGCAAGATCCAACCATATTTTATCCTTGTTTATTTTCAGGAGACCCTAAAGGTGTAATGATATCTCATAAAGCCATGATTTCCAACATGTCGTCTGTTACTTATTGTATAAAGGTATGGTTCTATAGTTATGTTTATTTATTCTTGT
This sequence comes from Bathymodiolus brooksi, assembly GCA_963680875.1. Classification (NCBI taxonomy): domain Eukaryota; kingdom Metazoa; phylum Mollusca; class Bivalvia; order Mytilida; family Modiolidae; genus Bathymodiolus; species Bathymodiolus brooksi. The sequence continues at coordinate 11,871,407 of OY804579.1, read as the reverse complement.
CTAAAGGAACTCTGCACAAACTGGGTAAGTCCAAAAATGGAATACCTTCACCTCTTTAGAGGAAAAATTAACATATCAATATTAAACCATCAAGATGTTAAGTGTAGAATGGAATACCTTCACCCCTTTAGAGGAAAAATTAACATATCAATATTAAACCATCAAGATGTTAAGTGTAGAATGGAATACCTTCACCCCTTTAGAGGAAAAATTAACATATCAATATTAAACCATCAAGATGTTAAGTGTAGAATGGAATACCTTCACCCCTTTAGAGGAAAAATTAACATATCAATATTAAACCATCAAGATGTTAAGTGTAGAATGGAATACCTTCACCCCTTTGAGGAAAAATTAACATATCAATATTAAACCATCAAGATGTTAAGTGTAGAATGGAATACCTTCACCCCTTTAGAGGAAAAATTAACATATCAATATTAAACCATCAAGATGTTAAGTGTAGAATGGAATACCTTCACCCCTTTAGAGGAAAAATTAACATATCAATATTAAACCATCAAGATGTTAAGTGTAGAATGGAATACCTTCACCCCTTTAGAGGAAAAATTAACATATCAATATTAAACCATCAAGATGTTAAGTGTAGAATGGAATACCTTCACCCCTTTAGAGGAAAAATTAACATATCAATATTAAACCATCAAGATGTTAAGTGTAGAATAGAATACCTTCACCCCTTTAGAGGAAAAATTAACATATCAATATTAAACCATCAAGATGTTAAGTGTAGAATGGAATACCTTCACCCCTTTAGAGGAAAAATTAACATATCAATATTAAACCATCAAGATGTTAAGTGTAGAATGGAATACCTTCACCCCTTTAGAGGAAAAATTAACATATCAATATTAAACCATCAAGATGTTAAGTGTAGAATGGAATACCTTCACCCCTTTGAGGAAAAATTAACATATCAATATTAAACCATCAAGATGTTAAGTGTAGAATGGAATACCTTCACCCCTTTAGAGGAAAAATTAACATATCAATATTAAACCATCAAGATGTTAAGTGTAGAATGGAATACCTTCACCCCTTTAGAGGAAAAATTAACATATCAATATTAAACCATCAAGATGTTAAGTGTAGAATGGAATACCTTCACCCCTTTAGAGGAAAAATTAACATATCAATATTAAACCATCAAGATGTTAAGTGTAGAATGGAATACCTTCACCCCTTTAGAGGAAAAATTAATATATCAATATTAAACCATCAAGATGTTAAGTGTAGAAAGGAATACCTTCACCCCTTAGTGGGCAATTAACATCAATATTAAACCATCAAGATGTTAAGTGTAGAATGGAATACCTTCACCCCTTAGTGGGCAATTAACATGTCAATATTAAACCATCAAGATGTTAAGTGTATATGAATATAGGGTAAATCTAGATGTCAAAAGGGGGTGGGTTGTGATCCCATTTACTGATTTGACCCCACTTGAATGTTTAGACTCATTTATCCATTATTTGTACATTTTTCACAATGATCTTTACATGCCATAATATCTATTATCAAGCAACTACCGTGAAATTAACATAATATCTCTGTTTTCTGACGTCATGTTACCAAACCTTGATTAACATACAATCAATGATAAACATACTATCATTGATAAACATACTAACATTGATAAACTGTCATTGATAAACATACTATCATTGATAAACATACTATCATTGATAAACATACAATCATTGATAAACATATTATCATTGATAAACATACTATCATTGATAAACATACAATCATTGATAAACATACTATCATTGATAAACATACTATCATTGATAAACATACTATCATTGATAAACATACTATCATTGATAAACATACTATCATTGATAAACATACTATCATTGATAAACATACTATCATTGATAAACATACAATCATTGATAAACATACTATCATTGATAAACATACTATCATTGATAAACATACTGTCATTAATAAACATACTATCATTGATAAACATACTATCATTGATAAGCATACTATCATTGATAAACATATAATCATTGATAAACATACTATCATTGATAAGCATACTATCATTATACAATTAATGACTTTTCATAAGGTGGACACTGTGATTTATCAATCCTGAGGAAGTGATGTTCACCGAAGCCAATGGCTGAGGTGAACATCACTTCCAAGAGGTTGATAAATCAGTGTCCACCGAAATGAAAAGTCATCAATTGTTTTATTAAATGACACATTCTAAGTGTAATTTTGGAGTGAAAATTGTGAATTGTTGCTGTTTCTTAGACATTTCCATTTATTTTTTTTTATATGTAGCTGCTTCAAACCAACAAACACCAGTTGTTAAAACTTGACATTTCTAATGTTTCAAAACAATAAAATTGATTAAGAAAAAACGAATACAATTTCAAAATTTTAACAAATAAAATATCAGTTTCATTAACATTTTTAAACAATTTTTAAAGAACATAGGTAAGTATAATTAATTTATTTTGTAGTTTATGGTAATGTTAGAGCAATTATTGAACACAGGAAATTGCATTTGCGGTCTTTCAAATTCTGCATCATCAACTGTAGCAAAACATGTCTTAACTTTTGGTTCTACTGACGAAGCTGCTTCGTTCATTTTTGTTTACTAACAGTCGTCTGCTGATTACCGAAGTTCGTTAGCAAGACCGCCTCTGATTGGTTGAGGTTCAAAATGTTGGCCAATCAAATTTATCGATATTAATCAGTCTACTGGTTTTCTCCTGTTACTATATTTGGGTACGTACTAACTGCGACATGAGATTATTAACCTCACGCGCAAAATTGCGCGGTGGACATGTAGTTCTGTTAGAGGAAGCAATGAACCTTCTAAGCCAATCAGAATTAAGAAAATTCAGAGTCATTTAATAATGATAAATGTACTATCATTGATAAACATACTATCATCTAAATAGACATCTCATCACATCTCATATCTCTGGCTATGTCTTCAATGTGAGGCTCTGATAAATCCATTCTCGCAAAACAAATCAACGATAGTATATATATTTTATGTCTCCTCTTCGAACGAAGGGAGACATATTGTTTTAGTCTGATTTTTTTTATGTCTCCCCTTCGAACGAGGGGAGACATATTGTTTTAGTCTGATTTTTTCTTCTGCTTCCGCTTCTTCTGCTTCTGCTTTTTCTCTGCAAAGCTTGTCCGGACCATAACTTTTTTGTCTTTCCAGATAGGTCAATTATATTTGGTATGTGGGTGCATGATCATAAGGCGGTGTGTCGCATATCATAATGACCTTCGTGGGACTTTGACCTTTGACCTCAAGGTCAAATAATTGTTTTTTAAATAGTATTTTCTTGTCCAGGCCATAACATTTTTGTCTTTCGAGATAGGTCAATGATATTTGGTATGTGGGTGCATGACCATAAGGCGGTGTATCACATACCGTAATGACCTTTGTGGGACCTTGACCTTTGACCTCAAGGTCAAATAATTGTTTTTTAAATAGTATCATTCAACTCATAATGTGTAACTTATTGTTGTACAGATGGCCGCATTAAGGGGAGACATAAGTTTTAGGTATCTAAAACAGTTCTTCCTAGTTTATGTATAATTTGCATGTAAGTATTTTGAACACAAGGCAATGCCTGTTGTATTAATGTACTCCATAGATTTATTTAAGATCGCTAGGTAAAGATATTCATGTTCAGAGAAAACAACATCGGTGGTGTAATGGTTAGCACGCTTACCTCAAGTGTGGTAGATCATGAGTTCGAGCTCAGTTGAGTCAAGCCAATGATTATAAAATTGGTATTTGTTGCTTCTCCGCTAAGCATGCAGCACTAAGAAGAAAGAGCAAAGACTTGTTGTTTCAGAATCAGGTTAATGTGTCCGAGTGGAGCAACATGTCTACCAGTGGACTGTTTCAGTGAGGAGCAGCATGTCTACCAGTGAACTGTTGTTTCAGTGAGGTAGCACTATAGAAATCCAGCTAAATGTGATGGTCTAGTACAAAACAAACATCATTATCATCTCATCAAATTTGTTCTCACCATGATATAGCTAAAAATTATTTCATTTTAAATGGCCTAGACTGTATTATTCTTATTTATTATTTTACAGAGAGTTGCCAATGTGGGACCAGGAGACAGACATTTGTCATATTTACCATTAGCACATAACTTTGAAAGAGGAATGAATGTAAGAATACTAATTTATTGTTGTTTGTTAAGTCAAGTTTTTAAATTGTAAAACTAAACACATGATTTGATGAAATATACAAGTTTTCTATTATGGCAATTTTTATTCATGAATATTTTTCAATAGTTAGCTCTCGTCTATAAATAGTAAGGGGGAAACGATTCACCGTATGTACCGAAATTGCGATTATTTTGGGGACGGTTCGGTTCACGATATGTGGAGGCCGCTTACGATACAAACGATATGATGCTCATTTTTTGAAAAAAAGTAGTGTTGAACTTCTGTTTTCTTCTTTTGGTGATCATTTAATTAATATTTTGAGAAAAGTGAATCTATTAATTTACGCTTTTAAAATTAATTAATCAAATATCAAATATTTATAATTTCCGCTAGTACGTAAGCGATCTCATATAAAAAAAAAAACCATGGCAGCTCCCATGTCGACCAGCATGGACTTCAAGGAATAGTTCCAGTTTCCTATAAAATGTATCGTAATACATATCAAATATCGCAATACTTATCGCTTGTGAAAAAAGTGTATCGTTACACCCCTAATAAATAGATAACAAGACTTTGTTGTGAAAGTAGAACAAGGTATACATTTGTATCTGTCTTAGTAAAACATGCTTTGATGAAATTATAAAGTACAGCAAATTGACACTATATTTTTTTAATTTTATTGTCTACAGTTGTAAATTTCATCAATTAAGGCCATGCACAATTGATGATGTGTTTCTCATGAAGATTTGTTCAAGCAAAATTTAATTGATATAATTTGACAAGTTAAAAAACAATATAAGTATGTATGGGAGTCATAACACAACATCATAAGTAAATCAAGAACAAACAACTTACAACAAAACTAAAAAAATACTAAATGTAAAATGAATATTTGATATTCGTCTACTGTTTACATGGAATTCGTATATGACAGAAATTCGTCTGATCCTGTTTTCTTTATCATAATTGTAGTTTCTTTGTTTTTTGGTCACTGTCTCATTTCCCTTTATATCTAATTTACGTTTAGTTTTCACAAATGTATATTGACACTGATAGTCAAATACTGATGCAAGTTAAGGCTATAATTATTATTTGTCAGACCTTAAATCAGATTGCAACAATGGAATAAAACTACTGAGGTTCAAAGTCTATTTTGTTATTAACATTCACATGTGTCTGCATGTAAACAGTTCTATAAATAGATCACAATTTTAAGAATAAAATACCAATCGGACTTGGATGCGGATCAATAAAAATTTGAAGCGTCCCCGTGCATTTGGTTTCAGCAAATTTTGAATGGCAAACCTGCGCATATATGAACATATTAAATATGAGAACTAAGATTTTATGTCACAGAAATGAGAAAAAGAAATCAAAAGTTTGTTTGGTTAAAAGTAGCTTCGGTCAACATTTCCTGTTTCACAGTGCCTGATTGCGAAACCTTTCCGATGTCGGCATTTTTATTTGTTACTGACCAAAATGACAGTTTCTTTTAACCGAAATGGATTGCATTTCAAGAAAATCACTTTCAAAATACTTAATGGATACGATAGATTTCAATAAACATGATATTGATATTTTCATGAATGACACGTGGCAAAAATATGTGGGCGACATAGGAAGACTCTTCAAAATTACAAGGCGACTTGAACTTCACTACTAACCAACGAGAAAATGAAGTCAACCTCCACTAGCGACTTCTTCACCTGAATCGCCCTCAAATGTGAGCCCTGTAATACTTTTGATTTCAAAATATCTGTGTAAGTTCGACATTGTAAACCACAGAGGATTCCAAACTACAATGTTGATATCTGGTACCTCATGTAGATACAATTTTACACCTTTACATAAGGAATTCAGACTTAAAATAAATTGCAAACCCATTTGAAACTCATATATTTGATAACCGCAAAGTACAACAACGAGCAGCAACGAACATATAACACTTTCCCGACGGGAAGTACCGATCAGCATGTCACTTTCGGGTGTTTATTTTTATTTTCCCCATGAAATGGGAAATGCTAATTTTCATGCACTGAGTAGTCTTGTCCTGTAATAGAAATTTTGATATAAATTAAATATCTTTTCAGAGGTCACCTGTCTTATAAGGCACCTTTTTCTTTATTCTAAAGATGTCCTCTTAGTACAGGTTTGACTGTTTGTTCTTGTTCTTTTCTTTTCATTTGCTAAGTTTACTAGTTATGTTAATTGTCTTATATTTATAGGTACTAATGTATATGCATGGTTGCCAGGTGGGATTTTCCAGTGGAGATATCAGAAAACTGCCAGAAGATCTACAAAGTCTTAAACCACACTTTTTCCCTACAGTACCTCGTTTGTTAAACAGAATTTATGACAAGGTAAATATGAGGTCTATATGCAAATAATATTATCTTAAGTATAGTATGGATATTTATAGACAGGAAGTACAGTTTAAACCTGCTTTAGTGACCACCTTTATTAAGCAATAACTTGTATTATGTAACTTTAATTTTTATTTCCCTTCACAGTGCATTTCATATCAATTAAACCTATATTAAGCGACCACCTTCTTTTGTGACCATATTTCACTGTTCCCTTGAAATGTCACACTAGTTTGACTGTATACAAGTTAGATTTAAATTATCTTCTGTATTAATAGGTACTAGCTGCTACAAAATCAAGTTCTTTCAAGTCATGGCTGTTTAACCTGGCGTTATCACAGAAAAGGAAAGAAATTCACAGGTATAACATTAATACTGTAGTATACATAAGGTCAGAATATTTGTGTTGTCTTGTGTTAAACGTTAGGACCAATCAATAATTTTAACACACTTATCTTTATAGAGACAAAACTTGTACAAACCTATTACATAACTGTAAGTACTATATGTAGATTTCTAAGCAGTTGATATGTGGAATTAAGGATATCAGGTTTAGTTTCCATGAATGTTCAGGAATTGTGGCTTTGGAATTTAAAAATTAATTAAAGTAACATGTAGTGAAATATAAAGCTATAACTTTAATTATAAATCATATTACATTATAATGAACTGCTAGAAAGTAAAATTGATGAAGTGCTGATGAGTTCGTATCCCGCTCATGGTGAGGTGTTACTACATTATGTTATAACGTTTGTCAGTGACTTGCGGCAGGTCTGTGGTTTTCTCCGGGTACTCTGGTTTCCTCCACTAATAAATCTGATTGCCAAGATATAACTGAAATATTGTAGAAAGTGGCATTAAACACCATAACCTCCTCTGTGAAGTGATTATTCTGACTTTGTATGTCACATGATAATCCTACCAAATTAGGAAAAAACTAAAAAAAATTCCAGGTTTTGACATAATACATTGAAGAGGCAGTGATCACTATTTATTTGTTAAATGAACTGATTAAAAATGAGTATTGCTGATATGGAGTAAAAGATCACAATACCCTTCATGTACAGCTGAACCTGCTAAAACCATTTAGCTACATCAAATAAACAAACTAACCAATGAAAATAAGTCTCACCTGCCAAGCAAACTAACCAATGAAAATAAGTCTGCCAAGCAAACTAACCAATTAAAATAAGTCTTCCAAGCAAACTAACCAATGAAAATAACCCTGCCAACCAAACTAACCAATGAAAATAAGTCTGCTAGCATATCATCATTTGGCAAACAATGTTTATTTAATTTTATATCATGTTTGCTATTAGTGGAATTATCAGAAATAACAGTATCTGGGACTATCTGGTGTTTGGTAAAATACAGAATCAGCTAGGAGGAAATGTTAGGATTATCTTGACAGGGTCAGCTCCAATAGAACCTAAGGTCATGGAGTTTAGCAGATGTGCTTTTGGTTGTTTGGTAAGTTTACAAGATCATTACATATACATGTAGGATTCATGACCTTTAGCAGATGTGTGGAAAGATTGTATGGTGTTTAGTCAAATGACTATGCTATCTTATAGTGGTAAAATAATCTATCCAAAGAACAGAATTGTCATATCTTATAGTTTGAATACTACAATTCACAGCAACATCATATGAAATTAAAAACAATACAGTCAAACCCCGTTAAGCCGCCACTGTTTGTTCATCAATAATTTGATGTTATAACGAGTTTGGCGATAAACTGAGGGAAGCCTTAAACCAGAAGTATGGACACAGACATACAATTTATAATTACCATCGGAAATAGAATGACAAATTTACGGATGGTTATTGTTATCTGATAAGAAATAAATAAATAAACAATAATAATTTATTTTAACTTATAGAAACGATATTTCATGATACAAACATGACATACAGAAATTATTGTTCATACGGTAAATAACGTTTTTGTAAGTCATCAAACTTATTTACATGTACATTTCGACATCAAACAGACTCGTAAGTTTCTTTATTTGATAGGATATCTCCTACAGTTCTACGCTTTACGGGTAATTCCAAAAAAAAATAGAGAAATAATCTGCTATTTGTTGCTGAATGCTTTAGGATGTTTCATTGCATAGTCTATGATTTCACGTTTCTTTTTGAAATCAGCAGATTTCTTTTCCGATTTGGAGTAGACATTTTTACGCTATGAAATTGAAAACACTGTGAGAACTTCAAGCAAATTTTATTTACAATTAAAAGAGACCACAAACTTTGAAACTAACACTATGATTTCAACTTTTAATTATCCAACAGTTAACTGTCATCAGAGTGTTTATACAAGAACTTCAATTTACCTTAATTGCTTGTAAAAAATACCAAACACCTGTAAAATCATCGACGTGTGACATAACTGATTGGCATTATATCGAGGGACAATAAACAATAAATTGACCATTTGATCTTTTGACACCTGGGCGGATGGCGCTATGCGAGTTTGGCATTATAACGAGGTTTTTTTCATGGAAAGAAAACAGGACTTGATAATTTCATGGCGATATGAGAGTTTGGCGATGAATCAGGGGGCAATAAAACAGGGTTTTACTGTATGTTGAAAATCCTCAAAATTGGTACTTTAAAACATTGATTCTGGTAGAAAATTTCTAAAATTGATACTTCAGTATTTCCGTAGCAACCATTTGCTTTGACCTGTGATTTTACAAATTTAATATGGCGGCTTGTTCAAAGTAGAATCTTTTAGTTATGACATTTAGATTATGAATTTTACGAAAACATTTTCCAATCAAATTCTATAATGCTTAAACATGGAGTTAGAATTAATAATTATGGTGGAAAGTTATTTATAAGAAGCAGATTATTTATAGGTTTAAAGTAATATTGTCTTTATATGCATTTTTGAAAAAAGAGTGTTGAAAAAAAAATTCAATCATTCACTGTACACGTTTATTTCTATCATTTTGTCTGATTCACTTGAGTTTTAAATTATGATTAATTATGGATCAGTATATTCGTGTCTGCCCCAGAATTTTTTATTTTTTCACATAGGTTTATGACATTTGGCATGTATATGCATTTCCAGGAGACGATGTGCCGCATACCAATATTAAAAATTGTAGACAATTACCATACATCCATTTTTCTTGTCCTTCAGGTACACAAATTCCATCTTCACATGACACACTGGCGGGGCCCTCATGAGATGGCTCCCATCTCAATCGTATCTAGTTATTATTAAAGCTGAGATTCTTCTCCCTCAGTCATAGGTGACCATAGCCCATTCTAGCTATCCTGTTTAGGTTCTTCTTGCTCCCAAAACTTTTAAGTTATTTTGAGTTCCAATCTTTTGACATTAAGCGTACCTGATGATGGTTATTCCAGAAACATGTCGTGGGCACTAAATTAGATATCTATGTTTTTAAATCATAACTCCTTTAATTATATTTGTTTTACGTTTATTTAAGGCCATGGAAGGTAATTATATTTGTTTTATGTTTATGTAAGGTCATGGAAGGTAATTACATTTGTATATTTGTTTTATGTTTATGTAAGGTCATGGAAGGTAATTACATTTGTTTTTCCGTTTATTTAAGGTCATGGAAGGTAATTATATTTGTTTTTCCATTTATTTAAGGTCATGGAAGGTAATTATATTTGTTTTATGTTTATTTAAGGTCATGGAAGGTAATTATATTTGTTTTATGTTTATTTAAGGTCATGGAAGGTAATTACATTTGTATATTTGTTTTATGTTTATGTAAGGTCATGGAAGGTAATTATATTTGTTTTTCCGTTTATTTAAGGTCATGGAAGGTAATTATATTTGTTTTTCCATTTATTTAAGGTCATGGAAGGTAATTATATTTGTTTTATGTTTATTTAAGGTCATGGAAGGTAATTATATTTGTTTTTCCATTTATTTAAGGTCATGGAATGTAATTATATTTGTTTTATGTTTGTTTAAGGTCATGGAAGGTAATTATATTTGTTTTATGTTTATGTAAGGTCATGAAGGTAATTATATTTGTTTTATGTTTATTTAAGGTCATGGAAGGTAATTATATTTGTTTTATGTTTATGTAAGGTCATGGAAGGTAATTATATTTGTTTTACGTTTATTTAAGGTCTTGGAAGGTTATGGTCAAACTGAGGGTACAGCTGGTATAACATTTACAATACCAGGAGATTGCTCTTCAGGTTTGTATATTTTATTATTGAAATTATATATGAAATGTATCATTTCACTAATTGGAGATGTTTGGTCTCATAAAACTAGTTTAACCCCACCAAGATTACTTCACTATATTTTGTTTCTGAGAAATGAAATACTATACACTAAATAACATCAAGACGACAAAGTTGCCCAGATGCAGCATTTATCTTCAGAGTACATTTCAACTACAAGCTAGGAGCTGTTTCACACTCATTTTATCTTCAGAAGTAAAGAGTACATTTCAACTACAAGGAGTCGTTTCACTCATTTTATCTTCAGAAGTAAAGAGTACATTTCAACTACAAGGAGCCGTTTCATACTCATTTTATCTTCAGAAGTAAAGAGTACATTTCAACTACAAGCTAGGAGCTGTTTCACACTCATTTTATCTTCAGAAGTAAAGAGTACATTTCAACTACAAGGAGTCGTTTCACTCATTTTATCTTCAGAAGTAAAGAGTACATTTCAACTACAAGGAGTCGTTTCACTCATTTTATCTTCAGAAGTAAAGAGTACATTTCAACTACAAGGAGTTGTTTCACACTCATTTTATCTTCAGATGTAAAGAGTACATTTCAACTACAAGGAGCCGTTTCATACTCATTTTATCTTCAGAAGTAAAGAGTACATTTCAACTACAAGCTAGGAGCTGTTTCACACTCATTTTATCTTCAAAAGTAAAGAGTACATTTCAACTACAAGGAGTCGTTTCACTCATTTTATCTTCAGAAGTAAAGAGTACATTTCAACTACAAGGAGTCGTTTCACTCATTTTATCTTCAGATGTAAAGAGTACATTTCAACTACAAGGAGCTGTTTCACACTCATTTTATCTTCAGATGTAAAGAGTACATTTCAACTACAAGGAGTTGTTTCACACTCATTTTATCTTCAGAAGTAAAAAGTGCATTTCAACAAGAAGGAGCCTTTTCACACTCATTTTAGGGCACTAGTTATTCTCATTGTTATACCCCCTGCAACAAATTTGTAGGGGGGTATACTGGTTTCACCATGTCCGTCCGTCCGTCCGTCTGTAGACAAATCCTATGTCGTACGATAACTTGAGTTGTGTTTCTTAGAATCTTTTAAAATTTTATCAGCTGTTTACTGGTGAAGAGAGGAGGATCCCTTTCATTTTTGACGATTTTCACTTTTGCCGTTCCAGAGTTATTGGACTTGATATGACGGAAAATAGGATTTTTACCCTATGTCGTATAATAACCTGAGTAGTGTTTCTCAGAATGTTTTGAAATTTTATCAGCAGCTTACCGGTAAAGAGAGGAGGATCCCTTTCATTTTTGACGATTTTCACTTTTGCCGTTCCAGAGTTATTGGACTTGATATGACGGAAAATAGGATTTTTACCCTATGTCGTATGATAACTTGAGTAGTGTTTCTCAGAATGTTTTGAAATTTTATCAGCAGCTTACCGGTGAAGAGAGGAGGGTCCCTTTCGTTTTTGGTCGGAACAATCAGTAATGTTTTGGTTATGGAAATAGGTTGGACAGATGTGGGGAGCGGGGGGTATATCTTATTGAGCTTTGCTCACAGTAATACTAGTTGAAGACTACTGGGACTGTGAAATGTAGAACAGCAATAAAAGCACTGTTCTATAACTTTAATTTGTGTCCTAATGTAAAATTGAATAGTTTCTCATGTAAATTCCTATCCTTTCTTACTAGTTACTATATCATTCAATAACTGATTATGTGATGTTTTCAGGTCATGTTGGTTCCCCCCTACCAGGATGTAAGATAAAAGTAGTAGATGTTCCAGAAATGGGATATTTTGCCAAAGATGGCAAAGGAGAGGTAATTAATGATGGAAACTATCTTTGCCTATCCCTGAAACTTGCCTATCTTTAGATAACCCCATTGTAATTTTAATAGTCTATATGGACTTAACGTGTAGGTGACATCTTATGTGTTGGCTAACTTTAGATTTAGGTCAATAAAGGGTGGGGGTAGGGTTATGGTGTTTAACGTCACTTTCAACAATATTTCAGTTATATCATTGGTGGAGGAAACTGTAATGCTTGGAGAAAACCACCGACCTGTCCAAGTCGCTTTATCACATAATGTTGTATCGAGTACACCTCGCCTGAGCGGGATTTGAACTCACAACTTCAGTGGTGATAGGCACTGATTGCAACAGTAATTACCATACGATCACAACCATGATGGCCCCTTAGGTCAATTAAATGAATATAGTCAAGCTTATTTTAAGTAGGTACTCATGATATTGTATGTTTCTAACTGCATGGTAAATGTCTGAATATATAAGATGCAATAAGAAGTCTAGACACCATAAAGTATACTTAGCATACAACATGCATTACTACAGAAACATTATCACATGAATACATTTACAGTTTAATCAGGCCTTTCGGTCATAAAACCAATCTGATTTCTGCATCCAACAAATACAGTATTTGACAATTTAGTAGAATGAATACAAAAATCATATTCAAAAGTTTTATTGCTGTAAGGCTGAGTGTCATTGTAAGATGATATATTTATTGTGTCATCTGTATAGTAAAGCTATTTTATAGGGGGGGCTGTCATGGTCATGATCGCATGGTAGTTGGATTTATAACTACCTATGCAATCAGTATCTATCGCCACTAACGTTGCGAGTTCGAATCCCGTTCAGGCGAGATGTACTCGATAAAACATTATGTGATAAAGTTTGTCAGTTACTTGCAGTAGGTCAGTGGTTTTCTAAAAGGTACGCCGATTTCCTCCACCAATAAAACTGACCGCCACAATATAACTGAAATTTAGTTGAAAGTGCAGTTAAACACCACAACCTACCCACCCTATTTTATAGAGATCATGATCTTGCATTTTGAAAGCGTTGTCCACATCACCATCACTGCTGTTAATCTGCAACCCCTCTTATCATACATAATTTATTTAACCAAGCTTTTATTTATTATTTTTTTCTCATAACTTACTGTACAACACCTATTTCATTTTAAGGGCTGTTGTGGTCGTGATCCTATGGTAGTTAGATTTACAACTACCTATGCAATCAGTGCCTATCACCACTAACGTTGTGAGTTTGAATCCTATTCAGGCGAAGTGTACTCGATACAACATTATTTGAAAAAAGATTGTCAATGACTTTCTAAAATTACCAAAATTGATATATTATAGGTTTGTAGTTATGGATCGAACAACTTCATTGGTTACTATAACAACAAAGAGAAAACAGAAGAAACACTTGATAAAGATGGTTGGTTACATACAGGAGATATTGGTGTCTGGTTACCAGTAAGTATATGGTTGGTTACATACAGGAGACATTGGTGTCTGGTTACCAGTAAGTATATGGTTGGTTACATACAGGAGACTGGTGTCTGGTTACCAGTAAGTATATGGTTGGTTACATACAGGAGACATAGGTGTTTGGTTACCAGTAAGTAGTATATGGTTGGTTACATACAGGAGACATTGGTGTCTGGTTACCAGTAAGTATATGGTTGGTTACATACAGGAGACTGGTGTCTGGTTACCAGTAAGTATATGGTTGGTTACATACAGGAGACATTGGTGTTTGGTTACCAGTAAGTATATGGTTGGTTACATACAGGAGATATTGGTGTCTGGTTACCAGTAAATATATGGTTGGTTACATACAGGATATATTGGTGTCTGGTTACCAGTAAATATATGGTTGGTTACATACAGGAGACATTGGTGTCTGGTTACCAGTAAGTATATGGTTGGTTACATACAGGAGACATTGGTGTCTGGTTACCAGTAAGTATATGGTTGGTTACATACAGGAGATATTGGTGTCTGGTTACCAGTAAGTATATGGTTGGTTACATACAGGAGACATTGGTGTCTGGTTACCAGTAAGTATATGGTTGGTTACATACAGGAGACTGGTGTCTGGTTACCAGTAAGTATATGGTTGGTTACATACAGGAGACATTGGTGTTTGGTTACCAGTAAGTATATGGTTGGTTACATACAGGAGATATTGGTGTCTGGTTACCAGTAAATATATGGTTGGTTACATACAGGATATATTGGTGTCTGGTTACCAGTAAATATATGGTTGGTTACATACAGGAGACTGGTGTCTGGTTACCAGTAAGTATATGGTTGGTTACATACAGGAGACATTGGTGTCTGGTTACCAGTAAGTATATGGTTGGTTACATACAGGAGATATTGGTGTCTGGTTACCAGTAAGTATATGGTTGGTTACATACAGGAGACATTGGTGTCTGGTTACCAGTAAGTATATGGTTGGTTACATACAGGAGACATTGGTGTTTGGTTACCAGTAAGTATATGGTTGGTTACATACAGGAGACATTGGTGTCTGGTTACCAGTAAGTATATGGTTGGTTACATACAGGAGACATTGGTGTTTGGTTACCAGTAAGTATATGGTTGGTTACATACAGGAGACATTGGTGTTTGGTTACCAGTAAGTATATGGTTGGTTACATACAGGAGACTGGTGTCTGGTTACCAGTAAGTAAGGTAATCTAATGGTTAGCATGCTTGTCTCGAGTGTTGTACATCTTGGGTTTGATCTCTGGTCTGGTTAAATAAAGGACTATAAAATTGGTATTTGCGGCTTCTCCACGAAACATGTAACATTAAGGAGTAAGAACTTAGACTGGTTAATAATTTGTCAGATTGGAGTGACATATCTAATTGTCTATCTGTATCTGAGTGACATGTCTAATTGTCTACCTGTATCTGAGTGACATGTCTAATTGTCTACCTGTATCTGAGTGACATGTCTAATTGTCTCCCTGTATCTGAGTGACATGTCTAATTGTCTACCTGTATCTGAGTGACAAGTCTAATTGTTTACCTGTATCTGAGTGACATGTCTATTGTCTACCTGTATCTGAGTGACATGTCTAATTGTCTACCTGTATCTTAGTGACATGTCTATTGTCTACCTGTATCTGAGTGACAAGTCTAATTGTCTACCTGTATCTGAGTGACAAGTCTAATTGTCTACCTGTATCTGAGTGACATGTCTATTGTCTACCTGTATCTTAGTGACATGTCTATTGTCTACCTGTATCTGAGTGACATGTCTATTGTCTACCTGTAGACTGTTGTTTCAGTGAGCTAGAACTATAAAACACCAGCTTTTGTGTGAACAGATATCATTATCATCTTATTCCTGAAAAATTTATCAAAGAGGGAGAGGCGTTAAGGTGCAAAATTGGCCCCACATTTTATAAAAAAATAATGCTTGACATAGAATAAAAACAATTTACTAATTTAATTGCTATATTTACAAATTTTCAAAAAATATATCTTTCCGTGAGATTGGGTGTGCTATGACGTCATAATGACATCATGATTAGACGGATAATGCTAAAAATGGACTATAAACGACATATTCAATGTACATTTTAGCTATTTTATATACCTCCACAGTCTTCCACCAACACCAAATTGAGCAGTTGTTTTGAGTATAGAGGGTTAATGATTGTATCAAAATATTTTGTTGGTGGAGGATTGTGGAGGTTGTTAAATATTAATTTATTTATAACCTCGGCCAGACCCTTAAGATCAATATTTTCACTCTTCTGATTGTATATATGATACCATTATGTATATATACACAATCTCTGTACATTTTATGATTCATTTCAAGTAATGAAATTCATCAGTAAATAACTTGTTTCTGTAAATAATTGTATTTATTTTAAATACAGTTTGTATACATTGAAACCAGGAGAAAAACTCAGTGCATGCAGTCCGGCGTCAACGCGATAAAAAGAACTGGGGACTATAAGTTCCATATATGACCCCATATTTAATGAATCATTATCTTAGAAATTACTTGATTAAAATTTGATGTGTTTTATTTTATAGACGACATCATACTTTTGATGTTAAAACTTGTTTCCAACAAAATCGATACGTATTTGACGTCATTGTGACGTCATGAGCGTTATTTGTTTTCTGTATTTCGTGGGATTTTGCCCGCGATATTTCGATGGTTTTCGAAGAAATTAAGCACCTCCGCAGTCGTGCACCAGACAATATTTTACCAGATTATTAAAATAAATAAAACACAACTACTGTTAAAGTATTTTTTTGGTGCACGAGGTGTTAAATTTCTTGAAAAAAGACGGGAAAATGTTCAAATATTACAAGCGCTTAGATGACGTTTTGATGTTTGAGAAGCAATATTTGCCATAAAAAACGATGGTATGTCGGCACGTAACAGTTATATAACATAAAAATAAAATAAACACCACTTCATCCAAAATAGTTTTTTTTCATAAGCCCCCAATTATTGATTATATATTTTCTTCCGGGATACTGAAATAGTTATTACTACCGGGATACTGAGGTAGGTTTAATGGTCTATCGATGCTACAGCATGTGGACAAAAGTGATTCCGTTTCTGCCATCTTTCCTATATAATTCATATAAAACCACTTGTTTTCATAACATTCTCATGAAGTCATTCCTTAACCGATTTTCATGAAATGTTCACCTTTAAAAACAGAATTAATTAGAGTTTATCTTAATATCTTCATGTAATTTTTTCGAACTTAGTTGCAAGCATTTATGATTTAAACACAAATGTAAATTTTATATGATTATATAGTAAGATTTGGTGAAAAAATTCAACTTTGTTTTGAAATCAATTCTTAAGAGAAAGTAGAAATAAAATTATTTGCAAATCATACGAAGAAGAAACTATATTTATTTCTGCATTTAATGCTGAAAATTTTATGAAAATCAGATAAGGAATGACTTCATGAGAATGTTATGAAAATGAATGGTTTTATATGGAATATATAGGGAAGATGGAGGAAACGGAATCACTTTTGTCCACATGCTGTACTTCTAAAATGAAGTAAAATAGTTTGATTCAAAAGGAGTAGATATTTTTTGGGCACAATCCAACATATCCTTAAGAAGAGCATTTGAAGATACCACAGGGGCAATCAGAATCCGTATATGCGTTCTGTCATGTGCATAAGTTATTGTTTGCATGATTGACAGACAATATTCATCATATTGTTTTCTAGCTTCTGAACTGTCGATCGAGAAAAAAATAAAATATTCTAGACAGGCAGCATATAGCCAGTCAATGGGGTTTGCAATTAATATTTCGCATGCACAATAGCGACCCACCACCCCAAGGTGTGGAAAATAGAAATATTCTTCTGTGGTTTAAATGCGTATTAACTGCATTACATGTAAACTGTATTATTCTGTTTGATAAAGTCCTTTTAACTAGAACAGAATTTTTTTTACCCTTGAGTGAAATAGTGTTGTAATAGAATATCGTGAACGTGATGTAAAAGTATGAAAGCATTTCAAGGTATATTTTAAATGAGGTTGAAACATGTCGCCATTTGATATCAATTCGGTTGTATTTCATTTTGACGATTTTAATTACGGAAGACGATCACAACCATATTTTTTTCAACAATTGCAACTCAGCTGGTTTTTTTCATAACATATAATAAAATGAAAAAATATATATCACACTGTCGGAACAGTTCCAACATTCAATAGAAAAATCGTAGAAATAATATCATTTAGTGTCCGTCGTCTGTTATCCATAACTTTTCATATTAATATTTAATCTTTTTCTTAGAAACTGCAAAACCAAATGCTTTATTTTACGTTATCAAGTTCTCTCAACCCGCACCTTGGCATTTTTTTTATAGATTTATGATGGTTGTCCATAAAAATGTACTGGAATATATCATAACATTGGTTGTCGTTAAGAATAAAGTATGGTTAAAAAAGTGTTTAAAAAAATTTCAAATATGACAAAGTTCTATTCCTCAAATAAATCTATCTATTACTTCTTTAAGGTTAATACCAAAATTTCGACCAGTTTTCGACAATCAATGTTAATAAGTTTCTGAATTTATATGATCTCAATATGTACATTATCAATGTCATAGCAGAAGATGAAACCAAAATTGGTCTGTATGAGATATATTTTTTAAATGATTAAAGCTTTGTTAAGGTGACGAAAAAATGAACTACGAAAAAATACAATTTGAATGTGAAATAATAGATGTGGTACGTAGTTCTTACATTTAAAGATGACATTTTTAGATCAGATTTCTTGAGATCATTCATGCAATTTCAGCATCATAATATAACCTCTGACAAATAAGGGTAATAACAAAATTACCGAACTCCGAATAATAAACTCCGACAAATGAAGCAATCAAAATAATGAGAGATTTTATCACGTGAAGCAAACCGTCGAAAACAGGAGACCGTCGAAAATGGGTGACGTTGCGACATTACTATTCGTTCACTTTAATTTCATAATACAGTTTCAGAACATGTTTTTATCCCTGAAATCAATCCACATTGCATATTGAGTCAAATTTATGCTTTGTTTATTGAGTTTTATTATGCTTTGTTTTTCTTTTTGCTTTTGTTTTTTAAAGATATGCATTATAATTCAATGATACGTACATTCTGTATTCTGAAAAAAATGACGTTCAGTGCTTTTCATTACCTGACTTTGTCGGTCTGCTGTGAGGAATTAGATGCACATATTAACTAACTGTATTTATTTATGAAAAGCACATATTGTGAATACATTTTGGAGAAAATTTTATCGACATCTGAGGTGGGGCCGATTTTGGCCCTTATAGCTCCCAGTCCTTTGATCTGTACTAATTATTTTATTTGAGAATTATACAAATATTTGACAGAAAATGGTACTTTGGTTGAACAATATCAATATATCCTAGTTCTGTTCAAACAAAACTTGTAATACAAATAGTATGAATATTGTTCATAATATAATATTGCTACAGTGGAACCTGTCTATTCCGACACACCAAGGGACCAGGGTAATGTGTCAGATTTTACAGGAGGTCGGAATATTCAGATATTATTTTAGTTAACAGAAATACTTTGGGTCCATGCATTTTTGTCGGATGTCAAAGGATGTCGGAAAACTCAGTTATCGGATTACACAAGTTCAACTGTAATTACTAGTATTGTGTCTGTATAATACTGGTTATTCACACATATTTTCCAGTATCTTCTTGTATCTGTAATACTGGTATACCAGTATGGGTTAGGGGTATGTTGTTTAATGCCACTTTCAACAATATTTCAGTTATATCGTGGGGGTCAGTTTTATTGGTGGAGGAAACCGAAGAAAATCACTGACCTGCCGCAAGTCACTGACAAACTTCATCACATAATGTTTTATCAAGTACTCCTTGCCATCAGCAGGATTTGAACTCATAACATCAGTGGTGATAGACACTGATTGCATAGGTAGTTGTAAATATGACTACCATACGATCATGACCATGACAGCTCATTATACAAGTACAGACCTCAGGAGACTGTCCTATATATTTACACTTTATATTAGTATTGTGGTTCTATTCTTGACTTTTTTCTCCTTATATTGTATTATTTTATATATATTTTTACTTATGTGATTCACTTTTTTTGTAGAATGGAACTTTGAAGATTATTGATAGGAAAAAAAACATATTTAAACTAGCACAGGTGAGAGGATATAGGGGACTGTTTGAATTGATTATGAGTAGTTAATGATAAATACTAACATTGGATACTTCTAACTTTGGGTAAAATAGCAGATAAAAATTGCCGAGTACAACCTGTTGCTGTTGTAAAGAAAATTGTACACAGCATCTTAAAGGGAAAAAATCCTTTCAATCTGGTTTGGGTTTTGCTAAATGTTGATAGAAGAATAAGATCTAATTGATTGATATATATAGAACACTTTATGCCACATTCTATCACTATATCTGTAAATTTAACCTCTTGTTTCTGAAAGTAAAATGTCATATCAATGATAACATATTCAATAAATGATGCCTTTGAGAAATTCAAGTGAAAGTTTGGGATCTGCATATACCATACTTTCCGCACTAAAAGTCCTTACATATACACAATACTAGATTTTTCATTTTAAATGAAGACACGGCGCGTCATTTGTGTAGGGCTGCCATTTTTTTTTACAGGTCAGTTGTATACATGATAAAAATATATTTATTATTGTTTTGTTTTTGGTTTATTTTATATTTAAAATTGCTTACAAAAGCAAATACCGCGTAAATCTTTCAGTTTTTTAAATAAATAACCGGGTCTTTGAAATTTATTGAATTATCAAGTACTGATTCTCAGCATATATTTCTGTCAACATTCGTTTAAAGTGTGTAACAGGTCAAGGTAAACATGAGCTGATTGTATGATGAGGCTATATATAGCCACCAGCGAGTGATTGAAGTTGAAAACATTTTTCATTAAATTTTATTCTTCCATTCATAATTTTTAATTGCTTTTAATTAATAGATGATAATCTTATATGAATTTTACTCAAGTGGTCGGCAGAGCCTTTTGTAATTTTAATTGAAAAGAATTCTTAATTGTAAAAACAAATTCAGCTTGGGTCGTGTTTGTAGAAAGAAGCTAAAAAAAAATGAAATTATATAACTAAGGCATCCAAGCTTAATAAGAAATGCCTTAAATATGGACATTATTTTGTCTTGCTTATGAGTTTCACAATGCCTCCCGTCACGTCTAGAAAGAGTTATACTGTCGTACTTGAAAATGATTTACAAACAGGGATAATACGTCACATAAAAACAAACAAATAAAAAGTAAATAATTGTTTATTTCAAAAATAGATGTTCACAATCCAATTGAGTTCTTGTGATAGCTCAGTTCATGCAGGTTACAGTTGATATTCATCTTACAATTATTTTGTCTGGTCACCTACAAATATGATCTTTGGTCACACCCTTAAATAACACGCCCCTTGTTTTCTTCTGGAAAAAAATAGCATCTTATTTAACGAAAGATATGGTACATGATGTATTTATTAAGAAATGCATTCTCAGAAAAACAAGTATGCTTTTAATTTAGACCTTCCTCACATTTTTCTAATATTCATTCAGGGAGAATATATTGCACCAGAGAAGATAGAAATAGCTTACATGAGAAGTCAGTATGCTGCTCAAGTCTTCATAGAAGGTGACAGTTTGAAGGTATGTGTATCATTATTGTAACTAATGGCTGTTCTATTTTAGATGGGGGCCGTCATGGTGATGGATTTATAACTACCTGTGCAATCAGTGCCTATCACCACTAAAGTTGTAAGTTCGAACCCAGTTCATGGCGAGGTGTACTCTATACAACATTATGTGATAAAGTTTGTCAGAGACTTGCGACAGGTCTGTGGTTTTCTCCGAGTACTCTGGATCCTCCACCTATAAAACTAACCGCCACGATATAACTGAAATATTGTTGAAAGTGGCATTAAACACGTAACTCTAAAACATAAACATACAGCTTTTAATATACATTCCCTTGTTTTAACAGTTATGTTTTTTTAAATTTAAATTTGTACATTAATTATTAGCAATATATACTTAATTAAGGAGTTTTTAGAAGTTTTCACAATATGATGTTTTATTTCATAATAAAGGATACAATTATAACTTTTCAGGTTTTTGATGAAAAACTTTTTCATGGAATATTTTTATATTTGTATGTTTGTTTTTACTTATGACTAAAGCGAAATTCTTTGAATCTAAATTTTAATGATTTCAGTATAAATTAAAAAAAAATTCTTATGTTATTCAGAGAGTGAAAATTTTTCCATTAAATTTTCTTCTAGTGACAGTAATACATGAGTCATTGCACACTGGAACTAGCAATCTGGATCGACCAATCTAAAATAAGGCTTTGGTTGGTTTATGGTGTTTAACACGTTCAACAATATTTCAATTTTATCATTGCGGCTCTAAAATAAGCATCTATTGTCTTGTGCTGTCATATTTCCTGTGTCCTAAGGGTGGTAGTTGAATACAAGTTTGACTATATATTGATATTTCAGCCATTCCTACTGGGTGTTATAGTCCCAGATGCAGAGACTATCATGTCAGTGGCTAAAGAAAATGGAATCACAGAAACCATGGCATCTGTTTGTCAGAGTCAGGTATGTTGTCAAATTTTTATTCTTTAACTCTTTCAGGTGTTAGAATATTATTTTTATTTCTTAAATCATGGCAGTTGAATTATTTGCTCACTTGTCCAAACTTCGTGTAAGTTATTGACATCATTTTACATCCTTTGTTGTCATGGTAATATTTCGACTGTAGATATTTCTTGTTCAAGTATTCTTCCTCGAAACCACTATGCCAATGTTGAAATCAAAGATAGTAGAAAAGTATCTTGGCTGTTCCACTGATGTGTTTTTTTTAGCTGATGTATATAGAAACTCCAGTGTGGCTGGCTATCAGTGCCAATTATGTCTTCTGATTTGTGAAATTTCAAAATCTTTTGTGAATTCATATGACTGATGGAATTGTAATATTGTAAAATGATCATTGGATGGTGTTCAAAATTTTTTTTTTACTTTTGGTGAAAAATTTGAAATCTGATGAGGCCACTACTGTGCAATATAATTTTAATTTACCACTGTACAGGATTATTTTTATTAAATCTTTTTGGAAAGTATTGAACTTGTTAAACCCAAGATGAATCAGATTTTCCTTCGCTAAGTTTGCAGTGCTTGAAAATAAGACAATTGTTAGGTTGCCCTTATTCAATAAAACAAAAAGTATTTGTTGAATCAATCGTATTGTATTCATAATGGAACAGATTAAGAAATATATATATATACATTGTATATATAATATTTTCCTATGTTCATTTTGTTATGTATGTAATTACATTTGCTGCTGTCGTGTTTCTGTATTATTTATAATAGAAAGAGATATATTTGTTGGGATCTGAAACTGTCATCATATTTGCAAAAGTAAACAAATCCTCGAAATTCTGTAATATGGTTTAATTTCCAAAATCTCTCCCATATGAGCCAAATAAAGTAATCTTAATACAGAACATATTGTTTCTCCAAACATCCAGAATTATGTTAGAATGTTTGATTATATCTTATTACATTTTCTTCGGGTAGTAATTTATCATTTGGGTAAACAGACAGAGGTATAAAAAAGGAGGTTAAATATTAATTGTCCACAATTTGATCAATCACAGCACAAGTCCTGCTCTTCTGAAACTCCAAGCATGAAAAGAAGATCGTGATCGTAAAAGCTGATGGAAATATAGATACTAAGCAAGGGATTGTTAGTCTGAATCATTTCTTGTGAATTTGTTTACATAGTTATCTCCCCTGAAGTCACTGTTGTCAAATTATTCAGTTCATGTCTTATTGCTGTGTGTTTCAGAAAATTAAAGACATAATTCTTAAAGATGTTATAGCAGTTGGAAAGTCTCTTGGATTGAAGTCTTTTGAACAGGTATTTTATCAAAATAATTATTGTAATTATAAAGTATAGATTTCAGAAGGAATGGAGTTCCATCGCCTCTTTTCACCTCCAATGAGTCCAAAACACACCCTTTTTTTGAGGGTCCTTCTTTTTCTTTGCCAATAAAATTGAATATAGGTGAAATTTTGTTGAAAGTGGAGTTAATCATCCAATGATTGATCAGCCAACTGAACATTTGATTATCAGTAAATTTAAAAAAAAGATGCCTGATTCACTTTGTTTAGTAGGTAAGAAAATATTGTTAGGAATAGTTGTCAAGTTCTGGAGTACTTAGTCATGACGATGTTGACATCCCTAGGAAATTTCAATGATTTCTTGATCACTAGATTTTGTCTATCATGAGGAAACATTAAGTACATGTATGATATGTATTTAGTAAATACCAAAAGGTGGCATATACTTGTATTTGTTTTTAGGCAGGAGACCAGAATTCTGTACAGATGACCGTGAAAGTGCTAACCCTTCGTCACACTATATTTCCTACATGCATGATATATAGTTTGGTTTGATGGTGTTTAACGTCACTTTCAACAATATTTCAGTTATATCGTGGTGGTCAGTTTTATTGGTGGAGGAAACTGGAGGACCCAGAGAAAACCACCGACCTGTCGCAAGTCACTGACAAACTTTATCACATAATGTTGTACACCTCGCCCTGAGTGGGATTCGAACTAACAACATAAGTGGTGATAGGCACTGATTGCATAGGTAGTTGTAAATCCAACGACCATACGATCACGGCCACGACAGCCCCTGTATGATATATCAGAAAGGAATAAAAAGAAAAGGCAATTATCAAGAATATATTAAAACAAATAATTCTCTGCCTCTGTATTTGTAGGTGAAAGATATCTACCTTTATCCAGAGTTGTTCTCTGTAGAAAACAACCTGCTGACTTCAACATTCAAGAATAAAAGACCACAACTTCGACAATTTTTCAAGAAAAATATTCAGGGTCTATATGAAAAACATGAATCCTAAATTGTGCCAAATTGTTATTTCAGAATAATATTTTGAAATGTTTTTATTTTTATACAGAATCATAATACCTGTGAGAAAAATCATAATATTTTTTCAGTGATTATGATCAAATTTTATGTACAAGTAAATTCATCGTGTATTCATTATCCATATTTCTTGTTTTTTGGTTTGAAAAAGGGTATTATGTATTATTTTTCTTCAGATTCTGTTTTTATTTTTTGAGATTTTTATGAGAATGTTGAATTAAAACCAAACTGATTATTTACAGGAAATTTGAACTATGTTGATATTGTTGCATTTTAGGGTTAAATTTTTTGTTAATTATGATTATGTAATATAAAAAGAGGTAAAAAATAGTTGTATTTACATATTACAGGGTAACTATAGTTACCAGGGTTGTATTTTGTATTATCATTATATTTCATTATTACATAGATGTCTGTGAAATATTGAGATTTCCAGGTGAAATAAAAACGTATATTTCAGCGTGACCTCACAGCATCAATGTTGTCATACAAAAATATCATTGAGTGTCCAACAACGAAAAACAAGTTTTTTTTAGCTCACCTTGCCAAAGGCAACGTGAGCTTTTGCCATCACTTGTTGTTCGTTAACTTTTCACATTTTAATCTTCTCCTCTGAAACCCCTCAGCCAAATGAAGTGAAACATGGTAGGAAGGAAGGTCCTCTCTAAAGATTGCTCATTTTGTCCTGATCCATCAACAAACATGGCCGCCATAGGCAATTTTTGTTTCTGATTGGCCGATTAAAAAAAATCTTCTCCTCTGAAACCGCTTGGCCAAATGAACCGAAACTTGGTAGGAAGCATCTATGGCAGGTCCTCTATAAAGATTGCTCATTTCATCCCGATCCGTTAACAAACATGGCCGCCACAGGCCATTCTTGTTTCTGATTGGTTGATTTCTACAAAATCTTCTCCTCTGAAACTGCTTGGCCAAATGAATCGAAACTTGGTAGGAAGCATCTATGGAAGGTCCTCTATAAACAGTTTTCTTTATTTCCCGATCGGTTAACAAACATGGCCACCACAGGCAATTCTTGTTTCTGATTGGTTGATTTCTAAAAAATCTTCTCCTCTGTTAAAAGAAAGATAACTCTTGCCTAAACTGTTAAAAGAAAGATAACTCTTACCATTGTCTCCTTTAGAAATTAACTAATGCTGATATAGTGTAACATGTTTATTTTATACATTACAAGTAGGTATTCACATTTTAATATTCTTTTTAGCAAACCTTGCCAAAGGCAATATGAGCTTTTGCCATCACTTGGTGTCCGTTGTCTGTTAACTTTTCACATTTTAATCTTCTCCTCTGAAAACCCTCTGCCAAATGAACTGAAACTAGGTAGGAAGCATCTATGGAAGGTTCTCTTTAAAGAGTGCACATTTTGTTATGATCCATTACCAAACATGGCCATCACAGGCAATTCTTGTTTCTGATTGGCCGATTTTTAAAAATCTTCTCCTCTGAAAGCACTTGGCCAAATGAACCAAAACTTGGTAGGAAGCATCTATGTAATGTCCTCTATGAAGATTGCTCATTTCGTCAAGATCGGTTAGCAAACATGACTACCACCAAAACTTGGTAGGAAGCATCTATGGAATGTCCTCTATGAAGTTTGCTCATTTCGTCCCGATCGGTTAGCAAACATGGCCACCACATGCAATTCTTGTTTCTGATTGGTCGATTTCTAAAAAATCTTCTCCTTTGAAACTGCTTAGCCATATGAACCGAAACTTAGTAGGAAGCATCTACATGTATAGAAGGTTCTGTATTAAGTTTCCTCAAAGCAGAATGAAAGGTGAGCGACACAGGCTCAGTAGGCCTCTAGTATTTACTAAATGTCATATTAGTGCAAAACAATAGTGTAAAATCTATAATAAATAGTATAACTTTCTAAATATTGAAAAATAAATCACTGGTAACAGAACAACACTTATGCGTGAATTACTGCATTGTTCGGTTACTCATGATTTATTTTTAGATATTCTGAATGCAGAGATGATTTTATTTGATTTGATTTTTGGTGTTTAATGCCACTTTCAGCAATATTTCAGCTATATCATGGCGACCAGTTTTTGTGGTGGAAAAAGTCGGGAGTACCCGGAGTGAACCACCGACCATGGGCAAGCAACTGGTAAACTTTATCACTTGCGGCTGCGAGTCGAGTACAGAGATCAGTTATCTTATTATTAGTTATGGGTTGTGCTTACTATACAATGTTATTATACCATTATTATTTTTTCTAAAGCTAGAGTTATATTTATCTTTGTGAAGTATATTTAATTCATCTGGTTGGTTTTTATTTTATTGCTGTGAGTGGCCAATTGTTTATTTTTTTTAATTTTATTTTGTTGTGAATCATTTATTTTTTTCAGTTCATGATATACAGATTATATATTTAATCGCTTCCAAAATTATTCAATTATTTTAATGTTTCCTGTCTTGCTCAAATATATAATTTACATCAATTTTATTTTATGATTTGTATTAATTTATTTTTGGTCAGTAAATCAGTAACCATGGCAATATATGTTAGTCATGCTTATTTTGTTGGAAGTATTTTTTAATTAGATAGTGTGTGTGTGTGTGTGTTTTCCTGTTCAATATAAAGGACATCATTTTTTGTAGCATTTTTCATTTTAAACTTGATTTATATTTTTATTTCCAGTATTCTAATAAAGACTTTATGATGAAGGGCCATGTATGGCTAAGTAGTTAACTAGTCTGACTATAAGTCTGTTATCATTAATTTGGGATTGTGTCCCGATACTCACCTTATGATGAAGGGCCATACATGGCTAAGTGGTTAACTAGTCTGACTATAAGTCTGTTACCATTAATATGGGATTGTGTCCCGATACTCACCTCAAGAGTTGAAGTTGTACGTATATCGTACAAAGTTCAGTAGTGTTTGGTAAAGCTGTTTCAAAGTTTTTTTTGGACTATGATACAAGATTGCATTATGTTTAATAAGTGTGATGCCTAATACAAAATATACTTGATATCCCACACAATTATTGTTGATATACATGCTTTAATTGTAAATATTATAAGTTCTTTGTACAATCAAGAGTATAACAATATACATATTATATAACATTGTCCTAATAGTAATCATATTTTTATAGACTGGGCATTAAATTTATTAGACCATATATTAAATTTATTAGACCATATATTAAATTTATTAGACAATATATTAAATTTATTAAACCATATATTAAATTTAACAGACTATATACTAAATTTATTAGACCTGGCATATATTAAATTTATCAGACTATATATTAAATTTAACAGACTATATATAGCAAATAGTTCATGGCACTGAGGGTCATATGGCAGTATATGGACCAGTCCATATACTGCCATATGACCCGAAGTGACATGAACTATTTGCTATATTATACTTTTTATCTAAAATAATAATGCAGGTACCATTCCGAAACCGAATCGAAAACGAGGCAGTCCAGTCCCGGTCCATATAACTTTATATTGACCGGCTACGCTAACAAAGACAAATAGGGAAAATAAAAACGTAAAGTATAATATATTAAATTATCAGAATATATATATAATTTATTAGGCAATATATTAAATTATCAGATTATATATTAAATTCATTAGACAATATATTAAATTTATTAAGCTATATATTTGATTCGTCAGTGTTTATCCTTTTTTCAAGAACTTAAAATGTTGAAGCTATGGCAGTTATTTTTTTGTTTTTGTTTTGTTTTTATTACATTTACTGTGTGAACATTATATGTGGTTCGAATCAAATTGACACAATTCATCCATAGCATGAATCATATACGAGTGCCATATATTTTGAGAATGTATCGCTGCTTGCATGTAAAAGATGTTTTCGAGCAGCACCTAATGCACAACAGTTTCTCAGGATGGTAATTGGTGCACTGTTGCAGGACAAGTTGTATATGAATGATCGTTGCATTGTCCATTAGGCTTAACAAATTTTATGTTTTTGTGTTTATTAGAAATTCAATATGCCACCATTTTAAGAAGCGTTTGAAGATACCAAAGGGGTAATCAGAATCCGTATATCGAAGAAGAACAGACAACACAATGGCCGAAAGAAAAAGTACAAAAAGACAAACAACGATCTACAAAACATACACATAAAACTAAAGATCGAGTAACACGAACCCCACTAAAAACCAGGGGTGAACTCAGGTAGGGTTGTATGGGAAATTTGTTTTAAAATCGTCTCTAAAGCCACCAAACCATTTAAAAGTAATTACTCCTCTACAAAGTCAGTTTTATTTGTGTTGATCAGAAATCTAAGATAGAACATGGTTTATTAGACCATATGTGAAAATGTAAAAAAAAAAATTCTCATCAATTACAAAACTGATTATATTGCAACTGTTAAGATATGACCACTGGACAACGAACAATCATTTATAACAAGAAATATAGGCTCAGATGAGCTGGTTTACATTTAATTTTCAAAAATTGAAACGAGTCCTTCTAAAATCAATGAAAGAGTATTTTATGGTTTAAAATAACAACTAACTAGCAATTGTATTGCAGCTTCAGATAGAAGTTATATTTTTGTACTACCGTAAGTTACTTTTCATCAGTTAAGATTAGGGTTGTTGCTCCAATACTGAGGAATATTGTGCTGATCAGTATATCTTGTTGCATGTGCTTGCGTGTGCCATATGATATAATACAATAGACTATATTACTCAATAACTCACCAGCTCATGCAATATACTGCGATGGACAATATTTCTCAGTAGTAATGCAGTAACTCTTTTATAATATAGTACAAATGTTATGCAGATCTCCTTCCCTCCAACATAGATACAAGGTCCTGTTTCCCATTTTTTTTTTTAACTCTAGTCTGCTTTCTACTCGCTTGGGAAATACTTGACTCTTTTAGGTATATTTATAAAGAAAGGCCAGTTAAAATATGAGCAATATTGTGTTTTTATTATACAAAGACATCTAAATGATAGTTGGTACCTTATTATAGACTGGTATATATTTGCTCTATTTTTAATCAAATCGTATTTAATTTTTTCACCACAAATGAAGTAAATACACAATTAATGCAAATGAAATTGTGCTATTTTGTTGTGTAAAGGGTGTACAGTATTCCCCCTCTTATAAAGCCCCTTCCACTGAAGTCTGTCTCTCTTATCAGGCCAGATTTCAGATGCACTGAGATAGTAAAATACTACTACATGTTCACCATCAAGAGAGTTTATCCCTCTTATAAGGCCCCTTCCACTGAAGGCCATTCCTCTTGTCGGGCCAGATTTCAGATGCACTGAGATAGTAAAATACTACGAAATTTCCCCCAAGAGCGGTCAACCCTCTTATAATGCCACTTTTTCATTGCAGAAGGGCTTGCCTTACAAGAGAGGAACTACTGTACCATTAATTTATATATTTTTATTACAGTTAAAGGTGATGGGCATGGAATATATTTTACTATATGTGTTATACAGCTTCATTTTGTAATATTTTATAAAACTACAAAAGGGTATATATTTATTTGTCTATTACCAAAATAACTTGCAGTAATGCAAATCTATTTTTTTTCATAAATGGTTATATTATATATTTTTTATTGATGATTAAATAAAGAAACTGTTTCTGTCAATTTTGAATTAGTTTGTCAAACCACAAATCATTTTCTAATTGTCATTCAGTAGGATTTCTTTAGAATTAACATTAATGGAATTTATTGGTCAGTACATGTATAAAGGGTTGGCTTAAATTTTACTCTTGTTGCCAGTGTGGAAGGCAGGTCCAGGAACCTCATTTTCGATTCATCTGTCTAAATCACTGAGAAGATTCCTAGTTTATGTAATCAATAACTTTGACAGTTTTCATTCAATGTTATTCAAACTTTGCGCTTTGATTACACACACATTTTTTATATGGACTTCATATTTTGAACAGAACTGAACAAAGGGTCATGTGAGCTTTTGCCATCATTGTCTGTCTGTCGTAAGCTTTAAAACATTATCTCCTTTGAAACCACTGGGCTGTCGGCTTTCAAAACAACCAGCCACACAGGACCACTCTAAATTTAAAACTTCTAAACACATATACAACAAACTGATACTTCCAACAGATTTAATATCAAATGTAAGAATTAAATTTGGGGATATAACTGTAAAACATTTATCTAAATTAGGTCTTATTAGCTGGAAGTTCAGGTTTAAAGAAGAGTTTTGCATAGTCACAAATTTAGAGTAGACAATGTTCAGACAATTCTTGTTTCTAGGATTCTGGTATATAAAGTGCTTGTGGTGTCTTGTAGATAAGTTTTGATTATTATTGACTTGGTACTGGTGAAGGTTCTAAAGGTGCGTACCCTCAGCTGCTCAGTTGCAGATAGGGGAGCATCTGGATGGGAGATTTCCAAGTTATAATATAGAAAGATGGACCATGGTGGCAACGTGTTAGGAGAGTGCCACACACCCTGCACATTAAAGACTTCTTTTGTAGATTTTGAAGACTAGGCACATTGTAGCTGTAACAAAAGACTAAATTTCCCATCTCTACCCAATTCTCCATGCTTTTCCAGTAGCAGTCAAAAATCGTAGCTCTGGTTGTCCTATCCCTTCCTATTTTCTATATATAGTTTTTATATATTATTGAAGTTGTTTACTACCTGAAATACTGCTCACTGGACATTCAGCAATAATCATTCAATTCAATTATTATTGACAACTTTGATTGATTGATTGATTGATTGATTGATTATTACTTAACTCTCAGTTATATTCAGGATGAGACGACTTTTTGTACACACTGCATGGCTAAGAAGTAGTGAAACCTGTCTAAACCAAACCCTAAATAAACCGGTATCTTGTATAAACGGAACTTTAAATAAAGTCCCAATGTAGGAAGTCTTTGTCAATTTAACCTGTATAAACACCTGTCTTCCAAACACAAAGTTGGCCCTAATGATTTTTGGTTTAGACAGGTTTCACTGTATATTTAATTACTAAGTGTACCATCTTGTGTTGGGGGCCGTCATGGTCGTGATCGTATGGTAGTTGGATTTGCAACTACCTGTGCAATCAGTGCCTATCGCCACTAAAGCTGTGAGTTCAAACCTTGTTCATGGTGAGGTGTACTCGATACATTAGGTGATAAAGTTTGTCAGTGACTTGCGACAGGTCAGTGGTTTTCTCCGGTTTCCTCCACCAATAAAACTGACCACCACGATATATTTGAAATATTGTTGAAAGTGGAGTTAAACGTTGTGAACCATCTTGTGTTGTACTTGTCTTTATAACCGAGGATTAGAATTATAGGGATTTACTACCATTTTCAACAGTATTTCAGTGATATCTTGATGGTCTGTTTTATTGGTGGAGGAAACTGTTGTACTTAAAAGCCACTGACAAGCGAGAGCATGTAAAAGGTAGTACTAGGATGGCTCTAGGTCAACAATAAAGGGAGATAATGGGTAGGGTCAGAATGTTTCACCCTACAACAAGGCCATCAAGAGCTACTTACCAAATGTTTCTCATAAACAGATACTGCAATTATTTTATTTCAGTGCTAGGGGAGTGACATTTTCATACATAACACATATTCTAATAATAGCCAGTTGTGTATTTCATTCATGCAGCAGACATCACTTTCTATGTGGAGAAACCCAAGTCATATTTCCATAAACTTGGGGTTCCATTGGTGGGAGATGACAGACGACTACAATAATAATCTGAGATAAAGGGAATACTTTGGTAATTATCTGTTGAAGGTTCTTCTTTGTCTTCATTAATAAAACTGGTTTCCATTACATGGCTAAAACATCTAAAAATGATGTAAATAAATAAATGTATACAAAAAATATTTATTTAATTCAACAAATATGAACAATTAACTAATAACAATTATGCCATGATCAACAAATAAAAAAACAACAACAAATATTTACAACAAAACATGATATCACATTTATGGATCAGTAGTTTAATAACAAAAAAATAACTAAGAGTCTCTTGAGAGCCTGTATTGCTCAGCTGATTAATATAGGAAATGAACAAAAAATCTGAAATTTCTCATCAGATGTCTCGGTCATCTTGGATTTCAGATCAGTGCCAAAGTAACAATTTTGGTAGAGCCTAGAGGTAATTTACCCTAGTATCATTTTGTCGATGAATTGGTTTAAATGTGAGATACAGTTTCTAAGGAGAACCCACTCAAAACCATGTAAGAAATTTTGTTACACAACATAACAATTATATCTTCCGAGCTATATCTGAGAAGATTTTTGACATTTCAGCCGATTAGAATGCATTACTGCTCCTGGTAGCCAAAGTTTCAATCTCAAGTTAAGGATAATTCAGGCCAACTTTGGTTGAAATTTGGCAGATAGTTTCTGAGGAGAAGCTTTTTAAAATAGTTTACACAGGATAGACAGACAGACACAATGATGAATGCCAAGTGATGGCAATAGCTCACTTGACCTTTTGGTGCAAGTGAGGTACAAATATGGCAGTTTTCTAATATTGCAAACATAAAACAACAAACTTAAGAATAACATGGCTGAATACAATCAAATTTAAAAATGTTTAACAATATTGAAATATCACAGATTTTGATGATAAAAATAAAATTATTATACAAAAAATGTATTAACAAGAAATGTGTGCATCACAAAATATGCCCGTCTATATAAATGATCAAATGGTAAAATGGTAATAACCCAAAAATAACTAGAACTGTGAGTGAACTCGCTGAGTGATACCCCCCCACTTGCAATAGTAGGAGTTGCGTTTACAAGGTACATGCCCCCCCCCCTTTTCGTGAAAGTATAAGTTGAATTATATCCCCTTTTAAATTTTGGACAGCAGCCATATTCCTTCATGCACATCTGCAGGTAGTGTACTACAACTGTGTAAAGTTTCACAAAACTCCAATAAGCCATTTAGGAGGAGTTGCGCTTACAAGGTACATGACCCACTCTTTTCGTGAAAGTATAAGTTGAATTATATCCCCTTTTAAATTTTGGTCAGCAACCATATTCCTTCATGCACATCTGCAGGTAGTGTACTACAAATGTGTAAAGTTTCATAAAAATCCAATAAGCCGTTTAGGAAGAGTTGTGCTTACAAGGTACATGGACGGACGGACAGGGTGATTCCTATATACCCCCCAAACTTTGTTTGCAGGGGGTATAAATAGGGTTCTTCCCCTTCCACTGGGGAATCATATGGCCAAGTTTGGTAAAGATCCAATATACAGAACTAAAGTTATCGTGCGGAAACGATCCTGTTTGTCAAAAATTATATTTATAGTAACGGTGACCTTGACCTTTGACCTAATGACCCCAAAATAAATAGGGTTCTTTCCCCTTCCACAGGGGAATCATGTGCCCAAGTTTGTTAAAGATCCAATATACAGAACTAAAGTTATCGTGCGGAAATGACCCTGTTGACAAAAATTATATCTATAGTAAGTGACCTTGACCTTTGACCTAATGACCCCAAAATAAATAGGGTTCTTCCCCTTCCACAGGGGAATCATGTGGTCTAGTTTGGTAAAGATCCAATATACAGAACTAAAGTTATGCGGAAACGACCGTTGTCAAACATTCTATTTATAGTAACAGTGTCCTTGACCTTTGACCTAATGATCCCAAAATAAATAGGATTATTCCCCTTCCACAGGGCAATCAAAAATGTGGTCAAGTTTGGTAAAGATCCAATATACAGAACTAAAGTTATCATGTGGAAATGACCCTGTTGTCAAAAATTATATTTATAGTAACTTTGACCTAATGACCCCAACATAAACAGGGTTCTTCCACTTCCACAGGGGAATCATGTGGCCAAGTTTGTTAAAGATCCAATATACAAAACTAAAGTTATCGTGCGGAAACGACCCTGTTGTCAAAAATTATATTTATAGTAACGGTGACCTTGACCTTTGACCTAATGACCCCATCTAAAGTTATTGTGCAGAAACCTGTGTGGACGCCCGCCCGCCATACCCAATCACATAATATGGCCCCGTCTCGAGACGGGCGTATAAAAATGGTTTCATAATATTGCTCATTTAAATAATTTTCCACAAAAAAGAAACAAGCAAATCCATTCATTTTACAATTTACTGAATACACAAAACTTTTACATATATACACTCTAGGACATTGTGAGTGGTTCTCCCTCTAACAAGTAGACAGTATTCCCAGAATATTTAGAAAGTCAAAATACATGCAACACATTCAAAACTATGCTTAACAAGAGTTTTTTTGTATTATTTGTTGAATACCTGTAATAATATTCCTCCATTTCTGGCTGCAAAGTACAGTTGTACTATAATAATATTACACTTTACATTGGTCCACTTGAAGATTGGTTGCTTTCCTAAGAAGCCATGTTTAATACTTAAGTGAAAATTACAAAATTTATCAGATTGACATTGAAGATATGTTATTTACACATTACATCAATTAATCAATCAATCAATGAATAAAGGCAGTACATTGTATTTCACAAAATGCAAGCCATTGTACATGAAAAAGAGAAGTGCAAGAGATTCTATGCTCCAGAGTGGTCCACACTCGTATGCAAGGGATTATGAAATTTTCAGCATTTATCCAAGAAGGTTGACATGTATGCAGAACTAATTTGTAAAATATAACCACGAACAAAACATAAACTGTCTTGCATTCTCTTTAATACAGATAATATCAATACTATTTGATAATTAAATTTCAGTTTTATGAATGTAATAAATAACTCCATAATGATATAACTAAAATTATATTGTATTGCTTCAACTGTCAATTCAATTTTAAAGAAAAGCAGTATAATCAAATTTAAAGAAAATTCTTATATTATAGGAATCAGTTTATGAATGGAAATGTGTTACAAGTCCTTTGGTATTGTAATAAACACTGTACTGCTCTATACTATTACTCAATGATCAAAATTGTGGTAAATATATTCTAGTACATTCTACACCATCCTCATTATATAAATATGGTATCTTTAATACTGACTTGATACAATATTTCTCTCTATAATGGTCTAACTATTGCAGTCTGTGCCAAAAACATTTTGACAAACTAGCCCGAACAGTATTTTTAGAAGAATTCTGTTCCATTCATGTATCTTTAATAATAACTTGATACAGTTTTGTTCTGTATTGGTCAAACTATTGTGTAAGATCTGTTCTGTTCCATTCATGTATCTGTACTATTGACCTGATATCATTTTTTTTCTGTATTGATCAAACTATTGTGTAAGATTCTAATTCTGACAATGCATACTCCCTATAGTAATTCTATTCTTTTGCATCATTGATTCCTCCAGAAGTTATAGCAAAGGTTGCTTCATTTTCTGGTAGATCAGGACTGAAAAAAATTATATTATTTGTATTAAACTTCCTTAAGACTTTGTCAAATACCTAAATGTGTTTGTTTAATTAGATACTGGCATAATCCTGCTAGTGTAAACATGCTTCTTTTTTTATTTTTGTAGAGTGTTATAAGGGGTTGTCGTGGTCTTGATCTATGGTAGTTGGATTTACAACTACCTGTGCAATTAGTGCCTATCACCACTAAAGTTTTGAGTTCGAACCCTGTTCATGGCGAGGTGTACTCGATACAACATTATGTGATAAAGTTTGTCAGTGACTTGCGACAGGTCAGTGGTTTTCTCCAGTTTCCTCCACCAATAAAACTGACTGCCACAATATAACTAAAATATTGTTGAAAGTGGCATTAAACACCATATACCAACCTATAATAGCCATAAGATTAGTATTGTTGTAGAAGGTGTAAGAAAAGCCCACAAATCATTTGATATAAGAAGATTCTGCATTTTTTTGCTCCTTTTAATGATATCATTGTATTGTCTTGTTACAGAGATATTATGTAATCCAAATAAACCCATCCTACTTTAATCCCCACTCAAAATCTGTTCTCCAAAGTCATACTTTCTAAAACATTTGATGGAAAAAAATAACTAAAACACCCAATTGCACATGCCATGTTGGCTAAAATAGCTGACTTTGAAAAACAAACCAATATTTTTTTTACAGTTCATCAATGAAATAGATAATATTTTATTTACCTGTCATATATTTTAGCAACTCTAGTTTCTCCTCTACCTTTACGTAAACTAATTCTGGTAGTAGACGCATGGGCAAGAATGTTTCCTCCAATCGGTTTCTTTGGATCTACCTGGAAACTAAATAAAATAAAAAAAATTCAGGTATTTTAAAGATGAACTAATAGTGACCCATAACCAAAATACTTTCGTTTCCTGACTAAGACCATTATATAATGGAAACAAACTGATGGCAAAAACCCATGCTATGGAAATATGAATCCTATCCTCCCTCACAAATGCTTTTTTTTTATGAAATTAGCCCAAATTTGTCTTGGACATTAAATCTTAAAAACGTTTTTCATTTAGTTTCAAGGACATATTTTTCAATCTTAAATTTCGCTGAATTAAAAGATTTCAGTTACAATTAGACTGACAAATATTCTAATGTGATACCAAATCATTATAGAAAAATAATCTAAAACCGAGGAAACATTATTCTTTATTTTTTATTAAAATACATACGATAAAGATGCTCCAGGATCTGCTGTCATCTGATTGGTTATAAATACAGCAACATTGTACTCTAAAAATATATGAAAACGGATCAAAGACTCAAACGGCTGTGTTGCATTCTCAAATACCTTGCCAATGTGAGATGCACATCTGTATAATGTGTATAAACATTTTATAAAGTTTAAATGACCTGTGTTGAAGACAATGGAAGGAGTAGGTTACATGAGTTATGTACATCTGTTGAAATTCTTTCTCACAAAAATATAAAAATTACTAAGTTTCAATATATGGGAAACAAAAGTCTTGAATGCTTTTACAATATGATGTGCAAAAACTTTAATGTGTATGTAAATCATTCTGTTAAGTTTTAAGAATCTTGATTGAAAGCCGTAAGAGGGGTTGGTTATATAAAGTATTATTTTTGAGCTTCCAACCAAGATTCATTAAATTTTGTGAGGTTTGACAATTTATCAGAATTTTAAAAAAAACATTAATAACCCATAGAAAATTTTTGTTTATTACTTTGCATATTGGTAAATATTAAACATAAACATCTCTCTATGTTTCATGAAATGATATGCATATTTGATAAACATATAATATAATAAAAAAAAATTAACCAAAGTTGTCTCTACCGAGACCTTGCACAATTGTCACAAACACAAAAACAGAAATGCAGGGAAATAACAAATATAAGATAAACGTATTTCAAAATATTTCTATTTAGATTACTTCCTACCTTCTGAGATTTTCTGAAGTCTAGATAACATCTGGGCTAGTTTCTGCTGTCTATCTGCCAGTTCACCTCTACCACTGAAATCAACCCTAAATAATGCCATGATGGAATCCACAATCTAAAAAATATTTACATACTTAGTATCATACATACTTTCGTTATTTTTTTAAGCCCTTGCTGTGCTATATATGATAAATTGTATGCATTTGATGGAGAAAAGTTTAAGCAACACTTAAAAATGGCTTAAGTGACTATAATTTATGCTTACAAGTTAAAAAAATCCTTATCCAAAACCATATAAACATTTCATTCATACATCCTACCAAAGTTGTACAATCAAGGATCTAGCAAAAAACTGTGGGAAAAGTTAAGTATACAAGCATGCTAGGCCAAAAATGACTACAATAAAAAAAATCTGTAGTTTTGTGAACAAAAATCAATTTCCACATGAACATCTTCACTGTATGTATAAAACCCATGAAGGAGTTATCTTTGTAGACATGTCAATTAAGTAAGCACCATGTATAAGACAGATTATTTACCATAAGATAATTAACCATCTTTAATAAGCAAAAGATATGTGGAAACAGTTTTGAAGCTAATAAAACTTAATGCTTCCACATATAAGTATCATATTCACATTTTGCCTTCAGTAACGAAACAACAACAAAATGACTCTCCCCAGGTGTTTTAATACATACCAAAAGTTTAAAAACTCCTGGTTCTTCATAAAATTTAGCTGCTACAAAATCTAGTAATTCATGCTGGTGTTCACCTAAATAGATAATGAAGGATTATAACAGCACACTGTAGTTTAGATGAAGTAGTTACTGTACAAATGTAGATACTGGTAACTACAATTTCATACAATAGATAGAAATTATACAAATGATGTTCACTAAAACAGTTAAAAGTCAACAATTACATATCATTGTTCTCCTTTCTATGTTGTGGCCACATTCATAATGGTGGATGAATTTACATGTTCCTATACAGATGATGCCTATCACCACTAAAGTTAGAAGTTTGAATCCTATTTGTAGAGAAGGGAACTCAATACAACTATATGTGATCAAGTTTGTCAGCAACTTGCAGCAGATCGGTGGTTTTTTCCAGTTTCCTCCACCAATAAACTAACTGATGAAGTTGTTACTATGAACTATTTGATTTAATTATGACATTTTAACTGGTTTTTACAGGTCTGAAAAAGACTTACTTGTATAAGCTCTTGCATAAATCACATTATCTAATACAGCATTTTGGTCAAGATTAAATCTGTCAGCTATTGTTCTAAGTCTGTCCGGACGACTAATAATATGTCAAGGAAAAAATATTGACTTACAAGTGTTTTGAAATAAGCCAGCAAAATTTCAATCAGAACAAGATGTTGCACGCTACGTCGTGCTAAGAATACCCCCAATCGTTCATTTGTAAGTGGCACGGTAAACAGGAAGTAGATGTGCGGTAAACCTGGAATGGGGAGACACGGTACAAGTCACCATGCCAAAGTCATATATCAAATATAAAATCATTTCTTCCAGTAGAAGCTGAGATAACTGTTACGAAAGTTTTCATTGTGGCAAACATGAAAAATTCTAAGTCGCACTGTAAACAGGAAGCAGATGTGCGGTAATCCTGGAAAGGGGAGACACGGTACAAGTCACCATGCCAAAGCCATATATCAAATATAAAATCATTTCTTCCAGTAGAAGCTGAGATATCTGTTACGAAAGTGTGAACGGACGGACAAACGGACAAGGTGATTGCAATATAGTCCCCACTCTATGAGTGGGGGTATAATATAAACCTTTATAATGCAAATATGATATTAAACAAGACAAGTCAGATCTGGACCTGTGCCACTGCATAACACTGAACACATTTTGAACTGTAACATTTGGGGAAATGACTATGTATTTTATGTGTACAATATGTAACTATAACAATGTAGTACAGGTGTGTGTGCAAATGTTGAACAATGATAAATGAAAACTGTTGCATTGACCCAGTGATAGTATTAAAAAAATAGATCTCCAATTTAGTGTTCACTACATGTTTCTGGAATAAAAGCTCAGTGTCAAATTTTTTCTTAAAAATTGATAGTTGTCTAGTGCTTGACAAAAAGAATATTGAATTCAAAATATCACATCTGCACATTTTTTTACATATACAAAGAGAAATTATTATTTCACAAATTATCTCCCCCTGTAAGAGTTTTTAACAAAGGATACAATGTGTTTTCTGTGTCAATAAGAACTACTTTGCCACCTGTGTATCCATTTGCTCCAGGAAGTTGTGAAGTCACTGAAAATATACAAACATATAAAAAGAGAGAAAACTTTATTACATAAAGAAATATGAAAATTAAAATCAAAAATCAAAATATAATGGGTTTTTTTTCAATTTCACTTTGAATACAATTGCTGTGATCTAAAGCAGTTATTTATCCATTTGTTATATAATTTTAATTTATGGAAGGTATATGTTGGGAGTTTTAACATGAATTGGCAGGACATAAGTAAATGTTAGAATACCATTAGGCACACTACACAGTCATACATGACAAATGTATGACAGTTTTTTCTGGTTGTAAATTTCTCATACTTATGTCACTATGTCTAAGTGTTTTGATTGAATCATTAAATTCTCCAATATTACCACACAATATAAGGGAACATTGTAAGTTATACAAACAGGACATAATTTCACTGCTGCATGTTACAACCAATTGCATGTGAAAAAAAACCCCAAAAAACTTGAAACAGCTCTTTAATGATAAAAAAATTACACCATTAAATGGACAATTGATGCCGTGAAATTTCAAATAAAATACAGTTATCTTCATTCTAATGTAATCATGAATCAAACTTGAAACAGCTCTTTATTGATCAAAACACATACAGTGTGGAACATACACTCTAGTGGAACTGTTTAACCTACATGCTTAATAGCTGTTTGTAAACTTGTTCTTGTGATGAAGATAGCTAAATAGTGCTCACTTGACATTAAACAACAATCATTCATTCAATTATAAAACCACAATGTTTTAAGACAGCTGTGTTTCCAGTTTTAATTTCTCCATACTTACCACACAATGTGTGAGAGAGTTGTGTTTTTCCAGTTCTGAATTCTCCAAATGCCTCTGTTATAGCCATACTTTCTAATCCACCTCCCATCAATTTACTATAAATAAATTTCACATTTTCACATAGTATAAAAAGAATACAAAATTACATTTCTGAGCTGATTTATCCTTTTAACTATAAATGATAATTCACAAAAATTTCTGTCTGGTTTGCAGAGGCTGACATAAAAAAAATTCCTTGCACTACAAAGCTGAACCAGAAGGTTATATTAATTAAGACAGGCCCAGATAAAACTTATTCACCCAAATTGATATATACAGTACCTTTCAAAATGAAAAAAGCAGTTATGCTAGCATTCGTCTTATTCTATTGGCCCAATGTCAATACACTGGCTGTGGGAAGATTAGGGAGTATAATATTAAAAGCTTATTGTGTCAAGAATTGTAAAGAGTTCCTCAGATTTAGGAGATAACTGTATTGTATTTGAAAATTTCACGTCATTAATTGGAGATTTGATGGTCGCATATTGAGTTTACTGGTGACGCGTTAGTGGAGCCAGTAAACGGATATTTGCAACCATTAAATTGACAATTGATGCAGTGAAATTTTCAAATACAATACAGTTATTTCCATTCTAATGTAACCATGTGTAGGATAGATGTATATTGCCACATTATTGACAAGATGACGTAAGCGGTAATCAGCTATTTAAAATTCTAAAAATATCTCATGCTATTTCAACCGTGGAATTGATATCATGAAAATTACACCATTAAATCGACAATTGATGCTGTGAAATTTTCAAATAAAATACAGTTACCTTCATTCTAATGTAATCATGTGTATTGCTACATTATTGACAAGATGACGTAGGCAGTAATCAGCTATAATTCTGAAAATATCTCATGATATTTCAACCGTGGAATTGATACCGTGAACATTACAGCATTGTCCAATCACAAACCATGAAAATTAAAAAACTATATTAGAATACAGATTCTCATAGAGAACATTCAATGAACATTCCTACTAAGCCTTGTCTATCGGTAAATATTGGCCCAGGGGTTTCAGAAAAAAAGATTAAAATCAAAATGTTATTGTCGCTGACAACGACAATGACAGACACGAAATTATGGCAATAGCTCAAATGACCACTAGTAGAGCCTGTCATGTTACTCGTGTAAAACATCTGGTGATAAGTCATTCACGAACGAGGAAGGATGAAAAGGATTGTAAGTATGGTAAACAGAACATATTCGTGGTTATTGGTGACAACCCACATTATCTAAAACATTTAAGTGATTACTTACCTCTAGGAACCCTTGGTTCAGTAGCTTCCTTGCTAGCAGCAATCCTCTATCAAAGAATTCCTGATAGGAAACACAAGCTCTGAAATATCAGAAAAATTGAAGAAGAAAATACTTACTCAAGTTCTGTACTACCAGTTGATATTCTAAAAACACATTTTCTTTTATCTGAATATTCTAATGCTGTCAAAAATCCTGGATCCTAAAAAAAAACCAAATAAAAAGTTTAAAATTTACATCTACATCAGCAAGGTACAAACTATTATATATGTACATACCAGGGGAAAACACAAATCATTATTGACTTAAAAATCAATTCTTTCTATCTCTAACCCCTCCCCCAATTTAAATTTAAAAAAAAATTAAATAAATAAAATAAAAAAGCTCAAATAATCAGGTAATGACTAATTAATTTGGTATTTGGCAATGAAAGATTAATGTCAAAACGACATAATTTTTTTTAGTAATATTTCATTTGCTTCGTGACATTTTGATTCAATATTTCAAATGATCAATGAAAATGATGTCGAGTCAAATGACAAAAATCAGTCGTATATTATATGCAATACAACATCAGGTTAAAAAAATTCATTCCGACTAATTTGTCTTTTAAGAAACTTCAGGGATTGGGAAGGCCACGCGCCATTGGCGCTTCCAAGTCAATTGAGGTCCGTTATCTATGCACCCATGTGCGCCCTGTAAATTCTGATTAATTATTTTATTATTTCATGTGTCCATTAAAGTCGTTTTCTATCTTGTGTCGTGATTTTGTCACTGTCTTCACTCGTCATTAATTTCCCTTTAATGGCGGTTCCTTGATTTTACCTTTCTATGTTTAGAACAGTTAATTGTGTCAACCAATCAGACAAAAGGATTCACTCTTTCGATTCTAAATTTAGCGTATTTAAAACACATTTGTCCTGGCGTTTCGTTCTCTTTTCTGAATAATTGATCAGTTTTGGTGGAGTGTATTCTACTTTCTGGTTGAATAGAATCTAATTACAATTAATTGGTACAAGTATACCGCGCCGATCTTTTTATTTGAGTGAAAGTTGTATCTATAAATAAAAATCGTAAACCGAAACCATGTGCTTGGTATAACTAATAACCGAAAATTATCAGGAGTGTGATACGCTATTTCCAACCCAAAATGGACTTTTTTTATCGTACTTTTTTTTTCTTTGGGTACATTTTGACAGTTAATACTTCAAGTCACGTTCCTGTGTTAAATTTTGAGAAAAAAAATTGTGTAATCCAAAATGCAATCATAACATGAACTGATATTTGTTTAGAACATGTGTACTTTGTTTTTTCCATCTTAGCTTAGTGAAAACAATTGTCAAATCAGCAAAGTACTCAGTTGATAATATGCCATCCCTTTGGAAAACTATCACTCTGTTTCACAAGGATGAAGTGCCTGAAATTATTAAATTGGCTCAATATGCACTCACTTTACCACTTCACACTTGTAGCTGTGAAAGAGTGTTCAGTAACCAAAACTTGATAGTTACCAGACTTAGGTCTAGGCTAAATCCTAAAATCAGTGACAGACTTTTAAGAGTAAGAACACAAGGCAAGGAAATAACCAAGCATGACTTCCAAAGCTCTTTAAACCAAGACATCCAAATTAAGAAGATACATAATACACTGTACATGTTGTAGGTTAGATCTGAAACAAGCAAACTTAACAACTGTATGATTGCTAGGTTTGCTTGTTTCAGATCTAACCTATACAACATGTACAAAACATCTTCTTAATTTGGATGTCTT
The DNA here is from genome assembly GCA_963680875.1 of Bathymodiolus brooksi. NCBI lineage: Eukaryota > Metazoa > Mollusca > Bivalvia > Mytilida > Modiolidae > Bathymodiolus > Bathymodiolus brooksi. The sequence continues at coordinate 11,826,831 of OY804579.1, read as the reverse complement.
GGTTTGACTATTTGCTTTTTCATGTTACACAATCCATACAAGTCTAAAAAATGATATTTATCAATGCATAGGCTAGCACGCAGTTTAACTAACCAAAGTTGTGGTCAGTTGCTAATTTGAAATGGCCCATTGCAAATTTGAAATGGCACATTATTCTGTAAATGGCCCCTTGATGTGGTCAAGTAAGGGGCCATAGTCTCTTTGACAAAAAATTCTTCCCAATCCCTGAAACTTTATACTGAAATTAATCCTATAATGAACAACGTTTTGATCAGCATTTGGTTTCTTTAATTTTTTTTACCAGTAATTGTTTCTAATTCACACAAACCAGCATATGCAATTTTCTTGCAAAGAATATAAATGCCATAATTGCACATGTGTCTCATTTGGTTGAATTTTAGAGATAACATATCTCTAGTTAAAAAAAAACTTCATGCAGTCGTATCTAAAGTTGGAACAGTAAATATATAAATATTTCCAATTCAAATTCTTTATCCAAAGATCAAATATATTATGGAGTAGGGTGTCAAACATCATAAACTGGTGCAACTCTAAGATTATATTTAAGAAATAATTCATGGCAGCCGTAGATTTGTGCTCATTTAACCATGGGTTGGGCATTTATATTCGATTATTTTTTCCCTAAGCGCTAGCAAGGGATAAAATACGAATATAAATGCCCAACCCATGGTTAAATGTACACAAATCTACAGCTGCCATGAATTATTTCTTTTCTAATATGACAAATACGGTAATTTTTATGACCATAGGCTACCTTAGAATCCGCCATACAACGGCTGTTCCGTTTAGCCCCCTTCACATATGAATATAAATATTGGTTGTTCACGTCGTCAAAATTTCACGTGGGAGGTGGCCAGAACATCCGTCAGAGAAAACCCCAGATGAGTGTGTTTTCATCGCATATTTGTGTATACTGTATATACATGTAAATAAAGTAATATAATGCGTAGTTGTTGTGTATGACCTCACGGAAACGGCCTTGTAGGCTTTTATTCATTACAGAAACTTTTTAAATTATGTTTTTTTGTTTCCAATCGATAATTTGAGTGTGCAGGTGCTAAAGGTAGATATATACCGACATATACTGGTTGACAATATATAGGCCGTCATATTAGAAAATGCAGTAATGGACACTAGTTGCACAGCTAGGTGTAATTCAAGCTACTATACCATCGTTGCAATTACCCTGCATTTAGGATTTTCCCCGCACACAAACTTTGTGACAAATTACTGCAGTTATCAGAGCATTCAAGTCTGTTAAAAAATCTCTTTTAGACAACAAAAACCTTATTTTACCTTCAACTTTTTTACTCTAGTTAATTTGAAGATCAAACTACATTTTGTATTCCTATGTACCATGCGTGGGAAAAAACTGTAAACCTACACAGAGTTTGTTAGATGCCTCTTTGATTTTCTCCATCTTTGCTTCAGAAATTCCTTTCACTGCACACAGCTTTTTCTTTGTTGTCATTTGAATTCCCTTAATTATATAATATATTACAATGATTTTAATTTTCTATAATATTTTTCCATTGAATTATACCAACTATAGTAATTTCCACCTCCACAACTATTACTTAATTTATCAATTACAATTTTTTACAGTGTACACAAATGTACTGTTATTGCAAGTTTTGCAGTGATTGTTTGTGGCTCATGTTAATCGTACCAGAAGGCATGATGATGATATACCTGAACATTTTTAAAAGAGTCAAATTGATATTGATTTCAGTCATTTAAAAGAAACATAAATACACAATCACGTCACAGTAAGCAGATAAAGTATACAAACTAATGTTACTTAATGTAGGTATAAATATGAAATAGGTCACTTACTGCAAGGATAAGTTATTACACAAGCAGTTTTCTTATATTAAGTACACAAGTGTAACAGTAGAGCATTTATACACAAATAGGTTACTTACTGCAAGCAGGTCAATTACTGCAAGCATATAACTTATAATGTATATGATAAGTACAGAAGAAGGTCGCTTACATTAAGTACACAACCATGTTATGTATCGACATGTTATACAAGCATATTGCTGCAATCATATATACACAAGCAAGTCACTTACTGCACATATAAATATACGAGGAAGTCACTTACTACTATAAACACATGTACACAAGCATGACACATGCTAAAAAGATACTTTTTAAGATATTATATCAGAACAGAAGAAACAAGATGAACTGTGAGCTAATGCTCACTTATGATACCCCCGCTCTTCGGCAAACAGGAAGTAGGAATCTGATGGATCCAAAAACGCTTCCCACCATATGAAGCTTGTGACCAAATATCAGATCTCTGCCATCAATAGTTGCTGAGAAAAATGTGACGGAAAATGTGCATATATGTTCAATGTGTATAAAAACCAACTAAGTCGGCAAACAGGAAGTAGGAATCCGACAGGTCCAAAAACGCTTCCCACAATATGGCATACATATATGAAGCTTGTGACCAAATATCAGATTCCTGTTATCAATAGTTACTTAGAAAAATGCGACGAAAAATGAGCATATATGTTCAATGTGTATAAAAATCAACAAAGTCGGCAAACAGGAAGTAGGAATCTGATGGGTCCAAAAATGCTTCCCACGATATGGGGTACCTATATGAAGCTTGTGACCAAATATCAGATTTCTGCCATCAATAGTTGCTGAGAAAACTGTGACGAAAAATGTGCATATATGTTCAATGTGTATAAAAACCAACTAAGTCGGCAAACAGGAAGTAGGAATCTGACGGGTCCAAAAACGATACCCACAATATGGTATACCTATATGATGCTTGTGACCAAATATCAGATTTCTGCCATCAACAGTTACTGAGAAAAGTGCGACGAAAAATCCTAGAATTTCATTATTGTATGTCTGAAAGAGCTGAAATAGCAGGGTAAAAATGCATAGAAAAAATAATACCCGCAAATTAAAATTTCAGAATGTGTCAAAATTGTCTCAAAATGTGTGCAGTATAGGGTGAATGTAGAGTCAGTGGTTGTTGTTTAAAACCAAATAAGCAATTTTCAGCTATATCATGGCAAGAACAAGTTACATTCCATAAAATGATGATGATGCCACTTTGTACTACTAGACCAACACGATTAGTTGGATTTTTATAGTGTTAGCTCACTGAAACAACAGTACTCTGGCAGACATGTCGTTCCACCTGGAAAATATTATCCTGATTCCGAGCCAACCAGTCTTTGATTTTGCTCTTTTATGTTGTGTGCTTAACGAAGGAGCAACAAATACCAATTTTATATTCTTTGGTTTGACCTAACCAGGGCTTGAACCCACGATCTACCGCACATGCTAACCATTACACCACTGATGCAGTTGTGTGCAGTATAGAACACTGAAGTAATATATACATACCTTAATAGTACATATCCCCACTTGCTTTAATTTCTTGATATCAGCTACATTCTGTAGAAGAAAATGTCATTTGTATGATTTATCATTGTTATCCATTATGTGATCAAGTTTGTCAGTGACTTGTGACAGGTCAGTGGTTTTCTCCGGTTTCCTCCACCAATAAAATTGACTGCCACGATATAACTGAAATATTGTTGAAAGTGGCATTAAACACCATAAACCAAACTAAACCATTGCTATTTTTTAATAAAATTCACCATTAAAAGATACAGTTCTATTCTTGTCTTACCATCTATACAATTATAAGAAAAATATATGATTATGTCGCAACTAACAGTAACACCCTATACATTTAAGAACCAACTAGTTATGCAATAGGAACATTTATACTACCTAAATTTGCCATTCATGTTTTGTAATTTACCTTCACCAGTAACACTTGAATCAAAAACAATTTGAAAATTACCGGCACACAGATTTTTGAATTAATATTTACTTTTAATTTCCTTTATGCATATGCCATGACAAGTTTGGTCAAATTTGGCCCAGTGGTTCCTTAAAATATTAACTGTGAAAATCTATAGATGGACTGATGACAGATGCCAAGTGATAGAATAACTTAATAAAAACACTCAAAAGTGCTAAGGTTATGGATCTGTGTGAACACTAGTTAGAATGATTGTATTTAAATTATTGGAATGTATAGAAATATATTTTTTATTTTGGTTTAGAAAACATGCAACAGTATTTTATTTGAACAAATTATATGTAAAAAAATGCAAATTGTAATTATCATACAATTAAATTAACTGCCTTACATGTGGTCATAGTATCTTATTTGTTAAATTGTGAAAAGTTATAAGATATATAACTGATGTAAAACGTTTTCACTTTTTTGGATGCCAACATTACTTTTGGTGAATTTTCCAACATTCGCCAATAATGTTAATATGTCTCTTTATAAAACATGAACTGTGTGTAATTGTTAAATTGTGAAAAGTTGTAAGACATAACTGATGTAAAACGTTTTCACTTTTTTTAACATTATTTTTGGTGAATTTTTCAACTTTCACCAATAATGTTAATATGTCTCTTTATAAAACATGAACAGTGTGTAATTGAATTTAAAAAGAAATACACAATTTGCATGGCTTATTATCTAGAGCCTTCATTTTATAGCTTAAGCACAGACTTTCTATAATACTTACTATCCCATGATTCTGTAATAGGTCAATATCTTGGAATAAAGATTCCTATAAAAAACAATATAAAAACAGACTTAAGTTTAACTTAAGTTTGTATATGCAGCTTCAACAATAGCTAATTTCATAAAAATATGAAAAAGTTCCACTAGGTTGCTATTGACATTGAAAGATACTAGATTCAGATTTCTTTAATAACCTGGTATGTTATTATAATATTGTGTTTTAATGTTCATAACTTAGTGGAATCTTTTTTTAATCCTTCAATCATTACATTTGCTGTAAAATTAAGGTATGCAGGCTAATATTCATATATATCAGGGGGGTGAAAGTACGTCATAATTGGAAGCCATTTTGTGCTGCTTGAAGGTAAGTTTTTACTTATAGCATTAGTTATTGTAAGGATACCATTAAAGGTGATAGTGCGTCAAATGCCCCTAAATGTCTGCTAAACAACGGTGTGTCCATCGTTTTCGCAACAGTTGGAAATAACATCGTCGAAGTGTTTGAGAGTTTGACAAGAAGTTTTTGAACGATGAACATACCGTTGTTTAGCAGACATTTAGGGGCATTTGATGCACTACCACATTTAATGTTATCCTTACAATAACTAATGCTATAAGTAAAAACTTGCCTTCAAGTGGCACAAAATGGCTTCCAATTATGATGTACATTCACCCCCTTGTACATGTAGTATACAAATAAGTCGACATGGACAGTTTGCGATCTTTCTACAATGTAACCAAAAATTCACAGGATCTGATTAGTTTATGGCATTCAAAACAAATAAGAAACATGTACCAATTACACAAAGATTTTGGCATATAACTGACTCTAACTTGAATCGTGATTTTGATCATTCCATATAAGAATGATAACCATTAGCTATTTTTCTTTTGGTTCCAGAAATGTATGGTTGTTAGTTACTTTTCCAATAAATAATAGGTCTGAGAATATTCCACAATATTTACCCATTTTTAGTTGGAATTTTTTTGAAATCCAATTGTTCCATGTGCCGGGATGCTTTTATCGTCTGGTCCCAGAAACGTATGTTGGCAATTTTCCAAAACAAAATAGGATTGAAAGTCTTCCAGGATATTAAGCAAGTTAAAATAAAACGAATTGAAATCCAATTGTTCCATGTCATAGATATTGTCCTACATCTTTTAATCTAAATTATATACAAGTATGACAAGACAGTTGATCCAGTAAATTAGAACAATTTATGGACCAAACCAATTTTTATTGGACTTTTCCCAATAACAGACTGACCTTCAGAATGACCATTATTACAGATGCAGACTGTTGCATTTCTTATAGTTACAAAGGAAACACAGATTGTTTACTTACCTCCCCTTCTTCTTCATTGACAACCTCTTCTTCAACTACTTGATCTTCTTGCATTTTGATCTGAATTTTGAAAGAAACATTATTTATGTAGATACAAATATGAATTAGATACTTCAGTGTCTGTACACCTGACTTCTGTAATGCTCACCTTTACATTAGCAAGTTTCACAATTTCTCTCCAATGCAGTTTTGCAGGTAAAATACTTGTAGAATTGGTATTTCTATAGTTCAAAATTATTTTAAGTTCTACCAATACTAACCCCAGTGTAGTATACTATACATAAATTGCTTGCAGAAATTATTTAAATTGGATCACTTATTGATTGTCCATTTCAAACAATTCAGTCCTCCACCAATAAAACTGACTGCCACGATATAATTGAAATATTGTTGAAAGTGGCATTAAACACCATCAAACAAACAAACAAACAATTTAGATACAACATAATTAGAACTGCAAAAATAAGAATTATCTTTATTATTTTGTTTTAATCAGTTGAAAAATCTTTAATAATAAAATGAAAAACAAAAAACATGACACAGTCGAAACAAAATCTAATAGAAAAATTGTAGAAAGAGGCGATACCTGTAACACACAAAAACATGACTGCTCACTTTCCTACTTGGCACAGGCATTTAAAAAAACTAGATTTATGGACCCAAATTAATTAAATAATTAATTAATACTACATCAGTATTCACAATAGTACAAATTTGAAGAAGAAAAAATACAACATCTTATATATAATAACTTAATGAGATGTCATAGGGTAGGTATTGGTATCAATTTATGTGATTCTCCAGCAGAAAACCGGGAAGTTCACATGTATGCAATGTCCAATTTTTATATCTTTAGATTGAAAATTAACTTCAGACATGTATATTTTTCACATTTAGTAAAAACCATATTTCAGCTTAATTGTCAAATGGCACAATCTGATTAAAACTAGATCTTCGCACTTGCTCCCTATTTTCTATCGGTTGTAAAGTTTTGTAGTCACCGCGTGGAAGCAAATGACATAATATATAATACAAAATAATCGACATCTATATCATTGTCAGAAGTGGTTTTCCTGAGAATTATTATTGGAAAATGAAAGACAACCCTAGTCTGATTTTTAATATTTACTTGAAGAAAAAAATAATCGGTTTCTGAATACTATATTTATTTTAATCACTAAAAATAAAATCAGAAATCCCTATCCAAACATATTTATACTACATTCATAATGGTATAAATGTATGTAAATTAATAGTGTATCACTTAATACATAAGGAAATCATTCTATTAGCTGCATCCCAAAGTAGCTTTTGAAATGAAGTGGCCCAATGACCACCAGATTTTAATATTTAGCGGAGAATTCAGAGTTTTGGTAGCCAGGTAAAAATTTCAGGTTGTCTGAGAAATATTTAAATTTTTCAAGCATAACAACCATTGTAAACAAATAGTACATGTGTATGTCCTCCACTATGACTAATAAAACTGATCGCCGCGATATAACTGAAATATTGTTGAAAGTGTCACTAAACACCATAATGGCTAACCCTAACCTTTTCTACCTTATTGTTGCATTCATTAAATTCGAAGTTCACTAGCTCCAACAGTGCATTGAATAAAACTATGACGAGAATCTACTTGGACGAAAAATGTGGTGATAAGAGAGTGAAAATCTTAGATTTCTGGATAACCAAGTTGTTGTACATACAAAACACGAACAGAAGCAAAAAGAGATGTCTTTTTGATTTATTGATTTATTTTGTTTTTCCATTCCATTCCCCAATCACATCATAACTGCTAGACTGCTAAAGCCAGAGGCTAGATCTTCCTTGTCTGCCCACAGGGCCTTGTCACTATCCACGTAAATATACTATCAATGTATAATACATGTTTATACATTGATAGTATATTTACGTGGATAGTGACAAGGCCCTGTGGTCTGCCCTTTCCCTGGCCCTGGTACGAAAAAAATAAAATAAATAAAAACGTAGATATCACATTTATTGATACGTTCTGGAATAACCTTCCTTCTGTACGCTCAAAATCGAAGGATTGGAACTTGAACTTTAGCCACATAAGCTTTGGTCGTTTGGGAGCAATAAATTATAAAACCAAATAAAAGATAGGCAAATACCGGTTCTACATCTACATGGACATGGTTCAATGTGAGCAGTCGGGCAATCCATGAATGGCATGAAGTTTGAAGAAGAAGAAATAAATGTCAACAATTGGGATACAAAAAATAAATACACTGACATAGTGACGACAAAGAGTTCATTATAAATTTAACTTACTGACAACTGATTTACAGGCTAACGGCAAGACCACTTATCCTATCGTCTGCTAAAATATATGGATCACTAAAATGTTTGATTATAGCGTTCTTCACAAAAGTATTTTCAAACATTTATATGACGTGTTCTTTTCCGCTTCCGTTTTTAAAACGAGACGAAAACGAAAACATTGCGACCACGAGGGCCCAGTGAAGCTAAAAAAGCGGAGGGAAATAATTACAAAAGAAAATGGTAAATATCAACAAAATCAGAAGTCGAAATATCACATTTAACAGTTAACTTGCATCTAACATTAAAAACAAAATTTCCACTATTATTCCAGAATAAAAAACAAGAATATTGGCTTTTTACGTCGTCACACGTGCTGCCAATTTCTTTGTAGACGAATGCTTTATATATTCATTTATAGGGCATATCTTGAGAACAGGTACCAGATACTGATATATTTCTATATGTAAGTCATACTGTCATAAGACTCGTTTAGACCAATGATTTAAATGCAATTTATATGTGCGCAGGTAGATACGATAACGTAACGGTACCTCGAATTACCGAAATCCCTATCAGATCTTCTGAAATTCCTCTCAGATGGAAAGATAAAACATTGTTTTAGTGTTTTATGATGGCTTTATACAAATTTCGTTGTGTATGTGCACAGTAGGAACGATTTATCAACAAGCGAACAGGTAGTATCAAAATCAATATGGCGGAAATAAAGGGATGTAACTCTTGTATTTATCATAGTACTAAAAAATACCATAGGTAATAGTGATATACATGATGTATTTAATATAGGGATGGCAACGAGTACCCGGTTAACCGCTCGAACATCCGATTATCGAATACCAAAATCGGTATTCGGTTACTCGGAAAACTTTTTTTTATGAAAATAATGATAAATTTTCCGGACAATAAATAATTAATGTTAGATATAATAGAAATCGTACACATAAACCAGCGCTTGGCATATGTTTACATAACAATTATTGGACAATTAAATGGTAATTGATCTCTTATCTGTTTATTCCCCCGGCAAAACACTAGCTTGTAGGTTTAACCATATGTTAACCAAACAAAGTGATTAAACTGGTATGAACACAATTCGAATTTAAAGTATTGAACTAATAAAAGTGTGTTTGAATTGAATTTCGAGAGATTGGGCTGTGCAAATGCCACCTCCTACATCTAAAGTTTGGAAGTTTTTCAAACGATGTAATGACTCGAAAACTGTCATGCCAGTAACTGATTCTCTTGCGTGGTGAAAAGATAATTCCGATAAATATTCAAGACTCTCGGTTCTTGCGTGCCGGTATTTAGCTGTTCCGTCAACATCTCTTCCGTCGGAAAGAATCTTCTCGGCAGCAGGTTTGATTGTTACGAAGCTTCGCAACAGACTGTCATCGCCTTGCATCGACCAAATTATTTTCCTTAGCAAAAACTCTGTACCACAATGACCGAATAACAATCATGAATGTGAAATGACATAACCTGGTATGTAAATAATTTGCACTGTGTTGTAAATAATAAATTTATATTTTTAAATTTGTTATCATTCAACTGAATCTTTACAATTATAGTTGAAATATAAAACTTTGAAATAATGAAAAGAAAGGAAGAAAACAGAAGTGTCATTGAACACAGCTGTACCTTTTTTAAACCGAACAAAATAAATGTTCTACCGAGTAACCGGGTACTTGATCGGAAACCTGACCGAGTAACCGGTTATAAGATTTTAATCGATTTGACATCCCTAATTTAATAAGATTTTTTTTTACTTAATGATGGTCACTGTGCATTGCATTGACAATTAATATTACAATTCGTCTATTGTGTGCTTTAATGAATGTTTGGGTTAGTTAAAGTTAATTAACTTTATGTTATCATATATTATTACTGATTAACTTTCTTATAATTTTGAAACTAGATTAATACTGATTAATTATGATAGTTTCCTTTATAAAACATTAAATAATTACATGCAATTAAAATCAATTTTCGTTTGACGGATCCATTTCAAATTTCATAGACACAACCGACGACGTTCACCCATTATCAAACGGATGCCTTTCGAAACAATTCTTGGAAACTGAAGACGTAATCGATTTATTGACAACCTATAAATATTCGGAGTCGCACAACAAAATACCAGAAGGGACAAAAACTGATGTATTTTTTATGGTTAAAGACGACAGGAACTTGGTCAGTAGAGATAAAGGTCAACGCAGTAGTTTTTCTGACGATTGTGGAATATGGGACTCTAGTAAAGGATCTTCACCACGGACTTATTTTATGACTTTACCCGAATTGAAAGCAGTGTACAAAAAAGGTGATAAATTCTGTGATGCAAAGAAAGTGAAAGGCAAAAAAAACATTCACTCCTATTGAGTCTCAACCTGAAAATGTTATTGAACTTGTACGAAATTATTCCGTTTTGAAAAAAGATGCAACTTATAGGAGGTGCGTATCCTGGTTAGGAATTGGAGCACGTGAAAGTATTGCATTAGTTGAATATTTTGGCAAATTTCCTGGATTGTCACAACATGGAAATGGAAAAGAAGGGACAGAATATATAAGAACACCAGCAAGTGTGATGACTGATATGCTAAAACGTGAAAATCCATTAAAAGTTTACAACAAACTAGTACTGAAACATGACGAACTTAGTGGCCCCAGCAGTCGAAAGCAGGTACACGACAAAAAATACAATGATAAGAAAAAGGAACGTAAAGATGCAGGGTTTGCTCTGGCTCCAAAAATCTTGGAGCCAAAAAAATCGCCAATCTTAATTTTTTGTTGCCAATTCTCCAATATTGAAGTCAAATTATGGTTTCACTTTTTATCGAGTCGATTTCTTAGTCATTTTTGCAAGTATACATCGTAATAAGTTAGGGAACGACCATTTAACTTGAGGGGGGGGGGGGTATGGTTTTTTTTCTAAAAAAAAATATTCTGATTCCCAATGTTGCTGAAAAAAATATTCTGATTTTGGTGGAGGGGAAAAAAAAATATGATTCAGCTTCGTGCGACAAAAAAAAAAAATATTCTAACTCTTGTGTTGTCTGCAAAAAAATTTCTGAACGAAACAAAAAACCATAACCTCCCTTCAAGTTAAATGGTCGGTTCCTTAGGAAACGCCACACACATGGACTAGGTGACCAAAAATGAGCATAAAATGAACTATCGTACGAGACAAACTATGTCAAACATTGGAACAAATAAAAATAATTGTCATTTAAGCAATAAACAATTTGTCTTTATATAACAAAAAATCGTCATCTTCCATGTATAAACAAGCAAAACCAACTAAGAGTACCCTGTTCTTTTAATCAAAAACAAAAATAGGATAGCTAGTTTGCCGGTATCGGTAATATTTGTAAAGTTGAGATCACGAATAGGTACATTTGTATACACGATGCCCGAAAAATTCTAACTGTCAAAATTCAAATAAAAATTAAATCAATAAAACATACAATGTAATATATTCGTCAATCTTCTAAAACGGTTGGGTTATTTGTGGTCAAAGAGAGTTAAAAATAGGTACATTTCCTGGAAACTACTGTGACCCAATTTCCGAGAACTGACCAGCGGATTTGCATAATTTGCATCTAACGTTAAACATAGGGACTTAAAAGCGTCATGTTCATTATAAAAGCAATACTCATCTAAAACGATAATTATTGTTTTCAAGTGTTTATTATAATTTGATGTCAATTTGGACTTGAAGAAGTTTCACTGACAACGTTACTTGATTTAGGAACTAAAGCCAAATGCTGACAACTTGGTTAACTTAGAATGTGATGGAGACGAAAACTCTAGTTTACGTTTACCCATTATTACGACGTAGCACTATTATAGTTTTGGATAAAAATGATCAGTTTTTGTTGCTTAGGAATAGTCTGTACTTCAAAAATACCAACTTTCTTTTGATTACATTTGAGAAATTAGAATTTAGCTTGATGAGCTTGGGCACTACGCTTGGGACATAAAGATATTCAATTGATGAGAAATTTAGTGAACTCATCAGTTCATTCTTAATTGGCCTTAATTATATCCATTTATTAATCATCTAACCTGCAAATAACCAATTATTACATAATCACTCTTTACCTGATATTCGGATTAGATGAGATCGGACACTACTTGAGCAGAGCAAACATAGCAGACCACATAAATGAAATCGACAAGATGTTGGCAGATGGTGGCTCCATTGTATTATATTCAGAGAAACAATTAGAAGATCTTAGGAGTATGTGTTGTACTGGACAATCAATTTTAGATTTTAGACATCGACAAGACATTCAACCTGTGTGATATGCATGTCACGGCATCTTGTTATAAACAAACATCAGTAAAAATGGAAACAACAGGCGAACGACCGATATTTTTGGGCCCGATTTTTATTCATGACAATAGTGACTTCCAAATTTTTACTCATTTTTTCCATCATTTGAAAATTAAACTTTTTGGAGCCAGTACAAATCATGTTTGCTCTTACTCCATAATACTTCTTGCTTAGAGGAGAAGCAACAAATACCAATTTTATAATCTGGTTTGACCTGACCAAAGCTTGAATCCATAATCTACTTCAATCAAGGAGAACACACTAACCATTACACCACTGGTGCTGTTATATTGCTGAATATCTACTCTTAGCGAAAATTACTTGCATTTTTGTTATTATTGAATGAATGTATTTGGCTTATTCAACGTTTGCAAGAAATATTCATCTTAAAAGTACATTTAGCTTCTCGAATGTCCTTGTTAGATATGCACATCTTTACTATTGTAATAAAAAACAATAGATTTCTGCCAAAGTTTTCCATCAAAATAAATATTTACATGTAAAATATTATTTTTTAGACTGATGAAGTAAATCCTAAAGCCTACCCATTGGCTGATCCAAATCTGACACAGAAAATCTTAGATCTGGTACAAAAGGCAGCTAGTTGTAAAGAATTAAAGAAAGGGGCCAATGAAGGTAAGTTTAGACACACATGTAAGATTGATAAGGGCTATCTGAGTGGATTGTGTCATATATTGGATGTGGTCTAGGGCGCTGGACATAAGGCTAAGCGAATGGTGCTGCAGTGTATCAATGGTGTGAGTTCAAATCCCGTCGAGGGAAGAACAAAAATTTGACAGCTCAAAAATCTAATTCTAACACTGTTTGGTTTTATTTTCAGATATATATATACATATATATATAGCAAATTTTTTGCATATAAATGTTTGGAAATATTACATTGCGTAAATCCCCAGCACTGGGTGCTGGTAAAGGTTCCCTGGGCTCAAGCCCATAGAACTGCTCAACGTGTCGTATTGGCAGATAGGAGCCCTCTAGATGGGAGGTTGTCGGGTTATATTACGGAAAGCATAGTGGGTAATATGATTGGAGAGTGTCTCGCTGACTGCACGCTAAAGATCTCTTGTAGATTTAAAAAAATGTAGGTGCATTGTAGCTGCTACAAAAGACAAAATGTTCGTCCCTACCCATTTCCCCATTCTTTTTCAATGGCAATCAAATGTTATTGGACCCATTCCTCCCCACATTTCTATATAGTTTTTATATATTATTGAACTTACTTGTTCTCGTCCCGCATATAGGAGAAATACTGGTCGCTGAACGTTAAGCAATAATCAATCAATCATAAATCCCCAGAATAATTTTTGCAAATGTGAAAGTTTTGAACATAAGAATCTATTGGGGAAATGCTATTTTCAATTGCTTGTAGAGTTTACACCAAGTATTTATAAACTGATTATTTCAGGAGGTAGCAAGTTTATTATTACTTCTATGAACACTAATTCCCGATGCCTCTGCTTCTGTAAATGATATTCCTGTACTCTTCACAATAGCTATTTTTATCTTTCTAATTGAGACCTTTATTTGTTACAGCCACTAAGACTTTAAACAGAGGGATATCTGAGTTCATTGTCATGGCAGCTGATGCTGAACCTTTGGAAATTTTGTTACATCTTCCATTGTTGTGTGAAGATAAGGTATTATTAATATTATTATTATTATTACCGTAATGAGGTGTACAAATACACTATCTTTTGGAGATTGGACATGCATATCCAAAACAAATTTTAGATGTGTATCAGAAATAAGCAAAAATAGCTACAAAAGCTGTAAAATGTTTAAAAGGAACAACTGAGAAATGTTAAAATATGTTCTTAGAAAACATAAATTAAGTCTTGATTGAACCCATAATGCACATGTATGATCATCGAATATTAAATAGATAATTTGGAACATGCCAGGCTATAAATATAACTAATTAAAATGAGTAGTCATCAAGAATATGGATCATTAAACAAATTTAATAAAATAATTATAAAAATGTATATGAAGTATGTTTAAATTGAAATCAATCATAATTAGTCCATGAAAATTATTCATGTAATGTAGTTTGCTGCAGAACACAGGACAATATTTATGATATATTGTGATTGTAAATATGTGGACTCAAATTGTATGAAGAAGGACATTGATGTTTAAAAATCAAACATAGCTTTTCTTTTTCTTCCAGAATGTTCCATATGTATTCATCAGATCAAAACAAGGTAAATTGAAATATACATGTAGTAACAAAGAGGTCATATATCAATATAACATATTCCTCCTCCTCTTGTATTGACTCAGTGAGGTTGCAGTGATGTCAACCTTATTAAAATCAGATCTCTTACTAGCTCCTCTTTACTGATATGTCACGTAATATGTGAGTAAGCTCCATTAAGGGTCACATGTGAATGACCTTATGTCATGAATATGTAATAATATGATAAATTCTGTTATGACCTTTTTCAGCCAATCAGATTGGTCGTAACATGCAAAGCAGTGTTATCATATTTTCACCATCACCCTTTTAAATGGCTGAAACATGGGGTCACTTGCATGCGAGCTGTAATAGGGTTTCATTAGATCTCCCATGTCAGGACATATTAGTAAAGGGGAACAAGAGAAAGATATTATTTTAATCAGATCACAGAAATGTTTACCTGTGTCATTGTCCATACTTTTGATGATAATTTTTTTTAGCACGTGTCATTTGTAATTTGTTTGGAGACATTCAGCATCTTTTGTCAATCACGAATATCTTAATATTTCTAATTAATTGACATTTCCACACAAGTGTATTAGGAAAGGAGAAAAAATAGATATTACGACTGCACTAACAGGCAAACATCACAGCCATTCATCAGGTTCACAATATCAATTTCATGACATAACAACAACAGCAACATGAGTAACAAATAGTGAACACAGAATCGGCTAACTCAACTCAACAGCTTTAGGGGATAATACTTTTCTATTTGGGAAGCTAAAGATCCCATTTTTTGGCAAATTGGGGAAACTTTCGTCAGGAAGAAAGGCCAATAATTAAAGGTAAATTTAAGTAAGCAAAATCACTTGGTAATCTGTTCATAGAAGCCTGTCTAAATTGAATAACTTTTTTGTTTGGAGTAGGCAGGTTAAATTTCAGGTCAAGTTTGAAATTCATAATTGTTCCTCAATAATTTAAACGATTATATCCTTTGAAGATGTAAATGTTCTTGTTTGTTTTTATTTCATGACATATTCAAACCAAATTAATACACAAGGAAGCTATATATGGACAATATCTCAGTTTAGTTCGTAAAAAAAACCAGAACCTTTCTTCTAGAATTTTTTTTTTAGAGAGTTAACCTCCTTCAGATGTCGAAAAGTGTGAAATTATTATCTTTAGTACACTAGCAAAGTAGTTCCCAAATTTAAACATAAATGTATTAAACCAAATGTATGCACAAACTATATATCAACCATACATTTGTATCGATCAAGTTCAAAAACTAGACCTTTTCATCTAGAATTCTAATAATGCAATTCAACTTGTGCATCTTGGATTGGTGTTGTTTTTTTTAATGATTTTAAATACTTTCCTTGCAAGTATTGTGTGTAAAAAATAAAAATTGTTTTGCAGCATTGGGAAGAGCATGTGGTGTGTCAAGACCTGTAATTTCCTGTTCAGTGACTGTGAATGAAGGGTCAAACTTAAGACCACAGATCCAAACAATACAACTGGCCATAGAGAAACTTCTGATATAAAAAAAAACCGAGGACAACTTACAAAAACAAATGATCAGAATCTTCCGGAAATTTTCTACGAAAATATGTTAAAAATCATGAAACAGCTTACCAATATCAGTAATAAGTTCGCCATAATTGTTATATGATGAACTAAGAATAATGTCTCCTGTAGTGATATCAAGACATTTACCTCCAAATTAAGATGCCAGTTCAGTTATAAACTATACATATATTTATAACAACCTACATTTGATATGGAGAGTTGATGTATAGGGAAGAAGATAATGAAATTCATGATTTACTGAAATTTGTCAGTATCAGTAATATAATAATGAATTGTCCATTACATTTTTTATTTCATTTCTATCTTTTACTTTTAATGCAAATCATCAAGGATTTTATTGTTAAGAATTTTTGTTTACATACCTGTATATCATGAATAAATAATCTTGATCATATTTTTATATTTTGTAATATATTAAAAATATTTTCCTTGTTTATGCCATAAATCTTTGTAAGTGTTAGTGGTGTACCGATCATCGGAAACATCGACTAATCAGTCGGACGTCATCATACGATCCGATGATCGATTCTTAAACCTTGTGGTCGATTCTGGCTTAACTTTGTTCTTTGGTTGGTTTTTAGATTTGTCGATTTTAGATTTTATTCGTTTCACATTGAAATCTGTAAAATTTTAATTTTTCAAAATGTGAGTTCCTCCCTTTGTTATCCCCTCGCTAACGAAGTTGCGAAGGGATATAGTAACGCTACCGTCCTTCCGTAACATCCTTGTGAACACTCTAGAATCAAGATCCTTCAATGGATTTTGACCAAACTTGGTACATACTTACTCCTTAAGAGAATCTGGAACCCTATTGATTTTCTAGGTCAAGATCACCAGGTCAAATTTTTGAGACAATTCAGTATGCACTTTGTCATCGCAAATTCTCCTACATGATTAATCAGAAGTTCATGGAACTTTGTACATTGCAAGATCCTAATATGAAGATGTGCACAATAGTAGTATATCCCAGTCCATTGAGGTTTACCCCTGATATGCTTTTTTGGACTTAGAAATTTTGAGACAATTCACCATGCACTTTGTCATCACAACTCCTCCCACATGCTTAATGAGATGTTTGTGAAACTTAGTATATTGCAAGATCCTAATATGAAGATGTGCACATTAGTACCATATACCGGTCCATTGAGTTTTTCTAGAGTTATGCCCAAAACTATGCACTTGTACATCCTTAGATTCTAATGTGCAGTTATGTGCATTCAAACATAGAAATTCACCATTTGAACTTTTCTTCACGAAATATGGTTTTGATATTGGACTGATGGATCTTCACGAAATTTTGTTATTTTCAAGATCAAAGGTCAAGGTCACTGGGTCAAATGTTTAGGTGAGGGGATATGCCACGGTTTGCATTGCCCTTGTTTCTATTAAAATGCTGTCATGTTTAAAACTTGACAAGTTGATTGTTTACCTTTGAAAAAGCTACAAATAACTCAAGTTGTGTTAAAATAATAAAAAAGATAATCCAACAACACATTTGGTACAGGAAGTGTCTGTTTGATTATTTTTAGATTTGGGATTTAATTTTCACCTGGTACACTTTTTGAAATTTGTCGTGATACTTGTGACAGTTTTGTCTTCACAAGTTAAATTTTCTTTATTGCATAAATAAAGCCTTTTTTAGCTCACCTTGCCAAAGGCAATGTGAGCTTTTGCCATCACTTGGCGTCCGTCGTCCGTTAACTTTTCACATTTTAATCTTCTCCTCTGAAACCCCTCAACCATATGAACTGAAACTTGGTAGGAAGCATATATGGAAGGTCCTCTCTAAAGATTGCTCATTTTGTCCCGATCCATTAACATACATGGCCGCCACAGGCAATTCTTGTTTCTGATTGGCCTATTTTTAAAAATCTTCTCTGAAACTGCTTGACCAAATGAACCGAAACTTGGTAGGAAGCATCTATGGAAGGTCCTCTATAAAGATTGCTAATTTCATCTTGATCTGTTAACAAACATGGCCACCACAGGCGATTCTTGTTTCTGATTGAGTGATATCTAAAAATCTTTTTTTTTTTTTTTTTTTTCTGTTACAAGGGAGATAACTCTAGTTTAAATATAGATACATTTTGTATCTATTCAAAATGCAGTTATCTCTGAATTGAATTACAGATAAATATGCCTCTAAAACCCCTCAACCAAATGAACTGAAACTTGATAGGAACCATCTATGGAAGGTCCTCTATAAAGAATGCTCATTTCGTCCCGATCCATTAACGAACATGGCCGCCACAGGCGACGCTTGTTTCTGATTGGCTGATTTTAAAAAATTCTTCTCTTCTGAAACCGCTAGGCAAAATGAACCGAAACTTGGTAGGAAGCATCTATGGGCGGTCCTCTATAAAGTGTGCTCATTTCGTTCCAATCCATTAACAAACATGGCCACCACAGGCAATTCTTAGTTCTGATTGGTCGATTTCTAAAAATCTTCTCCTCTGAAACCGCTTGGCCAAATGATCGGAAACTTAGTAGGAAGCATCTATGGAAGGTTCTCTATAGAGGTTGCTCATTCCGTCCCGATCCATTAACAAACATGGCCGCCACAGGCGACGCTTGTTTCTGATTGGCTGATTTAAAAAAATTCTTCTCTTCTGAAACCGCTAGGCAAAATGAACCGAAACTTGGTAGGAAGCATCTATGGGCGGTCCTCTATAAAGTGTGCTCATTTCGTTCCAATCCATTAACAAACATGGCCACCACAGGCGATTCTTGTTTCTGATTGGTCTATTTCTAAAAATCTTCTCTGAAACCACATGGCCAAATGAACCGAAACTTGGTAGGAAGCATCTATGGAAGGTCCTCTTATAAAGATTGCTCATTTTGTCCCAATCTGTTAACAATCATGGCCACCACAGACAATTCTTTTTCTGATTGGTCAATTTCTAAAAATCTTCTCTGACACAGCTTGGCCAAATAGACCGAAACTTGGTAGGAGGCATCTATGGGAATTGCTCATTCCGTTTTGATCCGTTAACAAACATGGCCGTCGTAGACAATTCTTGTTTCTGATTGTTTGATTTCTAAAACAGCTTTTTCTCTGAAACCACTTGGCCAAATGATATCAAACTTGGTAAGAAGCATCTATGGACGGTCCTCTATAGAGATTGCTCATTTCGTTTTGATCCATTAACAAACATGGCTGCCACAGGCAATTCTTGTTTTAGATTGGTCGCCTTCTTCTCTGAAACTGCTTTGCCAAAATGAACCGAAATCTGGTGGGAAGCACCTATAGGCTATGGAAGGTTCTGTATTAAGTTTCCTCAGAGCAGAATGAAAGGTGAGCGACACAGGCTCAGCTCGGTGTGCTGAGCCTCTAGTCTCATTCTTCTGTGTTTTAACATTGATTACAATTGCTTTGTCAATCGATATCAGCTTTACCATAAAACGCAGATTATTTGCAAGAAAGGAGCGACTTGCAAAAAGAAACAAGGTGACTTGAATTTCGCTTTGGAGTCGAGGGAGGGCGATTTCAGCAGATATAGGGTGAGAATTTCGCCTGGTTTGGTGAGCCCTGCTTTCAACAATATTTCAGTTATATCCTTGCGTTTAGTTTTAATGGATGGAGGTACCCGGAGAAAACCACCAACCTGTCGGAAGTCGCTGACAAACTTTATCACATAATGTTGTATCGAGTACACCTCGCCTGAGCTGGATTCAAACTCACAACGTTAGTGGTGATGCTACATCTGAAAGAATATAAACTATAAAGTAACTTCATATTTGCTAAATGTTCTCTATGTTTCTAGAACATACACTGAGTTAAGTACATCGATGTAGTCTTAAAAATGTATATTTCTGTAATTAGATTTTCTACAGGAATTTGGTAGAAAAAATGAACCTCAGAGAGACTTTTTTCTAAACTAAAACAATACTTTTTGTGGTGTACAAAATGTAAAGACACAGTTTATGTTGGAGAAACGTAATAACATTTGGAGAATGACGGAACACTTTAAGAACATAGAACATTAGCCAGACATGGTGGTTGGCAACCATTTTAATTCTTATGACCACTACATATATATAAATGACTTCACATGCACAATTGTTGAATGCATTTACACAACTAAAAAAAAATTATTTCAGAAAATGGAAAAATTATAATGGATTCACAAGCTTGAAACTTGTAGAAAAGACAAAAATAAGTATATTATGTTGTAATTATAAAGATATTGATGAACAACTGGATTTCAAAATATTTGAATTCCTTCAATGGTAAATTTCTTGGAAGACTCTTTTACCTATTATTAGTGCAATTGTGGGGAGATTTGTTGAACATTCATACACTGTCTTGTTCTTTTATTATTGAAAAGGTTTCTGTGACCAAATAAATGAGACATGTTTTAGTTAATCAAAACGGCAGTTCCTCTTGTATTTGAATTGAAGTATTCTTGTAAAATTCCTATTCAATTCTAAACATTAGCACAGACTGTAATGGAGAAAATTTCAAAAATGGCATGAAACATTATTTTGATATGTAGATATTTAGGGCCCCAGTGTCTATGATTTTGAGCCCTTGTGGTCCAAAGTTTAAAATCGGCATGTAATGAGAATAAATTGTAAAATCTTTTTAAAGTCAGAATTGATTTATTTTTATATATTGGGGAACGACCATTTAACTTGAAGGAGGGGGGGGAGTTCTGTTTTTTTTCTAAAAAAAAATATTCTGATTCCCAATGTTTCTGAAAAAAATATTCTGATTTTGATGGAGGAAAAAAAAATAATCTGATTCAGAGTTTTTGTCATATAACCTAATGTTAAATTCTGGAAAAAAAATAATATTCTAACTCTGAACGAAATAAAAAACCCTGCAAGTTAAATGGTCGGTCCCTTAAAAGTTGCCAATATTCGATGTTTTATACTAATTGCAGTTGAAATTTTTCATAAAATCATACGTAAATAGCCTAGAACGAAGGAAATACGTTGCTGTTCGATTTTCTTCCATCCAGTCAAGACTCCAATGTTTACACGCACAATATTCATACGACCTACACAGTGAACTCATCACGCCGGGTATTCGGATACTTGGAACCGGGTCGAACACTAAGAACCGGGTCAGACAAGTGACAACAACGTTTTCGGGTGAGTATGCTATTTTTTTCCTCAGCGACCGTCAGCGATATTAACAACAGAAATAAATTGACACATCGTCTGCTATTAACGTACTAGGTTTATGCCAAATTTTGAGTATTATAAGTGGATAATAAATCGATAAGAACGTTTTAATATCGGAAGTTTCAGAAAAAATATGTGAATCTTTAACTTTAGTCGCTTATATCTACTCATGGAGAGCGAGTTCCATGATTGTTTTGGTCGATATACTTCCCATAATCTATACTAGACTATTCATTAAAAAATAGGCTTTTGACTTGCGGTTTCTAGCGCAACATCTATCTTTTAATAACAACGGGTGCATGAAATCGGACACAAAGGACCGCGGGTAACCTTAAGTGAAAGACACTAAGAACCGGGTCACACAAGTAACAACAACGTTTTCGGGTGAGTATGCTATTTTTATCCTCAGCGACCGTCAGCGATATTAACAACAGAAATAAATTGACACATCGCCTTTGCTATTAACGTACTAGGTTTATACCAAGTTTTGAGTATTATAAGTGGATAATAAATCGACAAGAACGTTTTAATATCGGAAGTTTCAGAAAAAATAAGTGAATCTTTAACTGTAGTCGCTTATATCTACTCACGGAGAGCGAGTTCCATGATTGTTTTGGTCGATATACCTCCCATAATCTATACTAGACTATTCATTAAAAAATAGGCTTTTGACTAGCGGTTTCTAGCGCAACATCTATCTTTTTATAACAACGGGTGCATGAAATCGGACACAAAGGACCGCGGGTAACCTTAAGTGAAAGACACTAAGAACGCGGGTGTCGGACACTAAGAACCGGGTCACACAAGTAACAACAACGTTTTCGGGTGAGTATGCTATTTTTATCCTCAGCGACCGTCAGCGATATTAACAACAGAAATAAATTGACACATCGCCTTTGCTATTAACGTACTAGGTTTATACCAAGTTTTGAGTATTATAAGTGGATAATAAATCGACAAGAACGTTTTAATATCGGAAGTTTCAGAAAAAATAAGTGAATCTTTAACTGTAGTCGCTTATATCTACTCACGGAGAGCGAGTTCCATGATTGTTTTGGTCGATATACCTCCCATAATCTATACTAGACTATTCATTAAAAAATAGGCTTTTGACTAGCGGTTTCTAGCGCAACATCTATCTTTTTATAACAACGGGTGCATGAAATCGGACACAAAGGACCGCGGGTAACCTTAAGTGAAAGATACTAAGAACGCGGGTGTCAGACACTAAGAACAAATCGTATGCAAGGGCAGGTCGGGGATTTAAGCCGTGGATGGCCAACATAGGATTATAATCCGGCGGTTGTCAGGCGAGACTGGTAAATTTAAGTCGTTCCTTGTGCAATTTATTTAATAAGATTCCTGTTTTAAGGATGTTTGGATATGGAAAAATGTCCTAATTTATTTAAGATGGCTTGAATTTATTGCCGTTTTACCACGGGTCAGTCACCTTATTTCAAATATTTTAAAATATAGGCGTAAAGTGACTAACCGTGGTAAAACGGATGTTCTCTCAAAGCCTTTAAAACGTCGTATTAGAATGGGTTATACATGTATGATATATGAAACAAAATTCAAATAGACATGAGAATCATGAATAATTAGCTGTTAAACATGTGGGGTTTAATCCCCCAACTTCTGTACATTACGCTCGTTCCTAGGGAATTACTCTACACTCAAAGCAGTTTTTTATTGTATATTCTTTTATGCTCAAAACCTACAAATGTAAGACTTAAAAAAATAACAAAGCAGTACTATCATTAAAAAAGTCAAAGTAAATTTTGTTGTACACTATTTACTCCACACCTCCGCTTGTGATAGTGCAATATTATAACCTATCTTTTCCCTTTTTCAAACAGAAATGTCAGAGGAACCCATCGATGATATTGAACTGGAGGAGGCGGAGCCAGTTGACGGGTCCTTTTTGGACGTATCTCTTGTAGAAGAGGTGAACTCAAATTCACAAGAGAACTACTGCTGCGGTGTTTGTAATAAGGTTTTCAGACGTAAAGCCCATTTGGTACGGCACAGTTCACCTTATATTTCAACGGATCAAAAAAACCTCTCTCCGATGTTCCATCCAAAACCTGTCCAAAGTTGCGGATCCCGGACATAAAGCGGAGGAATTTTCCATGAAATAACCGATATCCAATTTGTCAATTTGCATGTTCATAATTCAGATTAAACACCAATATTCCTTTTGAATCATAGCCCATATATTATTCAATGCATTGTTACGGGTTTTAACTTAGAACAGATTTGCATGACCCCGTTCTAGTCACTCTGTGACCTAGATCCGGACACAATTTCGAACGACATCATAATAACCTTTCTAGTGTAAATTGTTTAATGACAACTGTTAAAATTGAAAGAGCATTCATTCATTTACGTTCACATATCTATTTGTATATAACACACATGCCACAAACATAAAAACCTTTCCTTTATTCATACCATAAATGTGTGCCAGTTTGCATTCGGAATTCCTTGGACTCTTCAATGAATAAGGTACATCACGGATTTTGACATTTTGGGATAGATCAAGGTAAGGAAAATGTATTATATTGACTGTTTTTGTTTTAATTTCAACGTGTTCTACATATGCATAGAACCAGGAGATCATATTCTTTCCAATTACAGGCATAAGATAACAAAATATGCGTACCTCAATGAATTTTAGCGATAGATTCCAAGTGCAATTGTCGATCGTTTTCTGTTTACAAATATGAAAACCCGTCGTCTGCAACATTCAACAACTGCGCATGAATAATTTTCTCCCAAAACACGAGTAATTTAGCGGGGTATCTATTTATAAAAGCATTTTTTTAATTCATGTTTTGAAGGAACAATTAGGGGACATACTTTTTATTTCGTTCGTAATTGCGTCCGGTGAGGCTATTATCTTTTATTTTGAATGAATTCTGTAGCCGATTTGTTATGGCGGTCATTTTACCTACGCCGCTCTTCCATCGGGAGTTTCGTAGAAAGAGATTTGTTTATTAGAATTTTATTAAAAGTTTATTTCGATTTTGCATAGAGTAAAAAATCAAAGAATTGGGAATTTTTCATTGAAATAGATTACTTTTGCGTTTCTAAATTATCAATTGTTCTATTTTTTAAACTTCCGGTGAGCAGATTTTGGCTATCAATATAGAAGGAAAAATCGGACAGCTTACCGTTAGAAGGACTTCGTCCTTTATAATTAGTGAATGTAATCCGCGTTCTTAGTATCCACGGACACACAAGATCCCGCGTTCCATTGTATCATAACCCGCGGTCCTTTGTGTCCGATTTCATGCACCCTTTGTTTAAAAAGATAGATGTTGCGCTAGAAACCACTAGTCAAAAGCCTATTTTTTAATGAATAGTCTAGTATAGATTATGGGAGGTATATCGACCAAAACAATCATGGAACTCGCTCTCCGTGAATAGATATAAGCGACTACAGTTAAAGATTCACTTATTTTTTCTGAAACTTCCGATATCAAAACGTTCTTGTCGATTTATTATCCACTTATAATACTCAAAACTTGGTATAAACCTAGTACGTTAATAGCAAAGGCGGATGTGTCAATTTATTTCTGTTGTTAATACCGCTGACGGTCGCTGAGGATAAAAATAGCATACTCACCCGAAAACGTTGTTGTCACTTGTCTGACCCAGTTCTTAGTTTTCGACCCGGTTCCAAGTATCCGAATACCCGGCGTGCTCATTCGGTAAAGCGTTTGCACATGTGTGAAATTGTTTGTTGAAGGAAAAGCACATGGCACAAACAAAAAATATTGACGGATTCTACACGAAAACGACACAAAAAGGAGGATTCAGCAAGCTTTGTGTAAAAATTAAAAAAAGATATTATACCGACCTACTCCATTTTTCAACACTAAGCATAATTTAGTATCTTTTTTCGGCCGAATCGTATTTTGACAGTAGAATTGCATCGTAGTTTTTTATATATTCTTTTTTTCAGGAGAAAGCGCTAGGTGATATCTCTTAAATTAGAGACTAAAATAATGAACTTCACTGTGGGGTTTTTTCGAAAAAAATATAATCAAGTAAACTCAAGTGTTGTCAATAATATGCAATACAATTTGTTTACAATTTTCCCTTTGCAGAGTTTGGGTTTGTTTTTATTGATTTCATCACGTATTTCCGATTTAAGTGTCATTCTTACTAAATACCATTATATAATATTAACTGATTACCCCGGGATCCAATTTCATAGATATATTTCTTAAATTATATTAATTCTAAAGAATGTACATGCAACATACAGAAGAACATGCTTCCTGGTTATTTATAGCAGTTGTCAGTATTCGGCAAACTTCGGTGTGTTAATGGCGATTCCACCGACAGACATTCAAATTCTTTTCACTAATTACGACATTTATAACATATTTTTTAAACCTGGCTTCTTGTTCAGAACATTTTATTAGTATAAAACATCGAATATTGGCAACTTTTGATATAAACAAAACAAATCAAGTCTGTATGCCTTTAAGAACCAAGGATGTTATAAGTTTGATTGTGTTTGGCATGAAGCGATATTAACATTAGATATTGTACTATTAAATGACCCAAGATGTATGCAATTCAAGTCCTTTCAGTCAAAATAGAACAAATGCTACAATATATTATATAATAGTTCAATAAATCTTATTTCCCATGTAAACAATACAGACAGGTTACCCATGGCGGAAGGACAAAACCCAACATACACTCATCACAAACAATTTATCCAATTGGATCCCATTGCCCACAATTTATTGTTAACTTTCAGAGTACATTCTGCTTATTTAGACATGGCTATGAAATATTGAAGACTTGCAAAAGCAAAAGGCCAGGTAAGCATACAAATAAATAACATGAAGCACATTGAATGAAGAGGAGAGCTCAGACTCAGAAACTGAGTTTGGAAGAACAAATCCTGCTTCAACCACTGTTCTTGTCAAAACTAGTTTGAAGCCATGAACCAGGAGAGTGACTTGTATTTTCTAAGAATAATCATGATCTGTATGTTATCAAAGACATGATTTTGATAATAGCCTAATCAAGCACACTAGAAAGAAACGTTCAAATGCACAGGGATATCATTAGATACGATAACGTAACCCTCAGTCCGCTTGTGCTCCAGTGAGGAGAAATACAAGCGGACTGATGGTTACGTTATCGTATCTAGGATATCCTAATCAATCTTGCACACAAGCACAACCAAATATAGACTAGAAGATGAAGACAAAATGTATGTTATCAAAGACATGATTTTGATAATAGCCTAATCAAGCACATTAGAAAGAAACGTTCAAATGCACAGGGATATCCTTAGATACCGTAACCCTCAGTCCGTTTGTGCTCCAGTAAGGAGCACAAGCGGACTGATGGTTACGTTATCGTATCTAGGATATCCTAATCAATCTTACGGACGTAATTTACATTATAAGCATAATACAATGTCATAATAAACCTCTCAATAAATCAACTTGTTATATTGGACACTGTCTAAATTAAAAACTACATTTGGTAAGACCATCTTGGACAGAAGGAGGGGGTGTCACATATCGTTTACTTTAAAAAGGCAATCGGAGACCAATACTTGTATAATTTGGTATGGTGGTATCAGAGATCAAATAAAAAAGTGAACAGCTCACGATGACGGATGTCAGTTAAGGAATAATCAAGAGCATTATGAGCATTAGGTCACATTATCCCATTATTTTTAATGTTTAGAAGGATTATTGGGGAAAAGTTGCAAGTCATATTTTTAGGTGCTTAAGTGTAACCATATGTCGAAGACATCATTAGAAGATTGTTTGCTTTACATTTTGTCTTGTAGTATGATAATACAAGAAAGGTGATGAGACCGAGAAATCATCATTAGCAACAAAACAAAACTATTGAAAAGTACGCACATCCGGGATCTTCGTTTGGTGTAATTGACCTACTTTCCTTCGACAAGAGTAGCAGACGAACAAATTGGATATATATATATTTATAACATTTCGGAAAAGTGGAAAAAATGTCGGAGGACCAACCCATCTTAGTTCAACTAAGGAGAAGGGACTCTTCTATTCAGTGGGGATTTCGTATGAATGGCGGCAGAGATCAAGGATCTATTTTATATATTCAAAAGGTAAGTTTTTAGAGTTCATAGTTGCAGTTAAGTATATCTATGAAGGTTATAGATGAAGGATGCTGCTTTTGATAACAATAGTATCTTATCTTCGTTTATACAGATGGATCTGAGTGGGAGGTGGCATTATCTATTTTGCAGACGTAAAATATATAAGTTTTATGATAAAGATCTTTTCTGATGTGAAAAAAAACCACCTAAATTGAATAAGATTTTTAATATACGCAGAAATTAGTTTTGTCCCAGTTCAAGCGTTTAAAAATTTGTGATGCTAAAAAAAATCGGAGCTTCGTGGATATAAAAATTGCGTCTGTTTGGTGAAAAAATCCCCCCCCCCCCCCCCCCCATTTGTACAATCGTATGTCTGTATTGTATATCTGTGACCAATGTGTAGATGCGTTGAGGACATCTGCATTATATAAAATCATATAATAGTCGGCGTACTACTATTTGTTTTATTGCATTTACAGTATACAAAAAAAATGTATTTACAAATGACAAACATGTTCAAATGTTTAAAATATATTAAAGACCACAGGCGTACGTTTTTCATTTATCATCTTAAATCATTACAATTTCAACAGAAATATTTTTTGTGCAATATTTAATCAAAATAAAATGCATATCCTCAAGGTAAATTGTACCACCAATGTGTAGACAAAGGGGGTATGTTTTCTTCATTTTATCGTTAAAAATCTGTGATTACTTCTGAATTATTTACACATTCCATAGTTGATATACAGGATTTATTTGAAGATATGCTTAATAATAGTTAAATTAAACTTTAATGTGGTCACATACAAAATACTGGAGTATGAAGTTTAGTGTTTAGTACTGGAATCTCCGATCATACAATTAAACTATTTTTTCAATTGAAATGAATGCCAATAGAATTTCAAATCATATAAGGCGATAAAAATCTGACCCTATTAAAACGCCTGTTTGTACAATTATAAGATCAAATTTACTTTTATATGTCATTTTAACATATTTATACGAGGTGAAATTCTAGTTTTTTAAACTATCACTATATACAGGTTATTTTCCTCTCGTAAATTAGTTTATATAAATAATAATCTTTTATTGCATATAAAACCTTTTTGGGTATATTTTTATATAAAAAGGGCATCACTTGTTGAGGAAAAAAAGATGTCGATATCAGACCTACTCAGTTTGTATGCATGTGTCAAATGCAGTAATCGTAGCATCGAAAAAGACGATTTGTCTTTGGTTGACACAATTAGAAGCGACACTAAACAACAAAGTTAGCATTTTAAATACAATATCAAGAAAAAAGCTTTTGATCCTCGTTCATCGTTTCGTAATTCGTTTGAAGACCTAATTATTATAAAGAGTAAAGACTATAAAGAATATAACCTAGAGGATACCTGATACTGGTTGTTGTACGCCCTCATTATTCATAACAATCATTACCGTGACAAAAGGCTATTTTTCAACTGTTCACTGGTATACATCTTTACAACGCTAATTAGTGTATTTGGGACATTTAACATGTACGTTTTAACATTAAACATGAAAATATTATACTTTTGACATATAGTATAACTGAAACTGAAGTGGATTTTTGACCGGTTATTTAATAGTGATATATGGGATGATTGCCAAGACTTAGAACGTAAAAAATAAAATGGGTAGCGAGTTCAATTAGGGAATGACCATTAAACTTGAAGAGGGGGGGGGGGGGGGGGGGGGGTTATGGTTTTTTTTCTAGAAAAAATATTCTGATTCCCAATGTTGTTGAAAAAAATATTCTGATATTTTTGGAGGGAAAAAAAATAATCTGATTCAGAGTTTTTGTCATATAACCTAATGTTAAATTCTGGAACAAAATTTCGCGCTTAGCGCGACAAAAAAATTAAATATTCTAACTCTTGTGTTGTCCGAAAAAAAAATTATGAACGAAACAAAAAACCATAACCCCCCCCTTCAAGTTAAATGGTCGGTCCCTTACGGCGACTAAATTTAGTAAACAACCGATAGAAAACAGGTAGAAAGTGGTAGTTTTGAATCTAAGCTTCTCACTGCTGCAAATCTTCAAAGTCTCTGCGAATATGCACACTTAATGTCAAATGTATAGATCTTGTCAGATTTCATTGACTTCAAGCTACGTGAACAGTAGATCATGATAGGTGTTCATTATCATTTTCATTGACATGATAAATTAATTCTACTGTGCATCGTTTTGCTGAATTGTCAAAAGTTTTACTTGCCAAGTTTTTGTTAGTAATATTACGAAAAACTGCTCTACCAGATGTATAAAATCAACAACAATATTATTGATAGCCTTGACAACTATCACAGTTAGATATACATGTAGATTTCTGTCTCCCTATAACTGTCTCACATAAAACATGTTATTGCCACTTAATTTCAACGATTAAGGGGAAATTGTTACAATTATTAAGGGTTGTCAGATTGTATATAGTGCACAAGCAATGAACTTCATATGTATACGCTATTTAATTTTTCATAAATATCTGCTGTAGCTACATCCCTTTTCCTATTGTTTAAACAAATTATTGAGTTTATTTTCCAAATTTAATATTTATAACACAGTGATTTTATTGTGATATTTCAGAATTTTGTACAATTTTATTTAAAGGGGAGACATTTAAATATTCCGAGAGAGCAACGTTTATGCTCACACTGTAAGTGTATAGATGACGAGAAGCATTTTCTTTTACATTGCACGATACATTTTGAATTGAGGTCTTCTTTTTTAAACATTTTGAACAACGAAAATCAAATTTTTAATAACTTATCAGAATCAGAAAAACTTTAACATATTTTAAACACATCAACACCATCTCAAGTAAATAAACTGGGTTCCTTTTTAAAAAAGTCATTAGAACTGAGGACGGGGGACTCGTAACATATTTACTTGAAAATGTAGATTTTATGTTCTCTTTGTTACATGTTTATTTGTATAATTTGTATAATTGTCACAAACTGTATTGTTTAATGACAATAAAATTTTGAATTTGAATTTGAATTTGTATTTAATCTTATGACATTCTAAAGTAAAGTAGAATAAAGTAAATTTTATTTAAAGTCATTTAACAAAGAACATGATCTAACTGTTCTACACTCTCCCACAGTTGTAATACATTATTTGTGAACACCGATATCTTTTTTTGTCAACGATTCATAAGCACACCAGGTATTGATAAAAACAATATATTTGTTTTATTTTGGTCTATTGAATTATTAGCACTTAAGCTTGCTTTAGCAATCAATCTTGCGAATACTATTCTGACATTTTTTCGGACGAATCTTCTCCATAAATATGTATGCAATAATGATCTGCACGTGGTTAGTTAGGCTCCAACAGGTAGCTCGCATTCTACAGACAAAATAAGTATACTTAGAGAAAGATAACATATGTAAACGCCAGTGTTAATATAGATGCACATTTTGACTGCCTAATCTGTGCTAACTTCATCAGATCTTTGAATGGGATTAGATAAATACATTAAGACAAATGCATTCAATTAATTTGTTAGACAAGAGATATTTTTGAAGACAAGGCATTGCAATCCTTTAAAATGAGATTTATTTAGGCTATAATTTGATAGTCTGGTCGTGAACCCATCCACCATTTTTAATGAGGGGAAAAAGGAAACCGAATGGAATAGTTATACATATTGACGTTGACATAGAAACGACATTCCACATTAAACCATAGTAGAATCAAAGGTCAAGCACAGGGTTTCAAGCGTCCGTTACTTTATTTTTCCCATATTTTTCATCGCCCCCTTATTTTCCTTGCAAAATATCTAAAATCCTAAAAAGAATATTAAGATATTATCACAACTTTACTTCCATCCTCATCATTTGCTTTTTTTTACCTTTAGCTTTAAACTTTCCAAAAATACCTTTCTCAGAAATCACAGTATAGCAAATGAATTGAAACCAAACTTGAAGGGAATGTTACACGGGTGGTTTTTATTTATAATTGCGATTTTCTGTTGGTTTGGAAGTTGTACGCGTACGTGAATGCTAGGCTAATTCTGCTGTTTGTTTGGCTGAAATATCTTCTTCCCATAATCCATGTGTACATGGTATTAATGTTCCCAGAAACTTTAAACTTGATTGAATGTAAACTGCATGAAGAATCATTGGATGGTCCAATACAAATTTTGTTCATTTTTCTGTGTTAATGAAAAAATCCATGATGGCCACCACCACAGGACAAAGTTTAAAAGTTTAAATCATTCTTCTCTGAAACCACACCACCTTTTGAAGGCAAGTTTGGATAGAATGTTCGCCACAAAATTAATTGTGTATGTGTGTTAGATATCCACAATAGCCACTACTGTTGGATATAATTGTACACGGAACCTATGGAGGGTTTGAACAAACCAATGTACTCTTGTTTTTGCTTGCAGGTACACACCTCTACTATTTAATATCAACTGCTTAATCTGTAAGTTGAAATGTGTTTTAAAACTATCAAGACTTTGTTGACAAACATTTAACCATAAGAAAAAAGACAGTTTTGGAACCTTTTCCGCTCTGAAAGGGTAACATGAACTCAACATTTTGACAAAGGTTGCATTATAATATTAATTTATGATTGAAAACTGTAAGGGGTACAAGATGGTAATTCTTACTCTGTCATATGAATTCAGCATGTATTAGTCTTCACCACGGTGTGAAGATGTATTCGAATATTAGTAGTTTACATGAAATCTTATAATTAGTGTATTTAGACAAATAATATATTATATTTGATTTATTAAGGTCAATTGTAGGATGATATATGATGAGTCTTTGTTAAGTAGAGTGGTTTCCGAGTATTCTTCTAAGTGGTTCAATCATTCTGTGACGAATGTCTTTCTTGCATTACGAACAAGGATGGTCGACAATTCAACTACAGGAGCGGATCAGGGGGGGGGGGGGGGGGCTCCCCCCTAAAATTGGAAAAAATATGACTTTTTGGCGTAAAATCGTGATTTTTCATACGAAATATAAAAAAAAAATTTAAGTGCGACCTTCCTAACTTGAAATCCTGGATCCGCCCCTGAACTAATATCAACAAAAACGAAGAACAATCTCTCACCACAAACCATGTATTTATTTAGTAGTATATATATATATTATACTTAACCTTGAGAGGGTCATTTTTTGTTTTCATGGATTCTTATTGATTTTGACATTAATTTTATGTTTAAAATACCAAGAAAAGGAAAAGCATTAGAGCTATGTAACTAAAAATGACCCCTCAAGAATGGTCCGTTCAAACTAATGTAACTACAAACGATTCTTGTCATATCGACGGTTTTATTCATATGGTAATAAGTGATTTAAGGAATTACCTTTAAAAATGTTGGAGTGTAGCAACGACAGGACGGACAGGGGAGACATACAACGGGATAAAACAATCAAGTACCTATGTATAGTAAGATGATAAGTTAAGGGAATAAATTATAATATCTGTAGCATGATATATAAGAACACAAGTGTATTAGAAATAGAGACCGTAAGAAAGAAAGCAAATGCACAAATGAAAAGACAATACAGGCGCATTGTCGGCAAATATAAAATGTATTTGTACGAGCTTCAGAAAGGAGAAGAAAAGTGAGCCTCGAGAACCTCTTTTGAATTATGTTATGATCTCTAGTACTCTCGTCGTTTGACATTGTCGACTTTTGGAGCTATTTACAAATCATTGCTGGAGTACCTGCATGTGTATCTTTAGTTAAGGAAGGAAAGTATAAACAATGATGGTCAACAATTCCAACAATATCAACAAAACCAACAATCACCTCTCACCTCAAATCATTGAACACAAACAGACACTGACCTATGATGTTGGAAACCCAGGACTTGCCTTGGAACACGCACAACAATGTGGTGGGGTTAATATATCAAGTGATGGTCAACAATTGCACCAATATCAAGAAAACGAACAATCACCTCTCACCTCAAATCTTTACCCTGGCATGTGATGTTGGAAATACATGTCTTGTCTTGGAACAGGCACAAACTTGTGGCGGGGTTAAGCTTGTTAATGGGTTCCCGTTCCCTTCTTGATAATTGTATTACGTTAAGTGTAAAGATAAATCCACAGATTTGCTTTCATAAAAAACACCACATCCTATCACAACAAACACGAACAGTACAATATCAGGGTAAATGAATGATCGTAGCTAACAGACTACTAGATAGGAAGGTAGAATTTGTTAGTTAAAGCAGGGCCGTCTTAACAGCATTATAAATCCCCGTAGACAGAGCAGTGCACTGAGGCACTTACCCACACAACCACTCGCAGGAATAAAATTGTAAGTGGTCGATAAAATTAAACATATATTTAGTGTATTGATACTTCCAACAAAATCAGTGTTTAAACATTAAAAAACATGTTGTACACAACATACATAGATTAGCATGGGGGCCTATGCTCGTGGGGCCTCCTGACAACTGACCAGTGTGCCTATGCATTAAGACGGCATTGAGTTAAAGACTATTACTACTGTACCTTCATTTGTTTAATAACAATATCTTGCCTGAAGGTCTTTACTCGTCATAAAGAAACAAGTGAAAGGGCAGTCCTGTCGTATCGTGTGGTGTGAATGTGAAAACCAGGCAGGTAATAGTATATTTATAAGTCTTCATTGTCGAAAGTCAGCTTGCTATTGCAAAAGAGTCAACTTCACTTTATATATATCATTGAATCGCAACATATCGACACGTTGCTAGAATTTGAGTTTACTATACTTCTGTGACAAGTGTAGTGTAGTTTCTGACCACTGGATTACTCAGGCTCTTAAATTGCACCCGTGTTTTGATGTACATGCGACATTTAAGAAAAATCTAATAATTTAAGAGCTAATTATAATAACAATGGGACCATATCTCAGTGTTGTAGTGGTTACCATGCTCGCCTCGAGTGCCGAAGATCGTGTCCTTGTTTCTCTGACTGTCAAACCAATGACTATAGAATTGGTATGGGTTGCTACTTTGCTGTGCACACAACGTTCAGCTGTATATCATGGGCAAATTACTGAATCTTGTTTAGCTGAGCGACATGCCTACCTGCTTCAGTTGAGTTAGCACTGTGAAAATCCAACCATGGCATCATGTTTGTTTATACCAAAGCACGCATCGAGAGAGAACACATTTTGTTTTGTTTTTTGTTTTTATATAAGATGACGATGAAGCCGAAAACATATCCTTTAGGCTTTAATCATAATTTTCAGTCACAAAATCTACCACAGTAACCTGTCTCTGTCTTTGTATCTTTACTATCCACAGGGATATATTTATATATCCACATGGATAGCAAAGATACATTGAATGAGAATGATGATCGAGAAATAAACGTTAGTTAAACTATCGTGGTTTTTTTTCTTCAGATGTCACGTAATGGTGTTGCGGACAGGAGTGGGATGCGGCCTGGAGACGGAATTTTACAAATAAATAATGTACCAGCTACCTATTTAGATCACGAACAAGCTAAAATGGAAATAATCCGAAGTGGGAATGAATTGGATTTCGTAGTTCAAAGGTAATTAATGATTTCAATATGGCCACCAAGACTTGAAAAAAAATCATGACTGCAAGTTTTTTACACATCGTAAAAGTTTGGATGCAAGCTGTATCTCGGAAATCACTGGAATTTTAAGCGTTACTTACATACCATATATACAATGTTTCAGTTATAATGTGGCGGTTAGTTTTATTGATGGAGGAAACCGAAGTACCAGGAGAAAACCACCGATCTGCCGCAAGTCACTTACAAACTTTATAACATAGTGTTGTATCGAGTATACCTCGCCATGAGCGGGATTCAAAGTCACAACTTTAGTGTTGATTGGCACTGATTGCATATGTACATGTAGTTTTTAAATCCAACTACCAAAAGATCACGATTACGACGACCCTCGTTGATGAAGAGACTCATTATTTAGCATAGTTTAGTATGTATACACGTAGGTCAATAACACAGCATAATCTTATACCACCTTCTACCAGACTTATTATTTCTATTATGTATGCCAGTAAACAAACATATTAATACATCTCTTCAATATATAACTTTATGTAACATTAGTTTACATGCAGATTTATGCGTCACTCAGTACAGGGTAATTATGTAATTAACTGTAATTAGTAGCACGTTCTATTTTACGGGTTATTGCAATATACGACGCTGTCTAACGATGGCTAATTGCCTGCATCTCTAAGTATTTTTTTTAGCGCGACAAACAGCAGGTTCATTGGAAACAAGTATATTTACATATTATATTAGAATATTCCCATGCACGTCATGATATGTATAAATGTGCAATTCAAAGTGTGCTCCATCCTATTTTTAGTTGCGGACTTCCCAATGAAGTTTTGGACTTTTACCGTTACCATACTCAATATGCCGCCTAATTCTCCAAATTTGATCTCAAATGATCAAAGTTCTCCCTCAATGATTAGGGTCGGGTGAACTATTACAATCACCTTTACCTTGTTGTTTTTGTCTTCTTCGCCGTCGGTAAGCGTTTGTAAATAACCACCAGGTCAATTGTAATCAACCATGTTAGAAAAATCCGTTGGATTTTAAATATATAAATGACAGTTTGCTACCACTTGCAACATTCTAAGATTAAAAAAAATATAAACTTCAGTCGAAAAAGCTTAGTAATACTAGTATCCATCTTTTATTTCAGAAATGCCATGGATGTAGGCCAAAACAGAGTACACCAAAACCAACATACAACCAAGCCTCGGTCTGAAGTAGATGAGGAATCGACAGTTTATAGAGGATATACTAACCCCAATGTTCAATCTAGGTCATTTAAAATATTACAAGAATCGTTAAATTACTCAGAGGCTCCTCAAGGTAATAATATAGAATTACAGGACACACGAGGGTTTGGATTCAGTGTAGACAGTGGAACCCCAAAACCACTTATTGTTAAACGTGTAGAGGTAAACAATTTACCTAGCAAATTGTCGTTTTCGTTTTGTTCCTGTTTTCGTCCATTATTTTATCAATTCCTTTTATTCGTCAATTATTTTATCAATTCGTGTTGTTTCAAGTTTCGTCTGTTGTTGTTTGGTTTCGGCCTTGCATTATAAGTGTTACTAAAATGATGTCAATTTATTATTTGGGTGTGTTTATTAAAACTAGTTTTAACAATCTGTAACTTATTCAAATGAAAACTGTCTTGGAACAATGATACAACACCATTGACTGAATGTACACAGAAATAGACCACAATCCGGAAAATGGATTGAATGAATTTAACATGCAAGTTTGGATATTGCTTCCTTTCAATACATAATTGCTTATAAATTTTCAAAGCACATTTGTATATCTGGTTACAGGCCCTATGAACTTTTGACATCAACCAACGGTCCATTTGTATTGGGCATGTCTATTTAAGTGAAAGCCCAACCATCTATCGGCTCAAAATCCTTGCCATTTTAATATACTTTAATTTGATGTGAATACTGGAATCTGCCATTGGCTGATCTGCCTGGAGCAACATTGGGTATACATGATAACCTGGGTTGATATTATGACGTCGCCAGCGTATTCATTCGCAAGCGACTAATTCAAATAGTCCTATGAAATAATCGAAATTAAAATCGAGGAATCGTTAAATTTTGTTGTAAAGATTAAATTATAAGGAATATTTTCAATTTTTGAACGGGTTATACTTGCATAACCTGGTTTGGAACAGTTTACGCTTTTCATAAATCGCTTCGCGGTTTATTAAGGGTAAACTGCCCCATACCATTCTATAATCTGTTCAAAAATATTCCTTAAATATACTATAAAAAGGAAACGTTAAAAAAATATCTGAAAGATCAATAATCCATGCGTACTATGTGATACCCAATAACTTGTATGTTTTATTTACTAGTAAGTTAAAAAAAAACACAAAAAAAACTGGTGGGTATATGGTGCCTTTCCACTCGATGAACTCGTTGAAGAAATGGAATATTCGCTCTTCACCATCCCAGTGTTTGTTAAAAAGGGGATTTTCCAGTCTGCTGAAATCAAATCTTATCCATAAATGACTATAGATCAGCCAAATGTTAACAAGTTAAAGCGTTTTTGTACAACGTTTTATGTAAATTATTTTCACGATCAGTGCAATAGTGGGAGCGTAGCTATAATCCGACAGCCCGTTAGTCCGACAGTCCGATATTTCGACAGCCCATTCGTCCCGCAGTCCGATAGTCCGACAGAGAAGTGCTTGTTTTTCACTTTCATCGTAAGAACAGCAACGAAGTAAACATTCGCGGAGATCTAAAGCATAATTTGATCAATTTTCTTGAATATTTGTTTGAATTTGTACTTGTATGACGGAATTTTCATTCACTTCAAGGAAGAAATAGTAAACTTCTTTAATTCAATGATAATCTCAAAGTGACGACCATACGATTTTCTCTAAAGTAAATGTCTTGAAAATTATAATTTGAGGAACAAATTTTTAAATATATTAATTTTTAAATATATTATATAATATAAACCACATAATAATCTTTCAATACCAGTTTGACGACGGATCTTGCTTTCACAGTGCACAAAACTTCACAAGGCGAATATTCCTCCGGTTTCCTCCAAAAATAAAAATGACCGCCACGATATAACTGAAATATTGTTGAAAGTGGCGTTAAACGCCATAAAACCAAACCACATAATATTATATCAAGTACATCTCGCCAGTTCGAACCCCGTTCATGGAGAGGTGTACTCGTTACAACATTATGTGATAAAGTTTGTCAGTGACTGGCGGCAGGTCAGTGGTTTTCTCCGGATACTCCGTTTTCCTCCAACAATAAAACTGACCGCCGCGATGTATATAGCTTAAATATTGTTGAAAGTGGCGATAAACACCATAAACCATATCTATTCATGTAAATGTATGTAAAGCAAAGTTGGAACATCATGTAATTCAACATTAGATGTAATCAGTGCCTACCACCACTAAAGTTGGTTTTTTATAAGTTTAATTCTCAATTGTGATGTATACACAAGATGACTTTATATGATAACATTTGTCAATGTCTTGTGGCAGAATGGTGGTTTTCTCGTGGTACAGTTTCCTCTCATAATACAAATATTGTGTGGACTAAATATCACTGACTTAGTATATATTTATTAAAATCACGGAGCATATCAAAGACCATCCAAGATAATTCCATATGGTCCAGTGGTTTCCGAGATGATCGAAATGTGACAAGTTTATGGATGACAGACTCAAAGTGCTGACAATAGTTTAAATGACACTCTCGGTCAAAGTGGTCAATATCGCATTTAGAGTTGCATAAAATACCATCCGTGCAAGAGATGATGGTAATGCTTGCTTGTACTAGACCAGCATGCTTTTGTTGGGTGTTAATAGTACTAGATCTCTGAGAGAACAGTCTGTTGGTAAACATGTTGCTCCACTCTGACACATTATGCTGATTCCGTTTGCTCTTACTGCCTATTGCTACATACTTATTGGAAAAGCTACAAATACCAATTTTACAGTCTTTGGTTTGACAAGACGGACTTGAAACCACAATATACTGCATTCAAGGCACACATCTGTAAAACTTATTAGACAAATATACAGCCAAACCTGTCCATGCAGTGACATTTTCTTGTCCTGTCATAGAACATTTCATATGAATTGAACCTCTTTTAAGAGGTCATCTGTCCTATAAGACCACCATTTCTTTGTCCCACCTTAAAGGTGACCTCTTAATACAAGTTTGACTCTATAAGGATCGAGATATAGATAATAATTGGACTTGGGCTTGCAATTAAAATATAGACAATAAAATCAATAACCTCTATATTTTTATTACTGTATAAATAATCTTAATAAAGTAACAACTTTTAAACTGGTTTAATATCTATAAATAAAGATGACTTTAACAACTGTAATGGTTTTCAATGCCTCTCAATTTTTGTCGTATTCGAACACCTCTTGTATGTTTTTCATTTTACATCACATCAAAGATACTAATATCAAATATAGTTCTATACTCCTGTATAAAGTTTTGTCTACTACATGTAGATATGAATGCCCAAAAAACACAAAGATGTCATATCAATTTGTGCAAATTAAATAATCTCAAAATATCAGAAAAAAGTTCAAGCACAAGGCGACTTTCTACGATGTTTATGTTGATATAGGGCCTTGTGGTTATATAAACTTTCAAGTAAGATTGTAGTCCTCATACTCCAAAACTGTTACATCAGGACAAAGTATTTATTATGAAATGATAAATGTCCAATATAATATAAAACCCGGAAACCGACCGACTGCTTGAAGTTAAGCTTCAACGATGATACTTGGATTTCCTTTTTTCCTATGTACATATATCTGTCATTTTAGTGCTTGCTTTAATATTTTGTATTAAGAATGTCCATATAATGCATCCAATTGTGTTCTGATTGAAATAGTTTTGAATAGTTAATGGCACTTTGGGTCAAACAGCAGTTTATGGACCGGTCTGTCATCGCCAACATATTATATGGACCGTAGCGAATGAAAGCTTCGGTCCATATAATAAACTGTCATATGGCCCTCTATATCATGAATTATTTGCATAATATTCCGTAATAGGTTTTTTTACATTGGAAAAGGAAAAACTTTGTTAGATCTGCGGTTGCACATCAGTAGATGTTTTATGCATTTTCCTATCCGTTTGAAGACGTTCTGCTTCTGCTTCTTTGTTGCTGGTATGCTGGGACCATGCTGTAAAAAGAAACAGTATTCCCTTTAAAAATATATTGTATTATAATGTACTTCGCGCACAGGCACTTGTTTCATTCAAAAAATATATGCCAGGAGGGGGGTGTACCATACACAGCAGCAAGCCAGTTGATGATGTATAATACATGTATATTTATTTTATTCCTCTGTGTTTCTTTGGGCGATGATCATTAGGGTCAAGTAGAAAGGGGTAACCTTGTTTAGTTTACCAACCACAGCTCACAAAAATAATAATGTGATGGGTTTTTTTTTGCAAATCTGTGATAACAGATTACGAATCCAAGATACCCGTTAGTCATTACTATTATATATTTTTTTTATCATAGGACCATATGAGAAAATGAATAACAGCTTGTTTTTTTCCTGAAATTTGGCTTGGTGACTGCGTTGGAGCTTCCGAGCATGAAAAAAAAATGAGCAAGTGCGGAGATCTAATTTTAATTAGATTAAAGTAGATACGACTCAAATTTATATTTCATGTCACCAAGTTTATTTCCATTTCTAATTACAAAATGGATAGAAAAGTTTCCTTGATTCGTACTGCGTTGAAATGAATCTTTTGTATGGTGTTTACATTTCGCAATTGATTCGTTATGCAAGGGCCAGTAGCAATTATTCTGATTTCCTGAAACGTCATCTTCATCTGAGAAACAGGCTACTGGACCAGGGCTATAAAAAGATTCGCCTTATTCGATCTCTTAAAAAGTTTATATTCCGATACCAAGATCTTGTCGAAATATATTCCGTCTCTGCAGAGACGATAATAAACGATGCATTTTCATATATAGTGAAAATGTATAAAGATAAA
Source organism: Bathymodiolus brooksi (assembly GCA_963680875.1). Classification (NCBI taxonomy): domain Eukaryota; kingdom Metazoa; phylum Mollusca; class Bivalvia; order Mytilida; family Modiolidae; genus Bathymodiolus; species Bathymodiolus brooksi. Next base: position 11,785,642 of record OY804579.1, on the reverse strand, counting down.
GAGTCAACAAAAATGTCAAAAATATTTTTTTTATCAATGTGTGATGTAAAAGTGTCTTTGACATTTACTTCACTGAATTTGGTACTGCTTTGACAACTATTTTACCTATTTTGTTCCAGTATTGTTATAAATACTGTTATAGTGACAGCCGGAACCTTTGAACCGTAATGAAAGCGGGAGGTTTGGCGCTTTAAAATCTGATTCAACCCACCATTTCTTTAGAAATGCCTGTACCAAGTCAGGGTCATTACGGTTTTCACAGTTTTCCGGTTGTTGACTGATTTTGTCTGTTTATATAATTATGAGTTTTGACTTTCCCTTTGTAAGATTGTTCGGAGTTCGGTAATTTTGTTATTACCCTTATAAAAAGAAATATATATTATGAGAATTCTATTTTTATTTCATCATAAATAACTTAATAAAATGTTTAATTTCAGACTGAAAACAATTTATTTAAAAACATTCGCTTGTTTTTGTTGGGAATTTGTATAATATGATGACTTAATTTAATTAAACTTACACAAATATTGTTTGTGCCGTCAAACTACTCTTCTTTCGACACCACAAAATCTCTCTGTGTGTCAAAGTCCCAATCACCTTCCAAGGAGGTGACACTCCACATGAAGCTTGAAGACGAGTCACTGAATGTATCAGTACTCACAGTGGAGGTACATAGCGAGTCGGCTCTATATGTTTTGCTACTGCAAATGGACCTGTAGGAGGAGTCGCTGCATATACTGTCACTACTTCAAATTGAGGTATCCATGCTCCAAGTGCAGCTATAAGGCGACTCTCCACATGCCTCAATATTCCAGAAGGAGCTATATGTTGAGTTGTTGTATGAACTATCATCATCTGAAAGATCTTCCATCACGAGCATAGATATGCTGCTTTCCTGATGAAAAGTCGTTGAAAATGGCAACAATTTATATTATGACGTCACGGAATGCCTTTGATCTATATATAGATATGGCATCTTATCTGACGCCATTGAATGTAGCCCTTTTCAACACCCTTGAAATGCTACTTTTAAAAATCTGTTTTTGGAGAATTTTAATTCAAGTCTTTATCAAATCTTTAATTATTTCTCAGTGTTTTAATTTAATTAAAAAAAAACCCAGAGTAATTGCTAAGAAATAAGCAGTTTAAAATGGGGTCAGACCTATAATCCGATATTCCGATAGTCCGACGGTCCAGTAGTCCGACAGCCCGGTAGTCTGACATTTAATAGTTATTCTATGAAAATAAAATATGTGTTCTTTATAAGAAATATTCGCCTAGTCAAGGTTTGTGCACTGTGAAAGCAAGATCCGTCGTCAAACTGGCATTGAAAGATTCTTATGTGGTTTATATTATATAATATATTTAAAAATATGTTCGTCAAACTATAATTTCCAAGACATTTACTTTAGAGAATTCAAAGAAAAAAAGGTCCAAATAAATTGCTTAGACCCAGAATACGTAGCCTTTGCCTATTGTTCCGATCGGCTCTTCTAGCCAAGACAGTCTTTCCAGTCCGGAACAAATTGCCTGCTTCATCGGCTCTGTCGAAAAAAAAATTAACGGGAAAGAAGACGAAAAGGTTTAATTTGATCCAATTTTCGAGGTATTAAACCGAACACGCGCTAAGAGCTATTATCGTATTGGACAATGTATTTAACTGTCTTGCGTATGATTGGATGGTCAACGATGAATGACATGACCCGTTAGATATTAGTGTAAAGATACAACAAACATATCATTTTAATTAGACCGTATGTAATTCCATAGTGTTCAATGATCGGGTCACTTTTTACACGAGTGATGCCTATGAATCATAATGTACTCGGATTCCAATTTAGACCCGAGTTTCATTCACAGAACTTATTTCGGGAATTTTTGGTGATGCACATTGGAGTTTCGTAAAATTGGCTTTTATTGACTTTTTTCTCTAAATTAGTTATAAATATTATAAAGAAAGCTCACACATATTTTAGTGGGGTTCGTCACCTGTTCAATCTATAGTTTTTTGTGTACTACTTTGTTGATCATTGTTTGTCCTTTTGTCCTTTTTTTCATTAGACCATTGTATTGTCTGCTCTTCTTCGATTTGCGGCACCTGATTACTCTTTAGTGTATGGAAAATTTCCTTGTAGGACATCTGGGCAGAATTACAAGTTCTGTTGACAATTACCAAAATAATATCATTATCTCCTGATTATAAAATGTTTTTTTTTTTACCAAGACTATGCTACAGTACCATTTCTTTGAATCTAAGCACAGGCGCATGGGACATGGATTTCGTTTCCTCCTCCCCCTTTTCTCTACTACCCCCCCCCCCCCCCCCCCCCTTTTATTTCAAAATGTTCATCCATGCCCCATGCGCCTGTGAATCTAAGGGTGTAGTAATAGAAGTGAAAATGAGATCGCTAGCTCCTAATAATGTCAGCATATTTTAAACGGAATTGTGTAATGAATTAATAAGTGGTGCTAAATATCATTGTGACATTGCATATTATCGTTCTCTTCTACATTTAATATGTTATCGTGTCGACTGACATTTATATGTGTTCATCATGCAGCATATTAATACACGGAAATCTCATATTTTATTAACTATGAAATTTGAGATGTTCCTTTTGTAGGTGGGAAAGCAACGATCGGAGAAGTTAAACTGATGTCTATGCCCGACTTCATGGGTCACACTGGCATGTCTGGTTAACCACGGTGGCAAAGACTATCGTTCTTTCTCATTTAATGGAGTTGCATTCCTCATGTTTTGATGTGAAATTTGTTGGATTTGAGTACAAATTGCAGACACACATATTTTTTTATGGATTGGTTTTGATGTTAGGGACAGCGCCACAGGACATGTATTTAGGTAGTGGTGCGTTTGTTTGCCATGCTATGAAGTAACTAAAGCCGAGTACGCTCCATATTTGATAAACGGGTTTTATGCAGGATGCTGTCTTGTATGGTTCTTTACAATGTTGTTGTTAGAAGAAATCTTCCCATTTCCTCAGAAGTGTACTCAGCTTTAGTGATTTAAGAATTAACTTTGCTGATAATTTGCCTGACGTTGTTCAACCTCTAATAGTACTAGTCCTTGTTCGTTTGATTACGTATCCTGTCTTCTGTTTGCGTTCCCCATTATAGCTGTTCTATTTATTTTTTTAATATACTTTATCCTTGTTATATGTATTTTGTTTATGTTTTGACATATTCCGTTATTTTATATCTGCATTTAAAAACCTGTTTTTGTTCTATTATGTTAATTATTTGCACTGCATGATAAAATGGCGGACGTCGTTGGTCATCTATAAGAATACTGTGTTTTAAAAAAAAATCACTACAAACTATAGACTGAAAGAGATTATTTTACAATTATTAATTTTAGATAAATATAAACCAGCGGAGGTTTATTTTCATACTATTCATAGTACTCTTTGTGGTAGTGTCTTTATCACATTTTACCAAAATAAACAAAATCTGTAGATTATTAGCTTATCAGTCTGACAGCATTTCATCTGTTATGAAATAGGGAACAGATGCTGCACCCAATTTCATGCATCAGTTTAAATATACATACCAAAGGGTGATTAGAACTGTAAATCAAAGAATGAAATCATTTGAAGACATGACGTAGAATATGATTTGATTTGATTTGATTTTTGGTGTTTAACGCCACTTTCAGCAATATTTCAGCTATATTATGGCAGCCAGTTTTAGTGGTGGAAGAAGCCGGAGTACCCGGAGAGAACCACCGACCATGGGCAAGCAACTGGTAAACTTGATCACTTGCGGCTGCGAGTCGAGTGCACCCTTTTTTGTAATGTACAAAGCCGGGCGCGAACCTACGCCATATGGTGATAGGCTTGTATTAGGTGTTAGGTAATCCAACTACCTAACTCATCGAGCCACCCGGACCCTCACGTAGAATATGAGGTGAGGCTTGTATCAGGTGTTAGGTAATCCAACTACCTAACTCATTGAGCCACCCGGACCCTCACGTAGAATATGAGGTGAAGAACACCAAGAACATCAGTTAATTTAATATTGTGGTTTTGGTACCAGTTACAAATGGAGTTACACGAACAAGTGCATCTACAATATTACTAGTGAAATATACAATTCGGTCTTACAGTTTCTTGATAAACCAGATATTTATAGTTGGTTAATGGTGTTTAACGCCACTTTCAACAATATTTCAGTTATATCGTGGCGGTCAGTTTTATTGGTGGAGGAAACCGGAGTACCCGGACGGAAAAAACCACTGACCTGCCGTAAATTAAACTTTATCACATAGTGTTGTATCGAGTACACCTCGCCAGGTATTTTTATGATATACTTGTGGAGCAATATGTCTATCCGCTAGCACTATCAAAATCTAAGCATGTTGTAGCTTGCTCGTTTGGCGTTAAACAACACCGAACAACCACTCACTCACTTCAATCTTTTAGAAGAGATTTTTTTTTCCGATCTTACAGTGATTGTAATACGAGTAGTCTATATTTTAGTGCATAGCAAAATATTATATTCAATTATAAGAAAGTTGCAATGTTTATCAATGAACAAGAACACATTTTTATTATTCTTTAAAAAGATATATATTTGTGACACCATCATACTTAAATGAAATTGGTTTCTTTAATTTTATGTTTTGTATTTCAGAGTGAATAACTTCAGGTGTAGAATGTACTTAATAAATGAAATTGGTTTTTTTAATTTTATGTTTTGTATTTCAGAGTGAATAACTTCAGATGATGAATCTACTTAATTGAAATTATTTTTTTATATTTTAAATTTGTTTTTCAGAGTGAATAATTTCAGGTGAAGAATTTGATAACAGTATAAATGTGTGTGAAGACGATTATCAGACATGCTCATCATAAAATGACACGATATAACATACCATTCCTCTGTATAATTATAGCAGTTTGTAGTTGGATAGATGTAACTTTGTTTAGTAGAAAGCCTCTTGATTGTTTAACTTCCACATGGGTGCTACACTGTCTGCTACTAAACATTGACTAGATGTAACTTTGTTTAGTAGAAAGCCTCTTGATTGTTTAACTTCCACATGGGTGCTACACTGTCTGCTACTAAACATTGACTGTGTATCAGGAATTTAACATTGTGATTGTCTCAGTTTATATTTTATTTATTTAAATGTTTGTAATATGTGATGGTATTTATTTTTTGTTTTGTTTTTTTCCTGAATATATATTGAAATAGAAATAATATTACAGTTTTCCACATTAGACACTACATTTTTATTCATTTTATTAGTAAAGTCTGTCATTTAACACTATTAACCTGTGAACAGAATTTTCAGTGAAGTGTTCAGATCTTAGTTTAACAAGTACTGGAACAAAATATTGAAAAAATGAAGTATAAATAAAACTCCTTTGATACTCAAATAAATATAATAATACTGTTTACCTCTATTAAATGTGTTAATTAGGTAACTTTATACAATTATAGTCTTTTGTTGAGGTCAATACGAGTTTTTATGGACCTTAAAAACGATATTCACCGAAGCCTTTAGACTGAGGTGAATATTGATTTCTAAGGTCCATAAAACTTGTATTGACTGATACAAAAGACTGTAATTGTTTTATTACATTAAACGAAAACGAAAGTGAAACCAAGTCAATACGAGTTTTAATCAAACAATATAAAATTTTACGGAATGTCAGGTGACAGCATGATAGCCAATAAAATTGTTTAAATAAAATCATTATGTAATAAATTTATTTATCCACTTGTTGTGTTAATGGTTTTTAGAGAAAATACAAAAAAATGTATATCATGCTTGTATATAAGAATATTTCATCAGTAATATATTGATTAATACATTAATATAAAATGAATATTATATTTTTTCATAAATTTTGTATAAGAACAAATTACATTGTTTTTGTGGTTAGGAGGTGTGAATTATTTAATGGATTCTTTTCTTTACCAATCCAAAGAATCAAAACAGGATCACCTTTGAAAATTGTAAATGAAATCAGGTAAAAATGAAATGTTTTATCCTATAAACCTTTTCATTAAAATCAAGATTCAGGTGTATACCTCTTTGTCAGTAATTTTTAGTGATAAAAAACAGGTTCAAGGTCACCAGAATAAAGTGTTGTCTTTTATTGGGTTCAAGGTCACTAGAATACAGTGTTGCCTTTTATTGGGTTCAAGGTCACTAGAATACAGTGTTGCCTTTTGTTTGTTTGTGTGCTTCACTATTTTACAACCTAAGAATGATACAAGAATGATCACTATAATAAAGTGTTGCCTTTTATTGGGTACGAGATCACTAGAATACAGTGTTGCCTTTTATTGGGTTCAAAGTCACTAGAATACAGTATAGCATTTTATTGGGTTCAAGATCACTAGAATACAGTGTTGCCTTTTAATGGGCTCAAGGTCAGTAGAATACAGTGTTGCGTTTTATTGGGTTCAAGGTCACTAGAATACAGTGTTGCCTTTTAATGGGTTCAAGGTCACTAGAATACAGTGTTGCCTTTTATTGGGTTCAAGGTCACTATAATACAGTGTTGCCTTTTGTTTGTTTGTGTGCTTCACTATTTTACAACCTAAGAATGATACAAGAATGATCACTATAATAAAGTGTTGCCTTTTATTGGGTACGAGATCACTAGAATACAGTGTTGCCTTTTATTGGGTTCAAAGTCACTAGAATACAGTATAGCATTTTATTGGGTTCAAGATCACTAGAATACAGTGTTGCCTTTTAATGGGCTCAAGGTCAGTAGAATACAGTGTTGCGTTTTATTGGGTTCAAGGTCACTAGAATACAGTGTTGCCTTTTAATGGGTTCAAGGTCACTAGAATACAGTTGCCTTTTATTGGGTTCAAGGTCACTAGAATACAGTGTTGCCTTTTAATGGGCTCAAGGTCAGTAGAATACAGTGTTGCGTTTTATTGGGTTCAAGGTCACTAGAATACAGTGTTGCCTTTTAATGGGTTCAAGGTCACTAGAATACAGTGTTGCCTTTTATTGGGTTCAAGGTCACTATAATACAGTGTTGCCTTTTGTTTGTTTGTGTGCTTCACTATTTTACAACCTAAGAATGATACAAGAACGATCACTATAATAAAGTGTTGCCTTTTATTGGGTACGAGATCACTAGAATACAGTGTTGCCTTTTATTGGGTTCAAAGTCACTAGAATACAGTATAGCATTTTATTGGGTTCAAGATCACTAGAATACAGTGTTGCCTTTTAATGGGCTCAAGGTCAGTAGAATACAGTGTTGCGTTTTATTGGGTTCAAGGTCACTAGAATACAGTGTTGCCTTTTAATGGGTTCAAGGTCACTAGAATACAGTTGCATTTTATTGGGTTCAAGGTCACTAGAATACAGTGTTGCCTTTTAATGGGTTCAAGGTCACTAGAATACAGTTGCCTTTTATTGGGTTCAAGGTCACTAGAATACAGTGTTGCCTTTTAATGGGCTCAAGGTCAGTAGAATACAGTGTTGCGTTTTATTGGGTTCAAGGTCACTAGAATACAGTGTTGCCTTTTAATGGGTTCAAGGTCACTAGAATACAGTGTTGCCTTTTATTGGGTTCAAGGTCACTATAATACAGTGTTGCCTTTTGTTTGTTTGTGTGCTTCACTATTTTACAACCTAAGAATGATACAAGAATGATCACTATAATAAAGTGTTGCCTTTTATTGGGTACGAGATCACTAGAATACAGTGTTGCCTTTTATTGGGTTCAAAGTCACTAGAATACAGTATAGCATTTTATTGGGTTCAAGATCACTAGAATACAGTGTTGCCTTTTAATGGGCTCAAGGTCAGTAGAATACAGTGTTGCGTTTTATTGGGTCCAAGGTCACTAGAATACAGTGTTGCCTTTTAATGGGTTCAAGGTCACTAGAATACAGTTGCATTTTATTGGGTTCAAGGTCACTAGAATACAGTGTTGCCTTTTATTTGGTTCAAGGTCACTAGAATATAGTGTTGCCTTTTATTTGTCTGTGTGCTTCACTATTTTACAACCTAAGAATGATATAAAGAAGCATATAAGAAACGTGTGTGTGATTTTTGAAGGTAGAATCCAATTTTATTATTATATCACATTTCTATGCAGACTAAAGAGCTCTTTCACATTGAAACCTATGGAAAAAATATTAAAAAAGTAGATAACTTTTGAAATCAATAAATATTTAGTTATTGTGCTGTGTTGCATATATTATGTAGAATTTCCACACTTTTTATATGGAGTAGTTCTTACCTATAGGCCCTATGGAATCATTTTTGTTCTACACAAACATTTCAGTGTTACAGATTTTGTGACAATCATACATGTTAGAGATGTATCAAAATAATATGATTTTGTTATTTGTTGATATTTAATATAAGAGATATTATATGTACACACGGAAAGTTATTCCTTATATTTGATTTTGTGTGACATGGACAAATAAAATTTATACAATGTCAGTTTTTCCATTATGTTTTCCTACATTACTTGACAGCTGATGTGTTTGATGATTATAGATATGGTGTTTAATGCCACTTTCAACAATATTTCAGTTATATCGTGGTGGTCAGTTTTATTGGTGGAATACCAAGAGAAAACCACTGACCTGTTGCAAGTCATTTACAAACTTTATCACATAATATTGTATCGAGTACACCTCATAGAATGGCATTCGAACTATTTAGTTGTTATAGGTACTGATTGAACATGTACATGTAGTTGTAAATCCAACTACCATACGATCACGACCATGACGGTCCCTCTGATGTGTTTGATATTTATATATAGTGTACCATGTTCGTCATCATCATCCAAAAGTTGTTTCTGTAATTCTTAATCAATTGGGGATTCCATATGGTATGGTAATTGTTCCATACACACATCCCATGAAATCAGTGCCCGTCACTATTCAGGTTTGTGGGTTCATCTATACCAACTTAATTGCTCTCCCTTTTTTGATATGATACATAAGGCTTAATACCAGACATATCACAGGAAAGTGATCATTTAGAGATCTAATTTTAATAAGATTGCTGTATACCATAAAATTTGTCAGCAGCCTTAGGAAGGTTAGTGATTCTTTCCAGTTTTCTTCACCACTAAAAAAGTTTGAAGATACGAAAGGGTAATCAGAAGCCATTAATCGAAGGACTGACAATACAATATCAAAAAGGAAGAGGACAAACAATGATTTACAAAACACTACACAGAAAACACAGGAAAAGAATGTAATTGTGATTGCGACAACGGAACATATCTGTGATCATTTGTGACACAGATATTTTGTAACGTCATGGTGGCGACCATAATCTTTGGAAATTATTACTTCAACTTCACCACCAGGAACCCTTGGTTCAGTAGGTTCCTTGTTAGCAGCAACGGACCCTCTATCAAGGAAATCATGATAGGAACCACATGCTCTGCAATATGTAACTGAGAGATATATACACCATATGCAGGTGCTGCTGGAATACTGTTACATATTAATAATACTTTATTGCAAATTACACCCTTCAGGGTCAAGCAAAAACAAGAATAATTTAACATACATACATTATAAACATACAACATCATATATTGAATTATTTCAACAAGTAAAAAGATGACTCTCTGACCGGCGTGGATCCTATATCAATGCTACAGATTGTTTTAAAAAAGTACAAACTACCGGTAAAAGGGCTGAGTTCGGGTTAAGGAGGAAATGAACTTTCTGAAATGATGTATAATATTCGAAGTCTGGGAAGTCTAACTTTATGGTTTCTAATAATTATTTTCTTTTTTGTTCGTTTAATTTACAGTTTAAGAGAAAGTGACACTCATCTTCAACAACTTTACAAATGTTACATAATCTTTGTTAACGGGAAATATTTTTATAGCGACCAGTTAACTGTGTTTTTATGGAATATTTTACATTTTCAAATGATTTATCTATATTCGAGTAGTGTTTGTAGTAAAGGATTTAGTTTAAAACATAATTTAAAGACAAACATGAGAATTTATACAGATGAGACACCTTTTAAATGTGAAATAGGTAACAAAAAATTCAATACAAATACCCACCTTTAAGTGCAAATGATAACACACACCGGTGATATATCTTATAGTTGTGACATGTATGGAAAAAAGTTTACTTACAAATGGCAATTTAACATGATGGGTTAGGGTTAAGGAGTTTAATGTTCACCACTTTCAACAATATATCAGCTGTCAGTTTTATTGGTGGAGGAAACCAGAGTAACCGGAAAAAACCACCGACCCGTCGCAAGTCACTGACAAACTTGATCACAAAATGTTGTATCGAGTACACCTAGCCATGAACGGGTTCGAACTAATAACTTGGGTGGTGATAGGCACTGCTTGCACAGTTAGTTGTAAATCCAACTTCCATACGATCACGACCACGACGGCCCCCGTAAACATGTATGTGAATGTGATACTCCCGGTGACACACAGTTTTTTTTTTATATAAACCTTTAAAATATACGTGTTTATGGTATGGAAAAGTTACAAGATTACACATGAAAACAAATACAAATGTGATCTTTGTGATAAAGAAGACAGATGTAGAATTGCTAGTGAGAAAACTTGATAATGCAATGTGTTTTGGTTCTTGATGATACAACCTACCCGAAGAAGACATATGTGGAACTTAACTCAATTTTTAAAATGGTAACTTTTATTTACTATCAGTATATTTTTGTTAGGCTTAAGTCCCCTTCTTATTAATAACACCTTTAAATACATTGTTGTTAGTAATACAAATGGTCAGGCAAGATTTGAACTTTTATAACAGCAAGTTTTAGGTGATTATTAATAAAAAAGGGACTTGCAGCAATTTTCTACATTTTTGTTTGTGAGGACATGTAAAGTAACATTTGACCATAATCATTCTAAGTTATCTCCCTTAGTACATGTACAGGAAACTGTTCTGCTAAGCTGTAAGAGGTATTATAATGAATATTGGTATAAAATGTCAAGTGTATTCTATGGAAAATACATCTCATTAGCTTGAAGGGATCTGATGACATGCTAAACTAGCTATATCTTCTGAAATTCTAAGTGTGTCCTTTTCTCATTTAATTTGTAAAAATAAATATAATTTTTTTTTTTTAGGGTGGATTGGATTTTTTAAAATTGAAAAAGAAATAACAATATTTGAATATGGTAAATATAGTGTTAGTAGGGTTATGGGAATTTTTCTCCTGGACTTAAACACATGTACACATGCCTATAATTTTGTACAAATGCTTAAAAAGCAAATGTTTATTTGCAGAAGTTTAATTTATATATTTATTTAATTACAGGAGCATGGAATGATATTTTATAAAATGTATTTAGGACAAGGTTGTGCATGCCTATGAAAATGTTAAGATGGAAAGTCTATGCTGAATAAGATTGACAGAATTAACACCAGTCTAAACAGGTAAGGGAAAAAATATTAATTTTTCTACAAATATCTGGATTTTGTTATATAATGTTGGTAATGTTCTTCCAAATAAGTTGTTCTCTACATTTTCTGGAAAATTATGGTAATAAATTTTTTTTTTTTGCATATTTCTAGATAGTAAATTTCTGTAAATTATTAATCTTTTGATATCCAGTTTGATAATTTTACTAACACATGCAGTATTAAAATTTTGGATTTACTACTAACTATGCAATCAGTAACGATCACCGCTTAAGTTGTGAGTTCGAATCCTGTGCATGGCAAGGTGTACTCGATACAATATTATGTGATAAAGTTTGTCAGTGACTTGTGGCATGTCGGTGGTTTTCTCCGGGTACTCTGATTTACTCCATCAATAAAACTGCCTGCCAAGATATAGCTGAAATATTGTTGAAAGTGACGTTAAACACCATGAACCCCTAACCCTACAATTTTGATTGAACTGATGGTTTACAAACAACTTAAATACACACATTTCATAAACAGGAGAACTGACATACTGATCTGAATTGACCAAATCACAAATATGTTAATAGATTTTGTTAATGGGAAATTATTACATACACCATTGCCTTAGATAGAGAACATGGGCGACTGAGTCATTGACATCAGTTCACAGGCCTAACACCACTGTTAGACCCCAATACTCGTCTCTAGTATTATGGTTTCTAGACACGTATTCATAGCTGGAGGGTTTATCTGTTCAGTTCGTTTTAGTTGCCAATGCTTTCCTCCCTGTTAAGTCTGATAGTTATGATATAGCAGGGAAAATTGCTGATAGTGATGAAAACCTTTACCCAACCCAACTCCTTAAATTAGCAGATTCCTCATTTAATTCAAACCATCATATATTTAACAAAAAGAAAATTTTTGAGAGAATAAACCCTGCCACTTACTTGTACCTGTCCAGGATTTTTTGCCATCAACCTTTGTTGTTGTCTTCATTACTGTTTAGACCAGATTAGTTGTTCATGTTATTTTAGTTGGTAGAATTGTTAAAAATACCTGTTTAACTTGTTAATTAATACCTGTTTAAATTGTTAATTTTAAAACTCATGTTTAAAGCTTAAGTCTATGGACAAGGAAAGTTATAATTGTTTGTTTCAATATCAATTTTATTATTTCTTATTGAAATTTTAAAATTTTGTTTGTTTGTTTGTTTTGTTAGTTTGACGGTGTTTAACGCCACTTTCAACAATATTTCAGTTATATCGTGACGGTCAGTTTTATTGGTGGAGGAAACTGGAGTACCCGGAGAAAACCACCGACCTGTCGCAAGTCACTGACAAATTTTATCATATAATGTTGTACACCTCGCCCTGATCAAGATTCGAACTCACAACATCAGCGGTGATATGCACTGATTGCATAGGTAGTTGTAAATCCAACTACCATACGATCACGGCCATTTACAAAATAAGTTTTTCCATTGTGATTTGATATGTCCTCATATCACACTAACATATATAGAAAATAGTGACCAATCTTTAAATCCTAAATATAATCATTTGTAAACTATTTAATATCAGGAATGAACCAAAGATATTCTAGATTTATTTTCTTAAATTTTCAAACTAATTGTAATTTTCCATGACAGATGGCTCTAATTTCGTCTACAAACAATGACAAACAAGCAATATTTTTTAGGATTTTTGATTAAAATTGTCATTTTCTTCTTACGCTGTATTAGATTTCTTAGTAAACACAAGAACATTTTCATTGAAATGATGTAATTTTGTAAGGTTGAGTAAAGTTATTGATTTCCTTTAATTTTTGTTTGTTCTTTTCTAACGATTATTGAAATATGTTAGCCCAAGACATCTGTAGGATCTATATACTTCTAATATTAAAATCCATACAAGTTGCTATATAGAGATTAACTCTATTCCTTCTCTGTTGGAGAAAAATCATATCTATAAAAATTCAAAAGCTCATTGCAATATGTTCTAACACATTTTATATGTTTGTTATGTCATGTGCAGTATTGTTTTTCAATATTTGTGAACATTTTTTTTTGTTTCATTTTTATCAAATAGAGCAAATTATTTCTCAAAGGTAGAAAATAACTACTAAATATTTTGTCATTTGTAACAAACAATAAAACCTCTTTAGGACAAACATAGTTGAGATATAAACTGGGTATATAAAACAGAAAATAAGAGTATTTTACATAAATACAGGAACTGTAAACTCTAAAAGTATAAACATTGTAATAACATGTAAAATGTGTTATTTTCATTTTTGTTGTTGTTAATCGATTTATTTCATGAACAATATTGTAATATTTGTATTATACCCTGTAAGCTACAATATTGTAATATTTTTATTATACCCTGTAAGCTACAATATTGTAATATTTGTATTATACCCTGTAAGCTACAATATTGTAATATTTGTATTATACCCTGTAAGCTACAATATTGTAATATTTGTATTATACCCTGTAAGCTACAATATTGTAATATTTGTATTATACCCTGTAAGCTACAATATTGTAATATTTGTATTATACCCTGTAAGCTACAATATTGTAATATTTGTATTATACCCTGTAAGCTACAATATTGTAATATTTGTATTATACCCTGTAAGCTACAATATTGTAATATTTGTATTATACCCTGTAAGCTACAATATTGTAATATTTGTATTATACCCTGTAAGCTACAATATTGTAATATTTGTATTATACCCTGTAAGCTACAATATTGTAATATTTGTATTATACCCTGTAAGCTACAATATTGTAATATTTGTATTATACCCTGTAAGCTACAATATTGTAATATTTGTATTATACCCTGTAAGCTACAATATTGTAATATTTGTATTATACCCTGTAAGCTACAATATTGTAATATTTGTATTATACCCTGTAAGCTACAATATTGTAATATTTGTATTATACCCTGTAAGCTACAATATTGTAATATTTGTATTATACCCTGTAAGCTACAATATTGTAATATTTGTATTATACCCTGTAAGCTACAATATTGTAATATTTGTATTATACCCTGTAAGCTACAATATTGTAATATTTGTATTATACCCTGTAAGCTACAATATTGTAATATTTGTATTATACCCTGTAAGCTACAATATTGTAATATTTGTATTATACCCTGTAAGCTACAATATTGTAATATTTGTATTATACCCTGTAAGCTACAATATTGTAATATTTGTATTATACCCTGTAAGCTACAATATTGTAATATTTGTATTATACCCTGTAAGCTACAATATTGTAATATTTGTATTATACCCTGTAAGCTACAATATTGTAATATTTGTATTATACCCTGTAAGCTACAATATTGTAATATTTGTATTATACCCTGTAAGCTACAATATTGTAATATTTGTATTATACCCTGTAAGCTACAATATTGTAATATTTGTATTATACCCTGTAAGCTACAATATTGTAATATTTGTATTATACCCTGTAAGCTACAATATTGTAATATTTGTATTATACCCTGTAAGCTACAATATTGTAATATTTGTATTATACCCTGTAAGCTACAATATTGTAATATTTGTATTATACCCTGTAAGCTACAATATTGTAATATTTGTATTATACCCTGTAAGCTACAATAAACCCTGTCTTGAGAGACAAATTCTCTTCCAGTTAAATTTTGTAATTTTGCCATTTTGTTTTTACACTTGAGCAAATTTGGAATGTTTCGACTAAAAATCATTTTAAAATATTCTCCTTTGAAATCACAAAGCAAAATTAAACCAAAGTTGGCTGTGATTATCCTTTGGAGGTCACCTACAGGTCTTCAGGAATATATATGTACATCAAAGATGGCTGCCATTACTTATAAATAGAAATTTTTTAAAACAGCCAAATCTTCTGCACTTGTGCTTGATTTTTTTTTTAATTTGTTGTTTAACACCACCTTCAGCCATATTGTAGATGATAATTGATTGTTCAATAATATATTTTGTTTTAATGTAGGCTGGTTTAAGCTGTACTTGCTTTATGAAGAGTTTTATGAGGCATAATTTATAGTTTCATGTATAGTCATTCTATTAAAAAGTCAGGCTAGTTAAAGGATATTAAAGATATTACCTCTTGTTTATAATTGTCAAAAATGTATACCGGTATATACAATAATCTCCCTTGTTGTCCCCAGAAGGGGGACTATAGTAGTGGGTATCTTTCGTACGTCACGATTTGGTTGCTGGATGACAACTTGCGAACGAAAAGTCGGATTGAAGCTAGGTGTGGGATATATATACTGAAGGGAAAAAGAAACGCAGGGTCAACATTTTAGGTGATTTAATATTATTTATTTGAATTGTTTTTTTCAATATTAATATACATGTATAAGGATAAAAACACAAATTTAATCAACAAGTTTTAAAAATTTCATTAGATTTTAATCAATAATTCATGAGTAATTGAAACCAATTTAACAGTACCTCCCAATATGTTAAAGTGAAATCGATTAACTCGTCAAATCTCGTATGCCCCCCTCGCGCATCTGTTACAGCCCTGATTCTCCTGTGCATGGAGTTCATCAGAGCATTTATCCTTCTCATGGGGATATTTTCCCACTCTTCCAACAAGGCAGCCCTCAATTGGTCGAGAGTAGCGGGGGCATTCCGATGCCCCCTTACTCTCCTGTCCATTTCGTTCCACAGATGTTCGATTGGGGACAAATCTGGACTGTACAGAGGCCAATCGAGTGGGTTAATGTTATGATTGGTGAGAAAATCTTGACAAATTCTGGCTACATGGGGCCGGGCGTTATCCTGGTGGAAAATTAGGTGATGCTGTTGCACAAATGGAACTGCAACTGGCCGGAGGATTTCATCCCTATATCTTACGTCTGTTAAATTAACCTGTGAGATATCCCTCGCCAGACCATAACAGAGCCACCCCCAAACCATTCCCTCTCAAGAACGCAAGCATTGGCGAAGCGTTCCCCACAACGTCGGTATACACGACGTCGACCGTCCGGATGAAAAAGAGTGAACCGCGACTCATCTGTGACGTGCACGAGTGAGAGGAAAACCAATGTAAGGTCGACGAGCTCGCAGACCAAACTCGCGCAATCGGTTTCTCACAGTTTTTGGGTGAATGTGGCGATTATGATTGCCTACCGTAGTTAAAGCGGTTTCAGTGACAGTAACGTGGCGATTACACAGATGGGTAAGATGAATAGCCCTGTCTTGACGTGGCGCCGTTACGCGCGGACGTCCCCGTCGTGGACGGTCTGCAACCCTTCCAGTATCTCTCAGATGACGGACATGACGGTCTATGGTGGAAACATTCACACCAAATTGCAAAGCAACTTGTTGTTGCCTTTGACCTTGCATTAGCAATGCAATAGCCTGACCCCTCTGAACTTCCGTCAGGCTTGGCATGATTACAAGAGATTCAAATTAACTTTAAATAGTGGAAAGCGATGTGTATACCTCAAGAGTATAAAGTGGTATGACGCGATGTGTTGACGAACTTGTTATCATTATTCTGCACATGTTATTTGCTTTTTATCACTTTCTCTATGTCACATGATACCTTTCATAGTTGAGTAACTTTAGACACAGATTTTAGTGCACACTGACCAAGCCACTCGTCTGCCCAATTTTCGTAATTTTACCCCACGCAGTTAAAAAATAGGAACATATTATGTTGCCCTGCGTTTCTTTTTCCCTTCATATGTATCTTATGAATATCTAGTTTATTATTGCTTTAGATGTTGTATTACATAGTGTAATATTTTTAAATGGAATAAACAACAAGTAATAATGGTGTTTATATTAAGATATGACAATAAAGTTTAAACAGCAATGGTCAACAATTGCACCAATATCAATAAAACAAACAACCACCTGTCTCTTAAAATCATTAAACACAAACAGATTTGATGACAGCTGTATGCCCCATGGTTGCGTACATAGCTCCACTCCCATATTATATGGCCAGACCTTTTCAGAGACAAAGTGATATTTATATAAGTAAACTGACCTCTTGTGAGGGGCATCCCATTCGGGTTATTCCGATGCAAAATTATAGTACATTTAAAAGGATTTACCTCTTGTAAAGAAGTATACCATTCTGGTAATACTGATGCAACATTATAGGACTTTCTAAGAGGACTGACCACTTTTTCAAAAGGATTATGCCACTGTAATGGAAGCTAATGGCAGAAAAGTATGTAATCAAATTTGTGTGGGAAGATATAATTTTTATCATAATTACAATAATCAGAAGTTCAATTTGTAATCTAAACTGAGTTGGAATGAAAAATTGATTATTTTTTTGGAAAATGAGGAAAATCGAAGACTTGCACTGGAAAATTGTACTTGAGATTAAAACCATTGTTTTTGTCATTCTTATTGAAGAAAACTATTCAAGCAATTAGAGAAACCATCCCTGTTTAGCTGAGAACAAACCATCCCTATTTAGCTATTTATTCCAAGTCATAATCAGAATGGAATTTCTTTGTAATTTGAAAAAGAATTGCAATTGATTTTTGAAAAAAATGATTTTTGTTACTTCCTCTTTAATCCAAGTTCTTTGTACAGGTAAAGCTGCTATAGTATCACCTGTATTTACATACATTATAAGTACTTTGTACAGGTAAAGCTGCTATAGTATCACCTGTATTTACATACATTATAAGTACTTTGTACAGGTAAAGCTGCTATAGTATCACCTGTATTTACATACATTATAAGTACTTTGTACAGGTAAAGCTGCTATAGTATCACCTGTATTTACATACATTATAAGTACTTTGTACAGGTAAAGCTGCTATAGTATCACCTGTATTTACATACATTATAAGTACTTTGTACAGGTAAAGCTGCTATAGTATCACCTGTATTTACATACATTATAAGTACTTTGTACAGGTAAAGCTGCTATAGTATCACCTGTATTTACATACATTATAAGTACTTTGTACAGGTAAAGCTGCTATAGTATCACCTGTATTTACATACATTATAAGTACTTTGTACAGGTAAAGCTGCTATAGTATCACCTGTATTTACATACATTATAAGTACTTTGTACAGGTAAAGCTGCTATAGTATCACCTGTATTTACATACATTATAAGTACTTTGTACAGGTAAAGCTGCTATAGTATCACCTGTATTTACATACATTATAAGTACTTTGTACAGGTAAAGCTGCTATAGTATCACCTGTATTTACATACATTATAAGTACTTTGTACAGGTAAAGCTGCTATAGTATCACCTGTATTTACATACATTATAAGTACTTTGTACAGGTAAAGCTGCTATAGTATCACCTGTATTTACATACATTATAAGTACTTTGTACAGGTAAAGCTGCTATAGTATCACCTGTATTTACATACATTATAAGTACTTTGTACAGGTAAAGCTGCTATAGTATCACCTGTATTTACATACATTATAAGTACTTTGTACAGGTAAAGCTGCTATAGTATCACCTGTATTTACATACATTATAAGTACTTTGTACAGGTAAAGCTGCTATAGTATCACCTGTATTTACATACATTATAAGTACTTTGTACAGGTAAAGCTGCTATAGTATCACCTGTATTTACATACATTATAAGTACTTTGTACAGGTAAAGCTGCTATAGTATCACCTGTATTTACATACATTATAAGTACTTTGTACAGGTAAAGCTGCTATAGTATCACCTGTATTTACATACATTATAAGTACTTTGTACAGGTAAAGCTGCTATAGTATCACCTGTATTTACATACATTATAAGTACTTTGTACAGGTAAAGCTGCTATAGTATCACCTGTATTTACATACATTATAAGTACTTTGTACAGGTAAAGCTGCTATAGTATCACCTGTATTTACATACATTATAAGTACTTTGTACAGGTAAAGCTGCTATAGTATCACCTGTATTTACATACATTATAAGTACTTTGTACAGGTAAAGCTGCTATAGTATCACCTGTATTTACATACATTATAAGTACTTTGTACAGGTAAAGCTGCTATAGTATCACCTGTATTTACATACATTATAAGTACTTTGTACAGGTAAAGCTGCTATAGTATCACCTGTATTTACATACATTATAAGTACTTTGTACAGGTAAAGCTGCTATAGTATCACCTGTATTTACATACATTATAAGTACTTTGTACAGGTAAAGCTGCTATAGTATCACCTGTATTTACATACATTATAAGTACTTTGTACAGGTAAAGCTGCTATAGTATCACCTGTATTTACATACATTATAAGTACTTTGTACAGGTAAAGCTGCTATAGTATCACCTGTATTTACATACATTATAAGTACTTTGTACAGGTAAAGCTGCTATAGTATCACCTGTATTTACATACATTATAAGTACTTTGTACAGGTAAAGCTGCTATAGTATCACCTGTATTTACATACATTATAAGTACTTTGTACAGGTAAAGCTGCTATAGTATCACCTGTATTTACATACATTATAAGTACTTTGTACAGGTAAAGCTGCTATAGTATCACCTGTATTTACATACATTATAAGTACTTTGTACAGGTAAAGCTGCTATAGTATCACCTGTATTTACATACATTATAAGTACTTTGTACAGGTAAAGCTGCTATAGTATCACCTGTATTTACATACATTATAAGTACTTTGTACAGGTAAAGCTGCTATAGTATCACCTGTATTTACATACATTATAAGTACTTTGTACAGGTAAAGCTGCTATAGTATCACCTGTATTTACATACATTATAAGTACTTTGTACAGGTAAAGCTGCTATAGTATCACCTGTATTTACATACATTATAAGTACTTTGTACAGGTAAAGCTGCTATAGTATCACCTGTATTTACATACATTATAAGTACTTTGTACAGGTAAAGCTGCTATAGTATCACCTGTATTTACATACATTATAAGTACTTTGTACAGGTAAAGCTGCTATAGTATCACCTGTATTTACATACATTATAAGTACTTTGTACAGGTAAAGCTGCTATAGTATCACCTGTATTTACATACATTATAAGTACTTTGTACAGGTAAAGCTGCTATAGTATCACCTGTATTTACATACATTATAAGTACTTTGTACAGGTAAAGCTGCTATAGTATCACCTGTATTTACATACATTATAAGTACTTTGTACAGGTAAAGCTGCTATAGTATCACCTGTATTTACATACATTATAAGTACTTTGTACAGGTAAAGCTGCTATAGTATCACCTGTATTTACATACATTATAAGTACTTTGTACAGGTAAAGCTGCTATAGTATCACCTGTATTTACATACATTATAAGTACTTTGTACAGGTAAAGCTGCTATAGTATCACCTGTATTTACATACATTATAAGTACTTTGTACAGGTAAAGCTGCTATAGTATCACCTGTATTTACATACATTATAAGTACTTTGTACAGGTAAAGCTGCTATAGTATCACCTGTATACATTATAAGTTATTTGATAGAAATAATGCCTTATTGAATATACTGGAAATTCAAAGTGATACAAATGTTGGTGGTTTTGTTTACTCTTTTGTTTGTTAAATTGAGTAAGGAATGTAACATGTACATGTACAATGTTAACAGTGTTAGTGTTATGGTGTTTAATGCCACTTTCTACAATATTTCAGTTATATCATGGTAGTCAATTCTATTGGAGAGAAAAACCTGAATATGTGGAGAAAATTACAGACATGCCACAAGTCACTGATAACCTTTGTCACATAATGTTGTATCACTTACATCTAATTATATACAGGAACTGAACTCACAACTTCTAACTATATACAGGAACTGAACTCACAACTTCTAACTATATACAGGAACTGAACTCACAACTTCTAACTATATACAGGAACTGAACTCACAACTTCTAACTATATACAGGAACTGAACTCACAACTTCTAACTACCACAATATCACGACCAACAGTGAAATGTATCTATTTAAGATGTCATATTATGTATCATAGATAGTTTGATCTAAATGTAGTAAGAGAAAGGTAGTTTAATCTGAAAGTAGACCACACTGTCACATTTTAATACTCATTTATTTTTCCTTTTGTTTGGCAAATTAACCTAAGCTTCACTTCACTTAAAATTACTGTGTCTATTTTCTAGTCATTTGGTGGTCCTGTTTGTAAATTTTATTTGATAGTCTTGTGATCCATCCATGACTTATGACTGTATAAATTATTTCTCTTATTATTTTTTTTTGGGGGGGGGGGATATCTACAAAAACCAATACATGTAGACACAAGAATTTAGAAATCATATATTCTTACATGCCAATTAACAATTGAATAATTAAAAGAAGGGATGTTTATTATGCAAAATATGTACTGTTAAACAATCTTTATGGTATAAACTTTAGAAGCAGCTAACCCAATTAATTTCCAATATTGCCACCACAACCTTCTGATTGATTGTATGATGTACATTTATCCTCATAAGATGTTATTCCAACTTGGTTTAGATGAATGTTTCTCTAGTTTGCTGACTCATCTTCCATCCAGAATAGCCTTCACTGATTGGTGGTAGTATTACTTTCTGTATGAATCATATGATGATTCCTTGTCAAATTTCCAAAATATCTCAGATGGCCACTACATTTAATCATACATAGAAAACTTATACTTGGTATGCCAAATGAACAATAGCATTGTATGTAGTCCATTAAACGTAAAATATATCTGAAATTTACACCCTTTTTATATTGGCAGCCTTCAAATCATATTGATAGGGTAAATTCTGTCAAAAGTGTAAAACAGAAATGCATTTGCCATTGAAAACACTAAATTGATACTATTTTTAGACTTTTACTAAGTAAAATTTGAAATAGAAACCTACTAATCAATTTCTGTTTGGTTTTACATGACAGCAGATCTTTGTTTTTCCATTTTGGTCTTTTTTATCATTCTCAGATACACCTAATTGTAGGTTGTCAGCAATAGATTTGATTTATGAAGAAAATTTTGGGGTCAGTTTGATGTAATGGCGTTGTTGCCATAGTAACGATTGCAGTTTTCAGCAGACAGCAGATTTAATGAATGTGACAAGGTTTTATTATAAGGAACGTTGTGATTAATAGGACATTTTGATCTTTTTATGGGAGGGAGATATCAATATTGTAAATTATCTACAAATTTCATCGAGAGTTTAATAAACTGATACTTCCAAAAGGAAATAATTAAATATACTAACTACAGTTAAAATAAAGAAGTGTTTTTTTTTGTTCCTACTTGTAAGTTATTTAAGGTTAATAATCAGAACAGGAAAAACTAATCCTTTGTTTGAGTTTCCAGGAATGGATTTTAATTAAAATAGGATTGACATGTCATAATGGTTTAAATTTCTAAATTTAATGGAGGAAATAAACACTCATATCTCATTTTTTAAAGTTGAATGATCATTTATTTGTTTCCCTTGATTAGCTCTAAATTTCAGATTGGTAGGGTTTGTTTCTTGAAATCCCAGAAATTTAGCTTATTGGTCCAATACTATGTAAGCTTTTGCTTAATTTCATTCGTTGTCTGTCCGGAAACGTTTTGCATTTTAATCATCTTCTCCAAAAGCATTCTTTCCAGTTTTAACCAAGTAAACTGGGATGATCTTAAGATGATACAATCTGATCAAAATCACATCTGTCACTTGCCCCCATTTACTGATATGTCACAGCGTGTGAGAGAACTGAAGAAACGCCATTATGGATCACATGCGAGTGACACTATGTCATGACCTTTGCTGTCCAATGAAAATGGTGCTTTCGAGACTATGAAAGTGTTATAATTTTATACTAAACTGCTTTGTTTGCTATGAGCAATTCGATTCGGTTGGTTGAAAAAGGTCAAAACTTGTATTTATCATATCATTAAATATTCATGTCATAGGGTCACTCGTATGTGAGCCGTAATGGGGTTTCTTCTAACATGAAGCAACATATCAGTAAAGGGGAGGGTAGCTACATAGAAATAAGTTGCTTTTGATGTTTTCTACAAAATTTGTAATGGCTAATTAAGCATATTTTGACCAAAAAACATGTAAAATTTTATTTTATAAATAAAACCACTGAGGATAATGTGAAATTAGTAGATCTGGGCATACTAATTAACTATCTAGGGTTCTCTTTATTTAGTAATGGTAAATATTATTACCCAAGAAAAGATTGAAGATACCAAAGGAATAATCAAAAGCCATATATCAAAGAGTGACAGACAATACAATGGCCGAATGAAAAAGAACAAAACAACAAACAATTATCTACAAAATATCAACACAGAAAACTAAAGATTGAGCAACATGAACCCCACTAAAAACTAGGGGTGAACTTAGGTACAAGGTTGTTACTTGCTGAAGTGGCATAAAACATAAATATAAATTTAACTTGTCTGTGATAGTTCCTCTCTGATCACTAGAACTTACTGAAGCCTGCTGTTGTTTCAGAAACATAACCATTTCATGAAAAGAAAGCTTAAACAGTGATGGTCAACAATTACACCAATATCAACAAAATGAACAACTACCTTACACCTCAAATCATTGAACACAATAAAGACCATGAAATGTGCCGATGGAAATCCACGTTCTGGATTGAGACAGACACAAAAATGTGGTATAACAAATTTCAGGTTTACAGGATTTATTTTAATATCACTTATTTAAAGGATTTTATGAAGATTTTGTAGTTTGAAGAAATAATTCTGTAAATTAATGAATTCTAGTGTCATTTTACTCATTTAAAATTGTTTTGTAAATTATTTTAATGATGTACAAACATGCATGTGACACCTTAATTTTTTGTTGCAAGTTTTCCATTTTTTAAATTAAAAAATTATTTCTTTTAAAAATTTCAAAATATATTTTTTAATCTTAAGAAAATTATATAAATAAAACCCTAAAAATTAATCTAACTTAGTACATGTACATGTATACAGATTCCTGACAAGAACATATAATTATACAATGGTGGATGTGGGTTGAGGGACATTAACAAGAAAACTAAAATCTATCATTTTTTAGAAGATTAGTTGTAAAGGTGATTTTGATTTGATTTGATTTTGGTGCTTAATGCCACTTTCAGCAATATTTCAGCTATATCATGGCGACTAGTTTTAGTGGTGGAAGAAGCCGGAGTACCCGGGCAAGCAACTGGTATACATTATCACTTGCGGCTGTGAGTCAAGTGCACCCTTTATTGTAATTTACAAAGCCGGGTGCGAACCCACGCAGTATTGGTGATAGGCTTGTATGAGTTGTTAGGTAATCCAACTACCTAACTCATTGAGCCACCCAGGCCCTCTAGTTGTAAAGGAGTTTGAAAATTTTCTTAATGTAGTAAAAATGTTATTACTAACTGATATGACATTCTGATAGTTAATGTATGCATACTCATCAGTAACTCTGCAATATTGATTTCCTAAATTCATTGTACTCTATTACTTGGAGCAAAAGAACTAAACATTGAAAATGAAAGAATCAACTATTTGTGACAAGGTTATGTAATATGAGGATTGATTTCTTTTAATTATCTATTGTTGTTTAACAGCTAGATTGTCATGTACTTTATTAGATAATACTTACAATGTTAATGTATAAAGTAGTTACATAATCTCTACATGGTATACAATGTCACACATGTCCCAACAAAATCATTTGGATTTTCTCTATTTTTCCCTGCATTTATTTTGCCTAAAATATAAGCATTTCCTGCACTAAAAAATCCCCTTCAATTTCCTGTTTTTGGAGCTTCTTATTGTCAAAACTGTTGTTGTGAATACAGTTATCCTCTATTGTTTTATATTTTATTGTATCCAATCAGCAGGGTTGGTATTTTATTGTGTGGTATATAGTTGCTTTTATATATATCCAGGCATTTGGTATTGTATTGTATCCAAGCAGTGGATTTTGTGCTGTTTTGGCTCCAAATAGTTCTTTTAGTGTTGTTTGTCTTCAATGAATTCTGTTAGTGTTGTTTTGTCTCAATGAGGTCTTTTAGTGTTGTTTGTCTTCAATGAATTATGTTAGTGTTGTTTTGTCTCAATGAGGTCTTTTGGTGTTGTTTGTCTTCAATGAATTCTGTTAGTGTTGTTTTGTCTCAATGAGCTCTTTTAGTGTTGTTTGTCTTCAATGAATTATGTTAGTGTTGTTTTGTCTCAATGAGGTCTTTTGGTATTGTTTAGTCTCCAATGAGCTCTTTTAGTGTTGTTTTGTCTCTAATGAGTTATTTTAGTATTGTTTTGTTTCAAATGAGTTCTATTGGTGTTGTGTTGTCTCCAATGAGTTCTATTGGTGTTGTTTTTACAAGCAGTGGATTTGGTGCTGTTTTGGCTCCAATTAGCTCTTTTGGTGTTTTTTGTCTTCAATGAGTTCTTATGGTGTTGTTTTGTCTTCAGTGAGTTATTTTTATTATGTTTTGTCTCCAGTGAGCTCTTTTAATATTGTTTTGTCTCAAATGAGTTCTATTGGTGTTGATTTGTCTCAAATGAGTTCTTTTAATATTGTTTTGTCTCAAATGAGTTCTATTGGTGTTGATTTGTCTCCAATGAGCTCTTTTATTGTTGTTTTGTTTCAAATGAGTTCTTTTGGTATTGTTTAGTCTCCAATGAGCTCTTTTCGTGTTGTGTTGTCTCCAATGAGTTCTATTTGTGTTGTTTTTACAAGCAGTTGATTTGGTGCTGTTTTGGCTCCAATTAGTTCTTTTGGTGTTGTTTTTCTTCAATGAGTTCTTATGGTGTTGTTTTGCCTCCAGTGAGTTATTTTTATATTGTTTTGTCTCCAGTGAGCTCTTTTAATATTGTTTTGTCTCAAATGAGTTCTATTGGTGTTGATTTGTATCAAATGAGTTCTTTTAGTGTTGTTTTGTTTCAAATGAGTTCTTTTGGTATTGTTTAGTCTCCAATGAGTTCTATTTGTGTTGTTTTTGCAAGCAGTGGATTTGGTGCTGTTTTGTTTCAAATGAATTCTTTTACTGTTGTTTGTCTTCAATGAGTTCTTTTAGTGTTGTTTTGTCTCCAGTGAGTTATTTTTATATTGTTTTGTCTCCAGTGAGTTATTTTTATATTGTTTTGTCTCCAGTGAGATCTTTTAGTATTGTTTTGTCTCAAATGAGTTCTATTGGTGTTGTTTTTACAAGCAGTGGATTTTGTGCTGTTTTTGGCTCCAATTAGTTCTTTTGGTGTTGTTTTTCTTCAATGAGTTCTTATGGTGTTGTTTTGCCTCCAGTGAGTTATTTTTATATTGTTTTGTCTCCAGTGAGCTCTTTTAATATTGTTTTGTCTCAAATGAGTTCTATTGGTGTTGATTTGTATCAAATGAGTTCTTTTGGTGTTGTTTTGTCTCCAATGAGCTCTTTTAGTGTTGTTTTGTTTCAAATGAGTTCTTTTGGTGTTGTTTAGTCTCCAATGAGCTCTTTTAGTGTTGTTTAGTCTCCAATGAACTCTTTTAGTGTTGTGTTGTCTCCAATGAGTTCTACTGGTGTTGTTTTTATAAGCAGTGGATTTGGTGCTGTTATGGCTCCAAATAGTTCTTTTGGAGCTGTTTTGGCTTCAAGTGAGTTGTTTTAGTATTGTTTGTCTCCAATGAGTTTTTTTAGTGTTGTGTTGTCTCCAATGAGTTCTATTGGTGTTGTTTTTACAAGCACTGGATTTGGTGCTGTTTTGGCTCCAAATAGTTCTTTTGTTGTTGTTTTGTTTCCAATGAGTCCTTTTAGTGTTGTGTTGGCTCCAATGAGTTCTGTTCTTTTGTTGTTGTTTTGTTTCCAATGAGTTCTTTTAGTGTTGTGTTGGCTCCAATGAGTTCTGTTCTTTTGTTGTTGTTTTGTTTCCAATGAGTTCTTTTAGTGTTGTGTTGGCTCCAATGAGTTCTTTTGGTGTTGTTTTGTTTCCAATGAGTTCTTTTACTGTTGTTTGTCTTCAATGAGTTCTTTTAGTGTTGTTTTGTCTCCAGTGAGTTATTTTTATATTGTTTTGTCTCCAGTGAGTTATTTTTATATTGTTTTGTCTCCAGTGAGATCTTTTAGTATTGTTTTGTCTCAAATGAGTTCTATTGGTGTTGTTTTTACAAGCAGTGGATTTTGTGCTGTTTTTGGCTCCAATTAGTTCTTTTGGTGTTGTTTTTCTTCAATGAGTTCTTATGGTGTTGTTTTGCCTCCAGTGAGTTATTTTTATATTGTTTTGTCTCCAGTGAGCTCTTTTAATATTGTTTTGTCTCAAATGAGTTCTATTGGTGTTGATTTGTATCAAATGAGTTCTTTTGGTGTTGTTTTGTCTCCAATGAGCTCTTTTAGTGTTGTTTTGTTTCAAATGAGTTCTTTTGGTGTTGTTTAGTCTCCAATGAGCTCTTTTAGTGTTGTTTAGTCTCCAATGAACTCTTTTAGTGTTGTGTTGTCTCCAATGAGTTCTACTGGTGTTGTTTTTATAAGCAGTGGATTTGGTGCTGTTATGGCTCCAAATAGTTCTTTTGGAGCTGTTTTGGCTTCAAGTGAGTTGTTTTAGTATTGTTTGTCTCCAATGAGTTTTTTTAGTGTTGTGTTGTCTCCAATGAGTTCTATTGGTGTTGTTTTTACAAGCACTGGATTTGGTGCTGTTTTGGCTCCAAATAGTTCTTTTGTTGTTGTTTTGTTTCCAATGAGTCCTTTTAGTGTTGTGTTGGCTCCAATGAGTTCTGTTCTTTTGTTGTTGTTTTGTTTCCAATGAGTTCTTTTAGTGTTGTGTTGGCTCCAATGAGTTCTGTTCTTTTGTTGTTGTTTTGTTTCCAATGAGTTCTTTTAGTGTTGTGTTGGCTCCAATGAGTTCTTTTGGTGTTGTTTTGTTTCCAATGAGTTCTTTTACTGTTGTTTGTCTTCAATGAGTTCTTTTAGTGTTGTTTTGTTTCCAATGAGTTCTTTTAGTGTTGTTTTGGCTCCAAATAGTTCTTTTGTTGTTGGTTTGTTTCCAATGAACTCTTTTAGTGTTGTGTTGTCTCCAATGAGTTCTATTGGTGTTGTTTTTACAAGCACTGGATTTGTTGCTGTTTTGGCTCCAAATAGTTCTTTTGTTGTTGTTTTGTTTCCAATGAGTCCTTTTAGTGTTGTGTTGGCTCCAATGAGTTCTGTTCTTTTGTTGTTGTTTTGTTTCCAATGAGTTCTTTTAGTGTTGTGTTGGCTCCAATGAGTTCTGTTCTTTTGTTGTTGTTTTGTTTCCAATGAGTTCTTTTAGTGTTGTGTTGGCTCCAATGAGTTCTTTTGGTGTTGTTTTGTTTCCAATGAGTTCTTTTAGTGTTGTTTTGTCTCAAATGAGTCCTTTCTAGTATTGTTTAGTCTATTGAATTCTTTTATTATTGTTTTGTCTCCAATTAATTCTTTTTGTATTGTTTTGTCTGGAGTAGTCTACAATAAGTTCTTTTGGTGTTATTATGTCTTCAGTTGGTATTGTATTGTATTGTATTGTATTGTATCCATGCAGTTGGTATTGTATTGTATTGTATTGTATCCATACAGTTGGTATTGTATTGTATCCATACAGTTGGTATTGTATTGTATTGTATCCATACAGTTGGTATTGTATTGTATTGTATCCATACAGTTGGTATTGTATTGTATTGTATCCATACAGTTGGTATTGTATTGTATTGTATTGTATTGTATCCATACAGTTGGTATTGTATTGTATTGTATTGTATCCATACAGTTGGTTGGTATTGTTGTGTCCAGACAGGCAACAAGGAAAATTTCAAGGGGCTTATAAATATCTATAAATATGTTACACAACTTGGACCGTCTCATGTCATTTATTACAACTTTACTTGCTATGTCCTCATGAAAATAATCATATTCTTAGAATTTATCTTACTAGTAATAAAAATAAATTATTTTCATACATTTTTGAGATGTAGAAACTTGTTTAATCTACCAATAATAAAATACATTTGAAAAAATACATATAGAGTATCAATTTAAAGTACATCAGAACTAAGCTGTTGAAATAGTGATATTCTACAAAGGAAATTGTGTCCTTAGTGGCTTATATTTTTACTCAACAGTAAAAGGAAGTGTTCTTAGAAATACTTGTTGTATATCTAAATATATATTATTATACTGTATTACATTTTAAGTGTGAATTGTTAATATATATATATATAAATAAATAACAATTCACACTGAATACAGTATTCAAATTTACGACATTTATGTAGAAAGGTTAATTTAAAGTTGATATGCATTTTTATAGAAACAAATCAATTATTGAAAAATATAATTTAGTAGAATAAAACTGTTTCTTTTTGTTTGAAGATATTTTAATTAGCTAAGAACCAAGCTGTGTGTTACCAGTTAATTACAAAGAATTGGGTGAGAAATCTGTTGGATAACAGTAACACATACCATAATTGTCAATTTCATAAGTCTAACAGATTAATCAGTAAATGATCAATCACTAAGAAAGAGAAGGAGAAAATATTGATCCAGCATTGGTGATCAAGAAAAAAAGTTTTATTTCTGCTCAACCCGATAGTTACATTCTGGTATCCATTGTGAAATATTTTCGGTAGCAGTTTGTACTATAGATTTTCCTTGTTTTATATGGATTAATGGAGTGATGATATTTTACTAAGGTTAATTTATGTTACAAAATCTATATTTGTGATTTCTTTGTAGATCATGGTGTGTTAATAAGATGAAACAAGATACTGTGAAAAGTTCCACGATGAATTAAGAAATTTATTGAAGAAGTAATTTTGGAAAGATTTAGGAGTTTCTAAAACTAAGGTAAAATTGTATTACATTTATATACTGTAAAAAGTATGTATTCTTTATATTTGTGTTGTTGAAACCTTCAAGTAACCAGTTTTAGTGGTTTTAAAGAAATGAAAATGTTAGTGAAGAAGTGATTAAGCTGCTCTGAATTCTTTCCACATTCTAATACAATCAAGCAAAATTTTCTTTTAAACTTGTTTAGTGAAATTACTAATGTCAATTTTTGAGAAAAAAAAGTATTTTTGTGGAAAAAAATTCTAAAATATAAAAGACAAGAAATAAAGAAAATTTAAATGAAAAACTTTGAGTTTTGTAGACAAAAACTGTACATTAAATATTTTCATTAAAAAAACCAAAAAAGTATATCTTGAATTAAATGTTTCTTCATCAATTACATGCTTAAGAGTAAGAATCATTATAGCTAATGGTTTATCAATATTGTAAGTGAATATAGTAATATTATACCATAGATGTACCTGAAAACCCAGGTTAAACCACTAGGAGACAAGGTTATTTGGGATTGCCTAGAGTTTCAAGGTATATGTATGATTATACTGTTAATTTATGTTACCAATTATATGAGGATCATTTGTTATAATTTTTAAAGCTGTCATTTGAAATATAGAAATTATTCCAAAACTAGAATTTTAGAGATTATACTATAGTTTAGGGCCTATCGTGGTCGTGATCGTATGGTAGTTGGATTTACAACTACCTATGCAATCAGTGCCTATCACTACAAAAGTTGTGAGTTCGAATCCCACTCATGGCAAGGTGTACTCGATACAACATTATGTGATAAAGTTTGTCAGCGACTTGTGACAGGTCAATGGTTTTCCCTGGGTTCTCCAGTTGCCGCCACCAATAAAACTGATATAACTGAAATATTGTTGAAAGTGGCATTAAACACCAAAACCTGAAACCCCTAGTTCTGAAATATATTCTGTTTATTGGTATATATACCTGAATGTCATTCTTGAGATAATGGTATACTTATATTTAACTCTTGTTGTTATATTGTACAGACAAATAAATATCGGGGGCCGTCGTGGCCGTGATCGTATGGTAGTTGGATTTACAATTACCAATGCAATCAGTGCCTATCACCACTGGTGTTGTGAGTTCGAATCTCGACCTGGGCGAGGTGTACAACATTATGTGATAAAGTTTGTCAGCGACTTGCGACAGGTCGGTGGTTTTCTCCGGGTCCTCTAGTTTCCTCCACCAATAAAACTGACTGCTACAATATAACTAAAATAGTGTTGAAAGTGGCGTTAAACACCATCAAACATCAAACAAACAAACAAATAAATATCTTCTCCTATGAAACCACTGAACTGATTTAAACCAAACTTGGCTGTTATTCTTGTATGCTCAACTTACAAAAGTATATCTATATGGAGGGTGTATGATGGCCACAATTACGACAGATATAACATTTCTTCAAATTGTCAAATTTGTACATGAATAGACTGAAATTTTAGGAGTTCATCTATGAAGAGTTGTATGAGGTTTTAAATATGGTTTCATGTAAAATAATAACTTAAGAGTTCTCTTAAGAAAAGTAAGTTTGTGAAATATGCTTATTCAAAAGATATAAGATAATTATTGGAAAAATTGCTTCCCTTTTTTATATCGGCTGCTTTAAATATTGTATATATTTTTAAATGTTGTATATATTTTCCATATATTATTATGCAATACAGTATTTTTTGGTAAAAGTAACAATTTTGATACACTTTGTTTTTTTTGTAATTTATATAATTTGCTGTTAAGTAATATATCTCAATGCAGACAATTTAACATATTGAAGGCACTATTTATGGTTCGCCATTGATATCGGGTGAGTAATTACAGATTCAATGAGGCCTCTAGTTATATGATTTTGAATATAGTGCTCAATGATTTCTAGATAAATTATAGTATTGAAGAAGAAAGAGTAATTACGTATGACTGCCACACATGACCCTCTTAATTTAAATATGACTGCAAAAACATGACCATCTTAATTTAAATATGACTGTCATGCATGGCCATCTTGATTTAGATATGACTGCAAAACATGACCATCTTAATTTAAATATGACTGCAAAAACATGACCATTTTGATTTAAATATGATTGCAAAACATGACCATCTTAATTTAAATATGACTGCAAAACATGGCCATCTTGATTTAAATATGACTGCAAAACATGGCCATCTTGATTTAAATATGACTGAAAAAACATGACCATCTTGATTTAAATATGACTGCCATACATGACCATCTTAATTTAAATATGTCTGCAAAAACATGATCATCTTGATTTAAATATGACTGCCATGCATGACCATCTTAATTTAAATATGACTGCAAAAACATGACCATCTTGATTTAAATATGACTGCCATGCATGGCCATCTTGATTTAAATATGACTACAAAAACATGGCCATCTTGATTTCAATATGACTGCAAAAACATGACCATCTTAATTTAAATATGACTGCAAATACATGGCCATCATGATCTTTAAAAATTACAAAAACATCTTTATGTAAAGAAGTATATTGACATTATGATTTCTTTCTGTGTTTATTGAAAATCCATGAGTTAAAGAGAAGTTTTAATATGAAATAATTAGAATAATACTAAATAAACAAAATAATTGATGTACAATGTAAATTATCAATAAAAAAGAACCATAAAATTTCTATCTTTATCTAAACCATTCCTACAAGATACAAAGTTATAAAATACACAGTTATTAACTATAAAACTCAGGCGAAATATGAAGATTGTAACTTGATCAAAGACTCTGACCTTTGGTTAATGACGGGTCTAGCTAAATATGGTATCTATCCCTTAATGAGGAACAGTTTCCAGATATTGGAATCAATACTTAGCAATCTTATCATTACCCAAAATGAACGTGATCAATATATTGGAGAATTTCTTCATCCAAATGGAAAGAGAAATTTTATAAGAATTTTGCAGATTAATCAATTGAGAAGTTTAACATGGTTGTATTATGAAATATGTAAAAATGTTGAGAAGTCTTTTTTTTTTTTTCATTTATTATTCAGAAGTTAGGGTCCAGATGAGGGGGCTATTTAGAAGTTTGTTATTCAGAAGTTAGGGTCCAGATAAGGAGGTTCTTTAGAAGTTTGTTATTCAAAAGTTAGGGTCTAGATGAGGGAGTTCTTATGAAGTTTGTTAAACAGGGAAGTTAGGGTCTAGATGAGGGAGTTCTTATGAAGTTTGTTATTCAGAGAAGTTAGGGTCTAGATGAGGGAGTTCTTATGAAGTTTGTTAAACAGGGAAGTTAGGGTCTAGATGAGGGAGTTCTTATGAAGTTTGTTATTTAGAGAAGTTAGGGTCTAGATGAGGGAGTTCTTATGAAGTTTGTTATTCAGAGAAGTTAGGGTCTAGATGAGGGAGTTCTTATGAAATTTGTTATTCAGAAGTTTGGGTCTAGATGAGGGAGTTCTTATGAAGTTTGTTATTCAGAAGTTAGGGTCTAGATGAGGGAGTTCTTATGAAGTTTGTTATTCAGAGCAGTTAGGGTCTAGATGAGGGAGTTCTTAAAAAGTTAGTTGTCCAGAAGTTGGGATCTAGATGAGGAACATTTTAAACATTAGGTTCAGTTCTAGATGATGAATAAATTAAAATTTAGTTATTTATTTAGATCTTGGGTTTTAGATGAGAAGTACAAAATACTTTAGGTATAACTATTTGTAACATATGTTGAAATATAGATGATAAATTTAGAATTAAGGTTTTTCAATTCGGGATTTACCAATTAGAATTACTCTAAAAAATCAAATGATTAGAGAGTTGAGTTATGAGTGTCTAATGTAGGACTGTATAGACTCCTTATCGGCCTATTTCTGCACTCACACCACCCCCTTTTCCATTTTTATTTCTTCCGTCTGCTACCAACTGCATTCAAGATTATTATTATTTAATTTTATCATTGTTATATATATACATAGGAGTTACTTTTTAATGTTTTTCTACTTTTATCTAGTATTTTATGTTGTATAGCGCCTTATGGTAATTTTTTAGATAGGACGCTATACAAATTCTGGTATTATATTATATATTATATATATAACGTCACTTTCATCAGAATATCAGTTATATCATGGAGGTCAGTTTTGACAATGGAGGATGAAGGAGTACACAGAAAAAAACCCAGATAAACTGGTAAACTTTCTCATTAAAATGCCATTGGATTTACTTGCTCCCAAAACTTTTTTAATTATTTGGTTTTCCAACCTTTCTATTTTGAGTGTACCTGATGAAGGTTATTCCAGAAACGCGTTGTGCGCACTAAATTTGATATCTACGTTTTATTAAATGTTTTGGAAATAGTTGTACATTATTGTTGAAGTACTTTGTCTGGTTTTCTGACTCAATATACTCAATACAGTTAACAAAGAACCTGCTGGGTGGAATATAGAGTCAGGTCACGAATATTGAATCCCATTAAATTTTGAGTTGGATTTAACACTTTTGTATTGACTTAAGAATTGATATTAATTTATACGTCATTCTAAAACTAATGACATATATTTCTAAATTGAAATATTAACTGAATAAACAGACCTCTGCACTGCATGTAGACATGCAACCACAGTAAAAGTTACTTAAATCTAAAGCTGTTATAAGGAGCAATGCCTAATGGCATCAGAGAGACTATAATAAGGAGCAGTGTCTAATGGCATCAGAGAGACTATCATTTTGTTCTATATAGCTAAGGAAAGTGTATTATGGCACATTTTTAACCAGAATGGCAGTGGAAAGAACCAATAAAAATAGATGTAAATGCTATAAACCTGAGATTTTATTTGAAGATAAAGATTACATCAATGAAATTATTATACCTCTCTCCTCCTTATATATCTTCTATATGAAATTATATACAGAAAAAACAACTATTGTCCTTGGGGAATGTCTGAAGCACACTTGTTCCTGCACTTTTTATGGTTTGTACCTTTCTGGTTCTAATTTTTTTATACCTAGAGAAATGAACATTATATTTGATATAATATAACTATTGTGTGTCGCATCTAATTAAGAAAGTCCTTTTTTTGTGGTATTTTGACCCCCAAAAAAATAGAAAGAACATGCTATATTTTGCACTGATTTACCACAGTAATGTTTGAAGAGACCACAGGGGGTAATCAGAAGCCCTAATTCGAAGAAGGACAGACATAACTCATTTAGTCAGTCAATCAGAAAAAGAATTAATGAACAATTCTAAATTTTACAAAATAGAGTATTATTGAGAAAAATATAAGAAAATTTATTTTCTATCTGAGGTGGGGCACAATTCATCTACCATTCACACATTTAGCCCATCTCTATATACATTGGTATTAAAAGATTTTTTGTGCATGGAAATAAAATACCCAAACCACTTCAAAAAAGATGTTTGCAAGAGAAGTACTCCTCTGAGATAATCCCTCTTAAAAAATTATACCACTGGACAATTCCGGGTAAGTGGCAACAGTATATTTACTTCAAATAGAAAACAGATTTTAATAGACTTTAAATTTCCAACGAAGATAAAAATTGACGATATCACTAGTCATATCATTTGTTTGAACAGATCTTTAAGAAGTTCAGTTTCACAAGATAATTGTCACAAGATTGATGGAGAGTGAAAGAAATGTCAGCTGAATTTCTTCCACTTCATTGATGCCTAATAGAGTCATCTATTTTAAGGCCAAGACAAAAAATTCTGTGTGGAACCAGGATGTTGGTTCAGAAATACCACAATGTAAATTCAAATACAGTGAAAACTGTCTCAACTGAACCTCCATGGCACCATTTTTTAGGTATTTGGAATAGACAGGTGTTTGGCTTTAATAGGTTAAATGAACAAAGATTTTCTACATTGAGATTTCATTTAAAGTTCGGTTTATACCTGTTTCCGTTTAATTCAAGGTTCGGTTTATACAGGACTACGTTTTATTTAAGGTTGGGTTTATACAGGACTACGTTTTATTTAGGGTTTGGTTTATATATTTTATTCAGAGTTTGGTTTATACATTTTATTCAGAGTTTGGTTTATATATTTTATTCAGAGTTCGGTTTCTACATTTTATTCAGAGTTTGGTTTAGATCTTAGGGATTTTGGACTTGACAAAGGAGGCGTAGATCCTTTTTCTCCTAAGTACAGATTGTCTAGTATTATATGTGACGTGGCGTCCTTTCGTCTTTTTAAACCAGTTCGATCTGAACCTCTTCATGATAACAACAGAAAATTCCTCCATATTCCGTTTGCTAATAAAGGAATCGATGCTATTAACATCAGCAATATTCTTAATAGAAAAGAGGTCATAAAAGAAATTCCACCATATTTCAAAAATCAATCTGTTCCCATTGTCTCCTATAGCTACACTAACAGCATTGGCCGTAAAATTTTCAACTACAAAGAAGCATTGCAAGATATTAACATAAAAGAGTACATTAAGAACCCTCTGACTTGTGACTGCTCCCAATCTCCTTTTCAATACAACCCATCTGGACATGTAATCACTGGTGATCTGAATATCATTCAACATGAGAGTCTCCGAAAGGTGATTTCTCATGGTCCTAAATTCAGAGAACCTCAACACATCAATTGGAAACATAATTTCAAGATAATTATGGATGCTGTTGAAGATTATGCCAGAAGGTGGATAAAGAGAGAAGTAGACCAAGATCCTGAGTTAGAGTCCTTGTCAGACTGGGTTAGAACAATTAGGTCTCTAGTACAAGGTCGGATTCACAAACTCAAAAATTGTGTTAATAGTCGACCTAAGTCTGTATTTAAAGACCAAGAAGCTGTTAAGTGTCTTTCCTCTCTTCATGACAAATATGTTGTCGTTCCTGCGGAAAAGGCTTCCAACAATATCGTGTTTGTATGTAAATCATATTACTTCGAATGTCTAATCAAGGAATTAGGCATAAATAGCAACACCTCTAGTAATACCACATACAAACCAACTTCGTTCGACAAAGATGAAATCCTAGCTAACCACAGATCATTCATGACCTCTTTAAACATTCCCTCTGGTAAAGAGTCTGAGGATTTACCCTATTTATATTGGATACCTAAACTCCATAAGACACCATACAAAGAAAGGTACATAGCGGGATCATCAACTTGTTCGACGAAAGAATTGTCTATTCACCTGACAAAGATTCTGTCTACAGTAAAAGAGGGACAACAGAAATATTGTGAAACTGTTTACTCGCGTAGTGGCATAAATCACATGTGGATTTTGAAAAACTCTAAAGATCTTTTGGATAACCTGAAATCAAGATCTTTCTCTCAGGTATCCTCCATCAAAACTTTTGATTTTTCAACTCTATATACCACCCTACCGCATGACAAATTAAAAACCCGCTTAAAAGAAACAATTCATAAAGCTTTTAGTCATAGAAACTATGGCTCAAAATTTGTTGTGTTAGGCTACAATTCCACATATTTTTCAAACAAAATTCATAAAGGTAAAACATGCTACTCCGAGGAACAAGTGATCAGTATGCTGGAGTTCCTCATCGATAACATATTTGTCTCCTTTGGAGGGACACTGTTTCAGCAGGTCGTCGGCATACCAATGGGTACGAATTGTGCCCCTCTTCTAGCCGATTTATTTTTATACTCATATGAGTCGGAGTTTCTTCAAAATCTTGTAAAAGATAAGAAGATTCATGAGGCTAGAGCCTTTAATTTCACATACAGGTATATTGATGACGTTTTATCTATCAATAATTCTAGATTTGCAGAATTTCTTCCATTGATATATCCTCCAGAGCTGGAAGTTAAAGAGACCACCGATACAGCTTCGTCCGCATCATTTTTGGACTTATACCTCGAATTTGACGACAGTGGTCAACTCAGTACTAAAATTTATGATAAGCGGGACGACTTCAATTTTAAAATCATAAATTTTCCAAACATGTGCAGCAATATACCAGTTTCTCCTGCATATGGTGTTTACATCTCGCAATTGATTCGCTATGCAAGGGCCAGTAGCAATTATTCTGATTTCCTGAAACGTCATCTTCATCTGAGAAACAGGCTACTGGACCAGGGCTATAAAAAGATTCGCCTTATTCGATCTCTTAAAAAGTTTATATTCCGATACCAATATCTTGTCGAAATATATTCCGTCTCTGCAGAAAAAATTATAAGCGATGCATTTTCATATAGTGAAAATGTATAAAGATAAAGAAGTCGCAAATGTCAATAATTTTTTTGTCAATGTGTGACGTAAAAGTATTTTTGACATTTACGTCACCGAATATGGTACTGCTTTGACAACTATTTTACCTATTTTGTTCCTGTATTTAAATACTGTTACAGTGACAGCCGGAACCTTTGAACCGTAATGAGAGCGGGAGGTTTGGCGCCTTAAAATCTGATTCAACCCACCATTTCTTTAGAAATGCCTGTACCAAGTCAGGGTCATTACGGTTTTCACAGTTTTCCGGTTGTTGACTGATTTTGTCTGTTTATATAATTATGAGTTTTGACTTTCCCTTTATAAGATTGTTCGGAGTTCGGTAATTTTGTTATTACCTTTAATTAATTATACATTTTATTCAGAGTTTGATTTATACATTTTATTCAGAGTTTGTTTCTACATTTTATTCAGAGTTTGGTTTCTACATTTTATTCAGAGTTTGGTTTCTGCATTTTATTCAGAGTTTGGTTTATACATTTTATTCAGAGTTTGGTTTCTACATTTTATTCAGAGTTTGGTTTATACATTTTATTCAGAGTTTGGTTTATACATTTTATTCAGAGTTTGGTTTATACATTTTATTCAGAGTTTGGTTTATATATTTTATTCAGAGTTTGGTTTCTACATTTTATTCAGAGTTTGGTTTCTACATTTTATTCAGAGTTTGGTTTATACATTTTATTCAGAGTTTGGTTTATACATTTTATTCAGAGTTTGGTTTATATATTTTATTCAGAGTTTGGTTTATACATTTTATTCAGAGTTTGGTTTATATATTTTATTCAGAGTTTGGTTTCTACATTTTATTCAGAGTTTGGTTTCTACATTTTATTCAGAGTTTGGTTTCTACATTTTATTCAGAGTTTGGTTTATACATTTTATTCAGAGTTTGGTTTATGCATTTTATTCAGAGTTTGGTTTCTACATTTTATTCAGAGTTTGGTTTCTACATTTTATTCAGAGTTTGGTTTATACATTTTATTCAGAGTTTGGTTTCTACATTTTATTCAGAGTTTGGTTTATACATTTTATTCAGAGTTTGGTTTATACATTTTATTCAGAGTTTGGTTTCTACATTTTATTCAGAGTTTGGTTTATGCATTTTATTCAGAGTTTGGTTTATACATTTTATTCAGAGTTTGGTTTCTACATTTTATTCAGAGTTTGGTTTATGCTGGCTTCACTGTAGTATTAAGTATTTTTACTATTTTTTTGTTAGATTTTTTGTATATGAGGATAGAATAAACAGTAAGATGAACAATATACTGGAAACACAAGCTTACATTTTTGTTCTATATAAGGTGTCAATATTTTTTATGTGAAATGCAAAGGTTGACATTTCTGTTACTTTTTCTGCAGTTTTGAGAATGTTTCTCCAGAATATCATTATCTTAGAACACATTTTCTTGATTCGTTGTAAATGACAGGCAAAACAGAGTGCACCACAACAGTTAAATGAAGACATGATCACTGGTAATTAAAGATAAAATGGTGTCTCCCACAACAATTAGCTGAGTACTTCATGACTAGTTATTGAAGCTATAGTGAAGTCTATCCCATTATTTAGTGGGATACTTTGTTACTAGTAGTACTACTAAATAGACCTTTTACACGTTCCAGATTTGTTTCTATAATTATACGTTTTTCTACATTTTCTTTCGGAATTATTTTGTATATAGATGGCAAAATGGTACCTGTTCTTGTAAAGGCAACAGAAAGGGCAAAGAATTGTAGTATAATTTTCTGATAATTTGGAAATATTTAAACCCAGTAAAAAACTCAGAAGATAATTTCATAGCAAATAGTAAATTCACATGTTGATACAACATTAAAATTTGTAACAGATTAACAGGAAAATTTATGTTATTTTCATTAAAATTTGCATGAAATGGAACACTTTTTAACCCTGCATTAAAGGGAAATAACTCTTTAAAAAATGTTTAAAAACATATAATCTTAGAATCAATTAGGAAATAGGCAAATGATCTATTGATGGTAAAGTGTAGTTGACCAGAACATTTAGTTTAATGCTTGATTACCAGTATGTGAAGGTAAAATGAAGCCTTCTACAATATTTAGTTGAATATTTGGTTACCAATGTTGGAAGGTAAAATGAAGCTTCCCAAAATAT
Organism: Bathymodiolus brooksi; assembly: GCA_963680875.1. Taxonomy (NCBI): domain Eukaryota; kingdom Metazoa; phylum Mollusca; class Bivalvia; order Mytilida; family Modiolidae; genus Bathymodiolus; species Bathymodiolus brooksi. The sequence continues at coordinate 11,745,121 of OY804579.1, read as the reverse complement.
TTAATTGGATTCTTAATTATCCCCATTAGTTTAAAATAGTGAAATATATTATCAAGTAAAAATATCTTTGACCTTTTGTCTGGAAAAATATGGTAAGCATATTTTATTTACTGGAAAAAGAGCAAGTACCATTGAATTGTACAGATATATAATTAGTCAAAGCCTTCTCTCAAAAACTATGTACATATTACAGAATTGATGGAAATAATTTACAGAAATAAATGTATTGAATGTCTCAGTTTAGTTATACTGATAATTACAGTAGCTGGTCCAGCGATGGTAGAGGGGAGAAACAATTCTTATCTTTGTTTCATCTTCCATGGAGGAATTACAAAAGACGAGGAATGTATTTGTCATGTCCAATGGTTTAGTTTGTCAGCTTTAAGATTAACAACTTATCATTAGATATTTTATCTGATATAACAAATCTTATATCTTTATACCATCAGGGATGATTTTTTTCAGTTATTTAAACTGATTTCAGCTATTTTCCTCTGAAAATTGTTTATCGAAAGTTGTTGGACATGGTCAGAACAGGTAAAAAATTACCATTTTGAAAGGTGATGTAGAAGGTTTCAGCTATTTTTCATTGATTTCATTTATTTTATTTTCTAACCAGGATCATCATTAAAGGCTACACAAGTTTAACTGTCATAACATATAACCAACTCTTGAAGTGTTCTTCTCTCTGTAGGTGACAAGTGCTACATCGGACCATTTCGATCTTATCAATTTCCCCTTTTTGTAGGTGTCCAAATGCAACACACGTCAGACATACTCATGTGATCGTCTGACATGATGGTCCGACCAGATAGTTATTGATTGGTTCTTTAAGTGAAGTCAAACTCGTTAAGATTTCAATGAAGGAAGTCATAGATTTTACTGGCTTTTAGTGCAGACATTATTGATATGAGTTTTCCATTTTTAGTTTTGTCTAATTGTTAAACCAAAGTATTTTGAATCTGTTAACAACTCAAGGTGTCAACCAACAAGAGCAGTCTTTGCTTTAATTTTGTTCACCTACTTACCTGAAAGCCAAATTTAGAAAAAATTTCTATTTATTCAAACAAATTCTTTCATAATTTTCACTTGTCTGAATCCAGTTTTACTGTTCTGGGCTTCGGGCAAGTGGGCTAACGCGAAAACTGGAATAGCACAATTAAACTTGGTAGGATTGTATTTCAAATGACAGGCAGAAATTTATGAGAACGACGAGCCATTTTCCATTAACCTTTGTTGTGATTCTATTACAGATGTTATCATTACTCGTAGTAGAAGTAACAGCCAAGTATCGTATGTTGGATTTATTGTTTTTCATGAGTTATGGCCCTTGATCAGATTTCTATATTCAGCAGTAATGAGGACAGATGACACATGTCTTTTACCAAAAGAGCTATTTTTCTATTCTTAAGTTTATAATGTTTATATTTCCAGGAAGATCTGTGAACAAATGAACATCAAGTTAGAAGTCCTTGAATTCCACATATCTAGTTTGCTGTCTAAACTTTAACATTTAGAGGATTGTACGGAAAGAAAGGAGAAATAGGCATAGACAAATATTCCTTGAAATATAAGGTAAGTATTTTGAAGATAAAAAAAATTATTCAGTATATTTCAATGAAAGTGTGTCCCGTTGAAATGGAAAATATGTCCAAGTACTTTGATTATCATAATATATCATGATCACTTGTTCTGCCATCGTGGTCGTGATCGTATGGTAGTGGAATATACAGCTACTTATGAAATCAGTACCTATCACCACAATGTGTGAGTTCGAATCCCTCTCAGGCGACATAACATTATGTGATAAAGCTAGTCAGTAGCTTACAACAGGTCAGTGGTTTTCTCCGGGTACTCCGGTTTCCTCCACCAATAAAACTGACCGCCACAATATAACTGAAATATTGTTGAAAGTGGCGTTAAACACCATAAACCTAAACAAACCATTTTCTTTTCCCTATTGCTAAATGAGATGTCCTATTTAAAAACTATAAGAAATTTCATTTTATGAACTTTTACATCATAATTATATCTAAATCATTTTTAATTAATCTAATTCTATTGCACATTTTTGACTACGAACAAATAAAGAAAAGCTTACATGTATAACGTTTCGTAATTTTATTATTAACGTTGAAATTTGCATGTTTACCATACAATAAAAGCAGATAATAAGATTAGTTAAAAGTTTGTTAATGAATTTTACAAGACGTTATAAAGTAAAATCTTTGATTGTTTGTAGAATTACTGTTTAAATCTTTGATTGTTTGTAGAATTATTGTTTAAAGCAAGTTTCAATTACAGATGATGACTAAGCTTTTACAGTTTATTGTATCTGGATCGGGCACAGTAAATGACATTAAGTCACACCAATTGGCATTTATAGGGGAAACAAGTAGCTTGATTAAAAATAAGCTTGTTGTAAACCAAAGACTTCTTGTCCCATAATTGATTAGTTTTCTGTAGACATTAGGTAACAGTGATTTTTCTGTCCAATGTCATTAAAAAAACTGCTAAAGTTAGACATGAAACAATTACCGAGGGTCTAATGGTGGGAGTAATGTGGCTCCACATTTTATTGCTAAAACAAATTCTTCTATTATTGTTTAGGAATAGTTTCTGTTATAATCTAATACGATAAGGTGCAAAATTGATGACTGTCTTTGATGGTTGGTTTATGGTGTTTAACACCATTTTCAACAATATTTTAGTTATATCGTAGATGACTGTCTTTGATGGTTGGTTTATGGTGTTTAACACCACTTTCAACAATATTTTAGTTATATCGTAGATGACTGTCTTTGGTGTTTTGTTTATGGTGTTTAACACCACTTTCAACAATATTTTAGTTATATCGTAGATGACTGTCTTTGATGGTTGGTTTATGGTGTTTAACACCACTTTCAACAATATTTTAGTTATATCGTAGATGACTGTCTTTGGTGTTTTGTTTATGGTGTTTAACACCACTTTCAACAATATTTTAGTTATATCGTAGATGACTGTCTTTGATGGTTGGTTTATGGTGTTTAACACCACTTTCAACAATATTTTAGTTATATCGTAGATGACTGTCTTTGTTGTTTTGATTATTAATGTATAATTAAATAATTATTGTGTATTCATTTTAATCTTATTTTATGGGTTAGGGTTATGGTGTTTAACGTCACTTTCAACAAATATTTCAGTTATATCGTGGCAGTCAGTTTTATTGGTGGGGGAATCCGGAGTACCCGGAGAAATCCACCGATCTGCTGCAAGTCACTGACATACTTCATCACATAATGTTGTATCGAGTACACCTCACCATGGGCAGGCTTCGAACTCACAACATTAGAGGTGATAGGCACTGATTGCATAGGTAATTGTAAATCCAACTATCATACGATCACGACCACGATGGCCCCTAATTCTAATATGTGAATTGGTCACCAATAACAGTACAATATACAAATAGATATGATTTTTGTAATGCAGATGTATGAATGGGTAGGGTTTTATGCTGAGAGAATTAATAAATGTTTTTCTTCAAACTCCAAACTCCCTTATCTACTTATACCAAAAGGTGACTCCCCACAACTTTACCAATATCTTATTAGTCGGAATGAATTTGGCAAAAGTAATTGATGAGTATGTCCATTTCTCAGTAAGCATCATGGAATGTTCATCTCTGTCAAGCATCTGTCACCTGAAATTACCACAGAAAACTACATACTTTTTCTTTCGCTTTTGTTGATACAAAGTTTATAAAAATTGACCAAGAATTGACCTCGAGAGAATTTTTTTGTAAATTGTACTTGTAAATGAAATACATAGTAAAAAATTAACATGACTAAAAAAAAACTTTTTGGACATCTCTGTAGACAAGACATGCATGTATATTATGGTTTTGTCTCTAGACAGAGTGTATTATATAATTGCCCAAACTTTTTATAATGTATAGATCTATATCAAGGTTGCTTCATTAAATTCTTGTATTCAAAAATCAATTTACTTTAAAGAAATTCTTTAACTGTGTTACAATTCTCTCTCAAGAAATCATTATTATGTCTCAAGTAATGTTCTAAGCTAGTTAATCACTGCAAGCCAAGATACTTTAATAGAAATTACAGAGAAATAGTAGGGTTTACAATGCGTTAAATCAGAAAATTGATTCCGCTATTTTAAGCTAGATAACGAGTTGGTTTAGCTTCTGTTAAACCAATGTATTGATCAATATGGAACAAACAGTGAAAGTACCGCTAAGATAACAACGATGTACACAAATAAAAATGATTTCCGATCCTCAATATTAAGTGATTGTTCATAACATTGTCGCGACCAGCTATCTGAAGAGTTTACCGATTTGTCATTGATATGAAGAAAACGTTCTACAAATATTATACATTGTACAATTGTCATTATATTTGCTTTGGTGTGAGTGAGAAATTTGTCTGTCTGTAAAGACTTTTATTGACTTTTTTCAGAGGAAATATTTTGTCAATTTTCTACAAATATTGGAAAACTTGGGAAAATTTAAAAAAGGAATCCAATATAACATGTGCAACTTTTAAAGTTTTATTTGAAAAAATAGGTCTGAACTTATCATAAGATTACAATTTTATATACATTATAATTGGGCCATTTTTTGTTTTAACAATGAAAGTTTGAAGTTGATGTTCAGGACTGGGTTGCACAAACCTCAATTAAATTTGCGTGTGAAGTAAAACATAATATGGTTGTTTCGAATCATTTCCATTCCGTCAAAAACTTTTTATTTTCGTCTGCCAAACCACGTGATTTTGATGGAATATTAGGCACTGGACTTCCGGTGTCAATGCACACAACGAAAACTCCAATCGATAAGTGCCATTTTAACGTTACTCAACTTAAAGAATTTTTTACATTTTCTGTAAAAGACAGATATCAATTAAATTATTTTATTTGTATCAAAGACTTCAATGCAGAGACAATTACTTCTTTAAAATTAAATTTGTTTTCTTTCTTTATTTACTGCTGTCAGCATCATGAAATGAAAACGACCTGTCTTGATATATTTCTGTTATCAGACAGACAGTGAGTTACAGAACACCAGTATTTACTCAGCCGTTTTCTTGGCGTCTCCATATTACAATTACTTATAATCTACCGCATCTACGACTATGATATGTTGACGTTGTCACAGTAATAGCATAAACACCGGAAGTAGTCTGCCTAACATTTCAGACGTCATGACACGAAAAAGACGGAACGTGATCGGAATTGACATGATTCAAAACAACCGTATTGACACTTAAATTTTCTTTGAATGTACACAACATTAATTTACACAAGGTTTGATTGAGACTTAAAATTAATTGAAATTTATGCAACCCAGTCCTGATCTATAATTTTATTTGTTTATCATGAAAGTAGGACAGGATTTAAGATAGTAATCATAATCTAGTTCATTTCACTAGACATATTTTCTCTTCATTATATCAGCAGATTCTCTACTTGTATTTAGAATAAAGCATGTATATAAAATGTAGATTTAGCCTAGTACAAATGAAAACAGCAGGGTCTATCAGGTCCAGACTTTTACGTCCAAATGTTAACACAAACTAGAATTAAGGAGATGTCAAAAGTCACATGACACGTTGTGATATGTAGACTCATGTTTGCTCAAATTTTGCCCAAAGTGGGCACAGGGTCTTTGGTTTCTGAGTCGTTGTGGTCGAAAATTTTAAATGGACTGCAATAAGAAATAATTCCAAAATCAGTAATGTAAAAGGAATTCTATTTGACCTGAACTAGCATTGTTATATACAGATACAATTCTTTACCAATAAATGACTCTGGGTCTATATATCAAAGTCCATGGATATAAAAAAATTAACATGTTCTACGGTATATAATAGTTCAATAAATCATCTTTACCATGTGAGTGAATCGGCTTATCATGTGAGCCTCTTATTGTTGTTTTTTTATTTTTACGTTTAGATATCTTATAAAAAAATCAGTATTTGTTATACGAGCAAGTATCAAATTATATTTATTAATTTCCAGAAAAGATTAAAAGAAAGTTTTTTCGTTGTTTTGACTTGATCTTCTCTGTAAAAACATTGTGGGTAGAAAAATCCATATAGTGTGGCCAGAGTTTAGACACCAATGCCTATATATGTAGCAGTGCGTCATCCTATACATTATACTTGGGTGTATAAATACTATGTGGTATAATGAATTAGAGTTTAGTCTCTGTTTAATAGCCGTATTGATTTCTACTGTTAATTTTAGATTGTTTTCTGAAAACAGGAGATAATTTAATAACAATGAATATAAAGAGTATTAAACTATCTTTAACTTGAACAATTACAGTCTTCAAAGGTTGTATCAGGATTAGATCTATATGAAATTTCACTGTGTTTAGAGTTTATATGTAATTTCAGCTCAAGTTTAATTGGCGGAAAGTAAAGTTAAATAAATCTGAAAAAACAATGAGTTTGTTGATTAGTTTTCTAAAAGGAGATTGTGATTCTATCCATAATTAACTTTCTGTGACATAATAAAGAAAGCATAGAAACCATTTGTCTCAGTGTCAAGACATTGTGTAATACCTTTCTATAAACATTGTTAATTTATTTGCTTCTGAGCTGATAAATTTTGTGATAAGATGAATTGGTGTAATTCTGATCTTATTCTGGTCAAAAGCTCACTAGATCTTGTGTTGTATTTGTTGTTTTAACATGCCGACTTTAAATAAAACTTATCTTATTTTTATCTTATTTGCATATCTTGATATACTTTACATTCATTGGTTAATGACTCCTCCATAAGAAGATTTTCTCTCAGTTTATATATCAATAAACTGTGTGACTGGAACTACTTTCTTATATATAAAAAAAAAGAAAAGTAAAGACAATAGGGGATACATTATCTTGATAAATAATAAAAAAAATCAGTAGTGAAATTATTATTTTGATAAATATAAGACTTAAACATATTGTTTCCTGAGTCTATTCTTGTGCAAACTGTGCTAATTGATGTACTCGCACACTTAACCTAAAAGTCCTTTATGTTCATTAATTTGTGAGTGGGTTGTAAAAGATCAAAAAAACATTACCAGTAATTTTCATTAACAAATGTATGTCTTATATAAGGATTGGTACATTTCAAAGCCAAATTAAGGCTTATACATCTAATACAATACAATAATAAAAAGATAAACATTATCCTTATAAGGGCCCAGGTGGCTCTATGAGTTAGGTAGTTGGATTACCTAACAACTCATACAAGCCTATCACCAATACGGCGTGGATTCGACCCCGGCTTTGTAAATTACAAAAAAGGGTGCACTCGACTCACAGCTGCAAGTGATAAAGTTTACCAGTTGCTTGCCCATGGTCGGTGGTTCTCTCCGGGTACTCCGGCTTCTTCCACCACTAAAACTTGTCACCATGATATAGCTGAAATATTGCTGAAAGTAGCATTAGACACCAAAAATCAAAAAATCAATCATTATCCTTATATAAATGTCTCCTTCTTCTTCTTTTCCAGATCTTAGACATCAGTGTAAATAATGGCAGTGAACATATCTGGTTTGATTTCGGTTATTATTTTTTATGTTATGATTTTATTGGTTGGATTGTGGGCAGCACGTAAAAAGAAGAAGACAACAGATGAAGGCCACTTGGAGAGTGAAGATGTCATGTTAGCAGGCAGAAATATTGGCCTTCTTGTTGGTTCTTTTACCATGACAGGTAATATTACAATGTTAATTATTGGCCTTCTTGTTGGTTCTTTTACAATGACAGGTAAGATTACAATGTTAAATATTGGCCTTCTTGTTGGTTCTTTTACCAGGACAGGTAATATTACAGTGTTAAATATTGGCCTTCTTGTTGGTTATTTTACCATGACCGGTAATATTACAATGTTAAATATTGACCTTCATGTTGGTTCTTTTACAATGACAGGTAATATTACAATGTTAAATATTGGCCTTCTTGTTGGTTCTTTTACAATGACAGGTAATATTACAATGTTGAAATTGGCCTTCTTGTTGGTTCTTTTACCATGACAGGTAATATTACAATGTTAAATATTGACCTTCTTGTTGGTTCTTTTACAATGACAGGTACTATTACAATGTTAAATATTGGCCTTCTTGTTGGTTCTTTTACCATGACAGGTAATATTACAATGTTAAATATTGACCTTCTTGTTGGTTCTTTTACCATGACAGGTAATATTACAATGTTAAATATTGGCCTTCTTGTTGGTTCTTTTATCATGACAGGTAATATTACAATGTTAAATATTGGCCTCCTTGTTGGTTCTTTTATCATGACAGGTAATATTACAATGTTAAATATTGACCTTCTTGTTGGTTCTTTTACAATTACATGTACTATTAAAATGTTAAATATTGGCCTTCTTGTTGGTTCTTCTATCATGACAGGTAATATTACAATGTTAAATATTGGCCTTCTTGTTGGTTCTTTTATCATGACAGGTAATATTACAATGTTAAATATTGGCCTTCTTGTTGGTTCTTTTACAATGACAGGTACTATTACAATGTTAAATATTGGCCTTCTTGTTGGTTCTTTTATCATGACAGGTAATATTACAATGTTAAATATTGGCCTTCTTGTTGGTTCTTTTACCATGACAGGTGATATTACAATGTTGAATATTGACCTTCTTGTTGGTTCTTTTACCAGGACAGGTAATATTACAAAATTAAATATTGACCTTCTTGTTGGTTCTTTTTATAATGACAGGTAATATGACAATGTTAAATATTGGCCTTCTTGTTGGTTCTTTTACCATGACAGGTAATATTACAATGTTAAATATTGGCCTTTACAGGTTGGTTCTTTACAGCAATGAATATTAAAATATATTATTGACCTTATAAGGAGATCCTTTATTATAACAAATGAGAATAAGCATATTGCCTCTGATTGTATATTCTGGAAGAACTTATTAATTTCTGTGATCACAAATCAGTGATTGATGTCATTTGTAAGAGCCCATAGTTAAATAGCTTAAATGTTTTTGTGGCCAGCTTCCATATTTATTTTCTGAACAGCTGGTTATTAGAAGTTACATTGTATAGTTAAAAGCCAGAATTTTCCAGTGAAGCATAAACAAATTCAAAACTCCTCTTATTCATTTTACCTAATTTTATAGTGTTCATTGAACTGTAAAATTTACTGAATGGACCAATTGTTATCAATTGTTATCAGTTAAATGATATCTCATTTTTCAGAATCTTTGACTGAAATTACCTCAAGTACTAATGACCTTAAGAAAAGAAAGTTTAAGCAGTGATGTTTAACAATATACAAAACAAACAATCACAGTCCTAATGAAGGACATGACATAAGATGTTGAAAATCCAGGTCACGATTAGGACAGGCACAAAAATGTGGTGGGGATAAACTGGTTAATGGGATCGGTAAACTGGTTAATGGGATCAGTAAACTGGTTAATGGGATCAGTAAACTGGTTAATGGGATCAGTAAACTGGTTAATGGGATCGGTAAACTGGTTAATGGGATCAGTAAACTGGTTAATTGGATCGGTAAACTGGTTAATGGGATCGGTAAACTGGTTAATGAGATTGATAAACTGGTTAATGGGATCCCAAACCTTCCCCCTAAATTTACATCTGTCATCTGTTAACTATTCTGATTTCAGCCTTGTCACCAGAATGTTCCTTACATGTAAATTATATTTGCATAATATTCATCTTAAATTAATATAGAGGCCATCATGATCATGATCATATGGTAGTTGGATTTACTACTACCTGTGCAATCGGTGCCTATCGCCACTAACGTTGTGAGTTTGAACCCTGCTCAGGCGAGCTGTACTCGATACAACATTATTACGACAGGTCAGTGGTTTTCTCCGTGTACTCCAGTTTCCTCCACCAATAAAACTGACTGCTACGATATAACTGAAATATTGTTGAAAGTGGCGTTGAGCACCATAAAACCAACCAACCAACCAACCAACCAACCAACCAACCTTTCATCAGAAAAATAATGTCTTGTAATAATAAAATAAATATTGTAGATACAAGGTCAAATAATAATAGTATGTCTCTTTCAAATCATGTAAAATATTCATCTTACGATGAAGTGTTGTATTTCACCACAGATAACGTCAAACAACAATAAACACAGTAAGCTTTTTTCCTTGTTACTTTTGTATCTTTTTATCAGTATGCCAGGTTTCAAGTAAAAATCAATGTTAGAATTGAATAGGATGTTTGATAATTAAATTCTTTATCTAAACAATAGAACATGAATTGTTTCCTTCCTCCGTCCTCCGTCAATTATTCCTAACATGTTTCTCTGATAGCATATGAATTTCATTGAGTAGAACTGAAGATAGATAACCATATTACTGTTAGTTTCTCATATTATTCTTTTGATTGACAAGTTGCAATTTTAATGGGTAATTGTCATGATTTAAGCAATAATTGGTAAAATTCTGTAATTTAGAATGCCGTTAAAGTCTAGATACTAGTCGGTGTAAAGCTGTCTTGGGAAAATACCATTTGCCATGTTTAATATAACTTTTTCCTGTTGTATAATATTGATGCGTGATAGATTTTGATTTAAATATCTTTTTCTTGGGTTATAATATAACTGTGTACAATGACTACAGTAGATTTTGATTTTAATATCTTTTTCTTGGGTTATAATATAACTGTGTACAATGACTACAGTAGATTTTGAGTTTAATATCTGTTCCTTGGGTTATAATATAACGCTGTACAATGACTACAGTTTATATACTGATACTTTCTGGTCTTGATGGAGTAAAGTGGCTAGATGGTGTGTCAAGATTTATGTATTTGTAAATCAAATTTTCACATTTGTTAGCAAGATTCCTAATGAAAACCATACAGAGGTTTACATCTCCAATCAGATTGGTTAATCAAATGCTAGTATTTTGTGCTGATATTCCACAGGGAACTTTTCCTGATGAGATTTGATTACCACGGTAATAAAGTGAGATATTGGCCAAGATTTGTTTCTGTTAAGTAATACCTAATAGGCTTCAGTGGTTGATATGGAACCTTTTTAGATGGTAATATCCATGTAATAATTAATTATTGAATCTAAGTGGAGTCAATTTATTTGCCATTAGAAACATAATGGATATTCCGTGACATAGATAACAAACCTGAAGGCGTCATTCCACGTTGACACTTCCACTTAATCTGCTGTAAAGGTAACGAATGTTTAGAAAGAAGAAGAGATTGTATGTTATATATATATATATGAGTCAGAAAAGTGGAGGAGATGAGTTATTGGTGTTTAATGCCACTTTAAATAATATTTCAGTTATATCATGGTTGTCAGTTTTATTAGTGGGGGAAAAACAGATTACCCAAAGAAAATGAAAGATCTGTCGTAAGCCACTGACAAACTTTATCACAAAATAAAAATAAAGATATCTTATTTAGCAGGCAAAACGCTTTTCTGGAATAACTTTCATCAAATATGCTCAACGTCTACAGATTGGAATGCCAAATAATTCAAAAGTCTTTTAGAGCAAGCAAACCAAAATTGTAGGTTTTATGTAAAAACAGAAACAGAGAATGTGGGTTTAAAATCAGCACAAGGGGAAGGTTATAGGCTATAAATAATTATATAGTGATACAGTTAGTTAATTAATATGTAAAGAGGGATTCCAATTATAGATAACACTGCTAGTGGACTTTTAATTGTTCAAGATTGTTGCCAGCCCAGTACATAGCCAGTATTTCTGTCTTAACATATATCACACCTGTAAACCCCATTAATCGAAAGTGTATCTCTTCTTCTTATCTTGGATAACAACAAGCTACGATTAATCATTCTTCTGTTACAAGAATAAAGTAACAATAGGAAAAATATTTCCTTAGATAGAAAAACAGTATTGGCAAAATTAGATCCAGTAAGCTGACTCCATTAGCCTACCAGGAAACTATCTATCAGTTAACATTTTGTCCTGTCACAACATTCAGTTTTAAGTGCAAGTCAACATTAATGTGTTTTCATTGATTGTGTAAAAATCTAACAATCTTATTGTTGTACAATCTTATCACATGCTGATTGAAGTTTTATTGAAAGTTCCATGGTTTTTTATGCCCCCACTCAGGCATCGATCGCATTTAGTTTTATTCATGTCTGTTCATCTGTCAATGTGCCTTCTTACATCGCTCTACATTTTGTCCTGGTCATTTACTTATGTTCCCCTTAAGTAAATCATGGGAAATTTATACACAAGGCAGGGGATCATAAAAGCAAGCTAGGTTTGATTCAGCCTTAGGTTAGTGGTTTTCTCCTGGTACTCTGGTTTCCTTCACTGATAAAACTAACTGCCACAAAATATAAACTTAAATAGTATTCAAAGGTTTCATATGAAATAAAGATGTATTATTAAAGAAGAAATGATACTAATTACAAGCTCTTACCGAACAATTATTTTATTATTTCAGCTACCTGGGTAGGAGGAGGCTTTATAAATGGAACAGCAGAAGTTATATATAGCCAGGGCTTCGTGTGGTGTCAGGCTCCATTTGGTTATGCCCTAAGTCTAGTTTTTGGTAAGTAATATACAGCTTCAATCTGTAATGCTTTTCTATTGCAAGACTAATATATTGCATTTTGTATTGAATATATAATGTTTCGTACAGTTTAAAAGACTTTTACGAAAGATGATAAGACAGTTCATTGAATTATTTCCTCCTAATCAGTCATTTTGGTCTGGGTCATGTATGGGTTTTGTATAAATATTCTTACAAAGACCAGCATTAAATTCATTAGTACATTATGTAGTGTTATTTAAAAAAAAAATTTGAGGGGCCTTGATCGTATGGTAGTTGGATTAACAACTACCTGTGCAATCAGTACCTATCACCACTAAAGTGGTGAGTTCCAACCCCGTTCATGGCGAGGTGTACTCGATACAACATTATGTGATAAAGTTTGTCAGTGACTTGTGATAGGTCTGTGGTTTTCTCCTGGTACTCCAGTTTCCTTCACCAATAAAACTGATCGCCACGATATAACTGAAATATTGTTGAAAGTGGTGTGAGACACCATAAGCCACAAACCTATTTTTTTTTATGCACCTTAAATATCTTGATTACAGGTGGTATGTTCTTTGCCAAAAGAATGAGAAGTGAAGGGTATGTCACGATGTTGGACCCTTTTCAACAGAAGTATGGAGAGAGAATGGGAGGACTATTATACATACCAGCACTGTTAGGGGAGGTCTTCTGGTCTGCTGCTATATTAGGTGCTCTAGGTAAAATTGATGTCATTTAATAGATTAATAAGGAAACTTTAAATCAAGAAAAAAAACTGCTTCAGCTGAAAAATAAAAATAGAAGTGCAGCAGTTAAGGTTACTTTAACAAGTGCAGCAGTTAAGGTTACTTTAACTGAATAATTTATTAGCGACAATAGACCATTTGCACATTCTCAATTTAATTCTAAAATTATACATTTGTTGATGTATTATAGGAGTTAGTTTAAACATATTTTATTAATTAATTCAATATAACATTACAATATTCAGCTATATACATTACATGATAAGAAGAAATTAATAGGATTGGGAAACAAGTTACAAGAACTTATATTAATCCCTATCCGTAGGAGTTATTTCCCTTATTGAACGTTGTAAACAATCAGAGGATAATTTTATAGCAAATAAAAATTTCATAAGTTGTTTCCTCATTTAGATTATACAGTATGAGAAAAATATATGTTATTTTCATTGAAATTTACATGAAATGGATAATTTTGACAGCATTAAAGGGAAGTAACTCCTTAAAAAATGTGAAAATATGAACAGAAATCCAGTTGGAAATGTGCATGATATGATATATTGTGCAGGTCATCACAAATTTAAAGAGATATACACCACATTCTACAAAATATCTGCAAAACTACTTAAATAATCTTCATTCATGTATATGTATCTTGGACTGGAGGGTATGTTGTAGAATCTGATTACAGTATCGTGAATAAGAAGGGAGTACTATTTGCTTCTCCAATTAACTCCCTCTTGAGTTGTCAAGGATTGAATACAAAACATTTGTCTATTATGAAAAGAAAGTGTAAGTGATGGTCAATAATTCCATCAATTTCAACAAAATGAACAACCACCTATATTCTCAAACCTCCAGACAGAAATATTGACCATGCAATATGCTTGTATAAGATAGTATTTATGGTAGTGAAATCAACATGATATATTGACAGTTAGGAAATTTACACTCTAGTTGTGTTAACAAATTATATTATTGAATACATTTACTCATGAAATATTTCAACGTAAATAAGAAAAAAATATAATCACCAAAACGATGCGACATGTTTGATACTAGTTTGGTGATATAAACTGACAGGTAAGTATACTGGTGCTCTGAACATATATTTGTTCGGCATAATATTTGTTCATTTTGATAATTAATTATAATCAACTCCATAATATTTTGTCTTTGAGGAACAAATATTCTATGTCAGGAATAAATATTGTGATATTTTTTTCATTGTAATGGTGGACATTATTCTATTAGTGTCTACTCCTGAGGGAACTGTTCTCCTATAGTGTTGTCTGATGAGGTATAGTGCCTGAGCCAACGGCGAGGGCACTATACCTCACCAGACGACACTATAGGAAAACTGTTCTCGAGGGAGAACACAATAATATATTTAGTACATAACATCCCATTCCAGACATAAAAGAAAAACACACTCAAATTCAATATAATAATAATAATAAATTTACAATGTAACATTATATTTGCATTGCCAAACTTGGCCATGTTGACAGCGCAAGTCTATTTTAAGGGAGATAAATTTTGACAAAAATATATAAAAATTACACGGGAAAATCTATGCCATAGGTATAGTCCCCGTGGGAAATCGTTTGAAACTGGTATAGTTCCCGTAGCTAGGTATATTCACCCGTTGTCAAGTGTACTGTTCAAAAATAGTTCACACTGATTATCCAATCAAAATGTAGCATTTTCATAAGTTAGGTACTTGTACATTTTATCACAGTGTATGATACCCTGAAATAATTCTTATTGCCATATTAATGAAATTGTCACATTAATACAACAAATCCTGACATTGAATTAACATTATTTTACACATTGTTTTTTCAGGTGCCACACTATCTGTAATCATTGACTTAGACACTAAGTCATCTATTGTAATATCAGCATGTATAGCTACGTTTTACACATTGTTTTTTCAGGTGCCACACTATCTGTGATCATAGATTTAGACACTAAGACATCCATTGTAATATCAGCATGTATAGCTACGTTTTACACATTGTTTGGAGGACTATATTCTGTAGCGTATACAGATGTGGTACAACTTTTCTGTATATTTGTAGGATTGGTAAGTTATTAATGGAACTATATTCAGTGGTATATATTGGTATTGTATAATTACTCTATGTATTCATACACTTGGAGGTATATGGTCTCAGTCTTGAGGGAGAGAGGAACTATGTTCAGTGGTATATATTGGTGTTGTATAATTACTCTATGTATTCATACACCTGGAGGGATATGGTCTCAGTCTTGAAGGAGAGAGGAACTATATTCAGTGGTATATATTTGTGTTGTATAATTCCTCTATGTATTCATACACTTGGAGGGATATGGTCTCAGTCTTGAGGGAGAGAGGAACTATATTCAGTGGTATATATTGGTGTTGTATAATTACTCTATGTATTCATACACTTGGAGGGATATGGTCTCAGTCTTGAAGGAGAGAGGAACTATATTCAGTGGTATATATTGGTGTTGTATAATTCCTCTATGTATTCATACACTTGGAGGGATATGGTCTCAGTCTTGAAGGAGAGAAGAACTATATTCAGTGGTATATATTTGTGTTGTATAATTCCTCTATGTATTCATACACTTGAGAGGGATATGGTCTTAGTCTTGAGGGAGAGAAGGACTATGTTCTGTCGTGTATACTTGTGTTGTACAACTCTTATATATATATTCGTTTGACGAGTTATGTTCTTAGTCTTTGGGGAGAGAGGAACTAGATTCTATGGTATAGACTGATGTTGAACAACTCTTCTATAATATTTATAAGCTTTGTGAGTTTAGGCCTCAACCAGTCTTTTGGAGAGAGAAGAAATACATTTTTTGTATATTCTGTGGTGTATACTTGATGTTGTACAATTCTTCTATATATTTATAAGCTTTGTGAGTTTAGGCCTCAACCAGTCTTTTAGAGAGAGAAGAACTATAATCTGTGGTGTATACTTGATGTTGTACAACTCTTCTATATATTTATATGCTTTGTGAGTTTAGGCCTCAACCAGTCTTTTTGGAGATCGAAGAACTATAATCTGTGGTGTATACTTGATGTTAAGCAACTCTTCTATATATTTATAAGCTTTGTGAGTTTAGCCCTCAAGCAGTCTTTTAGGGAGAGAGGGACTATATTCTGTGGTGTATACTTGATGTTGTACAACTCTTCTATATGCATGTGTATTCATACGCTTAGTGAGTAATGCTCTTATTCTCAGTTATTTACATATCCATCTAGTTAATTCATTAATTGGAATATTAGGATTATCTTAATTAATATGTTGTGTTGTGTTAAACATTGAATTGAGGCAGCATAGGAGAAGGAGACATTTGAATGACCTGTATATACAGTCAAACCTGTATTAAGAGGTCACCTTTGGAACAAACAAAAAGTGGCCTTATAAGACAGGTGACCTCTTAATAGAGGTTCAATTCATTTGCACTTTTCTATGACAGGACAAGAAAAAGGTGACCTTTCAATACAGATGGCTGCTTAATAGAGGTGACCACATGGGCAGGTTTGACTTAATATAGGTGACCACATGGGCAGGTTTGACTTAATAGAGGTGACCACATGGACAGGTTTGACTTAATAGAGGTGACCAGTCCACATGGGCAGGTTTGACTTAATAGAGGTGATCACATGGGCAGGTTTGACTTAATAGAGGTGACCACATGGACAGGTTTGACTTAATAGATGTGACCAGTCCACATGGGCAGGTTTGACTTAATAGAGGTGACCACATGGGCAGGTTTGACTTAATAGAGGTGACTACATGGGCAGGTTTGACTTAATAGAGGTGACAGCATGGGCATGTTTGACTTAATAGAGGTGACTACATGGACAGGTTTGACTTAATAGAGGCGACTACATGGGCAGGTTTGACTTAGTAGAGGTGACAGCATGGACAGGTTTGACTTAATAGAGGTGACGGCATGGGCAGGTTTGACTTAATAGAGGTGACCACATGGGCAGGTTTGACTTAATAGAGGTGACCACATGGGCAGGTTTGACTTAATAGAGGTGACGGCATGGGCAAGTTTGACTTAATAGAGGTGACCACATGGGCAGGTTTGACTTAATAGAGGTGACCACATGGGCAGGTTTGACTTAATAGAGGTGACCACATGGGCAGGTTTGACTTAATAGAGGTGACCACATGGACAGGTTTGACTTAATAGAGGTGACCACATGGACAGGTTTGACTTAATAGAGGTGACAACATGGGCAGGTTTGACTTAATAGAGGTGACCACATGGACAGGTTTGACTTAATAGAGGTGAGCACATGGGCAGGTTTGACTTAATAGAGGTGACCACATGGGCAGGTTTAACTTAATAGAGGTGACCACATGGGCAGGTTTGACTTAATAGAGGTGACCTCATGGGCAGATTTTACTTAATAGAGGTGACCACATGGGCAGGTTTGACTTAATAGAGGTGACCACATGGGCAGGTTTGACTTAATAGAGGTGACCTCATGGGCAGGTTTGACTTAATAGAGGTGACCTCATGGGCAGGTTTGACTTAATAGAGGTGACCACATGGGCAGGTTTGACTTAATAGAGGTGACCACATGGGCAGGTTTGACTTAATAGAGGTGACCACATGGGCAGGTTTGACTTAATAGAGGTGACCACATGGGCAGGTTCGACTTAATAGAGGTGACCACATGGACAGGTTTGACTTAATAGAGGTGACCACATGGGCAGGTTTGACTTAATAGAGGTGACCACATGGGCAGGTTTGACTTAATAGAGGTGATGGCATGGGCAGGTTTGACTTAATAGAGGTGACAGCAGGGGCAGGTTTGACTTAATAGAGGTGACAGCAGGGGCAGGTTTGACTTGATAGAGGTGACCACATGGACAGGTTTGACTTAATAGAGGTGACTACATGGACAGGTTTGACTTAATAGAGGTGACTACATGGGCAGGTTTGACTTAGTAGAGGTGACCACATGGGCAGGTTTGACTTAATAGAGGTGACGGCATGGGCAAGTTTGACTTAATAGAGGTGACCACATGGGCAGGTTTGACTTAATAGAGGTGACCACATGGGCAGGTTTGACTTAATAGAGGTGACCACATGGGCAGGTTTGACTTAATAGAGGTGACCACATGGACAGGTTTGACTTAATAGAGGTGACCACATGGACAGGTTTGACTTAATAGAGGTGACAACATGGGCAGGTTTGACTTAATAGAGGTGACCACATGGACAGGTTTGACTTAATAGAGGTGACCACATGGACAGGTTTGACTTAATAGAGGTGACCACATGGACAGGTTTGACTTAATAGAGGTGACCACATGGACAGGTTTGACTTAATAGAGGTGACAACATGGGCAGGTTTGACTTAATAGAGGTGACCACATGGACAGGTTTGACTTAATAGAGGTGACCACATGGGCAGGTTTAACTTAATAGAGGTGACCACATGGGCAGGTTTGACTTAATAGAGGTGACCTCATGGGCAGGTTTGACTTAATAGAGGTGACCACATGGGCAGGTTTGACTTAATAGAGGTGACCACATGGGCAGGTTTGACTTAATAGAGGTGACCTCATGGGCAGGTTTGACTTAATAGAGGTGACCTCATGGGCAGGTTTGACTTAATAGAGGTGACCACATGGGCAGGTTTGACTTAATAGAGGTGACCACATGGGCAGGTTTGACTTAATAGAGGTGACCACATGGGCAGGTTTGACTTAATAGAGGTGACCACATGGGCAGGTTCGACTTAATAGAGGTGACCACATGGACAGGTTTGACTTAATAGAGGTGACCACATGGGCAGGTTTGACTTAATAGAGGTGACCACATGGGCAGGTTTGACTTAATAGAGGTGATGGCATGGGCAGGTTTGACTTAATAGAGGTGACAGCAGGGGCAGGTTTGACTTAATAGAGGTGACAGCAGGGGCAGGTTTGACTTGATAGAGGTGACCACATGGACAGGTTTGACTTAATAGAGGTGACCTCATGGGCAGGTTTGACTTAATAGAGGTGACCACATGGGCAGGTTTGACTTAATAGAGGTGACCACATGGGCAGGTTTGACTTAATAGAGATGACCACATGGGCAGGTTTGACTTAATGGAGGTGACCACATGGGCAGGTTTGACTTAATAGAGGTGACCACATGGACAGGTTTGACTTAATAGAGGTGACCACATGTTCAGGTTTGACTTAATAGAGGTGACCACATGGACAGGTTTGACTTAATAGAGGTGACCACATGTTCAGGTTTGACTTAATAGAGATGACCACATGGACAGGTTTGACTTAATAGAGGTGACCACATGGGCAGGTTTGACTTAATAGAGATGACCACATGGGCAGGTTTGACTTAATGGAGGTGACCACATGGGCAGGTTTGACTTAATAGAGGTGACCACATGGGCAGGTTTGACTGTAATATCATTGTTATATTCACCAAGTGCATATGAAATGTGTCATTTTCATAAATTTGTAATGATTTTGAGAATAATAAGCAAAAATAATTTTGCAGAACTGGCTTAAGGTTGATTGATTGATTGCTTATTTGATACTTAATGTCAAATGGGAATATGTCATGTATATTCAGGATAAGAACAAGTTCACATTATAAAAATAGAAAATAATAAAAGTAAAAAAGGGGGAAAGATAAACATGGGAAATTACTTTTGACTGCTACTCAGGAAAAGTATTGAGAGTTGGGTAGTGACAAGTTAAATTAGGCTTTTATATGGTCTACAGTATATCTACTGCTTCTTAACATCTACAAAAGTAGCTTTAAATTGCAGGGAGCATGGTACTCCAAACACAATACTGAATAAGGTCCACAAGCATATTATATTATGACCTGATTCTATATATAGTATCTTATGATTTTACTTTCAGTGGTTGACAATTCCTTTTGCTATGACAAATGAAGCAACTTCTAGTATATCAGTCAATGCCACAACACTCTGGGTGAAAGAGCTAGATCCTAAATCCTCTGGAAGTTATATAGATAGTTTTTTGTTGTTGACATTTGGTGGAATTCCCTGGCAGGTAAGTTATATAGATATTTTGTTGTTGTTGACATTTGGTGGAATTCCCTGGCAGGTAAGTTATATATATTGTTTTCTGTTGTTGACATTTGGTGGAATTCCCGGTCAGGTAAGTTATATAGATAGCTTTCTGTTGTTGACATTTGGTGGAATTCCCTGTCAGGTAAGTTATATATATAGTTTTCTGTTGTTGACATTTGGTGGAATTCCCTGTCAGGTAAGTTATATAGATAGTTTTCTGTTATTGACATTTGATAGAATTCCCTGTCAGGTAAATTATATAGATAGTTTTCTGTTGTTGACATTTGGTAGAATTCCCTGTCAGGTAAGTTATATAGATAGTTTTCTGTTGTTGACATTTGGTAGAATTCTCTGGCAGGTAAGTTATATAGATAGTTTTCTGCTGTTGATATTTGGTGGAATTCCCTGTCAGGTAAGTTATATAGATAGTTTTCTGTTGTTGACATTTGGTGGAATTCCCTGTCAGGTAAGTTACATAGATAGCTTTCTGTTGTTGACATTTGGTGGAATTCCCTGGCAGGTAAGTTATATAGATAGTTTTCTGTTGTTGACATTTGGTGGAATTCCCTGTCAGGTAAGTTATATAGATAGTGTTCTGTTGTTGACATTTGGTGGAATTCCCTGTCAGGTAAGTTACATAGATAGCTTTCTGTTGTTGACATTTGGTGGAATTCCCTGGCAGGTAAGTTATATAGATAGTTTTCTGTTGTTGACATTTGGTGGAATTCCCTGTCAGGTAAGTTATATAGATAGTGTTCTGTTGTTGACATTTGGTAGAATTCCCTGTCAGGTAAGTTACATAGATAGCTTTCTGTTGTTGACATTTGGTGGAATTCCCTGGCAGGTAAGTTATATAGATAGTTTTCTGTTGTTGACATTTGGTGGAATTCCCTGTCAGGTAAGTTACATAGATAGCTTTCTGTTGTTGACATTTGGTGGAATTCCCTGTCAGGTAAGTTATATAGATAGTTTTCTGTTGTTGACATTTGGTGGAATTCCCTGTCATGTAAGTTACATAGATAGCTTTCTGTTGTTGACATTTGGTGGAATTCCCTGGCAGGTAAGTTATATAGATAGCTTTCTGTTGTTGACATTTGGTGGAATTCCCTGTCAGGTAAGTTACATAGATAGCTTTCTGTTGTTGACATTTGGTGGAATTCCCTGGCAGGTAAGTTATATAGATAGTTTTCTGTTGTTGACATTTGGTAGAATTCCCTGTCAGGTAAGTTATATATATTGTTTTCTGTTGTTGACATTTGGTAGAATTCCCTGTCAGGTAAGTTATATAGATAGTTTTCTGTTGTTGACATTTGGTAGAATTCCCTGTCAGGTAAGTTATATAGATAGCTTTCTGTTGTTGACATTTGGTAGAATTCCCTGTCAGATAAGTTATATAGATAGTGTTCTGTTGTTGACATTTGGTGGAATTCCCTGTCAGGTAAGTTATATAGATAGCTTTCTGTTGTTGACATTTGGTAGAATTCCCTGGCAGGTAAGTTATATAGATAGCTTTCTGTTGTTGACATTTGGTAGAATTCCCTGTCAGGTAAGTTATATATATAGTTTTCTGTTGTTGACATTTGGTAGAATTCTCTGTTAGGTAAGTTATATAGATAGTTTTCTGTTGTTGACATTTGGTGGAATTCTCTGTTAGGTAAGTTATATAGATAGTGGTCTGTTGTTGACATTTGGTAGAATTCTCTGTCAGGTAAGTTATATAGATAGTTTTCTGTTGTTGACATTTGGTGGAATTCCCTGTCAGGTAAGTTATATAGATAGTTTTCTGTTGTTGACATTTGGTAGAATTCCCTTGCAGGTAAGTTTTAGAGACTCAAAACTTTGCATGTGCAACTCCTACATTTTAAATGTGATTTCCTTAAATCTTTGCATGCTTGTTTGATGATTGCCATATCATTATGGCAGGATAATTGTATCATTTTTGAAGGAGTTATTGCCCTTTTTCAATTAGATTATTGCATGAAAAAATTGTACTCACAACTTCTCTGACAGTTTAAATAGGAATTTCTCAAAGCTTTGCATGCTTACTTATTACCATATGAAGATTTCCATATTATTACAACAATTTGATCAGACAATTTTTGAAGGAATTATTGCTCAATTTGACTGGGAATATTTGATCAAAAAATATAATTTTATACTGTACATACAAATGTAAATGATAATGCAACAGATATTTTTATTATAAACCTTGTTAGCAATAGAAATATGAAAGTATGTGATAATTCTAGGTTTTGTTTTCTCCTTGTTTACAGGTATATTTTCAACGTGTATTATCAGCTAAGACAGCAGCTAATGCCCAGATATTGTCCTATGTAGCAGCAGTTGGTTGTATTGTTATGGCCCTTCCAGCAGTATTAATTGGTGCTATTGCATGTGAAACTGGTAATAACAATAAGTGATGTATTAACGAGCCTATTCTATTTATTATTCATCAGAAAGAGGGACATTTTAGTCTCTTTTTGCAATATTGAAAAATAATACCTAGTTTAATTACCTAGGTTATATATTTTTGGAGTGAATTTAAAAAAAAGTAAAAGTCATTTACAGATACATGTATCTAACATCATAAAACACCTGATATTGGTAAATTTTAATAATTTTGAAAATACCAATTTTAACTAATTTTCAATACATAGAATCAAATATTGTCAAGAAAATCACAAAATGTTTATATTTTTCAAAAAAGAAAAACAAGAATTAATATTCTAACTAAACATCAGTGATGGTAAAATTAATAATGCTCCATTAGTGTCGTGAATATCGCACAATATCTATGTACGTGCTGCTATTGTTGATGTCGACTACCGGTAATTATGACCTTTATTGAATAGTTGTTATTAAAGTATTAAAGTTATTACAGAACACAGACATGTTTATATGTCTGTCAAATAAACCTAATACATTTTGGTTTCGTGACCAGGTAAACAAAATCTGAAGGCACAGGTGAACTATCAAGTATCAGCACTAGGTAAACAAAATCTGAAGGCACAGGTGAACTATCAAGTATCAGCACTAGGTAAACAAAATCTGTAGTCACAGGTGAACTATCAAGTATCAGCACTAGGTAAACAAAATCTGTAGTCACAGGTGAACTATCAAGTATCAGCACTAGGTAAACAAAATCTGTAGTCACAGGTGAACTATCAAGTATCAGCACTAGGTAAACAAAATATGTAGTCACAGGTGAACTATCAAGTATCAGCACTAGGTAAACAAAATATGTAGTCACAGGTGAACTATCAAGTATCAGCACTAGGTAAACAAATCTGTAGTCACAGGTGAAATATCAAGTATCAGCACTAGGTAAACAAAATCTGTAGTCACAGGTGAACTATCAAGTATCAGCACTAGGTAAACAAAATATGTAGTCACAGGTGAACTATCAAGTATCAGCACTAGGTAAACAAAATATGTAGTCACAGGTGAACTATCAAGTATCAGCACTAGGTAAACAAAATATGTAGTCACAGGTGAACTATCAAGTATCAGCACTAGGTAAACAAATCTGTAGTCACAGGTGAAATATCAAGTATCAGCACTAGGTAAACAAAATCTGTAGTCACAGGTGAACTATCAAGTATCAGCACTAGGTAAACAAAATATGTAGTCACAGGTGAACTATCAAGTATCAGCACTAGGTAAACAAAATATGTAGTCACAGGTGAACTATCAAGTATCAGCACTAGGTAAACAAAATATGTAGTCACAGGTGAACTATCAAGTATCAGCACTAGGTAAACAAAATCTGTAGTCACAGGTGAAATATCAAGTATCAGCACTAGGTAAACAAAATCTGTAGTCACAGGTGATCTATCAAGTATCAGCACTAGGTAAGCAAAATCTGAAGGCACAGGTGAACTATCAAGTATCAGCACTAGGTAAACAAAATCTGTAGTCACAGGTGAACTATCAAGTATCAGCACTAGGTAAACAAAATATGTAGTCACATGTGAACTATCAAGTATCAGCACTACATTTAATTGAAATTTGGTTTGAAATTCTCTTAAGTCAATTAAGACAAAGAGATTTTAGTTGGTTTTATGCTGTTTAACGCCACTTTCAGCAATATTTCAGTTATGTCCTGGTGGTCAGTTTTATTGGTGGAGGAAACAAACTATCACATAATGTTGTACACCTCCCCCTGATCGAGATTCGAACTCACAAAAACAGTGGGGATAGGCACTGATTGCTTAGGTAGTTGTAAATCCAACTACCATACAATCACAGCCACGACGGTCCCCTAAGACAACGAGAGAGCTGTCTTCTATATGTAAGTGATTTTACATTATAGGTTGAATTTTCTTATTTAGACCTTTAAAAATTGTCATCTGCTGTGATGTCATCTGTTAATTTTCTAATTTTGTTTATTTCAGATTGGAACATGACAGACTATGTACAAGTAGAAGGTCATAGTCCTATCATAGCTGGAGATAATATAAAGCTGATCCTACCACTAGTTCTACAGTATCTATGTCCTGTATGGGTGTCTTTCTTTGGTCTAGGAGCAGTGTCAGCTGCTGTAATGTCATCTGCTGACTCTTCCATTTTGTCTGCCAGTGGCATGTTTGCCAGAAACATCTATAAATGTGTTTTTAGGCAGACGGTATGTCTATGTGCCAAATTTTTAATTGTTGCATATACTTATTACTGGGGGTACATTTAATTATTGCTTGTATTCAACCAAAAATGTTGGTTCTTATATGGTTTTCACTCAGTATAAAAGATGACTTTTTTTTTATACTGTTTGTGAGCTATTGCCATCATCCATTGCAATCTCTGACCTAATCTTCTTTTGTTGAAAGCGGTCAGTATTTGAAAGAAGTAGAAGTAGAAGCATGTCAAAATAGTCTTCTCATAAACCATGTGACTAATTAGCTAGAATGATGTCTGCATGGAACACTGGAATACCATCTGATTGGCTTAATTTTAAAATTTTAAAAACAAATTTCAATAATAAAGTGAAGGGACCTGTGGAACCTCTAGTTGTACAATGTATCCCTATTTTGATCTCAGTTTATAAACTATTGAGAATATGGATTGACATCTTTAATAAAGTGAAGGGGCCTGTGGAACCTCTAGTTGTACAATGTATCCCTATTTTGATCTCAGTTTATAAACTATTGAGAATATGGATTGGCATCTTTAATAAAGTGAAGGGACCTGTGGAACCTCTAGTTGTACAATGTATCCCTATTTTGATCTCAGTTTATAAACTATTGAGAATATGGATTGGCATCTTTAATAAAGTGAAGGGACCTGTGGAACCTCTAGTTGTACAATGTATCCCTATTTTGATCTCAGTTTATATATGGATTGACGTCTTGTTTGTTCTTTGCACCACAGTTAACCTTAAAATTACACCTTGTAATTTATTCTACCACCTTGATTTAATGTCATACTATTGAGACAAAAGCAATTCCATTAAAAAACACATATTTGAGCAAAAAGGATTTAATCATCGTTATTTTGTGCCATTAAGCAAGAGTTGGAAAAAATATGTTGGTTGTTAGCCATTCTTTTAACTGCTTTCCTAACCCAGTGTAGACCCACATCTCTTATTTAACTTGAGTCATATTTAGACTAGATAGGGATGTGGTAATCACATGCTTTCTTTCAATTTTAATTCTATAAGGTTTTCGTTTTATATGCCAATAATAGAGGTTTATGGGATTTAAATATTTTTTGTCAAGAATTAAAGCACTAATTAGCTTTATATACAACATGGAAAAGTCAACACAGTTCTTTATATACAACATGGAGAAGTCAACACAGTTCTTTCAATGAAGCAACCCTTGTGGTGTATTTTGTGTGACTGGAATGCAGAAGATAATTAAAAGGTCCAGGCCCTAGTCCGGAATGCAGAAGATAATTAAAATGTCCAGGCCCTAGTTTGATTAGGGGCAATGCATGTCTAATATAACTTTCAACAATATTTCAATTATATCATATCAGTTAGTGTTATTGATGGAGGAAATCTAAACATGTGTACCTGAAACAGCCAATGACTTTCAGTCGGTTACTGATAAACTTGTCACATGAAGTTATGTCTAGTTCCTGTTGTAACTCTGTCGTGGTCATGATCATATGATAGTTGGATTTACAACTACCTATGCAATCAATGCCTATCACCACTAACATTGTGAGTTCGAATCCTGCTCAGGCGAGGTATACTTGATACAACATTATGTGATAAAGCTTGTCAGTGACTTGCGGCAGGTCGATGGTTTTCTCCGTGTACTCTGGTTTCCTCCACCAAAAAAATGACCACCACGATAGAACTGAAATAATGTTGAAACTGACTTTAAGCACCATAACCCAAACCCTAACCCCCTGTTATAACTGATGGGCATCAAACTCATTAACATTAATGGTGATAGGCACCAATTGTATTGGTAGACGTAGATCTTACTATCATATGATTGCATCCTAAACCATATTATACACTTATATATGTAGAAAGAGCCATCTTATTATTTTGAGATAGCACTTCAATATTTGTTCAATAGAAACTGAAAAAAAAATATCAGTACATTTTTTCCCAAGAATATTCCCCTCCCTCAGGCAGAGGTGAAGTTAGCCGATTTTGGCTATCCTCTTTAGACCCTTTGGTGTTATTGCTCCCAAAACTTTAAATTATTTGGCTTTCCAATCTTTCAGTTTTGAGCGCACCTGATGTTTTGGTGTTAGGGACAGACCATTTAACTTGCAGGGGGGGGGTTATGGTATTATGTTTTGTTCAGAATTTTTTTTTCGGACAACACGAGAGTTAGAATATTTTTTTTTTGTCGCGAAAATTCCATACCCCCCCTGGAAGTTGAATGGTCCATCCCTTACTGCTCCCAAAACTTTAAATTATTTGGCTTTCCGATCTTTCAATTTTGAGTGTACCTGATGAAGGTTATTCCAGAAAAGTGTCATACACATTAAATTTGATATCTACGTTTTTATTATAAACATATGTATCCATTACAACAAATTAACAGCATTCCAAAATATGAGTGTGTATTAAGTGAAGCAAAATTATTTTATTCTTTATTTTGTAGGCATCTGAGAACGAGATAATATGGGTGATGAGGTTAGGAATATTTGGTGTTGGAGCAATGGCTACTGCTATGGCTATAGAGGTAGATTCTATCTATGATCTCTGGTTCCTGTGTTCTGATCTGGTCTATGTTATTTTGTTCCCACAGTTAGTTTCTGTCGTCTACCTCAGTGGCACTAACACCTATGGATCTTTGACTGGATTTATTGTTGGAATATTTTTTCGAATAGCGGGAGGTGAAAAAAGTATGAATATTTCTCCCATTATTGAATATCCATGGTATATCGAAGAGACCAAGGAGCAGTTATTTCCCTTTAAAACATTTAGTATGTTATTATCATTTGCATCAATTATCTTAGTATCATATCCTTTACGGTATTTGTTTGAAAGTGGTTTGATTCATCGTCGCTGGGATGTATTCATGTGTATAGTGAACATTCCGGAAGAAACTCTGTCATTAGCAACAAAAGGACCGTCTGAATTAACTGCTATTACACCAACAGCGGAGGGCTATGGCCAAATCAATCCAGCACTGAAAATATCTAGGGAAGATTTACTTAAAGAAAACGGAAATATCTTTGAAAGAAATTCTCCCCCTTCTCCAGAAGAAAATACTTTATTGAATCGAACATCTAGACAGGGAGCAAGTGATCAATAACTAAAGGACTTACTGTGGATAGTTAGAATTTTAATTCTACTTCATAATAGGAATTATTCATTTAAACCGTGTAACTGGTACCATGAAATGGAATTTTAACAATATATACATGATTTGCAATGTAAAACTTACAAAATGAATATGTTTTCTCCATTCCCTGAAATCATTCTTTATAGAGTTATACTTTTGTGTATTTTGGAATCAAACAATTATTTTAAATTGCTTAATTGGCTTTGTTTTTGCATGTCTTAGTTAAATCTTGAAATTTGTCACTTTTTAAATGGCAAAAACTGTCTTTCGAAATGTATTTTATTCTCATACAAAATGTAAATTTACATTTCTTTTGCAAAAAAAAACCAACTACATTTTGTTAACAATGAATAAAATATTATATGATTTTACTTTATTAATTAATGAACAAATAATACTTTTCTATTAATTTGATTTTATTTGTTTTTAGTAAATATTTTCAAAGGTGAAATAATGATTTTGATACAAAATGTATATCAGTCTGATATTTATTTTATCCAGACATGGTCTTTCCCATTGACATTATATGTTATTCAGGTGCTAGTCAAGGTATATAATGTGACACTCCTGGCTTTGGTTTTATTTACCCTGAGCTGTTAGGTGAGTAATATATATATCAGAAGCCTGGAATGTGACATTATATACCCTGTCTAGAACCTGAATCACTATTATATTATGGTGCATAGCTTTTAATTTTAAAAATTCAAACATTTATGTGTCATTTTTATCATTATGGAAAGTCTGATTCCCTATCGTACATCGTTTTTGTGTTATAGAACATCCATCCATTACGACATATGATGATGTTTCAGCTACATTTAAAGTTTTTCCACAATGAAATGACCTTGGTAAGCCATAATAAGATAAATAAACAAACAATGTTAGAATGACATTTTTCATTTCACATGATATATATCTGCGGCTCCAGCCGTATCCATATCCTATTGTCCAATAAAAATACATAATTTTTCTACAAACCATAATATATTTTATTAATAATGTTATAATGACAATGTAACTGTTAAAATGTGATTTCAATTTTTTTAAACAATTTACAGTGAAACCTGTCAAAACTGAATTTAAATAGAGTTCTATTAATGTAGAAATCTTTATTAGTTTTACCTGTATAAACCAAACTCAAAAGGGGCCATGATCATATGGTAGTTGGAATTACCTAAATTACCTGTGCAATCAGTGCCTATCACCACTGAAGTGAGTTCGAACCCCGTTCATGGCGAGGTGTACTCGATACAACATTATGTGATAAAGTTTATCTGTTACTTGCGACAGGTCTGTGGTTTTCTCTGGGTACTCCGGTTTCCTTCACCAAAAAAACTGACTGCCACGATATAACTGAAATATTGTTGAAAGTGGCACTAAACACCATAAACCTAAACCAAACAAAAAACTCGTCCTAATGAGGTTCGATTTGGACAGATTTCACTGTATCAATTTTATTTATTGTTGAAAGAACAAACAATTACATGAGAGTAATTCTGGCATATTAAGTGTAAAAATATATTTTAGCATGGCAAATTATTCTGCCCCTTCTTGAATAATGGAGGCACTAATAGGTGTCAAACTCAATCAACCAGAAATTTAAAAAGCTGATCACAAATCATGAGGAAAACCCCACCTGTTTGTGTAGGTTTGGGTCCTGAAATTAAAAAAAATTAAAAAAAATATTCCTATAAAACAAAATTCAAGATATTGTCCATACATAAGGGAACGACCATTTAACTTGAAGGGGGGGGGGGGGGGGGGGGGCTATGTTTTTTTTCTAAAAAAATATTCTGATTCCCAATGTTGCTGAAAAAAATATTCTGATTTTGGCAGAGGAAAAAAAAAATAATCTGATTCAGAGTTTTTGTCATATAATCTAATGTTAAATTCTGGGAAAAAAAATCGCGCTCTAACTCTTGTGTTGTTCGAAAAAAAAATTTTCAACGAAACAAAAAACCATAACCCCCCCCCCCCCCCCCTTCAAGTTAAATGGTCGGTCCCTAAAATAACTGTTTCAACCAGTGTATTAAAAAATGATTGAAAGCTTAATCTGAGCTTACACATCCAATTTATTTCACTAATATGTTTCCTGTAAAGTTTTAGACTTAGACCTGTATGTATTTTAAATACATGTACCTTTCTTTCCTTTCAAAATGTCTAATGTCACAGGTTAGAATAAATCCTACAACATGTCATAGAGCTTCATTAATATCAAATGAAAGGAAAGGATTAAAAATAAACACTTTTACAATGGTCTTCAGGTATACTAGTACATTAAATCTCCACATTAATGTGCTCCTATGTAGATTTTTTGCATTATTCAAAATTTATACAATGTCCTATATAAGGCATTAACGCCACCTGACTCACAGTGTTATTACCAATTACATCATCATTACAGGGTAAAACATAACATGTAAGTCTTAAATATTTTAATAGCAAGCATTGCAAGATGCGAGCTAAACAGCAACATGTGTGTAAGGAGATGAATCAATATACTAACAATACCAACCGGAAGTGGTTTCTAAGTTTCAGCATAGAATGGACAATCGGAGCGAATGACCAGAAATAGCCTATTAATTAGAATAAAAAATAACTATCCAGTTTAAAAATAACCCCAAAAAATAGGAATCCGTACAGCTTCTTTACATGAAACGATTAATTTATTTAAAAAATTGACAATCGCTAGACCTTCTTGTTTCGCCCCTAAAAAAGCTGTCGTCACACGATTTCTATAGTTTACATCACACAAGTATTGTTACGTCACGTCATTCATTGATGATCGCTGTCACTGTCAGAGTAAACAATCATTGCCCTGCGTTTTTCAAGTTGGTGGCGATTTACAGTTGGTTCCCGAATAATTGTTTATGTATTGAACGGTGCAGTTCCCAGCAATGTGAAAAGAATGTCTTTAAAATTTTAAATTAGTAAGATAAATGTTGAGTACGTTGCGATTTTCCTGACGGAGATTCCTCAATGTTTACAAAGACGTCACAGGGGTTTTCTCGCATTCCTAACCTAAGACGTCACGAAAGTTAGTTCCGACTAAAGTACATCTTGTATCACATAGGTTGTATCTATTAGCAAAATAGATGTATTTCTATAGAATACATACTTAAGGTTAGATAAATGATCATTACAGAGTGAAGTACAGGAAACAGCCTTTTAATTTGAATAACAAATAACTATCCAGTTTAAAAATACCCCCCCCCCCCCCAAAAAAAAAAGAAAGAAAGGAAACCGTACAGCTTCTTTACATGAAACGATTAATTTATTTAAAAAATGGACAATCGTTAGACCTTCTTGTTTCACCTCTAAAGCTGATCATGTCACTCATGGTTTCAAAACAAAGAAAAAAAAAGGAATATAAAGATGATTTTTTTAAAAACAATATTGATTCAGTTGCCACGCAACCCTTTTAAATACATTTTTGTACACATGAGACAGAAAAAAACATTCAAAGTCTTGTCGTTTGTGTGATGCAAAAATATCGTTTGCTATGATCTAGCTTTACAAGACACAATGACGAAAAGAGCGAAAAAAAATACAAAAGAAAACTGCTTTAAATCAGTGAAAGTGTTAAAGGTAATTGCTATCTTAACAGCATATCTATGATTTTCTCTTTAATTCTAAATCTACCTATCAAGCGCCCTTCCGTGCAAAAAATGTTGCATTTTTCTGTGATACGCTTAGTTTGCAGCTATAGGCCTACAAATCGACAATATATGACCATTTATGGAGTTAGTACTACAAACAGTTTAACTTAACAAAAATTATAAGAGCGATTACCAGCAGCCCATTTTTTTTTTTTTACCAAAAAAGAACATATTTCGGACATAACATGACTTCAAAGTTTGAAATATATTAGCAGGGGCTCCCAAATGCCCCTAAAATCTGGCATGTGCCACCATAATTACTGATATTCCTAATAATACATATAGTATTAGGGGGGGGGGGACCCCTCTAAAATTGGAAAAAATCAGATTTTTTGGCGTAAAATCGTGATTTTTCACACGAAATACCCCCCAAAAAAATAATTAAATGCGCCCCTGAGTATAACTAATCGTAGATTTTGAATATCAAATTCTAATATGACGTCCCGTATTCGGTATACAAATAAAGGCATATTTGAATAACAATCAAATATAGGCCACACATGCACGCTGCGCTAAGAAAAAGCACCTACATAAACACTGACTATTTTCAGAAAATTCTTCATGGTTAGCGATTTTCTATTATTGTTTATCTAAAAATTGTTGAAATAAATGAAGTTAAAATTAAATAAATCCTAATCAAGTCTTATCATAATTAAACTCTTATAAACACGGCTTTGTTTACCTTTCGTCACTGTCTCCATGTTTATCTCTCTTTATCTCCGATCCGACTGGCTGCATTCAACTGGTAATTTCGTTGTTAATCATTTAAAGTTGTTTATTTGTAATAAAATTTATATTGAACCTTGTCAATAAAATTCTTTTTGGTATTTTAAGCCACAGTTTCAACCACAATTTCGCTATCCATCTCTTAATTCCCAATTTTACCATTTTTTAAATTCTGTAAGAGATTGATCACCTTGACCGCCTCGAATTTTAAAATTACCGTATTTGTCCTATTAGAATCGAAATAATTCATGCCGGCCATACTTTATTGTTATTCAAATATGGGTAGGCATTATATTAATGAGATTTAACCCCTAGCTGCAGAACCGTAGATATTTAGGTCCTTTTTGTTTTTTTCGGGGTCCGCCCTATCAGAAAATTTCACAAGGACCTGAAAGAGCTATGGTTCCGCAGCTACATTAAATCATGCTCTTAAATATATGTAGGGTGGACAGGTTGAGGTTCGGACATGAAAGACCCACTGACTCAGACTGTTGTCTAATATGTACATGTCTTTCTGTAAGAAATTTTGAAAACGCAATCAATAAATCATACACACACGTACAACCGCATTGTATCTTCTTCTTCTTCCAGTGTAGAACATGAGTCGTCGCCGACTGTTTTAAGTTCTGCGGAACTAGGCATGCCAGACACACACAACTGATGTCCCCAAGACTATGTACAACTAAACACTTCACTATGACACTGTTAAAACTATTTACACTGGTTGGCGTGGCTAACCTGTTGTTGGAGGTTAGCCCTGAATTCCTCTATGGAGCTGGCCCCAACTGTGGTGTCTGGTAGGTGGTTCCATTCCCGTGTTGTTCTTTGGAAGGAGTTTCTGAGAGTGTCATAATTGGACCTCTCCTGGAAGAACCTATGTTGACCTCTGGTTCTGCTGTCACCAGGTATGAGGTATAAGTCTCGGTCGATGTCCAAGAGTTGATGCTGGATCTTATACATCATAACGAGTCTGCTTATCCTCCTCCGTTGTTCGAAAGTCTGCCACTCAAGTGATGTTAACATGCTTGTCACACATCCTTGTGTTCTGCTGGTGTAATCATTTATGACGAAGCGGGCAGCTCTTCTTTGTACATTTTCTAATGTCTGTATCAGGGTTTAGGTAGCTGGTTTCTCTTACTTGTTTCATTTTGATCAACTGCCGATTGGTCCGATCAAAATTGTTTGTTTACAACAAGAGAAGTGGATCAGCGGGGGTAAGACATTCGATATTTTATGCCTTTTCTGTCAGAGTTATGAATTGATTTGTGCGTGAAAAGGATGATTATATGTTTCTTTATGAAAGCTATTATTTGTTTTCTTATATCATTGACATTTCGGTGGACTTTGAACCACATTTTTACAAATAATCATGTCAAAATTTAATGTTATGAACTTTCATCATTTATTTTACAAAACATGTACCTAAACACATACGAGCAACACGACCCACAGGGCCTGTGCACGACCCCCGGATGAAAAGGATACTTTTTTAAATGTTAGACGTTTGACTCTTCACAGTCACTTGAAGTTTCAAAAATAAAAAATAAAATAAGAAAAAAATGTGGACTCATAATCATAGACTAGTAAAATACATGTACATGTCTATGCGTAGATGCGATGCTCGCCTGTAGGCTGTGCCTAATCCATATTAAAAGCTATTGTGACCTTAGCCGATTTAGCCTATCATGTTTAGACTGTTGATGTTCTTGTTCCTAAAGATGTTTAAATTATTTGGCTTTCCAATCTTTTGACTACGACCGTACCTAATGAAAGTTATTCTAGAAACTTGTCATGCACACTAAATTTGATATCTATGTTTTTAATGGTACATTATACTACTGTAACCCAAGCTATGTTTAAAAAAAGCTGTAAGGGAACCTTGTCTGACAACTACTTATTTGTTTTATATGGTCTTCGATAACTTTATGTGATCATATCATGATAATGTAGGTGGAGCTTATATCAAAACCATGATGGATCTAAATATTGACAAGAGAAAGAAAAAAAAACAACGAAGAAAATAGATGAAGTTCCATGAACAAAATCATACAATTGAAACAAATTTTAAGAGACGTTTTAGACCAGAATAATTTGCATTCCAATAAACTATTGTTTCACGATGAAATTGATATAATGTATATATATATAACATCTGTGATCATTGTCAATCAAGCTATTATCTGTTGTTTTCTTCTATATATTTTGTATTTGTTTAGATATTTATTGGATGTAATAGGTTGTTAGAATTTTAACAAATGTTATGTTTCATTAAATTACAATGAAATACCATTTGAATTTGTTTATTTTAAGTCATTTTAGAAGAACAGACAATTTGACCAAAATAGTCCTGTGAACTTTTGCCATCTCTTGACATCCGTCGTCTGTTCATAAACTTTTCACATTTTGATCATCTTGTCTGAAACTAACAGGCCAACTGGAACCAAATTTTGCAGTCTGAAACTAACGGGACAACTGGAACCAAATTTTGGAGTCTGAAACTAACGGGACAACTGGAACCAAATTTTGGAGTCTGAAACTAACGAGACAACTGAAACCACATTTTGCAGTCTGAGACTAACAGGCCAACTGGAACCAAAATTTGCAGTCTGAAACTAACGGGACAACTGGAACCAACATTTTGCAGTCTGAAACTAACGGGACAACTGGAACCAAATTTTGTAGTCTGAAACTAACGGGACAACTGGAACCAAATTTTGGAGTCTGAAACTAACGGGACAACTGGAACCAAATTGTGCAGTCTGAAACTAACAGGACAACTGGAACAAAATTTTGCAGTCTGAAACTAACGGGCCAACTGGAACCAAAATTTGCAAGGATGATGTTTGCAAGGTACTCTACAAAATTTCTTGATTCGGTCCAAAAACATGGCCATCTTGGGCATTTCTTGTTAGTGATTGGCTGAAACTTTAACTTTAAAAACTACATGGGTACAAGTCAAAATGATTTGTTAATTGGTACAAGTAATTTCAGCAAGGTCCTCTTCAAAATTGCCTTATTTGGTCTTGATCCATCAGAAAAGCATGACTGCCATGGGCTATTCTTGAATCTGAAACTTTAAAACTCTACTCCTCTGAAGTCCAAATGTGAGGGTCCACTTCAAATATTTCGTATTTCATCTTGATCCTACAAAACATATTGCCCACATGAACTACTTTTGTTTCCGATTGGCTGAAGCTTTAAGAAAACCTTCTGCTCTGAAACAACAAGTCTAAATATTTTGTTTGTTGGATATGATTAATGTATGCAAGGTGCTCCACACAGATTCCTTGATTTGGCAATTCTTGTTTCTCATTGCATTTATTCATCTTCTCTGAAACTAGCCTAAATAATTTGTAAGTTGGTCTGAATAATGTATGTGAGGTTCTCTACAAAAACTCGTCATTTTGTCTTGATTCAGCAAAACACCATGGGCAATACTTGTTTCTGATTGCATAGAATAAAAAATCTTTTCTGAAAATACAAATTCAAATGATTAGTTAGTATCTTCTTGATCCTGCAAAATCATGGCTGCCATGGGCAATTCTCGTGTCCGATAGGTTGATATTTAGCAAATTTTTTCTGAAAGTACATGTACATGTCCAAATGTTTCATTTGTTGGTCCTCATCTCATATGGATCTGATGAAAAAGATGGCTGCCATGGGTAATTTTCGTTTTTTGATTTGAAGCAACATAATATCTTTACCGACTATACAACAAATTAAAATTATTTGTTACTTGGTACAAATGATGTCAGTTGGATCCTCTACAAAGATGCCTCATTACTATTTGTTCCTGGTAAAAAAAAACTTGGTCCAAATGTACAATTCTTGGTTTTGATTGACTGAAACTTTATAAATCTTTTCTCTTTTAAAACTACATGCATACAAGACAAATGATTTGTTAATTGATACAAATTATGTCAGTATGTCCATTACAAACATTCATCATTTCCTTTTGATCCTGGCAAAAAACATTTGCCCAAATGGATAATCCTGGGTTTCAATTGACTGAAACTTTTAAGAATCTTTTTCTCTGAAACTACCGGCTCAATGACTTT
This sequence comes from Bathymodiolus brooksi, assembly GCA_963680875.1. Taxonomy (NCBI): domain Eukaryota; kingdom Metazoa; phylum Mollusca; class Bivalvia; order Mytilida; family Modiolidae; genus Bathymodiolus; species Bathymodiolus brooksi. Next base: position 11,708,544 of record OY804579.1, on the reverse strand, counting down.
GTGACATGGTTAAGATGATACATGCGAGGTCCTCTACCAAAATTCCTCATTTTGTTTCAATTGTATAAAACACATGGCCACCATGGACAAATTCTAGTTTTTGAATGAATAATTTTGTCTACTCTGAAACTACAAGCACAAATGATGCTTTTCAGTTCTAGGAAGATTCCCAATTTCATGAGGCAACAATGGCCTATTAGGAGCTATTTGCATACCAGGTCTGCGTTACAGGATCCTAGGAGCCTCTGGTATAAATATTGAAACAATATCACCCAGTTTTCCATATTCTTTTCAGAAACTTCTAAAACTGTAGTTGTCAGATTTAGTTTAACATAGGACTCCATTGAAATATGAATATATAAATGTTTAAATATCTACTTCAAAACCACTGCCATTTCCAACCCAAATTGTACATGAATGACACACAGAAGTCATTGGTAAGTATGTTAAAGCCACCTTCTCAGGAAAATCTTGAAGGGATATAGGGTTATAGAAACAATTACTCTTCTGCAATGCATAACCCGTGGGAAAAATTGAAAGCACAACTCGTCATTAGGACATGACGTAAACAAGTGCATCATGCTTGGAGAATGACATGCTCTTTGCATGCACATATAGCAGTTTGTGACAAGCAACAATTATTTTAGGTGTTTGTTGGCAGTCTGTTTCAAGGCAAAAGTTCTGACCTTATCTATCATATTCCGTTTGCCGTAATCACAATCCTATACTTTCCTCATTCATTACTTATAACCAAGTTTGTAATGAGAGAAACCTAACAGGTGCCACTAGTGAAGCAGGAACTGATTACCATTCCAGAGCACCTGAGTTCTAACAGGTGCCATTAGTGAAGCAGGAACTGTCTACCCTTCCGGAGCACCTGAGTTCACCCCTTTTTTTCTAGTGAGGTTGGTGTTGCTCATTCTTGAATTTTCTGATTTTTTTATGTCAACCATTGTTTGTCTTTGTTTTGTCTATTGTATTGTCTGTTAGGATTCACATGTAAACAAAGGCAATTGTACAGTATTCAAACAATGGATCAATTCCTTTTCCAGTTTGTCAAAATGCTTTCTCAATACCAATTGAAACATGGGTAATCTATAAGGTTGATTGCCATAAATATAACTGAAATACTGCTCATTTGACGTAAAACAACAATCAATTACTGACCTGTTTCAACCCAAACTGCAGATGGAAGTATTATTGACATCTTGTACCAATTTTATCTGTTAGTAGAAAATACAAGCTAATCTGGAATTTATCAAATAGATGGTTTATGGTGTTTAATGCCACTCAACAATATTTCAGTTATATCGTGGCGGTCAGTTTTATTGGTGGAGGAAACCAGAGAAAACCACCAACCTATCACAAGTCACTGACAAACTTTATCACATAATGTTGTATCAAGTACACCTCGCCATGAACGGGTTTGAACTGACAACTTTTAGTGGTGAGAGGCACTGATTGCACAGGTAGTTGCAAATCCAACTACCATATGATCACGATCACGACGGCCTCTGATCAAATAGAAACAAGTCAATGGGAATATTTTGGCATGAGTTAAATGAATTCCTTGTGCTATTTGGCTGAAAATTATCTAGGACGAAATCCAGCAGATGGCAGTGTACAGGAAGTGTACAGGAATTACAAATTATAGCTAACAATGGGGTAAGAGAAAAATAAGATTTATAGAAAAATAATTTATTGAATAAAGTGCTCCCAATAAATAGATAAAAATATAACCAAAATATAACTACATATTGCATCAATAAATGCATAAAAATGGGACAAAATATAATATGTAAAGACAATTAAATATGAAATATCTATTCTCACCATATCCAAAATTATTGGAAAAAAAATAAGGCTAAATAAATTACAATATTCATCAGTTAAATAAATTTCCCAGTGACATTCTTTTTTTTTTTAAATAAAAAAACCATTTGATTACTGAACACAATAATTGGATTGCACATGCATCTAAAGAAACTTTTTTTTAAGTACTTTGTTTTTTACTTCCAGTTTAATATTCTGATAACAGTCTAAGGTTCTCCTCTCTCAGACATAGGTGACCTTAGCCGATTTTTCTATCCTGTTTAGGCCCTTTGCTTTTATTGCTTTCAAAACTTTAAATTATTTGGCTTTCCAATCTTTCAATTTTGAGTGTCACCTGATGAAGGTTATTCCAGAAACGTGTTGTGTGCACTAAATTAGATATCTACGTTTTTATTTTAAAAAGACTCGTTTAAATCATGAGCAACAGAATAACTTAACACATGAATGAATTATCATCGTTGTACTGTTACGAGCGATTTATTTTCTTTATTCCAAATGCAAGGGTAGTTATACTGTTAATGGCACCTTCTTTTTAGATTAAAAAAAAAACGTTCCAGAAAAGAGATTTGTTTTTCATTGTCAGGCACTCACTGATATCTTTACTGTGACGTAATGCAGTGAAATAAACATGATTTTACTGGTGTTTCGCCTGGAAATATCAGTATATAGCGGATGTCTATGTAATAATTTATAACAAAAGATACTGAGTAACAGATATCCCCACTAACGTATTACAAGATCTAGTTTTTGGACTCTGTATTATGCCTCTATATGTATGTATAGAATTTTAAGCTAAATGCAAGTTCATGGGGATATCGTAGATGTCTAAGTATAAATAACAGCACAAAATTTAAACACACAATTTATCAATATTTGTCATTCAGTTTTTACTGCTAAAACCTCATAAATGCATTGTTAATCATAAAGAAATTACTTTTTAAAAGGACCATCAGTATTGCATTACATAAGTCTAGGTGTAAATTGAGTAAAGAAATTCATATTAAAAACCACTTACTAAACATTTTTACTTTTTTTATCAAGATATAAAGGAATTTTTTAAGAACGTATGCCCCTTTTTGATATAATTTTGCTTGTATTATCTAGATTCTTAAACAGATGTATCGTAAATAAGTTAAAAATAAATTAATATCTAATATGCTATGATCAATAAGTTAATGTCCCAATCATTTAAGTTTATGAATATTCATTACTAATGACTACTATAATAAATATTCATCAATCTTTCAAGAATAATTCTGTCACTTGTTTTATAGTATCTTCTGGACTTGTGACGTTGTGGCCTATCGTTCTTGAATCTGCATAGATTTCATGGTCATTTCCTCCCTGAAAAAAAAGGAAAAAATATCATACTATGATTGTATGGTGAACACTGACTTGCTCAAAGTGGGTATAAGACTAGCCACAGTCACACATAGTCACAATCCTGCCCTTTCTTTCATGACTAATCACCAGATATTTAACAATCATTAAATGTTGACTGCATTATTTAAATATATGAATAAGATTAAATAAAAATAAAAGTGATTTTTGTAAAGAAATTAATCTCACACGTTTGCGCTTATGCTTGGTACAAAGCAGACTTTAAAGAAAGGCTTTTAGTAAAGAAATTAATCTCACACGTATGTGCTTGTGCTTGGTACAAAGCAGACTTTAAAGGAAGGCTTTTAGTAAAGAAATTAATCTCACACGTTTGTGCTTGTGCTTGGTACAAAGCAGACTTTAAAGAAAGGCTTTTAGTAAAGAAATTAATCTCACACGTTTGTGCTTGTGCTTGGTACAAAGCAGACTTTAAAGAAAGGCTTTTTGTATAGAAACACTACCACTACTCAAATATCAGTTGTGATTTATTTACATTACACTGTGACAGTGTAATTGTAGAAATAGTCATGAATTAGTCAGTAACCCACCAGTAAAATGTCCCTAAGGTACCTGTATTTTATACCTTGTTGTATTATTTCATCAAATACTAGTAAAGCTTATAATTAGAAATTTATGTTTTATAATAAACTTTTTATTTCGCAAAGTATATAGTAAAAGTAAAAATTATATATACTAATACATGTGTTTACTTTTAATTTATTTATTATTTCAAACAAGCACATTACATTGTAGAAATATCAAATAACAAAATTAAAAAACCGAATAGAAGCACATGTAAATATAAATGGGAGATAACTCTGGATATTTAGGCAATTTAAATAAACCAGTCACTCCTTCAAATCAGCCTATTTATAAGGTACAGAGAGTGGCTGGTGAAGAGATATTTCAATGTAATATATTTTAAAACTTACTGGATCTGTTTTGTCACCAAAGAAATGTATAGTTTTATATCCTCCCTTTTCTAAAAATTGTAGACAGAAAGTTTTATCCCAGCCAACAGGGAAGACATCTATACTAATCTGTCCTCCAATGGCAAACTTTAATCCAGCATCAGGAAAATTACTGTACAGTGCTTCTACAAATTTCTTCCTTATATTATGTTTCTGAAATACAAGTAAAAAATGATATCAGTACAACCGACAGATATACATTACTAGTATCCATATCTTTATTTAGTTAAAAATGTATCAGAAGTATTTAACACTGTGTCCGAGATTTGAAATTATTGCAGTAGTTAGTTTTATTCATGGAGAAAAGCAGAGTACAATGAGAAAAAATCGACCTGACACAAATGACGGACAAATTTCATTGCATACAATTGTACCAAATGCATCTTTGTCTCGGACAGCACCTGAACTCAGACTTTCATGGTGATAGGAACTGATTCAATGGAGTAAATGTTGTGACACGATTGGTGTTACAATCGGTAGCATAGACTACATAATATTTGACAACAACATTGTTAGTTTGGAGCTGCTAGGATGATCCTGAGAATATCATGTTTTTCTGTATCTTTGTAAAGGGAGGTAAGTCACTAATATTTCCACACTTCTTTATTTAATTTTTATAATTTGCATATACCGGTAAATAAAAACATGATAATAATAATATTAAATTAATACATAATAAATAGACATGTACACACCTGATCATAAGCAGAAAATTCTTCCCTTTCTTTTTGTGAACAACTTCTCCCAACAGGACAGACATTAATCATACTAGATCTAAATTCTATAAATGTACCTCTGTAATATATATATAAAAAAAACACTGAAGCTACCAATACTACAATGACAAATAACAAAAGATAACAATAATATAATAGTCTGTTTGATCTATCAGTACTAATTTTAATGTGTTCTTTGATCTGGCAAAAGAAAGCTGATATAAGAATTAAACAAAAATCAATGAGCAAATCAGCCTAAATTTGAGTAACTCAGAATTAATTTTTGCCTTAAGACGTTTTTGAGAAATCCAGGCCAAACATTTGTTATTACTTTTAGTTTTACTCTCCAAAGACATATTTTAATATATACCATTCATTTCTAGGCAATTTAAAAAAAATTGAATTAAAACATTTACCAGATGTTAGTATCAATGATTTAATTTTGAAAGTTAAATGTTTATGCATAGAAGATCATGTAAGTTATATCCTTTAACTTGGGTAGGTGAGGAGATAATAAAGGCTCCCTTAGGACTTATGGCAAAAACTTGGGTAGGTGAGGAGATAATAAAGGCTCCCTTAGGACTTATGGCAAAAACTTGGGTAGGTGAGGAGATAATAAAGGCTCCCTTAGGACTTATGGCAAAACTTTACTATGTTTCATTTCTCTAAATCTTGAAACTTAATTTTATTTTTTTTACATTACAAGTTGATTTCCATTTTATATCATTTAAATTCTGTTGTCAGTGTATAATCCACATGTAACACAAAAATATTTTTGTGTTACATATTTTTATGTTACATGTGGATTATACACTGGATGAATAATCAGAAAACAATTAATTATTCAAATATACTACGCTTACATTCCAAATATTTAAAATAAATTGGAAAAGTAACTGAATTGAATTTGTATTTATTTGCTAAAGATAAAGCATTAAAGATAAAATAAAAATGAAAAGTAAAAAACCCACACCGTCGGAACAGTTCCAAAACCCAATCGAAAAATTGTAGAAAGAGGGAAAATAATTGATTGAAGAGTGAGGATAATGTGTTAAGAGTGACGTTACATGTCTATCTTTTCAGTGAGCTAGCTCTATAACAATCCAAATCAGTGTGTTGGTCTAGTACAAATAAGGTATCAATACATCCTCAAAATGTAACTTGTTCTTTCAACGATATATCTGATAAATTGCTCATTATGCATTCAAAAATAATGACTTGCTCACTGATACGACCATAAATGAATTTATGTACAGTGAAACCTGTCTAAACAGAACCCTGAATATTAAATAAAGTCCCAATGCTAGAAGTCTTTGTCAATTTAACCCATATAAACTGATCACCTGTCTATTCCAAACACAAAAGTTACTTCTAAGGAGGTTCAGTATAGACAGGTTTCACTGTATTAGGAAATGTTAATTTAAGACAAACCTTTTAGCTGGTAACGATAATTCTGACATGTACTTCAGAGCAAAGTTAATTATTTTCTGTAGACATTCTTCTCCTTTACAATGTAGTAAATTCTGAAAATACAAAGTTAATTACTTTCTGTAGACATTCTTCTCCTTTACAATGTAGTAAATTCTGAAAATACAAAGTTAATTACTTTCAGTAGACATTCTTCTCCTTTACAATGTAGTAAATTCTGAAAATACAAAGTTAATTACTTTCTGTAGACATTCTTCTCCTTTACAATGTAGTAAATTCTGAAAATACAAAGTTAATTACTTTCTGTAGACATTCTTCTCCTTTACAATGTAGTAAATTCTGAAAATACAAAGTTAATTACTTTCTGTAGACATTCTTCTCCTTTACAATGTAGTAAATTCTGAAATTGTATTAAAAACATGCTCTTTTATAATGCAATAAATACATAAATGAATTAGAAATCGACAACCATTATTGATTTCTTGAGAGATCTGTATATAGATCCAGGGTATAACATCATGTTGCTGTTTTTTTTAAGAAGTGTGTTGCCTGTCCGCCACTGATGTCTATAAACAAAGTTGCAATGGGGCATTTACGTGGATTGGGATACAATTCTCAAATAAAAATTCAAGGAAAACTATATACCCGGTACAAATGAAATTAAGGTTTACATCAGTAGGTAATTAGGAGTAGCAAAGTGTAAGTAAAAGGAGTTGTGGATTAACAATGTGATGATGATGAGGATGAAACAGATAACAATGTGATGATGATGAGGATGAAACAGATAACAATGTGATGATGATGAGGATGAAACAGATAACAATGTGATGATGATGAGGATGAAACAGATAACAATGTGATGATGATGAGGATGAAACAGATAACAATGTGATGATGATGAGGATGAAACAGATAACAATGTGATGATGATGAGGATGAAACAGATAACAATGTGATAATGATGAGGATGAAACAGATAACAATGTGATGATGAGGAGGAGGATGAAACAGATAACAATGTGATGATGAAACAGATAACAATGTGATGATGATGAGGATGAAACAGATAACAATGTGATTATGATGAGGATGAAACAGATAACAATGTGATGATGATGAGGAGGATGAAACAGATAACAATGTGATGATGAAACAGATAACAATGTGATGATGATGAGGATGAAACAGATAACAATGTGATGATGATGAGGATGAAACAGATAACAATGTGATGATGTTGATGATGAAACAGATAACAATGTGATGATGATGATGATGAAACAGATAACAAGTGATGATGATGAGGATGAAACAGATAACAATGTGATGATGAAACAGATAACAATGTGATGATGATGAGGATGAAACAGATAACAATGTGATGATGATGAGGATGAAACAGATAACAATGTGATGATGTTGATGATGAAACAGATAACAATGTGATGATGATGAGGATGAAACAGATAACAATGTGATGATGATGATGATGAAACAGATAACAATGTGATGATGATGAGGATGAAACAGATAACAATGTGATGATAATGAGGATGAAACAGATAACAATGTGATGATGATGATGATGATGAAACAGATAACAATGTGATGATGATGAGGATGAAACAGATAACAATGTGATGATGAAACAGATAACAATGTGATGATGAAACAGATAACAATGTGATGATGATGATGATGAAACAGATAACAATGTGATGATGATGAGGATGAAACAGATAACAAGGTGATGATGATGAGGATGAAACAGATAACAATGTGATGATGATGATGATGAAACAGATAACAATGTGATGATGATGAGGATGAATCAGATAACAATGTGATGATGATGAGGAGGATGAAACAGATAACAATGTGATGATGAAACAGATAACAATGTGATGATGATGAGGATGAAACAGATAACAATGTGATGATGATGAGGATGAAACAGATAACAATGTGATGATGATGAGGAGGATGAAACAGATAACAATGTGATGATGAAACAGATAACAATGTGATGATGAAACAGATAACAATGTGATGATGATGAGGATGAAACAGATAACAATGTGATGATGATGATGATGATGAAACAGATAACAATGTGATGATGATGAGGATGAAACAGATAACAATGTGATGATAATGAGGATGAAACAGATAACAATGTGATGATGATGAGGATGAAACAGATAACAATGTGATGATGATGATGATGAAACAGATAACAATGTGATGATGATGAGGATGAAACAGATAGCAATGTGATGATGATGAGGATGAAACAGATAACAATGTGATGGTGAAACAAATAACAATGTGATGATGATGAGGATGAAACAGATAACAATGTGATGATGATGATGATGAAACAGATAACAATGTGATGATGAGGATGAAACAGATAACAATGTGATGATGATGAGGATGAAACAGATAACAATGTGATGATGATGAGGATGAAACAGATAACAATGTGATGATGATGAGGATGAAACAGATAACAATGTGATGATGATGAGGATGAAACAGATAACAATGTGATGATGATGAGGATGAAACAGATAACAATGTGATGATGATGAGGATGAAACAGATAACAATGTGATGATGATGAGGATGAAACAGATAACAATGTGATGATGAGGATGAAACAGATAACAATGTGATGATGATGAGGATGAAACAGATAACAATGTGATGATGATGAGGATGAAACAGATAACAATGTGATGATGAGGATGAAACAGATAACAATGTGATGTTGATGAGGATGAAACAGATAACAATGTGATGATGATGAGGAGGATGAAACAGATAACAATGTGATGATGATGAAACAGATAACAATGTGATGATGATGAGGATGAAACAGATAACAATGTGATGATGATGAGGAGGAGGATGAAACAGATAACAATGTGATGATGAAACAGATAACAATGTGATGATGATGAGGATGAAACAGATAACAATGTGATGATGTTGATGATGAAACAGATAACAGTGTGATGATGATGAGGATGAAACAGATAACAATGTGATGATGAGGATGAAACAGATAACAATGTGATGATGATGAGGATGAAACAGATAACAATGTGATGATGATGAGGATGAAACAGATAACAATGTGATGATGATGAGGATGAAACAGATAACAATGTGATGATGATGAAACAGATAACAATGTGATGATGATGAGGATGAAACAGATAACAATGTGATGATGATGAGGATGAAACAGATAACAATGTGATGATGATGAGGATGAAACAGATAACAATGTGACGATGATGAGGATGAAACAGATAACAATGTGATGATGATGAGGATGAAACAGATAACAATGTGATGATGATGAGGATGAAACAGATAACAATGTGATGATGATGAGGATGAAACAGATAACAATGTGATGATGATGAGGATGAAACAGATAACAATGTGATGATGTTGATGATGAAACAGATAACAATGTGATGATGATGAAACAGATAACAATGTGATGATGATGATGATGAAACAGATAACAATGTGATGATGATGATGATGAAACAGATAACAATGTGATGATGATGAGGATGAAACAGATAACAATGTGATGATGATGAGGATGAAACAGATAACAATGTGATGATGAGGATGAAACAGATAACAATGTGATGATGATGAGGATGAAACGGATAACAATGTGATGATGATGAGGAGGATGAAACAGATAACAATGTGATGATGATGAGGATGAAACAGATAACAATGTGATGATGATGAGGATGAAACAGATAACAATGTGATGATGATGAAACAGATAACAATGTGATGATGATGAGGATGAAACAGATAACAATGTGATGATGATGATGATGAAACAGATAACAATGTGATGATGATGAGGATGAAACAGATAACAATGTGATGATGATGAGGATGAAACAGATAACAATGTGATGATGATGAGGATGAAACAGATAACAATGTGATGATGATGAGGATGAAACAGATAACAATGTGATGATGATGAGGATGAAACAGATAACAGTGTGATGATGATGATGATGAAACAGATAACAATGTGATGATGATGAGGATGAAACAGATAACAATGTGATGATGATGAGGATGAAACAGATAACAATGTGATGATGATGAAACAGATAACAATGTGATGATGATGATGATGAAACAGATAACAATGTGATGATGATGAGGATGAAACAGATAACAATGTGATGATGATGAGGATGAAACAGATAACAATGTGATGATGAGGATGAAACAGATAACAATGTGATGATGATGAGGATGAAACAGATAACAATGTGATGATGATGAGGATGAAACAGATAACAATGTGATGATGATGAGGAGGATGAAACAGATAACAATGTGATGATGAAACAGATAACAATGTGATGATGATGAGGATGAAACAGATAACAATGTGATGATGATGAGGATGAAACAGATAACAATGTGATGATGATGAGGATGAAACAGATAACAATGTGATGATGATGAGGATGAAACAGATAACAATGTGATGATGATGAGGATGAAACAGATAACAGTGTGATGATGATGATGATGAAACAGATAACAATGTGATGATGATGAGGATGAAACAGATAACAATGTGATGATGATGAGGATGAAACAGATAACAATGTGATGATGATGAAACAGATAACAATGTGATGATGATGATGATGAAACAGATAACAATGTGATGATGATGAGGATGAAACAGATAACAATGTGATGATGATGAGGATGAAACAGATAACAATGTGATGATGATGAAACAGATAACAATGTGATGATGATGATGATGAAACAGATAACAATGTGACGATGATGAGGATGAAACAGATAACAATGTGATGATGATGAGGAGGAGGATGAAACAGATAACAATGTGATGATGAAACAGATAACAATGTGATGATGATGAGGATGAAACAGATAACAATGTGATGATGTTGATGATGAAACAGATAACAATGTGATGATGATGAAACAGATAACAATGTGATGATGATGATGATGAAACAGATAACAATGTGATGATGATGAGGATGAAACAGATAACAATGTGATGATGAGGATGAAACAGATAACAATGTGATGATGATGAGGATGAAACAGATAACAATGTGATGATGAGGATGAAACAGATAACAATGTGATGATGATGAGGATGAAACAGATAACAATGTGATGATGATGAGGAGGATGAAACAGATAACAATGTGATGATGATGAGGATGAAACAGATAACAATGTGATGATGATGAGGATGAAACAGATAACAATGTGATGATGATGAGGAGGATGAAACAGATAACAATGTGATGATGAAACAGATAACAATGTGATGATGATGAGGATGAAACAGATAACAATGTGATGATGATGAGGATGAAACAGATAACAATGTGATGATGATGAGGATGAACAGATAACAATGTGATGATGATGAGGATGAAACAGATAACAATGTGATGATGTTGATGATGAAACAGATAACAATGTGATGATGATGAAACAGATAACAATGTGATGATGATGAGGATGAAACAGATAACAATGTGATGATGTTGATGATGAAACAGATAACAATGTGATGATGATGAAACAGATAACAATGTGATGATGTTGATGATGAAACAGATAACAATGTGATGAGGATGAAACAGATAACAATGTGATGATGATGAGGATGAAACAGATAACAGTGTGATGATGATGAGGATGAAACAGATAACAAGTGATGATGATGAGGATGAAACAGATAACAAGGTGATGATGATGAGGATGAAACAGATAACAATGTGATGATGATGAGATAAAACAGATAACAATGTGATGATGATGAGGATGAAACAGATAACAATGTGATGATGATGAGGATGAAACAGATAACAATGTGATGATGATGATGATGAACAGATAACAATGTGATGATGATGAGGATGAAACAGATAACAAGTGATGATGATGAGGATGAAACAGATAACAATGTGATGATGATGAACAGATAACAATGTGATGATGATGATGATGAAACAGATAACAAGGTGATGATGATGAGGATGAAACAGATAACAATGTGATGATGATGAGGATGAAACAGATAACAATGTGATGATGGATGAAACAGATAACAATGTGATGAAGATGAGGATGAAACAGATAACAATGTGATGATGATGATGATGAAACAGATAACAATGTGATGATGATGATGATGAAACAGATAACAATGTGATGATGATGAGGATGAAACAGATAACAAGTGATGATGATGAGGATGAAAACAGATAACAATGTGATGATGATGAGGATGAAACAGATAACAATGTGATGATGATGAGGATGAAACAGATAACAAGTGATGATGATGAGGATGAAACAGATAACAATGTGATGATGATGAGGATGAAACAGATAACAATGTGATGATGATGATGATGAAACAGATAACAATGTGATGATGATGAGGATGAAACAGATAACAATGTGATGATGATGAGGATAAACAGATAACAAGGTGATGATGATGAGGATGAAACAGATAACAATGTGATGATGATGATGATGAAACAGATAACAATGTGATGATGATGATGATGAAACAGATAACAATGTGATGATGATGATGATGAAACAGATAACAATGTGATGATGATGAGGATGAAACAGATAACAAGTGATGATGATGAGGATGAAACAGATAACAATGTGATGATGAAAAGAAAATGTGATGATGATGAGGATGAAACAGATAACAATGTGATGATGATGATGATGAAACAGATAACAATGTGATGATGATGAGGATGAAACAGATAACAAGTGATGATGATGATGATGAAACAGATAAGTGATGATGAAACAGATAACAAAGTGATGATGATGAGGATGAAACAGATAACAATGTGATGATGATGAGGGATGAAACAGATAACAATGTGATGATGATTAGGATGAAACAGATAACAATGTGATGATGATGAGGATGAAACAGATAACAATGTGATGGTGAAACAGATAACAATGTGATGATGAGGAGGGATGAAACAGATAACAATGTGATGATGATGAGGATGAAACAGATAACAAAGTGATGGATGATGATGAGGATGAAACAGATAACAATGTGATGATGATGATGATGAAACAGATAAACAATGTGATGATGATGAGGATGAAACAGATAACAATGTGATGATGATGAGATGAAACAGATTACATGTGATGATGATGAGGATGAATGAACAGAATAACAAGTGATGATGATGAGTGATGAAACAGATAACAAGGTGATGATGATGATGATGAAACAGATAACAATGTGATGATGATGATGATGAAACAGATAACAATGTGATGATGATGAGGATGAAACAGATAACAAGTGATGATGATGAGGATGAAACAGATAACAAGTGATGATGATGAGGATGAAACAGATAACAATGTGATGATGAAACAGATAACAATGTGATGATGATGAGGATGAAACAGATAACAATGTGATGATGATGAGGATGAAACAGATAACAATGTGATGATGATTAGGATGAAACAGATAACAATGTGATGATGATGAGGATGAAACAGATAACAATGTGATGATGATGAGGATGAAACAGATAACAAGGTGATGATGATGAGGATGAAACAGATAACAATGTGATGATGATTAGGATGAAACAGATAACAATGTGATGATGATGAGGATGAAACAGATAACAATGTGATGATGATTAGGATGAAACAGATAACAATGTGATGATGATGAGGATGAAACAGATAACAATGTGATGATGATGATGATGAAACAGATAACAATGTGATGATGATGATGATGAAACAGATAACAATGTGATGATGATGAGGATGAAACAGATAACAAGTGATGATGATGAGGATGAAACAGATAACAAGTGATGATGATGAGGATGAAACAGATAACAATGTGATGATGAAACAGATAACAATGTGATGATGAAACAGATAACAATATGATGATGATGATGATGAAACAGATAACAATGTGATGATGATGAGGATGAAACAGATAACAATGTGATGATGATGAGGATGAAACAGATAACAATGTGATGATGATGAGGATGAAACAGATAACAGTGTGATGATGATGAGGATGAAACAGATAACAATTTGATGATGATGAGGATGAAACAGATAACAAGGTGATGATGATGAGGATGAAACAGATAACAATGTGATGATGATGAAACAGATAACAATGTGATGATGATGAGGATGAAACAGATAACAATGTGATGATGATGAGGATGAAACAGATAACAATGTGATGATGATGAGGATGAAACAGATAACAATGTGATGATGATGAGGATGAAACAGATAACAATGTGATGATGATGAAACAGATAACAATGTGATGATGATGAGGATGAAACAGATAACAATGTGATGATGATGAGGATGAAACAGATAACAATGTGATGATGTTGATGATGAAACAGATAACAATGTGATGATGATGAAACAGATAACAATGTGATGATGATGAGGATGAAACAGATAACAAGGTGATGATGATGAGGATGAAACAGATAACAATGTGATGATGATGAAACAGATAACAATGTGATGATGATGAGGATGAAACAGATAACAATGTGATGATGATGAGGATGAAACAGATAACAATGTGATGATGATGAGGATGAAACAGATAACAATGTGATGATGATGATGATGAAACAGATAACAATGTGATGATGATGAGGATGAAACAGATAACAAGTGATGATGATGATGATGAAACAGATAACAATGTGATGATGATGAGGATGAAACAGATAACAATGTGATGATGATGAGGATGAAACAGATAACAATGTGATGATGATTAGGATGAAACAGATAACAATGTGATGATGATGAGGATGAAACAGATAACAAGGTGATGATGATGAGGATGAAACAGATAACAATGTGATGATGATGATGATGAAACAGATAACAATGTGATGATGATGATGATGAAACAGATAACAATGTGATGATGATGATGATGAAACAGATAACAATGTGATGATGATGAGGATGAAACAGATAACAAGTGATGATGATGAGGATGAAACAGATAACAATGTGATGATGAAACAGATAACAATGTGATGATGATGAGGATGAAACAGATAACAATGTGATGATGATGATGATGAAACAGATAACAATGTGATGATGATGAGGATGAAACAGATAACAAGTAATGATGATGATGATGAAACAGATAACAATGTGATGATGAAACAGATAACAAAGTGATGATGATGAGGATGAAACAGATAACAATGTGATGATGATGAGGATGAAACAGATAACAATGTGATGATGATTAGGATGAAACAGATAACAATGTGATGATGATGAGGATGAAACAGATAACAATGTGATGATGATGAGGATGAAACAGATAACAAGGTGATGATGATGAGGATGAAACAGATAACAATGTGATGATGATGATGATGAAACAGATAACAATGTGATGATGATGATGATGAAACAGATAACAATGTGATGATGATGATGATGAAACAGATAACAATGTGATGATGATGAGGATGAAACAGATAACAATGTGATGATGATGAGGATGAAACAGATAACAATGTGATGATGATTAGGATGAAACAGATAACAATGTGATGATGATGAGGATGAAACAGATAACAATGTGATGATGATGAGGATGAAACAGATAACAAGGTGATGATGATGAGGATGAAACAGATAACAATGTGATGATGATTAGGATGAAACAGATAACAATGTGATGATGATGAGGATGAAACAGATAACAATGTGATGATGATTAGGATGAAACAGATAACAATGTGATGATGATGAGGATGAAACAGATAACAATGTGATGATGATGAGGATGAAACAGATAACAATGTGATGATGTTGATGATGAAACAGATAACAATGTGATGATGATGAAACAGATAACAATGTGATGATGATGATGATGAAACAGATAACAAGTGATGATGATGAGGATGAAACAGATAACAATGTGATGATGATGAGGATGAAACAGATAACAATGTGATGATGATGAGGAGGATGAAACAGATAACAATGTGATGATGATGAGGATGAAACAGATAACAATGTGATGATGATGAGGATGAAACAGATAACAATGTGATGATGATGAGGATGAAACAGATAACAAGTGATGATGATGAGGATGAAACAGATAACAATGTGATGATGAAACAGATAACAATGTGATGATGATGAGGATGAAACAGATAACAATGTGATGATGATGAGGATGAAACAGATAACAATGTGATGATGATGAGGAGGATGAAACAGATAACAATGTGATGATGAAACAGATAACAATGTGATGATGATGAGGATGAAACAGATAACAATGTGATGATGATGAGGATGAAACAGATAACAATGTGATGATGTTGATGATGAAACAGATAACAATGTGATGATGATGAAACAGATAACAATGTGATGATGATGAGGATGAAACAGATAACAAGGTGATGATGATGAGGATGAAACAGATAACAATGTGATGATGATGAAACAGATAACAATGTGATGATGATGAGGATGAAACAGATAACAATGTGATGATGATGAGGATGAAACAGATAACAATGTGATGATGATGAGGATGAAACAGATAACAATGTGATGATGATGATGATGAAACAGATAACAATGTGATGATGATGAGGATGAAACAGATAACATGTGATGATGATGATGATGAAACAGATAACAATGTGATGATGAAACAGATAACAATGTGATGATGATGAGGATGAAACAGATAACAATGTGATGATGATGAGGATGAAACAGATAACAATGTGATGATGATTAGGATGAAACAGATAACAATGTGATGATGATGAGGATGAAACAGATAACAATGTGATGATGATGAGGATGAAACAGATAACAAGGTGATGATGATGAGGATGAAACAGATAACAATGTGATGATGATGATGATGAAACAGATAACAATGTGATGATGATGATGATGAAACAGATAACAATGTGATGATGATGATGATGAAACAGATAACAATGTGATGATGATGAGGATGAAACAGATAACAAGTGATGATGATGAGGATGAAACAGATAACAATGTGATGATGAAACAGATAACAATGTGATGATGATGAGGATGAAACAGATAACAATGTGATGATGATGATGATGAAACAGATAACAATGTGATGATGATGAGGATGAAACAGATAACAAGTGATGATGATGATGATGAAACAGATAACAATGTGATGATGAAACAGATAACAAAGTGATGATGATGAGGATGAAACAGATAACAATGTGATGATGATGAGGATGAAACAGATAACAATGTGATGATGATTAGGATGAAACAGATAACAATGTGATGATGATGAGGATGAAACAGATAACAATGTGATGATGATGAGGATGAAACAGATAACAAGGTGATGATGATGAGGATGAAACAGATAACAATGTGATGATGATGATGATGAAACAGATAACAATGTGATGATGATGATGATGAAACAGATAACAATGTGATGATGATGATGATGAAACAGATAACAATGTGATGATGATGAGGATGAAACAGATAACAAGTGATGATGATGAGGATGAAACAGATAACAATGTGATGATGATGAGGATGAAACAGATAACAATGTGATGATGATGAGGATGAAACAGATAACAATGTGATGATGATTAGGATGAAACAGATAACAATGTGATGATGATGAGGATGAAACAGATAACAATGTGATGATGATTAGGATGAAACAGATAACAATGTGATGATGATGAGGATGAAACAGATAACAATGTGATGATGATTAGGATGAAACAGATAACAATGTGATGATGATGAGGATGAAACAGATAACAATGTGATGATGATGAGGATGAAACAGATAACAATGTGATGATGTTGATGATGAAACAGATAACAATGTGATGATGATGAAACAGATAACAATGTGATGATGATGATGATGAAACAGATAACAAGTGATGATGATGAGGATGAAACAGATAACAATGTGATGATGATGAGGATGAAACAGATAACAATGTGATGATGATGAGGAGGATGAAACAGATAACAATGTGATGATGATGAGGATGAAACAGATAACAATGTGATGATGATGAGGATGAAACAGATAACAATGTGATGATGATGAGGATGAAACAGATAACAAGTGATGATGATGAGGATGAAACAGATAACAATGTGATGATGAAACAGATAACAATGTGATGATGATGAGGATGAAACAGATAACAATGTGATGATGATGAGGATGAAACAGATAACAATGTGATGATGATGAGGAGGATGAAATAGATAACAATGTGATGATGATGAGGATGAAACAGATAACAATGTGATGATGATGAGGATGAAACAGATAACAATGTGATGATGAAACAGATAACAATGTGATGATGATGAGGATGAAACAGATAACAATGTGATGGTGATGAGGATGAAACAGATAACAATGTGATGATGAAACAGATAACAATGTGATGATGATGAGGATGAAACAGATAACAATGTGATGATGATGATGATGAAACAGATAACAATGTGATGATGATGAAACAGATAACAATGTGATGATGATGATGATGAAACAGATAACAATGTGATGATGATGATGATGAAACAGATAACAATGTGATGATGATGAGGATGAAACAGATAACAATGTGATGATGATGATGAGGATGAAACAGATAACAATGTGATGATGAAACAGATAACAATGTGATGATAATGAGGATGAAACAGATAACAATGTGATGATGATGATGAGGATGAAACAGATAACAATGTGATGATGAAACAGATAACAATGTGATGATGATGAGGATGAAACAGATAACAATGTGATGATGATGAGGATGAAACAGATAACAATGTGATGATGATGAGGATGAAACAGATAGCAATGTGATGATGAAACAGATAACAATGTGATGATGATGAGGATGAAACAGATAACAATGTGATGATGAAACAGATAACAATGTGATGATGATGAGGATGAAACAGATAACAATGTGATGATGATGATGAGGATGAAACAGATAACAATGTGATGATGATGAGGATGAAACAGATAGCAATGTGATGATGATGAGGATGAAACAGATAACAATGTGATGATGATGAGGATGAAACAGATAACAATGTGATGATGATGATGAGGATGAAACAGATAACAAAGTGATGATGATGATGATGAAACAGATAACAATGTGATGATGATGAGGATGAAACAGATAACAATGTGATGATGATGAGGATGAAACAGATAACAAGGTGATGATGATGAGGATGAAACAGATAACAATGTGATGATGATGATGATGAAACAGATAACAATGTGATGATGATGAGGATGAAACAGATAACAATGTGATGATGAAACAGATAACAATGTGATGATGATGAGGATGAAACAGATAACAATGTGATGGTGATGAGGATGAAACAGATAACAATGTGATGGTGATGAGGATGAAACAGATAACAATGTGATGGTGAAACAGATAACAATGTGATGATGATGAGGATGAAACAGATAACAATGTAAGAAAATGGATAGTAAACTCTATATTCTCAATCTTCTATGAAGGTGATACAATTTTTTTATTTGACGATCATTTATGTTCATTATGGGTTCATGCAGGTGTGTGATTTCTGATCAAAGTAAAAAAAAACAACATAAAATTTGTTGACCATCACCTAGGATTTACGATTGGCACAAAAAATTGCACATTTTCTAGATGACAATTTTTGGCACATTCCGACCCAATTCTCATAGGTGGTTCAATGTGGTAGTATTCAGACCACATGGACAGGGACTCAGGAATATTCATTTAAATTATCATTTGACAACAATGATATAATCATTTACCTCTTGTCCAACTTGTTCACCATTGTGGAATGCTACTAAACCATTCTCAGCAAATACATATTCAAAATTCTTAGTAACTGTAAAGAAATTAAAATAAATACAAATACTGCAGTGCAAGTACGGTAGTCTACAAATTCTTGGGACCAGCTTTTGCGAAATAGATATGTGTTCAGTTAATACAGGTTAAATTAACAAAGAATTCCTACAGTTTATACAGAATTCTGTTTTATTCAGGGTTCCATTTAGACAGATTTAATAAATAATTCCTACAGGTTTATACAGAATTCTGTTTTATTCAGGGTTCCATTTAGACAGATTTAACAAAGAATTCCTACAGGTTTATACAGAATTCTGTTTTATTCAGGGTTCCATTTAGACAGATTTAATAAAGAATTCCTACAGGTTTATACAGAATTCTGTTTTATTCAGGGTTCCATTTAGACAGATTTAATCAAGAATTCTTACAGGTTTATACAGAATTATGTTTTATTCAGGGTTCCATTTAGACAGATTTAACAAAGAATTCCTACAGGTTTATACAGAATTCTGTTTTATTCAGGGTTCCATTTAGACAGATTTAACAAAGAATTCCTACAGGTTTATACAGAATTCTGTTTTATTCAGGGTTCCATTTAGACAGATTTAACAAAGAATTCTTACAGGTTTATACAGAATTCTGTTTTATTCAGGGTTCCATTTAGACAGATTTAATAAAGAATTCCTACAGGTTTATACAGAATTCTGTTTTATTCAGGGTTCCATTTAGACAGATTTAACAAAGAATTCCTACAGGTTTATACAGAATTCTGTTTTATTCAGGGTTCCATTTAGACAGATTTAACAAAGAATTCCTACAGGTTTATACAGAATTCTGTTTTATTCAGGGTTCCATTTAGACAGATTTAACAAAGAATTCCTACAGGTTTATACAGAATTCTGTTTTATTCAGGGTTCCATTTAGACAGATTTAACAAAGAATTCCTACAGGTTTATACAGAATTCTGTTTTATTCAGGGTTCCATTTAGACAGATTTAATAAAGAATTCCTACAGGTTTATACAGAATTCTGTTTTATTCTGGGTTCCATTTAGACAGATTTAACAAAGAATTCCTACAGGTTTATACAGAATTCTGTTTTATTCAGGGTTCCATTTAGACAGATTTAACAAAGAATTCCTACAGGTTTATACAGAATTCTGTTTTATTCAGGGTTCCATTTAGACAGATTTAACAAAGAATTCCTACAGGTTTATACAGAATTCTGTTTTATTCAGGGTTCCATTTAGACAGATTTAACAAAGAATTCCTACAGGTTTATACAGAATTCTGTTTTATTCAGGGTTCCATTTAGACAGATTTAATAAAGAATTCCTACAGGTTTATACAGAATTCTGTTTTATTCAGGGTTCCATTTAGACAGATTTAATAAATAATTCCTACAGGTTTATACAGAATTCTGTTTTATTCAGGGTTCCATTTAGACAGATTTAACAAAGAATTCCTACAGGTTTATACAGAATTCTGTTTTATTCAGGGTTCCATTTAGACAGATTTAACAAAGAATTCCTACAGGTTTATACAGAATTCTGTTTTATTCAGGGTTCCATTTAGACAGATTTAATAAAGAATTCCTACAGGTTTATACAGAATTCTGTTTTATTCAGGGTTCCATTTAGACAGATTTAATAAAGAATTCCTACAGGTTTATACAGAATTCTGTTTTATTCAGGGTTCCATTTAGACAGATTTAACAAAGAATTCCTACAGGTTTATACAGAATTCTGTTTTATTCAGGGTTCCATTTAGACAGATTTAATAAAGAATTCCTACAGGTTTATACAGAATTCTGTTTTATTCAGGGTTCCATTTAGACAGATTTAATAAAGAATTCCTACAGGTTTATACAGAATTCTGTTTTATTCAGGGTTCCATTTAGACAGATTTAACAAAGAATTCCTACAGGTTTATACAGAATTCTGTTTTATTCAGGGTTCCATTTAGACAGATTTAACAAAGAATTCCTACAGGTTTATACAGAATTCTGTTTTATTCAGGGTTCCATTTAGACAGATTTAACAAAGAATTCCTACAGGTTTATACAGAATTCTGTTTTATTCAGGGTTCCATTTAGACAGATTTAACAAAGAATTCCTACAGGTTTATACAGAATTCTGTTTTATTCAGGGTTCAGTTTATACAGAATTCTGTTTTATTCAGGGTTCAGTTTATACAGAATTCTGTTTTATTCAGGGTTCAGTTTATACAGAATTCTGTTTTATTCAGGGTTCAGTTTATACAGAATTCTGTTTTATTCAGGGTTCAGTTTATACAGAATTCTGTTTTATTCAGGGTTCAGTTTATACAGAATTCTGTTTTATTCAGGGTTCAGTTTATACAGAATTCTGTTTTATTCAGGGTTCAGTTTATACAGAATTCTGTTTTATTCAGGGTTCAGTTTATACAGAATTCTGTTTTATTCAGGGTTCAGTTTATACAGAATTCTGTTTTATTCAGGGTTCAGTTTATACAGAATTCTGTTTTATTCAGGGTTCCATTTAGACAGATTTCACTGTATAATAAACTTTCTAATCAAAGAAATATACAATTGAATATCAAAGAATTATTGAGTTTAATTCAACCATGGGTAACTCAAAATACTCTGCTTAGTCAATTAAAATCAACCATTCCCATCATAATCTTCATAAAATTCTTTGAACTACAAGTTAGTTAAACTTCAAAGGAAGAAAGAAAAATTCCAATGTAAAATTTAGCAATTTATACATATAAAATGTCATTAACTGTAGAAGAAAATGTTTTACTACACAGAGAAGTTGGTCTTAGTATTTTTTTCTCAAATCATCTGCCATCTTAGTGCAGAGAAATAGAAGAAATACAAGAGTCTGGTGAAGAGGAGCTTGAGGGATCCTGTACCGGAAAACCACCATAAGTAACCATAAGTAAATCTTATTTCATATGAATATTTTGTCTTATACTTCCACTTGTGCTTGGACATCCATTACACTTGTCAACTTTTAAGTCAGTCTCTTATTTGACCACTTAGTCGTATCATCATAATTGCACTTGTTTATCTTTTTTGCCATTTCCAGGTCTTTCTTTAATATATTTATTTTGCAAAATGTAAGTGATTTTTGCCATTTCCAGGTTTTTCTTTAATATATTTATTTTACAAAATGTAAGTGTTTTTTGTTATTTCCTGATCTTTTTTCTATTAACTCTATTTTGCAAAATGTAATTGTGTTATAAGACAGCTTAATAATTTCAAGAAATTCTGCCTTGTCAATTAATTTTCTTCCTAAAATGTATATATTTTGTTCAAAATATAACATGAGACAGCCTGATAATATGGGTCTTCATTACAGTATGTTTTAACTTGTTCTGAAAATAAATAAATCACCATTGAAATCTGTTTCTATGATTTTTCAATTGGATTTTTAGAATTGTTCCGATTGTTTTCATTTTTTTAAATATGCAATACAAATCGTCAATACTATACAATTATAGTCTTTTGTTGAGGTCAATACGAGTTTTTATGGACCTTCAAAACGATATTCACCGAAGCCTTTAAGCTGAGGTGAATATTGATTTTTAAGCAGGGGTTGCTCTGGCTCCAAAAATCTTGGAGCCAAAAAAATCGCTAATCTTAATTTTTTGTCGCCAATTCTCCAATATTGAAGCCAAATTATGGTTTCACTTTTTATACAGTCGATTTCTTAGTCATTTTTGCAAATATACATCGTAATAAGTTAGGAAACGCCACACTCATGGACTAGGTGACCAAAAATTAGCATAAAATGAACTATCGTACGAGACGAACTACATTGTATGTCAAACATTGGAACAAATAAAAATAATTGTCATTTAAGCAATAAACAATTTGCCTATATATAACAAAAAATCGTCATCTTCCATGTATAAACAAGCAAAACCAACTAAGAGTACCCTGTTCTTTTAATGAAAAACAAAAATAGGATAGCTAGTTTTCCGGTATCGGTAATATAAGGTTCATAAAAACTTGTATTGACCGATACAAAAGACTGTAATTGTTTTATTACATTAAAATGAAAAGTGAAAGTGAAACAAAGTCTCCGAGATTTCTGCAAATCTCTGTTTGACTTCTGCAAGCCCATCGCCTGCATCGGACATGATGATTACTTGTTCATTCTAAAGTAACGCTAATACGACGATTCTGATTGGACGAAATTTCACATTACCTTTATGTCCATTGGTTGAATAGAAATAGAATTCACGTGATTCTTTTTATAGATTTCGTTAGAAAACGAAAGTGAAACCAAGTCAATACGAGTTTTAATCAAACAATATCAAATTTTACGGAATGTCAGAATGATAGCCAATAAAATTGTTTAAATAAAATCATTATGTAATAAAATTTAATTAATTGCTCTGAAAGTCAATATTTAAATTTATTTTGTTCATATCAATTCAATTCAAATATTTTATTGAATAAAATGCAGAAATTTCATTATACAATATCCAATGGGATTGCACATCAGGCATAGCCTATGTAAGTGCCCTCCCTAAATAACTAAGGACATCAAGTATAATGATAAGAATAAATAATTAAATTACATTATAATTAGTGTAAACAAATTTTACTTATGAGAAATTCAAAATTTTGTAATAATTTTAAAACTGTCCATTTATTCATTATAATGGACAGCTTTAAAATTATTACAAAATTTTGAATCATATTTTGTTCATACCATGATTGTCGGCTGCATCTCCCATCTGTTCTGCTATTTTTACCAAGTCAGATCCTCCTACCAAAGCAACAGGAACTCGCTCTTTTAACTTTTCCAGAAACTTTGTCATTTCTGGTGTTATTTTCTGAAATTCAATACAAAACATATAATACCATAAAAAATGTGCAGTTTCTAATTCTAATTTTACAAATTTGAAATTCCTTTATTAAATGTTAAATTAGTTACCCAAATTTTTCATTCAATCAAAGAAAACATTTTTTTCTATGTATTCTTTTTCACATATCCTTGATACTAGTAATATAATGTGGTGGTGTATAAATATTTCTAGGCTGGAGATACAGAGCAAAAATATCTGTAATGTTACGTCATAGGATCCCTGCTGGGCTATGATACGACGGGTGGAGAGCGACTTAGTCGCGATATACCACGAGCGCGGACTTGAAACTTTCGAGTTTCTCTGCTGACAGTGTTTTCGTCCAGGTGGTTCCAATCAACAGCTGTCCGTACAAAGAATGAGTGTTTATATTGATCGGTTCTACTCGGAGGGATCACTATACATTTATTGTTGTTTCTTACTGAGGAAGTCACTATATTGTTAGTTACACAGTTGTCAAAATTTTTTTGCTCTGATTTGACGTTTTGGTTTCTGGTATTTTACAAATAGGTCAGGCAGCATTGCTGGTACCTGCCCCTCAACCACTTTATTAAAGAAGATCAGGCGTTGTTTCTGTCTTCTGGACTGTAAGGTTGGTAAATTTAGCTCATTTAGCATTTTAGGAATATCTTTGGAGGTCTAATCTACAACACTTTTTCAAAATAGTTTTGTATTAATGTCTTGACCTCATTCGCCATAATATTGGTACTAAATTGAAGCTTAATAAATATATTTTTGATATTTCGATTCCTTTTTGTCATCATCTTTACCTATCTGCAACTTTAAAGCAATACTTCACAGAATGTGCACTGGCCTAATCCTCCCTCAATCCCTTGTGGTTTTTAGAGTACTCGGAAAAAAAATAAAAATCGTAACAAGCCCCTGTGATGCAATACCATGTTTACTTTACATCACTCATCAGGTCCAAACTTCTGTAGATCTTTTTAGAATCACTTTTTAACATTCATATTTATGTGTTGTGATTTAAAGCACAAGGAAAAACAAAATTATTGATATGAAGAAAACATATCAATCAAGAGTCGCGCCTATGCAGGCTAATCCTGTTTCACTGTTCAGCACTACATCGTTAAAAACCAACGTTTTCGTGGTCATTGTCAGAAATATAATGCAACATGCTACAACATATCAATATGCTCAAGATTTTAGCTATAGCAACAAACTTGTCTTGCAGCTGTAAGTGTTCCATCAACATCGAAAACACAAATAGTAGACGTGTCTCGCCGGTTCTCAGCCATGTTTCTGCAGGTTTGTCTCCCCTTCTTTCTTCTTTGGTTACGGAAAACCATCAACGTACTGATGTTTACTTTCCGGCGCATGCCTGGTAAAATGTTTTCAAATTTATAAAAATTTTCAGAACATAGATAATTTATTTGATATAATTGTTATTATTATTTTTTAGTTTTATATTATCAGTTTTTACAATTTTTCTTTTAATTTAGGATTTTTACAATTTTTTTATTTTTTATTTTTCATTTATTAAGATAAAAACATGATTTCTGTTTATTTTATTCTGTGTGGATAAGTATCAAGGAGCACATTGTGAGTGAGTGCACCCTTGAAGGATTCTGTAGTGGTGTTTTTGGTTATGTCAGGGGATAATGTGTTCCAGTCTTTAATGGTTTGACAAAAGAAAGAAAATTTATAACTGTCTTTATTGCATTGGATTTGTCTGTAGGAGTCTTTTCGGGAAGATCTTGTCGTAGACTGGCTCTGAAGTAATATATTTTGTGTAGGGATAGCGATATTTTCATTTATTACTTTGTGAAACATTATGAGCCTAGTTCTTAGTCGGCGTTCTGCTGGTGTTATGATGTCTGTTGCATGTATACCTGGCTGCCCGTCGCTGTACCTTTTCTAGCGAGTTGATGTTTTCGTTTGTGTGAGGATCCCAAACAGTGCAGCAGTATTCTAATTTGGGTCTTATTAGGGTTTGATATGCTCGTTCTTTTATCGTTTGTGATTGTACTTTTAGATTTCTTCTGATAAAACATGATGATTTGTTTGCTTTGGCGGCAGTTTGTTGGATGTGGGTGTTCCATTTTAGGTCTGTTGAGATTGTGACACCTAGATATTTTGCGTGTTGAACAGATTCTAATATATGGCCATGCATGTTATAGTAAAAGTGGATTGGATTTCTCTTGGTTGTTATATTCATGATGTTACACTTGTCTGGGTGAAATGACATGAGCCAGTCTTGTTCCCATTTTATGGCAGCTTCGAGATCTTCTTGGAGCTTGAGGCAGTCGCTTTGTGATTTGATTTGTCGATAGATCATACTGTCATCTGCAACAAGTCGGATACGGCTATGTTTGATGTATTCAGGGAGGTCGTTAATGTAGATTAGAAAAAGTATTGGGCCAAGAACTGTACCCTGTGGGACACCGGATGTGACTGGTATTTTTGATGATGTCATATTTTCTAAAAGTACTGTTTGAGTTCTGTTTGAGAGAAAAGATTTAACCCAATTTATGATTTGTTCTGATATGCCAAAGTATTTCATTTTGTACAGCAGTCTTTTGTGTGGTACCTTGTCGAAAACTTTTGCGAAGTCCATTATTATCAAATCTGTTTGTATATTTTTGTCATTGTTTTGTGATAAATCATGTATTAAAGAAATTATTTGTGACTCACATGATCGTTTTGCCCTAAATCCATGCTGTAATTCATAAAGTATGTTGTTGGTTTCTAGATGTTGCATCATGTTGCTGGCAAAAATATGTTCGAGTAATTTGCAAGCTATGCATGTTATGGATATAGGTCTGTAGTTACCTGGGTTGTGTTTATCTCCTTTTTTGAGAACAGGCGTGACATTTGCGTGGTTCCAGTCAGATGGTACTTTGCCTGTTTCCAATGATTTGGTGAATAATAATGTGAGGATGTCTGTACATATATCAATATTTTCTTTCAGTACTCTGCCTGCGATGGTGTCAGGACCAGTAGCTTTACTAGGGTTTATGTTTTTGATGAGTTTATAAACACCATCCCTAGAGATTTTTATGGGTTCCATTGTGGGATGAGTACTAGGACCTTTATCTGGAATGTTAGTGTTTGCTTCAGATGTAAAAGCAGACTGAAACTGTTTGTTTAGTATATTTGCTTTCTCAGATGGATGTGAGTGTAGGGTACCTTCACTTCGTAGGGGAGCTATGCCGGTGTTTTCATTTTTCTGGCTTTTTATGTAAGAATAAAGTTTGTTGGGTGTATTTTTGAAGCTTGGTTGATCTGGTTCATTTATTTCAATATCAAAAATCATGTTTTCTATATATCGCCAGTATGAGTTTCTCATTTCGTTCTGGAGCTTGGCTTTAGTTTTCTGATATTGTTCTTTATACTTGGAATTACGTTTTTTCTTTTTATATAACTTGTTTTTCTTGTTAATTAACTTTTTTAGCTGGTTATTTACCCAAGGTAATCTTGATTTGTTGCCAATGCTTTTTGTTGGAATATACTTATGGATAGTCTCTTGGACATTGGTTTTGAAGATGTTCCATAATTCGTCTAGACTCATTTTATCCTGATCTTTTTTTAGTTGTTTGTAAGTTTCCGTGAGGTCTTTTTCTATTTGATCCCATTGTGCCTTTTTGTAGTTTAACACTTTGTGAGCTTGTTGTTTATTTTGCGGCAGGGCTAGGTTTATTTCACTGTAAACTATATCATGATCACTCGCACCGATTGGTGGTAATGTTTCTACTCTATTGACAAATGATGGGTTTGTCATGCACAGCAGATCTAGTGTTGTGTCTTTTCGGGTGTTCTTGTTTATGACTTGTGTTAGGTTGTTGTCATGTAATATATCGAGGAGTTGTTGGTGTAGTGAAGCTTCAGGTTTGTTAGGTATGACTGCTGGTGTATTCCAGTCTATGTGGCCAAGGTTGAAATCGCCACTTACCCAGATGTTAGAGTTTGTTTTCTTACATAAGACTCTATTCAGTGAGATACCAAGTTGTTCTAATGATTCACCTTTATCGGATGGTTGTCGATAGTATGTGCAAAGGTAAAGTGATTTGTTGCCTTCATATGATATTTTTTCCCACACATTTTCGCAGTTTGTTTCAAGGTCTAAATCGGTACCTGCTTTTGTGATTTGTGTGGATGTCAGCTGGTTTGAGATAGCCAGTAATACTCCCCCATAGCCATCCTTTCTGTTTTTTGTATAAATGTTGTATTTAGAGGATGGGATGTATTCATATGGAGAGATGTCATTTGAGAGCCATGTCTCGGTACCAAATATCATGCTGGGTTTACAAGATTCAATGATAAGTTCTACTTCAGGTTTTTTGTTCTTTATCGACTGAAAATTTATTGTAAGCACTCTTAGTGGTTCAGAGTTTTTTGACGTGTGGGAGTCCTTTTTATTTTTACCTTGCTTTTTCTTGGTTGTCGATGATGACTGTGTTTGATTTATCTGGATTGGTGATGATGTGTATGTTGGTAATCCAATATTATCAGTGCTTTCATTTTCAGAATCATTGCTTATTTCTAATTCTGAGTAGGTATTCGATAATTCAGGTATGGTACTATTGAAAAAAGTTGTGGAGAAGTTTGGCATACCACAGTTTATACAGTTCCATGAGAGATTGCTTTTATCTAGTATTTTATACATTTTCTCGTCGATACCTTGGCAATTTATGTGGTACCACTGATCACAACTGTCACAACATACCGCTTTTTGTTTCCTTGGATTATTAAAACCAATATCGGATTAACAATGTGTAGAATTCGGATTTACTATTAAAAAAAGTTTGAATATACCAAAGTGCTAAAGCGCAAATTAAATAACTGCCCAATATATGAATAGATAAGTTTTTTCATGCAGAATGAAATAATAGATCAAACCAGTCTCAAATAATAGTTGCAGTTTTACCAAAATTGGAACCCCTATCGTAACCAAATTAAACCAAAAATAGTTAGGATCACGAGGGGCTTTTTGTATGGTCCCATATCTGTATTGATTGATTGATTGATTGATTGATTGATTGATTGATTGATTGATTGATTGATTGATTGATTGATTGATTGATTGATTGATTGATTGATTGATTGATTGATTGATTGATTGATTGATTGATTGATTGATTGATTGATTGATTGATTGATTGATTGATTGATTGATTGATTGATTGATCGATCAATGAAAATAATAGAGATATCTATATTATTAAATAGAGAGAGAGCTATATTTCAGGTACATAATTATGTCTATATTTTAATGCAGATATCTGTAATTTAATTAAGTATCTATATTTAACTGGTTCCGCCAACCAGTACAATTGATTGTCACAATACAACTGAAATTTTGTTGAAAGTGGCGTGAAAGATACACGTTCTAATTATTTTTACTGATAACTTTATAACGGTTTTATTCTACCATTTAGAAGAAATGTTCTTGACATTGTTTTATTGATAAGAATGACAAGTCCTTTTAAATAACATTAGCAGAGGATATGCCTTGGATAGTCAATGCTATGGATTATACAAATGTATATACAACACTTTTTGACACAGACCTTGTAACCCAAATATCATTGATAGATCTAGTGTGACTTAGGATATTTTATCATTTAGTTGTTAAAGATTTGTAAAGATGATTGACTTTATATTGATTGCAGTATTTACCAGACTTGTAACAGTGTCTGTAGCACAGATTAAACCATGTTGTGTTCCTGCTGTTTTCCAATGTCGGATGGACCTCACTGGAGGTCTGGTTAACTTACAGAAAAACCATGTGGAATTCTACGATGCAAGTTTTATATCATTTTAGATAGCTGTATTTTCATTTAGGATTTGAGTATGGGTAATGGTCAAAGTGCAGAATAACTCCAGGATGGATTTGATATATATATAGACACATCAAAATAATTTATATTACATTTGTATGCAAAATATCAGCATCACTTGCCAGATTAGACAGAATCCTTCTGTCTCTGTATAAGGCATATACATACCCATTACATACATAGTGTGTTGGTACAATATTTTGTATCAGGTCGAGCCTGTTGTGTGAACCAGTATCACTACGAGTCGCTATTGCGACGAGTTGTGATAGTAACAAGGCCTTGTGACCTGATATAAAATCTTGTACCAACACACTATGTATGTAATAAGTTTATCTAACATTTCAATAAAAACGTATTTTAAAAAAATAACAAGGGTTAAATTAAAATTTGCTTCGCCTCAGGCCAATACAGCTACCCTCGGATTAATAACTATAGGCCAATGCGGAAATCATCACGTAATAATAGGTAAGTATCAGACACCTTGTATCAGACCGGCGACTTTCGTTAATTTCAAAGGAAAACCTACATAATGTTAGACAATTATTCAAATCAATAATCTTTGGGTTATTCACTTAGCTATCCGTCACCAAACTGTCAGTCAATACCACTCATGTTTATTTAGATAACTATCCCTTTACACCAAGAGAACTATCAATACAGGTACAAAACGTACTTGTTTGTTTGTTTGTTTGTAGTGAGTCTTAAATATAAAATGCGACATTAAGAACTTTTTTTTGTTGGAAATGCTCATTTTTTTTCTTTTTAACAGTATTCAAAATGGATCCTTAGTGTATTTTGAAGGGTACTTTTTATAAACATATTTTTGCTCACCGAAGAAAAAAACATGTTGAATGTCCACAGTTGACGGCAGATTCAGTAAAGTGTATTGACAACATTTGTAGTCTTATGGATATAACGTTTTTTTTAACTTGTTCGTCCAAAACTGTTCATCAGAGAAGTTTGAAGATAAAAAGATATAATCAGAAGGCGTAAATCGAAGATGGACAGACAGTCCAATGACCACAAGAAAACAAGAACAAATCTACTAAACACTACACAGAAAACAAAAGATTGAGTAACAAGAACACCACATAAGAAGAGTTTGAAGATACCAAAGGGAGGTAATCAGAATCCGTAAATCTAAGATACCAAAGGGAGGTAATCAGAATCCGTAAATCAAAGAAGAACAGACAACACAACGGCCAAGATACCAAAGGGGTAATCAGAAGTCGTAGATCGAAGAAGAACAGACAACACAATGGCCAAAAGAAAAAGGACAAACAACGATCTACAAAACACTACATAGAAAACTAAAGATCGAGTAACACGAACCCAACTAAAAACCGGGGGTGAAATCAGGTGCTCCGGAATAATCTTATTTTCTGAGTTGGACTGTTCGTGTCCAGTCATTGAGCAGACTACGTTTAATACTTGTTTAACTTGTTATAGATAGAGTACATTATATATTACATTGCGTTTTACTGGACTTGAATTGGCCTTTATGTGAATAGTTAGTTGAATTTGCTATTTATATGAAACTAATTAAAGTTAAACCCGCCACTTTTTATGGAAGTGCCTAATCCAAGCCAGGAAAGTGAGCTGTGATGTATGCATTGTATGTGTGTTAGACTTCTGTTTCTACCATTTTTATGTTAGATTTTAGTTGTATATATATTTTTTTGCTTTTGTTTTATATTTTATTACTAGATCCCTTATTTGTCAGTACATGACAAAATTAAATTTCAGGTCTAATACAGAAAACGGTGTAACACAAATCGATCACGATAAATGTCTATAAAAATTTTCTACTGTGTTTTTTTCAACAGAGAAGGATTCATTTGTACTTTGATTATAACCGACAAATGACAAGAACAGATACCAACATAACCTTGACAAGTGACACGATTTTAACACACACAGAGATTGTTGACTATCGCAATGTAAGTTATCATGAGTGCACCTAAGTGATTTAAATATGAACCATGAACGTTTAAGATTACGACGAATTTAATTGTGCCATCCTTAAGACATGCACTAAAATGTTCAAGAAGCCGGTCACCTTGCAGAACAAAGAAAATCGGTCACCGATTGTTATGATAAGTAGGATTGTTCAATGATTTACTATCTTGTTTCTCAATATATATAAAATAATAAAAATGAAATATTTCTAGTTGTAAAGTATTTTTTTTGCTTCAAACTTCAAAATTGATTGATATTCCTTCCTTTAAGGATAATTTTTTTTTCAATTTTTAAAAAAAATCAAAACTTCCATGATTATTAGAGTTATGCCCCTTTAAAAGAAGTCGCAGTTGACTCTATTTTTTTCTGAATTCCTCTTCTGGCTTGGGCATACCATACATTCGACGTATATGTATCAAGGCAATACTATACCTACGCAGCAACAAACCAGGAGAAATATTTGTCAATTATTTTTTATATATAAATTTTCAGCGGAAAACGTACAAAGTTGATGCTGGACGTTGCTCTGTGGAGGATCTTACGGTCAAAATACAAGATCAATGTATACCAGGTATATAGACTGTGGGAATACCAAAATTAAAAGTATATAATTCTAGTTCTCATTAGTATACATTAAAAATGAATTACTCTTGGACAGCTGACCGACATACCACTTCAGTCTATGAAAGAATGAAAATGCTTTAACAAAACTTTTGTATCTTTATAAATACCGTACCATTAATAAATAGAACTCCATGCAAAACATACTCATTGTATTAAAGGGATATTGTCTACCAGCTGCGTAATTTTTTCATACCCAAAATTATTGTCGATTTCCGTACTGACCTTCATAAAATGAAGATTAACACCGAGTTATGTTGCAAAAGATACGAAAAAGACCCAAAACTATCGTTATCAGAATTATTGTCCGGATGACAATATTCAAATCTATTCATATGGCCTTCTATGCGAACACGTCTTGAGCATGCGCACTGTTTAGAAACAATAAACAACATGTGGTTCTTGGGCAAAAGAGAAACTGTCAACGCGTGGAAGAAAGCGGACTTTGACGGATTCAGAGATAAAGAGGAATAGAAGTGAAGTATCTTCCAAATGGAACAAATGCAGGATATATGTAGAGGATCAGTTGGACCGTTGCCGTTGGATGGAGCGAACTCAAGGAAGTGCTTGATTATTGTTGATAGGTAAGCCGATTATTGTTGATAGGTAAGCCGAGCATGTTGCCTTCTTTTCTCAATCGTTTTTCATATTTTATGAATTTATGATGATGCCTATGATCATTTTCGGTAGATATTAATCAATATATGTAATTTTGCACCTGACAACAGCAAATTATTGTCAATGAGTAGCATAAAACGGCCGTATTTGCGAGGTAAACAAACACAAATTTTAAGAGGCCAGCAAAGGGGAAACGGGAGTGCAAAAATGATATCAATGACAATGCAGTTTATTATTATCAATTTAAACAAAAATATCGAATCAATTCATTTTTAATGCAAGAATTAAAACTGTACATGGCTTAATGAAAACCCAATAAAGTTCTTTTTATTCAAGCAAATTTATTTCTTTGATATAATTAGGCTTTTAATTTTATCAAATTTCAACAACTTGGACATGAAACTTAGTTTTGGGAACCAAAAGTATATACCTTACTTTCTGCGAATTATCACTATAATGGAAAATCAGTATGTATTTTTCAAATAAAAGCTTTCTATTTAAAGAAGCTTCATTTCAATTGCACTTTTAGTTTGGATCCTGTAAGTATAATATATAATTATAAACAAGGTTTTGAAGAAATGATATGAATATCCATTGAAATTTTCAAGTTTCAGAACTTTTTTTTATATATGACTACAAAATTTTACTGAAAATTTCAGAAATGTCTGTCCTAAAATGCATATTTTAGACCATGGCTAAATGAAAATCATTTTCAATTCCTTTATGCAAACAAGTTTATATCTTGGGTACTGGAAATACATTACATAAATAAGGTTAAAAGTACTTTTCAATAAGTTTGAACATAACACTTTGTTATGGGAGCCAAAATTATATCTTCCTGTCTGTGAATTATCACCATAGTGGAAAATCAGTATGTATCTTTTATATAAAAAGCTTTCCATTTAAATAAGTGTCATTTCAGTAGCATTTTTAGTTTGGATCCTGTAAGTATGATACATAATTAAGGTTTTTAAAAAATAATATGAAGATCCATAGAAATTTGCAAGTTTCAGAAACTTTTCTATATATGTGACTATAAAATTTTACTGAAATGTCCTGAACTGCATATTTTAGACTATGACTAAATGAAAATCGTTTTCAATTTCCTTATGCAAACCAAGTTTATTTCTGGACTATTCTAAAAACATTACATTAACTAGTTATTTACTACATTTCAACAATTTTGGACATAATTTTTAGTTCAGGGAGCCAAAATTACACTTTACTATCTTAGAATTATCAACATAGACATGATAGAGGGAAATCAATATGTTTTTTTCATATAAAGGCTTTCTATTTAAAGAATTGTCATTTGAACTGCTTTTTATCCCCTCGCCAACGAAGTTGCGAAGGGATATAGTAACGCTACCGTCCGTCCGTCACATCCTTGTGAACACTCTAGAATCAACACCCTTCAATGGATTTTGACCAAACTTGGTACATACTTAGTCCTTAAGAGAATCTGGAACCCTATTGATTTTCAAGGTCGTATGTCAAAGATCAAGGTCACAGGCTAAAATTTTTACCGCATAACATCCTTGTGAACATTAGAATCAACATCCTTCAATGGATTTTTGACAAAACTTGGTACATACTTAGTCCTTAAGATAACCGAAACCTTATTGATTTTCAAGGTCATAGCCTTATAGGTCAAAGGTCAAGATAACCGGGTCAAATTTTTACCACGTAACATCCTTGTGAACACTCTAGAATCAACATCCTTCAATGGATTTTGACCAAACTTGGTACATACTTAGTCCTTAAGAGAATCTGGAACCCTATTGATTTTCAAAGTCAAAGGTCATGGTCACCGGGTCAAATTTTTAGGCAAGGGGATACACCACGCTTTGCCCTTGTTTAGTTTGGATCTTGTAAGTATGATTTATAAACACGATTTTTAAGAAATAATGTGAAGATCCATAGCAATTTGCATGTTTCACAGTGTGTGAATTTAACAGTAGACCGATGGCCCATGTCTGTGTTAAAATCATGCAGGTTTTTGTAAAATTATCTAAATTTTTTAGGCAAATTACTACAAAAACTGGTAATTTCAGACAAATGTAATTTTGTAGTGATTGATATTTGTACTTTTGATTTAGATATTCTGACCAAGGTAATTCTAGAGTAGAAGAAATGAGCAGCCATCACATTTCAACGAAACGGATGAAACTGGAGAAATCTAGTTTATTTGTGAACCCATTTGAGTATGTTCATTTTGTTAAAGATTAGACATATTCTACATTATGTTTATAGGTAACATTGTCAATATTGTTCAACACAGTCACTTGTATAACAGTTTCCTATTAATTATTGTGGCTTGCATAGTGATACTACTAGTAGCTATATTATATAGGGATCATGTTGGCTTCTGCGTCATCGTTACATTTTCATCAATCCACAAGCTGAAATGGCCAGTCCTCTTTAGCTACTTACGGGAATGAAACCAAACTGGGACAGAATTGACGCACGTCTGGCGCACCAAATTTTTTCCTGGAACTTTGATGTAATTTTGTCTCTTTATATTGGGTTGTGTAGATGTGTGCTGGATACATGTATATAGATTTAATATTATTTTGAAAAGCTTTTTCGTTATACAGCTGCACATCAGAACCATATAGCAAAATTTGTTTCGATATTATACACATACACTGTAATAAACAATTATTTTTTATTCTTACAGTCTCTCAATAGATATTACTGAAGAGGGCAGTGATGTTGGTGATGATTCTGACGATGGAGATTTTGAACCTAGCCTCAACTTCACTCTAAGGTTTGTCATGTTAATTTCATATGTTTCAGTTGTAACTTACATACTTGAAATTTTGTCCTAATAACAGAACCGTGCATGATCATATGTCATAGGAGCTTTATTATACCCCCGCTCCACTGGAAGGGGGAGGGGGTATACTGTTTTACCTCAGTCCGTCCGTTCGTCCCAAGATGTTCATAACATTTTTCTCAGTAATTATTTATGGCAGCAATCTGATATTTGATCATAGGCTTCAGAAGTGTCAATCGAAAGTCGCAAACCCGCTGTGTTGTCCATGGTCAAGTCCGGTAGAAGTCCCATCCGATGAAGGGAAAGACATCAATAACAAATGAAGATCAGGTCTGATTTGGGTAACAGACACCCTGTAACCATTGACCAGCTCGTGATGCCTGCCGTATAACTTCTTGAGGGATGACCACAACCTAAAATCTGTCTATAAATCACTCAAATCCTTCATAAAGTGGACTTGTAATGATATGTTTAGTTTGTCATTCACTATACATTCGAGATATTCATCTTGAATTGAAAATTAGGGCTCCATAGATCATAATCTCAATTCTATTGTTTTATTCTTGTGAATTACATTGTATGTATTTTTCTACTTCAGGTGGCAGAGAAGTTACAACAAAAAGACAGCTAGATGGTCTGTGCAGCCTGTTAAAGCTGACAAGTCATATTCCTATGTTCCAAGACTATTAAGGGTCATCATTTGTATGAGACAGCAAGATAATGAAGGAATGAATTAACGTGTGCAGTTGGAAGTAGATGATCCCAGAAGAATCTCGGCCCATCTTGCACCAATTCCACAACCTCCAACTCGGGATGATATTGTAGCATCTCAGAAATCCAGATTTGAAGACCAAGACAAAACAATTGACTATATTGTCGCATAAAATAAATTTAGATTGTCACTCTTTGTTTTTCCTGGTCTAACAGAGGTTCTGCACATTTAGAGCAGAAAAGTACCCAAGTCAGGATAATGGGCATTACAAATTGTCCAATGCACTATAATGATAGCACTCAGTGTGTTGGTCTAGTTAGTACAAACCAGGACAACTTTTTAGGACCTCACAAGAAACATCTCTGCCAAGTTTGGTTAAATTCTGTTCGGCTGTTCTCAAGAAGAAGATGAAAATGTTGTTTCCCATAGGGTTTCAATGCAAACTTTGACCTCCGCTGGTGGCCATTTTGAATTTTCAAATGGTGCAAACAGTAACAACACATGTTAAAGACATTCATAGGAACATATATACCAGATTTCAATTCAATCCCTTCAGCGGTTCTTGAGAAGAAGTTTCTTGAAAATCGACCAATCAGAATTTTCAAAGTCACATGGTGGCTATGTTTTTTGACGAATCTGCACAAAAGTAACAACTCTTGTGTAGGACCTCATAGAAAACATCTCTGCCAAGTTTGGTTTTGAATTATATAAAAGACTGTCAGTCCATTTTAGAAGAAATTGTCAGTGCTGATAGAACAAAAAAATAATAATAAGATGGCAAAACTTTCAAATTAAATTTACAATTCCAACTGACCAACTTGTGAAATTAACAACTCATTAGGGTTGATTTATTTTTTATTTTTGGTGTTTTAACGCCACTTTCAGCAATATTTCAGCTATATCATGGCGACCAGTTTTAGTGGTGGAGGAAGCCAGAGTACCCGGACAACCACCGACCATAGGGAAGCAAGTGGTAAACTTTATCATTATAGGGTATATGGGATAAAATATTTCATGAACAAGTTTTAATTAAATCGTCTAGGAATGAAACCCTTGTATTGTCCATATAGATCAGGATACTTGTCCCTAATTTTCCAAGTACAACAGCTTGGGATCACACGTCTGACCCCAGCTCCAAGTCGGCCATGTGCCCAAATGGTATACTGGCGGTAGGCTGCATACCTATTGGATCTGTTGTAATCCTCATCATGGGGCATTACTACAAGTTCCTCTCGAAACATTCTAGCAACCCCCAACACTGCCTCATCAAGGACAATCTGATCAAAGTCCTGTAATAAAGACAAGAGATTTAATAAAA
This sequence comes from Bathymodiolus brooksi, assembly GCA_963680875.1. NCBI lineage: Eukaryota > Metazoa > Mollusca > Bivalvia > Mytilida > Modiolidae > Bathymodiolus > Bathymodiolus brooksi. The sequence continues at coordinate 11,669,477 of OY804579.1, read as the reverse complement.
ACAGAGTAAAGACAGATGGTTATACATTCATCTAGAAAAATGAGCTCTATTTAAAAAAGAAATATAATTCATTATAAGTGAAATAGTTTGCACAAATTCAGTTTAGAGAAATAAAAAAAAGTCTTATTTTGGAAGGAAAGATTTTCTCGTGGGACTTTCTTATGACCACAGTTTTATTTCGTTTTTTGTTGGTATATAGGAGAACCATTTTGGTCTTGCAATTTTTTTTTTATCAATTTACCCCTCAAGCTATTCAATTTTAATTTTATGTTTTTTTTCCTAAAAATTATTTTGATTCTGAATCTTGAAGAAAAAAATTTGGCTGGACAGGAGAAAAAAATATATTCTGACTTGACATTTTCACATTATAATCATATACTTGCCATTTTCACAGTATAATCATGTACAAAATTTTGAAGAAAAAAAATTATTCCAGCACTTCGCCAATCTAATTAAAATTAGATCTAATTATACCCCCGGTCCCCGAAGGGGGAGGGGGGTATACTGTTTTACCTCTGTCCGTCCGTCCTTCCAAAATATTTTTCGTCACATTTTTCTCAGCAACTATTGATGGCAGAAATCTGGTATTTGGTCACAAGCTTCATATAGATACCCCATATCATGGGAAGTGGCAGGGGTATCATAAGTGAGCATTAGATCACAGTTCACCTTGTTTTAATTAGATTGGCACTTCGCCGGAAAATATGAAAATATGATTTCTGTGGCGTCTGAAAAAAACATTTCTACGGCGAAAAAACGTGACATAGCCCCCTTCAAGGTAAATGGTCAGTCCCATATTATTTTGTAGCAACTGTCTTGTGGAACTAGAAGTAAGGTCTCTTTTGTTTCTAATCCAGCCCAAATTTCTCTGAAACATTCCAGTCAATTAACAAATAAAACAACACTGGCTACGTCATTCGTTTTCATCAGACATGTATTTCACTGTGTTCTACATGTATGTCTCTGTTTTCATATTGTCGGTAAACTGGCTAAAATAAATTAATTTAACACGTGTATCAAAATCTCGGGGAACAACTTCATAACTTATAAGAAGAAAAAAACTAATTTAGTTATTTTTAACGCCGGCAAAAATTTCCGATCGAAAATACGTAGTTGAGCTTGTCCCCATAGGGTGCCTCCTGGCATGTTTTCAATGGTTATCGTGGAAATATCGGCTGAATCTGTTAAGGCATGTAGTTTTCATCAAAGAAAATCTATTCCTGATACAGAAATTATTTATTCTACGTCTTTTAGATACAATCGGTTCGCAAATAGCTTTTTTCCTCAACTTTTATAGAAACTTACCTCAATATCCATGCTGCAGCATCCGGGCTACTGACATAAAAATAGATAAATAAATCGAGTTGGCCTCGCCCAGGTCAGTGCATAATTAATTAGCTTCCGGTAACGATGGTCAGCTTTTTTAGTCGAAAAAACAACGTTTCGGAGCGTATTCATCAATAATTCGGTGTTTAATCTTCATTTTATGAAGGTCAGTACGGAAATCGACAATAATATTGGGTATGAAAAAATTACGCAGCTGGTAGACAATATCCCTTTAATAAATAAAAACTTTGACAAAATACAAAAACACAACAAGGGCTCGGGTGGCTCAATGAGTTAAGTCGTTGGATCTAACAGTTCATACAAGCCTATCACCAATACGGCGTGGGTACGCGCCCGACTTTGTAAATTACAAAAAAGGTGCACTCGACTCGCAGCCGCAAGTGATAAAGTTTACCAGTTGCCTGTCCAGGGTTGGTGGTTCTCTCCGACTTCCTCCGCCACTAAAACTGGTCGCCATGATATAGCTGAAATATTGCTAAAGGTGACGTTAAAACACCAAAAATCAATAAATTAAAATCAATCAAAAACACTACTGTCTAGCTTTATCAATTTTATTTAATTCATGCAGGAAAGTGAGTGTGCATGTATTAGGGGTATATAATGTGCCTGTGTTTCTATGATGTACATGTATTAGGGGTATATAATGTGCCTGTGTTTCTATGATGTACATGTATTAGGGGTATATAATGTGCCTGTGTTTCTATGATGTACATGTATTAGGGGTATATAATGTGCCTGTGTTTCTATGATGTACATGTATTAGGGGTATATAATGTGCCTGTGTTTCTATGATTTTTCGATCAGATTTTGGAACTGATCTGACACTGGTATTCTCTTATTTTTCATTTATCAAGACGATGCAACACTGATTTCCCAGGGATACGTTGGCGATCCTGATAATGGATTTGAACTACAAGTATGGAAATATATTATCCCTGTGACAAATGTTACGGTGGTACGAGCTGTCACTGCCCTCGACTGCTGGCCTGTTAATCAACTGGAGTATGGCATTTTTGGAGGAGGTACTAGTAACTTTCACTCAATGTAATATTCAGTAGACTATATTTTCCATAATGATGACGTTATATTTGAAAATTGATCTTCCTTCATATAGCTTGCAGGTTGGTTTATTTGAAAATCCTCTTATTTGATCCTCTTTCACGTAGCATAAAATCTTACTCACTTTTTCACTTCTTGTGTTTAAGGATACTCAGCCATGAGCTATACCACCAGTGATGTTGATGTGAATCCTTTCCCTACGACAGTAATGAAACAACCGGAATATTGTCATTAGTGAGTATGAACAAATATTTATTTAATCTCATTCGTTTGTACTTTAAGACAACCATGACAACACTATGAATTTTTCTTACCATGAAATAAGTCTGTATCAAAAAGGAGACGAAATCCAGTTTAGGAAACTTGTCACATTGGGATAATAGTGAATGATTATTGTTTAACGCCAAATGAGCAATTGTTCAGTTATATCATGGCGAGAACAAGTTACATTCGGTGAGGTGACGTCTGCTTTGTAATTGGTGCTAGCTCACTGGACAACAGTCCGCGGGTATGCATTTCATTCAGAACCAACAATCATAATTCGGATTCACAAAAGTGTCTAAACTACACTGTTTTACTGGTTTTGTTCAAGTATTGTTATAAATACTGTTATAGTAACAGCCGGAAACTTTGAGCCGTAATGAAAGGGGGAGGTTTGGCGCTTTAAAATCTGATTCAACCCACCATTTCTTTATTGAAATGCCTGTACCAAGTCAGGGTCATTACGGTTTTCACAGTTTTCCGGTTGTTGACTGATTTTGTCGGTTTATATACTTATGAGTTTTGACTTTCCCTTTGTAAGATTGCTCGGAGTTCGGTAATTTTGTTATTACCCTTATTTACTAAACATAATTAAAAATCCCGCGCCATGCAAGACACCTGACCACATTTACAAAGCTGGCGTACGGTACACATTGAATCAAATTCAAAGGAGGAAAAGTTATAACGATTTCACCGGGAACATGTTTACAGCCAGTCGAGACACGGAATCCCGTAACGGTAGACCGATTGACCATAAATCGTTTTGAGAGCAGACTACTTTAGGTAGTTTGTATACCTCAACACAGGCACTAGACACTATATAATATTAATTCCACTAGATAGATGGGAAGGAAATGGTGTAAATGACGGGAAAATAGAGTGCCTCCAATGCAAACACGACAAAATATAGACCAATCGATTTATTATTTTCGTGAACGGTTTAATATTGCGATGCAGGACTACATAATGATTTCGTCGCCTCATGGTTTATTGGATATCAGACAACTATAAATCGTCATAAGCCACTTTTGTAATGCTGCAGATGATGTCCAACTTCCACTAGTCAAACGGGCCACATTTTACTATCACGATTTGCAATACACGCTTTTTGGGGTTTTTCTCATTTGATAAAGATATTTCTATTGAAAACACAGATAAACCAAGCGAATGCACTACAAAGGCAGTTCAATATCCCTGAAATTTCATTCAAATGAATACAAAACCCCATTTCATGTTCTCATATTACACAGTAACTTATAAATGTACCGGATTCACACACACACACACACACACACACACTAGTGCTATTAACATATTATTTACCTTGGGGGATTATTTCACTGTAATGATAATTATTTATATTTTTAATTGCAGAATGTGAATGAAGAGTAAACACTGGGAGTAGAGCAAATGGTTCTTTTTATATATTTTTGCAGCAGTCTATTAAAATAGAAATAAATAATTGAATGCAAAATCTATATTTTTTATATCATTCAATCATCTACAATCCGACATCCATAATAATAATCTGCCTCAAAAGAAAAAAATGTAAGCGGCCCGAGATATTTTTTAGTATTTTCAATGTGTACGACCCATATGGTAAAACTTGCAAATGGAACATACAACATTAATACAAAGAATATATAATAAATATTTTCAAACGGAAGAAGTACTTACCCTTCCTGAGTACCTGATTTTAGTCCGTTTTGTGGGGTCTGTGTGAGTAAATCTTAGTTTTCCCTGTAATGTTTTGTAAATCATTGTTTTGTCTTTTTTCTTTTTGGTGTTTGTACTGTCTGTCTGTCTGTCTGTCTGTCTGTCTTCTATTCACTGCTTCTGATTACCACTTTGCTATCTTCAAACTTTTCTTAAACATATTAGAATTCTGAGAATACATGTATAACAGATAGAACACAAACAGTAGTAATTGATGGAGTAACATCTAACACAGTGCCAGTTACATCAGGCGTTCCACAGGGTACAGTACTCGGTCCGATTCTTTTTCTAATTTACATCAATGACTTTCCGGAATATCTTACACACAGCAAACTAAGACTCTTTGCAGATGACAGTATCATTTATAAAGAAATAACATGTCAGGACGACTGCAAGAAACTACAATCTGACCTTGATGCAGCTGCAAGGTGGGAAGCCGATTGGCTTATGGCTTTCCACCCAGATAAATGTACAGTACTCACCATCACTCAAAAGAAAACACCCTTCAAACATGACTATATACTTCACAATCACATTCTCGAACCAGTAACTTCAGCAAAATACCTTGGAGTTACACTACAATCGAACCTTAAATGGAACACCCACATCGACAATATCACTTCAAATGGAAATAAATCTCTCGGATACTTAAAAAGAAATCTACAAATATCAAACCCTGAAGTAAAATCTCGGGCATACCAAGCACTAGTGAGGCCAAAGCTTAAATACAGCTGTAGTATCTGGGACCCTTATACACATGACAACATAAACAAACTAGAAATGGTTCAACGACGAGCTGCTCGCTATGTTCAAAACAATTACCATAATACTAGCAGTGTCACTTCAATGATTGACACTCTAGGTTGGCCAAATTTAGCTGAGCGCCGTCTTAAAACCAGATTGATCATGATGTATTAAATAACACACGCTTTAATTGCTATCCGAAACAACATACTCATCCCAACTGACAGCAGAACTAGAAAATCACACAATCAGACATTTAGGCATATAACAACACAAAAAGATACATACAAATGGTCATTTTTTTCCACACACTATAGTACAATGGAACATCTTACCACAGACAATTATCTCAAGTCCATCTATAAACTCTTTCAGAGAACAGCTAACACCCGCTGTTCTCTTAAACATTTAAATTTCAAATACAATTGTACATAGTTTTAAATTTTTTTTGTTTTATTCACACTTTTGATTTTACTTTATTTCACTTTCATGAAATTTATGTAAATATTTTTGTAAATACCCACGCATGCAACAGTAGGGTAATCTTCAACATCTTGAAGGAGTACTGTATATCTAAAGAAGATAACATACATTGTATGAGTGAGCGAGTAATTGTTGATTAACGTCATATATCATGACGAGAACAAGTTAATTGTCAAAGGAATGAAGATGAGGTCTGCTTTGTACTAGACCAACACCCTTAGTTGGATTTTTATAGTGCTAGCTTACTGAAACAACAGTCCGCGAATAGACATGTCGCCCAACCCGGACACATTATCCTGATTCCGAGCCAAAGCAGTCTGTGCTCTTTCTCCTTAACACTGCGTGCTTAGCAGAGAATCAACAAATACACAATTTATAGTGTTTGGTTTGACCCGATCGGGGCTCGAACCCACGATCTACCACACTCGAGGCGAGCACGATAACCATTACACAACCGATACAGTTTATTGTGTATGATAAATAACAGTAGAAGAGGAATAGAAATCCAAATTTAAATTCATTTTTGGCCTCTGAATATAAAATAAAGCAGTTGTTTTAAAATCATGATATTTATTGAACGCACATCAATCTATTATGACCATTGATATATCTTCAGTGATTCAATGCCCTGAACATGAACTAGGTATCGTGTATGTACCGGAAGCAGGAGCACCATATACCAGGTCGTGGTAAAATATAGTGGTCTGTGTAATCACTGTAAAAAAAGAAAACAGTAATATGGTAATTCTGTTTATACAATCAGAAAAGTCTGAAGATACCAAATGGATAATCAGTAGCTGCAAATGCAAGAAGGACAAGTACCATGCAGTTTTATTTTATAAGATAATAGGTACTGGGGGTATATACTCTTTATATAATTGTTTATTGCACATTCTAATATGACGTCCTTCAAACGCTTTGAGTCCATACCCGTGGTAAAAATAATATTAATCTATGACCGATTAAATTTATGACGTCATCGACAATTTATAACGATATTTTATCAATTTTTACATATTAGAATTGAAATAATTCATGGAAGCCATATGTATATATTACTTTTACCACGGGTAGGCCTTTATGTCAGCTTTTTACCCCTCGCTAACGCTCGTAAAACTTCGTGACATAAAGGCCTACCCGTGGTAAAAACAATATATACATATGGCTTCCATGAATTATTTCTTAAATAACAAGTGTGGACACAGAAATGTGCTGTCCAAAAGGCAAGTGTGGGTGTCAATATTTCATATTATTGACTTTGAAAAAAAAAAATCATGGACACAGGGCCCTGGATTTTTTTTAATAAAAAACTAATCCTGGATTATTATTTTTGCTTAAAATCCGGTCCTGTGTTTTTATTTCAAATTCCCATCATAGCCCCCCCCCCCCCCCCCCCCCTCGGATATAAAATTGTATCATTAATAATAAATTAATAAATAATAAATTCAGATTCTCTATTTAAAATAAATCTCATTTACAAAACCACTGATATTTGTTTCAATTTTTAACGCTGATTTAAGCTTTAGTCGAAACATAACACATTTATTCAACTGTAAAATTTACAAATAAAATTCACACCCCCCTTTTTTCCCTTTTTTCTTGTTTAAATCAATGATCAACAATATTCCAGAATCAAACAAATGAATAAATATAACAGATTTCTTTTACATGCATCTTTTTACCATGCAGAGTCAGTGTGTTTTAAATCGGTCATCCAATCAGGACGCTCATTATTCTTGTCCAAGATAAAAATGCATCGCGAAAGTAAATTTACCTGTGGTTTCAGAGTAGAAGATTTTTAGAAATCGAACATAAAATTTCCCCACTTCAACTCGTAAATTTACATAGAAATCGGAGATATTTCGTCATAAAACTTCACACATGGTTTTGTCTATCATATTTCTTGAAGACAAACATAAAGTTTTATTGCATTTATCAATATTTTATGTGTATCAACAGTTTTTTTCAACACCGTATCTGTTTCTCGATACAGCCGCAACTTCAACTCGTAAATTTACATAGAAATCGTAGATATTTCGTCATAAAACTTCACACATGGTTTTGTCTATCATATTTCTTGAAGACAAACATAACGTTTTATTGCATTTATCAATATTTTATGAGTATCAACAGTTTTTTCAACACCGTATCTGTTTCTCGAAACAGCCGCCCGATTACAGTGACCCTTGACCCAGATTAGCAGGTTCCAGCAGTTTTTTCTTAATACTGTTGTTTAACCGAATCCAATAATCTGGAATTGTGTTGACTACGGGGGTCTGGGGGCCGTAGCTATAATCCGACAGTCCGATAGTCCGATAGTCCGACTGTCCGATAGTCCGACAGTCCGATAGTCCGACGGTCTGATAGTCCGACAGTCCGATAGTCCGACAAATGCTTTAAACTGATGAAAGTTTTGAAAATAATTTGGCCAAAAATGATATATTCGTAATTTCAGGATATGGGCCGTTCATTTTTATACGCCCGTCAAAATACGGGCTTATTATGGCATACCGCTGTTCGTTCGTCCGTCCACGCCTCGTACGATAACATCTCTCACTTGTTCCCCCTTTTACTGATAGGTCACGTCGTGACATACATTGTATTGATAAAAGGGGGAGCAAGTGAGAGGTGTGATTTCAGTCAGTTTGGAAAACGCCAGTTTTCATATGGTATATACAATTAATACGCTGTGCAACTGGCCTTCAATTGTCACATGTCAAAGGGGGGGGGGGGGGTGTATCATGGTTTGTTTATTTTGTCATATTCCGATGCTGTTTCTTTCCGTGATATAAGGGGTCACTTAGGGACAATTCCTTCAATCGTAACTTTTTATATATGCGCTTGTCGTAGAAGGCGACTATAGCAGGGTCACCCGTCGGAATCCCGGGGAATAAAAATAAGACCAACTTGTCGTCGGAAGAGACAGAAAAACAAGTTTCCGTGTTAAATGGTTGCCCATGTTGATCCATCCCAGAGTCCTCTCTTTCTGATTTTTTGTTTACAAACTTTTCACATCCTGAATATGACTGAAATATTGCTTGCTGGACCTTAATCAATCAATCAATCAGTCAATCAATCAATCAATCGATCAATCAATCAATCAATCGATCAATCAATCAATTCGCACACATTATTGTATCCAGCTCTATTGATGTGTCGACATTGCTTTTTAACATAAATATTCAATGATAAAGGGCGAGGGACACTGGTACGCTCTTCTTTTTATCTTTTCCTTTTTATTTGTATTTTTTTTTTTTTTGTATTCATTTATTTCATCTTTCTTTTCAATAGTGACTTTTTTGGCTGGACTCGACTACACGCTACTTGAATAAAGCCTGAAGTAGTCGCTACTAAAAAATATACGGGATACTTACACTACCGGTTCATCACGACATGATCCAGGTTTTTATGGAGTCCGTGTTGTTCATATATGTGTTTTTTTGAGTTCTTGTGTGGCCCTGCCAATTGTTTGTCCGTCTATGATATCGTGTTTCCGATGTTCTGGACTTTTCTTTGGTGAGTAAACGGTTCGGTTTCTGGCCCCATATTACACATGTTATAGTGTTAACTTTCAAAGAAATAAAGCATTTGTCGGATTATCGGACTGTCGGACTATCGGGCCGTCGGACTATCGGACTGTCGGATTATAGGTCGGACCCCGTCCCCGTTGACTACATGTTATTTTTCTGCTTATGTACGGTACTACAAACTTCCAATCACGTTTAACAAGATCTAGATATATGACCAATGTGGATATTAGTCACAAAATTATCAACTATTGGTCATATATCAGCAAATATCTGAAAGACTATTAATAGTCTATAGATCCCCTGTCGTGTTTATGCTATGCATAAATCGTGACAATTCATTTATCAATAGTATATTTCCCTTTTTGATTAACAAATTTCCTACCTCATTGTAGTCGCTGTGTATCTTTCATGCTTTATATATCTATAGGTTGTTCCTTTCATATTGTTTTAAACAGATGATCACTCTTATGTAACACATTAGTAGTAAACCAAGACTCAAGTCTTCATATCAAATGTTTTATGGTCACCACACAAATTTGTTAATAAATATCAATTTCTTAAATGGTTGCCTACAACGTTCGAAATATATAAAACTGTGAATATCTTGGGAATTACAAGTGTACCGTCAAGATGGAAGCCATATAAAAAAGGGGCGAAGCTACCCCATTTGTTGTCTCACCTATCTTTGTTTAGTTTTCGAATCTTAAATTTACTTGAAGATCTTTTCTTGCAGAGATACTATAACTTTGTCAGAAGGTCATATATGCAATGTCAGTGCGTGTAGACAATATGCAATGTCATTGTGTGTAGACAATATGCAATGTCATTGTGTGTAGACAATATGCAATGTCATTGTGTGTAGACAATATGCAATGTCATTGTGCATAGACAATATGCAATGTCATTGTGCGTAGACAATATGCAATGTCATTGTGTGTAGATAATATGCAATGTCATTTTGGGTAGATAATATGCAATGTCAGTGTGTGTAGACAATATGCAATGTCAGTGTGTGTAGACAATATGCAATGTCATTGTGCGTAGACAATATGCAATGTCATTGTGTGTAGACAATATGCAATGTCATTGTGAGTAGACAATATGCAATGTCATTGTGCGTAGACAATATGCAATGTCATTGTGAGTAGACAATATGCAATGTCATTGTGGGTAGATAATATGCAATGTCATTGTGCGTAGACAATATGCAATGTCATTGTGTGTAGACAATATGCAATGTCAGTGTGTGTAGACAATATGCAATGTCAGTGTGTGTAGACAATATGCAATGTCAATGTGCGTAGAAAATATGCAATGTCATTGTGTGTAGACAATATGCAATGTCATTGTGAGTAGACAATATGCAATGTCATTGTGCATAGACAATATGCAATGTCATTGTGAGTAGACAATATGCAATGTCATTGTGGGTAGATAATATGCAATGTCATTGTGCGTAGACAATATGCAATATCATTGTGTGTAGACAATATGCAATGTCAGTGTGTGTAGACAATATGCAATGTCAGTGTGTGTAGACAATATGCAATGTCAGTGTGTGTAGACAATATGCAATGTCATTGTGCGTAGACAATATGCAATGTCATTGTGCATAGACAATATGCAATGTCATTGTGCGTAGACAACATGCAATGTCATTGTGTGTAGACAATATGCAATGTCAGTGTGTGTAGACAATATGCAATGTCATTGTGTGTAGACAATATGCAATGTCATTGTGGGTAGATAATATGCAATGTCATTGTGTGTAGACAATATGCAATGTCATTGTGCGTAGACAATATGCAATGTCATTGTGTGTAGACAATATGCAATGTCAGTGTGTGTAGACAATATGCAATGTCAGTGTGTGTAGACAATATGCAATGTCATTGTGCGTAGAAAATATGCAATGTCATTGTGTGTAGACAATATGCAATGTCATTGTGAGTAGACAATATGCAATGTCATTGTGCATAGACAATATGCAATGTCATTGTGAGTAGACAATATGCAATGTCATTGTGGGTAGATAATATGCAATGTCATTGTGCGTAGACAATATGCAATATCATTGTGTGTAGACAATATGCAATGTCAGTGTGTGTAGACAATATGCAATGTCAGTGTGTGTAGACAATATGCAATGTCATTGTGCGTAGACAATATGCAATATCATTGTGTGTAGACAATATGCAATGTCATTGTGCGTAGACAATATGCAATGTCATTGTGTGTAGACAATATGTAATGTCATTGTGCATAGACAATATGCAATGTCATTGTGCGTAGACAATATGCAATGTCATTGTGAGTAGACAATATGCAATGTCATTGTGGGTAGATAATATACAATGTCATTGTGCGTAGACAATATGCAATGTCATTGTGTGTAGACAATATGCAATGTCAGTGTGTGTAGACAATATGCAATGTCAGTGTGTGTAGACAATATGCAATGTCATTGTGCGTAGACAATATGCAATGTCATTGTGCATAGACAATATGCAATGTCATTGTGCGTAGACAATATGCAATGTCATTGTGTGTAGACAATATGCAATGTCAGTGTGTGTAGACAATATGCAATGTCATTGTGTGTAGACAATATGCAATGTCATTGTGGGTAGATAATATGCAATGTCATTGTGTGTAGACAATATGCATTGTCATTATGTGTAGACAATATGCAATGTCAGTGTGTGTAGACAATATGCAATGTCAGTGTGTGTAGACAATATGCAATGTCAGTGTGTGTAGACAATATGCAATGTCAGTGTGTGTAGACAATATGCAATGTCAGTGTGTGTAGACAATATGCAATGTCATTGTGTGTAGACAATATGCAATGTCATTGTGTGTAGACAATATGCAATGTCAGTGTGTGTAGACAATATGCAATGTCAGTGTGCGTAGACAATATGCAATGTCATTGTGTGTAGACAATATGCAATGTCATTGTGCGTAGACAATATGCAATGTCAGTGTGTGTAGACAATATGCAATGTCATTGTGCGTAGACAATATGCAATGTCAATGTGCATAGACAATATGCAATGTCATTGTGCGTAGACAATATGCAATGTCATTGTGTGTAGACAATATGCAATGTCAGTGTGTGTAGACAATATGCAATGTCAGTGTGTGTAGACAATATGCAATGTCAGTGTGTGTAGACAATATGCAATGTCATTGTGTGTAGACAATATGCAATGTCAGTGTGTGTAGACAATATGCAATGTCATTGTGCATAGACAATATGCAATGTCAGTGTGTGTAGACAATATGCAATGTCATTGTGAGTAGACAATATGCAATGTCATTGTGCATAGACAATATGCAATGTCATTGTTCGTAGACAATATGCAATGTCATTGTGTGTAGACAATATGCAATGTCAGTGTGTGTAGACAATATGCAATGTCATTGTGAGTAGACAATATGCAATGTCATTGTGCGTAGACAATATGCAATGTCATTGTGTGTAGACAATATGCAATGTCATTGTGAGTAGACAATATGCAATGTCATTGTGCATAGACAATATGCAATGTCATTGTGAGTAGACAATATGCAATGTCATTGTGGGTAGATAATATGCAATGTCATTGTGCGTAGACAATATGCAATGTCATTGTGTGTAGACAATATGCAATGTCAGTGTGTGTAGACAATATGCAATGTCAGTGTGTGTAGACAATATGCAATGTCAGTGTGTGTAGACAATATGCAATGTCATTGTGTGTAGACAATATGCAATGTCAGTGTGTGTAGACAATATGCAATGTCAGTGTGTGTAGACAATATGCAATGTCAGTGTGCGTAGACAATATGCAATGTCATTGTGTGGAGACAATATGCAATGTCATTGTGCGTAGACAATATGCAATGTCAGTGTGTGTAGACAATATGCAATGTCATTGTGCGTAGACAATATGCAATGTCAATGTGCATAGACAATATGCAATGTCATTGTGCGTAGACAATATGCAATGTCATTGTGTGTAGACAATATGCAATGTCAGTGTGTGTAGACAATATGCAATGTCAGTGTGTGTAGACAATATGCAATGTCAGTGTGTGTAGACAATATGCAATGTCATTGTGTGTAGACAATATGCAATGTCAGTGTGTGTAGACAATATGCAATGTCATTGTGCATAGACAATATGCAATGTCAGTGTGTGTAGACAATATGCAATGTCATTGTGAGTAGACAATATGCAATGTCATTGTGCATAGACAATATGCAATGTCATTGTTCGTAGACAATATGCAATGTCATTGTGTGTAGACAATATGCAATGTCAGTGTGTGTAGACAATATGCAATGTCATTGTGAGTAGACAATATGCAATGTCATTGTGCGTAGACAATATGCAATGTCATTGTGTGTAGACAATATGCAATGTCATTGTGAGTAGACAATATGCAATGTCATTGTGCGTAGACAATATGCAATGTCATTGTGAGTAGACAATATGCAATGTCATTGTGGGTAGATAATATGCAATGTCATTGTGCGTAGACAATATGCAATGTCATTGTGCATAGACAATATGCAATGTCAGTGTGTGTAGACAATATGCAATGTCAGTGTGCATAGACAATATGCAATGTCATTGTGTGTAGACAATATGCAATGTCATTGTGAGTAGACAATATGCAATGTCATTGTGCGTAGACAATATGCAATGTCATTGTGAGTAGACAATATGCAATGTCATTGTGGGTAGATAATATGCAATGTCATTGTGCGTAGACAATATGCAATGTCAGTGTGTGTAGACAATATGCAATGTCATTGTGCGTAGACAATATGCAATATCATTGTGTGTAGACAATATGCAATGTCATTGTGCGTAGACAATATGCAATGTCATTGTGTGTAGACAATATGCAATGTCATTGTGCATAGACAATATGCAATGTCATTGTGCGTAGACAATATGCAATGTCATTGTGAGTAGACAATATACAATGTCATTGTGGGTAGATAATATGCAATGTCATTGTGCATAGACAATATGCAATGTCATTGTGTGTAGACAATATGCAATGTCAGTGTGTGTAGACAATATGCAATGTCAGTGTGTGTAGACAATATGCAATGTCATTGTGCGTAGACAATATGCAATGTCATTGTGCATAGACAATATGCAATGTCATTGTGCGTAGACAATATGCAATGTCATTGTGTGTAGACAATATGCAATGTCAGTGTGTGTAGACAATATGCAATGTCATTGTGTGTAGACAATATGCAATGTCAGTGTGTGTAGGTAGACAATATGCAATGTCAGTGTGTGTAGACAATATGCAATGTCATTGTGTGTAGACAATATGCAATGTCAGTGTGTGTAGACAATATGCAATGTCATTGTGAGTAGACAATATGCAATGTCATTGTGTGTAGACAATATGCAATGTCAGTGTGTGTAGACAATATGCAATGTCAGTGTGTGTAGACAATATGCAATGTCATTGTGCGTAGACAATATGCAATGTCATTGTGCATAGACAATATGCAATGTCAGTGTGTGTAGACAATATGCAATGTCATTGTGAGTAGACAATATGCAATGTCATTGTGCATAGACAATATGCAATGTCATTGTGCGTAGACAATATGCAATGTCATTGTGTGTAGACAATATGCAATGTCAGTGTGTGTAGACAATATGCAATGTCATTGTGAGTAGACAATATGCAATGTCATTGTGTGTAGACAATATGCAATGTCATTGTGTGTAGACAATATGCAATGTCAGTGTGTGTAGACAATATGCAATGTCATTGTGAGTAGACAATATGCAATGTCATTGTGTGTAGACAATATGCAATGTCATTGTGGGTAGACAATATGCAATGTCATTGTGAGTAGACAATATGCAATGTCATTGTGCGTAGACAATATGCAATGTCATTGTGAGTAGACAATATGCAATGTCAGTGTGTGTAGACAATATGCAATGTCATTGTGAGTAGACAATATGCAATGTCATTGTGTGTAGACAATATGCAATGTCATTGTGTGTAGACAATATGCAATGTCATTGTACGTAGACAATATGCAATGTCATTGTGGTAGACAATATGCAATGTCATTGTGTGTAGACAATATGCAATGTCATTGTGCGTAGACAATATGCAATGTCATTGTGTGTAGACAATATGCAATGTCATTGTGTGTAGACAATATGCAATGTCATTGTGAGTAGACAATATGCAATGTCATTGTGTGTAGACAATATGCAATGTCATTGTGTGTAGACAATATGCAATGTCATTGTGCGTAGACAATATGCAATGTCAATGTGCATAGACAATATGCAATGTCATTGTGCATAGACAATATGCAATGTCATTGTGTGTAGACAATATGCAATGTCAGTGTGTGTAGACAATATGCAATGTCAGTGTGTGTAGACAATATGCAATGTCATTGTGTGTAGACAATATGCAATGTCAGTGTGTGTAGACAATATGCAATGTCATTGTGCATAGACAATATGCAATGTCAGTGTGTGTAGACAATATGCAATGTCATTGTGAGTAGACAATATGCAATGTCATTGTGCATAGACAATATGCAATGTCATTGTGCATAGACAATATGCAATGTCATTGTGTGTAGACAATATGCAATGTCAGTGTGTGTAGACAATATGCAATGTCATTGTGAGTAGACAATATGCAATGTCATTGTGTGTAGACAATATGCAATGTCAGTGTGTGTAGACAATATGCAATGTCAGTGTGTGTAGACAATATGCAATGTCATTGTGCGTAGACAATATGCAATGTCATTGTGAGTAGACAATATGCAATGTCATTGTGTGTAGACAATATGCAATGTCATTGTGAGTAGACAATATGCAATGTCATTGTGCGTAGACAATATGCAATTTCATTGTGAGTAGACAATATGCAATGTCATTGTGGGTAGATAATATGCAATGTCATTGTGCGTAGACAATATGCAATGTCATTGTGTGTAGACAATATGCAATGTCAGTGTGTGTAGACAATATGCAATGTCATTGTGTGTAGACAATATGCAATGTCAGTGTGTGTAGACAATATGCAATGTCATTGTGCATAGACAATATGCAATGTCAGTGTGTGTAGACAATATGCAATGTCATTGTGAGTAGACAATATGCAATGTCATTGTGCATAGACAATATGCAATGTCATTGTTCGTAGACAATATGCAATGTCAGTGTGTGTAGACAATATGCAATGTCATTGTGTGTAGACAATATGCAATGTCAGTGTGTGTAGACAATATGCAATGTCATTGTGCATAGACAATATGCAATGTCAGTGTGTGTAGACAATATGCAATGTCATTGTGAGTAGACAATATGCAATGTCATTGTGCATAGACAATATGCAATGTCATTGTTCGTAGACAATATGCAATGTCATTGTGTGTAGACAATATGCAATGTCAGTGTGTGTAGACAATATGCAATGTCATTGTGAGTAGACAATATGCAATGTCAGTGTGTGTAGACAATATGCAATGTCAGTGTGCGTAGACAATATGCAATGTCATTGTGTGTAGACAATATGCAATGTCATTGTGAGTAGACAATATGCAATGTCATTGTGCGTAGACAATATGCAATGTCATTGTGAGTAAACAATATGCAATGTCATTGTGGGTAGATAATATGCAATGTCATTGTGCGTAGACAATATGCAATGTCAGTGTGTGTAGACAATATGCAATGTCATTGTGCGTAGACAATATGCAATGTCATTGTGCATAGACAATATGCAATGTCAGTGTGTGTAGACAATATGCAATGTCATTGTGAGTAGACAATATGCAATGTCATTGTGCATAGACAATATGCAATGTCATTGTGAGTAGACAATATGCAATGTCAGTGTGTGTAGACAATATGCAATGTCATTGTGAGTAGACAATATGCAATGTCATTGTGTGTAGACAATATGCAATGTCATTGTGTGTAGACAATATGCAATGTCATTGTGTGTAGACAATATGCAATGTCATTGTGGTAGACAATATGCAATGTCATTGTGTGTAGACAATATGCAATGTCATTGTGCGTAGACAATATGCAATGTCATTGTGTGTAGACAATATGCAATGGCATTGTGAGTAGACAATATGCAATGTCATTGTGTGTAGACAATATGCAATGTCATTGTGTGTAGACAATATGCAATGTCATTGTGTGCAGACATACTCAAAATATTTGAATATCAATGTGAGTAGGTACAGGAAGGGGTAAATCTACATGTACATCATTTTATCTATAACTGTAGATCATATAATAATGAACCATATTTACGATATATACTACCTAGACGATATAGTTGATCGGGAAGAACATTATTTGTTTTTCAAATTGTGCTGTAATTAACGATCAAATATTTACTTTTAGCATTTGCCGTGGTTATTCCCACCATGACAGGTGCACAATCATGAGGCATCAGTGCCATTGTTAGGTTACCTAAGGCCAGACCAGTACTATACCAAAGGTCTACTTCATACTTAATATCATCACCAATTGTGTGTCGTCCACTGTATCTGGAAGATGCTTAAATATAAAAACAGAATGGGTTGATTGCGAAATTTAGAAATTTGTTGCATCAATTTGGTAAAATTGAAATACGAATGTTTCTTTGTTCAAATTTCATATATGATTGAATTAATACATTCGCGAAACCTTTAGACTCTTTTTCGTTAAGGTTATATTATACACAGTGTGCTACCAAAAACATTTAGAAAATAAAGCAGTCTGAATATATCAAAAGAACACATTTTTCTCACTGAGTGATCAATTGTAAGCCCAAAGGAATATGTATGACTTGTTGTTCTATCAGCATATCTGATTGACATCTAAAATTATCTGATAACAATCAAGCAAAGGGCCTTCGTGACCGTGATCGTATGGTAGTTGAATTTATACCTACCTATGCAATCAGTGCCTATCATCACGGATGTTGTGAGTTCGAATCTCGATCAGGGCGTGGTGTACAACATTATGTGATAATGTTTGTCAGTGATTTGTGACAGATCGGTGGTTTTCTCCAAGTCCTCCGGTTTCCTCTACCAATAAAACTGACTGCCACGATACAACTGAAATATTGTTGAAAGTGGCGTTAAACACCATCAAACAAACAAATATTAAGGACCAACTGAAGAACCCTTAATGCAATGAAAATATGTGACGATTGTTGTAAATGTTGGGTTCAATACCTTGCCCATGTATTTGATCAAACTTACGTGGAACACAAGTCGGCATCATAGCATCACTTCTGGTTGTATTCCTTTGTGTACAGTTATTCCCCTTTATTTGGTAATGTTTTCCCTTTTAAAAAATCGTATTATTATAAGGTTAAACAAAATTGAACTTGTATTTTATTGTGAATATTTATACATGCACTAGTATACGGCTTCTGGTTACCCTTTGGTATCTTCAAACACTTCTTGTCACTGACTTCTACAAGTTATCTCGACTAATAAAATTTACTTCCACGATATAACTGAAATACATTTTGTATTGTTGAAATAAAAACGTAGATATCTAATTTAGTACGCACGACGCGTTTCTGGAATAACCTTCATCAGGTGACACTCAAAGTCGAAAGGTTGGGAAACCAAACAAAAATAAAAAGTTTTGGGAGCAAGTAAACCAAAGAGCCCAAACAGGATCGCCAAAATCGTCTAAGGTCACATACGCCTGAGGGAGGAGAACCTTAGTTTTAGTAATAATCACATTATTAAGTAGCGCTAAACATGTGCTGAATCACACAGGTCGCACTGCTAAAAAACGGAGAAGAGATCGGCTGCAGATCGTCTGTTGTTAAATAAGTGAGAATACTGCAGGCGTTTTCTTTTAAACCATTTACATTATCTAGTATCTTATTCTCGGGTGCATACGGGGGTTTCGTCCCCAGTTGGAATGTTGGACACGGTTGGGACCTTACGAGGTCCCAAAACCCCTCGTGTACAAAATGTTCCTCCTAATATAAAATCCTGCACCCACGTCTGTTAAATCACCTATAACCAATAACCCACAATAGTTCTGTTAAAACAAGACAATCTCGCTCGAAAAACTTAACTATCTAAGAAGGTTCAGCTAGCAATTAAATAAGTACATTTATATTTCACTATGATGATCGCGCCGCCTTCAATATATGTTCACCATCTTGTTTTGGTAGTCAAATGTGGCCGTGCCGCCTTCAATATGTTACCGCCACGATATAGCTGAAATATCGTTGAAAGTGGCGTTAAACACCATAAACCATCAATATATGTTCCCTACCTTGTTGTGGTCATCAATGATGGTCGTGCCGTCTTCACGATCTACTCTGGCCATCTTAGCATCATAGTCATAGTGTACTTTAACAGTCGTCTATAAAACACAATTACGAATGTTATTCATTTTCATCTGTAGGGCTCTTCCATGGTCTGACATTATCTGCCAGTATCAAAAGAGAAAAATTGTCAAAACAGTCCTTTCGTGGGAGAGTCAACTGATGTTACATCACCAGTTTAAAAAATTAAAATACAGGGCTTTTTCTCATTGGCCATGGTACAACTAGAAAATTAGCATTGGACCAATAATGTGCATTGTAAGACAATTATAGATATTTTAACGTTATATGTAAGTATATTCCAGTGTATATTAAAAGTTATGTTTAACATTTTGAAAATATGTTATTTAACTTTTTTTTTGTAGAGTAAGGAATAGAGCTATACGATCTCCACACTTTTACTTACAAATACATCGAGTAACAGGTAAACACAACAGTGTGTAGCTTACATTTAAAATGGAGTCTACAATTTTCTTCAAGTGAGAGTAGTGCGAAAGTCATTGTTTCTACTCAAGACGAAAATTGGAAGATTGTTTGGTGAAAATAGCTAGTTAAATATTGAAGCTGAAGAAAAACACATAATGTATACAACTTTAAATATATATTAAAGGTTATTTTTGACACAAAATCAAATAAGTGGGTTCAAAACATAAAAATCCAAGTAAATTACTAGCAATATAACTGAATAAAAACCTTACCAGCGACGCCACATCTGAAGTATGCGTTTGCAAATTATAACTTCCAAAAGCTTGATGAAGTGTAGCACTGTACTGATGTCCAGTACAACATGGCTTCGGAATAGCAGCAGCAAATATAGTAGTGGTAGCACACAATAAAAATACAGCAGTCAACATTCTGGCTTTAGATTTATAAATGATTAGTAAAATCTCTTCCCAAATTTAACCAAAGTCTTATCTTTAGTTTTCCAGATGGGTTTTCACGTGTAGTTGGCGAAAACAAGTTTGATAACATATCAGTGCAACGTATTTGATTTTGGACTGTCTTTTTTTTTTTGGAAAAGGAACAAATGCACTAACGGTTCAGGCTATGCATGTGTACATTTGTATCGAAAAACAGACCATACAATGACCAAAGAAAACAAACCCCGAAAGATCAATGGTTCACAAAACACTACCCACACAAAAAAATAATTGTGCTACACGAACTCCACTGAAATCACGGGTTAACTCAAGTACTCGCGGTAAACAAATCATGCTCCACTGCTACAGTTGTTAAAAATCCGGTTGTAATGTGTATGCCTTTCGACTTTCTTGCTCACAGACTTTTAAATTATTTGGCTTTCAGCATACCTGATGAAGGTTATTCGAGAAACGCGTCGTGCGAACTAAGTTTGATATCTACGTTTTTATTAAAGGGTTTCCAGACACATAACTCAAAAGCGGCGAATCATCGTTCAGTTGGTTGCATGTCGGAGATTTCCTCCTCCAATAGATCTGGTAGTAACGGCATAGCTGACAAAATGCTGACAGTGACGATAAATGACAATAATCATAACCCTTAACATACTCCTCTTTAAAAACCCTTAAAATATTCCTCTCCAAAACCCTTAAAATACGGTATTCCTCTCTAGATCATTTCCATACACTCTCTCTACAATAATCGCTCATTTGAAAATCAACTTATTTAAAAATATTTACAATGCTATGGTTCAGCAACAAAGCTCGTTATCAACACAGGTATCGGTAGCAATCATCGCACGAAATAATGCCCCCAAACATACTACATATCATACAAAGGAGGGCAACAACGAAAGTTTACAATCTCATTTCAAAGTTTTGTATTTCAACTAATGCCTGGCAAGTAATGTACAACAATTACTCAAACTATTATATTTTAAGGAAAATAAAGCTCCATTTCCTTCACTCGACTAGAATATATTTTGAAGAATTTGAAACAATTTCCGGCTGATGTAGTAAGTCGTCAGTCAAGGAAGCACAATTTTCCTTCTTCAAAAGATAATTTTGTCTTTTGCACAAATTATTCAGATTAAAACCTCATTATCGATTTCATCAACCATTTTCGATACGAGTGTAAATTTAGCACATACACCAGTGATTGATGTCAAGCTGATTATTCCCCTCCGAAATCATATTCTCTTTACCTCCGCTGACATTTGAAATGTAGACATATTAACCAATATTTCTTGTCACCGTTTACTATTGAACTGTTACGAGCTTCTACGTACTGTTAAGCATCTTGTTTCAAATGCATAATATTCTGTTAGCGTCTTCTCCTGATGGAACGTTGGCATGGCCACTATACCTCACCAGAGAACACCAGGGGCGGATCCAGGATTAGGGGGGGCGTGAGTAGGAGAGGGATCTGGGGACCGCTTAAGGTCCCCAGCGGGTCCAGGGCAGAGCCCTAGTAGGGGGTCCAGGGGGCGAAACCCCTCCCCCCTAAACTCTAGGGGGTTTGTGGAATTACAGACATTTATTTGAACGACAATTTTGAATCGACCACACCATTTTTATCAGACCAAAAAACCTTACTTTGAGTCTTAATTTTTTCGGATAATTGTTAACAGTATGTTTTTGTCAGATTATAAGAACCTGAAGTAAAACATTTTTTTGGAACAACCGTGATGCGAATTGTTCAACTCGTGACTGATCGATCACGATATTTTAACCCTTCAAAGAACTATTGGTTTAGTTTTAACGCATTCCTGGGGTCCGGATGGCTCAATGAGTTAGATCGTTGGATCTAACAGCTCATACAAGCCTATCACCAATACGGCGTGGGTTCGCGCCCAGCTTTGAAAATTACAAAAAGGGTGCACTCGACTCGCAGTCGCAAGTGATGAAGTTTACCAGTTACTTGCCCATGGTCGGTGGTTCTATCCGGGTACTCCGACTTCTTCCACCACTGGTCGCCATGATATAGCTGAAATACTGCTGAAAGTGGCGTTAAAACACCAAAAATCAATCAATCATTAATGCATTCCTCATTGCACTAATTTGTCTGTACTTTCGGTGCTTGTCCTATCGGGCGGTTCTAGTTAATACTGACCGTCCGGATGGAGCTTTTCTTTTCGTCGTTTGATTCATTCATTGAAAACATATGATTCGACCGTTCTTGTTTATAGACAAACAAAAGCGGAAATTGTCAATACATGAACTTGTTGTTGATTTCTGATTAGCTAACGTAACTAAATTAGATGATCAGATTCGTTTCATGCAGCATTAATGTTAACATATTCGTCTTTGTTTGTCTATAAACAAGAACGAATCATACGTTTTCAATGAATGAACCAACGGCGAAACGAAAAGCTTCATCCGGACGGACAGTATACTGATCATTTATCTATGGGTAGAGCTTTTTTAGAATGATATCCCAAATGTACTCCTAATATCATTACTATTCATTTAAAGTTATAGTCGAATTTAAAAGCTCGTTATGCTTGTTGTACATGCTTCGACTTTATATAAAGCTTATTTATTATTTATATTATTTATTGAACTACTTAATTAACGTTGTATAACATATGCTTTGCGAATTTTAGGGGGGGGGGGGGGCGCACGCCCCGCACTCCCCCCTCTAAATCCGCCACTGAACACTATAGAAAAACTGTTCCCGAGTTGAGAAGAACAATGTTTTTAGTATATAAAATTTCATTCTTGACATAAATGAAAAAAAACTAGATAAATCCGTCGGCGGCTATATTGCCGAACCTCTCCATATCGACAACAAACGAAAAACAACGTAGTCACCCGTTGCCAAGATTAATCATACACTGTTCAACAATAGTAAACCGTAATCATCCAACAAAATAAAGCATTTTCATGTTATGTACTATAGTCAAATAAGATGGAGAAACTTAGTTTGCATCTGCTTAAATTCGCCTAATCCGTTTCAAGACACTACATGTAGCCAGGACCGTAACTACCATTGAGGCAGACGAGGTGATTTTCTGGGGGGGAAATTAAAAAAAAATGCCGATTCTTCATCATATCACACCGTGTTACTCAAATTCGATTTGATCGTTGTTTCAGTTATGCTACAGGACGCATTAGGATACACAAGACCTTCGTCTATCGAGAGGCACGACATCTTTTTTTGCTTTTCACGGCAAAAGGGCCGATTCCGATGCGTGTTCATAGGAAATGAAAATGACGTTTTGCCGAGAAAGACAAAGACACAGAGCAAATATCGCAGTAGAAAGTATAGAAGATCGTTATCGCGTTAAAGTAATATGAAATGTCAAAATCATTATTTTCAGTTTTCTAAAAATTTCTGATATATGTAAAGATTAAATATATAAAGAACGTAAACCATTCACTTTTTGAGAGCTACGATGTATAATTCAGGAGAAAACGTCATTTTATTCTGACTTCGATAATTCTTGTTACCCAGACAATAATGCAAATCATATGCTATTGACCTCAGATTTGAACTCATTCGGTAGAGATTGTGCGCATGCTCCATTATAGTGTTGATGAAGAAAATGTCGGAGGCAAAGAAATTGAGCGATTCTGCCAGAAAAAGAACCAAAATAGCAGCGAATGCTAAGGGACCGACCATTTGACTTGAAGGGGGGGGGGGGGGGGGGGGGGGGGGTTATGGTTTTTTGTTTCGTTCAGAAAATGTTTTTCGGACAACACGAGTTAAAATAATAATTATTTTTTTGTTGCGCGAATTTTTTTTCCAGATTTTTAACATTAGATTATATGGCAAAAACTCTGAATCAGATTATTTTTTTTTTTCCTACACCAAAATCAGAATATTTTTTTCAGCAACATTGGGAATCAGAATATTTTTTAGAAAAAAAACCCATAACCCCCTCCCCTTCAAGTTAAATGGTCGTTCCCTAAGTTAAACAAAAACAGAATATATATTGGAGATGAATATGACCGTTGGGTGGAAATAAAGACCGCTGTTTGTCTTGAAACGAACTCTGAAGTGGCCAAGATTCTTCTCGTTTCGATTTACATTCCATTATTTTCCATTCAATCCACGATTAAAAATAATTTTCCCTTAGCGAAACGTTAAACAAGGATCTCTTTACATGGAAAATAAATATATATCACCATCTATGATCTAAACCGCTGTAAATGTCTTTTAACGGCATTATGTGTATAATTCAGCAAATTTCGCGGGGCCCAGTAAGGGGACACTGCATACGCAACTTGTAATTATGCTAAAACATTGGTTTTTTTTTTTTTTATTAAAAATGAATACTACTTTGTTTCAAATCCTTCAAATTATACAGTTAAAAGTAATTTCCTATTTAGACACGGACCAATTGCCTTTCCTGGAAAAGGGGGAGGGGGCTGGATGGATATTTCTGCAAATCATTCTCAAACTGCAGAACAATTGCAACTATGCCTGGATTTGGGCGGGGGTAGTTGCATTTTTAGTTGATCGGCGCTTTGATCTATATATAAAAGTTCATATCTTTGTAGTATGACATTTTGCTTCTTATAAATTTTGGAATGTTTTTGATGACAAGAGAAAAGGGAATATTATGTTGTTTTCTATCATGGAGTTGTTCACTAAGGCATGAACGAACCATTATTTTACTTTCAAGGGAAAGGAGGGGCTGGGCTTCTCATCGGGGCCAGATTTTTTTCCCTTCGCGGGGTTTTTCTTGCATTGTAAATACATTTTGTTTGTCAATCTACAGATTTTTTTCTATTAATTTGAGAGGAAGATGTTTTTCTCTCAAATATATCCCAGGCTAAAGTTTTGTTCTATGTGGTAGTGGTGTTTTTTTAGTTGATTTCATAAGGCCACAAAATTAATTTTTAGATTCTCATCCTCCTGTTAGTAAAAATATGGGGAGGGAGGGAGGCATATATAATTTATTTTTTGACCATTTTCATAAAAATCAATAGGAATTTTAAAGAAATATCTGAGAATGTAAAATAAATTATGAAATTGAAGCAAAAAACAATGGGGAGGGAGGGGATGAGAATCTAAATATAAAATTTATTTAACCTAAGAGACAAGAATGTGAAAGAAAGCACACATTTTTATCTCATAATAATATATAGGCAAATAATTTTCTGAAATAATTTGATTCTGAGGGGGCCTGGCAAATTTAGTCGGGTTAGAATATTTGACAGAAAATTAATTCGGCACATAGTGCAGGACAGGTTATAACATTGTTTACTCAGTTCAGGCCAGATTTTTTTTTAAATTTTCTATGAAGTAAAGGCCAGAATCCCTTTCCAACTTTGGGTGGCCAGATTATTTATTTTATTTACAAAAACTGCCAGACACATTTTCTTTTTGCGATACGTTAGTTCCGACGAGGATTTTAAATTCTGAGATTTCTTGGTTCTGTTTCGATTTCCCCAAATGGGGCCCCGTGTCATTCATTATTACCGATTTCAATGTATTTGTCCAGTTTTTCGAATAAACTGATTAAGTCAGAATGAAATTCATTGCAGTTGATAATCTTTAAGGTAAAACATACATGAAATAATTTCTTTGCAAGACAAGAAATGCAAGAAATTTAACTTCTTTCAAACATGCACGAATGGTTTAGTTTTTAGGGAATGTAAACATATCAAGAATATTTTTGAAGATGTTTATTTCACCAAAAACTCGTTTCATATTACTTTCATAGGTACTTGTGGACAGGACCCTATGTTGCTCCCTTTATTTTATTTTTTTTTTTTTTTTTTAACATCGACTTTTTCATATAAACAACATTTTGCAACTTTCTATGTATCACTGTATGACATATATACAATAAATACAATCAAGCAATAGTTTCTATCCATGCCGGGTTTCTGACATGATATAAGTTAGAAGGTAAGTCACTCTTCTTTGTTTACATTGGGATACTTGTTGTGTATTCATCTTAAATTTAGTGAATAAAAAAGGCCTACCTGTCTGGAAATTGGCTTATTCCATCTCTGTATATATTATTCTCCCTGAAAACACACATTAATATTTATTTACAGCAGCTGACAACTCTCCGTGGAGCATTTTCCACTAGCATTTTGCGATTTTCAGACGACATTTTTGAAAACTCGAATTAAAGCTACGGAAGTGTGTTTATTAGCGACATCTGCTGGTCATTTGAAATATTGACGATACGGTAAAATACGAGAGTTCCGGGTAAAATTAAATTTTGCGCCAAAAAATTCCCGAACTTTTTACCCGGAACTCTCGCGTTTTACCGTATCGTCAATATTTCAAATGACCAGCAGATGTCGCTAATAAACACACTTCCGTAGCTTTAATTCAAGTTTTTAAAAATGTCGTCTGAAAATCGCAAAATGCTAGTGGAAAATGCTCCATGGAGAGTTGTCAGCTGCTGTAAATAAATATTGATGTGTGTTTTCAGGGAGAATAATATATACAGAGAAGGAATAAGCCAATTTCCAGACAGGTAGGCCTTTTTTATTCACTAAATTTAAGATGAATACACAACAAGTATCCCAATGTAAACAAAGAAGAGTGACTTACCTTCTAACTTATATCATGTCAGAAACCCGGCATGGATAGAAACTACTGCTTGATTGTATTTATTGTATATATGTCATACAGTGATACATAGAAAGTTGCAAAATGTTGTTTATATGAAAAAAAGTCGATGATAAAAAAAAAAAAACATCTTAAAAAAAAAATAATAATAAAATAAATGGAGCAAGATAGGATCCTGTCCACAAGTAGTCCGAGATTCCTCTGTCGTTTAACGGCATTGATAATCTTGCTGTAGCCGTTCAACGACAGAGGGTGATACATACGGAAAACAGCGGATTTGCTTCTCCAACTCTGGGCCAGCACATTTCCACGTTTCGTGGCTATCGGATTTTATTTTCTATCATAAACCTTATATAAATCGCTTCACCAATCATTTTTCTATTCATTCATAAACATCTTACCCTCAGAAAGTGGTGTTACACTCCATTACAGCACGATTTTGCCTTAGAACCTATGATTTCGACATTTGTCTTCCATTTTTCAAACATTTGTCACGCGACTACGAGAAAACTACGATTACCGCAATGTATCATGGGAGATAATTTGCATATAAACAAACAAACAAATATTTTTATTGCCAATCATAGGCGCCTGTTAAGGCAGAACAATTAACATAAAATTTAATACAGTTGATTATATTGATTGGTAATGATTTTAACAGCAAATTTAGTGAATTACAGATAACCATAAAAAAAAAAAAATGTAGTACCTTGTCCAAAAACAAAAAGGGGGAACGTAACACATGCTCTTTCCGAAGCCCGTTGGTAACACTCTGCCATTGAATCTTTTCTTTCCAACACATTCTGTATAATTTCCTTCTGCTCTTCTTTGATCTGTAGATGGACTGTTTGTCCTGCAGAATACGCTTAAATGTATCGTCTTCCATGTGATTTGAATGTTGTTTACGTATGCAAATAATGCTCCAAATAATTTGGCACGCTGCATTAATTAGCTCCCATCATGCAATGCGTTTCTGTCATCATTCAGTTAGTATCGCGAGATCACGTGTGTAGATTCGAAAATGGAAGTCAAATGGCGGAATAATAGGATCTAAGGCAAAATCGTGCTGTAATGGAGTGTAACACCACTTTCTGAGGGTAAGATGGTTATGAATGAATAGAAAAATGATTGGTGAAGCGATTTATATAAGGTTTATGATAGAAAATAAAATCCGATAGCCACGAAACGTGGAAATGTGCCGATACTATGGCTGTGAGGCAAATTTGATGGTTTCCGTATGTATCACCCTCTGTCGTTGAACGGCTACAGCAAGATTATCAATGCCGTTAAACGACAGATGAATCTCGGACTAGTCCACAAGTACCTGTGATTACTTTAACTACTCTCTTCCATTCATTGATCATATCATATCTAAATTCGCGATTCCCCCAAGAACTGAAAGTATTTTTCTACGGCAATTATCGGGTACCTGTCCTTGTATATAATGTAAATCCGGAAGTAGTCAACGACATGAAAACAGAATACATGTACATGAATGACTTGCCATACCCAAATGATCTTCCAGAAGAGGTCAATAGATGGATGGCAAAATGTAACCGCTGCAACTTATGTAGTTTGTCAACACACTTACAGACTCAATTTCTTATGCGGACGCTGATTTGTCCCCAAATGTGCATATGATTTTAAAGCTACTTCCTAATACAAACGTAGATCTCAAATTTAGTCGCACGACACGTTTCTTGAATAAGCTTCATTAGGTACGCTCAAAATCGAAAGATTGGAAAGCCAAATAATTTAGTTTTGGGAGCAATAAAACCAAAGGGTCTAAACAGGATAACCAAAATCGGCTAAGGTCACCTATGCCCGAGGGAGGATAACCTTAGTTTTATTAATAAAAGGAAAATCCTTACATTCACCGAACTGTCACTTGAAATTATTCATTATTTTAACCATCAATCAATTTTGTTATTTTTAATTTACCTTAGTAACTGGTATATAAGGCGTCTGAATAATGTAGAAATCGATTGAAAAAAATGCTTTATTTTGCGCCGTCAAGTCACAATTTTCTGTCGAGATTTGCCCCTGAACCCCCTTGCATCAGGGTCTCATTCGGCGGCCTCCCCTGTTTTAAATCCCTTGACTAGCAATATGCCAGCAGCACCTGCAAACAGAGTATATACCTCTCCGTTGCTACTATATTAGAGCATGTGGCTCCTATCATGATTTCCTTGATAGAGAGTTGCTACTAACAAGCAAGCTACTGAACCAAGAGTTCCTATAGTGGTTAAATTGAAGTCACATTTCGAAATTTTTTTACGGTCGTCACTTGATGAACCGTTATGGAATGTACCACAATGACCACGGATATGTCGTAATCACAATCTCGTCCGTACCTCATTCATGACGTCATCTGATTTTTAACAAGAGTAACATGAAGGGTGTCGCAAGTAGAACTTTTTTTGCTTGGTTCGTTTTGCGCAATTGTTTT
The DNA here is from genome assembly GCA_963680875.1 of Bathymodiolus brooksi. Lineage (NCBI taxonomy): Eukaryota > Metazoa > Mollusca > Bivalvia > Mytilida > Modiolidae > Bathymodiolus > Bathymodiolus brooksi. The sequence continues at coordinate 11,640,065 of OY804579.1, read as the reverse complement.
TGTTGTTTGTGTGTAGCGTTTTGTAAATCATGTCTTTTTTCCTTTGCCTCCTTCGATTTACGGCTTCTGATTATCCATTTGGCATCATCAAATTTTTCTTGCACTTTCATCTGCCAAATAAAATACTTGTCCAGTGTACCTTATCATCTATATATTACGGCGGTCGTTATAAATTGGTCCTCCAATACAGGATTTTAACCTCTTTCTGGTCAAATATGTTCCCAAATGCGGACACATTTATCTACATTTCGAGAGTCAGTATTTGTACTTACTCCTAAAAGCATCAGATACAAATTTTATAGTCTTTGGTTTGATCCACTTTTAACCATCATTTGAGAAATATTTTTGTTCAGAGACGACACCAAAATTTCTCTTGTGCCATCATGAAAGATATTGCCATGTACATCACGATTCCCCCCGCAAAAACAAAGTGCGTACCGTCATGTACACTATTTCGGAAACACGCTCGTTTTCGGCCTCCTTTTAGAGATTCCTCAGGAAAAATGGGCAAGTACTTTTCTTACGAAAGCAGTTGTGGTCATATTTTGACGACGAAACGTTTAATTTTTTTCAATAGACGCAGTTGTTACGAAGACGATTTCATTGTAGTTTTCGACTTTCAATGAACGTGAAGTGGCATCCGAATGTATAAACTGTCCTGTTTGAAGCAGATATCTGTTAGTTTGGTTGCATTCGCGATTGTTCCTGGTCTTAGTATTTGATATCTGGAGCGATTGTTGTTAGACACAGAAGTGCTTACCCGTCAGCTATATATCACCGAGAGAACAAACAACTGTTTGACGCGAGATGTGTTTTGTACTTGACCAAACACGACGATTTATTACTTTTATAAAGCACTACCTCACATACACCAGTCCAGAGATGAACAACTTGTTACACATTAACCAGTATTCTTTTATTATAATGCTACGTGCTTACAAGAGAAGTAACAAATAACAATTTCATAGTTTTTGGTTTACAAACCAGGGATCTATCACACTTGCCATTACATCACTAATGTTTATAATATCCGGAATCGATTCGACAGTTTATCATTAACAAGTCCCCCTAAAAGTTAAATGTTCGGTCTCTCACTATCGAATTTTTAACAGAAGTAACTAAACAGCTTTCATTAAAAACTCTAGTGGAGTAGCAACTGTTTACCCTTCAGCACGCGAGTTCATCTCTTGGTTTTGGTGCAGTTTGTGTTATTCCATCTTTACATTTGCGTGTAGTGTTTTGACGATTATTGTGTCCTTTTTCTTTTAGTCACAGGTCGTGATCGTATGGTAGTTGGATTTATAACTACCTATGCAATCAGTGCCTATCACCACGATCGTTGCGAGTTTGAACCCCGCTAAAGCGAGGTGTACTCGATACAACACTATGCGATCAAGTTTGTCAGTGACTTGCGACAGGTCGGTGGTTTTCTCCGGTTTCCTTCACCTAGAAACCTGACGCCACAATAAAACAAATATAGTTGAAAACGGCGTTAAACACCACAACCTAACCCTGTCACAGGCACTATATCAATATTATTTCAATAAAGTCAATGGTAAGAAAATAGTGTTACGGGAAAGTGTGCCTTCTCTTTTTAAGGCTTTTGATTAGCCCTTCTGTGTCTTCAAACTTTTCTCATGTTTTAATATAAGGAATGTAGAGTTCTGAATTCCACTGGGGAAGACGTGGGACTTGGATTTTTGTTAATAATATATCTACAGCTCTGTCCATCAATCGTAACCACTCGGCCATTCTCGCTATCCTGCAAATAACCTCGTACGTACATAGTAGAAATTCTTCTTAAATTGTTTGCCGGTTATGTTAAGCCGCACAAAAATATAGTCCACGAAAATCCAATATGGAAGACATACTAAGTAAAATTTAATCATGCAAAACTAATTAAAACTTTAATTGAAATATAGAAAATTGTTAAAAATATAACTTTATCAAACTTTCATGTAACTGACATGTGAAAAGTAGTGCGATTTATACGCCTAATGCATACGAGATTATTTGCAGGGTAGCGAGAATGGCCGAGTAGTTACGATTGCTCTGTCCATGCTCCAGGTTCGTAACATATTCAAGAACTACATGGCAAATAATTCAAAACATATTTCTAACCAATTTTTATATTGTATTATTTTGTCATTATTAGCAATACTGACATTGTATTTATAAATTCACATTTTCTCTCTTTTTCCACCAAATACTGGTATATTTCTTGTTAGTACAGTAATATTCTACTTGAATGTTCATGTCATGAAAATTGCTTTAGGAATTAATTTCACAGAATATCAGATAATTTTGCAAATGTATTTCCTTGTGCAAATCATTTATAGAGTTGTATGTATTTAACATGATTTTAAACAGATTGTATTACCACCATTTAGGATATTGTTATGGGGACACCGTGGTCTAGTGGTCACTTATAATAATGACTATTCTTTCACCAATGAGGTAGGGGCGGTCCTATGTAATCAGAGCCTATCATTTGTGAGTTTGAACCCCGTTCATGGCGAGGTGTACTCGATACAACATTATGTGATAAAGTTTGTCAGTGAATTGCTACAGGTCGGTCGTTTTTCTCTGCTTTCCTCCACCAATAAAACTGACGACCACGATATAACTGAAATATTGTTGAACCAAACCAACCAATGATGTATGCATTGGTGCTCAGCTAGCCTTCCATGAGATGTGCTCGACTTGCACCACAGCTGGAAAGTTTAGAGTACTTTTTGATTCCCAGTAGTTCTCTTCTGGAATTGCAGATTCAAGTATGACTAAATCTGACAGCAAACTATATAGCTGAATAATTGCTGAAAGTGGCTTTAAGCTGACACATAATCATGTATAAAAACAGTTGATAATTGTGTAAACAAGTGGAAGTCATTTATGATTTATGGTGTTTAATGCCACTTTAAACAATATTTCAGGTATATCGCAGTGGTCAGTTTTATTGGCAGAGGAAACATGAGTACCAGGAGAAAACCACTGACCTGGAGGCAAGTCAGTGACAAACCTTATCACCTCGCCACAAACGGGGTTCGAACTCACAACTTTAGTAGTGATATAAATGGGATGAAAATAAATCAAATTTATATGAGAAATGTGTGGGTTACATGATGTCATTTTCATTCAGGTCTCTTATGTGAGATGGATATTGTCTTAAAAACTTAGGTATGTGTGTTGACAGTTTTGTAATGTCTGGAAATTGTTTTGAATGCATTTTTTTCATGGTATAGTTTTACATGTAATTGGCATGATTAATAAATCAGAAAAAAATAGAGCATATCAACAGTTGCAAGATTTTACTTTGCTCAACTTATTTTTGCTACAAACAAAAATCAATAAAAGAATAATTTCCATATCTCCTATATCACAGCTGTCACATATTCTCTTATTTACAGTTGCACATAATGACTTATTATATTTTTATCCATCAACAACATATTGTTTTGTTTTTGAAGAGATGGTCAAACTCACATCTTTCTTAAATCTAGCACATTTCTGTCATATTAAACAAGTCAGGAAAGTTCCTCTTACAATTGTTAATTTATGGAACAATGGAATAACCAGCTCGGGTCCACTGAAAATAACCTACATATTATGTCTGTAGAGGTACCACACCTGTATATACGTAGGTATCAATAAAACAGAAACTGTGTATCAAGTTCAAGAGTGTAGGCTTTTTGTAAGTATATTGCAAGGTATTTAAACAATTTGGCAATGAATACAGCAAACTAGTACTTTTTAAAATGAACAGGCTATATAGGAATGTGTATGAATATAAAGTGATAAGATGGTACCTATTCCACACTGAATGATAAACTATATAAAAAGAGGATAACCCCCACCGTGGCCAATCTTAATATGATATCACTGAAACCAGAAAATGTAAAAACAATTTTTACATGATCTGACCAACATTGCTATGAAAAAATACACAAATTTTCATTTACTGAGGCATAATTATAGTCTGATCCTTCCCTTATCAATTTTGTTTAAAATGTCACCAACTTTTTTGTTGGGAGTCTTGATGACCCAACAGTACAGAAGTTACTGTGACATTAAAACTTATTTATATGTAAACATTACCATGTATCAGTAAATTTTGTCAACAATGAATATTTTGTGAATAATAAAAGTAGTTCTTTTAAAGATTTAAAACTTGAAGGTGCTTACAAAAAAAAAAAAAAAAGTACGGTCACCAACTTGTGTTGGGGGCAAAAATACCCAACAGTGAAGGTTCACTGTGACCAAAGGCATTAAAAACTGAAATATTCTAAAACACTAAATCAATACTGACAAATACGAAATTTAAGCAATTTAAGAGTATAGCTCTCCTTAAGAGTGTAGACCTGGGTAACCCCAAAAATGTTCCCATAGTTCAATTTTTTTAAAATTTGTATCATTGAATAGTTATGTCTGAATACATTATCTGCAAAAGTTTCAAGAAATTTCCCTGTGTCGTTTTCTCCATAGCACATTCTAAATATAGCAATTTTGGGAGTATTCTTGACGCCAGATGGTAATACTAGTTTTGGAAGCTTCTAATAGATATACACATTTATTTCTGGATGAAAGGGAATATATTGGCTTTAATACACTTGAGTGTTATTGTTGAATAATTATGAAATATCTAGCATATTTGAATATCCTGTTTGGAGAATATCATGTGCAAAGCAGTTGAAATTGGAAAAAAGAGAGGATAAGATTTTACAATTTTCCCCCCCAAATATAGCTTTTTTTTAAACACATTTCGATGGTAATTTTTTCTGGAAAGAGATATTTCAATAATATTTTGTGGGCACAGGCATATAATAATAACACACTATTAAAGATATAAAAATACAAGGAGCACAGCTATGGAAAGGTAAAAGGAGTAATTTTTTTTAAACTGTCCATATCCAATGTAAACAATCTGTGTCACCAAGAAGCTTGGAATTTAGGGGGGATTTTCAAATGCACAGATGATCATATATTTGAGAAGACACTGTAAATAGAGTTATCTCCCATGCCCCAGGCCTACACCCTTAAGTGGTCACCAATTGAACATTGGGGGTAAATATACCCAACAGTGATTTTATTTCACTGTGACCAATACAAAAAAAAAAGATTAAAATTTGGAAATAAAAATATGGTCACCAACATATGGTTGGGGGCAGGTACCCAACAGTGATAATACACTGTGACCAGAAAATTATTTAAAACAAAATAACTTTATAATTTTTTTTTAAATTTTAACTCAAATGTCACCAACTGAATGTTGGGGGTCTTTTGACCCAACAGTAAGGTAGTTTACTGTGACAAGTAATTCACTTGCCTTTAATTTCTTCTCTTTTAACATCAGAACTCTGCCTTTTCATGCAATCCAAAATTAATTTTAAAAAAAAATTTATCACCAACATTAAGTGTTGGGGACCTTAATATGGCCCAACAGTGAACTATTCCACTGTGACAGAATCCACTTGCCTTATATAAAATACTGCTTTGCCAATAGCATAGGGACACAACAAATTGATACATAGTTCTTTGGATTTTTTTTTACCAGCAAGCAAATTCTATTTCTTTTTCTGAACATTATTTCATAAAAATGCAGATATTAAATTTAATGCACAATTTAAAATATTTGTTCACAGATAACTAGTTGTACTGGCAATATTTGTTTGATTCTTACATTTGAAAATTAACTCATTGAAAAAAAACAGTGAGTTTGGAGGATACTCTCAACTATTTTGATTTCTAAATTAACTGAAAAATCTTTTCCTGAAATTCGTCTGTCCAATGTGGTATTGAAAAATGCAAAGAACTATAATCAAAATGCAATTCCCTGGTAGGTGTCCTTCAGATATTAAAAAAAAATCACCAACATTAGAAAATGTTGGGGGCATGTTAGCCCAACAGTAGTCTCTACTGTGACAATCACTTGCCTTGAATTCAATATCTGTTCAAGCTACTTATATTTTTAATCTTTTTTTCTGCTCAAATTGTAAAATAGCTTTTATCAAGGGTAAATTGAACTGGCCAATACCAGAAATTCACTACACCAACACAGAAATGCAGCATATTAGTCAATTAATCCAAAATATCAATATTATCTAGATATTTAAAAAAAAAACTTAAGATTATTCCAATAATTATAAATATTCCTATCAGTGTCAGTATAAGTAGCTTGACTAGAATATTGTAGCTTGTCCTCCTAGTGCTTACAAATCATTTGCAATTATCTATTAATATTACAGAGATCAAATGCCCAATAGGTTCTTTTAATTCCAGATAAGACAATTTTATTAAAGCATGCCAATCTTCAGGGCTGTGTTGTCAAATGTAAATTGTTTTTAAAGAAAATCTAACAAAAATTTCAATATATTGCATAGGTTAATAATTATTATGAAATAAGAAATCTCTTTTTAATATCTTGTCTTTTAATAGTGGTAGATTGAAAACAAATTGTTTTTTATTACCATTATCATTATTGTTTGTCTTAAAAGTTCCTCATGAGTTTAATTCTTTTTCAATGTATTTTAATTCAAATTTAAAATCAGTGTAAGCCTAACAAAAGACTTCCTACAGACAACTGGACCTTGTATCATGGGTATATTTACTAACCAGACACTGAGATGTACATTGCTACTGTAAGTGAGTGTGTGATTGTTGTTTAACTCCACAATTATCAGCTACCAATCATTATTAATGAAATAATACACATAATTTAAATAGTTGTATATATCCAATTTTTTGTGGTTGTTAAATGTTCTTGCTATAAATTTTCTTGTCGACTTTAATAAAAACAATTCTGTAAACTTTGTCTGAATTAATAAATTAAAATGTTTTATTCAGGTCATTTACTGGAATTATTAGAATCCAGAAGTTAAGTATTTAAAAAATAAGCAGAAAACATACTGATGTCAATAGACTATATGAATTCATTAAGGCCTTATTTCATACTTGACAAAAACTATCACCATGGTAATCGCTGCCAAGTAACAAATTACCAGCAAGTTAAATGTGTGATCCTGAGGTGTGGTTCAATAGTATAAATACATTTTTTTTCACAAATAATGAAATATTTTATTCAATTCATTTTAATATGACAATTTTTTTTATACAATTTTCAATAATATACTAATACATTGATAAAATTTTACAAACCTCCAAGTCTTTTTTCAGACCACTGTGGAGATCCGAGACCTAATTTCCAAAATTTATACATAATTGAATTATTTGCAAACTTCCACTTACCGCGTGTAAACATTATAAGCAGAGCAGCTGGCTAAATATAACCTCACTCTTAATTAACAAGTGTCTTACCTGTTCAAAACAGGCATGTATTTTTCTCAAATTTCCACATTTTCCCCCATATTTCATTCACAAAATGTTTTCTCTATAAAATAATAAAAAGAACAACATTTAAAAACAATAAAAGATGCACTAGTCTGTTGTTGATAAAATGATGTTAATCCACAATGTTATCATTTAGCTTTGCAGTGTTATCACTTATCTGTTTAGTATCGTCTGCCAGGGCCACCTTGTGGCATTTGAGGATGATATCCACCTTGGTTATACATATTCATATTGCCCATACTGTTAGGTGGCACTCCCATCATACCTACAAATAGAAGTGTTCTATGCCTGTTAATTCAATAGAACAAAACCTGGAGAGGATGGTTTAAGCTGTTATAACTGTGATCTAATCAAGAAAAATATTTTCCTCACAATTAAATATGCTTAAACTAAAACTATTAAAGGCACACAGGCCGTTATTTTAATAGAAAAAATGTTTCCCAATATAAGACATAAACTTTGATTTAAAAAATCAAAAAGATATACTACAGATGAAATTTTTCATAATATCATACGTAAATAGCCTAGAACGAAGGAAATACGTCGCCGCTTGCTTTTCTTCCATCCAGGAAAGAATTCAATGTTGACCCGCCCAATGCTAAACATTCGAATTCTTTTCACTAATTACGACATTATAACAGATTTTTTAAACCTGGCTTTTTGTTCAGAACATTTTATTAGTATAAAACATCGAATATTGGGCAACTTTTAATATAAACAAAAAATTCAATTCTGACAGCCTTTAATGAAATTGATATTAAGTTTTAGAAATTAAAAATCATGATCGATTTTTAGAAAATTAAAATTGAAAACAAGAAATTAAACATAATATACCCTTATATTTCTGTTAACATAAATTTTTAATCATTGGTATAAGAATCCTATTCCATATATAGATATTTATATTTGTATTATAGAAGTACTAATCTTTTCTACAAATAAAGACAGTTTTGGTTAGTTTAAAAAATAATTTTGTACATTAAACTTTCCATTTCTATAAATACACATCCCCCCATATAATTTCAAGACATTTACATTTGATCACTGATCACTATTTTTGTTGTTGGATACTTACCCTGAGGTTGTGATTGTTTCCCAGAATTCATCATACCTTGATATTTCGGCATGCTAGCTCGTTTTTCTTCCTGCAAATATCAAGAAGAAAACACACACACATACATTAATATAACTGTATAAAAATGTTGTACATGATTCCCATTATAATCTGCATGAAAAAATGTGTATATTATGCAGTTTGAAAAAACACACGATTCTTATAAGAATAATGAAAAAGAATTTCATTTGCATGCATAAGAAACTCATATTTCTTCACTCTTTCATCCGAGATGATATTTCACGATTATACTATGATTTTTAGAGGACAAGATTATACCATGATGTTTTTATATTTTTCTGTGTAAATGGAATTTCTAATGTCTATTTCACCTTCTTTTAAAACATTTGAGATCCTATGTAAAAGGTTCTTGTATAGATTTAGTAATACAATACATCATTTCATGTTTCTATCTATTAAACTATGGTCTGAAGAATTCTAACGACAGCTGAAATTTAACCAAATTTGAACAAAAACCGGAACAATTTATAAGTTCATAAATGTAACCAAGACACAATTCATTTAGTTGACAAATAAGACAAGAAATGGTCTGATTCTTCTTAAAAACAGTTTGAACGACAAAAAAAAGCTGTGGTATCAACTTACTGTAGACTTTTCCATAACCTTTTGTCCAAATAGACACAAAATAAATGTTAAAGAGCTAAAATTGAAAATCACAATTTAAAAAATCCAACACTTGATGATTATACAATCTGACAATAAACCTTATTAACCTTCTTTAAATATCAGAGACGAAATTTGAAAAAAAAAGTACTCATTCCTTAATAAGGGGTTAAGGTTATGGTGTTTAATGCTAAATTCAACAACATTTCAGTTATATCGTGGCGGTTAGTTTTATTGGTGGAGGAAACCGGAGTACCCTGAGAAAACCACCGATCTTCCTCAAGTCAGTGACAAATTTTCTTACGTTATGTTGTATCGAGTACACCTCGCCTGAGCGGGATTCGAACTCACAACTTTGATTCCATAATTAAACCACTAGTTCATAAAACACAGTCTGATAATCGTTAAAAGTCATTAAAAACTAATCATCAAACAAAAATATTATAGTAAATGATGAAATATATAACTACAAAATAAAGCTACTGGAATTTGAAGAAGATTAAGATTTGGAGGCGATTTTAACTAAAGATATCCCATACAAATAACTTAAACATATCATTTATTCACTCTCCTACCTTGAACTCCATATCCCACAATGCCTCACACTACTTACCAGCGATATATCTTCGTCTGGATGCATTAGTTTAGAGGTCAAACCTGAACTAGATTCGGGTTTTTTAATTTGTGGTGCTCCAGTAATTGTAGCACTAGGTGGTGGTGATGCTGACACTGCTGCTGCTGATGGGAATGTAGGCTTAGAAGCACTACTGGCTGCTGTTGCTGACTTGAACAGGGGACCAGAAGATGTCGAGGGATTCGATGAATTTGATGAAGATGGAGCTGTTGATGCCTGTAAATAAAGATTTAAATTCCTTCAGATCATTATTTCCTGTACATAGAATATTTGAGGATTATATTCAATCTAGTATGTTTGTCTGTGACAATGTCAAGAGAAGACATAATTGATTCTGTCTCTCTGTGGCAAATTACACATAATTACTAAATATCTCTTTTGATTGTATGACTACAAAAACTTTACTGGGGTAAAGTTATAAACAAAAAAACTCCCAGAATATTACACTGGTGTTCTGCAACTGTATTAAACTTATATTAAAGCAATGTATACACAAACAATCTGAGATGTTGCACTTTTGAAACACCTTAACAATAACACAGAGAAAAATGTGGCATTTTAATATTTTAGTGATCTCACAATAGTAATTTGTCATGATAACTTTTATTGTACTGCCAACTGACATTAGAAATACAGGACATAATTGATGTTAGAAAAAATCATTTACATTTGTATTAATTTCATCTATTCAAAGGAGATCTCCCAATCATGCAAACCAAAGAACTCTGTCAAATAACTCTAACTGCTGAGGGAACAATGTTTTGGTAAAATATTCAGATTTTTACTGTGGTCCTCCTATTACTGTAGCCACTGAACCTCTCATTTGACCTACCTGAATTGCTGATGGGAACAATGGTTTGGGTGGAGCATTCATAGATGGCATGTTCATAGGAGGTCCTCCCATCATTGAAGATGGTGGACCACCATGCATGAAGGGTGGTGGTCTTGGTGGCATTGGCATTCCTGGGTGTCTTGGTGGCATTCTGAAATTATGTGTGATTTATCGTTAATTAAAATCTTTCAATCATCCTTTTAAGAGTGTTATTTGCATAATCAACGCTTTGGCAAATTTAATTAAAGATTTTAAAAAGGTATATTACACAAGCATGGTATTTTTGACATAATAGCCTGTGTAAATTTGTGAATTAATTAATTGTTGTTTACTATATCACAATTTAATGTTAATGGATGCATAGGAGGATTTATTTTATCTTTTCATCACCCTATAAAATAAACATTTTTGAATTTGAAAAACAAGGTAAAAATAATATTCTTTTATTGAATCTGCAATGCAATTTTTTTGTATCATGCTATATCACCAGCTTTAACATTTAGTTCAGCGGGTTTTACTATACATGATTGATAAGAAAGAAAGAAGGTTACATTTACTTACCCCATTGGCCCCATACCTAAAATAAAAAAAAACATAAAAATTAAACAGAAATTACAATGTTGTAGACATACGACAAAACTTTTGAGAAAATTTTGATTCCTTACATGGTTGCCTACTATATTAGTACAAATTCAAAATGTACAAATAATATGTGTAATGCTTAAATAATCCTTACCCAAGGACTACATCAGTAAGGTTTAATTTAATTTTTGCTCACTGGTTTCTGAGCTGATTTTTTTCATCTCAAAATCAGCTTAATTTACATATTTTCATCAAAAATCGCCAAAATGCATTATGTTCCAGCAAAACATGTAACATATGTCATACTTCTCATCAAAATGTAACTACTGGTACTGTTCAAATTTATGTTCATTTGGTGGGAAAATGTGGCTTTATTAGCTCTGTATGTGTGTGTTTTACCAGGCATAAGTTCTATCTATGCTTATAGCAACAATACATTTGGATGATTGGAGGGATAATCAGGCACAATTGTGAAAGCAGACACCCTAAGGATGATCTAGCTCTATTTAGGTTTGAATTGGCAAAGCAGTTTCAAAGAAGATTTTTGAAAAATATTTCGAAGATAGACCCTAAGTGATGACAAAAGTTCATATGACCCTTTGGATCAGGTGAGCTAAAAAAAGATGACATCACAACCAAACCATTAAACAACAACTGATTTTCTTCTTTGTTCCAAATTTAAACTTACCCATTGGAGGCATAGGCCCCATTGGCCCTCCCATAGGTCCCATAGGACCCATTGGTCCTGGACCCATATGTCCTGGTGGCATGGGAGGCATTCCTGGCATCCCTGGTCCTGGCATACCAAAGGGTGGCATTGGTCCTGGTGGCATAGGTGGCATGCTTGTATTATTCATGCTATTACTAGGAAAACTACCATTACTATCTTCATCATCACTGTCTCCTTTTAACCTCTTGGCAGCAGGATGATCTAAAAATAGATTATTATGTCATACAGTCAAACCTGCTTTAGTGACCACCTCTATTAAGTTACAGTCAAACCTGCTTTAGTAACTACCTCTATTAAGTTAGTCAAACCTGTCTTTAGAGACTACCTCTATTAAGTTAGTCAAACCTGCTTTAGTGACCACCTCTATTAAGTTAGTCAAACCTGCTTTAGTGACTACCTCTATTAAGTTAGTCAAACCTGCCTTAGTGACCACCTCTATTAAGTTACAGTCAAACCTGCTTTAGTGACCACCTCTATTAAGTTAGTCAAACCTGCTTTAGTGACCACCTCTATTAAGTTAGTCAAACCTGCTTTAGTGACTACCTCTATTAAGTTACAGTCAAACCTGCCTTAGTGACCACCTCTATTAAGTTAGTCAAACCTGCTTTAGTGACCACCACTATTAAGTTACTGTCAAACCTGCTTTAGTGACCACCTCTATTAAGTTACAGTCAAACCTGCTTTAGTGACCACCTCTATTAAGCAATAACTTGTATACCCTAATTTTAATTTCCCTTCACATTGCATTTCATATTAATTAAATCTGTAGTTAATGACAACCTGTCTTATATGATCCCATTACAATGTTCCCTTGGAAGGTCACATAAGACAGATTTGACTGTAGGTGACTATCTTCTGAAAGTTTTGTGCAAATCTAGTTAGACAATAAGTCAAATATTGACAAAAATATCCAGATTTCATAACTTCGAAGAATATTTTATCAAGTATATGAATTTAATCTCAATAAGTAAATATGATATATAAATAGTATTTCTCATGTCCAGTCTATATGTCATATGTACCTCTTAACTACCATAACAACCGGGAAATATATCCTTGTGTTTAATACATTTAGCTATTCATAGTATTACATAGTTTTCACAGGTACATTTTAAATTAATGTCTACCACAAGTTAAGCTATACACAGACACTGATTATGACCAACAAACTATTTACCTAATTTCTGCTTTTCATGTTGCTGTAAATCTTCTTCTGGTATTCCTTCCATGCCATAGATTTCTATTTCTGTATTCTGTCTTCCAGGTAATGCATTGGGAACTTTATCTATTTTCTCTTTATGAACCTGTAACAAAGTGTTATGTACATATATGTATATATCTTCTAGAGATGCATGTTACATGTCCCATTGCCATCTAATAATACACAAGTGGAAAAAAATTCAATCTGCAGCAAAAATACGTTTACCTTCATGAGGCGGCAAAAACATTTCAGGAAGTGAAGTGTTAGCAGTAATATTATACTTCGTTGAACTATCTCAGAAGTTCCACTGACAAAGTCCAAGAAAAAAGTCATAAGTAGGTCCTACCAGGTGTAGATTTATTATAAACAGAGTTCTATGTTAAGCAACACTTGTCTATATAAGTTTAAACAATCTGGTATTATGTTAAAAATTTATAAATTTCTTATCCATAATCACATGCACATCTTCATTAGGTGGTCAACTGCAGGAGAAACTATTTTCTCCTTGAATTTAGCTTATTGAAGTTTTAGTTTTGAAAAGAAAACTGCACATGCAGTCACGCAAAAAATCCTTGCAGGATCAAATTTTGTTGAGTCCTAACCAAACAGTAATGAGTCCCACTAATGCATTCTTTGTTTTATTTATAAAAATGGTGAGTTCCCAAATAGAAGTGATGGATTCACCTAAACAAATTACAAGTAACTCTGCATGCTATATGAATCTATACATGTTGTATATGATATACAGTTTACTGCTTTAGAAGGCAATACAAAGTACAATAATATATTAATGTCAACCAGAATATAAACACTTACCTGCATACAATGAATGGACAGACCGGGTCCTGTGTATAACTTTTTGTGACAGATATGACATTTGAAATGTTTGGCTTTTTGATGCTGTATAAGTATCTTCTCATCATCAAATTCTCTGTTACAATACCTTTTGTTTTGTTAAAGAAAATTCACGATTATAATTCCATTTTAATTTACATATTGATGTTTTCTTGCATTTACTTGGACAAAACTTCTTTCACTTCTGGCGTGTGTAAGACAGTGTAATTAGGTGATATGTGACAAAAACAGTCACTGTGAAAAGAAATACTGTAATCGAAAGGTGATCATTATATATTTTTTTAAAAGATCTATGAATTGGGAGTTAAAGGAAAATGCCATGGTCTTAACAAGTTAGTGTGAAAATTTAAATGACAGTAAATAAAAGACATCTGTGTTAATGAATGCTAAAAATAGTATACCGTAAGGTAGAATTTGGTCATTGAAGTTGCATGTAACACCAAATAATGGGGATCACCATTTTTCAGAACTCTTCAATGTGAGGAGACAAAAGGCATAATCCATTCTCGGATTATACCTGCAATTAAAACTCTTCCGAAAGAGCCATGACGTTACGGTGTTGGTATCGTCTATTATATCAGCATTGATAAGTTACAATTTTATCATTAAAAATTATGTAAATCGTAAAATAACGTCATATCTTTTGATATTTACAAAATCATTATGACTTCATGTCAAACATTTTATTGCACTAATGAAAAGGGAAAGTGTGAGAAGAATTGTTTTTTTTTTTGTAATTACCGATCAAGACTACACTTGTCAACACATCGACCAGTGACCACAAAAAACACGGGAAAGTACGACAGCATTGGCGACAAAAAAGAAAAGAAAAGCGTGTACGCATAAAACGAGTTAAAAGTGACAGTTATTTAACCTACAGTCAATCATGTAAAACATACGGAATTATACGTAGATACCACCACCCAAAAAAAAAATACCAATAAACTCATTTGTTTTATGAAAATGTAACATGGGCTGGGAATATTAAGAAAAAAATTAGGACGATATACAAATTGTTAACATTGTATTGCAGTTGATCTGATATTAAAACATAACCAAAAGGGCTCGATGTTGGGAAGAGTCAGATACATTATTTATTCAACTAACATGATCCGTCTCCGTGACGTCACATGAGGGGGTGTCATGGCCGCTTACACTACGACAGGAAATTCCATATTTTCATATTTCTAATTGGGTATATTAATGTTAATAAAGGTGTTTTTTGTTTAATAATTAGTTATTTACGAATAAAAAGTTACAATGTATTGAATTATAACAATTGTTCAACTGACTGGAGTTTTCCTTTAAGTAATACAGGTTTTTCTATACATTACATGTATATGGATTTAACAACACAATTATAACTTAAAATGACCAGTGTAAAGAAGATGCCCGGGCCCCTTGTTTGTGTACATGTATATGAATGGATAGTAACATGGCTCCATGGTCAGCATTGATAATATAGATACATGGAGTGAAATTACAATGACTGAGGTTCAGTTTCAGTTATATCATGGTGGTCAAGCTTTATTGGTTGGGAAACCAGAGTTTCCCGAGCCAGAGAAACCCTCTGACCTGTCGGAAGTCACTGACAAACTTTATCACAATATGTTATAAAGTACAACGCTATGTCGTTAGTTATAGTGGTGATAGGTACTGATTGTACAGGTTATGTACATTGTGTAGTTCCAAGTAAATCCCAACTACCATACAATCACGACGGCCCCTCAACTGCACTATAAAATAGAACAAGTATGAAATATACTATTTATTACTAAAAATGTCCTTAGAATAAATGCTTAAGAAAGTAAACAAATAATCAAGTACTGTACTACTTTTTAGAATTTGAGGAAACACAGCTTTAAGAACAGGGTGACTGACACAGGGCGATTCGGGCGAAGAAGTCACCTTGTGGCTGCTCACTTCGCTTTGTACTAGTGCCAAAAGAGAAGTGGAAGTCGCCCTGTAATTTTACCAAGTCGCTTTGCTAATTTTAACTGTTAAAAAACATCGGTATATTTTTACTACAAAATTTCCGTTTTTCAAACCGCCATTGTAAAGGGACGTAATCGAAACAGTTACGAATATAAAAACTGTACTACGGATCCGTAATGTCGGTATCGTTTCATTTCATTTATTTGGGGTTTGATGGCGGCTATCCAAAGGGATTGTTAACTTTGTGGATATGATTAGTTTCTTAATTAATATCAATCAGTGATTAAAGAGAAATAATATACACTCATTAAAATTTGATTAAATAATTAGGCAAAAAAAAAATATATGTGTATTTACTGTCACATGTCAAAAAAATCTAGGGTCGGTCGATCAGGATTATTATTATTTTTTTATAATCTGCAAAACCGGAAATAGTCGTTCCTGGTTCCAGAATCCGATTCTGGTATTTCATTTTCGAAATTTCCGGTAAAATGACTAATTATGCAGTTTTTCTACCTTCTTTACTCTCAATTTCGACAAAAAGCTAGCAGTTGAATAAATAAAACATTGCTGCTGGGAAAAGAACAAAAATGGTTATCCGAATTCTGTGCAAAAATTCATAGGGTCGCTAACAAAAATTAGGGTAGGTCGGATGACCGTAAACACACAAATGTTTTTTTTGGCCATAGCGATTTCACAGCTTGTGGTTTGTTCTTTTTGGCATATATTTATCTTATCTAATGTTTTGTCATTTTATCTATGTGTGACTTGTTTGAAACAATGCTGATGTCGAAATAAATTTTATTATTCAATTTTATTTATTTATTGGACAATAGACTATCATATATGTGCCTTTATCATCTGTGCAAGACAAAACAAAGAATCTGAAAAGGTTTACTTAATACAAACAAACAAAAAACAAATACAAGGACATATGTAAATCAGAGAGATGATATGCTAACAAAATCAAGGAATTAAACAACTACTGAATATACCTTAATGCATAACAAGTACATTATAACATACGAATGCCACGATAATGCCCTGCGAATGTGAAAAGTGGTACAATTAGAGAAATATTTTGACCTCTCTCTGTACTCTCACCACTTCTCTTTTGTCAGCACCTGAAAGAGAAGTCACTTCTGAGTCTTCTCCCTCTGATTTCAAAGTAGTGGGAGCCCTGGACTGACATATGGAATGATTTGCCGCAAGAGTTAGTACAAGCAAAAACAGTAAAGAGCTTTGAAATATTGCTGGATAAATATTGGGAAAACCAGGAGGTGAAATTTGAATGCTAGACACTTCGGCACCTGTGTGAGACATTTCGGCACTTGTGTTTTTTTCTTTGATTTTAGTACAAAACTTCCAATAGCTGTTTTCTACATTTCACAAGATTTACTCGTAACTGAATATGAAAACCCATAATAAATCGTTATTATTTTAACAATTTTTTAATTAGTAATTTTTGGTAATAATGACGGAAATCATTTCGCCCATACTTTTTACCAAAACGCCCCCACTTTTTTCCAAAATAAATCATTATATAAAAAAAATATTTTGTGATTCAAATCCTTGTTCAAATGTTTGATGTCTTCTGGCGATTGGTTTTTGTTCGAATATTTTGTTTTTGTTTTATTATATTTTTAATAATCTATTTATTAAAATTACGTCTACATACGTTAATTTTCTAATATTTTTCTGTCATGGTGTAAACAAAAAAACCACATGGTATATGGCACCTGATAGACAAATTAATTAATTAATTGTTTACTCAAATCATCACAATGTGTCGTTTTATCGTATGTATCGTATATATCCATAGATACACATCATTCTCAACTGAGGACGTATCAACTAAGGCCGGATCATCTCGAAAGCAAACAATCACCAATGCAAACATTTGATCACTGCTTTTGATCTTAATTAAGTTAATAATGGCTTCTTCTAAAGAATATTTAAATAAATTATGTTTTGATTGCATTTAAACGATCATTGATGTTTTTTTTAAATTTTCGTTGATTTTATTTTAAAAAAGGTAATCACGTTTGTTTGAAAGAAAATGCGGTGCCGATTTGACACTTTTTTTCAACGGTACCGAAATGTCTTGGTGCCGAACTGTCTTTTTCAACGGGTGCCGAAATGTCTTGGTGCAGAACTGTCTTTTTCAACGGGTGCCGAACTGTCTTGTTTCCGTGAAATTTGACTATGACTAGTATGATGAAATTAAGGTTAAGACCGGAAGTCAAATAAATAAATTAATAAATAAGTTTTATTTAAAGTCGGCAAGACACAAACAATATAACATAAGCTCGCAATGAGCTTTTGAATCGACATACATTTGTATATAAATATTACATAAAAACATACAATACATTTACATACAGCCACAAGTAGCACATACATGTTCATAAATATCAAGCATGCACAAATAAATTGCAAAGCAGGTAATATATAATGCAATGAAACATAAAAACACAGCAAAGCAAAGCAGAAAATAAAGCACACAAATAAAATAATAATGCAAAGCAAAAAGAATAAAAAGCAGAACAAGAAGAAGTTTATATTAGATATTGAAGAAGAAGATGCGGACATAGTGGTTGAGAGACCAGCGTCCATAGAAGATCCTAAAGTAAAGTACTTGTTATAACCGGAAAGGGAAATGTTTTCACAACTTCGTTTTCGATTTCGTCCACGCGAGGTGAAATATTGTTCTCCATTTCTTAACTTTAAAGAGAAAATTTTCAATCACCAGTATGCCGTTTTAGCAAAATTTCTGATTAAAGCCTTTGTATACACTAGGCATTCATTATCAAAGGATACCAACACCATGGTTTTAACTGCTTCTTCTTTTTCCTTCCCATTTTGTGAGTAACAACGTATCAAATATGGCGTCCCTAAATCAAGGGAGATTACTCTGGGACGGTCTAAAACACGGAAGTCTGAAAACACGGAAGCCCAAAATGGGTACTTGAAAGGTCATATCTTGAAAAGTATTCAACCTAGGATAAAAATCTAAACGGATTCTAAAAGCTATTGTTAAGATCTATCTTTTAAAGGAATAAATAATAAATATTTTATTATTTAGGTACTTAAAAGTTTCTACTTTGATCTCAAATTTCTACTTTGATCTCAAATTTCTCAAAATTCAAAGATCCCGGTCAAAAACCGTTTAGATATTCTTAAAGACAATTTTATACTCTATCAGACGAAATAAAAATCTTTTAATTAAAATATTAGATAAAAGCACAATCTTGACCGGAAGCCTACATTTTCAGAGTTGGCCAGCTGCTAATTTTCAACTTTGATCTCAAATTTCTCGAAATTCACAGACCCCGGTCAAAATCCATTTAAATATTCTTAATGACAATTTCATACTCTATCAGATGATATAAAAATCTTTTTATTGAGATGTTAGATAAAAGCACAATCTTGACCGGAAGCCTACCTTTTCGGAGATATCAAATTTCTCAAAATTCAAAGAATCTGGTCAAAAACCGGTTAGATATTCTTAAAGACAATCTTATACCCTATAAGATGATATATGTTTGATTTCATTAAAATATTGCTGAAAAACACAAACTTAACCGTAAGCCTACCTTTTACTTGAAGCAGATTTGGAGAAAAACGTGTCCAATTAACAAGACAGTTCGGCACCCGTTGAAAAAGACAGTTCGGCACCTAGACAGTTCGGCACCCATTGAAAAAGACAGTTCGGCACCAAGACATTTCGACACCCGTTGAAAAAGACAATTAGGAACCAAGACATTTCGGTACCGTTGAAAAAAAGTGTCAAATCGGCACCGCATTTTCTTTCAAACAAACGTGATTACCTTTTTTAAAATAAAATCAACGAAAATTTAAAAAAAACATCAATGATCGTTTAAATGCAATCAAAACATAATTTATTTAAATATTCTTTAAAAGAAGCCATTATTAACTTAATTAAGATCAAAAGCAGTGATCAAATGTTTACAGCTTGTGTTTGCATTGGTGATTGTTTGCTTTCGAGATGATCCGGCCTTAAAACAATCCGGCCTTAAACAAATGCGGCCTTAGTTGATACGGCCTTGGTTAATGCGGCCTCAGTTAAGAATGATGTGTATCTATGGATATATACGATACATACGATAAAACGACACATTGTGATGATTTGAGTAAATAATTAATTAATTAATTTGTCTATCAGGTGCCATATAGCATGGGTTTTTTTTGCTTACACCATGACAGAAAAATATTAGAAAATTAACGTATGTAGACGTAATTTTAATAAATAGATTATTAAAAATATAATAAAACAAAAACCAATCGCGAGAAGACATTTGAACAAGGATTTGAATCACAAAATATTTTTTTTTATAATGATTTATTTTGGAAAAAAGTGGGGGCGTTTTGGTAAAAAGTATGGGCGAAATGATTTCCGTCATTATTACCAAAAATTACTAATTAAAAAATTGTTAAAATAATAACGATTTATTATGGGTTTTCATATTCAGTTACGAGTAAATCTTGTGAAATCTAGAAAACAGATATCAAAACATCAGAATCAAGGCTATTGGAAGTTTAGTACGTAAAATCAAAGAAAAAAACACAAGTGCCGATGTGTCCGGGTGCCGAACTGTCTTGGTGCCGAAATGTCTTGGTACCGAAATGTCTCACACAGGTGCCGAATTGTCCGGGTGCCGAACTGTTTTGGTGCCGAAATGTCTCACACAGGTGCCGAAGTGTCTAGCATTCCCAATTATCATCCCTGATTTGATTAAATAATTTAATCATTCAATTAATTATAGCTAAGATATTTATTCAATTAAACCATACATTATGAAAAGGTCAATAAGAATTAAGAAACAAGAAAAATAAAACAACCCTCACTCTTTTTCATCCGGGCCTGGTACCGGTGTTACATACTCATTTTTCCCCCTACTCAATTCCCCCCCCCCCCCCCCGGAAAAATAAGTATATACTAGTTTTTCCCCCGGAAAGATCAGTATATACTCATCTTTCCCCCTGATTTTTAGGGGGGAAATCTGAGTATATACTGAAGTTTCCCCCTCATACTCAATTCTCCCCCTTTACACTGATAGACTATACAAGGGCAATAACTCCTATAAGGGGGTCGTCCCTCTGGAGACTTTTGTAGAGCTTTTGATGCTGAAGAAGGAAGATCACCTCTATTTTTCTCTATCTGTAATACTTTTTGAAATATTAGCCAATGACTGCAGTTTGACCCCTATGTTCTATTTTTAGCCATGGCGGCCATATTTGTTCATCGACGGATATATAATTCTCAAACTATAGTCTACACACCCTAAGGATCATTCATACCAAGTTTGGTTAAATTATGTTGAGTGGTTCTCAAGAAGAATATCAAAATGTAAAAAGTTAACGGACAGACGACGGACGGACGGAAGGACGACGAACGCAATGTGATGGCAAAAGCTCACCCTGACTTTTAGTCAGGTGAGCTAAAAAGGGGGGTTCCAGTCTAATCTTTGCCGAATTTCACGGATTTTTCAAATTTTGCCGAGCAAAAGGAGGGGGGTTCCGACCACCGGAACCCCCCTGGATCCGCCAATGGTTATCTGTTAATTTATTCTTAAGAATTTTAACTGTTTACACTACACCGAGACACAACATAATTAGCTTTAAACTAAACAAACTATTTTGTGGTAGCTTGTTTGTTTGTAATCGATCATTTTAAATAAAGATCAGTAACTATAGAATGGCAGTGTCCATCAATGACGCATAACTATGAATGATACAATTATTAGTGTGGATTTGTTTTACGGAACATAATTATACCAATTTATCATATTATGTTCATTTCAAATGATGAACTAAACGGTAACAGTATTCTCTAAATTAAATTACTACTATGAGGGGGGGAGGACCCTTTTCAGGACTCCGGGATGGTGTTTTTATAAGCTCGAGAATTCGGGATTGACCATTTCGGGATTCGGGATTGAAATTTTATTATATTCGGGACTTCTGGATTTCAAGTTTTTTTAGTTCGGGACTAAGGGGATTTCAAGTTTTTTAGTTCGGGGTTTCGGGGTCAGACCCCCTCCTAGCCCCCTCTACTATATCAGCACAACTATTTTTTGCTTCGTTTCATGATCAAATTATTATAAAATTGAGCCATCTTGATAAATGCGTTTGCCTCCATCTTTTTTTATTGATCTACCGAAAGTGGTAGCACTATAATACCATATTCACACGTATTCCGGATTGAAATCGAATCATTAAATCGAATTTAAATCCGTTATAATTGTCGTATCGGATTTGAAATCAGTTAGCGTTCGCATATGGTCAACCAATGCGTAATTGTTCGTCTGCATTGAATTTATCTGTGGTTTGCATATTGACTAGAAATTGTACTGAGGGATCTGGTGTTTGCTTAGATCGGATGAGGAATTGTTTCCGATTCGTCAACATATGGTCATCAGGAGACATTGGAAACATTGTTAGTTTTTCAATAATCTTTTTTCAAGAACCACTGAAGCGATGGTATGGAAACGTGATTTGTATGTTCATTTTAAGGTGCGTGACAGGTCTTGTTACTTTTTGAGCCCATCGGAAATTCAAAATCGTTGCCAGCGGAGGTCAAAGTTTGCTTTGAAACCATATGTAAAGCAACATTTTCATGGTCTACTTGAAAAACACTGAACAGAATTTAACCACACTTGGCAGAGGTGTTCACTATTATGTCCTACGCAAGTGTTGTTACTTTCATGCCGATTTGTTAAAAAAATGAATAAAAGAAGAATGTGTCCGAGGACACGGAGTTCTCCGCTTTCAGCTAAGTGGGCCTAACTTCCAAGCCGTATATGGGATCTGGCTGAAATTGAACTTGACCTGCATATTATGGTTGTAAACATTGTCTTGAAATTTCAGAGTCCTTTACAGGTGATAATGGTTTTTAATGCCGATCGGAAATTCAAAATGGTCGACAGCGAAGGTCAAAATTGCTTTGAAAACCTATGAATTACATTTTCGTAATATCCTTGAGAACCACTGAACATAATTTAACCAATTTAACTTTGAGGGTGTTCACTATGAGGTACTACACAAGTGTTGTTTCTTTGGTGCAGATTGATAGGAGACTTTGAACATTCTGATTGATCGATTTTCAAGAACCACTGAAGGCATTGTCGGGGAAATTTATTAAAGTAGTCGTCCTCCTCACTACCTTTCTCACCTTTCCTCTCCATCCTCTTCCTCACTGCCTCTCTCTCTCCTTCCTCGCCCTCATTCCTCTCCATCCTCCTCCTCACTACCTCTCTCCCTCCTTCCTCTGTCATCCTCCTCACTACCGCTCTCCTTCCTTCCTCTCAACTTCTCTCCTTGCTTCCTCTCCCTCATTCCTATCCATCCTTCTCACTACCTCTCTCCCTCCTTCCTCTCAGTCATCCTCACCACCTCTCCATCCTTCATTCCTTTCAATCCGCCACCTCATTACCTCTTCTCTTTCCTGTAATATTATCATCCACCTCATTACCTCTGTCTTTCTTCCGTCTCCATCCTCCTTATTAACTCTTCCTAATTACCTTCTCCGTATGCTTTTCTCCTCCGTCCTCCTCATCATCATCCTTATTACCTCCTCCTCACTACTTCTCTCCTTCTCGTTTACCTTTGTCACTTCGTCCTTTCTATCCTCTTCCTTCAAATCTCCCCTTCACTACCTGTTTCACTACTTCCTCATCATTATCCTCCTCACTATCTCCATCCTTTTCCATATTGACTCCCTCCCTAATTCCTCCCCGTCATCCTCCCTATTTTATACCTCTATCTCTCCTTCCTCTCCATCATCTTTTTACCATTCTCCCTCCGTCCTCTCTATCCTTCTCTTTATATTCCTTCCTTCCTGCCCTCTTCCTCATATCTGTCAGCTGTGCCTTCAAGCACTTAGCAAACTTGAGTTTTTCTCACTTGCACTAAGGAAGATCGCTTTATCACTCAAAAGTGTTTTCCCATCCTTTCCTCCTACTTCCTTATCCCTTCTCACTCCATGTTCATGCTTGCCTTAGTTATTACTATCATCATTGTTGATACACTCTTTCGTCCACATTTAACTATTATGTCTTCTACCATATACATGTATATAAGTGTACACAAGAAAAACCCTATTAAAATAGGAGAGGGGAAAAACTAGTATGGGGGGGAAAATGAGTATGTGTTAACACATACTTGGTTTTCCGGGGGGAAATTCAGTATATACTCATTTTTCCGGGGGGGGGGGGGGGGGGAATCTCAGTATATACTCATTTTTCCGGGGGAAAAACTCAGTATATACTCATTTTTTCGGGGAGAAAAATGAGTATGGGGGAAAAATGAGTATGTAACACCGGTCGAACTTCTTATCTCTAAAGCATCCACTTCATTTAGTGTCTGGTTAATCCAGTCAGTTTTGTATTTATACTGTTTTTGCCAGACGATGATAAAGTTTCAGGGGCGGATCCAGGATTTCAAATTAGGGGGGGCGCACTTAAAAAAATTGCGCCGAGCGGTGGGAGGCGCGAAAATTGTTGAGGTATTTCGTGTGAAAAATCACGATTTTACGTCAAAAAATCATATTTTTTCCAATTTTAGGGGGGCGGGGGGCGCTGCGCGCCCCCTGGATTCGCCCCTGAGTTTGTTATTATGACTGTGCTTTCTTTAGCTGTAATAATTATTAATGCTTGAAATCGTTTTGCTCCATTGTCATGGGAAACTTTAAGTTCGCGTATAGAAATGTTAATGGCATTCTGTGTAATAAATTTAAATACTCCATTTATTACCCGAAGTTTAATTTATTTTTTTGTAGAATATCCGGATCAAAAGCGTACATTACCTGTTCTAAAAACCATGAAATCACGTGGTATGACAACACCTGCTCTATTACAATGTATTTTATGTTATTTTATTGTTAACACCGAGCTTTCTGACATTGAAAAACTACAAAAGTGTATACTTGATTGGTTTTTATTCTGCAATCATGAAACCATACTATAGGTGTAATATATTATAAAGCATTATTCACCCCCGGTTTTTAGTGGGGTTCGTGTTACTCTATCTTTAGTTTTATGTGTATTTTTTGTAGATCGTTACGTCTGTCCTTTTGTCTGTTCTTCTTCGATATACGCCGTATTCTGATTACCCTCTGATATCTTCAAACTCTTTCTGGAATAATCTTCGGCAGGTACGCTCAAAATCGAAATTTGAACCACCGTCTTCACAACATCGGAATTATTAGTATTATTTTGTTTGAACCACAACCAGCTGATGTTCATCAACCATGCACAAACTGATGTTCAAACAACGATATACGGATTCTGATTACCCCCCTTTCATCCCTTTGATATCTTCAAAATCTTTTTATTATGTTCTGATCAGCTACTTCCAAAGTAGAGGTTCCAAACTTAATGTGAGACAATATTTTTCTACATTTTAAATCTTGGATGTTTTGTTACAAACATCTTTTATTAAAATCAACCCATCCTTTCACAAATAAAAAGTACAGAAACAAATTAAAGTTCACCAGATGTTTTAGAGACAAAGCATGTAACAAACTTAGCCTCAATAGCTTTTAAGCAAAGAAACAGAATAAGCAAAGAATATTATAGGTAAATACCACATCCTATAACTCATGGATTATCAAGTAAATTTAAGAGTTTATGCAGACGTAAAATGGATTAAAAAAAATGTTTACCTGTTTGCATCTTAAAAAGCGGATTTTGTTGAAAAACGTGTGAATGCAGAAACGGACGTAAAAGTGGTAAATTGGAAGAATATTTGCTAAAAGAAACCAGCTTTAATAATAGACAACTTCTCACAAAATTTCGCATAAGCGATCATAGTTTAAAAATAGAAATAGGTAGATACAGAAATATTCCGAAGGAACAAAGGTTATGTGATAACTGTAAAGTAACTGACAATGAGCATCATTTCTTTCTACACTGTAATTCGAACAAAATATTAAGAGATAATTGAATCGAGGCCTTTCATAAAGTAATCCCTAGTTTTAAAACAGAACATCCTAATATACAAATTCAGCATATTCCAAATCCTCAATTTGAGCTTTTGCCAACGGTTTGCGACTTTATAAAGCAGTCATTGGAATTGCGAAAATAGGTCCACATCGGTCAAAGTTCTAATCTGAATTTCAGTAGTGGATTATTATCGAAAAACACGCACTTTTCTGTTATTACGCAATTAAAAGACAAATATCAACCAAACTGATTGGAGAAAACATGTTTTGCATGAAGGCACATCAGCTTTCTATAGTTTTACCATCTAAATCCAGATTGGTCCAATTGCGAATGTATACTAGCTACACGAAGACCTGTTTTTTCCTTGGTGTTACGTGTTATTTTTTCCAGAATGACTTACTTTTGGTCATTTGTACTATTTAGATGTTATGATTTTATTCGATCTTTATATTATTTTTGAACTATTCCGGCCTAAGACTCTAATAGCACAACATTATTTTTGCTTAATATATATTGAAATTTAAAAAGAAAATTAGCAAAAACCTGCTGTTATAGATTTTCATGTCTGTGGTGTTACCCTTCCTATTAAGGCTGGTAAGAGTTATCTGTCTTGTCATATTTGAAGCAAAAATAGTTTCTCCCTTTGCTTATTTCCTGTTTCATGACATGTGCAGACGACAAAAACAAAAGTGATCCATAAACTAATATAGAGCCGAAAAGGTAGGTGCGATTGGTATAGTATATAAATTTTATGTCTGTGGTGTACTTCTCACTACTTCTTTTTGTTAGAATTGAACATAATGTAAAAATATACAATACATTACATTAGGTATTCTTCACAGGATATACATAACATATAAAATATAGTCGGGGAGATATTATTTTCCTTTTATCCTGAAAATACTTACCTGTTTTCTGTGGTGTTACTGTCAATGGTGTTACCATAAAGATTGTGTAACACCACAGACATTTAGCATTACAATTGTGAATAAACACATTATTCCATAAACAGTAATATACAGAACAAAATATTGCTCTTTAACCTATGCAGAAAAATTGTTCAAACATCGTCATTTACGTGTAAGATATAGTTTAACAAGCTGATGGGAGTATACTTTTTAGACCTGGTAACACCAGGGACATATCTTCATAACACCATGGACATATCTTCATAACACCATGGACAAAACTGATATTGCTCATGCATCAACCCAATATGTTGAAAAACTGAATATTGTACTGAAAACATTAAGAAAACAACAAATATAGGTTGATAGTTGTATTATACTGATCTTCTGGGATTTAAATGTTATTGTTCTTTTGTTTCGTCTTCCGACACTTATTGTACCAGTGATAATTATTGCTTGGATAAAGTTCACCAGTTCCGTATGGTTATTCGATAACTGCGGAACGGTCGCTCGGGGAACAGCTAGGCCGGGAACGAGGGAGACTCCTGCTTCGTTGAAGGCAGGGTTTGAAGCTAAGGAAATATTTTAGGGGCCAAGTGGGCCCCCACCAAATTAATTTTGGTAGCCCACACAACTTGTTAGGGGCCCATCAGGCGCGCATAGCTCGCCTGACACCTCGCTTGCAAGGTGCCCTACGGCGGGGGGTCCGCTGAAGCCCCCCGGAAGCCATGGGATAAATGGTGTAAAATCCTGTATTCTGGCCATTTCCTGGCAGCAAAATTGGCCATTCAGAAACTATCATTTAATACAGAAGATAACAAATTTCCAAAACATTTTCCTCAAAATAAAATTATTTTACATGCACCAATACACTGACTTCAGAAATTTATAGTTAAAGTCAAATTTCGGGGCGATTTAGAGCTTGACATATGGTGGGGATGTTTGTAGCTTGTACATCCTGTAGTAAATGAATTTTCATTTTTTTTTGTTCTTTGCAATATGTATGTTGTGATATGTATCGACTTTAAATAAAACTTTATTTATTTATTTTATTTATTTATTAACAAACCATGCCGGTTTCACTTTCAGTAACAACTAACCATGGACGGTTTTGTTTCCATTCCTTTAAAAATTGTCTAGAGCGTTTGGACTTTTCGTAATCTCTAAAATATTGTGTTCTCTGTTCAGTTTGCCTTTTAAGAGGCCCAGAGTTCCCCAAAAAGAACTGACCTAAATCGTCTTGGCGAAACATTTCGCCAACCGGATATTTTGAACGAACATGTAAAATTAAAAATCAAAATCGGAAAAAGCGTACTATAAAATTCCGTATTATTATGACTCAACAGAAAACGGCATGGTTTGTGCAATATAAAGACAACAGAGAAATCATCGTTGTTAAAAGAATTATTTGTTACCTAAATCCCTTTACAACAACAACTAACTTCTTTATTTCAATCCTTAAATGACGCAAAATTAATGCAAAAATTGATACGGAGGTGTTAAATAGAACAGCCGTAGATCTCCTTAACTGGAGATAGATAAGATTCGCATACATCAAAATAAGCTGGTTCCCGGGCTACTACACTTCGTTACTTAGTTCATAAAGCGAAACGTAATATAAGCGGATATCAGTTTAATATCAAAACAAAACATCGGGGCTTAAAATCGATCGATGGAAATTTCAATATTTTTCGGATTTCGATCTTGGTGAAAAGGAATTATTACATATAGAT
The DNA here is from genome assembly GCA_963680875.1 of Bathymodiolus brooksi. Classification (NCBI taxonomy): domain Eukaryota; kingdom Metazoa; phylum Mollusca; class Bivalvia; order Mytilida; family Modiolidae; genus Bathymodiolus; species Bathymodiolus brooksi. Next base: position 11,611,608 of record OY804579.1, on the reverse strand, counting down.
TTACACTATTTTATTTTTTCTAATTTTCACTCGCCAAGTGGACGACTACGATGAGATTGTTAAGGGCCCACACTGAAATTTACTCGCCATTGGCGAGTGGGCGACCGCTAATTTCAAACCCTGGAAGGCTTGAAAGAAAAGAAATTGGAACCGCACTTTTATTATACAGATAAAATTCAATATCAAATACAATACAAAAACAATTTACAAAATACATAATTTCAATAATTCTGTTTCTAAAAATAAATCAAAGTAACATTTCAAATAGACATTTATTATTCTAAATAAATTATGAAATAAATCTGAGCATTTCTTTTTCCATTTAACTCCTTAAATTACAATTAACAAGTAACAAGTTCCTTTTTATTATTTTTTTCTACATACTAAAATATACCAATAACAACATCTATACTAAATATTATAACATAGCATTAAATATTTATTTAAATAAAATTGTGCGTAAAAATGAATTATCAATGTTTTTTTTTTTTTTATTTATCTTTTGGCGTTAACTTGAATTAAAAATAATTATTGAAAATAATTGAAAAGAAATAATATAAGTAATTTCCGAAATAGAAAATGAAAATGTTTTAAATTATTTTCTCACCATGAAAGAAAAGAAATTGGAACCGCACTGGGCTTTCCAACAATTCTTCCTTTTTATATTAGACGAGGGGTAAAGTCGGTCATCTTGCTAAGTTAATATGACCTAATTATTTTGATTAAGTAATATTCTATTTCAACAATTCTGATATAACATTGTTTTTCTAGGTCACCTCCTACGTCAAGAAAATGTTGATTATTTTATTCTGGAAATAAAACTATACCCGAGTCCATATTTTTCACATAGAATAAACACTTGAACATTTGATCAAGTATTTCATATTAATTATGAATCGAACGAAATTGTGCCAACCTCTTGTACCACTCTTTGAACTATGATTTTATGAGAAGTAAAGAAGTTTGAACCAAAATAAATTTCTAGTTATGCAAGATTTTCTCTGCCAAATGTTTATTTTCATATGTCAATTAGGTCAGTGGTATTGATCTTTAACATTGGACTTCTAGAACAACAACTCAGTATTATATTTGCACTTTTAAAATTGATGAAAATTAATGCTATGATAGTTGTGTTTTTCTTCTTGAATTAAATGTTTTAGGGACATGAAGATGTCCCTGGTGTTACTTTTGTCATCTGTGGTGTTACCTCTTGTCAATGATGTTACCTCATGTAAATTGTTTCATAAAAAGGATAAATGACATAATTGAAGTAAATTATATTATAGTTGAATAAAGTTGACTTTATTAACTATGTATAAGTCATCTTTTCTTTATATAAAGTGAAACAAAATACAATTATGAAAACTTGTTTGTTTCATAATGCAGCTTAAATGGAATTCCACAACTACATATGCAAATATTGTGAAAAAAACTAGTGCTCCAAAGAAAATATCCTACATTATGCATAATTTCCCTGTATATTATGTATGTAACCACTTTTTACATAAAAATTATTTTTCATTTTCCTAAAAAGAATAATTTTATGTTGGTAACACCACGGAATGAAAGGTATTAGGGGGTGCTACATATATCTAGAAAAAAAAAAATTCATGGTGATTTTCCCGACTGCATATTATGTAAATATGTCATTGTAATGTAGGAAAAAATAATAGGCTAAAGCAAAACGGGAACGAAAATATTTGATGTCACCTTTTGTATTTTTTCTTTTGGCCATTGCGTTGTCTGTTCTTCTTCGATATACAGATTCTGATTACCCCTTTGGTATCTTCAAACTCCTCTTACATATGAAAATCCATCGCAACCAAATAATTAACATATCTGTCTTTTTTCATCCCATATCGGATGGTGGTTTGTTCCATCTTTTCTAACTATATCTATAGGCCTTTTCATGGGCTTGACAGGTGGTGAAGAAACCAGGGTTCTGTCAATTTACACTTTTATTTCCACTAATCCATCTGCTATTTCACTTGCAAAAGCACATAACTTCATTGGTTTTTTCTGAAGCCATGCATAGTGCCATTTGTAATATGCAGGTTTTTTTTTACTGTGTGTATTTTTGATTAAGCATTTGGATGAAATAACAAATGGGAGGTTTGGGCGCCATTGAAACCGGTTTAACTCTATACTACCACTTCACTTTTGTGAGAAGTGCCTGTACCACGTCAGGTTGTCTCCACTTTATGTGTATACCTTTATGTCTGATGTGTTTAGTGGGTGGGTAGATTCGTAGTGGTTATGGTGTCAGTGTGCTTGGATTGTCTGGTGTTTAATGTGGAGTAACTACTGTTATCTGCCTTTTTTTAATTTCTATTTTCTAAATTATTTCCCTTTGATATTTTCGTAATTACCAATGTAGCATATTTGATACATTCTACTTTAATTATCAATTCCTTGAATTCAGAAACAAATTCATCTGTTATTTTATGATTAAATTTAATATTTTATGAAAACATTATCTAAAGAACCATATTCTGAATCTGTTATTATCTGTATGATCATATAATTTTATTTTCCCATCAGTGATATTTTTACCACTCATATTTTATGGAGGTTGACATTTTCGAGAGAAAAAGAGATAACCACAAAATGTTATGATGACTATATTTCTATATCTAATAATAACTTTACAATTTAGCAGACATTCAACACTGGGAAAAAACACAAAACAAACATTTATTTTACTGTTGGTACCCCGAAGAAGTTCATGTAGCAAATATGCTACGCGGGGCACTAGAGTGTTAAAAGTAATACATTATTTATGCATTTTTATCACAACGAAACGATTTACTATTTCGGGTTTTAATAGCCAGACTTTGATATGTTTATATGTTAAAATAATATGAAAGGCAAATATCGTGGAATTTTTGGATTAAATATGTTCACTTAATATGTCACTTAATTTTAACTAAAATCAACTGCATAACATTAAAAATCCGCTCAAAAGCAGATTTTAAGAGCAAATCGCAAAATATTTGACAGCAGATAATTCTGTTTTCCTGTACAGTAATGCAAATGATATGCGCGCGACTCTTTCGGGGAGATTATCGCTCATGCACACTGTTCAGTTGATGAAAAAAATGTCGAATGCAAGTAAAAATATATTCCGTGTGTACCACATAAGAATAATTGCACCCAAAAAAATGGTTCACACGACACGAAACAGACAGATTCCTCAATAATCATTGTCAGGAATGTGTGCGTGCTTACCTCAGCATCCATAATTGTTTATCTTTTCGTCACAAGGTCATGATCGGCAATCATCGGAACAAAACAACCGAAAGGCAATCAGTCTCCACAACAATGGCGAGGACGATAAACATGCACACGGATTTGCAGATTTCTAATTGTTGGGAACATATTTCGACTTGAAACATGTATGAGTAGCTTAGTAAAGGTACCGCCGTATTCCAAATTTAATTTTCAGGGAAACAATTTCTTCACCCAAAACTGGTGTAATATTACTTTAATTGAAAATATTAGAAATACAACTTAATCCGAATATCTAGTATATGGACATATAACAATCGTGTTGTATGCAGCTTAAATATGTCAAATGATGAGAGAACATATTAGGACAGTAGGTCAATGTATGCAGCTTAAATATGTCAAATGATGAGAGAACATATTAGGACAGTAGGTCAATGGGACATATCAATGTCAAACAAATACACAAACTTTTATGTCAATATCATTTCTTGTTTCGTTATTTCTGCAGTCTAATTAAAATCATACCCCAGACTGGTTTTAAATGTATTGTTTGTATTGTCAATATTCAACACTTCTGGTTCGTAATAAATGTTATATACCGGAACCTTGTTTCTGTGTTTACAGAGCCTGTTCCCCACCCAAAGCCTCTGGGTCAATTGTCAAAGTCTGACTGGGATTAATTTAATATAAATGTTTTCTTTCTCATTTTTGCTGCAGCTGACTCATGTTAAATTTGAACTAATGAACTTTTATCCAGACATAAAATGTATCACTTTAACAGTTGTGTAGTGTATGTTTTTTTTTAATGTTTATACACTGATTTTGTTGGAAGTACCAATAAAATAAATATAAGTTTAATTTCATCAACATTTACAGATTTATTCCTGCGAGTGGTTGTGTAGGTATGAGCACCAGTGCACAGCTTTGCCCGGGGGGCTATGATGCTGTTATGACGGCCCTGTATAGAGGCAGAACTGATCTATACGACAAATGTGAAATAGAACCATTACTGAACATCAAAGACAAAATAATACAAATGTGCCGTCTCCATGACAACGTTTTGGAGAAATTAGACATATGTTTTATTGTTTCTTCTGTCATGAGTGCATGGAAGTGAATCTGTTTGCTTTTGTTTTATATCGCTTGTTGGTATCTTTATTGTCGTTGGAGAATCAATGCATTATCAAGAGGGTAATGTTGGGATCCCGTCAGCTGGTTTAAACCCGCCACATTTGTTGTGTCTGTCCCTGCGTCAGATGTCGTGGTCCTTTTTATATTCATTTATCTGATGTGAGAGATGATTGTTCGTTTTGTTGGTCTTGGCGAAATTGTTGACCATTACTATTATTACTAAGGTTTGCTTTTCATAATGTAGATAGCAAATAAATTTGACAAAATACGAAGCCAGTTAATGTGTAAGTTGAAGTTTTATGAAAATCCTTCAATGAATCAAGTAAAGTGAGATTCTACGGTTTTCATTGGTTTTGGTGCTGTAATTTTGAAAACGATCGATCAGCTGATTGTTATTAAAGCCTAAAACAACCTACTTTACAAATCTCTTTATCACTGATGGTTTGTTATGCATAGTACTTTGGACATCTAATACACATGTAATATATGCTTGTTTAAAACATTATCATTTTTTGGGGTCATTTACTCAAATCTTACGACATTCCGTGTGGTATCATGCCAGGAGTCGGGCAAATTTTCAAACAATCAACCACCCTACTAGCCAAATTACGTTGTCAAAACGTTGTGACAACGTAACTTTTTCGTTGTTACAACGTAATAATTTTACGTTTTAACTACGCCGATTTGTAGACTCCCCTAGACGTAAATATCACGTTGTGGTACTACGTAGTAAAAGACCATTCTACAACCAAACGACAACCATGACCATGTAAGGACGTTTACACAACGTAACCACCAACCATCACAAGACCTTTATACGAGGTAATTACAACTAATTAAGGACGTTTACACAACGTAACTACCAACCATCATAAGACCTTTATACGAGGTAATTACAACCACCAAAGGACCTTTACATGACGTAATTACAACCACATAGGGACCTTTCGACAACGTAACTACAACCACCTAGGGACCTTTACACAACGCAACTACGACCACCTAGGGATCTTTACACAACGTAACTACGACCACCTAGGGATCTTTACACAACGTAACTACGACCACCTAGGGATCTTTACACAATGTAACTACGACCACCTAGGGATCTTTACACAATGTAACTACGACCACCTAGGGATCTTTACACAATGTAACTACGACGACCGAAAGACCTTTAGACGACGCAACTACAACCATCTCTTTATAGTTATACAACTACAATATACAACCCTAAAAGGACTTTTATAGCCAAATTACGTTGTCAAAGCATTGTGACAACCTAATTTGGATAGTAGGGTAACTATAATCACATTAAGACCGTTACACCATGCAACTACCAACTACATTATTATTTGTGTATTTAAGGACCTTTTGTGATGTTCTTATTTCCATCCCATGTTCTTAATTTTTTTGAGTTAACTAATAAAATACAAAGTTCTAAACATTTATTAATCCAAATTATTGCAACTTTTACAGATGATGAAACACTCTTTCTACTCTCAGACTCCTCCCATCATAATCTATTTTAAAGATGCCAAAATGTTTAAATGTAATTATTATACAAATATAAATATGTCCGGTAATAATAAATATATCAGATTAAAAAACATGTATAATAAATGTACTAAAAATCTTTATCTTGTGAATGTTGCATTTGACAAAATTTTAGATGTATGAATAGGTACACATCCAGTGGAGGACATACATTTTAAGCTCCCTGAACTATTATGTGGGCCCTTTTGTAGCCAGCAAGAATAACCAACAAGGTCAAAAGGGCCATGAACAGGGTGTTGAGGTGGAGTCCTTGACAATGGGCCAAACATTGATCCCTTTCCCACCAGTAAAGAGGTCTGGGTAACGGAAGGTATCTTCTTCAATGGTGTTGTTCCATGGGAGATCCTGATAATTGTTTTTTTTAAATTTAACCACTATATCTCAGATTTTTATTAAAATTGCTGTACTGGGTTATAAGCATTTTATGCTAGAAAACAGAAATATCTCAATAAATATGGGAACTGAAGCACTAGTTGCTGGCTAAGGAAACAGCAGAAATACATGTATACATATAAAAATATCACCCTGCTTAGGCCTGCTAACTATGGACCAAACTTATAAGAACAACTTGACTTATACATCTATTCTTTAGTTTAACATTAAACACAAAAATAATAATAATAGAAAATTACCAAAAACGAAGAAAAATTTGTAGGAACCAAGATCACACCACCCAACATCAATACACAGAAAAAAGAATTTGTTCATTCTTTAAATTACTAGAGATGAAGGTCATTAGAGGAGGATCGTTAGGATAAAGAGGTGATAGTCTTGATTTTTGGTGTTTGAATGCACAAGCCAGAGGAGTGCAGCCTGAATTAAGAATTCATATGTCTGTTTGTGGTTCTGATTGGTTCTAACATAAGGACTGAGCTGTCAAACTATTAAGCTGTGCACCAACGAAGGATTTGAGGATCCAACTGCCAAAATGTAGGCTATGAATAGATTCTGGCTAAGTCAAGGAGCCCATACAGCTTGGGATTCAAGTTTGGAAATTTTACTAATTACAGGGGCATTTTGAGGCCATATGAAATTGGAATTGGAGCATATTCTAAGGTCAATATTAAGTACTTTAACCCATTGACTTATGATTCTATTACTAAAATAGCCTTATTTTAATAACAAAGACTTAAAAAAACTCCATTAATTTTGTTGAAAAGTTAGTTCATTAAAAAAGTTGTTTCCAGGATATAAGGGGCCCTGAAGCATAAGCTTCATAGTAAGATCTACCAGTGTACACATCCCAATCCTGAAAAAGCTGTAACCCCAAAATATTCTTGTTAATTGTATATAAAAATATAACAAAGAACAATAATCTTTTAAGCTTAGCAATTCAAAATAAAAATATAAAAACCAATATATCACATCCCCTACACAGTACAGAGAAAAAAATATAACCCTAATTTTTCTTTCTTTCTTAAAGAAATAAAAGAACTGTCTAGCGCATTAATGCACGATGTATCCCCCGCACTTGCATAATATTTAGTTTTATATATTTATAGAAAGCAGCCTTGCAGTCTTAATGTATAACATACTTTCTTGAAGGATGGAGTAAATTGCAGCATGACCTGAATAATATACAGGAAGTACTCCACTTTGAACACTGTAAACCTCTGATGTAAATATAGATTTTCTCCCAAAACCCTTGCTTCAAATATTTCCATGTAAGAACCCATCCAAGATAATGATAATTACAAGCCACATGCAAAAAAGTATTCAAATCAATCCATGTTTACTAAAGTTATCGCATAAACAAGACACAATTCTCAAAATTGGTGATTTTTCAACCAAAAACTATGATTTCCCCCCAAAACCCTTGCTTCAAATATTACCATGTAAGAACCCATCCAAGATAATGATAATTACAAGCCACATGCAAAAAATTATTCAAATCCATCCATGTTTACTAAGTTATCGCATAAACAAGAAAGTGTGACGGCGGACAGTGGCTATTTCTATATCCCCCACCGCTATCGCGGGGAGATGAAAATATATATTATTAAATATGGGGGCAGTCGTGATTGTATGGTTGTGGGATTTATAACTACCTATGCAATCAGTGCACATCACCACTAATGTTGTGAGTTCGAATCCGCTTAGACGAGGTGTACTTGATACAACATTATGTGATAAAGTTTGTCAGTGACTTGCGGCAGGTCAGTGATTTTCTCTGGGTACTCCGGTTTTTCAACCAATAAAACTGACCGCCATGATATAAATTAAATATCGTCGAAAGTGGTGTTAAACACTATATGGCATAACCCTAACTCTATCTATTAATTATCCGTTTAACATGATAAATCCAATAAGAAAAACATGAAACTTGTATAAATACACACAATCATATAAATCTGAAAACAAATCAAATACATTTGTACTTTAAATGTTAAATTTCAATTTATATACTGGCATACAAATCATGATTCTCATTCAACCAATCAATTTTCATTCACCATTATATTATATCATACTATCCGGGGTACTCCGGTTTCCTCTACCTGTCTACCATTATAAACATAACCTTATAATTAACTCTAACCCACATTATCTCAACCATACTGATACTGATATAAATCACAAAACTATAAACTATAAAGTTTTTTTTCTCCATCAAGCATCTGGAAAGCTCCCCTCATTGGTGGATTGGTTCTGAAAAAAATAATATGATATTAATATTTTCAGCTAAATCGAACAACTTTAGGGGTGAAAGTATTTTTAGTAACTATTTTGATCATGATCAGAAGCTTGAAATTATTATATTTAGGAGATCATAACTGTATTGTATTTTAAGCTTTGTGGATGTAAATCGTCGGTTTTACGGTCGCAAAATGTGTTTACCTAGCGACGCATAGCGTAGTTAGGTAAACAGATATTTGCGACTGTAAGTGAAGACACATTGTAAAACCTATAATTAATTGATTATAACTCGGAAATATATTGCATGGATATATATTACAGAGCTAAAGAAAGAAATCCAAAAACAGTGACCAAACATATAGTTATGTTAAATTTTATTGATAGGACAAATCTAGAAAAGATACATCTCCATTTATGTAAAAAAAAAAACACCATGGGGAAAAGAGGAGAATTAGAAGAGAAATAGTACAAAAAAAGTGCAGTTCAAACATTTAGATCTATTGCAAGACTACAATATTATCAAAATTAAAATCTAATTTTATAAGAAGCATTACAGTATGTAAAACATTAGACTCGGAAAGGAACTTACACTTAATATGCAACAAACTAAATATCTCTATATTAAAAATTGATTTAAGACAGCACTTATCTTGCAGTTTTTGATATTTGTTGTTGATATAAACATATCATGTAAAATGTTTTTCATGATCTCATTTCATTAACGAGAAATTAAGAAAATTACAAAAGCACATATAAGCAATCAGTGGGGAGGAAATTTATATCCATCAATCAGTGGTGTGATCTAATTAAATAGCAATTAAGCTGCATAATCACCCATGCCCAGTACTTCTCTACTGACCAATATTACAAAAAAAATGTATCTTCATTTATTATACTTTTATTATTTCTACACTTAATATAGAAAACTTTAAAAAGAAAAGAACCAAAAAATAAGTCCATGTTACAAAGCTCTGACAAAGGATCATATTTAATATAATTATTTACTCTTGGGAATGTTAGGCATTTTTTCTGCAGTTTTTTTTTTACATAACTATATTCCTTATTAATTGATTTCTCAAAATTTCATTACAGGTACTGTAGTTAATTTGTTTTTGAGGTGGGATCTCTATCAGATACATTTTTTGTAGGTTGACCTTTTTAAAATTTGTTTATTTTGATTTTATAGTCAACTGTAACTCATGATATCTAACATACATGTAAATCTCTTCTTAAGAAATGTTCTGTATTTGAAGTAGATTGTGTACATGTAATTAAATGTAACAAGTTCATCTAAAGAACCCTTTGTTTCTGTAATAGCCACACACTGTAAATATGGGAGGAGCTCTATTGGTATAAGTGTATGCATGTACAAATAATGTATCATTAACTTACTTTCATTAGTTTTATATATATCAATATGTCCTTTGTGCATGAAATCTAATTTCTGGTTCATCATGGTAGCTTTCGTGATCCGATAGAGCTTAATCCCTATAAAATTGCCTCAGGACTAGATTATTTGATAGTAAATTATAATGTTGATGTCTGGCTAGAAGAACATGAAATTGATTACCTCTGATTACATGATGGTGAAATTTGCTGTTGTCTAGCTATAGCTATGTGTTGATCGGTCTGACATTACAGGACATGAAGCAGGTGACATCTGTGGTTTCCAATATTACAGGGGGGCAGGAATTATTTCGACTGGTTTGCTATGTTGAAAAGTCACATGGTCATGATCAGTTACATTTGTACATGTATGTGCCTATAACAGCTTATAACCTCAAATCCAATTGTACTTGTTTACCACTTTTACAGAAATGAACCAGCTCTGAAATTATAAAGAAGAAATTTAAGTTATTTTATTCAGTCTCATTTATATATATCATCATACTGTCTTAACAATAAAAAAAAAAGAAAAGAGGCTACTGCCCCCAGCCTCCTAATACAAATATATAGCCAGAAATAAGTTGCCATTTGATAATTTGCATTTCTAAGATGGGGACATCATAAGGAAGTCTGCAATTTTCATATGATCTACATTAAAGATATAATTTCTAATTGCATGCATGTTATTTTCTGAACTTGAAAATGATACCTTTGGCTTAAAATAAAAATTTAAGTTAAATCAAGCTGAATTAATAAAATAAATGAAATACAAATTAAATGTTCGAGGTTCCTGGACAAAATGAAAATCGGATGCCTCTAACCTTCATCTGATCTTAAGAGTCTATGTAAAAATGTCTGTAATACATGCCATTGAGACCAATGAGGCAGACTTGGGGTCAATTACTTTCAAATGTAATCGATTACATTACAATTACTTTGCAATTTTCATGATTACATTACATTACGATTACATCAATTTTCAAATGTAATCGATTAAATTACAATCACTTTGTAAATGTAATCGATTACATTACTGATTACATTTAATGTCATGACAACCAATATATTAGTGTTTTATGCTATTTTGTCTCTCGTGCATCTGTCCAATATCTCTTCTTTTTTTTAATGTATTTCTTAATCAGAACTATGAATTACAATTCAGTTGTAATGTGATCATTACATGCAATAACAAACAGTACATTGTAAATTAATAACAGCAATTCTCATTTTCCTATTTTTCGTAAAATATGTCTTCTCTTATTACTATATATGACCAATATTGATTCCATCTTATACTATTAGTAAATATTATAACATACATTTGCACATTTTAATCTTATACCATTACTAAATTTTACACCATTTGAATGTTTGTCCTTGATATATAATTCAGAAGATAATAAAACAAAAATCATTCCGATTCTAAAAACTTGCTTAAAAATGTACATAATTTCTCAGTCTAGTAAATATGAAAACTAAATCCTTAATTTATGTAAATAGGTTTAATAAAATATCCATTACAAGTTGCATAGTAACCCACAAGTAATGAACAAATTATCATATAATCCAATATTAAAAGGAAAATCAGCACCAAAATAAAATGCAGAAATATCACATATATTATCACATATATCTGAATATCAGATACAAGCCCCATTAGAATATTCTTTAAAAAAAAAATCAAAAATTTTACAAATATTACAACTTGTTATTTATCAGTTAATTTGTAATATACATGTATGTACGAGCATCATAAATAAATGTTTCTGAAAATTATAATTTACATTTTTATATAATATCTTTATTGAAATTTAAATCTCTTTTTAAACTAAGAAATATGAAAACTAAATCCTTAATTTATATAACTTGTAATGGATATTTTATTAAACCTATTTACATAAATTAAGGATTTAGTTTTCATATTTAGACTGAGAAATTATGTACATTTTTAAACTAAGAAATCTTCATGAGATACCTGTTTTGGTTTATATAAAACATGTCTTTGTCTTATGCGAATCATGAGGACATTGGTGATAGTCTTTCATAGAAGCAATTTCATATATGAAATCTTGAAAGTTGAGTCAGATAATTTAAATTTTTAGAGATTGTTGTGTTTTACACAAGCCGACAAACTGTTTTCACTGAATTTTTGAAACACTAAAGAAATTGAAATTGAGATATTATTTGTTTGGATATCAAGTTTTAATCAAGTCATAATTTATACTTAATATTTTTTGTAGCTGTGATAGTTTTGATTGCAATTAAGCATATAATAATATCTACATTATTTGTTTAATAAATTTCATGAAGAAAATTCATTTACATAAATCATACATTAAATATCTAAAGACATATATGTTTCAGTTAAGACAAAATAAGTCAAAATGATGAAAAGTAATCTAAATGTAAACTGATTGTATATGTTATTAGAAGATGTTTTACTAATCTTACATCTGAGAAAGTATCTATATTATACAAATCAATCGTACGTCCAATTTTAGAATACGGATCAACAGTTTGGTCACCATATTTAGTTAAAGATATAGAAGCTTTAGATAAAGTTCAGCGTAGGTGTACTAGAATTTCGAACCACTCTTTTCATATTGAACCACTGAAACTTCATAGCAGACTTCCCGAAACTTGCTGAGAAGTTGTCAGTCATTCGGACTGACAAACATGAAAATCTTGTCAGACCGAAAAATAAGTCCCAAAAATTCACTGTCACATGCATAATGTTTAGTTTGGTCTTTTTAGAGTGATTTACCATAGTATTAGCAATTGGGCACCTGATTTCACCTCTGATTTTTATAGAGGTTACAGTAATTCAATTTTCAGTTTTCAGTTTTGTTCAAAATTGTATATGTTATGTCTTTTATAGTGTGTGTCTCGAGTTTTGTTGTTTTGATGACCTTGTACTATAGGTCAATGGTTGTATGAAAGACGTCATGTCATTGGCTAATATATATACAAATAACCAATCGTGTCGTGATCGTCTTCACAAATGGGTTTGGTTGAAACCGGAAATGTATAAAAGAGGTGAAAACAATGAAAATTATGTAATTTAAAAATAAAATTAAACACTGATCAATGCCTTTCGGACAAAATCTGAGGTAACTATTTTACCAAACATTCGGTATTACAGAGTTGGCGAAAACTTTTTTTTTCTGTCTGACATTGGGTCAGACAGGAACTGGGGTTCTGTCTTACCCATGGGCTTTTTGTCTGTCCCACCATTTTTTTGTAATATTGTAACCTGTCAAATTTTGTTTTTTTTTATACAGAACTGAATGCAAGATTACCTATAGTCATGATCATTAAACAACTCAATTAAATGTTTTTCTGTATACATATTTTTATCTAAAAAGATAAGGCAGATATAGCCAACAATCCGTATATAATGGTCCGATCACGTTCCGAATATTATACATCAATGTCAGTTTCCGGTTTACCTACATTTTTAATTTCAGTAAAGAATATGAATCTGCTGTCATCTTCAATATATAAGCATCTCAAAACATATTTAATTAAACACAAACAATCTTTGATACTTGGGGAGTGTGGAAGTCAACTTATTTCTGTGCTCAGTAATATATTTCAGTTTTAATGTTCCACGTTTTGCAGGTGCTGGTTCCTACTAAAAGGATGTTTACATTTACCGGTACGTACATTTGTATAGGAGTTTCGATTACAAAGAGGAACGTGTCGGTCTGACAGAATAAATAAACAAATTTCAAGTCTCTGTCTGACATTTTAATAAAACTGGAAAACGGAATTTAATACCATTGGCAGTGGAAACTGGGAGGGAATAAATTTCAATCGCCAGTCCTTTCAAATATCTATGTTTTACCGGACATTCGGTCGATATATATTTTGAAATCGTCGGTCCTACTGCATTTCTGTCGGTCAGGACCGACGGACCGACGGTTTTCGGGAAGTCTGTCATAGGCGTAGACAAGATATGTGTGAAGTTTATAAATACCTTCATCATAGTTATAAAACTAACACTGACAATTTATTTAAACTCAACACATCTATAACAAGAGGACATAACTTTAAACTTACTAAACATTTCGCCAGAACGGATGTCAGAAAAAACTTTTTCTCAAATAGTCACTATTAGTGATTAACTACTGGAATGACTTGCCATCTGCTGTTGTCAGCGCACCTACCTTGGACAGCTTTAAAAGAAGACTGAGGTCCTTACCAGATTGGTGAAGAGGACAGAACAACAAAGTAACAAAGAAAGTAACCATGATTACAGGGTCAAAATGAATGTAATCAATTACATTACGATTACATGTAATCTAAAAAATGTCCGATTACAGATTACGTTCGATTACATGAAAAATGTAATCGATTACAACCGATTACGATTACCCCATGTGACATGTCTGCAATGAGGCTCGACACAAAATTTAACAATGATTGAAATTCTGAATGACATTTGGCGTCAACACAGTATTTTCTTAAATCAATTTGGATTGCTCATTCATAGATGTAATTCTATTGACTAACCTTATATTTCTAGCTTCTAAACTCGAGGCTGTTGTATGTTCGGGACATCAAAGAAATTGTTAAAATTGTCACAAAACATCAAAATGATTTGAATTTTGGTAGCAAATTCAAACTCCGGAAATAGCAATAACTTTCTATTATCGAATCGTTGACGGACACATACACTGAATTTCCGCATTGTAGGAAAAGTACTTCTAATTTTTGGATATGGTAATTTTATTGCAAGTAATTAAATCTTGGAGATACAGACAACGGACAAAAGTATGCACACGCTTCCAATTTACCCTATATATTTCATATAAAACTACAGTTTTTCAAAATATTATCTTGAAATCAATTCACGTCCGATTTTAATCATTATTTCATCAAGGAAAGCAGAAAGATATGTAGTTTATAGTAGTAATTTTGAAATAACTTTTTGAAGCATGTTTTTCAAATCGCCATGATTTAAACACAAACGTAAATAATTTTTCTACAAAGGTACTATCTATTAAAACATTGTATTTCGAAAGAAATTAATTCAGTTGTGTGTTTAGCTTGTATATTCTAAAAATGTTTATCATAAAAAATTATTTTGAAATTATACAGTAAAACTGCATACAATTCTGTTTTTATTGATATAAAAACTATCGAAATCGGGTGTGAATTGACTTCAGGATAAGCTTCTGAAAAATTGTAGTTTTATATGAAACATATAGGGAAAATTGGAAGCATGCGAATACTTTTGTCCATTGTCTGTACATTTGTATATATTGCCTTATACATCACGTTCTACTAAGTTCAGTGGAAAGAAGAACGATTAACGATCAAGAGGCCACCTTTGTCTTTGCCACCGATTCGATCCTCGTACATGGCGTTTTTATTATGTTTTTTGTTGTTGCTATTGATATACAACTATAGCCAGTTGTACACATATCATCTTAACGCAAACTTTGAATGTAGCTAAATAACAACACAACTTAGTCACATTTTTACTGATGAACCTGGAAAAGCAAAAAGTCCCTATCAACCATGCATTTTTGGAATCAGGAGATCAACTACTATCAAATTCAAAGTCATATCTAAGGAATACCTTCCAATTTGAACAATTCACTTTTTAATTAAGATCCTTTCCCTTTTCCAGTCAAATACCTTAATGATTTATCTTTATATTAAAATACGGTTGTCTGACAACGACTTGCATATAAAATATATCCTGAAATACGTTACCAGGACGTAAAAATTACGTTTGAGCTTTTACGTTAACATCAAGACCATATCCGTACGTAACAAAAACGTTCAAACTACAGTGTCACAACGACTTGCATATAACGTATTCTGAATACGTTACCAGGACGTAATAATTACGTTTGAGTTTTTACGTTAGCATCAAGACCATATCCGTACGTAACAAAAACGTTGGAAAGTACGATGTCACAACATCTTGCATATAGCGTATTCTGAATACGTTACCAGGACGTACACATTACGTTTGAGTTTTTACGTTAGCATCAAGACCATATCCGTACGTAACAAAAACGTTGGAAAGTACGATGTCACAACGTCTTGCATATAACGTATTCTGAATACGTTACCAGAACGCACAAATTACGTTTGAGCTTTTACGTTAGCATCAAGACCATATCCGTACGTAACAAAAACGTTGGAAAATACGTTGTCACAACGACTTCCATATCACGTATCTAAAATATGTTGTGGCAACGTAATTTTCACGTAAGAAAGGGACCTGACCAAACAGCAACCAAACTGCAACGTTGTGAATACGTAGTGTGTTAGCTGGGCAGCGACTACCATTCCAAATCTTTAATATTTAAAAAAGAAAAGAAAAGAAGGATACGTTGAGGACTGTGGTCTGATTGGTCAGTACTTTTTATGATTGTCATTGACAAGACGGTCGAAAATGAATGGAAACGAACTGTTATCTGACATGACCTAAATGTATATATGATTTTCCGATTGCATTTTGGAACTGTTCCAATATTCTGTTTATTTTTCATTTTATTAGTTCACAGAAATATGGTATGGTCTCAAATAGAATATTTATGATAACGCATGTGTAAATGCAATCTGAGACATGTTTTTTTTTTAAATCCTGCACTGGTTCTGATTGGCCATGACTGATTATTATAATCTCTGTTATCATTTAAAAAATAAATATAAAAGTAACTCTTGAGATGTGTTCACATCTGACATCCTGATTGAACTTTATGAATAATGTAAGCTAGCTCTTGATTTACTCTTTTGTCAGTTAACAGTATTCAAATTATTACATTTGTACTTGCGTTTAATCATCATATATTAGGCCGCCTAATTAGTGATTGCTCAATCACTTCAATTAATGATATTGTATTTGTATTTGATCATATCCAATTAAAGATAATCATAGCTTTTGACAATCTGTTACAAATAAAACATTATTTCAGTTTAAATTTGAAACAAGTGCCCAATAGTAGTAAAAAGATTTTAATATGGTTAAATATATAATATTAATTGTGAAATTTGGCGGAGTAATGGAATTATATGTAATTAATAAGTAAGATGGAGGATTAAATTTCCAGTGACCAACTATGAAAAGGTAGGCTTCCGGTCAAGATTGTGCTTTTATCTAATATTTTAACAAAAATAGTTTTATATCGTCTGATAGAGTATAAAATTGTCTTTAAGAATATCTAAACCATTTTTAACCGGGGTCTTTGAATTTTGATACATTGCCCGTTCTCATTTTTGACACTTCCGGTCAACTTTTAAGTAACTAAATAATAAAATATTTTATTATTTATTTCTTTAAAAGATAGACCTTAGCAATAGCTTTTAGAATCCGTTTAGATTTTTATTCTAGGTTGAGTACTTTTCAAGTACCCATTTTGGGCTAACTTCCGTGTTTTCCCACTTCCGCGTTTTAGACCTTCCCAGAACACACCCGACATTATCTCCCCTTTCGAAACTGGTTTCTTTTGATGATTAATTCGAGCTAGGTGAACAGAAGAAATATATCGATGTGATTTTTGTTATATGATAGCAACATTGCATCATGGAATAAGTTGAATGCTTAAAAACGGTAAAATATCCATTTTATGTATAAAATATCCATTTTATGTATCATGGCTGTAGACGTAAGCTTGCATTTGACGGATTACGACAAGTAAAACAAAACAAACGTCACTTGGCAGAAACTGAAACTGAAAGTTGAGAATCAAGTAATGAAGTATTTAGACAAAAAAGTTTCGTAATTTGCTCTTGTTTCATTTTACTAAAAAAATCAGAAACGATTAAAGTCATCATATGCATGTGTTGTATTCAATTGTCTTTGGAAGAACATGTCACAGTACAGCCTTTGCACACTAAAATTTAATAACCTAAGTCCTCTCACTCTCATGTCTTATTAGAAAAAAAAATAAAAATGAAATAAAATTATCAAGTTATAATGTACTATGTCATTATTACATGTTTACATCTAATCTTTTTATATTGTGAAAATATAATTTGTATCTTATCTGAAAGAAGTCTGAAAATTGAAGATTTTACTTCCTATCTAAATTACTAAAAGTCAAAGATTTGTTTTTGGGTTATTTAACTTTTTTTGTTTTTTTGGATACAAAATCACCAGTAGTTTTGGTATCCACAAACATTTTTAGGTCTGAAAGTTTAAAGTTTATCATTTCATCACCACTTTTAATTTTTTGATTTTTGATATAATTTTATTTTTATTTCATTTTTTTTCCTTTAGTAACAAATAAGCAAACATAACAATACATAACCAGGGATTGGGAAGAATTTTTTGTCAAAGAGACTATGGCCCCTTACTTGACCACATCAAGGGGCCATTTTAGAGAATAATGTTCCATTTCAAATTTGCAATGGGCCATTTCAAATTAGCAATGGACCACAACTTTGGTTAGTTAAACTGCGTGCTAGCCCGCCTATGCATTGATAAATATCATTTTTTAGACTTGTATGGATTGTGTAACATGAAAAAGCAAATAGTCAAACCAAGACATCCAAATTAAGATGTTTTGTACATGTTACATACAGGTAGGTTAGATCTGAAACAAGCAGTACTTGCGTATCAGACCCAGTGTTTGTATTTCCTAAATTTTCATTATCAACATCTTTTGTAGTTTTTCTCACAAAAGGCAACTTGATCTTTTTATGTTTGGCTGGCATTTCAAATTTTGTTGTATGTAAACTTTATTTCAACTAATAACCAAAAGCAAAGATGGAAAAAACAAAGTACACATGTTCTAAAGAAATATCTACATCTACAGGGTACGAAACAATGTCTTGATAGACCATTATGTTTCAGTTCATGTTATGATTGCATTTTGGATTACACAATTTTTTTTCTTCAAAATTTAACACAGGAACGTGACTTGGAGTATTAACTGTCAAAATGTACTCAAAGAAAAAAAAGTACGTTAAAAAAAGTCCATTTTGGGTTGGAAATAGCGTATCACACCCCCTGATACTTTTTGTTTATCAGTTATACCAAGTTTACGATTTTTATTTATAGATACAACTTTCACTCAAATAAAAAGATTGGCACGGTATACTTGTACCAATTAATTGTAATTAGATTCTATTCAACCAGAAAGTAGAATACACTCCACCAAAACCGATCAATTTTTCAGAAGAGAGAACGAAATGCCAGGACAAATGTGTTTTAAATACGCTAAATTTAGAATCGAAAGAGTGAATCCTTTTGTCTGATTGGTTGACACAAATAACTGTTCTAAACATAGAAAGGGAAAATCAAGGAACCGCCATTAAAGGGAAATTAACGACGAGTGAAGACAGTGACAACATCACGACACAAAATAGAAAACGACTTTAATGGACACATGAAATAATAAAATAATTAATCAGAATTTACAGGGCGCACATGGGCGCATAGATAACGGACCTCAATGCGCCACAATCAACTTGGAAGTGCCAATTCTGCATGGCGCGTGGCCTTCCCAATCCCTGCATAACGTAGTTACAGATCCTGGATCGTTTAAGTTAACAGATATTTCGTATCGTTTGCGTGTATCGTTCGTTCGTTTTTCGTTTTCCATTCGTTTGCGTTTCGTTCGTGTAATTGGTTCGTTCGTTTCGTGTATTGTTCGTCAGTTTAATTAGACAAACGCACAAAACGAAATACGAACGAACGATACACGAAACGAACGAACGATCCATGATACAAGAGACGAACGCACACTTCACCAGATCACATGACACTTATAAATAAACACTGTTTGTGAACAAAAATGGCGACGGGCAAAGTTAACAGGTTATCGATATCAACACTATTTTTATTAATTGTTTTAAGGGAAAATATATTTAATAAATGCATTTTTTCTATAATTTACTCTACGGACAAATAAACAAGAAATCATCTACATGTGTAACATCTACATGTATGTAAACAAATGGCTCTGGCAGTTTCACCTGGGAAATACATGTACTGCAGATGTGAAATGTCAACTCTTAATTTCATTCTACATGTAATTAACAATTATATGACCTTTTGACACCTCTCGGACAGCTTGACCGGGAAAA
The DNA here is from genome assembly GCA_963680875.1 of Bathymodiolus brooksi. Lineage (NCBI taxonomy): Eukaryota > Metazoa > Mollusca > Bivalvia > Mytilida > Modiolidae > Bathymodiolus > Bathymodiolus brooksi. The sequence continues at coordinate 11,591,616 of OY804579.1, read as the reverse complement.
TAACTGATACACCTATGTCTGGTTGTCAATACAGAATCCGAATAATTATATAAATATAAAGTCATATTTGGAAGTCAAATATATGAGATTTAAAATTTAATCATAAATATAATTATTAAACACATTGATAATATAAACTATTTAATATAAATTGTATTATCCTATTACTTTACAGACTAATTTATCATTTATATATATCAATTGCATATAAAATTTAAGATTAGTTAATCACATCAATTTGCACAAAAGTCATTCAAATAATAACATGATACTATATTGTACTTCTATAGAACCAGGATCGTTTGTCATTGGATAATATATGGCTACGCTTCAATGATTCGTTCGTTCATGTATCATTCGTTCGTTCGTTTGCGTTTTCCGTATAGTTCGTTTCATTTCGTTCGTGTGTTCGTTTCGTGTATCGTGCATTTTTCATATCGTTCGTGTGAAGCGTTCGTTTGCGTTTGGTGCGTATTGTAAACTTATACGATCCAGGATCTGTATTGGAATCATCAATGAGCCACGAAAACTCTGACTTCCGAGACATCTTGGAATTTATGCTTTCAGCTGTAGAACATGTACCTTCATCAGTATTTTGGCTTATACTTCCGTCAATGTTGCATCATGCAGGCCAGTTTTGTAATCAGTTGATTCAACCGGTTTAATTTTAGCGAACAATTTTGTGAGAAGGTTTTGTTTTTTGCTAATCGTGGTCACTTGCAAGCGTTAAAAGTATGTAATTTAAAAGTTTTATGTTCGAGTCATATGCTCGGTTCAAAAGACTGGAAAATCAAAGTTGGAATTTAAATTGGAAAAAAAATATCAGTGAGGGAACGAAAATGTTCCGGGAATATCAACTCGCCGTCTGGCTATCAATACAGGATTTTTACTCGCATTTTACAGAAGTAACTCGCAAATGCGAGTGTTTTGGTTGCATTGTAGAGCCCTGCCTTGAAATTTGTCCTCATTTCATAAGTATCAACGAGATTATTTGTCTCAAATTTATTTACATTGACATAACATGATCATTAGTATTATACTATATGTCATTATATATCTTTATGTCAAGCAGTACTCTTGTTGAGATTAGACTTCCGAAGAAATTTTCTGTCTGTATCTTCATCCTAATCTCGTCACAAGGCCTATCAAAGGTATTCTGGAAATACAAAAATTTTGCTTTGTTTTTCAGGGAGTCTGCTGAGATATTTGAGACCATTTATTACTAGCAATTATAAAAAGCTAACGGTAAGGCTGTAGAAAATTTTACTTTATAACGCATGATTATTGAACTTTATTTCATCAAAAAGGTCCATTTGAAAAAATGGACAGACATTACAATGACCAAAATTAAAACGTCAAAAAGACAAACAATGATTGATAAAACACTATTCAGAAAACAAAAGATTGAGCAGCGAACCCCACTAAAAACGTGGATGAATTCATGTGCTCTGGAAATGTAATCATTTCCTGTTCCACTACTGGCATCCATCATGTTACTGTTAAGTGACATGAAGTCTCCCTCTTATGAGGCCATTCCCACCAAAGGCCACCTGTAAGATCAGGCCAGATTTTAAATGTACTGCAATCATTTTTAGCTTGCCTGAACCAAAGGTCCATGTGAGGCATTGTCATCGCTTTGTGTCTGTCTTTGGAATTGTTCAGGTAGTATTCCATTTGATTAACTTTATCAGTTATAGTTTGCGAGTTATAAGTTTGATTGCAGTATAACTCATGTAAGAGGAAGTCTTGCTGACTTGCTGTAGTTGCCTCATGCTGCACCCGGTATAGCATTTTAATGTCCATTTAATTTCTCAGAAAAATCCAGGCTGAAGTAGATGTGTATTTTGTCAGATTTGTTGTACCTTTTCATGTTTCCAATATATGAAGGAGCCAAAAGAACCAATGCCACAATTTTAAAATTTTTAGTCTGCTATTAATCGATTGAAGTTCAACATAGGACCATAATATATGAAAATGGTTAAAATAATGTTTCTGAAAAATTAGACTTATTTGAACACGAACTATACATGAATAACCAGGTCAGCAATACAAATCCAGATTAGCCTCTAGTTTTTTCTTTGAATTGATTGTGACAAGACATTTATTCCAGTATCAGTTAATGTTTTCCAGTTAAGCTTGATAGCAGTAAAACTGGTGTGGGAGGAAGCCTTTTTCAAATTCCTATTGTCCCATCACGTTGATCCTCTTGTAACTCTTTATTTACCCTATCCCCCATTGTCCCATCACGTTGATCCTCTTGTAACTCTTTATTTACCCTATCCCCCATTGTCCCATCACGTTGATCCTCTTGTAACTCTTTATTTACCCTATCCCCCATTGTCCCATCACGTTGATCCTCTTGTAACTCTTTATTTACCTTATCCCCCATTGTCCCATCACGTTGATCCTCTTGTAACTCTTTATTTACCCTATCCCCCATTGTCCCATCACGTTGATCCTCTTGTAACTCTTTATTTACCATATCCCCCATTGTCCCATCACGTTGATCCTCTTGTAACTCTTTATTTACCCTATCCCCCATTGTCCCATCACGTTGATCCTCTTGTAACTCTTTATTTACCTTATCCCCTATTGTCCCATCACGTTGATCCTCTTGTAACTCTTTATTTACCCTATCCCCCATTGTCCCATCACGTTGATCCTCTTGTAACTCTTTATTTACCCTATCCCCCATTGTCCCATCACGTTGATCCTCTTGTAACTCTTTATTTACCCTATCCCCTATTGTCCCATCACGTTGATCCTCTTGTAACTCTTTATTTACCCTATCCCCCATTGTCCCATCACGTTGATCCTCTTGTAACTCTTTATTTACCATATCCCCCATTGTCCCATCACGTTGATCCTCTTGTAACTCTTTATTTACCCTATCCCCTATTGTCCCATCACGTTGATCCTCTTGTAACTCTTTATTTACCCTATCCCCCATTGTCCCATCACGTTGATCCTCTTGTAACTCTTTATTTACCCTATCCCCATTGTCCCATCACGTTGATCCTCTTGTAACTCTTTATTTACCCCATCCCCCATTGTCCCATCACGTTGATCCTCTTGTAACTCTTTATTTACCCTATCCCCCATTGTCCCATCACGTTGATCCTCTTGTAACTCTTTATTTACCCTATCCCCTATTGTCCCATCACGTTGATCCTCTTGTAACTCTTTATTTACCTTATCCCCTATTGTCCCATCACGTTGATCCTCTTGTAACTCTTTATTTACCCTATCCCCCATTGTCCCATCACGTTGATCCTCTTGTAACTCTTTATTTACCCTATCCCCCATTGTCCCATCACGTTGATCCTCTTGTAACTCTTTATTTACCCTATCCCCCATTGTCCCATCACGTTGATCCTCTTGTAACTCTTTATTTACCCTATCCCCCATTGTCCCATCACGTTGATCCTCTTGTAACTCTTTATTTACCCTATCCCCCATTGTCCCATCACGTTGATCCTCTTGTAACTCTTTATTTACCCTATCCCCCATTGTCCCATCACGTTGATCCTCTTGTAACTCTTTATTTACCCTATCCCCCATTGTCCCATCACGTTGATCCTCTTGTAACTCTTTATTTACCCTATCCCCCATTGTCCCATCACGTTGATCCTCTTGTAACTCTTTATTTACCCTATCCCCCATTGTCCCATCACGTTGATCCTCTTGTAACTCTTTATTTACCCTATTCCCCATTGTCCCATCACGTTGATCCTCTTGTAACTCTTTATTTACCCTATCCCCCATTGTCCCATCACGTTGATCCTCTTGTAACTCTTTATTTACCCTATCCCCCATTGTCCCATCACGTTGATCCTCTTGTAACTCTTTATTTACCCTATCCCCCATTGTCCCATCACGTTGATCCTCTTGTAACTCTTTATTTACCCTATCCCCTATTGTCCCATCACGTTGATCCTCTTGTAACTCTTTATTTACCCTATCCCCCATTGTCCCATCACGTTGATCCTCTTGTAACTCTTTATTTACCCTATCCCCTATTGTCCCATCACGTTGATCCTCTTGTAACTCTTTATTTACCCTATCCCCCATTGTCCCATCACGTTGATCCTCTTGTAACTCTTTATTTACCCTATCCCCCATTGTCCCATCACATTGATCCTCTTGTAACTCTTTATTTACCCTATCCCCCATTGTCCCATCACGTTGATCCTCTTGTAACTCTTTATTTACCCTATCCCCTATTGTCCCATCACGTTGATCCTCTTGTAACTCTTTATTTACCCTATCCCCCATTGTCCCATCACGTTGATCCTCTTGTAACTCTTTATTTACCCCATCCCCCATTGTCCCAACACGTTGATCCTCTTGTAACTCTTTATTTACCCTATCCCCCATTGTCCCATCACGTTGATCCTCTTGTAACTCTTTATTTACCCTATCCCCCATTGTCCCATCACGTTGATCCTCTTGTAACTCTTTATTTACCCTATCCCCCATTGTCCCATCACGTTGATCCTCTTGTAACTCTTTATTTACCCTATCCCCCATTGTCCCATCACGTTGATCCTCTTGTAACTCTTTATTTACCCTATCCCCCTTTGTCCCATCACGTTGATCCTCTTGTAACTCTTTATTTACCCTATCCCCCATTGTCCCATCACGTTGATCCTCTTGTAACTCTTTATTTACCCTATCCCCTATTGTCCCATCACGTTGATCCTCTTGTAACTCTTTATTTACCCTATCCCCCATTGTCCCATCACGTTGATCCTCTTGTAACTCTTTATTTACCTTATCTTAATACTGACAAATTTCAATCATTATAATGATAAGTAGTTTGGGTACATTTCCAATGAAGAAGTGGCTCATATGATAGGAAAAAGTGCCAAAAATCCGTCAATCTTGATCAGTCCTTTTAAAAAAAAAAAGAAAAAAAGCAGAAGTCCTTTTCATTTTTCAAGGTCTTGGTGACAAAAAGCACAACATAGGGTTATTATACATAATTTATTTAAAGATTATTTAGAGTAGAATTCAATTGTTATAATGATAATTAGTATTACAGGAGTAGGTTTGTAGTCCAATTCAAGTGTAGAACATCCTAGTTTAACAAAATCGATAATTATTTTCCAGTATATTTTGTATAAAAAGCTTGTTCTCCACGTTTATTGTGAGATGTAATGCAACCGCCATTGTTTACTACAACCTCGTGCGCATGCTCGTGTTTGATGGAAAAGTTATATAATAGCTATATTTAGATATTTTGTGATAATAATTTTATATTGTAAAACGATCCACCCTGTGATTTTATTTTCAACAACATACATTTTTTATAGTATATATTTTATTATACAATACAATATTGAACTGATGTTCGCTAACACTTCAGTCATTGACTATTGATTTTTTTTGGGTACTATTAAACTCGAAAACGAAAAGAAATACAACGAAACGAAAAAAAAAAATGAAGAAACGAAACGAAGCGAAATATATCAAACAAAGCATAAAAGATCCAAAAACAATCAATGAAAGGGTAAAAATCAACGAAATATTGAGTGGTTAGTTCGGCTATTTCATTTCGTTTCATTTTCGTTTCTCAGTTTAGTAGTACCCTGATTTTTTTCGGATGTTGAAATTTTTTTCACCGGAATTGCACCCCCTGTATGTTTTTATTGCTTTATTTAAAAAATAAATAACACCAAGAACATCAATGATTTCGGTCTTCTTATTCAGAAAAAAAAAATTACAGCAAAATAAAGGTATACTGTAAACGAAATCATCATTTTTATGCAGATTTTGTTGAGGGATTCCAGATTTTATTAACTTCATCCTTGTATAGGTCGATGTGTTTCTGTTTCTGCTTCTGCCTGGTAATGGCCACAATCATCTAGCTGATTATAATGCCATGACTTAGGTGTGCATACAGACCCCACCCCTTCCCTCAAAAAAATGTAAGAATTTAATTCAGCTTTGTCAGTGAGGCTTTGAAGGCCTCGACTGACGGCACTGTTACTACCCCAGGAGGGAGGGCGTTCCAGTCTCTGATCGTTTGTTGGAAGAACGAATATTTCCTATAGTCGCTGGCTGCTGATGGTATCTGGAAGCTTTTGTCGTGCATGTTTCTCGACAGTCGTTTGTGTGGTATTAGACGTCCTTCCTTCGGAATAGCTACTTTCTCATTGGTAATGTATGTAATTCACTTAATTATTCTGCTCAATATATTGGGCGTCATGATTGACAATAAAAGATTTGTATTGTATTTGCACATCATTGTTAGCCTTTCATCTTTTCTTCTTTGTTCCAAGGATTTCCATTGAAGGTGTTCTAGCATTTGGTTTACACTTGATTTATTATTGTGGCTGTTGGTTAAATATCTTACTGCTCTTCTTTGGACCATTTCTATTCAATCGATCTCTCTCTGATGGTAAGGATCCCAAACTGGGCTGGCGTATTCTACTAATGGACGAACCAATGCTTTGTATGCGTTTTGCTTTACTGTGGTAGAACCTATGTTCAGGTTGCGTTTTAGAAATCCGATAGTTCTATTTGCTTTATTGCAGATGTTGTTGACATGATTGTTCCATTGGAGATCTGATGTAAATATGCAGTCTAGGTATTTAGCGCTTTCCACAGTTTTGAGAGTGTGTCCATGTAATTTGTAGGATGTTGGTATCATATTATTTTTCCTATTGATGGTTAGCACATTGCATTTGTCCGGATGGAAGGACATTTTCCATTTTGTTTGCCATAATGCGAGCTTGTCTAGATCGTTCTGCAAGTCGTTAGAATCCTTGTCAGATGATATGGTGAGATACGCTATTGTGTCATCAGCGAATAGTCGGACGGTAGATTTTATTCCCTCGGGCATGTCGTTGATGTAAAGCAGGAATAATGAAGGTCCAACTACGGATCCTTGTGGTACTCCTGACTCTACATCAATGTGTGTTGAGCTCTCTCCATCCACTACTACTGCTTGTGTGTGGTTGTATAGGAAACTAGCGATCCACCTGTTGATGTTCCCTCGGATTCCATAGTGTTCTAGTTTGTCTAGTAGTAGACTGTGGCTGACCTTATCAAATGCTTTGGAGAAATCCAATATGAGAATGTCTCTGTTTTCCTGCACTCATTTTTTTGGTGATATCATCCACAAATTCTATTAATTGGGTTTCACATGATCTTTTACTGCGGAAAGCGTGTTGTAGTGGGTAGAGAATATTGTGACGATCAGCATGTTTAATAATATGGCTGGTAATTATGTGTTCTAGGAGCTTACAGCAGATACATGTGAGTTTTCTGCTTTATACTTCTCTCCCTTTTTAAAGACTGGGCTTACGTTGGCATTTCTCCAGTCTGATGGTACCTCCCCTGTATCAAATGACTTCCTGAAGATGATCGTAAGGATAGGGGCTATCTCTGTCGCTAATTCCTTTAGTAATTTCGGTTTTATATTGTCTGGCCATGCTGCTTTATTTGGATTTATGCTTGTAAGTAATTTCAGAACTCCATTTTCGGTGATATCAAGCTCGTCTGCAGAAGGATATTGGCCCGACATCTTGCAGCGAGTGTTGAACTCATCTGGACTATATGTATATGTGGACGATAGGTCGAAGCCAGCATCTTGAGGGAAAGAAAATATCGACCTATCGTCTGTAAAATACGGTATTTGGTATATGTTGGTGAGTTTAAAAAAAAATGTCACTCACCGAACATGGCGAGCTCTATTTCATTTTGGCAAGTACTTGTTTCAGTCCACTCGCCAAAAATGGTGAGTGTTTGAAAAAAAATGGTTTCCCACACAGCTCATATGTTGAATATTAATATCACAGTGTTTCATTTATTTATTGTTTATTTCATTTCAATTACAGTTTATCATGCATATTGCAACAGCCATGATATAACTGAAATATTGTTGAAAGTGGCATTAAAAACCCTAACCCATATTGCAATATCAAATTATTGACCTATTTATTCTTAGACAGAACTTCTCTAACAAACTTTTACATTCCAAACAATTAAATGTGTATGTTAAAATGACTACTCTGATGCAGAAACATTAATTATTTTAATTGATCTATAAAATTACATTTCAAGATTCATTGACATTAACATCTGTGGTCTTCTAAGACAGTGACAGTTTTATGACATTTTTATTAGAATTTTAGATGCTTGTACATAGAGAATCATTGAAATACAGAAACTAGCAAATGTGTTATCTTTCTTATATATTTTAATTTTCTGTTTGTTTAATTTTGAGTGGCCAATAGTATAGATACCATAGGATCTTCAGTGGACGCTGGCTTGTTCAGCCACTATGTCTGCCTCTATTTCTTCCATATTAATCTTCGTCTTGCTATGACTTCTGGGCTTACTTTGTGTACTGATGTTAGCTGTATAATGGTACTTCACTTCCTGATAGTTTAAGATAATACCGACCATTTAATTTGCAGGGGGGGGGGGGGGTTTGTTTCCTTCAGAAATTTTGCTAAGGACAACACAAGAGTTAGAATATTTTTTTTCCAGAATTTAACATTAGGTTATATGACTAAAACTCTGAATCAGATTATTATTTTTTTCCCCCACCAAAATCAGAATATTTTTTTCCCCCACCAAAATCAGAATATTTTTTTCAGCAACATTGGGAATCAGAATATTTTTTTTTAGAAAAAAACCATAACCTCCCCCTGCAAGTTAAATGGTCGGTCCCTAAAGTGATGGCTCATTTTCAGTAATTTTTGGCTTAAGGATACAAGTTTTACCATTTTTGGAGGACTAACAGTGTAGTTGACCTAATGACCTTTCTATAAATTTTCATTGTAAACAGTTATCTCAGACATTGAATTAATTCAAATGCAGACCACTGCTGATATGAAATACAAAAACTAAAACAAAACAGCAATTAATGTTTAGTGTTTAATCTACTAACACCAATAGTCTTTTACCTGTTTCTTACTTCTACTTAAATCATACAAAATTAAAAGGGGCTGTCATGGTGGTGATCCTATGGTAGTTGGATTTACAACTACCTATGCAATCAGTGCCTATCACCACGAAAGTTGCGAGCTTGAATCCTGCTAATGGCGAGGTGTACTCAATACAACATTATGTGATAAAGTTTGTTAGTGACTTGCAGCAGGTTGGGGGTTTTCTGTGGGTACTCTGTTTTCCTCCATCAATAAAACTGACCGTCATGATATAACTGAAATATTATTAAAAGCGACATTAAACACCATAACCCTAAACTTACAAAATTGAAGCTTAATATTTTTTTCATTTTTTTTCAAAAATATTTCAAAATATCAGAAAAGCTGATAATAATGTGAAAATTCATGTTTATATAACCACAACCAAAGGTACTCTTCATTGTGGCCTGGCTATAACAATTGTATTTGTGGGGGAACTAGCTTTATTCAGGTACACATTCCTTGATGTGGCATCATTTGTCAATCACTCATAAAGATACTAAGTTCTCATAAATATAAAGTTTATTAATTAACAAATTTATATTCCAAAAACATTTCATTAATGCAAAGTTTCTAAAATAACATTTCCTAAACACAAGGTATGACTGTTTTTAGCTCACCTGACCCTTTGGGTTATTGTCACCACTGAGCGTCTGTCGTCCGTCTGTTAACTTTTCACATTTTAATCAACTCCTCTGAAGCCACGGGGTCAATTTGAACCAAACTTTGGGGGAATGGTCCTTGGATGACCCCCTTCCAAAAATGTGTCCAGTGATCCCAACTTCCAACCAAGATGGCCACCAAGCTAAAAATAGAAAAAGGGGGGATGAAATTTTAATTGTCCATTGCTGCTTTAGTATAAGTCAAAATGAGCTAAAATTTTAACTGCAGCTACATGGCAAGGAGTATATTCCGGGTTTTTCTGTGAATTTTTTCTTTCAACCGATCTATACTGATTATACAAATTAGACATATTTTGATAAAAGATCACATTTAAATCTTCTCCTCTGAAACCACGGAACCAAATTAAAGCAAATTTGGCTGGGATGGTCCTTGGGTGGTCCCCTTTCAATATTGTGTCCGACAGCCCCGCCCTCCATTCAAAATGGCTGCTGTTACTAAAAATAGAAATTTCTTTAGTTGTCAATTTCCGCTTTATTACAAATCAAAATGAACTCAAATTTTAACTGCAGCTATATGGCAATGAGTAGTTTAACATATATTCTGGGTTTTTCTGTGAGATTTTTTCAGCCAGTTTATTCCGTTTAGGAATATTATGAGATAAAAATCACATCAAAATCTTTTGCTCAGAAATTTGAGTTTAAATGATCTTTGGGTGGCCCACTTTCAAAATTATGTGTAACACCCCCATTTTCTATCAACTTTAGATGTCAAATTGAAAACCAGGTGAGCGATTACAGGCTCCTGGGAGCCTCTAGTTAAGATTATTATTTATTTGGCATTCATGATTGTAGAAAAAAATGAATCTCATCATCTAGTACTTTACAAGTTTTACAGAGTCTTTGATGTCTGGGAAATTTCTTGTATCTACCTAGTTCAATTTCTAATGGATGATCACTCGTTCTAAATTTAGTTAACAGCTGTCGATTGTTAAATTTTTTTGTAAGTTTTAAATAGTCTTCTAGTTTAATGTCTGTTTTTAATTTACTATATAGAAACAGTTTTGAACAATCATCTAAGTTTGATATTTTTTCAAGTATTTTTTCTTCATATTTTTCTTTTATAGTTTTTTTAAACGTATTTTTAAATGTATCCTTGACAAGTAAAAAGGGTTTGTTAAAATCTTCAAAATTATTTTTATTAAGTTCTACTTCTTTAAATATTTCTGTGGCAAAGGTGTATAAATGTATAAATATTTTCATTACTTATATTTTTATTTATATTAAATGCTTCCTTAACAAGGGGGTTTATTCCATCCGACTGAATCCTGGAATAGCAGAGCATAACTTGTGTTTTTATAAATGATTCTAATGGTAGTCTACCAAATTCAGATTTTGCTGAGATAATACAAGATGTTTTCTTGATACCTAGAACTGCTTTACAAAATTTATGATGTAATTTTTCAAAACTAAATAAACAGATTAATTGTACTCTTATCTTTCCACATTTTATTCCAGTATCAAACTGGTTTACTTTGGTTTTAAGGTATGCAGTGTGCATTACCATTGTAGGTTTCAAGGGCGATAAAGGTGTGCTTATGTTCCCGTCGAGAAAAGGGTACATTAATGATAAGTTTGGTTTAGAATTTGATATGTTAGCAGCCCGTTTTGACTTCTCAGTGGGTTTAAAGGTTCTTATTCCTTTTAATAGATATTTTAAAGATAAGAAACAGCAGGAATTTAAACCTGTTCTGTTTGTTGGTGATTCCATGATTAGATTTTTGACAAATGTTCGTAATCATGTGAATGTTATTTCTTTAGGAGATGTAAAGATTCTACATGTTTTACATGTTATTGAGACACAGTTAGCTGAATGTTTTATTTTTGTGTTAGTTATACATGTTGGGACAAATAGTGTTAATAAAATTCATATCCCCGAAAAATCTCAGTTATCAAAAGCTAAACAAGACTTGGATGTCTTATTTGCACAAATTCGGAAATTACAAAATCAACATAGATTTGCAGTTGTTTTTTCTGGGTGTGTTTACACAAAATCTCAGATTATTAAGCCCGGTATACACGATACAAGTTTTGCATCCAGGTCTCCATTCAAGTTTCTTGAATTCAAGTTTTTTGATCGTGTATACCATACAAGAAACTTGAATCAAAAAACTTGAACGGACTTGGATGGAATAGAAATGCATCCTATTTTTTTTCAACTTGGATGGAGATTGGCCAATCAGAAGACAGAATCCTTATCAACATCAATTTGTGAATGTAAATAATAACAACTACACGTGTTGTGCAAAGATGGCGGGTAAAGAGGAAACTCCAACATGCAGGAAAAAGACAGTTACATGGACTAATGAAATGATTGAAGATCTAATAGACTTCATAGAAATACATCCCATCGTCGCCTTCGAAGCCATTTACGAGCCCATATTGACCTCTTTTTGGAGCTTAATCTCCTTCGCAATACAATTGTACATAATAATGCAATACAAAGGGAAGCACCCACCTCTCCTCCCAGAAATGCCATTTTGTTGGTTGTATCTCCCGCCAAAACTTGTGTGTATTCATCAAAATTTCTTGCATCGTGTATACACAAACTTGAATTCAAGTTTTCTTGATCCAAGTTTTCTTGAATGGAGACTTGGATGCAAAACTTGTATCGTGTATACCGGGCTTTAATGAAAGAATAGATATATTGAACAAATACATGTTAAATCTTTGTCAGGGCTATAGATACAAATTTATTGAACATAATAATATTCCTTCAAACTGTTTAGCAGATCAAGTACATTTAGCCTTACAAACCATTTTTCAAAGGAATATGCATGGATTTATATAATTCTATTTTTGTAATGTTTTATGCATATATGCAGATTTTTTAGTAATATGTGTTTTCATACTGTAGTATGTTAGTTATTACATGTAGTAGTAATTAGTAAAATAGTTTTAGTTAAAGTCAATTATATTGTATTGTTTTTGGATACACTTGTATAAAATCGTTTTTTGTCTTCTTTTATGCAGAGTTATTATTTATTATTATTATTGTTTATTGCATGTCTAGTCTTCAAATAAAATAAATAGTCGATTTTATTTGATGGATCTTTTCATGCCTCATTTTCACTAACTCTAAGGTAGTCTTGATCCATGATTGATTATAATAGTAACTTGTTCATGGTCATTACAGTGATTAACAGCCATTTTTCACCAGTAAGATGTTTCTACATTGAATCTTTGACATTTTTATTGTTTCTCAGAAAGGTAAAACTGACAACTGATTTTATTTACATGGTAATTATTTACATCATTTCAACACTCTGTGATGATTATTTGTATAAATTTGTTTGCCTTTGATTTGTTATTGGTCCCTTGTGTTTCCTCTGGAAATTTCTGTAAAATGGGTCTGTTGTGAATTAAGTATTGAGTAATAAAGATTTTTTGTTTTGCATGAGTACCGGTAGTTGGTTTTTGTAGGATTTTGTGTCATTATAAAATCAGTTGACTTTATATTTCATATTTTCTTCATCCATATCTTATATACGGTATATAAAGACACTTGGATACTAATGAGATTAGTACACTGATCATTTGAGCTGAGTCATTAATGTCCATATTCTTTACAAAAGTTTCACTTTGAAGTTTCATCTAAGGCAAAAATATGATTTTTATCAATTTCATAACAGTTACATTTTTCTTTAGTTTGATAGCAGAACTTGTTGGATTTAAGACTCTATGCATGGTTTTGCTATATAAGATTAACAACAACTTTAGATCCAACTATATTTCTAGCACTATATGGAAGGTTTGGTTCAAAAAGAAGTGTATTACACCTACTGTTTCTAACTTTAACATGTATATTCATTTCTGAATGTGAAGGAATTTCTATTGAATCAATTGACTTTGACATATTCAAAATGCTCCACATTCTCTACATTATTTAATGGTACATCAAGAAAATTATCCTGAATTGACAAAGTATTATTTACAAAACATATTTTTGCTTTATTAGAAGAAAGAAAATCTATTCCTAGAATAACATTATATGCTAAATTCTCTAATACTGTCATTTCTTGAAAAGGGATTAGTTCATTGACATTTAATTTAATTTCAACTTTTCCAACAACTGGGTATTTTTTTTTTTTCATTTCAAATATTTTATTGATAAATCAATAGGATTGGATAACAGGCTATGCCTATGCAAACCCTCATACAACTGGGTATCTTGTACCACAGGCTGTCATTATGTTATTTTGCACACTTTTATCTATTTTCACATTTCTTAAAGTAATATGAAAGGCGAATATTGTGGAATTTTTTGATTAAATATTTTTACTTAATATGCCACTTAATTTAACTAAAATCAACTGCATAACATTAAAAATCCACTCAAAAGCAGAATTTATGAGCAAATCACAAAATATTTGACAGCAGATAATTCTGTTGTGCACAACAGTAATGCAAATGATATGCGCGTGACCCAAGATTTGAACTCTTTCAGGGAGATTGAGTAACAGAATATTCATGACAATCTCCATTTCCGTGTTTCTTCTTGTGAGCTTCAAGATTATCTTTCCAGTAAATTATTTTTTGGCAAAAATCGCAGGAAAATATTTCCGTATGTCCAAGAATTCGTCTATGCTGCTGTAATAGACTTGATTTCGAGAAGGACGAACCACATTGATTACACTCGTACTTCTGTGACATCTTTCCTGGTGGACGTTCCATCGTAGAATGAGACAAATCTGAAAAATCGCATATAAATAATCAAATATAAGTATAAAAGAAGGATTCATTGTCAAAATCGTCATTTCTAGTTTGATATTCGAAGTGTAAGAATGTATCAATGCCCTGAATGTCATCTTAAGTTTTCTAGAAGGGATAATATGATTAGACATTTGAAACACAGACATCAACTTGACAGATCATATTTTTTGGTGCCGCCACCCCCATCACCAGCACCACCATTGCCGCCATCACCACCGCTGCCGCAAAGATCAAAGGTTGTTTTACAGCATCTGTTCAGCTTAATGGCGATTGGACCCACATTTAGTGGAAAAAGTTGTTGGATGAACAAGTTATTGACCCGTGCTAAGACCATGATCAACCCACCACCAGAACGCATCAGATGGTGTTACAAGAGATGGCAACCTTTGTTCAGTGAAATGCAAAGTACGATCAAAAACATACTATTTATGCAAGGTTTGCCTGAAAATCTGAATGATGACTCGTTTATAGACACTAGATATCCCAGTTTAATTGTCATTGACGATCTGATGAGAGATGCTACTAACAGTAAAGACGTGTGTGAGCTCTTTGTAGAAGGCAGTCATCACAGAAATATCAGTGTTGCATGTATATTGCAGAACGGCTTCTCAAAGGGAAAAGAAAACAGAACCATGAGTGTCAATACACAATATATAGTCTTATTTAAGAATCCAAGAGATCAAATCGGACCAGCCATACTTGCCAGGCAGATGTATCCGAATAATCCAAAAAAGTTCATGATTAAATACACAGAGACTACAAAACGACCATATGGATATCTATTTATAGACCTAAAACAAAACACAACAGAGGAAGAAAGGTTAAAAATTGACATATTCAACGACCATACCACAGATACTAGTAGTCTGAATGGCAGACCATACCACAGATACTAGTAGTCTGAATGGCAGACCATACCACAGATACTAGTAGTCTTAATGGCATGATTGGTGGTGGAAACACGGAGTATATAAATGATAAAGGGCAAAGCATTGATCAGTTTGAAGATAGATGTTGAAGGAACAGACGCTTTCAGAAGACTTGTCTGACACTTCAGAAGAAAGGATGCCTTCCTGTGATGAATGCGGATTAATGTTTGAAAATGTATCTGATTTAATGAGGCACTTAAAGCGGTGGTGCCCCGAAAATAATGATTTTAAGAGAAAAAGAGAGGATGACAATGATGGCATTCCATTTAAAAGGTCTAAAATCGATGTACAGATAGAAGATGGCTTTCAATAAACTAGCTAGATTGGCTAGAGAAGAGACAAAAGACCATTGGGACGAAAAAGTTGATAAGTACCTAGATGAAGGAATGGCGGAAGATGAAGCAAAACACAAAGCTAACAGAAATTTTAGAGAGGAAGAATTAGATAAATTTATGTTAAAATACGTGCCGGCAGGATTCATTCTAAAGTCACAAAATTGACACATGAACTCGTTGAAGATGGAATGGATTACAGGAGAGCCATCAAAATAACAATAAGAAAATACAGACATTTGAGAACTTTTTAGATGAAGTCATTGAGGAGGAGGAGGAGGAGGAGGGAGGCAAGGAGATGGAGGAGGAGGAAGAGGAGGCGGATTGATTTATATAAAGAGAGAAAATATAGATTTTTCATCATTTCATTTTACTCTGTTAACCAGACCAGATGGCTTTGTTGGAAAAATATCCGCAGAAGATATACATGTATTACGATCCATCTAATACCGCAAGTTTCGCCGGACCTGAAAAATTATATACATTTGGTAAACGGGACGGAAAGTACAAACTCAGTAAATACAAAATTAGAAAGTGGCTGCAGAACAGAGAGTTCTATTCCATGCAAAGACCGATCAGACGACCGAAAAATTGAACTCATATAATAGTTGCTGGTATTGATGACCAATGGTCTGCCGATCTCATGGATATGGTGAAATTCAGTAAATATAACTATGGCTATTCTTACGTCTTGGTCGTCATTGACGTCTTTCCCAAATACGTATGGCTTCGAAAGTTAAAAGACAAGAAAGGTGACTCCGTTGCAAAAGCATTCATAGATATTTTCAAAGAAGGTCGAAAACCTAATAGAATCTGTACGGACAGAGGCCAAAAATTCAGGTCTAAATGTGTACAACGTCTGTTTAAATCTATGGGAATACGACATTTCTACGCTTTAAATGAAGTGAAAGCAGCCGTTTCGGAAAGAGCCATTAAAACAATGAAGAAAAAGATATATCTTTATTTTGCGTACAAACAAACGAACAAGTACATAGATAAGTTGTAAGACTTTGCCAATGGATATAACCACACTATTCACAGTACAATAGACATGGCACCGGTCGAGGTCAATGAACAAAACGAAGAAAGTGCACGCTTAGCTACTTACTTTGCTCGTAAACCAGAGAAAATGCCCAATCACCTCAGATTCAGATTCAAAATCGGAGATCACGTCCGAATCACGCACCTAAGAAATGTGTTTACCCGGGAATATGACGAAAAATGGACGGGTGAAATATTCACCATTGCCCAATGGTTCTGGAGACAAGGACAAGCCATTTACAGGATCAAAGATTATAATGGAGAAGAAATTCAAGGATCATTTTACTAGTCCGAGCTACAGAAAGTCAGCATGTCAGACACCGATCTATTTAAGGTTGAGAAGATCGTGAAAACCAGAGAAAAAGGACCTAGCAAACAATATTTCATAAAATGGCTGTATTGGCCAGAGAAATTTTCATCGTGGGTCAACGCCCACGATTTACATAATTTGTAACTACTGTATACTATTTAATTATGAATAAAACATTTCATTGAAATTACCTTGTTGTTATTTTTATTTTCCCTTTTAATCATCTATATGTTATAATTTAAAAAAAAAACTTACCTGTTGATAAATTTAAAAGTGGTGCAAATATTACCAGGCATGCGCTTTTATACAGGAATATGAAATTTCAATTATTTGGCAGTGAGATTCTAAGTATGTTTGAAATGTTAAATGCTTTTAAGCTATAGACTTTAAATAGTCTGTTTACTTAATTACCTTTGATATTCATAACTGGGTGACCTCGGTTAATGATCTAGCTGATTAGAAACAGCAGGCCTTCATGCAGTCATGGGAAAAAGAATCACCTGCTCTGTTCATGTTGCTTTTTACTATGTAGCGGTGAAGACAGGTTACGATTTGAAATAAAATATTGTTATTCTCTTGTTATGTGTAGATCGATATACATTAAAAATGGATCGTAATTAAAGAGGGATATTATGAATTCTAAGTTTGGTACGTGAATAATGAATTGTATGTGAACTACTTTGTCTCTAATTCTTAACATTTATTACCTTTTAATGATTATTTTTTATACTATAAAAATGGTAAACGATTGATATTGATTATTTTGGTATCCAGAAAAAAACCACCCTCATTACAAATCTTATGAAGTATTTTGCAAGATTATGTCTGTAATAGTCATTAGAACATCAAAAAGAGTTAACCCGGACACATTTAAATATAAAATGTCTATTTTGTTTACTATGTTACATTCATACGGTCTTTGTTTCATTCAAATTAAAATGTATTTCATATAAACAAACAAACAAAAATTAATGGCAAGATGAAAGCATGCATAATTAAAACTTTATTTGCTTAATAGTAGGGGTGTAACGAGACACTTTTTCCACAAGCGATACGTATCGCGATATTTAATATGTATTACGATACGTATCACGATATTTGATATGTATTACGATACGTATCACGATATTTGATATGTATTACGATACGCATCACGATACGTTTTATAGGAGACTGTAACTATTCCTTGAAGTCCATGCTGGTCGACATGCCATGTTTTTTTTATATGAGGTCGCTTACGTACTAGCGGAAATTATAAATATTTGATATTTGATTAATTAATTTTAAAAGCGTAAATTAATCGATTCACTTTTCTCAAAATATTAATTAAATGATCACCAAAAGAAGAAAACAAGTTCAACACTACTTTTTATTCAAAAAATGAGCATCATATCGTTTGTATCGTAAGTGGCCTCCACGTATCGTGAACTGAACCATCCCCAAAATAATCGCGATTTCGGTACATACGGTGAATCGTTTCCCCCTTACTTAATAGAAACCAGTGGCAGATTTAGAGGGGGGCGTGCGCCCCCCCTTAAAATTCGCAAAGCATATGTTATGCAACGTTAATTAAGCAGTTCAATAAATAACTTTTTCATGAATGGTTAACTCGTGACCTGTAGTAAAATATTCTTACACATTGTAAATACACGTTGGATGTGTGCGCTGATTCATATATGTATTCGCCATCAGTAGTTCAAAGATTATTCCATTCTGATTGGTTCCGAGGTACCAGACATCAACTATTTTCTCACGCTAATTAAACATTATTTCTTCAGTCAATTTTACAACTACATGTACACGTGCTATTTAGAAATTATAAAATGGACGAAAATTCTAGGCCAAGAAAACAAGCAAGATTGGATACATTTCTTATTTCTCGACGAGACGAGAAAAGTCAAAAGTAAACTAAAAAGTAAATTCAATCAATACTTCGAATAATTAATTTAACAATTGATCTCATTTATAAAACATACAACGAAAACCTATAACGAGAGAATCAGATGATGAAACTGAGACAGTGTGTAGAAACTTGAGTGTCCCAAGGAAATGGTCACTTCTCTTTGAATAATGGTTCAAATAGTTCTTGAATTCGAAATTCTGCAATTTCATATGAAAAAAAAATATAAGTTTGATTTGTATACAAATACCCGAAAATGTTGCCTTTTACTTTTCAAGTAAAGATCAGTAAAAATATGGGTTGGTATATTGTACATTAAAATACAAAAGTAACATATTAATAAAAAAAAAAATTAACGGCAATTTATTTGTAACAATCTCTGCATCTGCCCGAGGTATCTGCACAAGAAAGTGTGAACAAATCCTTTGTCTGGGTACGTTTATATTATTTATATCTACCAATTGATGTATGTACAATTTTTTTTACACATTTTTAACAAAAAATTCTGACTACAATTTATTTGTAATAAATTAATATCTTCAACTGCACATGAAAGTGTGAAAATAATCTCGACAAAATGGTTTATGCATATCTCACACCTGATTTCCGTAAACATATTTCTCGAGAACTTTGATACATTTTTGTTGTTTGATCTTTCAGTGTAATGAGATTTTTACGCCCATTGCTCAAACACTTGATGTCCGTCCGTCGGTCCGTCCGTCTGTCCGTCCGTCCGTCCGTTCGTCCGTCCGTCTGTAAGATTTCTGCAATCCGCAACTCCCCTGACTGTAACCACGCAATTGATTGACTTAAACTATATAATGTACTTGAAATGCATTGTGGTTTTTAGATTTTTCATTGAAGGCCGGGTGGAGGGGGTAGGAGGATGAATCTGCAACCCGCAACTCCTAAATAACCACTCAATGGATTGAAGTGAAACTTAAACTACAAATTTGACATACAATGTAGTTTGCTTACAACGGTTTTATTTTTAGAATTGGAGGTTAGGGGTAGGAGGGAGATTCTGTAATCTGCTTTTTTGGCGTAAAATCGTGAATTTTCACACGAAATACCCCAAAAATTTTCGCGCCTCCCTCCGCTCAGCGCAATTTTTATAAGTGCGCCCCCCCCTAACTTGAAATCCTGGATCCGCCCCTGGAAACTGTATTAATTCGGAACCACATTAAATACAAACCAAACACAATATTTTGTAAAGGTCATTACACTTAAACCACTCACTGAAATTTGACAATAAATCAAGTTAATAGCCCATTACAGTGAATTCAGTACTCTTCCCTGCAGTGTTGACATCTCTCGTTGAGAGCAGACGACTTTTAATACATAATAGGAAATATAATTTTAAAAGCAAACACATGCATGACAAAATATGTTACATAACAGAATCAAAAAGAGGTTATGTAACCCCCCCCCCCCCCCCCCCCCCGGGATGGCATTCAGTAATTGCTAAATGCAGAGATGCACTTAATATGCATACAGACTACACTTAAATCATATGGATGACCAGATGTACACTCAGCAAATCCAATACAATATTTCATAATAATATATTACATGTAGCTGCACAATTAAATCGATTTGCTAATTAGCTGCACCTGTCCACTGATGCACCGATGACTCCTTTTTAATACACTGGACATGCATACTTATGCCCCTATTGCACAATTCTGCATACCACCAGGGATGACCCCCCTATTAAAAAGTGCGGGAAATTGGATCTATAGAGTTGGCCTTCACTACTTCCGGGGTTAAAGCTAATCTAAATTTAAAGCCGAAAATTAACAAAATTTAGTCTCCCATTTTAAGCTATCCCAAAAAAGAAATAGATTGGGTACTACTCCTATAGAAGCATGATCAAAAGTTATACTAAGTAGGCCATACTGTTAAAATAGCCAATGGTTCCTTGAACAAGTTGAAAATGTAAATATTAAACATTATATAAAACATTCGTCGCCTTGACAATGGTATGGTTATTATTTTAATTCTGCAAATTTCTTAACAAATTTTATTTGAAGAAGGTTGTCAATGTTTAAATACGATAAATATATTACAAATAGCCTTATCATTACAAAATATATCAACATAAAAATAAATGTCTACGTTTGACAGCCAGGCGCAAATCGAACACACCCGTTTATCTTTTCTTGATCAGCAATCATCGGACCAAAACTTTTCTTCACGAGGTATAATGATCGGCAATCATTGGAACAAAACAACCGAAAGTTAATTAGTCTCCACAACAATGGCGAGGACGAAAAACATGCACACGGATTTGTAGATTTCTAGTTGTTGGGAACATATTTCGACTTGAAACATGCATGAATAGCTTAGTAAAGGTACCACTGTATTCCAAATGAATTTTCATGGAAAAATTTTCTTTACCCAAAACTGGTGTAATATTACTTTAAACATTTTTGCAAAAACTGCTGTGAGATACAAGAAATAGAAGCACCTGTGTCTACTAAGTCATCTATTTGCTTTGCTCCTATCTGTACTTTGATAGTATTTTTTGTTAGTGGAGCTATAAGAGCCAAGAAAGGATTAGACATATTCAAATTTGATATTTTTGAGCCTTTTGTTTTTAAATAAATTTGAGGGAATACCGATATTTAAAAGATCTAGACAACTTTATTTATATATAAAATTTATATAGAATTTTTGATGTCATATAAGATCATAAAAATTGGATGACTCACCTCTGCACATCCAGAACAATCTAGTTTCCTATACATAGATGTGCTGGCTCCAGTCCTTCTTCAGTTTGTTTTCACCTTTGTCTAATCCTTCCTCGGTACCGGAAACTCGGATTTCTCTACCAAGATATAACCAAGGCCAAATGTACTCTTCATTGTAGCCTGGCTATAACAATTGTATTTGTGAGGGAACTAGCTTTATTCAGGTACACATTCCTTGATATGGCATCACTGTCGGTCACTCATAAAGATACTAAGTTCTCATAAATATATAGTTTATTAATTAACAAATTTATATTCCAAATAACATTTCATTAATGCAAAGTTTCTAAAAAAATAACATTTCCTAAATACAAAGTTTCCAATAAATTTAGTATATGGTTTTAGTTTGACATCCAAGGTATGACTGTTTTTTACAAC
The DNA here is from genome assembly GCA_963680875.1 of Bathymodiolus brooksi. Classification (NCBI taxonomy): domain Eukaryota; kingdom Metazoa; phylum Mollusca; class Bivalvia; order Mytilida; family Modiolidae; genus Bathymodiolus; species Bathymodiolus brooksi. The sequence continues at coordinate 11,569,641 of OY804579.1, read as the reverse complement.
ATTTTCCAAAGTTATTATATACCAATTTTTCTATTACTCAATAATACATAATACATGTAATGTTTTTAAATCCTCTAATTCCCATTAACACTTCTTTTAATCTTTACACCTTTTTAAATCCTGAGTGACATGCCACCTTGTGTCACTATTTGCGGAAGACTGCCTCCTATATAGACCCATCAAATCTGAAGCTGATGCCACCAAACTCCAGGAGGACATTGATGCCCTGCAAAACTGGGAAAGTACCTGGCAGATGTCATTTAATCCTGACAAGTGTGAGGTACTACGCATCACCAACAAGCGTAATAAGATCATGGCAAATTATTATATCCACGGCCAACAACTTCAAATCGTCGACAACGCCAAATACCTCGGCCTTACCATCTCCAAAAATCTCTCGTGGAACAATCACGTAAACAACATCACGAAGAAGGCAAATTCCATCCTAGCCTTCCTTCGACGCAACATCCGAAACTTCCCACAGAGAGCTAAGACACAGGCCTACAACACATTCGTACGACCCATCACTTGAATATGCCTCTACTGTGTGGGATCCACATACTCAGGCCAACATCAATAAAGTAGAGAGTATCCAAAGCAGAGCTGCCAGATTCGTCACCAACAACTACAACCCTAGAGCCAGTGTTACAACACTATTACAAGACCTCAACTGGCCCACCCTACAACACAGACGCCAACTAGCCAAACTCATCATGATGTACCGCATTACCTACCATCTCATCGAAATACCTTCTATTACCTATCTCATTCCATCCAGATCAGGTACCAGAGGACACAACATCCGATACCTACAACCTTCAACCAAAGTGCTAGCATATCAATACTCCTTCTTCCCTAGCACCATCAGACTCTGGAACAACCTACCACAGACCCTAGTCAGCTCAGGCTCCATTGACATCTTCCGTCATAGCCTGACAAACACCAACCTTCCATAATTTCCACTTCTTTGTTTTTAATTGTACATTTCTGGAAAGTTTTTATTTTAATTGTAAATGAAAGGTTGCTGACCTGACCACATGTATATAGTTTTCAATGCGACAATACTCTGGAAAGAGGGATGCATTTATTGAAAGAAGAAGAAGAAGACATTAATCCTCAGACAATTAGATAAATAAATAAATAACCACTTAAGATTTACCTTTATCAATTATACAATTTCCCATCTATAAATTATTTGTCTATGTTAAAATATATATATACAATGTAGTAAAACTGTATTTTTAATAATATATTCTGAAACATCCCAAATGTATGGGTTATACTTAACTAAAGTGAAAGTAAAATAGTAGGCTACCTGGATCAGTTGAAAGAACAAAGAGGCCCAAATGGGGGATGGTAAAAATCCATCATGGGAGTACCTATAGGAGACTTTTGTAGCAGTTTGCTATATATTACACTTTCCTATCTTTTTTCCTGCATTAGTTCCTCAGATAAATACTCTACATGATTGATGATTTTGATTGATTGTTTTTTGGTGTTTTAACGCCACTTTCAACAATATTTCAGCTATATCATGGCGACCAGTTTTAGTGGTGGAGGAAGCCGGAGAGAACCACTGACCATGGGCAAGCAACTGGTAAACTTTATCACTTGTGGCTGCGAGTCGAGTGCACCTTTTGGGGGGGGGGAGGGGGGTGCACTCGACTCGCAGCCACAATTGATAAAGTTGACATGATTGAAGATTGATATAAGATAAGATATAAAGTGCTGCTCTCAACTGATCAGCTAATTAACATATAATTTAATTGACTGAAGACCAGGTATTAAAGGTATTATATATAATTAATACAGTGTCTACATTATTTTTTTGTACCAGATGTATTATATTATGACCTATGGTTATGACCTAGTACTACAAGTCATTCTCCTGACTTTTAATATTAGTTATTAAATTACCAGAGGGCATGGTGATTTATGTGTACATGTATATAAGTAACCAGAGTAATAATATCAACTATTTATCACTGGAATTAAATGTACCATTTTATTGGAGAAGAAAATTAAAGGACCAAATCACGTTAGACCACAGTACACTGTATGTTATACATGTATGTTTTTTTTTACAAATAATAACAGACCACAGTGCAGTATGTTTATATTATTATTTTATTGTTACTATTATGATTTATTAAATATTGTGGGTTTATATATGTTGTTCATGTTTTTTTCTTGAAACCGTTTTAATGGAATACTTACAACCTGCATCGTGAAAAAAAGAAAAATAAACCAAATTGAATTGGAAAAATGCTGAAGGAATAACAATAGAAAAAATGTGAATATAGTGAAATATTAGAAAAACATTATCAGGATATAAGTAATAAAGTGAATTTTTTTTTTTACACTATCAAAACTGTTTCAATATCCAATAGCAAAATCATACACAGAGGAAATATGGATACCCCTATAAAGTTGCAGAAAAGAACAGTGAGTGTTGGACAATGGCTGTTATGGTTGAAGGCTTTTTGACAATAAGTGAATGATTTTATTATATCTTTTACAAAATATGAATTACATTTTTTGGGTGTGTCATCATTTTATTGTGAAATCATGAAAATATCAGTTTACATTCAGTTAACTTTGAGGGCAATACCCTTGTCATTATGTTTGTGGATGTACATTATTCAATAATAGAATGTTATTTTATTTTATTTCAAAAATTATTTTCAGGGATTTGAATAGGACATACAAAAATTGTTCCAATTAGAATTATTCATTAACGACACGACAGGTAATAGAAACTAAAACAGGATCAAATTTTATCTAAAGGTTAATACACAAATATCATCATTTTTTTCACTTAGATAATTTTATGTATTGTAACTTACGATAATTTTATTTATTATAATTTATGATAATTTTATGTATTATAATTTATGATAATTTTATATATTATAACTTATTGTAATATACAAAATGTATATAGATTATAACATGGTCTTTTCTATATCGCCACTGGTATCATCCTGAGACCCCCATATCAGCCCAATGTTTATCACATATTTGACGATGACTGAAATAAATTAAAACTAAATGAAGAATTTATGTTTATTTATCAAAATAACAACAAAATAAATAACATATAAAAGTCAACAATATAATTCACCATATTTATCACAGCTATTAAACATCATTTTCAATATAAATTGGAGGTCCAATTCTTTTCATTTTGTGCCACAAAAATTTATTGTCACATTTCCTTGGATATTTGAGTATGGGAATAGTGCTATTCTAGAGTTGGACATTATGGGAACCAAATTGATAACGTTTTGCTGAACCGAACGTTTTGCTGAACCGAATTATTATTGACAGAAATTGAAGTAACTGTTCTATTTTCATAGTTCTCAATAGTCTACACAATGGTGTGAATATCAAGATTCGCATTCACCAAGATATGTACTGATGGAAGCTTGGATACATTTCAATGAATCAGTTCGTAATTCTGTTTGGATTTCATGCGTGCTGAAAAAAATCTTCCAAAGTGCATGTTCATCTCCTCGGGATTACGGAGTTCTCCCAGTGTTGATAGCCAATCCTTGAATATGTCACTCTCAGTTTTACATTTTGTGTTGACATTCTTCATCTCTGCTGTATCGGTTTGTTGTATGCTTCCTCGTCTGTCATGTATACTTACGAGTCACAATGACATCATCGATTGCCCAGTGCACTGATATGGATTGGGCACTTCTTTGTGTATCACACATACAAAGAGGTATGTTTTATGTACAGATATTTGTGTATCACACATACAAAGAGGTACGTTTTATGTACAGATATTTGTGTATCACACATACAAAGAGGTACGTTTTATGTACAGATATTTGTGTATCACACATACAAAGAGGTACGTTTTATGTACAGATATGTGAGGATAAGTGATTAACTATGTTTTTAAAAAACGAGATGACGTTTCTCAGTCATCTCTCATCGAAGGACAAAGCCCTTGGGATGAGAGATGACCGAGAAACGTCCTCGAGTTTTAAAAAACATCTTAAATTATTTTATCGCTATGATAGTATGTTTATCAAGAATTTGGTAATGTGACGTCAATATAACGTCATAGTAGAAAACAGTGATATTACTACGTGCGTCCTTGACAGCGCTTAGCGATTAGCAATAATTGGAATCATCTCAGCGCTTACGTGATATGAAATATATTGGTTTTGAACATCAAAGGGAAAATAAACAAAATAGCGATAATATGTATTACAACTTAAATAATTTTATGTATTATAACTTATGATAATTTTATGTATTATAACTTATGATAATTTTATGTATTATAACTTATGATAATTTTATGTATTATAACTTATGATAATTTTATGTATTATAACTTATGATAATTTTATGTATTATAACTTATCATAATTTTATATGTTATAACTTATGATAATTTTATGTATTATAACTTATGATAATTTTATGTATTATCTCCAATTTTATCTCCTTTTATTTTTGATATCTGACATTTTCATAACTGTAATTTCTTGGTTTTTATTTATAAATAACAATACATGTAATACTAAGATTTTCAGACAACAGGTTACATTCTTATCATTCCTCAAGTCAATTTGATTTATTGTATTATAATCTACAGGAAACAATCAAGTTAATTAGTATTATTTATCAGATCATCAGAGAGAGGTCATTAGAGGTCATCAAATTATCAGAACAGAACAGAACAGAACAGAATTTGTATTGGTCTGAAATCCATATACAAAGGATTGTTATCAAAGCAATGCATTAAATGCAAAACAAAGAAACTGTTAACTACAATCAAACTACATATATACATGTTTGAAACACATGACTCCCTAATGACATTTAGTATGGAGTTTGAGTGTTAAATCTGTTATCTCAATACATATACAGTCGAACCTGTATTAAGAGGTCACTTTTGGGACAAAGAAAAAATGGCCTTATTAGACAGGTGACCTTTTAAAAGAGGTTCAATTCATATGAAATGTTCTATAACAGGACAAGAAAAAGATGACCTTTTAATACAGGTGACCACCAAAAATAAATGAAACACTTTTTTAAGTCTAAAACAGTAAAAGGTTAAAGTTCATATATTCAAGAACAAAAGAATAAACTAGATTCTTAAAAATAATCCACTGTTCGAACAATAGTCTGACGTAAACGATATCAACCTTGTCCCAAAAATGGGTCAAACTATTAAAGTACAGTGGCCTGTATCATCGGCCTCTATTAGCGGCCTGTATGTGATATTAGAGGCCACATTTACAATAGCTTTGCGGAGGGTATTATTGTACAAATGTATTTGTAGACTTACATGTACTGATTATTATATTGTCCAGATCACAGAGTTAACACAGCTGTAGATCATTTGACAACAATATATTGTAATTGTATTAAAATCTTCACAGCATGAGGGCATTTGACAACAATATATTGTAAAGGTATTAAAATCTTCACAGCCTATAATCTTGTGAGCTGTCTTTAGACATTATTAAGAGGAGGACAATTAAAACTGTGTTAATTAAATTGTCTTGGGATAAGAATTTAGTGACAAAGTCCAAGCTAAGTAATCCATACTCACAGAGACCATTCCTATCTTATGTGGGATAGCATTCTGTATCTTCTTGTTAATCAGACATTGTAGAAGAAAATCAGTTAATAGTAGGTTCATATTACCTATTGATTAGGCTATTTTTTGGCATAAACATTTAATGGACTGAAACACTTGTTACTCAAAATTTAACAATTTATGATATAAATCCATGGCTTTGAAGGACTCACAAATTGACTTGTACTTTTTAAAAAAAAAAACAGCTCACCAACCACCCATGCATGGCCTTTCTAATTGAGTTACATGGTAGTATGCCTGTATTATGATATGATTTTATATTGACGAACTGTGTTCACCTAGAATAATGAGAAAATGCATGTAAGAAAACCAAGCGATTGTTGTTTCATGCCAAATCAGCAATTTTTATGTTATGGCGCTGTCATCATTGTTGTCATTGTCTGACTAGACAAGAATGGTATCATGGATTTATTTGAGGTGTGAAACCACTATTTAATTTCTTTAAGGTTTTCTACTGAATTTGTGTTTTTTCGAGCCTACCTGACCATTATATCTTAAGTTTTAACCTTTCCAAGACCATATAATTATGTCCCCCAAACAAAGTTTGGGAGACATATTGTGTTTGCTCCGTTTCTTATTTTTATTCTTATTATTCTTTCTTTCTTTCTTTCTTTCTTTCTTTCTTTCTTTCTTTCTTTCTTTCTTTCTTTCTTTCTTTCTTTCTTTCTTTCTTTCTTTCTTTCTTTCTTTCTTTCTTTCTTTCTTTCTTTCGCCAAAAGTTTATCTGACACATTTCTTGGCGACTACTGAACGGAAATCAATGAAACTTCACAGGAATGTTAAGCACTATAAGTAGATGTGCAGATTACTTTCGGAATTTTCAAAATGGCAGCCATTGTCATGGAAACGGCCAAAATGCTAAAAAATTGAAAAACACAAAAAAGATCATAGCAGGATACTCGCCAAACAGAAATTGATGAAACTTGATCGGAACAACATCCGCATCTAGTGGAACGAGATAAACCAAAAATTGGAATCGGTTGGACAAACTTTGCCGCAGTTGCCATGGAAACAAAAAAAGGGGGATTAAATTTTTTTTTTATTCCTTTCATCAATATTCATGAAAATTATTTCTTGCTATGTTCTCACACTATTCTTCATTCATACCACTAGTACTTGTATTGTTCGTTTGGGGGACATTTGTAACGCTCTGTGTTACAGTAACCAATATTTATTTTCTGAAACGTACATGATTCTTTCTATGTTCTGTCAAAATATCAGGGCATGTTTAAAATCGTGCAGTGAAATGCCATGCTACGGAAAACACATACTCTAAAAATAGCTTGGTCATTCCCCCATAAATTCAGTATTTATAGGTCATGCATCAAATCCTCCATCAAATTTGGGCTCAAAATAATCCCTATATATTTAACTTCAATTATCAATTTTAATCAGTCCATTCCATTCAGCAGTTTTCACAATACTACAAAATGAAAGGAACTTTTTTCTTGAAAAGGGACTACTTTCGTATATGTTATAACGTCTGATTGGTGAATTAGTGGTTTGACACCTTGAGTATTATTCTAGCTAATCAATTCAATGTTAAGTTCGATTATTTTGGTTATTCAAATTTTAAATATTGCACTGTTCATGTTTATCTTCTCTTTATGCTAGTGTGTGTTCTTTTTGAGTGGAAGGACTCGTCTGTGCTGGGGTTCTTTTTGAGTGGAAGGACTCGTCTGTGCTGGGTTTTTTTTCTTGTTTGTTTTATCTGTATTGGTGTTGAAGGAGAGGGTATAAACCAGCCATACATTTGTACCTGTCCTGAACCAGGACTTGGATTTTGCATTGCCATGTGTTATGGTCTTTTTATGTTCAATGACTTGAAAAGAGAGATAGTGAGTTTGTTTTGTGGATATTGGTGGAATTGTTGACCATCACTGTTTAAGCTTTCTTTTGTTTTGTGGATATTGGTGGAATTGTTGACCATCACTGTTTAAACTTTCTTTTGTTTTGTGGATATTGGTGGAATTGTTGACCATCACTGTTTAAGGTTTCTTTTGTTTTGTGGATATTGGTGGAATTGTTGACCATCACTGTTTAAACTTTCTTTTGTTTTGTGGATATTGGTGGAATTGTTGACCATCACTGTTTAAACTTTCTTTTGTTTTGTGGATATTGGTGGAATTGTTGACCATCACTGTTTAAGCTTTCTTTTGTTTTGTGGATATTGGTGGAATTGTTGACCATCACTGTTTAAGGTTTCTTTTGTTTTGTGGATATTGGTGGAATTGTTGACCATCACTGTTTAAACTTTCTTTTGTTTTGTGGATATTGGTGGAATTGTTGACCATTACTGTTTAAGGTTTATTTTGTTTTGTGGATATTGGTGGAATTGTTGACCATCACTGTTTAAACTTTCTTTTGTTTTGTGGATATTGGTGGAATTGTTGACCATCACTGTTTAAGCTTTCTTTTGTTTTGTGGATATTGGTGGAATTGTTGACCATCATAAGATGTTACAGTGATGGTGTATTTTCTTAAGATTGTCAGACATGTCTCCTCATCTCTTAATAGTTACATACACACACACTTTCTACTCTCAGACTCCTCACAGCTTATTTTATTTCAATGATGCCAAACAAAATGTGTAGAATGAACTGTTATACAAATATAAAAATGTCAGTTATAGATACTAATCAGACAAAAGTCATGTACTTAAATTCTTCATCCTGTGAAGGTTTTATTTGACCAAAGATTTATAGATAACATCTGGAAGTAGTTAATGCTGACATAGCCCAGACCGTGAGAAAGTTGTAACCCCAAAATATGTATGTTAATTTTATGTAGAAATACTACAAATGACAAGAATCTGTAAAGTTAATGGCATCATAACAAATTCATTTTAAGATGAGATTTTTGTTATCTATAATTGTTTAGTATGATTCAAGTCAAAGAAGAAAACATTTTATGGCTATTTATAAATTGAAAAGATAACTTGTTCCCATGAAGGAGAATATTGAATTTTTTTTTTTTTTCAGAATTATATTTTTTTCTTCCAGAATATAATGTATTAACATAGTTACTAAATTTATCCCCACAGGAAAGTTATAGAGGCCTGGTGTCATTGACCTATTGGGTTAAATGATTTGACAGTGGAGATATATACATTTTGTAGTTGATATTTAAATCATATAAGTAATACAATGTATATCATAGAGTAATTTTATTTATTAATTTAAATACTGAGACTTTCTTCTAGAAATCTGTTTGAGCAGAACTCCCTGTTATGATTGTCTTTAAACAACAACACATTATATTAATTTTATGTAAAAATACTACAAATGACAAGAATCTGACAGAAGATTATGACATAACGACTGATGACTAATAGTGAGTGATTGTTGTTTAATGCTAAATGAGCAATGTTTCACCTATATCATGGTGAGAACAAGTTACATTTGATGAAATGATGATGTCTGCTTTGTACTAGACCAACAATCTGAGTTGGATTTTTATAGTGCTAGTGCACAGAAATGACAGTCCACGAGTAGACATATCATGACAGTCCACGAGTAGACATATCATGACAGTCCATGAGTAGACATATCATGACAGTCCACGAGTAGACTACAGTCCACGAGTAGACATATCCTGACAGTCCATGAATAGACATATCATGACAGTCCACGAGTAGACATATCATGACAGTCCACGAGTAGAGATATCATGACAGTCCACGAGTAGACATATCATGACAGTCCACGAGTAGACATATTGATCCAAATGCTCTTACTCCTTAATGTAGTATGCTTAGCGGAGAAGCAATAAATACCAATTTTATTGTCTTTAGTTTGACACAACCAATTTTATTGTCTTTAGTTTGACCCGACCAATTTTATTGTCTTTAGTTTGACACAACCAATTTTATTGTCTTTAGTTTGACCCGACCAATTTTATTGTCTTTAGTTTGACACGACCAATTTTATTGTCTTTAGTTTGACCCGACCAATTTTATTGTCTTTAGTTTGACACGACTGCAGGTTGGAATCCACACTCAAGATTAGGATGGTAACCATTACGCCACTGATGCAGTTCTGATTATCAGAAATATTATAAAGTACACATCTGATATATATTGTAAAACAGTTATATCCTAGATTTTCAAACCGCATCGATGTCGTAATGGCTAGCATGTTTGCCCTGAGTGCGTTAGATCTTGGGTTTGAGCCCATGTCGGGTCAAACCCAAGATTATAATTTATAAAATTGGTATTTAATGCTTCTCTGCTAAGCACGCAGCATTAAGGAGAAAGAGCAAAGACTGGTCGACTCGGAATCAGAATAATGTGTTCGAATGGAGCGACATGTTTACCCGAGGACTGTTGTTTCAGTGAGCTAGCACTATGAAAATCCAACTCAGCATGTTGGTCTAGAACAAGGCGGACCTCACCATCATCTCATTGAAAATTAAGTTGTTCTCGCCATGATATAGCTGAAACATTGCTGAATTGGTGTTAAACAGCAATCACTCACTCACTCGCTCACTCCTAGATTTTCTATATTGATGAGTATCACCTTTAACACAACATTTACTGACATCATAGCCATTACTACAGAAAATGATATTAAAACCTTACCTAAGCTGGACATGCTTCTTAAAGAAGGAACTATTTCTTGAATATTTAAAAAAAAAAAAGGTTTTCTCGCTGTCTGGAATTTATTACAAACTATACATACAATGAAACTCATCTTCAATTGCTTATTCAACCACATCGGTGGTGTAATGGTTAGAGTGCAGTAGATTAGGTCAATCTAAAGACTATAAAATCATTATTTGCTGCTTTTAAGTTTCTAACGACAGATCTTCACAACTTTTATAGAATTATTAAAATATGATATTTTGTTTTACAGTGTAACAGACTATGAGTTGGGAAGGATATGACAACAGTCAGGTTCCATATCCTGGCAGACGACGTTACAAAAATGATCAACATGAAGAGTTCTCATCCGAAAACAGAGACAATTATCAACAAGAAAATAGAGGAGAATATCCACTAGAGAGTGAATTTGAATATCAAGTGGAAAATAGAGTGGATTATACCAGTACACTGGCACAGGATGTGGATTATATACAGGAACAGGATGTGGATGTGGGTTACACACAAGAAGATTTAAGGAATGACTTTGATCAACGAACAAATAGAATTTGTAACTCCAGAAATGTTTTCACTCATCAATGGGTTAGAAATAAAAGAGGACATCAGTTTTACAGAGGGAGAAATAAACATTTGACAAGCAAAATGAGGCACCTGTTTGAACAAGAAAACAGGAGTTCAAGTATCAGTCCTAGAGACTCGTCCTTTAGGCAAAGTTCTCATAGGAAATATAGTAGAGACACAAGATCCCCTAGCTCTATCTCTCCACAATGTTCCAATGAACGTTTAAGTACTTCACCGACCTCTCCACATTGTGCTACTGAACGTAAATCACATAGGTTTAGAGATAGTAGTCAGAAATATTCACATAGAAGACGTAGAAGTCGTAGTTATGAGAGACATAGGAGTAGATCTAAGGGTAGGTGTCGTAGCCGCTCACCCAGACGTGAAAGTAGAAAAAGAAGTTGTGAAAGATCTGGAAGAAGTTATTGTGGAAGTCGGGATAATAAAGACAGTTATAGAAGTGATTATTCCCCCGGGAGATCTGATAAAAATAGATGCAAGTCCACCGAGTTAAAAGTTTCAGGTGGGTCATATAAATACTCTCCTGATAAGGACTATACATATTCAAATACATCACGTCATAAAAAGTCAGCCTCGTCTTCAAATAAAGACAGGAAGAAGAAAAAAACATCATGGAAGAAAGAAGAGGAGGACATGACTGAAAATCTACCTAGAGCTTCTGATAAATCAAAAATAGAAAATTGTAATGATATTGAAAATGTTGTATCTGATGGAATTAAAGCTATTAGGTATGGACTAGTACCGGAAGTAAATAAAAAACAAGAGAAAGTGACAAGAACCAAGCAGGCTATGAGACATAAACATCAAAATAATGTGTTAAGTGAGCATGACCTTGAATGTCTTCATACAAAGAACGATAGATACCATTACTACCGTGATCCAAATAATTCAACCGACAAAAGCAGCTCAAATAAATCAACCGACAATAGCAGCTCAAATAAATTAATCGACAATAACAGCTCAAATAAATTAACTGACAATAGCAACTCAAATAAATCAACCGACAATAGCAGCTCAAATAAATCAACCGACAATAGCAGCTCAAATAAATCAACCGACAATAGCAGCTCAAATAAATCCAGGGGAGATAAATCAATAGAAAAAACTTCAAAAGAAACATCAGTGTTTGATAACAGTTATAAAAACATTAAAGTCAAGTTGTCTTCTAATGCTATAAAATTGGCTAAAAGTATTACTGACGTGTGTAAAACACGTATCACTGCTGATGGGAAGAGATCTTTCTCTGATATCAAAGGAGGAGAGCAAGTATCAAATGATGTGAAAAAACTAAAACTGTCGAGTGAAACATCGGAGGATAAACTAGTATCAAATGATGTGAAAAAACTAAAACTGTCGAGTGAAACATCGGAGGATAAGCAAGTATCAAATGATGTGAAAAAACTAAAACTGTCGAGTGAAACGTCGGAGGATAAACTAGTATCAAATGATGTGAAAAAACTAAAACTGTTGAGTGAAACATCGGAGGATAAGCAAGTATCAAATGATGTGAAAAAACTAAAACTGTCGAGTGAAACATCGGAGGATAAGCTAGTATCAAATGATGTGAAAAAACTAAAACCGTCGAGTGAAACATCGGAGGATAAACTAGTATCAAATGATGTGAAAAAACTAAAACTGTCGAGTGAAACATCGGAGGATAAACTAGTATCAAATGATGTGAAAAAACTAAAACTGTCGAGTGAAACATCGGAGGATAAGCTAGTATCAAATGATGTGAAAAAACTAAAACTGTCGAGTGAAACATCGGAGGATAAACTAGTATCAAATGATGTGAAAAAACTAAAACTGTCGAGTGAAACATCGGAAGATATTGTAACTAATGTCAATATGTCAAGTGATAAGGTTAGTGTACAGTCAGGCTGTGAATCTGTATTTACAAGCTCACGTGTACACACTGAAGTACAAGATCAAAGTTTGAATGACAATTTAATACGTGGAGAACACCAGAAAAATAGGGCACATAGCGTACAATCAAACACCGACATGTCAAATGATAATATACAACCAGTATATCATACTAAACATACAGATGCTGGTGTCAACAAATTACAAACACACGTTGCAACAATATATACTGGAGCACGACCAATAATAGAGACTACACATAAAAGTCTTCCATTAGATACTCAAACAGAAGTACCATATTTCACAAACATTACTAAAGAGAATAAATTATTGAATAAATTATTGAATAAATTAAATACTCAAAAACCTTTACTGCCAACTCCAAAACTTGAATATATGAACACTGCTGCACATGTTACCCACAATTCAAAGCCAATTTCCTCTTGGAATAGATTTCACAATAGAACACCTTTGTTGCCATCTCCAGGAGCTTTACATGTGGATGTTATGAGGAATACTTGTCAATATAATGAACAATCTATGAAACTTCCACAAGACCTACCAAACAAGGAACAGTTGGACTCTAATTTATCTAAAGGATCAGTGGATAGTGAGGAAAATACAAATACCAGTCTAGAAACTGGCCAAACAGAAAAAACAAATGTCGAGGAGAACATGATGGCTATCAGACAAGAACAATCAAAATATCAGGAAAAACAAGGAGATGGAGATTGTACAAATGATGTCAATGTGGCTGTAAAAACTGTTGGTTCTTATTATGTCCAAAATACAAGTAAAGATGTTGTCAAGAAAACAGAAATGATAGTAGATAATTCAGATGATCAGAAAAGGAAAAAGTCTGACCAAAACAAATTTAAAAATGTTCAAACATCTGACCAAAAGGAAGTGAAAGTAAGAAAATCTGACCAAAAGGAAATGAAAGTAAAATGCTTGTATGAAAAGGAAGTGAAAGTAAAATGCTTGTATGAAAAGGAAGTAACACATGAGAAAAAGTTAATAAAAAATGCTTCATTTAATAGTTTAGACAATACAGAAGTTTTATACATTAAACACAAACAAGAAAAGAAATGTCATTCTAGTGGTCAAGTGATAAAACCGGCATCAATGCCAGCAGCCAATCAGAAGCCTTCAGATGGTGATAATAATAACAATGTTCATGATATTGGAAGGAGAGAGAGTAGCAAGGTTAGAGAGCACGTGAAAACAATAGAAAATGCAAAACAAAAATTGCCAACGGATTCCACAATGGATATAACAAAAGATTATCAGTGCTCTGGTGCTTCTGGGATAACTCAGAATACGGTGCATAGTGACAAAAAATTAGACACAATGAGGAAATCCAACATGGGAACATCTGTAGGAGAAAAAGAACCTTCTACAAGATCAGATGCTAATAGTAAATCTGAGAACAGATCAATATATAGGGGCAAGAAAGAACATTCATCTAACTCTACTGAGCATTCATCTAAATCTACTGAGCATTCATCTAAATCTACTGCCCATTCATCTAAATCTACTGATCATTCATCTAAATCTACTGCCCATTCATCTAAATCTACTGAGCATTCATCTAAATATACTGCTCATTCATCTAAATCTATTGAGCATTCATCTAAATCTACTGAGTATTCATCTAAATCTACTGAGCATTCATCTAAATCTTCTGCGCATTCATCTAAATCTACTGAGCATTCATCTAAATCTACTGTTGCTGATTTACAGTCATTGGTAAAAGGTGACATGTCATTATCATTGGAATCATCCAAAGATCAAACTACAAACATTAAAGAATTATCAATGAGCCCAAAAAATCTAAATATAGAAAATAAAATGACTTCAACTCCTGTTGCTCATGGACGAAAGGCACCAGGTCATAGAGAATTATTACTGTCACCTGTTGAAAGTATTAAAATATTGTCTGGAAATGAGTCAATCGATAAATGTAGACATGGAACAGGAAGTGAATGTGGTAAAGATAAAAACAAATGTACTGTAACATCCAATACTATATCGGAGTCGGACTGTAGCACAGATGATTTTATGGTGCTTGATAGTTGGCAGGAAGCATCTCCGTCAAAAATAAATGATGAGAAATCACAAAATGAAACCAAACCTCAACCATGTGATAAAGAACAGGAGCAGACGACAAGTCAAATCAATACTGATATAGACAAAGCAAATACTGTTGGTGACAAATTTGTAATGAAGAAAAAATTTAAGTTGGTGACAAGTAGTCCATTGAAATTTACAACTATTAAAAAAATGAAAGCTGAAAAGAGGAAAATGAAAGCACTTGCAAAAGCTGCTGCTAAGATTTTTAAGGAAAATATGATGAGTAATAGAGGAAAAGGAAACAAAGATGAACTGGAAAACAAAGAAACTCACAAAATGTCTATTGATACAGAGTCACATGACAAGTTGAAGGTTTCACCAATCATGGACAAGAAAGCTGAGTCACATGACAAGTCAAATGTTTCACAAAGCATGGACAAAAAACCTGAGTCACATGACAAGTCGAAGGTTTCACTAAGCATGGACAAGAAAGCTGAGTCACATGACAAATCAAAAGTTTCACAAAGCATGGACAAAAAAGCTGAGTCACATGACAAGTCAAAAGTTTCACAAAACATGGACAAGAAAGCTGAGTCACATGACAAATCAAAAGTTTCACAAAGCATGGACAAGAAAGCTGAGTCACATGACAAGTCAAAGGTTTCACTAAGCATGGACAAAAAAGCTGAGTCACATGACAAATCAAAAGTTTCACAAAACATGGACAAAAAACCTGAGTCACATGACAAGTCAAAAGTTTCACAAAGCATGGACAAGAAAGCTGAGTCACATGACAAGTCAAATGTTTCACAAAGCATGGACAAGAAAGCTGAGTCACATGACAAGTCAAAGGTTTCACTAAGCATGGACAAAAAAGCTGAGTCACATGACAAATCAAAAGTTTCACAAAACATGGACAAAAAACCTGAGTCACATGACAAGTCAAAAGTTTCACAAAGCATGGACAAGAAAGCTGAGTCACATGACAAGTCAAATGTTTCACAAAGCATGGACAAGAAAGCTGAGTCACATGACAAGTCAAATGTTTCACAAAGCATGGACAAGAAAGCTGAGTCACATGACAAGTCGAAGGTTTCACTAAGCATGGACAAAAAAGCTGAGTCGCATGACAAATCAAAAGTTTCACAAAACATGGACAAGAAAGCTGAGTCACATGACAAGTCAAATGTTTCACAATCGCCTTTTCACTCCTTATTTGGACGGAAGATAAGAACTTGTCTGGAAGATTTTCCGCTCATCAAAACACCAAAGAAAGATAAATCATCAGATGATAAAGAGGTTTTAGCGTCAGTTTCAAATCCAGCGTTATCTCTTCCTGTGAATGTTGAACAGACACATAAGGAAAAACTTAAGCCAAAGAAAAATGTCGATAAGCGACTTATTAATGTAAAACTGGATAAACAAATTAAATATGGAAGTTTGACAAATGAGGAAATGGAGATAAAAACTAATAAATATTCTGAACATAATACTGAAACGGATAACAATATCGCATCATCTAAGAAACAGTTTGTGGCAATTGAGGAAATGAAACATGTGGAAATACAGGACAGTGAAACAAAAAAAATATATCAACAAGAAATTAAACTTACTGACAGAAGTAAAGAGAAATCTCACGATAGAAATATACTGTGCCAGACAAAACAAGAAACGAAACATTTAAAATGTGAAAAAAATAACAATAAGAAAGAAGTTGATGATCTGAAGAAAAGAGACAATAAGGGAAATCATGCAAATAAGAAAGAACACGAAAGAAATGTGAAGAAAGAGGAAAAAAGCCACAAGAGGTTTAAAACTGATAAAGAACAATGTACAATGGTTGAATCAAAAACCAAACAATCAACAACGAAACACAAAGAACATAAAACAGATTGTTTAGAGGAAGAATCTGAAATTCAAAAGGACAAAGTAGCACCAAACACTGAACAATCCACAACGAAACACAGAGAACATAAAACTGATTGTTTGGAGAAAGAATCTGAAATTCAAAAGTACAAAGTAGCACCAAAAACCGAACAATCCACAACGAAACACAAAGAACATAAAACTGATTGCTTAGAGAAAGAATCTGAAATTCAAAAGGACAAAGTAGAACTAAAAACCAATCAATCAAAAGGAAAGCTTCAGGAATGCTCCCAGAAAGAAACATACCTTCAAAATGAAAAAGGACTTAAAACTCTGGAAATAAATTATAGATCTAAGCATGAAATTGATCAAAAGGAAGCAAAAATTCTGAATGATGAAATTGTTCTAAAAAATCAAGAATCAAATAGACTAGAAGCTGATGATAGTCAAACTGAAAAGGATAATCAGAAAGATTGTTTACATGATGAAAACAATGATCTTAGTATTATAGACAGCTTTCATGAAAATGAAGATGTTGATGTGTATACTGATAATGACATACAAAGTACACATACTACTGATGAGTATGATGACAGCTTTGAATGTGTTGGAATTATTGAAAATGTAGATTTATGTACTATTGACTCTTTAAGTTTCGACGAGAAAGAAAAACTGGACAATGTCAAGGACGTGGAAATAAATCAGAACACTAGCATAAGTACTGAATACGATATGTATAGTGGCGAAGAAATTGATGAAAATGAGCTTCTAGTACATTTTGAAAGTTTTGGTCCAGAAATATCTCAAGAGGTTGAAATACAAACATCATTTGAAGAGGTTTGTCCCAGTGTTGTTGAAGAACTTGAAATATCAACATCGAATGAAGTCCTACCTTGTCACACTGTACAATTGGAAATCACTAATGGCAACTGTGCTGAAAATAGCACTGATGAAATGTCAACAAGTGTTAGTGTGGAAGATATAGGGAATTTTGTTGGCCAAAATCAGCTTGTGAATACAGATAATAATCAGGAATCTGTAAATGTGGTGAATGGAAAGATCATTGTAGACAATAGTAAACCTGATGAATCGTCAAAATCACAGACTGGATTAACTGTTGATAAATCTCTAACCCTATCAACTGTTGATAGACCACCACCAGAATCAACTGTTGATAAACCACCAACCGAGTCAACCGATGATAAACCACAAACAATATCAACTGTTGGTAAACCACAGACAGAATTGACTGTTGATAAACCACCAACTGAATTAACCGTTGATAAACCACCAACCAAATCAACTGTTGATAAACCACCAACCGAATCAACTGTTGATAAACCACCAACCAAATCAACTGTTGATAAACCACCAACCAAATCAACTGTTGATAAACCATCAACAGAATTAACTGTTGATAAACCACCAACCAAATCAACTGCTGATAAACCATCAACAGAATTAACTGTTGACAAACCACCAACCAAATCAACTGCTGATAAACCACCAACCGAATCAACTGCTGATAAACCATCAACAGAATTAACTGTTGATAAACCACCAACCGAATTGAATGTTGATAAACCACCAACCAAATCAACTGTTGGTAAACCACCAACCAAATCAACTGTTGATAAACCACCAACCAAATCAACTGCTGATAAACCATCAACAGAATCAACTGTTGATAAACCACCAACCAAATCAACTGCTGATAAACCACCAACCAAATCAACTGCTGATAAACCATCAACAGAATTAACTGTTGATAAACCACCAACCAAATCAACTGTTGATAAACCATCAACAGAATTAACTGTTGATAAACCACCAACCAAATCAGCTGCTGATAAACCACCAACCAAATCAACTGCTGATAAACCATCAACAGAATTAACTGTTGATAAACCACCAACCGAATTGAATGTGGATAAACCACCAACCAAATCAACTGTTGGTAAACCACCAACCAAATCAACTGTTGATAAACCACCAACCAAATCAACTGCTGATAAACCATCAACAGAATCAACTGTTGATAAATCACCAACCAAATCAACTGCTGATAAACCACCAACCAAATCAACTGTTGATAAACCACCAACCAAATCAACTGCTGATAAACCATCAACAGAATTAACTGTTGATAAACCACCAACTGAATTGAATGTTGATAAACCACCAACCAAATCAACTGTTGATAAACCACCAACTGAATTGAATGTTGATAAACCACGACCTGAATTGACCATTGATAAACCATCAACAGAATTGACTGTTGATAAACCACAAACAGAATCAAGTGTTGATAAACCACCAACTGAATTCACCATTGATAAACCACCAACTGAATTGAATGTTGATAAACCACCAAGAGAAGTGACAGTCGATGAAACACCAACTGAATTAACTATCGATAAACCATCAACAGAATTAACTGTTGATAAACCACAAACAGAATTGACTGTTGATAAACCACGAACCGAATTGACTGTTGATAAACCATCAACAGAATTAACTGTTGATAAACGACAAGCAGAATTGACTGTTGATAAACCACAAACCGAATTGACTGTTGATAAACCACAAACAGAATTGACTGTTGATAAACCACCAACAGAGTTGACTGTTGATAAACCACAAACTGAATTCACCATTGATAAATCACCAACTGAATTGAATGTTGATGAACAACTACCTGAATTGGCAGTCGATAAAACACCAACTGAATTAACTTTCAATAAACCACCTACAGAATTGACTGTTGATCAACTACAAACTGAATTGACTGTTGATAAACCACCAACTGAAATGACTGTTGATAAATCAATTACTAAAATTCAGAAAACTGGTGAAACATCAAAACATAAAACACCTGTTAATACAAAAACTGTCAATAAGACAACAGTGAAAGCCATTACTATCAATAAAGTTCATTCTGTTGTCATGGAAACAACAAAATGTGTCAAAGAGAGAGACTCAAGTTCACAAGGGTCAGCAAAGGTAAATGTAATGAAGGACTGGAAGTTCAGTAACAAAGCCAGGCCATTAAAGACTAAACATGTGACTCCTGGAAAATCTAAAGTAATGAAGGATAATACAGGGATAAAACATAGAAGTAAAAGTCTGGATTCAACAAATACTGTCAACAATAAGTCAACAAATACTCTGAACAATAAGTCTGTAGACCAGTCATTTCTTAAAACTTCACATTCAGCTGTTAAAGAATCAGAAATAAAAACAAGTACTGGCCATTTTAGGAAGTTGGCTACACAAAAATCTGAAAAAAGTGATGATCTAGTTACAATGCCTGTACCTTGTTCTGACACTGAACACAAGAATGATAGTAAACCATGTCAAAATGATCATCAGCAAAATGAAGCAAGTGACATTTCTGAACTGAAAATTATTTCTGTATGTGGAAATGTAGACTTTGATCAACCAATGAATACTGAACAAGAGTCTAGCCTTCAAGTCACGGAGAATATTCATGTCAATATACTGATAAATGATGAAGTAGATGACGGCCGACCTACACCATCGGTGGATAATCTGGATCAAATTCTGAATAGTACACCAATGATAAAGTACAATAATATAACTAACGACAATGTCGAGAATAAAAAAGATGGGAATATGACAAAACCTGAATCAAATACTTGTGTTGAAGTCACAAAACTATCATCTCTAGTTAACAAAAATAAACATTCTGGAAGCTTAAGTCAGACATTTGCTATGATGGAGACAAATAGTAATTCTATCACCGATGAAAGTGACTTGGACAGTAGTGGAGACAAGCTGGTCATTGATATGAATAGTAAATCAGAGTCAGAGAGTACACTGTCAAACTCACAATCAGACTCACATGGAGTTGATCAACTTAGAATGATACCTACAGAGACAAGACAAGATCTTGATACCATGGCAACAGTCAATACTACAAGTAGAAGTAGTAATGCTACTGTATCTAACCAAGAAATGAGCAGTAGAGCTGTTACTACTGAGAATAATCAATATTTGTGTAAAACAGAGGAATCTAAAGCAACCGGTATGGAAACTGTCAGTACAAGTTTGGAAGAGACGATGATTTATGCAAATTCTGATTTAGATACTTCAAAAGATACTGTAGAATATTGTGAGAGACGTCAAACTACCGATGAGTCGACCATCAGTAATGACAATAAGGAAGTAGAAGATTATGACGATTTTGACGATGACATTCAGATCATGTGGTACATCAAAGGGGTGTACATCAAAGGGGTTCCTCAAAGTCCATGGACATCAGAAACACCACATATTAAACAAGAAATGATGGATGACTACGAGGAGGATGATGAGTTTAAACAACCACCTGTACTGCCTGAACTTGACGAATACTTTAAACAAAATCCTGGCATATTTTCTAAAATGAAAGGTAAAGGTGATACATCAGTGAATAGTACATCTAGTTGCATAGTACCCAGCAGTCAACCAGATTCTCCACAGTTAGAGGATACCTATGACAATTTCTTCTTTAACAATATGGTTGAGAACCCAGACTTTAGATATGAGGCAACGCCCATTATTGATGACAATGACTCAAATCAAAGTGGTCAGTCACAAACTGACAATGCTAAAATAGGAGAAGAACAGAAAGAAATAAGTGAAAGTAGCTCTATCAAGGATGAAACTAAGCCTCAATCTGAAAACAATGATGAAACAACAACAAAGGAAAAAGTCAGACATCTTGTATTTGACAAAGATTCAGAAAAATTTCTAGAATTAAAAAAACAAATGGTGATAGTTAATGACAAGAATGAACTTGAATCTACAACAGAAAATATTAATGATGAAGAAAGTAATAATACTATAAATAAAACTGAAAGTAGAGCTATAAATAGACAAAGTGAAAGTAAAAGTTCTTTGTCAGAAAAACAATCTGAGGATGACATGAAGATTTATGTAGCAGAAAGTCTACCATCCTCTGATGATGGTAACAACAATTCACCAAGGCCACACGAAGGTGCCACAAATCATTCAGATAGATCTCCATGTACTGCACACGACGATGCAAATATTACAAATATGCCTCAAACTGATCAAGAAAGTGTTACAAATGAATCAGACATGCCACCAACTGTGGATATTGAAATAACCACGAATGAACAAAAAAGATCCACATCCACAGAAAATATGTATGATGCTGTTAAACATCACAGTAGACAAAAGAAATCTACTCATTCAACTTTACAAAGTCAGAAATCACATATTAATCAGCAACTAAATGCACAATTTCCTGTAATGGGTAGTGTCTTATTTCCACCATCTGTTCAAAGTAAAAACAATGAGATTAAGGCTATGCAACAAAATCAACGGTTTAAACTGGAGGATGTGGCGATGTACATGCGTGAGCCGACCAAAAAATTACTGCTTAGTTTGAAATTTATGTCTAAAAAATTGACAAATAATGGAACGTATGACTTTTCACATTTTAAAAGAATTCGATTCACTCATATCAAAATATTAAATGATGGACAGACCAAGAATACAATTGGAGAGTTTATTCCTGCGTTTTTATCTGATCAATTGTTACGATGTATTAGATGTATTAGTTGTAATGGCTGCTTCTCCCCATACAGATTTATGAAACATATATGTAATGTACAATGGACTCGTGTGTCTGAGAAATCTTTCCAGAACCCTCTGATTCCAACAGAGGTACCTAAGGGTTCAGCTATAGGAGTGTGGAAGTTGTTGTTCTATGTCTTAGATATGGAGAAACATTTGAGGTAAGTTTTATATTGATTTTGTGTATTTGTACTTGGTTACAGTAAAAATATGTGTGACATGCACCAGTCCACTTTTTTTGTGTTCTTGCTGTGGTCCTATTGTGCTTGTGTTCCATCTGTGATCTTACTATGCTTCCTTCTGTGGTCTTTCTGTGTTCCTCCTGTGTTCCTACTATGCTTCCTTCTGTGGTCTTTCTGTGTTCCTACTGTGCTTCTGTGTTCCTTCTGTGATCCTTCTGTGATCCTACTGTGATCCTTCTGTGTTCCTTCTGTGATCCTACTGTGGTCCTTCTATGTTCCTTCTGTGATCCTACTATGCTATCTTCTGTGTTCCTTCTGTGATCCTTCTGTGTTCCTTCTGTGATCCTACTGTGATCCTTCTGTGTGATCCTTCTGTGATCCTACTGTGATCCCACTATGCTATCTTCTGTGTTCCTTCTGTGATCCTTCTGTGTTCCTTCTGTGTTCCTTCTGTGATCCTGCGTTCCTTCTGTGATCCTACTGTGTTCCTTCTGTGATCCTACTGTGATCCTACTGTGATCCTTCTGTGTTCCTTCTGTGATCCTTCTGTGTTCCTTCTGTGATCCTTCTGTGATCCTACTGTGATCCTTCTGTGATCCCACTATGCTATCTTCTGTGTTTCTTTTGTGATCTTACTGTGTTCTGGGTTCCTACTGTGGCCCTGCTGTGTTCCCACTTTGGTCCTTCTGTGTTTCTACTGTGCTTCTGTGGCCCTGATTTGTTCCTACTGTGCTTCTGTGGTCATTTTATATTGCTTCTGTGTTCCATCTGTGATCCTACTGTGCTTCTGTGGTCCTTCTGTATTCCTTCTGTGGTCCAACTGTGCTTTTGTGTTCCTTTTGGGGTCCTTCATTGGTGTTGAGTACAGCAACACATCTCTGGTATATTGAATGAATGAGGCGGTGAATAAATTGCATAGAAATATGATCCCAAATCCTCAAGAAGAATACACCATATTCAGCTGCAGTTGTCTGCCTTGGTTCATTAAGACATATGTATAAAGTCGTATTTGAATCACAGATGTTCAATAGAGTTTATGTCCAGACTAAGACAGGCCATGACATAACCTCTATGTTGTTTTACTGAAGAAAATCTCTTGCGGCTCTTTTAGATTGAACATGGGTGTTGTCATGCTGGAAAGTATAGTTCCGATGGTGTGCAAAAAATGGCTCCATGTGGGGGTCTCAGAACTTGGTCTATGTAGTGAGGAGCCATAGCCCCAATACCTCTGCCTGGGCCGATGGATGATCTGAGAGATGACAGGTTCAAATTTGAAGTTTCCACACCATGATGTGTGGTCTTCCCATGAGTCTATTTCCATGATGCATGCATCAGTATAGTGTTCACCATGCCTTTGCCAGATGTCACCCTTGTTCTGCCATCTGCGCTGGAAGTGCAATATAGACTTTCATATGAGAATATGATATTCCTTCACCGCTGATGATGCTAGTTTTGACATTGCATTGTCCACTGTAGACGTTCTTAACAGTAAGGAACTGTAAGGATGAACTTCTAGCCCAGACAACGACATCTAATGTTGTTGGCGATCAATCCATGTCTGACAGTGTCATCACTAATGGTTTCTGGTGGTTGTCAATTGTCTGTCGTTCTGTTTGTGTAGCTCTAGTGAATCAATTATTTGTATGCTGTCAAAAGATGTTCATATCCTGGCGTGATGTTGTAACTTTACGACAACCACTACATGCTCGGTCATATCCTGGTGTGATGTTGTAACTTTACGACAACCACTACATGCTCGGTCATTAGTTCTGTTTGTGGTATTATAGCATTCCTGATTTTTTTGCGTCTGAAATAAGCAGAGTTCAGTAAGATATGCACAAGCTTTTCATGTTTTTCATTCTGTGCTTTTAAACGCGTCCCATGACGCTCTCGAGACCCGATATCTTCGCCTAAGTTAAAGTATACAGTCAACCGTAAAATGTTGTAAAAAATGTAATCAAGGTTCATTATACATACGATTTACTTGTTCCATACAAAAAATTTACCAATATTATGTTTAGAATGATTTTTTGCAAACATTGAAAAAACAATGTTTTTTTTGCAGTTGAGTATATTTTCTCTTCCTTTATTTATTTGAAGCAAAAACAAGAATGTACAAAATATTGATGAATTACCACTAGAAATTACAAGGTATTTGGTTTTCCCTTTCTATTAATAGTTCACTAACCTACATGACTCATCAAATTTGTTTATAATTAAACAGCTGATCCCTTCACCTACTTTCACTTTCACTAGAGACAATTCCATTCACAGTACAATCTTCACTTTTTAGCTCACCTGACCCAAAAGGGTCATGTGAGCTATTGTCACCACTGAGCGTCCGTCGTCCGTCCGTTAACTTTTCACATTTTAATCAACTCCTTTGAAGCCACTGGGCCAATTTGAACCAAACTTTGGTGGAATGGTCCTTGGATGGCCCCCTTCCAAAATAGTGTCCGGTGATCCCGACTTCCAACCAAGCTGGCCGCCAAGCTAAAAATAGAAAAAAGGGGGGATGCAATTTTAATTGTCCATTGCTGCTTTAGTATAAGTCAAAATGAGCTCAAATTTTAACTGCAGCTACATGGCAAGGAGTAGTTTAACATATATTCCCGGTTTTGTTTTTCTGTGAAATTTTTCTTTCAGCCGATTTATACCGATTATGCAAATTAGGTATATTTTGATAAAAGATCACATTTAAATCTCTTCCTCTGAAACCGCTGAACCAAATTAAACCAAGCTAAAAATAGAAAAAAGGGGGGGATGCAATTTTAATTGTCCATTGCTGCTTTAGTATAAGTCAAAATGAGCTCAAATTTTAACTGCGGCTACATGGCAATGAGTAGTTTAACATGTATTCCTGGTTTTTCTGTGGAATTTTTCATTCAGCTGATTTATACAGATTATGCAAATTAGGCATATTTTGATAA
The DNA here is from genome assembly GCA_963680875.1 of Bathymodiolus brooksi. NCBI lineage: Eukaryota > Metazoa > Mollusca > Bivalvia > Mytilida > Modiolidae > Bathymodiolus > Bathymodiolus brooksi. Next base: position 11,544,306 of record OY804579.1, on the reverse strand, counting down.
AAGATCACATTTAAATCTTCTTCTCTGAAACCGCTGAACCAAATTAAACCAAATTTGGCTGGGATAGTCCTTGGGTAGTCTGTCCCATTTCAAAATTGTGTCCAACAGCTCCACCCTCCATTCAAGATGGTTGCTATTACTAAAAATAGAAATTTCTTCAATGCTGCTTTATTATAAATCAAAATGAGCTCAAATTTTAACTGCAGCTACATGACAATGAGTAGATTAACATATATTCTGGGTTTTTCTGTGAAATTTTTCTTTCAACCGATTTATACCGATTGTACAAATTAGACATATTTTGATAAAATATTACATTAAAATTTAAATCTTCTCCTCTGAAACCGCTGAACCAAATTAAAGCAAATTTGGCTGGGATAGTTCTTGGGTGGTCCCCTTTCAATATTGTGTCCGACAGCCCCACCCTCCATTCAAAATGGCTGCTGTTACTAAAAATAGAAATTTCTTTAGTTGTCAATTTCTGCTTTATTACAATTCAAAATGAACTCAAATTTTAACTGCAGCTACATGGCAATGAGTAGTTTAACATTTGTTCTGTGAGATTTTTTCAGCCAGTTTATTCCGTTTAGGAATATTATGAGATAAAAATCACATCAAAATCTTTTGCTCAGAAATTTGAGTTGAAATGATCTTTGAGTGGCCCACTTTCAAAATTATGTGTAACACCCTCATTTTCTATCAACTTTAGATGTCACATTGAATACCAGGTGAGCGATTACAGACTCCTGGGAGCCTCTAGTTTCTCTCACAGCCTTTGTCATCACTATGCATTCATTGGTATTAGCTTTACACATTAAAAATCTCCTTCCATCATTTGTCCATGAAATTTAATTTTGTTTTGTTGATAGTGATGGAATTGTTGACCATCACTGTTTAAACTTTCTTTTCATAATCAAATTTTGCTGCAGTAGTTCTCTTTCAGACTTTTTTCAATCAGCCATGCTCTCCACTAAAGAAATCTTAAATGAAATATATTCTTCAAATGACCAAAACTTCTTCATTGTAAGCTGAAACTAAATCAAATATGGAATGCAGCTTAATCGGTAATTTGGACATTTTCCTTTTGATCTCACCGAGGGATATTGTCTGTTCTATTATAGTTTGATATTGTATTTGTAGAGGTCAGATCCATACATATCCAACTCAGAGAGAGGCTCAGCCAAATAATGGTCAGACTGCCCATACATATACAGCTCAGAGAGAGGCTCAGCCAAATAATGGTCAGGCTGCCCATACATATTCAGCTCAGAGAGAGGCTCAGCCAAATAATGGTCAGACTGCCCATGCATATACAGCTCAGAGAGAGGCTCAGCCAAATAATGGTCAGGCTGCCCATACATATTCAGCTCAGAGAGAGGCTCAGCCAAATAATGGTCAGACTGCCCATACATATACAGCTCAGAGAGAGGCTCAGTCAAATAATGGTCAGGCTGCCCATACATATTCAGCTCAGAGAGAGGCTCAGCCAAATAATGGTCAGACTGCCCATGCATATACAGCTCAGAGAGAGGCTCAGCCAAATAATGGTCAGGCTGCCCATACATATTCAGCTCAGAGAGAGGCTCAGCCAAATAATGGTCAGACTGCCCATACATATACAGCTCAGAGAGAGGCTCAGTCAAATAATGGTCAGACTGCCCATGCATATACAACTCAGAGAGAGGCTCAGTCAAATAATGGTCAGACTGTAAATACATATACAGGGCTACAACAGATAAGTATGGATGACAGGTCATGTCAACAACAATATCAATCATATCAGTATCCACAGATAAATCCATCCCTGGCTTGTCAAACAGGGAGTACAGTACATCATCCACCACGAACGTACCAACAGGTCTGTTCAAACCAAACATCTCAACCAGGCAGCCATGTTAGATACCCACCACCTTATATACAACAATCAAATATAAATCAAGGACAAAGTCAGCATAGAAGACACGATCAGCCATCACAAAATGTTATTACCAATGTAGGAACCAGCTATCAACCAACATCTTACGCAAGTGGTGCTAATCTGGGAAATACATACCAGCCAATAATACAAACCACCCAACCATGTCATCCATTTGTTAATCCTCAGATGAATTATAGGCACCAGACACATTTAATGTCCAAACCTCAACAAAATCTCTCTAATAATATGACAACTTACAATGTACAACAAACATCTTCTGTAGCCAGTAGCAATTTCATTAGACAAATCCATCAACAGATGACCAATAAATATCAAAGTGCATACAAACCTTGTACCGGTACACAAAACTCCATTTTAATGCATATGATGATGGATGATATAGAAGTACCGGGTATCAGATCAGATAATGTCCATGCTCTGCCACAGAGAAACCAGTCAACATATGTTGAGTCTATCAGTAAAGAGCAGGGTACCAGATCAGATAATGTACTTGTTCTTCCAAAGGAAAACCAGTCAGAACTACAGTCTACCAGCAGCCTGACAGAGAATGAGAATATCCATTGTAGTTCTCGTTTTAATTCAAATCAAAATGAAAATATCTCAGGAACAGCTCAGCATGGAAATAAATGTGCATTGGATACAATACTTCCAAATGAGAACCAGAAAAATGATTCTTCTGCAACATCTGAGAAAAATCAGTGTTTGACAGTGACACTGTGTAATAACACAAACACACAATCAGATACAGGTCTGACATCATCTGAAACAAATATTAATAACAATAGCACACGAGTAACATCAGTGACACGTCAGTTGTCTCCCATGACTACACCTGAGTTAAGTTGTCAACCTCCTGCTGTCCAATCAATCAGTTCTAAGCCAGGTGGAAGTGAATCAAGACGAAGGTCTTTCCCTTCATATCAAGAAAGCAATAAACAGGAAATGAGACAAACTCCAGAAAAATATCAAGAAATATTGGCAGACAAAGAAAATGCTGTGAACCGTGCATGTACAACTGGGCCAGATGTACCATTAACATTAGGTGTAAATGAAGTTCCATCATGTTCAAGTTCTGCAGCAAACAATGTGCCGAAAAAGAATATGTCGCCACATTCAAATTCAGCTGAAAAGGAAGTGGTACCATGTTTAAATTCTGCAGGAAATGAAACACAAAACCAAACAAGACCGTTACATTTTCAAAGGCCTTCAGGTAATTCTTATTCAATAATGTACTATTTAAACGGAGTGATAATAAAAATGACATTTTATAAATAGGTCAAAGAGAAAGTTCCATTTTATAAATAGGTCAAAGAGAAAGTTCCATTTCATAATTAGGTCAAAGATAAAGTTCCATTTCATAATTAGGTCAAAGAGACATCTGATATGTCACTGTTTTATTCTACGTAATACTGCACTTAATGAAAATAAAGTGGCTGTATATTTATAATATTGTATTAAAGTTACTAAAAATAAAGTGGCTGTACATATAATATTGTATTTAAGTTACTTAACATTACTGTTTTTACATTTATGTACAGGGCCGTCGTGGTCACGATCGTTTGGTAGTTGGATTTACAATTACCTATGCATTCAGTGCCTATCACCAATGATGTTATGAGTTCAATCTCGATCAGGGCGAGGTGAACAACATTATGTGATAAAGTTTGTCAGTGTCTTGCGACAGGTTGGTGGTTTTCTCCGGGTACTCAGGTTTCCTCCACCAATAAAACTGACCGCCATGAGATAACTGAAATATTGTTGAAAGTGACATTAAATGCCATCAAGCAAACAAACAAACAAACATGTAATTTAAAATTATCAGGAGTATAGAAACAGTGAATTGTCACATGTCTTTATCTGAATCACAACAATGTTTTCTAATTTCACCAACAAATCTTTTTATTTGTGTTTCAAATAAGATTTATTTTCTTACAGAAAACATTTACAGGTAATAATATAGTATGATGATTTGACAATATATGGTAATGGATTAGGAATCACAATTTAATTAAATCAGCTGATGTATTTATTCCACATCATTTTTCAATGGCAGCTAAGATCGATTTTGATCACTTTATATATATATTAAGGTGGTGTTTTCACTATTAATCATTTTGATGTTCTCATATTGGTGTTGGCATTTGTAATTCAGTGTAAATTTCTATGCCCTTCCTCTAGGCATGCTGGGCAATAAACTTTTGTTCATGCCTGTGGCTGTATATATACATGTATGTCGGTCTGTACATTTGGCTTTCTTCAATGACGTAAATTCCGCTTAAGCATATCATTTGACATTTATACACAAGGTCTGCAACCATAAAAAGTAAGCCAAGTTTGATTTAGGACTTTTACCATGTTTCCATTCTGAAGTTATGCCCCTTGAATTACAGAAAAATTTGAATTTTTCAGATTTCGTTGAATAATTTAAGTTCCACTTAAGGAAATAATTTGGAATTTATATATGTAAACAGGGTCATAACAGGTAACCAAATTCAATGTCTCACTTTACCACTTTTTCCCATTCTGAAGTTTTTTTTTAAAATTTTTAATTTGCAAAAAAAAAAATCTCAGGTTTCTGCTCAGTAGTCCTACATATGCTAATGATTAGACGTTTATTGAGCAATGTTTACGACCGCAGTACAAATGTCAAGTTTTTATGATTCGAAAGATTTGTCCCTAAAATGACAAATTGAATGAATTATGAAAACATTTTGTAAATTATTTTAAGTAGATGTTTATATTTATTTTTCAGATTGAACTTGTTCTCTTCCTGAATATAGCTGACATATTGCTGGCTGCACGTTAAGCGATAATCAATTGATCAATTTATTTTTCAGATGTGATTAAAGCATTTAAGTTTGCCCAAGATGTTCAGTTTCAAGCTATATCAAAGTTACAAGATTTTATACTAAAAGATCAAGGTAATACACAATGTTATTTCATATCAGGTTTAACTTCGACTTTTTCATTGGTGTAAACATGGTCATGTGTCATACATACATCTGTGTTAAAGAAATCCATCAGTCATTAACATGATAATGCTGTGGACATTAACATGTTAATGACCGCTCAAAGTTTTAGAGTTGAGTCCCTTTTTTAAAACACAATGGAGATCATGCAGTTGTCAGTGTAAACCAACATGGTGGAGGGTACATCTGCTGCTGTCGATGGAAGATTTGCTGATCTCTCTAATGCGGAGACAGATGCAATTCTATCCAGCAAAAGCTCAGTCAGCCATTAACATTTCGTTCAATGAAATAAAAATAATAGTTATTGTATGTTTTTTTTGTTTTTATTTTGCAATTTTCCATTTTACATACAATACAGAACAAAACACTGTACATTAGACATAAACAATTTTCTATAATGTTTCTACTTAGACAGAATATGTATCAAGTTTAGATATATACTACTTGACAAGGTTCATAAAAAATAATCTTAACATATCTTTCTCAAATATAACTATCCAATAAATTTTGCCTTATTTTTATATGACTGCGAAAATTTTTATGGTATGATGTCAAGCAAAATACTACGTCCACACTTGCTTTTGATATACATTCGTTCAACCTTCTCTTGTCAACATTCTGCACTTGGTGTAGCCTTTTATTATTAGAGGGGCTAAAATCATGTTTATTGGAGGGGACAGTAAGGAGATCATAATAGAGATTATGATAGGAAACAGGGAAGGTTCTTAAGAGAGAGGGAACAGGAAGAGGGCTTATTAGAGGTGGTTAGATAGGAAAGTAGGAAGGGGATTATTAGAGGGATTAATAAGAGGGATCAGTAAAAGTTTTTTCAGAATGTAGTAAGGGGTTATTAAGGTAGAAAGGGATAATATATTGTTATGTACAAGGATTTAATTCATTTGTGTTTTATATTATAGAGAAACAAGAAAAGTTACAGAAAGATTTTGAAGATGAACAAGTGAGAAGGGTCGTTGCTGAAAAAAAACTAGAAGATTTGGAAAGTAAGTAATGATATTGGATCTTCTTTGTGTGTAAACAATCTTTAACTTATCATATTAAGTGTTTATTGAATGTTCCTGTAGAACATTTTTGAGATGCCTGTTTTCCAATACCGTTGGTTTGGAACAGGACATTTTTGTAGGATTAGATTGCAGAAAGAGGGAAAATAAATAAATAATACAGAAGAATATCACAAAGAAATCATGTCATGCAATGTTCTAATTTGGGAGTGTTTACTAGAATATATAAAAGAAAGTATACTGTAATACCATTGTTGTTGAAGATTTTATCATCAAAAAGTCAATACTTTTACATCATCATTTTTTTTAACTATGAAAATTCTTCTCTTGAAATTTCAGAACAATTTGGTAGTATGCTAGAATTGCTACACAAGAAATCGTGACATATTACTGGTGAAGATAGTATACTTAAAAGGAATCAGAAATCCATTGACATAGTGCCACGTCATCACCTAACATACTGTATATATCTTTGTATATAGTTATAACATATTATTGTACAGATTAGACATGTCATACAACATAAAATTTGTTCATCCATCAAACTCTTCTTACAATCTTGGATCTTAATTCAAGTGCAGCTAGTTCATTTGTCAAGTGTATATAATTCCTGAATAATGTTTCAATGGCAGCCAGTTCATTTGTCAAGTAAAGTTAGAATCTCAGTTCATTTATCAAAAGCTGAAATTATTTTGCAAATAAAATAAAATCAATATTTTAATCAATTGAAGAATAGTTTCAAATATTATTTAAGTTGATGTTGATTTTAAAGTAGTAAATTATCATAAGGGTTGTAATGAGAAGTTTTAAAGAATGAAATACAATGTCAATTGTTGTTATAGGACAGTCATTGTCAGTGTTTTTTTGACAGTCATTGTCAGTGTTTTTTTGACAGTAATTGTCAGTGTTGTATAGGAGAGTAGTTTTTATATAGTAGTAAAGATAGCAGTCTTCATTTTCAGTTATTTTAAATATTTTATGATATTTTTGATTATCCTCAAAAAACAAAAGCAGCATTTTAAATACCGGTTGTTTACAATTTATCTTGAATTAATTTTGTCACTCGATGAATCACAAATTGTGTTCAAATACATATTTATTTTATAACAGCAACAACAATGCAGCATATGTATTTATGTAATTTTTTCATTTTGTTAAAACTTTTTTATGTGTGTCAGTATTAGATGATAGACTACTACACATAATTTGTATATAGTTTTTGTCAAATAGAAAATACTAAGACAAGATAGAAGATAGAATTCTACAATCAGTAATACTTTCTATTTAAATTAGTTATAGACATTACATCAGTGTTATTTATAGATTAACATTACATCAGTGTTATTTATAATACTTCAGTTCTGGAATACATACTATTTTCATATAAATACAAACTTGTGTGTGGTTGATTTTGTTTTGATATAAGACATATCAGACTAGTTATGTTTATTTATAACATGTAACTATAATATACTGCCAGATGATACTCAAGGGGGGGGGGGGGGGGGGTCAGTTATAACATGTAGCTATAATAAGCTGCTAGTTGATACTCAGAGGGTCGGTTATAACCAATAAATCTGATTTTTAAATGTCGTTTTACATTCATAATTCATGTTTATTAAAATATCATCCTCATATTATACAATTATTGCCTTTTGACGAGGTCAATACATGTTTTTATCGACCCATTGAAGGTAAATCAACGGTATATTATACAATTATAGCCTTTTGACAAGGTCAGTACATGTTTTTATTGACCTAATGAAGGTAAATCAACAGAGCATGAAGTATGAGGGTGATATATACCTTCATGGGTCAATAAAAAAATTTGTCAGTAACTTAGACATTTTTCCTTTGATCTCAGAGTGATATTGTCAGTATCAACAAACTGACTCTGATTCTGACAATTATCAGTCACTATGACGTCAAGCACATGACATGTCAAAAACAATAACGTCAGTTCTGGGGGTCTCAACATACATTATAACCAGTTCAATCAGACTCGTCACAATACTAAACCTTCAAAACTGACCTTATAACTTATATCAAAAGGCTACAATAGTTTTATTATAAAGCTATATTATTTTTAATTTGTGATTTGTAAATCCATGATACTTTTCATATTTTGTAAAAAAAATATGTAGCATACAACATTTATTAAGCAACATTAACTGTGGCTCTCTTCGTGTGGCCATTAAACCGAAATGTGAATGAAAGCTTGATGTTGATTGGTTAAATTTAGAAACATAAATCTAAGCAAAAACTATCTATTGTATGTTGAATTTTACAATCTATTTTAAAGGCATATTGTCTACCACAATCGTAATTTTTTCATACCCAAAATTATTGTCGTAAATGATTTGTTTAAGCTATCATTAAACAGTTATGCTGCAAAAGATACGATTAGTGTTCTTTTTTTGACAAAAAAGACCCAAAACTATCGTTATCTGAATTATTGTCCAGGATGACAAGAATTCAATTTAACCCGACTCTATTCATATGACCTTCTATGTGAACCGTCTTGAGCATGCACACTGTTTAGAAACAATAAACAACATGTGGTTCTTGGGCAAAAGAGAAAGTGTCAACACGTGGAAGAAAGCAGACTTTGACGGATTCAGAGAGAAAGAGGAATAGAAGTGCAGTACCTTCCAAATGGAACAAATGCAGGATATATGTAGGGGATCAGTTGGACCGTTGGAACGAACTGAAGGAAGTGCTACGCGTCCAAGCTCACGCTGAAGTGGCAAAGATTTTGCTTGATCGGTAAGCCGAGGCATGTTGTCTTCTTTTCTCAATCGTTTTTCATATTTTATGAATTTATGATGATGCCTATGATAATTTTCGGTAGATATTATTCAATATATGTAATTTTACACCTGGCAACAGCAAATTATTGTCAATGAGTAGCATAAAACGGCTGTATTTGCGAGGTAAACAAACACGACATGCTGCAGCATCCACGCTACTGGCATAAAAATAGATAAAAATAGATTTGGTCTCGCTCAGGTCAGTGCATAATTAATTAGCTTCCAGTAACGATGGTCAGCTTTTTTAAATCGAAAAAACAACGTTTCGTAGCATATTCACCAATAATTCGGTGTTTAATCTTTATTTTATGAAGGTCAGTATGGAAAACGACAATAATTTTGGGTATGAAAAAATTACGATTGTGGTAAACAATATGCCTTTAAGTAATATAAATATTTATTTTTAGCAAGATCCAGTTATAAGTGTGTTGTATAGAGAATAATACATGGCAAAATCCGTATCATCCCGAGAAACCAATATCATCCAGAGTGCCTTTAGGCCCGAGGGATGATATTGGTCGAGGGTGATACGGCATATGATACGGATTTTGTCATGTTTTATGCACTTTATCATATATTTAAACAGGAGAGTATACAGGGTAGGGGTATGATAAAGGGTAGGGGTATGATACAGGGTAGGGGTATGATAAAGGGTAGGGGTATACTAAAGGGTAGGGGTATGATAAAGGGTAGGCATCTGGCACTTTATCAAATATTCAAAACTACTGTATTTACCTCTGAATATATGATAAAATTAAATTATGTGACATGAATTGACAAATCACAGCTTTTAAATGATATGATATTTTGATGTTAATATTTATATTGTATTCATTGTTTCAATTCTATATAAAGAATTTTAAACTAAGAACTGTGTACAATATTTGTCGCTTTTTGATCTGATACTGTTATTGTGTAACAAACTAAAGCCTGATTCTTGCCTTTCAAAGTGTGGTCCATTTTTATTTAAATATTCAGTATTTAATTAAACCTTTTGATGCTTGTGATTCACATAGTTTTTTGTTGATTCATGATACTGCTGAGACAAAATATAATTGATAATGCTGCTGAGATAAAGTAACAACTCTTTGAAAAAAATAAGTAATAAACTATTATAATGTTAACATTAATATTGTGTGTTAACAAGTTGTGTTGAACAAGTTTAACATTGGCACCAATAGGTATAAAAATACTCTAGCTATTCTGCTTTTTCTGATGCCACATAACCATTTGAAAGTAAATTTTGCTAGAAAAGCCTATGAAAATCTAGATTTAGAATGAAGACACCACAAGGTCTACAGGATCTGAGCATTGGGGCCCAAATCTTAACATGAGATGTAGTGGGGTAATTTTTGTATTATAATTTTGATAACCAATCGTGGAAATACAGATATATTTGTATTGAAGTATCGTACAAATGAATGTCTTGTCAAATGTTATCTACCTCTAGGTGTAAACAGTTTAACATAGGGGATGGGGAAACATTGTGTAGGGGATGGGGAAACATTGTGTAGGGGATGAGGAAACATTGTGTAAAATGTTTTTCATAGGGTTCAACAATGAAAATACAATTGAACTTGACAGTTGTGTTCCATTTGTACAAAATAGAGGTTCAAGGGCTAAATGAGTTTAATATAGACTTGCATTGAAAAAAGCATGAAAAAGGTTACAATTGTTAGAACAACATGATAGCAATACAATTCATTAAACTTATTGTTTTCAAAGAGTTGTGTATACTTTCCCTATAAATTTTACAAAGTATTTAATATACATACGAATTGTTTATAGGTTTATTGTATTATAAAGTGAAGAAAGAAAAGTTTGAAATCGGGTGTTTAATGTATAAAAACAAACTTATGTTTGTAAATTGTGTAAACTATATTTGAGACTGTAGAAATGTATGCAATAAAGTGCCAAATTATCTTTTATTAAATGACTATGAATTTTCTTAATTCTGATTGGTTTATTGCTTCCTCTAACAGAACTACATGTCCACCACGCAATTTTGCGCGTGAGGTTAATAAATCTCATGTCGCAGTTAGTATGTACCCAAATATAGTAACGAAAACCAGCAGACTGATTAATATCGATAAATTTGATTGGCCGACATTTTGAACCTCAACCAATCAGAGGCAGTCTTGCTAACGAACTTCTGTAATCAGCAGACAACTGTTAGTAAACAAAAATGAACTAAGCAGCTTTGTCAGTAGAACCAGAAGTTAAGACACGTTTTATTTGTTAAAATTTTGAAATTGTATTAGTTTTTTCTTAAACTATTTTATTATTTTGAAACATTAGAAATGTCAAGCTTTTAAAAACTGGTGTTTGTTGGTTTGAAGCAGCTACATATAAAAAAGAATAAATGGAAATGTCTAAGAAACAGCAACAATTCACAATTTTCACCCCAAAATTACACTTAGAATGTGTCATTTAATAAAACAATTGATGACTTTTCATTTCGGTGAACACTGATTTATCAACCTCTTGGAAGTGATGTTCACCTCAGCCGTTGGCTTCGGTGAACATCACTTCCTCGGGGTTGATAAATCACAGTGTCCACCTTATGAAGTCATTAATTGTATTTATGTACTCTCAGGTTCTGTACATAAATACTCTAGAATGAATTGTTATTTGTTTTAATACCCTTTTAGCTCACCTGCAAGGGCCATATGAGCTTTTACCATCATGTGGAGTCTGTCGTCATGGTCTGTAAAGTATAAACAAATCTTCTCCTGTGACACCACTGGACTAATTTGATCCAAACATGGCCAGATTATTAGGGCATTCTTAAAAATATGTATGATGTGCCCACCCTTCACCCAACATGGTTGCTGTTGATATAAATAGAACACAGAGGTAAATTACTAATAGCCACATTTTTTCACTGAACTGAAATCTGAACAGTAGTTTCGGGTTTTGCAAGCAAAAAAATGTCTGTTTTGTTGATTTTCTTTTTGGATAAATATATTTCTTGTAAGACCAAAGAAAATAATCAAAAGGCCCCCAAGATATTATTTGCAGCAATTAAAATCTCTTGAAAATAGTACCGAACAAAATTAAAGTCATGTCTAAAGCATAAATGGTAATCTTTTATCACAATCTATCAGAAATTGTGAACCACTTCAGCACCTTTACATGTGCTGGAATTGTTACATGGTAGAAAGGTTCCTTGCATTGCCCTCTTAAATTTTTTTTTCTATAAATCCAAGAAACAACTATGAACAAACAGGAAAAATATTTTTGTAATTATTCTTCTCCGATACCACTGACCAATTTGAATGTCAACTTGGCTGGAATGTTCCTTATGGCCCTTTACAAACTGTGTCAATCTGAAATCACAGGTGGTTGTAACCGCATCGGTTGTGTAATGGATAGTGCTCACATAGAGAGGGGTAGATTTCAGGTTCGAAACCAGGTCGGGTCAAACCAAAGACTATAAAATTGATATTATGCTGCTTCCCCGCTAAGCACTCGGCAGTAAGGAGTAAGAGCAAAGACAGGTTTCTCGGAATCAGGATATTTCCGAGTCAAGCGACATGTCTACCCACGAACTGTTGTTCCAGTGAGTTAGCACTATAAAAACCCAACTAAGCCTGTTGGTCAAGTACAATCATTTCATCAAAATGTAGCTTGTTCTCGCCATGATATGGCTGAAAAATTGCTCACTTGGCATAAAACAAACAACAATCGCCAACCCAAAGATGGTTGCAATCATAGGGCATACTTTTAACATAGGATTGATTATATGGCAATTGAAAAATATTTCTTGTATTTATTAATAAGAAATTTGAATAAACCCAAACTGTACAGGGATAATCATTGGACAGTCTCCTGCAAATTATTTTATGTTAATTTTAATCTTCCTCTTTGAATCCACTGGGACAATTAGAACCAAACTTAGTAAGAAATTTCCTCTACCAAGTTTGTTTTCCTCATCAGAAATCTATCACAGGAAGGAGAGATCCCAAGATGCCAAAAAGGGTGATTTTTCTGATTTTCTATGTGGAGCTTTTATTTTTCTATGATCACAGAAAGTGCCTTCGTGGTTGTGATCGTATGGTAGTTGGATTTACAACTACCTATGCAATCCGTGCCCTTCACTAATGTGAGTTTGAATCCCGCTAAGGCAAGGTGTACCCGATACAAAATTATGTGATAAAGTTTGTAAGTGACTTACGACAGGTCAGGTTCTTTTTGCCCGTGTACTCCTGTTCCCTCCACCAATATCATTGACCCCACGATATAGCTGAAATATTGTTGAAAGTGGCGTTAAACACCATAACCCTATGACCACAAATATTTGGAGACATATTTTATGTTATGGGTTTGTCGTTATCCATCTGTAGATTCAACAGATTTGATGTATTCACCTTCGTACTACTTGTCTGATCCTTTAACACAATGATCCTTGGCAAAGAATGAAGATTGTGATTGATTGCACCAAGGCATTTTTGTATGTAAGGCATTTATTGTTCATCTGTTTCTCAAAAATGCATACATTCTTATGTCACAATTACTGTTTTTGACATAAAAAGAGACAAAATTGTGATGAATTTCAAATTTTTTTAAACTTTTTTTTGTTTTCATCTAATTTTAATTTGTGTATGCATCATGCTCCACTAGACACAGCCCTTTATTTATGACTTGTACCACACTGACATGTACTTATCAGATGTCCTGTGTTAGATAATATCTTGTTATTACCCTTCTTCCACTATGAACAGAAACTTAAAAGGTTGTTATTACAATTCCTCCTACTGTTTAACTAGTACAACTGGTATATTCTGCTCACCACATGGACATGTACATTCTGATTGTTGGTGTGGATTGAAATATATTCCCAACAGGGGATAAATTCTGAAAGCTTTTTGACCAAGACATAAGAGTTCTGATGATCAAAATGTATAGTTTGTCAGTGACTAGCGGCACCGATAAAACTGAAATATTGTTGAAAGTGGCGTTGAACACAATAACCCTAACCCTCAAAATGTATATATAATGTATCCAACTATGAATGCCAAATGATGTCATCAGGTCACATGGTGTCTCGGGAGGCTCAATACAAAACCATTTATTAATTTGCTTTATGGGGTTAAAACTCAAACCAATAATTTCTTACTTTCCAATAAAGAATGAAAATAAAAGTACACTTGTAAAGCTATTTATTTGAACAATAATTGACCAATCACAATTTGACAAATTAGAATTACCTAAGACAACACAAGATGGATCACTACACTGTCATTATTTTGATTTTCTCCACGCTTGATTAAAATGACAAATTACAAAAAAAAAGTGAGAAAAAAACTGACCTTGTATACCATGAATGCCCAGACGTAAGCTTTTTAACAGCAATGTGCGAAATCGAAAATGAAAAGCAAGTTGAAAATGACAGTCAATATGATAATAACTAGTTTTTGTTGAATTCTTTACTTCATTTTGTCCTTAAACAGAGAAATCAGTAAAACCCTCTAATGGAACCTAATTATTCTTGGCAACATGATTGGTTAATATATAACACATTATAGAAAGACTACTTGATTGATAAAACCTTGTAATAAATAAGCAAATAACAAACTAAAAATTAAGGCAATAAAAATGTTGTGTAGAATACATGATTTTCTTAATAAAATTAAACAGGACTAATAAACTATACTAAAACATATAAAATAGTGATACAAGTAATATGCAGGGGAGACAACTTCATGTTTTATAGATGTGACCTGTGTTTCTATCAAGGAAGACAACTTCATGTTTTATAGATGTGACCTTTGTTTCTATCCAATAGTAATTATTAGCCTGGGAGAGTCTCCATATAACATAATTAACAAGTGATCCCTCTACAAACAGCTTGTCACATTAAAAATATCTCCCCTTAAGGTTGTATATCCTCTAAACAATATCTTTAAAACTTTCAGATCTGTTTCTTGTAAGCAATAAAGAATGATTGGCAAAGCCGACAAGGAATAATAAAATATAAAACATAACAATTACAACATTATAATGCCATATTACATGATGATAATGAAACATCCCAAATATTTTATCTTTTATAAGCAGTTCTAAATATAATACACTTCAGATTATTACAAAGATAACATTAAATATCCTTTTATTATCAAAGTCAAATGGTAAATAGTTTAAAAGAATCGTAAAATCATTTTATATATTTGGTGTTTCAGATCTCTGTTTCGTGTGATGTATCTTGTTTTTCTTGTTGTACTGGTTGGTCCATGAACTGGTTAATGATGTCCTGCATGCTCTCACGTAATTCATCTGGAGCATCATCTTCTTGAACATTTGTTTCTTCGTGAACTGTCGTGTGTTCCTTGCCATCTTTAAGTACAGTCTTTGTATGGATCTGTTTTGTCATAACCATTCTAAAAATATTAAGAAAAAAATGTTCAAATCTGGGTGTACAGAAATAGAAATTTACCCATGATTCAATAGACGTACGATACAAGTTCTAGATACTTAGTAACTGACATAGGGGTCGTCGTGGTCATATGGTGCATGCAGTTGGATTTACAATTACCTATGCAATCAGTACCTATCACCATTAACATAGTGAGTTTGAACCCCGCTCAGGAGAGGTGTACTCGATACAACATTATGTGATAAAGTTTGTCACTGACTTGCAGTAGGTCACCGATAAAACTGAAATATTGTTGAAAGTGGCGTTAAACACCATAAACCAGTCAAATAACGGACATTAAATAAGAACAGTACTATGGCAATATCAACACAGCTAATGGTTGGTAAAGAACTATGGCAATATCAACACAGCTAATGGTTGGTAAAGAACTATGGCAATATCAACACAGCTAATGGTTGGTAAAGAACTATGGCAATATCAACACAGCTAATGGTTGGTAAAGAACTATGGCAATATCAACACAGCTAATGATTGGTAAAGAACTATGGCAATATCAACACAGCTAATGGTTGGTAAAGAACTATGGCAATATCAACACAGCTGATGGTTGGTAAAGAACTATGGCAATATCAACACAGCTAATGATTGGTAAAGAACTATGGCAATATCAACACAGCTAACGATTGGTAAAGAACTATGGCAATATCAACACAGCTAATGGTTGGTAAAGAACTATGGCAATATTAACACAGCTAATGGTTGGTAAAGAACTATGGCAATATCAAAACAGCTAATGGTTGGTAAAGAACTATGGCAATATCAACACAGCTAATGGTTGGTAAAGAACTATGGCAATATTAACACAGCTAATGGTTGGTAAAGAACTATGGCAATATCAAAACAGCTAATGGTTGGTAAAGAACTATGGCAATATCAACACAGCTAATGGTTGGTAAAGAACTATGGCAATATCAACACAGCTAATGGTTGGTAAAGAACTATGGCAATATCAACACAGCTAATGGTTGGTAAAGAACTATGGCAATATCAACACAGCTGATGGTTGGTAAAGAACTATGGCAATATCAACACAGCTAATGATTGGTAAAGAACTATGGCAATATCAACACAGTTAATGGTTGGTAAAGAACTATGGCAATATCAACACAGCTGATGGTTGGTAAAGAACTATGGCAACATCAACACAGCTGATGATTGGTAAAGAACTATGGCAATATCAACACAGCTGATGGTTGGTAAAGAACTATGGCAATATCAACACAGCTAATGGTTGGTAAAGAACTATGGCAATATCAACACAGCTAATGGTTGGTAAAGAACTATGGCAATATCAACACAGCTAATGATTGGTAAAGAACTATAGCAATATCAACACAGCTAATGGTTGGTAAAAGAACTATGGCAATATCAACACAGCTGATGGTTGGTAAAGAACTATGGCAATATCAACACAGCTAATGATTGGTAAAGAACTATGGCAATATCAACACAGTTAATGGTTGGTAAAGAACTATGGCAATATCAACACAGCTGATGGTTGGTAAAGAACTATGGCAACATCAACACAGCTGATGATTGGTAAAGAACTATGGCAATATCAACACAGCTGATGGTTGGTAAAGAACTATGGCAATATCAACACAGCTAATGGTTGGTAAAGAACTATGGCAATATCAACACAGCTAATGGTTGGTAAAGAACTATGGCAATATCAACACAGCTGACGGTTGGTCCTCCTCTAACTAATTTTCTATCTTTTCAGTTCAATAATATTGTGGGAAGAAGATAAATATTGTACACCGATGCTCTCATTTGTTTCAGATTCTATTTTATATTGTTTGTCATGTTATGACAACAATAGAGGTCTTTAGCAAATGAAGTCAAGATAGGTAGCAGAAAGATCTAGGTAGCCATGATACCACTGACAGATTACTGTACCTTAAACTTGGCAAATTGTACATCTCTGCCTTTATTATCTTACATACTGTACATTTACCTATAATTCTACCATTTCCTTTTTATTTACCTTGCATATTGTACCTCTCCCCTTTACCTACGATTGTACATTTTCTACCTTTATTTACCTTGCAGATTGTACCTCTCCCCTTTACCTATAATTCTACCATTTCCCTTTATTTACCTTGCATATTGTACCTCTCCCCTTTACCTATGATTGTACATTTTCTACCTTTATTTACCTTGCAGATTGTACCTCTCCCCTTTACCTATGATTGTACATTTTCTACCTTTATTTACCTTGCAGATTGTACCTCTCCCCTTTACTTATGATTGTACATTTTCTACCTTTATTTACCTAGCAGATTGTACCTCTCCCCTTTACCTATGATTGTACATTTTCTACCTTTATTTACCTAGCAGATTGTACCTCTCCCCTTTACCTATGATCGTACATTTTCTACCTTTATTTACCTTGCAGATTGTAGCTCTCCTCCTTCTGCTCCTTCAGCTTGGTCATCATCTATAAATAAATATAAAACATCCTGTTATAAACCATGAACATTTACCTGGCAGTAGCGAGTGTTATCCTGTCAATAAGGATTGTTTACCTGTCAGTAAGGATTGTTAACCTGTCAGTAAAGATTGCAAACCTGTCAGTAAGGATTGCTTACCTGTCAGTAAGGAGTGTTTACCTGTCAGTAAGGAGTGTTTACCTGTCAGTAAGGAGTGTTTACCTGTCAGTAATGATTGTTAACCTATCAGTAACAATTGTTAACCTGTCAGCAAGGATTGTTAACCTGTCAATAAGGATTGTTTACCTGTCAGTAAGGATTGTTTACCTATCAGTAAAGAGTGTTTACCTGTCAGTAAGGTTTTGTTAACCTGTCAGTAATGATTGTTAACCTATCAATAACAATTGTTAACCTGTCAATAAGGATTGCTTACCTGTCAGTAACAATTGTTAATCTGTCAATTAGGATTGGTTACCTGTCAGTAACAATTGTTAACCTGTCAGTAAGGATTGGTTACCTGTCAGTAACAATTGTTAACCTGTCAGTAAGGATTGTTATCCTGTCAATAAGGATTGCTTACCTGTCAGTAACAATTGTTAACCTGTCAGTAAGGATTGTTATCCTGTCAATAAAGATTGCTTACCTGTCAGTAACAATTGTTAACTTGTCAGTAAGGATTGGTTACATGTCAGTAATGATTGTTAACCTGTCAATTAGGATTGGTTACGTGTCAGTAAAGATTGCCTACCTATCAGTAAGGATTGTTTAACTGTTAGTAAGGATTAATGTTTACCTGTCAGAAATGTTTCATAGTTCATAATTCAATAGAACTGTTATTACTTTTAATGACAGTATAATTTCAATAAGAATAAATAACATAATATACAGACATGTAGTATCATTGACTATTAAAATAGGATGTACTGAATATTAGTCTCAGTATGAGGTAAATTTAACAAAATCAAAACCAAGATATAAAACTCATTTTGTTCCACTTCAATCATCCATGACCATGGATAAAACTTTTAACCACTTAAGGACAGACCATTTAACTTTTACGGGGAGGAGCTATGTATTTCCTCCATCGTGTAACTAATATAATTTTTTTTTTTCGGATATGAAAAATTAGTAATTTTTCTTAAAAGTTTAACTAAAATTTCATGACCATTAAAATTTCTATAAAATTTGTGTACAGAAAAGTTTTTGTTTATTTTGTATAAACTTCGGATGAAGTAAAAATACAAATATTATACTAGTATTTTTTTGTCTGAATATCAACATATTCATCAGAAAATGTAGTATTCAATCATAAATCAACACATTATGAAACTTTGACCTGATAACCTTCTACTGTTTGACCTGATAACCATCTACTATTTGATATGATAACCTTCTACTGTTTGAGCTGATAACCTTCTACTGTTTGAGCTGATGACCTACTGTTTGACCTGATAACCATCTACTATTTGACCAGATAGCCTTCTACTGTTTGACCTGATAACCTTCTACTGTTTGACCTGATGACCTTCTAGTTTGACCTGATGACCTACTGTTTGACCTGATAACCATCTACTGTTTGACCTGATAACCTTCTACTGCTAGACCTGATAACCTTCTACTGTTTGACCTGATGACCTTCTGATAACTTTCTACTGCTTGACCTGATAACCTTCTACTGTTTGACCAGATAGCCTTCTACTATTTGACCAGATAACCGTCTACTGTTTGATCTGATAACCTTCTACTGTTTGAGCTGATAACCTTCTACTGTTTGACCTGATGACCTTCTACTGTTTGACTTGATAACCTTCTACTGTTTGACTTGATAACCTTCTACTGTTTGACTTGATAACCTTCTACTGTTTGACTTGATAGCCTTCTACTATTTGACCCGATAACATTCTACTGTTTGACCTGATAACCTTCTACTATTTGACCCGATAACCTTCCACTATTTGACCAGATAACCTTCTACAGTTTAACCTGATAACCTTCTACTGTTTGACCTGATAACCTTCCACTATTTGACCAGATAACTTTCTACAGTTTGACTTGATAACCTTGTACTATTTGACCAGATAACCTTCTACAGTTTGATCTGATAACCTTCTACTGTTTGACCTGACAATCTTCTACAGTTTGACTTGATAACCTTCTACTGTTTGACCTGATAATCTTCTACTGTTTGACCTGATAACATTTTACTAATACAGACTGTTTTACCCCCTTGCTCTAATGCTATTCATTCTTTAGACCAGATTTATGTTCATAACATATACATGTAGTTGCAATAAATTCAAACCATGAAACTACACTACATTGAAAGCAATGTTAGTACACATTTTACAAGACATGCACAGCAAGCCAAACCTGTATATAGACAGATGGCTAAATGTTTACACAAGTTATCCTAAAAAAGTTTACAATACACAAATCTATGAAATATTTAACCATAAATGATACCCCATTTTCTACTTAAGATATCTCACAAGTGTTGGCTAGTACATATGAAAAATATAAGAGCAAAAACGAAAATCTGTAAAGAATAATGGCAGATTTCAAGGTCGAGACAGACATTATCACTAGTATCGTAATAAGTCTGATAGGATAAGAAAAGTTTGAAGATACCAAAGGGGTAATCAGAATCTGTATATCGAAGAAGAACAGACAACACAATGGCTGTGATACTAGTAATAATGTATGCCGAGACCTTCAAAACTGATGTTATTGTTTTTATCAGGAACTTTTCAAGGTGTATGATGTCATACTAACAGATAATTTTCAGTATCATAGTCACTTCCTCGATATTGATAATATCACTCTTCAAGATCAAAGAAAAAAATTACCCATATTACAGTTAATACATATATAATTACACATACAAAAAAACAACAAAATATAAACAACAAATATAGAAAAACATACAGAGTTACAAAACTTACATGGGTCGAATTAACCCTTGAAAAATGCAAAATTAAATATGATAGGCTTAAACTAAATAGAAATATGTTGATACTATATATAATGTAAACTAAATAGAAGCAAGTCAATGGTTGATGTGTAATGTACACAGTAAAATATATACAAGTCTGGTCATATTACACTACAATAAACAACAACACACAAGGTAAAACACAACATTGTCATTCACCTTTATCTCTTTGTTCTGTTGTATCTGGGGCTGCTATGTGTGCTAAATAAACCAATCTAATGTGTTAGTCTTATACATTACCATACACTTATCTGTAGAAGTATGTTGTAACTAGTTAATTATGATTGATTGATTGATGGATTTTTAATTAATTAAGGTCCAGTGATCATGAGAACAAGTATACTACCAATAAATCATGAAGGTAAATAATATAGCACTAGTATCAATGGATGGTTGAAAGTTTAGAATGCCACCGGAAATAGTGGATACAGTGAATGTAGAAAATGTTGCCACCATATACCACTCTTAATACGCTGGCTCATTAGATTATACCACTCTTAACATGCTGGCTCATTAGATTATACAAGTTGTCTTTTAAATTTAAGGAGTGTGGAATTTTCCATATGATACATGAGGCACAAATTTGCCACCCGCTCAAATGGCAAGTTGTGTATTTATTCGTTCTGCACCAGTTGACAACAATTATGAAGGGGTTGTGTCTTACAGTAGATACTAGGTCCTATTTCATAATACATATTTGAAATATTGCTGACAGTTTCCAGGTCATTAAACATTTGTTTGTCTTTAAAGTTATAAAAAGTATAAAAAAGGGAAACACTTGAAAATACAAATAAAATAGATGTTCGCATTTCACTTGTACCATTGTAAAAAAAAATAGGTGTTCATACAACAAAGTAATTGCTTACAAATAGACTTACATAAGATACAAACATACTCTGTGAAATATAGATGTATAAAAATAAACAAAATAAAGAAAACAAGATTGAAGTATAACATAAAATAAAAATATGTCATGGGATGTTCTTATAATGTATTATTTATAAAGTTAAGTGATGTAGTAGAAGGTACATATATAATATGTCTAGACTTCACCACTATAGTTTGTTTGTTTGATGGTGTTTAACGCCACTTTCAACAGTATTTCAGTTATATCGTGGCAGTCAGTTTTATTGGTGGAGGAAACCACCTACCTGTCGCAAGTCACTGACAAACTTTATCACATAATGTTGTACACCTAGCTCTGATCGAGATTTGAACCCACATCAGTGGTGATAGGCACTGATTGCATAGATAGTTGTAAATCCAACTATCATACGATCAAGGCCACCCGTCACCAGTAGAAGTCATAATTAAATGGTAAAGATGATAATATGAAAATATAAATTTGCTGCTCTGCAGACTTAGTACCAGGATTTTAATACATTTGATTGTATTGTCTTACATTTAATGTGTAGAAAGGTGTTTAAACAACATCAAGATAAGAATATTGGAAACAGGTATGCAAAGTGGAACTACATGATATGACTAGTCTAGGTTTACAATGACGAATCCTACCAAAATGTTCTGGTATTCCTTGTAATAATTCATGATGCTCCATGACATCATATTCAGCAGTGTCATCATCATCATCTATTGAATGTATTCTTGCTATGAAAGGGAGATAACTCAGAATTTAATCATTTGTAAAATTTGAAAAGGGGAGATAATCTATACTTGTATGATTTGACTTTTATTTGCATGAATTTTTTTTTTAAACAATTCAGTATTTTTGATTCAACCAGAATGAACAAAATACTTATATCAATCTCCTGTGTTGAAGTAAGATATTATAAGTTATAAAAGTGATCTTACACCAGTCTTAAAATTCCTTACCCCGACGATAATAGACGTTCAATCATTATTAAGAAAATTGATAGATCTTCAAAGTATTACACAGTCCATCAAAATTTTTAAAAAAGAACAATACATTGTATCTATAATCATAAACTACATTCTCGGGTGAATTGTGTTTAATTCACATTAAGTAATGACATACAGATGTCTACTAGGTTAAAAATAATTCTAGCTCCACCATTTATGATCAGGATATTCTTCAGTTATTTCAATTAAACTTTCAACATTAAATGTGCAAAAAAATGAAAAACAAAAATATAGCACAGAACAGTAACAAACAATACATATCTAGTAAAGTGGGCTAAATACAATAGGGACAACAATTAACAGGGGCCCAGTCACCCATGGCCCCTAGATTTTGGTCTGGGCTACTAAACTTTTACCTATAATTTTGCTAAGCATATAGACATTTTTTATCAAAAATCTTGTCTGGGCTACCAGCTTGAACTTCCCAATTTCTATCCCTGTACAGGGTACTTTAGACGTTACATGCACAAAGTAATGCTGTGCCCTTTACAGCATTCTATTTATCTTAAAGCAAGGAGTTCAACTAAGTATAAACAAATTATATTTTAGACTACCACACTAGACAAAGAACATAATATAATTCCATAATAACAATTGAAAAATAAATAAATCCAATATTTTTATTGTCCTTGAAGAGTCAACATTTAGAATGACAATTAGATGGATGAGATTTAATTATCTTTCCCCTTAAAATGCTCTGTCAGATTTGAACAATCTTTACTGAATCACAAGTAACTCCCTATACATTAAATGTCCTGACAGTTCTGAAAAAACCATCACCCAACCATCCTTACCCATGATGCTTTGGTAGTTCTGAAAAACCTTCACCCAATCGTCCTTACCCATGATGCTTTGTTAGTTCTGAAAAATCTTGACAAACTCATACTCATTATCCTCCTATTGCCTACAGGTAGTCAGTTTTGAAGATATACACAATCATACTAAATGTCATGTCAGCCATGTACAATCATTAGAAACCCCCATATTCTCTTATATATACCCTCTCCAGACAGGACAGCCAGGGAGAAGTGAACAACTTAAAAAGAAGCAGAAAGCAAGAATTTAGAGATAAAATAAAAATAAAAATAAAATTTAAAAAAAAAAAAATATTTTTTTAGAGATGAAAAGAAAAATTTTTTTTTTAGAGAAAAAAAGAAAACAATAATTGTGTAACGACATGATTACAACATAGTAAATCACCTTGTAGAGGTGTTCCACTCTCCTCCACCTCTGTCAAATACATAAATAAAATAATATCAATTTACAATAAATACATTTCAATTTACAATAATAAATACATTTCTGATTCTCATAAATAAATTCTATTCTTATAATTACACTGTACATCTTAAGACAAATCTTAGACAAAGCAGAATGTTACTACTGTACATCTTAAGACAAATCTTAGACAAAGCAGAATGTTACTACTGTACATCTTAAGACAAATCTTAGACAAAGCAGAATGTTACTATTATAAATACAAATTTACTGTTGGTGAAAGATAAAAATTATTAAAATATTAACCATTGAATATTGATAAAATGTCAACACAACAAACATGCAAAATAAATACAATATTAATATATTAATCACTAATTAAACAAAACAAAATAATGAAACAACATATCATATAAAGTCACAACTAAATTACAATTTAAAAGCCAACTTAAATGTCTTCCAATAAACAATAAAGTTGATATAAATCATTTATAAAGTTAATTCAAAATTAAACTGATTTTTTTTATTATTTATAAATTTTGTTGATAGTACACAATAAGATTTTAAATAAATCTAAAATACCACATTTTCACAGTACCATAATTTTCTAAGCTGATTTATCCTTATAAATATATCTATGTTCATCAATTTCTTGTACTCTCTGGACCCCTCCTCCCAGGAGTAAATAATACATGTATGAAAATCATTAAATCACAAAATGGGAGACATTTCAAAGAGAACAATTACAGTTTACAAAATACTACACAGAAAATATTGAGTCAATACAGGGAGGATTCATTATATACATGTACTAGGGAGTAATCATTGTACACATACATGTATGTGTACTATATAAATTTTCACAACTACAAAATAGTTGTACACGATTTATTACCTTATTTCTCAGAATAATGTACAAACTATGCATACATGCTTGAAACAACTCATGCCTGTTATATCTGGATGAAATGTTTATAAAAAGTGAACTAATTGTTCGGTCAATTTAAAATAAAACCTTCACAGGTCACAGGGTTATTTTAGGATAAAGGCAGGCCTTTCAATAAGGGGCGGTACCAGGTACTTTTTACCCGTCTTAAATGGTCGTAGGTACCTCCTGATTTTAAAGAGTGTTGTATAAGATATTCATAAAAATTGTTCAAATTTTAATAAAAAGTACCACCTGTAAATAGGGAAGTACTAGTAGACTTGAAAAATATTGAAAGTCCTGATAAAGGTAAAACGTAAATGGAAATACAGTCAAATAATTTAACAAAATTAATAAAAATTCATAACATAACACACGAAAAGCATAATACTGTGAACTTAACACAAGCAAACCATAACAAACATGCATTTTGTCTTGATTGGTCCAAAGTTCCTTAAGAAATCTAAAATCATTGTCTATTAATGGAAGTCAAGGTTCATATGGACAGAGATCAAAATGAAACCAAGGGTGGCTGTAGATTAAACCTCAAAATCTTGTTAACATAGAAATAAAAACATATACCTTAAAAAACCCACAAAACTCAGATGTCAAAATATATATCAACATTGGAAAAATACTAATGTACTCTGTGTAATATATAAAATAGATAAAATATAACCTTGATAAAATTTAGAATGATAGAAAATGATCTCCAGTTATGACAAGAGAAAGATGGTTTAAGGAACTTGGACCAAGCACAGACAGATTATATACCTGTGTTAGTTGTGGTAGTACTGTCAGACCATGCCTGATGGGAAGAGGAGTATGAAGTAGTGTGTGATACAGTTTTAGAGGACATAGTTTGGCTAGAAGATTTTGTGGAGGTAATCACAGTTTTTATTTGATCTTTGGATGCAGCTGTTTTGTCATCATCATCATCGTCACCATCAGGTTTGTCTTGTGGGTTAATGGAAGCTTTCCTTTTTTCTTCCTTCATGGCTTCCCATTCAGCCATTGTATAGATACGCTTCCTCTCTTCATATGGTCCCCATGAAAATGGCTTTGATGTAATTGGAGCATCTTCACTGTAGTCTGATTGTTTGGAAGAGAATTCGTAATTGTCATCGATATGAAAACTTGTCAGTTCTGGTTCAACATTTCCTTGATAATCTATAAATGGACTTCCATATCCTGTAGTTTTATAACTATGGTAATTGTCTATTAGCCAATCTTTCTCTCGTTTTTTCCTCTCTTCCATTGATTCTTTAGAAACTTGCATTATATCAGTACTAGAATCACTTCTAGAACCTGCTGATCTCATCGTCTCAGCTGATGACCTTGAGAAGTTAGAACTTGTAACACTGTAGAATGACGATTCCATAATACTTTCTTGTTTGTCTGATCCACCACCTAACTGATCCTCTAAGGAATCACCAGAGGTCTGCATTACATCCTCATGAGCTTGAAGTGAGTCAGTTTCTACTTTATGCTCATTTTCTAAGGAGTCTGTCGACCTGTCCATAATGCCTTCCTGGTCAAGAAGTGAATCATTGTCCCATTTATCTTTGTCCTTCATAGGCTTCAGACCAAACTGGTCACCAAGTGAATCAGTTGATATCTTCATTAATGAGTCATCGTGTAAGGAGTCTACATCATATTCTTTAGATGAACTTTTAGATGACTTCTGAGATGTTTGTGATGTTTGTGATAATTGTGATGTTGACATTAAATCTCCACCGACCATTATTACACTAGAGGTCATGGAGGTTATATCAGATACATCATCTCCATCTAGAGAGTCTGCATCACCTTGACTCTTGTCTTTTAACGAGGACTTTAAATCACCAAGAGAATCTTCTAAGTCATCCTTGCCATCGATGGAATCATTGTCAATATCCCGGTCTTTAATTATTGTCCTTTCCTCAGATATACTTGTTTGGCTATGATATTGCTGTTGGGCAAATAATGTTCCAGATTTTAATATACATACAATTTTTTGAGCTTCTGCCTCTAATTCTTCAGCCAGCTGTAACTCCTGTTCAATTTTCTCAAACTCATTAAGAGATGCCATTGACGATGTTTCGCTTCTTTGTTTGAAGCTTTCAGTAGAACTACGTCTTTCATCAGCAACTTGTTCCAGTCTTTCTGAGTCGGCTAAAGATGACCTTGATCCATCTACATCACTACTTTTACTATCTGATGATGGTATTTTTTCTACTGAGCTGGTTGAACTTGATTGTGCAAGTTCTCGTTCAAAACGTTCAAATTCAGCTAATGATGACGTAATGGACACATCATCTCTATCAGAACTCTTATTGTACATAAACTGTCTATCATCCAAACATCCACGTAGACTGTTCTTGTCATCTATCGATCCCTGTGATCCCCCTTGTTCTATTTCATGTTCAAGCCTCTCAAATTCTAAAAGTGAAGAAGTTACTGATATGTCATCTTTATCCCCACTCTTTCCTTTAAAGTTGCCAGGACTTGGAGGTGGATATTCTGGTGAACTGTACGGTCTATCAGATAATGATTCAGACATCATATCATCCTTATCAATCATTTCAAACTTATCTTCATCTGATATCTCCGTGATGATAGATAATGCTGTTTTATCTATATATTCATATCTGTCACTCTCAAATGAGGATTCACTCCCCTCTTCATCCCTGGGCCCCCATTCTATCAATGGACCTTCACCAAAGTCCTCATCATCTTTATCCTCTTGAATTAATTGTTCATGTTTGACCTCTAACTCTATTAGTTTTTGCCTCAACGGCTCTTTCTCAGTTTTTGATATCTTTTCATTATCCTCAATATCTTGTTTCTTCACGTGTTTCGCATCATCTATAGATTTTGCATGTTTGACTGTTATAGGAATCATCTGTTTGGCGACTATTGGGGTTTCATCAGAAGGAAAGACCCCACTTTCTATATCAAATACAGGCTGCTGACCCCAATCTACAAGTGGTTCTGACTGTTCATGACTATCCTCCTCCGGTCCTTGAATATCAGAATGAAAAGACGACGTCATTGAGCCAAAATCATCCATTCTATTGTCCACTTTTTCATCATCGTCTTCTTGTTCTTCAGCTGCGACCACAGTAGTAAAACTATCAATACTTGATGAATCACCTGCATCATCATGTACATTTACTTCTTGGCCTTCAGTTATATTTTCCTCTTTAACAATACTATTGAACTCATTTTCGGTAGGAGTAACTCCACCAAGGGTTGTGGCAAGAGCATCCTCTGGTGTTGATTCAGTCTGCAGCAATTCTAATTGTCTCGTTTGATTTAAATGTTCAGATTGAGTATGAGATAAGTTGCTGTTTTCAAGTGTATCAAGACCAGAGGCTAACTCAAAAAAATGATCTTCATCTGTGCTTTTTTCTGTGTCATCAACTTTTTCACTTTGACTTTCAGATCCTATTATATTTTCAAGGCCATCATCCTCTTTATATTCTTCAACTGACTCGTCATTGCTAGACATTTGATTTTTGTCACCTTCATTAATACTATCTTCTAACATTACAAGGTCATGTGATATTGATGACATTTGAACTTTATCAACATGAGTAGATTGTTTGGTTTCTGAGAAGCTATACGAGGTAACAGTTTGTTGATAAAGTTCGGTGGAACTGACTTGTTTAGAAGAAACGACCTTCTTTGAATCTGTCGTATCAGTTCCAGGGTAAGGAAACACTTGTAGAGGCCGTGTAGCAGATGACTTAGATACAGTCTCAACTTTGATTTCCTCCTCCACATCCTCCTCTTCAGGTATACAAGTAGGTCCATAATCTGTAAAGTCTCTATCAGGATGAGAGGACGTGGTATGATGACTTTGAGGTAGTATTTCTTCCTCCACTTCCTCATCCTCCTCAGGTATACAAGTAGCTGTGATTCCTGCTCCGTGTATTTGTGACATAATTTGTTGAGACTGACATGCAGATAATATCTCCTCTTGTTCCACAAACAATTCTTTTTCCTCATCTGTTTGTTTCTGTTCAGTTATTGGTTGATCCTCTGTTTTTATACTATATGAGGTTAAATATGTTTCATCATCAGAATCCTCATCATGTAAGTGTTGTGTAATTGTTATTTCTGGAATGTCTTCAGAAAGTTGTCTTATCAGTTTTGCACCAGTTCCTATTGTTTGTTTTGATGATGCTTCTAAACTAGGAACATCGTCATTTTCTTCCTCGGTGGATTCTCCTGACTTTAGAGAAACATCTGATTTTTCTTCGTCATCATTAGAGTTTTCATCTCGTTGTACTCTTGTATATGCTTCGTATATTACAGAATCCACCAATTCTCCAGCCGCTCCTTCAATAATTCCAGCATCCTCCCTGTCCTCAATTCCAGCATCCCTGTCGTCATTTTCTTCCGTCTCATTGTCGTACAATGTATGTTGTTGTGGATCTACAGGTGTAGGAGTAACCGGGCGGTCAAGGTCAGCAGAATCTACTCTCAGATCAAATATATCCTGTTGTTCTTCATCACCTTCCGTAAAATCTAACTGAGAAAAATAAGACTCACTAGACACAGGTCTTAGGGCATCATCTGTAGATTTAGCATCAAAATCGTCAATACACATACTCGTAGCTCCTGATTCATCTGTTCTACTTATTGCTATCACCACTTCCTGCTCCTGCTGATAATGTTTTGAAATCTCGACAATTTCATCATCAACGTCTTCTTCAATTTCGGTTGTTTCTATATTTTTATCATCTAAAAGATCTTCCAAATCTTCTGATGACCTCACCAGGATTTCCATTTCTGCTTCCTTTTCAAGACTTTTTTGTTGTTCTTCATCAGTTAACTGTAAAGCTCTTTTTCCAGGATAAACATCTACAGGACTTTGAGCATATGGTTCTTCCTGAGAATCCAATGTTTTCTCAGCTTGGTCCAGTGTTTCTAACTTTCCACTATCTTGGCTAAGCAGTTCTTTATCGCTACCTCTCATAGTGATATCTCTGTTTTCACTCTGATCCGATGCCTCCTCGTCACCCTGAGAGGTAAGACCCATAGAAAAGCTAACAGAATCTAGATCTGCTTCTGTATCATGTTTTACAGACGTCTCTAGAAGGGAGGTGGAGAGTGAATGAAGTCCACTTTCCTCAGATGGCATATCAAGTCCATATAATGTTTGATCTGACATTAATAGACGATCCTGTTCAGGAACTGACTGTAATGATTCCATTAGTCCTTCAGTGTTTGATTCTATCATTACATTTTCCCTTTGAGTAACTTCCACAATCTGTGGATTATAATTGTCTACTGTAGTAGGTTCTTGATGAGACTCTACTTGTGCTGATGTTGGGGAAACTGATCGTATAAGATTGACTTCTTCAGTATGCCTGGCTGATGCTTCACCATAACTATAATCTAAATCAATTGTGGGACTGTAGTCCACTTCTGTTGGACCATTTGGAAGACAACGGGTATCAGACTTTTCTGGGTATTCCGTGTGTATATCTACGTTTACAACAGTAGATGCTTCAACAAGGTCTGGTAAAAGATTAGAAAACTCTGCCATATGTGGAATATCAAAAGGTGAACCTTTCTCACTGGCTTCACTGCTAATTGGTGAAGAATGTTCAAATGATGATTCACTTTTGTCATAAGGATGTACTGGTATACCTTCAACGGGTGTAGAATCTACAGGTGAAACAATCTCTAATGATTGTCCTGACTTTTCCATTTCCCCAACATCTACAAAACTACTCGTAACAACTGATTCTGTAGATTTAAGCATTTGAACTTTTTCATATTCTTCCATATACTCATTGTAACCTTCTAAATCAGTCGGCGACACAACTTCAAAAGGAGAAATTGGTTCTTCTTGTTCTGAATCATCTTTACTTTCTTTTGTGGGAACATCAATTTCAACCTCAATCTGTTGTATTTCTTGATCTAATATAATGGTGTTATCAGTTTCTGTCTCTTCAGTTTCTTGTTCTGCAAATGTGTCCTGGAGTTTTATAGCAGCCCCTTCTAAATCTGGTTGAATATCGTGTCCGTTAGTGGGGTCCTTTGGTGTAGGTGCAGGAGGAGATGGTACGTATGATTCTGTTGAACTAGAAACCTGCAGTGGCTTGGCCCTGTGTGAAACTGCTAGTAAATTGGGACTTGTAGCTTCACTTTGTGATTCTTCCTCAAAGACATCATCTTCAGGGCTTGACAGTATGGCTTTTGTCATAGCAGGGACATGGAACTGCTTTTCTACAGAATCAGGAGACATATCGTATGTTGTTACGACTCGGGAAACATGTCCTGATTCTAAATCGTACGATGCCGCTAGTAATGTTGGTTCCATTTCTGAAGAGGAAGTAGATGTTTTAATTAACTCTTCACTAGATATAGACTGTAAATGATCTGTATCTGTTTGAAATGTGACTCGTTTTTCTGTAGCAGGAATTATATTTTCTTCTTGTTCTTCAGGAAATTCATCAGTAGGAGTTTCTTCAATAGGTGATAATTTTTCTTCTGTTGTATCACCACCTGTTTCAGATGATTCATATATTTCATTGTCTGCCAGATTTTTACCAAAATGAGATAGTCCTATTGGGAATTTTCCCGATGCAAAATAAGAGGGTCTTTCTTGTGGTCCTGAATCATCCTGCATTTCTTCACTATCAATAGAAGGCGATATTGATCTATCACGCTCATCTGATGATTCCTGAAGTAATTCTTCATGAGCTAGCCTTGATGCTCTGCTGACAACTTCTTCTGTTTCTAGTGGAAGATTTTCCTTAACTGGTGTAATTGATGTTTCTGTGGTAACATCTTCACGAGCAAACAAGTCCTCTCCTGACTCAGGTCTGTCAGTACATAGCTGTAATGAGGGATAAGCAGTTGATGAAATATTTCTTTTATCAGCTGCTGTCATTATTAATGTATTTAAAACAAATGATTCTGGGAACTGGACAGCTACTTCAGCAGATTCAACTTCTTCATTTTCTGATCTCTGTAAACATTCCTGTTCATACTGTCTGCTTTCTAATATACTAGCAATGACAGTTTGTTCGTGGGTTTCTGAGATCAGCTCATGTGGTTCACTTTGCCAAAAAGCAGATTGTGATAATTGTTCTGATATGTTAATTGTATCATCACTTCCTGTCTGTGGAACCTCACTTATCCTAGATATTGTTCTGGTATTCAATCGTACACCTCTATAAAATGTGCCCATGTCAATCGATTGAGCTGTCTGAATGTGTGTGCATTCTTCTTGTTCTTCAAATGGTTCAGAAAACTGGCGTTTAAATTGTGATGCTACTTCCCATGGCTCCCTTTTGACCTGCTCGGTAGCTTCATCATATATCCCTGAACTTTCTGTACTAGTATCAGAAGGAGTCCTACTTGACACTAGAAGTTGATTATCCTGGGGGGCTAAATAACCCCCAGCAGCTTCACCTAACATTTCATCCTCATCAGCCTCATTCAGTGGTTGATCAATGCCATGACCTTCGTCTCTTGGCATCCTATGTGATAAAGCATGCTGACTACATTTTGCCTGATATACACCCTGTTGACCAGTCTGCTGGAAGTCAGCTTTTAATTCTTTCATTTCTCTTTCATCAAAATCAAATTCAGAAAATGATTCCCTAAGATCCTCTGGAGATATTTCACGTCCAGATCTCGCTGATATGGGTTGCTTTGTAATCATTTCAAGCTCTGCATCTTCTTCACTAAATGCATAATTTTCAAATGCCATATCGTGTAGTTTTTCTCGTCTATCCTCTGAAACTGGTTCATCGAATGAATCAGTAAACACGTTGTCTTCTCTGACAACTGTATCTTTCGTTCTACAGAATTCACTTGAGAGTTTTTGAGCTTCACTGATATTATCACCTTCACCTTTCTCAACAATTGTATGCTGCTCAATAGTTTCAAAATGTCTTTCTTGAATTTCTTGTTTCACATCTTGCTCAACATTTTCTTCTTCTTCTAAAATAAATTCCGATGGAGACACGCCAACAGAAATATTTCCAGCTACCTCCAGAGTTTCATGAACAGGAGAAATGTTCTTCTCCTCCTCTATAAATGTAGGAGAAACAGAGTCTACAGGAGACTCAGAGAAACAGATAGTGGGTTTGGCAGTGCCAAACTCAAGATTTGATGAATGTTTGAGAAGGGGAGATAACTGTTCCTCCACATCTGTATCCACTACTTTCCCTTCTGTAGCACTACACACCTCGGCATCTAAATGGATTAGTTCATTGTTAGTTAAACATCAAGATTGATTAGTTAATGGTTAGCTAAACATCTCAATGGATTAATTAATTGTTAGTTAAACATCTCAATGGATTAGTTAATTGTTAGTTAAACATCTCAATGGATTAGTTAATTGTTAGTTAAACATCAAGATTGATTAGTTAATGTTTAGTTAAACATCTAAATGGATTAGTTCATTGTTAGTTAAACATCAAGACTTATTAGTTCATTATTAGTTAAACACCTATATGGATTAGTTAATGGTTAGTTAATCAGCTAAGTGAATTCGTTAATTTTTACCACTTAAGCAAATATCATTAAAAAAAAATGTCCAAACATTAATTAACATTATACATGTAGCTGGTAAAAATACAAATCTTAAAACTGTCCAATCTTAAAACAAATGTAAAGGACAACAGGAAAAGTAACACACATTGATCAATTAATATTATAGTAACACACATTGATCAATTAATATTATAGTAACACACATTGATCAATTAATATTATAGTAACACACATTGATCAATTAATATTATAGTAACACACATTGATCAATTAATATTATAGTACACTTTAGAGGTCTCGAATATTTCCATTAAAATAGTTTTATCAATGGAAATTCATGGAAGAAATGGTCATTATTTCTTATCAACACAATACATGTTTCATATAACTCAGTATTACTTCAATTATTAAAACTATTAATGTTAACAGGAAAATATAATCTAACATAAAATCTATAATATAGGTCATCAAACTAAGTCATTCCCTTGGTTCAAAGAAGATTTGTTCCTTGTATCTTACATAGGTTATATTATTTGTTACGAAATCATATAAAACGTTCAATTGGAATGAAAATCTAGCTTTTTATCTTTTTAAAATTGTTTAATAACAGAACTGTCATGCAAATTCTGTCGTCAGTGCAATGTAAAGTATATTTATTGTAAAATAAACCACTTATAATCAAATGACAGAATTTGCACTCAAATGCAGAATTTTGTACAGACAAATTAAAGAGATAAAATTATGTACTCAAATGCAAATACTATAATGTGACATGTTGGTGTTGGTTTCATCAATATGTTACAATCAAAACTAACTTAACATTAATAGTAAAAAAGTAGATATCAAATTTAGTGTGCAACGACACGTTTCTGGAAGAACCTTCATCAGGTACACTCAAAATTAAAATATTTAGAAGTATATGGAAGCAATAAAATAAAAAGGGCCTAAAAAGGATAACTACAGTCACCTACATGTATGTCTGAGGGAGGAGAACCTTACCTACATATATGTCTGAGGGAGGAGAACCTTACCTACATATATGTCTGAGGGAGGAGAACCTTACCTACATATATGTCTGAGGGAGGAGAACCTTACCTACATATATGTCTGAGGGAGGAGAACCTTACCTACATATATTTCTCAGGGAGGAGAACCTTACCTACATATATGTCTGAGGGAGGAGAACCTTACCTACATATATGTCTGAGGGAGGAGAACCTTACCTACATATATGTCTGAGGGAGGAGAACCTTACCTACATATATGTCTGAGGGAGGAGAACCGTACCTACATATATGTCTGAGGGAGGAGAACTGTACCTACATATATGTCTGAGGGAGGAGAACCTTACCTACACATATGTCTGAGGGAGGAGAACCTTACCTACGTATATGTCTGAGGGAGGAGAACCTTACCTACATGTATGTCTGAGGGAGGAGAACCTTACCTACATGTCTGTCTGAGGGAGGAGAACCTTACCTACATGTATGTCTGAGGGAGGAGAACCTTACCTACATGTATGTCTGAGGGAGGAGAACCTTACCTACATATATGTCTGAGGGAGGAGAACCTTACCTACATATATGTCTGAGGGAGGAGAACCTTACCTATATGTATGTCTGAGGGAGGAGAACCTTACCTACATATATGTCTGAGGGAGGAGAACCTTACCTACATATATGTCTGAGGGAGGAGAACCTTACCTACATATGTCTGAGGAGGAGAACCTTACCTACATATATGTCTGAGGGAGGAGAACCTTGCCTACATATATGTCTGAGGGAGGAGAACCTTACCTACATATATCTGAGGGAGGAGAACCTTACCTACATATATGTCTGAGGGAGGAGAACCTTACCTACATATATGTCTGAGGGAGGAGAACCTTACCTACATATATGTCTGAGGGAGGAGAACCTTACCTACTTATGTCTGAGGGAGGAGAACCTTACCTACATATATGTCTGAGGGAGAACCTTACCTACATATATGTCTGAGGGAGGAGAACCTTACCTACATATATGTCTCAGGGAGGAGAACCTTACCTACATGTATGTCTGAGGGAGGAGAACCTTACCTACATGTATGTCTGAGGGAGGAGAACTTTACCTACATGTATGTCTGAGGGAGGAGAACCTTACCAACATGTATGTCTGAGGGAGGAGAACCTTACCTACATATATGTCTGAGGGAGGAGAACCTTACCTACATGTATGTCTGAGGGAGGAGAACCTTACCTACATATATGTCTGAGGGAGGAGAACCTTACCTACATATATGTCTGAAGGAGGAGAACCTTACCTACATATATGTCTGAGGGAGGAGAACCTTACTTACATATATGTCTGAGGGAGGAGAACCTTACCTACATATATGTCTGAGGGAGGAGAACCTTACCTACATGTATGTCTGAGGGAGGAGAACCTTACCTACATATATGTCTGAGGGAGGAGAACCTTACCTACATATATGTCTGAGGGAGGAGAACCTTACCTACATGTATGTCTGAGGGAGGAGAACCTTACCTACATATATGTCTGAGGGAGGAGAACCTTACCTACATATATGTCTGAGGGAGGAGAACCTTACCTACATATATGTCTGAGGGAGGAGAACCTTACCTACATATATGTCTGAGGGAGGAGAACCTTACCTACATATATGTCTGAGGGAGGAGAACCTTAGTTTTATTGATAATTAATTGTTGTCAATAGTGATTCCCACTGATATTTGGGGGGGGGGGGGGGAGAGGGGTTGTGATTAATGCAATTGTTACGTTTCATATCATGTCTATCACCTGTTGAGGAACCCTAAGAAATGTTTCATATCATGTCTATCACCTATTGAAGAACCCTAAGAAACGTTTCATATCATGTCTATCACCTGTTGAGGAACCCTAAGAAATGTTTCATATCATGTCTATCACCTGTTGAGGAACCCTAAGAAATGTTTCATATCATGTCTATCACCTGTTGAGGAACCCTAAGAAATGTTTCATATCATGTCTATCACCTGTTGAGGAACCCTAAGAAATGTTTCATATCATGTCTATCACCTGTTGAGGAACCCTAAGAAACGTTTCATATCATGTCTATCACCTGTTGAGGAACCCTAAGAAATGTTTCATATCATGTCTATCACCTGTTGAGGAACCCTAAGAAACGTTTCATATCATGTCTATCACCTGTTGAAGAACCCTAAGAAATGTTTCATATCATGTCTATCACCTGTTGAAGAACCCTAAGAAATGTTTCATATCATGTCTATCACCTGTTGAGGAACCCTAAGAAATGTTTCATATCATGTCTATCACCTGTTGAAGAACCCTAAGAAATGTTTCATATCATGTCTATCACCTATTGAAGAACCCTAAGAAATGTTTCATATCATGTCTATCACCTATTGAAGAACCCTAAGAAACGTTTCATATCATGTCTACCACCTGTTGAGGAACCCTATGAAATGTTTCATATCATGTCTATCACCTGTTGAGGAACCCTAAGAAATGTTTCATATCATGTCTATCACCTGTTGAGGAACCCTAAGAAATGTTTCATATCATGTCTATCACCTGTTGAAGAACCCTAAGAAATGTTTCATATCATGTCTATCACCTGTTGAGGAACCCTAAGAAATGTTTCATATCATGTCTACCACCTGTTGAGGAACCCTAAGAAATGTTTCATATCATGTCTATCACCTATTGAGGAACCCTAAGAAATGTTTCATATCATGTCTACCACCTGTTGAGGAACCCTAAGAAATGTTTCATATCATGTCTACCACCTGTTGAGGAACCCTAAGAAATGTTTCATATCATGTCTACCACCTGTTGAGGAACCCTAAGAAATGTTTCATATCATGTCTATCACCTGTCGAGGAACCCTAAGAAATGTTTCATATCATGTCTATCACCTATTGAGGAACCCTAAGAAATGTTTCATATCATGTCTATCACCTGTTGAGGAACCCTAAGAAATGTTTCATATCATGTCTACCACCTGTTGAGGAACCCTAAGAAATGTTTCATATCATGTCTATCACCTGTTGAGGAACCCTAAGAAATGTTTCATATCATGTCTACCACCTGTTGAGGAACCCTAAGAAATGTTTCATATCATGTCTATCACCTGTTGAGGAACCCTAAGAAATGTTTCATATCATGTCTATCACCTGTTGAGGAACCCTATGAAACGTTTCATATCATGTCTATCACCTGTTGAGGAACCTTAAGAAATGTTTCATATCATGTCTATCACCTGTTGAGGAACCCTAAGAAACGTTTCATATCATGTCTATCACCTGTTGAGGAACCCTATGAAACGTTTCATATCATGTCTATCACCTGTTGAGGAACCCTATGAAATGTTTCATATCATGTCTATCACCTGTTGAGGAACCCTATGAAATGTTTCATATCATGTCTACCACCTGTTGAGGAACCCTAAGAAATGTTTCATATCATGTCTATCACCTGTTGAGGAACCCTATGAAATGTTTCATATCATGTCTACCACCTGTTGAGGAACCCTAAGAAATGTTTCATATCATGTCTACCACCTGTTGAGGAACCCTAAGAAATGTTTCATATCATGTCTATCACCTGTTGAGGAACCCTAAGAAACGTTTCATATCATGTCTATCACCTGTTGAGGAACCCTATGAAACGTTTCATATCATGTCTATCACCTGTTGAGGAACCCTATGAAATGTTTCATATCATGTCTATCACCTGTTGAGGAACCCTATGAAATGTTTCATATCATGTCTACCACCTGTTGAGGAACCCTAAGAAATGTTTCATATCATGTCTATCACCTGTTGAGGAACCCTATGAAATGTTTCATATCATGTCTACCACCTGTTGAGGAACCCTAAGAAATGTTTCATATCATGTCTACCACCTGTTGAGGAACCCTAAGAAATGTTTCATATCATGTCTATCACCTGTTGAGGAACCCTAAGAAATGTTTCATATCATGTCTATCACCTGTTGAGGAACCCTAAGAAATGTTTCATATCATGTCTATCACCTGTTGAGGAACCCTAAGAAATGTTTCATATCATGTCTATCACCTGTTGAGGAACCCTAAGAAATGTTTCATATCATGTCTATCATCTGTTGAGGAACCCTAAGAAATGTTTCATATCATGTCTATCACCTGTTGAGGAACCCTAAGAAATGTTTCATATCATGTCTACCACCTGTTGAGGAACCCTAAGAAATGTTTCATATCATGTCTATCATCTGTTGAGGAACCCTAAGAAATGTTTCATATCATGTCTATCACCTGTTGAGGAACCCTAAGAAATGTTTCATATCATGTCTATCACCTGTTGAGGAACCTTAAGAAATGTTTCATATCATGTCTATCACCTGTTGAGGAACCCTGAGAAACGTTTCATATCATGTCTATCACCTGTTGAGGAACCCTAAGAAATGTTTCATATCATGTCTATCACCTGTTGAGGAACCCTATGAAATGTTTCATATCATGTCTATCACCTGTTGAGGAACCCTAAGAAATGTTTCATATCATGTCTATCACCTGTTGAGGAACCCTAAGAAATGTTTCATATCATGTCTATCACCTGTTGAGGAACCTTAAGAAATGTTTCATATCATGTCTATCACCTGTTGAGGAACCCTGAGAAACGTTTCATATCATGTCTATCACCTGTTGAGGAACCCTAAGAAATGTTTCATATCATGTCTATCACCTGTTGAGGAACCCTAAGAAACGTTTCATATCATGTCTACCACCTGTTGAGGAACCCTAAGAAACGTTTCATATCATGTCTACCACCTGTTGAGGAACCCTAAGAAATGTTTCATATCATGTCTATCACCTGTTGAGGAACCCTATGAAATGTTTCATATCATGTCTATCACCTGTTGAGGAACCCTAAGAAATGTTTCATATCATGTCTATCACCTGTTGAGGAACCCTAAGAAATGTTTCATATCATGTCTATCACCTGTTGAGGAACCTTAAGAAATGTTTCATATCATGTCTATCACCTGTTGAGGAACCCTGAGAAACGTTTCATATCATGTCTATCACCTGTTGAGGAACCCTAAGAAATGTTTCATATCATGTCTATCACCTGTTGAGGAACCCTAAGAAACGTTTCATATCATGTCTACCATCTGTTGAGGAACCCTAAGAAACGTTTCATATCATGTCTACCACCTGTTGAGGAACCCTAAGAAACGTTTCATATCATGTCTATCACCTGTTGAGGAACCCTAAGAAATGTTTCATATCATGTCTATCACCTGTTGAGGAACCCTATGAAATGTTTCATATCATGTCTATCACCTGTTGAGGAACCCTAAGAAATGTTTCATATCATGTCTATCACCTGTTGAGGAACCCTAAGAAATGTTTCATATCATGTCTATCACCTGTTGAGGAACCTTAAGAAATGTTTCATATCATGTCTATCACCTGTTGAGGAACCCTGAGAAACGTTTCATATCATGTCTATCACCTGTTGAGGAACCCTAAGAAATGTTTCATATCATGTCTATCACCTGTTGAGGAACCCTAAGAAACGTTTCATATCATGTCTACCACCTGTTGAGGAACCCTAAGAAATGTTTCATATCATGTCTATCACCTATTGAGGAACCCTAAGAAATGTTTCATATCATGTCTATCACCTGTTGAGGAACCCTAAGAAATGTTTCATATCATGTCTATCACCTGTTGAGGAACCTTAAGAAACGTTTCATATCATGTCTATCACCTGTTGAGGAACCTTAAGAAATGTTTCATATCATGTCTATCACCTGTTGAGGAACCCTAAGAAATGTTTCATATCATGTCTATCACCTGTTGAGGAACCTTAAGAAATGTTTCATATCATGTCTATCACCTGTTGAGGAACCCTGAGAAACGTTTCATATCATGTCTATCACCTGTTGAGGAACCCTAAGAAATGTTTCATATCATGTCTATCACCTGTTAAGGAACCCTAAGAAACGTTTCATATCATGTCTACCACCTGTTGAGGAACCCTAAGAAACGTTTCATATCATGTCTACCACCTGTTGAGGAACCCTAAGAAATGTTTCATATCATGTCTATCACCTGTTGAGGAACCCTATGAAATGTTTCATATCATGTCTATCACCTGTTGAGGAACCCTAAGAAATGTTTCATATCATGTCTATCACCTGTTGAGGAACCCTAAGAAATGTTTCATATCATGTCTATCACCTGTTGAGGAACCTTAAGAAATGTTTCATATCATGTCTATCACCTGTTGAGGAACCCTGAGAAACGTTTCATATCATGTCTATCACCTGTTGAGGAACCCTAAGAAATGTTTCATATCATGTCTATCACCTGTTGAGGAACCCTAAGAAACGTTTCATATCATGTCTACCACCTGTTGAGGAACCCTAAGAAACGTTTCATATCATGTCTACCACCTGTTGAGGAACCCTAAGAAACGTTTCATATCATGTCTATCACCTGTTGAGGAACCCTAAGAAATGTTTCATATCATGTCTATCACCTGTTGAGGAACCCTATGAAATGTTTCATATCATGTCTATCACCTGTTGAGGAACCCTAAGAAATGTTTCATATCATGTCTATCACCTGTTGAGGAACCCTAAGAAATGTTTCATATCATGTCTATCACCTGTTGAGGAACCTTAAGAAATGTTTCATATCATGTCTATCACCTGTTGAGGAACCCTGAGAAACGTTTCATATCATGTCTATCACCTGTTGAGGAACCCTAAGAAATGTTTCATATCATGTCTATCACCTGTTGAGGAACCCTAAGAAACGTTTCATATCATGTCTACCACCTGTTGAGGAACCCTAAGAAATGTTTCATATCATGTCTATCACCTGTTGAGGAACCCTATGAAATGTTTCATATCATGTCTATCACCTGTTGAGGAACCCTAAGAAATGTTTCATATCATGTCTATCACCTGTTGAGGAACCCTATGAAATGTTTCATATCATGTCTATCACCTGTTGAGGAACCCTAAGAAATGTTTCATATCATGTCTATCACCTGTTGAGGAACCTTAAGAAACGTTTCATATCATGTCTATCACCTGTTGAGGAACCTTAAGAAATGTTTCATATCATGTCTATCACCTGTTGAGGAACCCTAAGAAATGTTTCATATCATGTCTATCACCTGTTGAGGAACCTTAAGAAACGTTTCATATCATGTCTATCACCTGTTGAGGAACCTTAAGAAACGTTTCATATCATGTCTATCACCTGTTGAGGAACCTTAAGAAACAGGAGAAAAAACAGGGTTAGATGGAAATCAAACTTGCTGTGACATTAAGATTGTAAGATGGACAACAAATCAAACTTGCTGTGACATTAAGATTGTAAGATGGACAACAAATCAAACTTGCTGTGACATTAAGATTGTAAGATGGACAACAAATCAAACTTGCTGTGACATTAAGATTGTAAGATGGACAACAAATCAAACTTGCTGTGACATTAAGATTGTAAGATGGACAACAAATCAAACTTGCTGTGACATTAAGATTGTAAGATGGACAACAAATCAAACTTGCTGTGACATTAAGATTGTAAGATGGACAACAAATCAAACTTGCTGTGACATTAAGATTGTAAGATGGACAACAAATCAAACTTGCTGTGACATTAAGATTGTAAGATGGACAACAAATCAAACTTGCTGTGACATTAAGATTGTAAGATGGACAACAATAGCTTGTAATTCCTAGTTATAAAATGATTGTTTCATGTTCACTTGTACCTATATCTTAACATTATGTAAAAATAACTCTCTCCCCCTCCCAAAAAAAATAAATTTGATGACTGTAACACAACAATGTTCCACCTTGTACATGTCACACTATAATTAAGAAACTAAAAAGACAAAGCATTTTAGCAATTAAGGTAAAATATACCTTGATCAACATCAAGCTGAAGAATCTCTGTATGAGAGGAAACAGAAGATTTATCTTCATCCATAGCAGCTTGTAGGGTAAAAATTATTATATAGTTTCTATTAATATCACATTTAACACTGCCACTTTATACCACTGACAGTTTAGTCAAAATCTACACTTTATACAATATTATGTCAGTTTTGTAATTCTTTGCTTTTGAAACTTAAAAAAAACCAATGAAACTTTGCCTTAAAATCTTGATTCATCATTAAAAGATGTAAGGTTTGAGACACAAAATGTTGTAATGTTGTCTTAAAAAATATTTAGAATATAAAAATATTGATCACTAGACTATTAGATATACATGTTAGATTATTTTCAGTGACTTTGTAAAATCAAGAATCCTCACATTGACAAAATATATCTTGATTAAAAAACCAAACTAATAAAATAGAACTGTAACAATGTAATCGTTGAAATAATGAAAACTAGTGTCTTATCAATTACTAATGTACATATAAAAATGACAAATTACAACAAACATGCAATGTTTAAAATGAAGACAGACAAACACCCATATAGTAACACAAATAAAGGTAGCATCCAAGATTTAAAGTTCACAACAATATCTTCTTCTAACAATGGTTCTTTTCTTAGAAAATTGTGAAAAATAATGATTTATTGTAAATAAATTTGACAACAATCATGCCACATCAACTTTACATCTTATCACAGTAAATATTAATAGTGTTACAAGTCTTGTTTAAAATTAGTTTGGACAAATGTTTCAGAAACATCTTTTTTATAATTCAAAACTAGTATTTTGTAACTAGCAAAATGTAAAAATGATATTATTAAACAATGAATGACATGCAACAAACAATTGCCTTCTTTAAAACTTTAATTCTCATTTGGCATAAGAAGAAAAGTTTATTTTATGTTATATGTAAGTAAAACAGAACTGGATTTATTAAAAAAAGAATATAGGATACGTTTACATGACCAAAAGATGTTTATTGTCTTAAGACACCCAATAATAAGAGACATGCTTATTCTTGCTACTGTTAAATGATAAAATGTAATCAGAAAAAACTTAAATCATACCATGCTATAAGAGAATGATGTATATTGAAGACCCCTTGGTGTGATTAACAATTTGAAGGCCCCCTTGTGTGATACAACTTAAATCATACCATGCTATAAGAGAATGATGTGTATTGAAGGCCTCCTGGTGTTATTAACAATTTGAAGGCCCCCTTGTGTGATAATTATAAAACTTAAATCATACCATGCTATAAGAGAATGATGTGTATTGAAGGCCCCCTGGTGTGTTTAACAATTTGAAGGCCCCCCCTTGTGTGATAAAACTTAAATCATACCATGCTATAAGAGAATGATGTGTATTGAAGGCCCCCTGGTGTTATTAGCAATTTGAAGGCCCTCTTGTGTGATAAAACTTAAATCATACCATGCTATAAGAGAATGATGTGTATTGAAGGCCCCCT
Source organism: Bathymodiolus brooksi (assembly GCA_963680875.1). NCBI lineage: Eukaryota > Metazoa > Mollusca > Bivalvia > Mytilida > Modiolidae > Bathymodiolus > Bathymodiolus brooksi. Next base: position 11,500,764 of record OY804579.1, on the reverse strand, counting down.
GGTGTGTTTAACAATTTGAAGGCCCCCCTTGTGTGATAAATCGTAAATCATACCATGCTACAAGAGAATGATGTGTATTGAAGGCCCCCGGGTGTTATTAGCAATTTGAAGGCCCTCTTGTGTGATAAACAAAAGGATTCCTTGTGTGATCAAAATTTTTTATTGAAGGCCCCCTTGTGTGATAAACAATTTGAAGGCCCCTTTGAGTGATAAACAATTTGAAGCCCCCCCCTTGTCTGATAAACAATTTTAACTGTGCTCCTTCTATAAAATAATTAAAGCAAGAGAGAAGAATACTACACCATTAAAGCACAAAGAAAGCTGAAATAAATGACATTAATATCATAGGATGATAACTACCTCTGCTGAATTCATTAAGATACGTGGAATGAGTAAAAACAGACATGTCTGGAGACGAGTTGTGACGGTAACGTAGATCTTCTGGCTGACCTACTTCTAGTTGTGTTTCACATGACAATGATCTTTCCTTAAACTCTTTATGGAAATCAGTTTTTGTTTCCTCACCAGACAGTTTGTCAAGTCCCTCCTCAACAGTGATATATATAGGACATGCATGACGGGATGAGGCTGATGTTAAATGAGAGGTTTTATGATGTGACTCACCTATCATTTCTGTTCCTTCTTGTTCGTATATTTTTTCATAACTTGAGGACCTGTCCGAGGTCTGAAGTTGTTCAGTTTGTTTTGTATCAAACCTGTCACCAATATCTAATTCGCTGGCATCTCCAGACATTCGATTAATTTTAGGGTCTAGAGGTACTCCGTCATAAACATTTTCATAACTAGAAATAACATGTCTGCCTTCGGTTCTTTGAAGATTTTCCATTTGTTGATTAATGGGTGGCATATTAGATGTGGCATGTTGTTGTGTAACAACGGATTGCTTTGTGTCAGTTTCAAATGGCTCTTGTATATTTAGTTCATTAGAGGTTGTTGAAAACTCTGATCCTGAAAAAAATAATTAAATACATATGTACTACAAATAAAAGATATGATTATAAAGGATAGATAAAGGAACTGGATCACTTTAAACAGATAACAATTACATGTTTTATTTAACACAAACTGAATAACATAACTTAATAAAGACATTAACATGTTTTAGTGATCTTTTTGTATGTCAGGACCTTCATTTCAATCAGTTGTCTATTGTTATCGTTTGCCAAAAAAGTGGTTTTTATTGGTTGCCGTTGGTTATATTGTTGATGATCACTGTTTCATTTGTATTTTCAATATTTACTAATAACAATAGCAGTGTGTATGTAGAATATTTTTTTCCCCTTGTCACAATTTTACATGTATCGAAATATTTAATTTGAAATTACAGAAAACGAGGAATTTCATTCTATAATATTGGTATATTGATAGTACAAATATACATATTGATGTCATATGTTAAGTTCATTGCTTGGTGTATTATAAGTTGAAAATTCATTTTCTGATTTGTAAATTTATTTCACAATAACTTGATGAGATTTTGTTTTAGATATATTACCAATCAAGAAAATAAAATCTGTTGTTTGGTTGGTTTTATGGTGTTTAATGCCACTTTAAAAAATATTTCAGTTACATCATGGCAGTCAGTTTTATTAGTGGAGGAAACCAGAGTACCCCAAAAAACCAACGGACCTGTCACAAATCACTGACAGACTTATCAGATAATGTTGTATTGAGTACACCTCGCCAGGGGCGGAATTCAAACTCATAACATTGGTGGTGACAGACACTGATTGCATAGGTAGTTATGAATCCAACTACCATACAATCACGGCCATGATGGCCTCAATAAAATCTGTAAAAGTAACAAAGAGATCATGCCAGAAGAATACTTATATTTCTTATATGTATAAAACTACATTTATTTAATGGAGATTCAATTTCTCCAACCATTTGTTTTGTTTTTATCTGCCATTGGCCTTGTTTTGTCTACCTGGATTGTGAAATTGTGTACTGTTCCCAAACATTGTCATTCTATTTTCACTTTGTAAAATGGTTTCTGGTAAAACTTCTATGTTGTAGTTAGGGTTAGTGTTATGGTGTTTTAAGGCACTTTCAACAATATTTCAGCTACATCATGGCGGTCAGTTTTATTGGTGGAGGAAACCGGAGTGCGGGGAGAAAACAACCGACCTGTCACAAGTCACTGACAAACTTTATCACATAATGTTGTATGGAGTACACCTCGCCTGAGTGGGATTCAAACTCACAACTTCAGTGGTGATAGGCACTGATTGCATAGGTAATTGTAAATCTAACTACCATACGATCACGACCACGATGGCCCCTCTATGTAGTAGTAGTTTTTATTAAAATCGTTGTTGAAATTTAGTTAGTGTTCTACTTGTGTTTTGATGCAATCACAAACAGTGTAAAAGTTGTCATGCAAATGGATTGGTGCTATTTGTAATTATTCTACAAAAACAAAACTAAAACAAAATAGAACTACCTGTATCATGCAGTTGTTCAGTTGCCTCATGCTCAGTCACAGCTTTGTCCACTTTATCATTAGATTCATGCTCGCTTACAGCATCTCCTTTGTCCATTTTGTCATCAAGTCCCAAAAGTTTAGTTAAAGCATCTTGATCTTGTGACGTAACTAGAGTAAAATCTGAAGGTGATGGCGGTCGTTCTGTCTTTGTCCTCTCAGCTTCAATTTTCTGCTCTATAAATATTTGTTGGGCGACATCGAAATTATCATCCATCAACTCATCAGGTTCAAAAGATCTAGAACCTTCCATGTCTGTGTCTGTTTCTAGTGTGTATGAACTAGGTGACAGAGGTCGACCATCAACACTTTGAGGAGTACTAGTACCTTCAAACTCTAACTCATGTTTTGTTTCACACTGAATTATTTCATCTCGCTCATTTTGTTCCATTCTCAATTCATGTTCAAACTCGTCAACCTCTGCAGAAGACAATTTTCGAGAAAACTGAAATTCATCAATTTCAATTGACTCTTGCCGATCAACTTGGTGTGTCCCTTCAGATGAACCAAATCTCTGTTGGTCCTGTTCGTCATCAAAACCAGCAGAATAATGGTCATCATCATATTTGTCTGATGAATCAGTAGGGAAGTCTCCCATGAAATCTCCCCGTTTAGATTTTAAATCAAACATTTTTGTTGGATCAGTGTCCTCAGGTAAATATAGGAATCTTTCCGTTCTATCAATATAAAAATTGGACATGTCATCGCTATCACACGGACTTATTTCTGCAGTTTCTGACACGAATCGTACATGTTTGTCCCTGATATTCAACGTAACATCAGGCTCACTATTAAATTTATTGTCAGAATCAATTTCATGTTTTATTTCCTTTCTATCAATGTATGTTTCTGAATCATCTTGAGAATCAATCTTCTCAACTTGTCTATATTTCTCGGTTGATTCCTCCTCCATTTTATATTCAGATCGGTCAGTAATAATTTCATCAAATATTTTAGTTATTTCCTCACTTGTTCTATCTACTTTGTATTCTAATTTGTCTGTTGATTTTTCATCAACAACAGTTTTTGTTTCTTTCGTAACCGTGGTTTCAGATATATCTGTAACCTTTTGATCAGATTCCCCATCGTGTTTTTTCTCTGTTTCAGTTATCTCGGTATCTTTCTTCACTGATATCTCAAATGTTTCATCAAATATTTCTTTGTTTTCTACTTCTTTAATTTCAATGTCAGAATCCTTTGCCTGAACAGCATGAAATTCAGTTTCAGATTTTTCGGTTTTAAAATGTGCAACAGCTTGATCATCTTTTATGACTTTCTGTTGCGTTTCTTCGATTTCGTAGAGTTTATCATCATCTAATACAGTATTTGTAGTGGTCTGATCCTCAATAAGAGTATCGGTTGTTATTTCAGCTGAGAATGTTTTATGAAACTTTTCCGTTTTGACATCACATGTTTCCACGTCACCTGATTTATGCTGCTCCTTTTTTTCAATAATATCATGCCTTTCATCATATGCCACCTTTTTCTCTACCGTATGTAATTTAACTTCTTCACTTGACATCACTCTCTTACTAGGTGGCTCCCATTCCAGTTCCATTTTAATTGTATCATCTGACATCATAGCTCTTAATTCATCAACCCTATCACTCTGTCGTACAATATCACATAGTTCTGCTTCTGTATACATTTCTACATCTTTTGTGGGTTGACTATAATATTCTGATGGGATTTCCATTTCTAAGTCATCTTCTCTTTCACTCGGTTCAATAACATCAATCACATGTGCCCCAGAGTCAACTGTTTCTTCTATCACAAGTGCCCCAGAGTCAAATTTTTCTTCTATCACAAGTGCCCCAGGGTCAACTGTTTCTTCTATCACATGTGCCCCAGAGTCAACTGTTTCTTCTATCACATCATCTGGTTCTACGCTATTTTTTCTAGCTACGAAATCAACAGGAAAACCTGACATTTCCTCATCAGCTTCTCTTTGTAAATCCTGATTTATACGATTTGCACCAGTATCATACTCTTCTATATCAACAATTTCTTCTTGGAGGTCTGCACTTGATGATAAAGTAGAGAAAGCCATGGTGTCTTTCAGTAAACTCTCATCTTTATCTGTTAATATTTGTTTCAATGGTACTTCAACTTGAACACATTTTTCTGCATCAGTGTCATCTAGAGTAAATACAGTCTGATCCTTGATGACAACTTGTCCACACTCTGTTTCATCTGAGAATGAAATTCTTTTAGGTTTCTCCACGAGGTCCTCATCTGACATAGTAGATGATGAAGACAACTCCTTATCAGTATCTTTAACTTGTCTTGTTGGTACTTTTATTGTGTCCTCTTGTATTTTTTGATTGTCAATATCTTCATGTAACTGACAGATTATTTCTTGCGATTCCTCATCAGTTTTTATTGTAATTACAACAGGAGATATTTCTATGATTTCCTCTGACGGTGGATGCACTTCCCTTTCTTCAGGTGATAACTCATGTGTTAGATCTTCCACTACAGTGACAGATTCTGATATTATAATAGGCACATCAACATGTTCTACTCTACCACTTGAAGGCTTAGCTTCTTCTATAATAACAATGTCGTCTTGAGTTGTTTCAGAGGATATTTCATGTTCAGTCTTATCTAACGACTCAATAACTAACACGTCGTCTTGAGAACTCAGTTCCTTTTTATTCTCAGTAAATATAATTTCCTCTTGTTGTATTGAATGCCTTTCTTCCAAAATTTCTTCGTCAGGTTCCATCATAATAATCTGATCATGAGGACTGATATCTTCAGTTTTATCTGTTAATACAGTGTCCTCTTCAGCTAATGTTAACAACTGATTTTCTTCATATTTGTCTAATTTTGCCTGATCTATTTTCTCTGGTGATTGTATTTCAACTAACTCATCTTGAGGACTTATCTCCCCTGCTATTTCAGTAGCTACTGTTTCCTCTTGAGTTAGTGTAAACAAAGGATCTTGTTCTAATTTTTCAAGTTTTGTTTTGTCCATTTTCTCTGGTGATTGTAATTCAACTAACTCATCTTCAGGACTTATCTCCCCTGCTATTTCAGTAGCTACTGTTTCCTCTTGAGTTAGTGTAAACAAAGGATCTTGTTCTAATTTTTCAAGTTTTGTTTTGTCCATTTTCTCTGGTGATTGTAATTCAACTAACTCATCTTCAGGACTTATCTCCCCTGCTATTTCAGTAGCTACTGTTTCCTCTTGAGTTAGTGTAAACAAAGGTTCTTGTTCTAATTTTTCAAGTTTTGTTTTGTCCATTTTCTCCGGTGATTGTATTTCAACTAACTCATCTTGAGGACTTATCTCCCCTGCTATTTCAGTAGCTACTGTTTCCTCTTGAGTTAGTGTAAACAAAGGTTCTTGTTCTAATTTTTCAAGTTTTGTTTTGTCCATTTTCTCCGGTGATTGTATTTCAACTAACTCATCTTGAGGACTTATCTCCCCTGCTATTTCAGTAGCTACTGTTTCCTCTTGAGTTAGTGTAAACAAAGGATCTTGTTCTAATTTTTCAAGTTTTGTTTTGTCCATTTTCTCTGGTGATTGTATTTCAACTAACTCATCTTGAAGACTTATCTCCCCTGCTATTTCAGTAGCTACTGTTTCCTCTTGAGTTAGTGTAAACAAAGGATCTTGTTCTAATTTTTCAAGTTTTGTTTTGTCTATTTTCTCTGGTGATTGTAATTCAACTAACTCATCTTGAGGACTTATCTCCCCTGCTATTTCAGTAGCTACTGTTTCCTCTTGAGTTAGTGTAAACAAAGGATCTTGTTCTAATTTTTCAAGTTTTGTTTTGTCCATTTTCTCTGGTGATTGTATTTCAACTAACTCATCTTGAGGACTTATCTCCCCTGCTATTTCAGTAGCTACTGTTTCCTCTTGAGTTAGTGTAAACAAAGGATCTTGTTCTAATTTTTCAAGTTTTGTTTTGTCCATTTTCTCTGGTGATTGTATTTCAACTAACTCATCTTGAGGACTTATCTCCCCTGCTATTTCAGTAGCTACTGTTTCCTCTTGAGTTAGTGTAAACAAAGGATCTTGTTCTAATTTTTCAAGTTTTGTTTTGTCCATTTTCTCCGGTGATTGTAATTCAACTAACTCATCTTCAGGACTTATCTCCCCTGCTATTTCAGTAGCTACTGTTTCCTCTTGAGCTAGTGTAAACAAAGGATCTTGTTCTAATTTTTCAAGCTTTGTTTTGTCCATTTTCTCTGGTGATTGTAATTCAACTAACTCATCTTCAGGACTTATCTCCCCTGCTATTTCAGTAGCTACTGTTTCCTCTTGAGTTAGTGTAAACAAAGGTTCTTGTTCTAATTTTTCAAGTTTTGTTTTGTCCATTTTCTCCGGTGATTGTAATTCAACTAACTCATCTTCAGGACTTATCTCCCCTGCTATTTCAGTAGCTACTGTTTCCTCTTGAGCTAGTGTAAACAAAGGATCTTGTTCTAATTTTTCAAGCTTTGTTTTGTCCATTTTCTCTGGTGATTGTAATTCAACTAACTCATCTTCAGGACTTATCTCCCCTGCTATTTCAGTAGCTACTGTTTTCTCTTGAGTTAGTGTAAACAACGGATCTTGTTCTAATTTTTCAAGTTTTGTTTTGTCCATTTTCTCTGGTGATTGTAATTCAACTAACTCATCTTCAGGACTTATCTCCCCTGCTATTTCAGTAGCTACTGTTTCCTCTTGAGTTAGTGTAAACAAAGGATCTTGTTCTAGTTTTTCTAGTTTTGTTTTGTCCATTTTCTCTGGTGATTGTATTTCAACTAATTCATCTTGAGGACTTATCTCCCCTGCTATTTCAGTAGCTACTGTTTCCTCTTGAGTTAGTGTAAACAAAGGATCTTGTTCTAATTTTTCTAGTTTTGTTTTGTCCATTTTCTCTGGTGATTGTATTTCAACTAACTCATCTTCAGGACTTATCTCCCCTGCTATTTCAGTAGCTACTGTTTCCTCTTGAGTTAGTGTAAACAAAGGATCTTGTTCTAATTTTTCTAGTTTTGCTTTGTCCATTTTCTCCGGTGATTGTAATTCAACTAATTCATCTTGAGGACTTATCTCCCCTGCTATTTCAGTAGCTACTGTTTCCTCTTGAGTTAGTGTAAACAAAGGATCTTGTTCTAATTTTTCTAGTTTTGTTTTGTCCATTTTCTCTGGTGATTGTAATTCAACTAATTCATCTTCAGGACTTATCTCCCCTGTTATTTCAGTAGCTACTGTTTCCTCTTGAGTTAGTGTAAACAAAGGTTCTTGTTCTAATTTTTCTAGTTTTGTTTTGTCCATTTTCTCTGGTGATTGTAATTCAACTAACTCATCTTCAGGACTTATCTCCCCTGCTATTTCAGTAGCTACTGTTTCCTCTTGAGTTAGTGTAAACAAAGGATCTTGTTCTAATTTTTCTAGTTTTGTTTTGTCCATTTTCTCTGGTGATTGTAATTCAACTAATTCATCTTCAGGACTTATCTCCCCTGCTATTTCAGTAGCTACTGTTTCCTCTTGAGTTAGTGTAAACAAAGGTTCTTGTTCTAATTTTTCAAGTTTTGTTTTGTCCATTTTCTCTGGTGATTGTAATTCAACTAACTCATCTTGAGGACTTATCTCCCCTGCTATTTCAGTAGCTACTGTTTCCTCCTGTGTTAAAGTAAACAAAGGATCTTGCTCTAATTTTTCTAGCTTTGTTTTGTCTATTTCATCTTGAGGACTAATGTCCTTCGTACTTTCAGTAAAAACAGTTTCTTCTTGAGTTAATGTAAACAATTGCTCTTCCTCAGATTTTTCAAGTTTTGATTGATCTACCTTCTCAGCAGGTTGTATTTCAATAATTTCCTCAATCTGATGTTTGGAAGTATCCTGGGCATAAATCTCTCCTACTTCAAATATTGGTTCTTCAGTGACCAATAAACTGTCTGCTTTGATATCGTCCACTGTATCATGTGATCTGTGAAGAGTTACTGCATCAGTTTCCTTTTCGTCAGATTTAGTGTCATCATATGGTATATCAGCCTTGTTGTCATTGGTAGCATCATGTACTTCATGAGGAGGACATTTATCCACACTCTCCACCTCTTCTGTCTCAATACTAGACGTCATCTCTAGTGGCAATGATTTTTCATGTAAAGCTGTATGCATTTCCTGTTTTGTGATATCAGTTTCAAATATTTGGTCTTCGTTAGTTTGATCATAAAGATCTATAATTTCATTTTTATCCTGGACATAAATTACTTCCTGCTCTACTATGCTAATTATTTGTTCAGAATCATCAGTTTTATCAAATGGTTTCAAGATTTGTTCTCTTGTTTTGAATTCAAAAATGTCCTCTGGTTTTTCTATTTCATGTATTTGTTCAGCTTCATACAATGTGGTATCACACACACTAGACTTAGTTACAACAGCCTCCTCTTTGTCATAATCAACCTCTTTACCAGACTCTTCCTTGTTTCTGGTTCCTAATCCATATATTTCACTTTCTTTAGTAATTTGCTCGCGGAGCTCACATTCATAAATGTCCTCCGCTTTTTCTATTTCTAGCTGTTGTTCCGTGTCAGAATCTGATTTAGAGTCACTTTGTAATTTTTGTTCCATTTCTTGCTGAATGTTACGTTCTGTTTTCATTTCTGATTGACATTTGATCTCTTGTTCTACCTGTTCCTCTAATGCTTCAAATTCTATTGTATCTGATGATACAATGGTGGCCGATGCTTCACCATATTTCTTTACCTCAATTTCAGTTTCATACACTATTTTTATTTCATCTGAAACAATTATCTGATCACCTGTCTCCTGCTTTATTTCCAATTTCTCAAACTCTTTTGTCTCAGAGTCACTTTCAACAAAAGTCTCTTTATCGAAATCAGTTTGAGCAATAGGTTCAGGGGTAGAAGATTCGTCAGAATATATCTCTTCATGATCTAATTTTATTCCAACATCCTCACTAGAGTCCAATGATATTATTATTTCATCCTTAATATCCTCCATTTCATCAGTCGAATCTAACATTTTTATTTCCTTTCCTTCAAAATCGTCTTTTGAATCGACTATCACAAAATCTGATGATTTTGACTCATTAAAGGTAGATTCATCCTTTGAGTCTACCAAGCTAACATCTTCCTTGGACTCGATCATTCTTGATTCCTCTTTAGGTGTAAGAAGTTCATGGTCTTCTTGGTCAGATTGTAATTGTTCATGGTCATGATACAATTGATGTTTAAAACTTTGTTTCTCTTTTATTTCTTGATCATATTCGTATTTTGGGATTTTATATTCTTCATAATCTTTAGAGCTCGTACTCTCTTGGTCAACAGATTCATCTTGAGAATCCGTGAGAACCTGTTCATGTTCTGGCAAATTTTCTTGTTTGATAGACTCTTCCGTTTGCGTCGTGATTGGTTCCGACACTTGTCGATCGTCAGGAAAATCTCTTAGTTTAAGTACAAGGCCAGATTTGTCTGGTTCTACTTCTTCCATTTCGTCGTGAGAGAATTCTGGTGGGCTTTCTATTTCACTCTCATTAGAACCAGCGATCTCCTCTGTACTAGCCTCATCCTCAGATGATATATATGGTTCATCTCCAACATCATCAGTAGTTTGCTTGACCTTCTCATGACCAATGTCATGTTGATTATTGTCTATGTATAATTCAGATTCTTTTATTTCCTCAATATTTTTCTCATGGTCCAAGTCAGTGACAGTATCAATTTTATCAATTTCATATTCAGTGTCTTCAATTTCTGTTAATGCCTGTTGTTTCTCAATTACAATAGTTTGTTTTTCAACAATGTCAGTGGCAGACACTTCTTCCAAGCCTTCAGATTTAATTCTTATTTTGTGTTGATGAGGTATCGTCTCCTCTATTACTATAACCTCTCTTGTTGTCACTTTTGTATAACAAGCAGACATAACATCCTCTCTATTATAATCATCGGCTACCTCTATTTCAGCCATATCAATCTGAGGAGAAGGTAATTTATCAGGTATCACTTCCTCCTCTTCTAACTCAGGTTTTTCTAATATTTCCCAGTCCTCATCGTCTTCAATGTCATTTTGTTCAGTAGATAATATTCGCTCTAGTTTGTCAACATGAGATTCTATGTCTTCAACAATACGAGCCACAGGACTAATACTCTCTAAAACAAGTGGAGATCTTTTTACTGATTCTACTTCATTGATTTCAACAACCTCTGGTCTCTCAACTGACTTAATTTCAACAACCTCTGGTCTCTCAACTGACTTCATTTCAACCTCTTGTTCTTGGTCTAAGCCTGATTGACCCTCAAAAGAATTGTCAGTAATATATTCTCTGTCAAAAGATCCAGTTTTGTCAGCTGACTTACCGTCAGTGACAGTTTCATCAAAAGATCCAGCTTTGTCAGCTGACTTACCGTCAGTGACAGTTTCATCAAAAGATCCAGTTTTGTCCCCTGACTTACTGTCAGTTTCATCATCAATAGACCTTTTTTGAGCCTCCTTGACTGTGTCAGTTTCATCATCAATAGACCTCTTTTGAGCCTCCTCGACAGTGTCAGTTTCATCATCAATAGACCTCTTTTGAGCCTCCTCGAACATTTCTATCATTCGTTTGACTTTAGGAGACTCTGATAAGAATTCCTCTAAAGCTTTACTTCTAGCCATTGGATCTGATTTAAGGTCAATGTCATCTTCATCTTCTTCATCTTGTTCTATTTTTACATCTTTTGTGTCATAATCGTCTTGTTCTTCCCCTTCCTCAGTATTTGACTCCAATTTTTCGAAAGATTGTTCCGAAACAATTTCCCTAGAAACAGTTTTTGAGCTATCAATAAGTACATATTTTTTCTCTCCATAAGCAATTTTATCTTTTTCAAACATATCAATTATCTGAGAAACAGTTTTGGGTTGCTCTGGGGTAACTTCACAGATAGCCCCAGCTTAATATCCAAATCACCATTAATATCCATAGGAAAGCATTAAAAGAATTGGAAAAAAAAGGGCAACATGTTAGTAAGTCTGTTAGTAATAAAACAAGTTATATGATACTCTCTTATATTAATACCCAAATTCTTCTTCTAAAACAAAATGACTGGCTACTTTACTGAATATTGATGCAATATTTTTTTTATATAATTCAGCATGTAGCTGTTTCAATGTTAATAACAATCTAAGATACCGTAAGTGTGAATGTAAAAAATATTTCTGCTAAGGTCAAATACTAAAGAGTTTAAAACTATTTTTGTAAAATGTGAAATTATTAAATATTGGAAACATGTCTACAAAATACGTTAATAACAATGTAAGTAATTAAAAAATGATATTACATGCTGCTAAATTAAAGGGGAGTTAATCCTATCATTCAATATATATATACATGTATATACATGTAGAATATTTTACTTTTTATACAAAAAATCTGTAAATTATGTACATTAAAATCATCACCAAAAGATAAGAATACAAACTTTCAGCAATAAAACATAGTTATATTCTTAACTTAATAATCACAATATTATTACAAAATATACATGAGATGTTACAAAATTATTCACAAAATACCATAAATGTTCGTATCTAGTACACACCTGTTTTCTCTATTCAATAAATGTATTAGTATACTTACCTGTTAAATAAGGCAGTATTATCAACATCTTTGTCTTGTTCCAGTTTTTTCCCTTATTTTTTGTGTTATTGATGATGGCTTATCAGCATAAAAAAATCTTAGGATACAAGTAATGTTTATTGTCAACACCTTTAAACTTGGGATGCAAGTAATGTTTATTGTCAACACCTTTATTTACTTAGGATACAAGTAATGTTTATTGTTAATGCCTTTAAACTTAGGATACAATTAATGTTTATTGTCAACACCTTTAAACTTAGGATACAAGTAATGTTTATTGTCAACACCTTTAAACTTAGGATACAAGTAATGTTTATTGTCAACACCTTTAAACTTAAGATACAAGTAATGTTTATTGTCAACACCTTTAAACTTAAGATACAAGTAGTGTTTATTGTCAACACCTTTAAACTTAGGATACAAGTAATGTTTATTGTCAACACCTTTAAACTTAGGATACAAGTAATGTTTATTGTCAACACCTTTAAACTTAGGATACAAGTAATGTTTATTGTCAACACCTTTAAACTTAGGATACAAGTAATGTTTATTGTCAACACCTTTAAACTTAGGATACAAGTAATGTTTATTGTCAACACCTTTAAACTTAGGAAACCAGTAATGTTTATTGTCAACACGTTTAAACTTAGGACACAAGTAGTGTTTATTGTCAACAACTTTATTTCCTTATCTACTATTTAAGTGGGACCAGTAAGTAATTGTAAAGAAATTCTTTTAAAAGATGTATAGCAACATATTAGTATGTAATCTTTCTTAGTCAAAGATACAAATTCTTTTATAAAAGAGCAATACATAATTCAAATACTTAATGATAAATGATACATAAAAAAAACCTCAATCTGATTGAAATCACATCTCTCACTCTCTGAGTCTCTCCCCTTACTGATATGTCAGTGTGGGAGATCTGAGGAAACCTCATTATGAGTCACATGGCAGTGATCTTATGTCATGAATAATATGATAAATACGGTTATAACCTTTTTCGGCCAATCAGATTGCTTGTAGCATGCAAAGCAGTTTAGCAACACTTTCATAATTTCGCAAACACCATTTTCATTGGATGGAAAACTGGCATACGATCCGTAATGGTGTTTCATCAGAACTCCCATGGCCATACTTAACAGGTCAAACATGGATAGAGACATCAATCTATTAGTCATACCTAACAGGTAAAACATGGAAAAATATAAATCTAGCCATACCCGACATGTCAAACATGGATATAGACATCAATCTAATAGTCATACATAACAGATCAAATATGGAAAGATATAGACCTAGCCATACAAAGCATGTCAATTCAGTGAAATTTAACATCAGCTATTTACATACAAACTTGGTCTTTTCTGTTATCTTTGTACTTAAGTGTTAATCATTAATCAGAACAAAATTTACAAAAACGTTCAAAAACAATTCCATGCATTATTACAATCTGAATAAAAAATCAAAATGTTACTGTGCATATACATTAGGCCAGAACATTTCTGTTTTGTATATTAATATTTGTGTAAATGTTGGTATCTAAATTGACAATGGCTTTACCCAACGAAAAGTGCAATACAGAGAAATCATTCCTGGCATTTCATACATGTCCGTCTTGTGTAAAAAACTTGATTTGCATGTGATGTCTCAACACATAATTTCCACATTAACGGTTTTTATACAATTCCATTTAATCTATTCGGGAAAATAAAAGCAAAAAGAAAAAAGTAAAATCTATAGGCTTTTGACATATGACAAACGTTATTTACTTTTAGTCATGTATATGTTTATATGCATTCTTTGTATATAATATATGTAATTTAAATTGCAGGATATTCGTCTAAAACATATCTTTTGCACAATTTTCATCACTGACATTTTGCCTGTCTACCTTGAGTGATAAGACATTACCATATATATCTACTTCTTTATCCTACAACAAATCATGGATCACCTAATATGGTGGACTCTTTTAGAAAATTTGTTTGTTTTCTGGGAAAGATCTTGACATCAAAACATTTAACAAAAACATAATTTTGCTAAAATTGTCTATAAATTTGAATACTATCTTCTCCATGGATATCAACATCTTGTGCAACCAACACACTCTCATAGCAAACAAAACTTGTGTTACTTCACTGCCATATTTGGAAACCTGGATGCATTGCATGCACAGTGCAGTCTATACAGCAATTACAGGACATTTGTTTAAGTAGCTATACATTTCACTGTAAATTCTGATCCAATAGTTTTAACAGAAGCTTCAAGACTTAAACATGTATGCACATCCCAACAAATAAGACATTGCTGAACATACCAAGACATCACAATAAACAAGACATGACAATACCAGGACACCATAATACACCACAATACAGCACCCTTGATTGACAATTGTATCCATTATACATTTATCTATAACATTTCATTCAACTTTGAGGATCAAGTAAGAAATAATATTAAATTTCTAAATAAAATACCATTTTCATTGTACTGTACATATTTCCTTACGAAATAACTTAAATGAAGGTTCATGTTCAATTCATGTTTATTTCAATGTCTTTTTAACTTATTTTGCTGCCAAAATTTTGGACAAACACAAAATTGCCCTTCCCCTTGTTTTAATTTGACTGTTGACCTACTAATACTGTGTAAAACTACTACAATATTAACAGCTTCCTCCACCACCAACAAATATTTCAACGATAATAATATAATATAATTCAATTATAAAAATATAAGAAAAGTGGTACTATTTCTGAAGAAATTTGTGATAGAAAGATATTTAAAATTATAACAAACAGAAGAAATCTTTGTGTAAAATGTAAATAACTATGGTTAGATATCACTGTTTTGTAAGGCAAATGAATTGTTTACTAAAGCAAAATGAATATTAATTGTCAATCATCTGACCTGGATTTTTTATACCAAAATATGCCAATACATCTGACCCTTCTTCGGGAGGAATAGAGTTGTCTTCTGTGATTGTTATGTCAGGAGGCAGTGATTTGTCCTCTTTAAAACAAACACAGATAAGCTAAATAATGCCTACGCCAAGATAAAACAATGGCTTTAACAGGTTCTGATAAACACAGATAAGCTAAATAATGCCTACACCAAGATAAAACAATGGCTTTAACATGTTCTGATAAACACAGATAAGCTAAATAATGCCTACACCAAGATAAAACAATGACTTTAACAGGTTCTGATAAACACAAATAAGCTCTAATACTAAACTTTAAAACAAAGACAAACATAATGGCTTCAATTACGGCTTATATTTTCTACTGTTTACAATTTCACTAAAATGTTTAACAATTGATAATTTAGAAGATGTCTTTTTACTGTAAAGATAATTGTTTCTTCATATAAATAACAATCTCCACCAAAGTATAACTATATACAAATTCATATATAATGACGTTCAACGTTACAATTATAGTTCAGAAGCAGTTCATGCATATTAATGCAGAGTCAAAGAGATAAAGCTGCCATTTTTATATTAGTTTTCCTAAACTTGTCCCCACCATGCAACCCTCCATATTAATCTGTTTTTCCCCTTTCCATTCTATTTAATAAATGACCCCTCCCATCTGTTTGTATTTTTTCTTTGTATAAACTGTCCCGACTCCTCCATGCTATTTATTTTGGTATCTATACAACTCCCAGCAGAAGCACTGTAATAATGTGAAATGCACTCAACAAAAATGACCCCAGTCTAAACACCTTGCTGAATCACACCATGATGACTGACAATGTTAATCATTATCTTACTTTACACAGTGTACTAATACTATCAAAGTTTACAAGGTTGTATGGAAAATGGCTGTCAGGACACAATCTTGATTGACATAGCAACAAATTTGAGGGCTATCAGGACACAATCTTGATTGACATAGCAACAAATTTGAGGGCTATCAGGACACAATCTTGATTGACATAGCAACAAACTTGAGGGTTATAGGGCACAATCTTGATTGACATAGCAACAAACTTGAGGGTTATAGGGCACAATCTTGATTGACATAGCAACAAACTTGAGAGTTATAGGGCACAATCTTGATTGACATAGCAACAAACTTGAGGGTTATAGGGCACAATCTTGATTGACATAGCAACAAACTTGAGGGTTATAGGGCACAATCTTGATTGACATAGCAACAAACTTGAGGGTTATAGGGCACAATCTTGATTGACATAGCAACAAACTTGAGGGCTATAGGGCACAATCTTGATTGACATAGCAACAAACTTGACGGTTATAGGGCACAATCTAGATTGACATAGCAACAAACTTGAGAGTTATTATAATATAAACAGAAATAAAATTTCTTATAAACTAACACAACTGTTATGAAGTATATATTCATTTCTAAGTATGGTTAAAAAAGGATGTAGATGTAAAACACTGCTATTTTCTACAAAGTACAAGGTCAATGCAAAAGTTGCAAGCCATCAAAATGATCTCAAGCAGAAATATAAGACTTTGAAATTCATTATGTAGATTAAAGACTATCTGTTTCAAGAAATTCCACCTTCTTTTGACATTATTTTAATTATATTTACTAAGGCCTGTATCCCTCAACTAGTTATAAATTATCTTTTATTATTCAATGGTCATTTACAGATTGCTTTGGTTTAATCAATATCATAATTTCTGAGTAAATCTTTACAAAGTTCCCTCACCTGGATCCTGTCAATTTCTGTGTAAATCTTTACAAAGTTCCCTCCCCTGGATCCTGTTAATTTCTGAGTAAATCTTTACAAAGTTCTCTCCCCTGGATCCTGTTAATTTCTGAGTAAATATTTACAAAGTTCCCTCCCCTGGATACTATTAATTTCTGAGTAAATATTTACAAAGTTCCCTCCCCTGGATCCTGTTAATCATTCCCGTCACTATCCTTTCATTTATTAACAAGAAAAAATGATATATACATGTGAAAGAACCATCCACTGAACATTCAAATCAAACTTGCTTTCAAAAGAGTAGTTTCAGAGAAGAGTTTTAATACATTTATGCCATAAGTTCCTATATTAAATCTTAACATGTGAAGATGTCAATCTTTGGATTTCTGATCCACATAAATACAACAAATGATCACTGATGTAATGTTGGTTAAATCAAGTTTGGATTCAGATAAAATGTTTTTGATATTTATTTTCCTATAGGATCCTATATTAAACGTCTTGCACTGGTTGATGTTTTAAATTTCATATCAACATATACAATTTTATTTGTCAAGACATCCAATGATTATTCCTGTCAAATTTTCTTTCAAGTGGTTCAGTGGTTTAACATAAAAAAAAACATTTTTTCAATTAGGTACTATATTAAACTTTTCTCTGCTCTGGTGGCCATCTTGGATATCTGATCTACATCAAATCCTCAACTGTGTAAGGGATCATCCAATGATCATTCATATATTTACAAGAAAAAGTTTTCTATTTATTTATCTTTTTAGAGCCTATATGGCTTTTTCTGCATAAAAGAGCTTTGAAGCTTAATCATTAAAATAATATCATTGGCTCTCAGCCATGATGAATGTCTGATCTGCATTAAAATCATCAATTCTTATAAGGTATTCTAATTTGGTGCAGTAGACGTAGTACCTAAAATGACACCAGAACTGCAAAAATAAAAACAAACAATGGACACTATGTGATGACATTATAGCCAACATGGTTATATGGAGAAAGTGATTTTTTTTTTTTTTTTTTTAAAGTGAACAACCTTGAAAACAGGAAGACATATTATAATACTGAAGTGAAGGAACAGCAAAACAGGAAAAAGGGTAGAATTGTGACTATCTATATTGTTTAGACAGAATTAGAAGAATTGTAGAAAATTTAAAGCATCAATAGTTACTGTATAGAGAGTAGTATAATGATATAATCATTGTCAGTTTTGCATCATTCAATCATCTGACCTGGATTTTTAATCCCAAAATAAGCCAAGACATCAGATCCTTCCTCTGGAGGAATAGAGTTGTCTTCTGTGATTGTAATTACTGGGGGTAATGACTGGTCTGTGTTGTCTTTAAAATAAACAGTTAGTCCATAACATATACCTTGTCTTGGAAAGAATAACTTAAATATCAAAATTTTAGTGAGATATAATAGCATAAGACAGTAAACTCTCTGTGAATACATATCAAATTAACTCACAAATCCTAGAAATATCATCTCCAGTAACCTACAGGTAACATAAAGTTATAGCTAGTTAAGTAAATCTGACAGAAAACTATACACGTCATTGCAGGCATCTTAGTTGATCTGTATTAAAACATTTTGTTTAATTTATACAAAAATATTGACAATATTGACAGCAGACGTAAATTGTCTTGACAAGATGTCTGATAATATGTTGACTGACTATGACAATATTGATAGCAGACGTAAATTGTCTTGACAAGATGCTTGATAATATGTTGACTGACTATAAATATAAGAAGTGACAAAAACCTCACTCAAATCAATAGATCCTTTTTTTTTATAAATACATTTTGTTTGTATTCAAGTAATAAGGGTGCATTCAAAAGTACATGCAGTTGACACTCTAAAACCTTCACACAAACTGTTATCTATATAAATGTTGGACATATAAATTTTTTTTTCAAACAAACTCATTGTAAATCCCATTCTGTAAATCAACATGGAAAACACATCAATCAAAAATCAACATTCCAAAATCACTGATTTTTTTTTTCTTTTTTATAATGAAAGGGTAAACAATGGAAAATTATTTTCTAGCAAAACTATCTGGTTAAAAACTATCACTGCATTCATTAAAAACATTTGATCCATTTTTCTAACAGAAAACAGACCATTTCTACCACAGCATCTAAATAAACATTCCATCAACAAACAGGCCAAGAGAAACAAACTCCATCCATAAACAGGCCAAGACAAACTAATACACAGGCCACCAGTCAAGACAAACTACCTTCTTCATAATATTCCTCATAAGATGATTCCTCGTCGTCATCTCTAGGATCATAAGTCACCTTAGTGATTGGACGCTTGGCAAAACCATTTTCATCCAACTCATGAAACTCTGAATGACAAAATAAAATTTGTCAACCATACAATACAAGCAAAACATGTCAATATTTAGCAATAAACATTACGGTTTCATTAATGTACTGTTTATCCATAGAAAGAGGAAACTTACAGTAAATGTGTCTATTAATTATAAAATCTTGGTAGATGTTAACACCTGATTCAATTCAAGAGTAATACAAATATCTGGCAACACAATGTTTAAGAACAACCTCCATGCAAATTAAAATACAAGCAGTTAGACCACAACATTCAACAAATTAGCATACTAATTACTCCTATTCTACCATCACAATCTGGTATAAGTCGCAAACTACTGCCGCTTAGGAGGGGGCGCTGAAATAAAAATGTCACTCAGCTTTACCTTGTTCTGGTAATATATCATCTCCATCATATCCTGGTTCATCAGAGCGGAAATGGACATGCGTTCTACTTTCCTTGGTGAGTTTGCCAGGATGCTGTATAATTAACTCTCTATTGTTGTCATCCTCCTCGTTATCTGATCCACTATAACTTGAGGCAGTACTACTGCTGCTACTACTAGAAGCACCCTCAATGAACGCTGATTCTGTACCTGGTACGATTTCATCTACAGAATATTCTTCTTCTTCCTGGACATTCCCAGACTCGTCAATAGACAGGGACCTTGTCTTGATTTTATGCATGACACGACTACTAACAACTTTACGTTTAACCACAGTGCCATCTTTCAAGGTCGTCTCAACCTCCTCAACATCCTTCACTACTGTTGCTGGCTCTTCAAAAATTTCTACAATATCTTCTCTTGTTGTACCAGGAACGTCAACATCTCCTTCAAAAATAGGTGTCTCATCGGACTCGGATTTTAAACTGCGAAGAATATGTTTCCGAGAATGACGTCTTACTCTCGAAATTCTATGTACTGTCCCATCGGGTAAGATTTCTTCATCTTCGTCAAAATCAACCACTTCCCTCTCCGGTCCCTCTGTCTCCACCAATTCAACATCAGAGGGGTATGATTGCTGTTGTATTGTGTGCATCTTAGTATGTCTAACCACAGTGCCATCAGGCAGGGTCTCCTCGTACATGCTTTGTCCACCAGACAAGTGAGAATCAAACACTGCAAGGGAATTAACAAGACGTAAAACATTGAAAAGCAAGGCAATGTGATTATTTAACCTAGCAAAATAGCATGCAGGATAGGACACTAAAAAGCATGCAATAACTCTACAATTCTACATTTATATTTCCACAAATCTTTGAAATTTATCCAAAATTTCCACAAATATTTTTAGACAAATTAAAAAAGAAAAGTTGTGCTACAGATAATAAATTCTATAACTTTAACTTTAACATGCCTAATAAATACACATTTGATTTATTTTTGTTTTACTTACAGTGTAAATAAAACTGACTGAAATAAATCTGGTCAAAGCTGTTACCAAAATCAATAAGATTATCATCCAGTCTACATGAATGTTTCATCACTCCATAACAAAATCGACACATGCAAATAGAACTTAAATACCATTTAAATATATCCTGATTTAAACAAGGAGCATTAATTAATGTTTCAGGATATATTATTTGGACTATTTTTCTGTTAAAATTTGAGATGATGTCATGATGTTAGTTAAACAATCTATTGAATTTTGATTCCCACATTTTAACATACATATTTCATGTTTTGTCTCCTAGAAGATAACATTCAATGTAAGTATCTGTCTTACTTTGTCTGGATCAATCAAACTATCACCTGGTATATATGATCATTACCTACATCAGCAAAACAAGACTAAACATGGCAAATTAAAACATAAAAAACAAAAACAGAAATAAAATTGAAGAAAAAAACCACACATAAAAATAATAGCTAAAACTGTCAGTATTATTTTTTAATGTTAGACAAAATATAAATATAATTAATTTAAACAGTTTAATAATATTAGTAGAAAACAATTAATAATTTAAATCTTAATGATTAAATGTTTAGATTAGTATGTGTGTTTTGTTAGCATCAAGTTTCCAGAATCAGGAAATAATAAAAGTTTTTTTTATAGATATTTTTATTTATACCTATATTATCTACAGTATATATTTTATTTAGAAGGTCAAAGTGCATATACTAAAATTCAATAATAAATTCAAATAGACATTGGTAATTTGTTTTTATCTTGCACATGAAACAATCAAAATTGGTTTATTTATAAAATATGTGCAATAAAGTCATATTGAAATTAAACTACCACCACCAGAGGTATTTTTAGCATTTTAATATAAACAGCTGATCCCCTGATATAGTCACTTTACCTGGTTCAATATTATCCTTACTAAACAAGACATGCCTGGTTGTTGTTTCATATTGTTCCTCACGTTCTATCTGTTTGGCTAAATCATACAACTCATCAACAACATCTGTTTCCCCATAACTTAGTTCTGATATTGAAGATATTGACCTCATACTTTCTTGAGATTCAGCTTCTCTATCTACATTTTTCTTGGATAGTTTTGTGGCCAATTCTTCAGAAGAAAGTGTTTGTTTTGTTTCTACTTCGTATTGTTCTCCTCTGTCACAGTGACTATCTACAGTGACATTGACTGTTTCAGTATCTGATGATGAACTTCTCCTTGCTCCCTCAGTATCTGATGATGAACCTCTCCTTGCTCCCTCAGTATGTGATGATGAACTTCTCCTTGCTCCCTCAGTATCTGATGATGAACTTCTCCTTGCTCCCTCAGTATCTGATGATGAACTTCTCCTTGCTCCCTCAGTATCTGATGATGAACTTCTCCTTGCTCCCTCAGTATCTGATGATGAACTTCTCCTTGTTCCCAACTGATCTCTTGTCAATGACGGCTTTACAATAGTTTCAAATTGTTCCCCACGTTCACAATGAATGGAATGAATCTCTTCATACGGTGATATAGAACTGAGGTCTTCTAATGGTGATCTTGACTCCTCCTCTGTAGATAATGATGATAGAGATGACATTCTGTCTACCTCCTCACTGGCTATGATGGTTTCATCTTTTACAATGTCTCCTTCATCATCGATCTGCCATGTTTTAGTGACAATCTCATCAGCCTGGCTGGAATATTCTGGTAGATGTTCGCTGTGATCATATACATATTCCTCTGCTGATAAAAATGGACCTTTTTATTCAATATTTGCCTATGCTCCCAATATATTTCCATGCTCAGCCAAGACCAGCAATAGATTACATACTCCATCAAGATGCTCATTTTCATCCAATAGATATACAAGATACTCATCTTCATCCAAAAGATATACAAGATGCTTATCTTCATCCAAAGTATATAAAGTTAGTATTTCATGCTTGTATTAAAGGTTGTCCAAATCAGATTGATTCTTTTTTTAAATACACCAGAACACAATATTTTGCAGTCAATGTTCAGATTGTATAAAAATACAAAAGTAGATTGAAAATGAGAAAGTCCCATTTAAACAAACAATAAACATGCATAAGAAACCTATATACAATCCCTTAGCAACCATTCCAAGTCCATGCCTACGTCATGAAGCAGTCATCCAATAAACAACCAACATTCAATGTTTATTTTACAGAATACCGGTAATGGTGAACTAAACACTTCAACTTTTATAATATTTTCAAGTTCCCCTGTATAAATCAACTGTCAATTTGTTTTATAAAGGAAAATAAAAATCTGTTTTGATACTATATTGACTGGTAATAGGTCTTCTGTTATTAGTAGATCTGAGACAATCAAGTTATCACACTTCAAACAATCTTTAAGATTTTAACAATTTCAATACAAACAGTATTGTATGAAATAGAGGTCAGAATTTAAATAGGTGTATATATTTCTTGCTTTTGTTGATGAATCGACTGTCTCAAGCAAGCTACATATTATAATTTAAGCCAGTTTTAGAATAACACTTCTGTGTACAGTATATATCATAAATATACCAAACAAACTCCAGCATTATAATTAAAGGACATAATCAACGTACCAGATGAATGCTAATCTAGAAACGCTTCCCGAGCTCTTAATTTTATATCTTTGTTTTTACATAATCAACGTACCTGATGAAGGCTATTCTAGAAAGGGTCCTACGCTCAAAATTTTGTGCATAAATTTGAAATGATTTGCGTCCGGGGAACTTAAGATACCAACTGGAAATGAATAAAACTCAAAAGCTCTTGACGGCCAGTGGCGGAGGTAGTAAAAATTGGTAACACATGCCTAGTTCACAATAGAACCAATGTTGGCAGGTCAAGTGTAGCAACTGAGTAACAGAACCAAAACTTTACACGAAGAATAGGCCATATTTACAAAGCATAAAAATTTAGTAAAAGTCACATGACATATTGATCTGAAATGCTGAAACTATATTAACTTTAAAGTATCTTCGACTTATGACAACTTTTGGGAGAAAAACGCAGCTAATCACAGATACTTAATATTGCTGCCTTGTGTAACACTACAACAATTTGTCCTCATGTTACCCACCCTGAAAAACACACATGGCTCCTGTTGTGATGGCAAATATTCAATCAAATGTATTTTTTTCAAATTCACCATTATTATAAGCTTATTCTATTTTGCTTATGCCTTATTAGAGATATACATAAAAAGTTTATAGATAAAAAAAGGAAAGCTTAGTGATATTTATATGTAAGAATAAAAATAGTAAAATTCATTTAGTACTAGCTACACAGAAAAGAAGACTTCTTATTTATACAAAGAAAAATTAATACTGAAATAGATTTTCTATTGAGTAGTATATACTCCAGTGCTTGAAAATAAAGTTAAATTATAAATAAAATTCCCATAAGATTCATGCAAAATTAAGGTGCAACATAAATGTCTTAAAATAACAGTCACATAAAGTGGTAATTTTATCTTAAAATAACAGTCACAGAAAGTTGTCATTTTATCTTAAAATAACAGTCACAGAAAGTTGTCATTTTATCTTAAAATAACTGTCACATAAAGTGGTAATTTTATCTTAAAATAACAGTCATATAAAGTGGTCATTTTATCTTAAAATAACAGTCACATAAAGTGGTCATTCTATCTTCAAATAACAGTTTCATAAAGTGGTAATTTTATCTTAAAATAACAGTCATATAAAGTGGTAATTTTATCTTAAAACAAGATACGATTATAATCTAACGATTATGAAGTCTCAAGTCTCCGAAACCGGCCACTGACAACAGGTTTGAAAAATAAATCAAAAGCTACCTTTGAAATCGAACAATGTTGAATTTTTGCAGTATTGTGGCAGCCATTTTGAAAATGGAGACCGGTAGAAATTTTCCGATGTCAGGAATCAATTCGGGACATCATAATCTACCTACATATGAAATGTCGTTGAAATCGGACAATGTTGAATTTGTGCGGTATTGTGGTGGCCATTTTGAAAATGGCGACCGCTAGAAATTTTTCAATGTCGGGACATCATAATCTACCCACATATGAAATGTCGTTTAAATCGGACAATGTTGAATTTGTGCAGTATTGTGGTGGCCATTTTGAAAATGGTGACTGCTAAAAAATTTTCAATGTCGGGAATAAATTTGGGACATCATAATCTACCTACATATCAAATTTAGGTGATATCGGACAATGTTGAATTTTTGCGGTATTGTGGTGGCCATTTTGAAAATGGCAATTGGTAGAAATTTTTCAATGTCGGGACATCATAATCTACCCACATATGAAATGTCGTTTAAATCGGACAATGTTGAATTTGTGCAGTATTGTGGTGGCCATTTTGAAAATGGTGACTGCTAAAAAATTTTCAATGTCGGGAATAAATTTGGGACATCATAATCTACCTACATATCAAATTTAGGTGATATCGGACAATGTTGAATTTTTGCGGTATTGTGGTGGCCATTTTGAAAATGGCAATTGGTAGAAATTTTTCAATGTCGGGACATCATTATCTACCCACATATCAAATTTTGATGATATCGTACAATGTTGAATTTTTACCACCCATTTTTTATACCGTGTTTTGGCAGCCATTTTGAAAATGGCAGACATCTTGAAAATTTTGAAAATGCAGAATTGCTCCTCTAATGGTAACCTATCACTATGTCAAATTGTATGCCTCTATCATTATACATTTAGAAGTTATCAACATTAATGTACAAAATTTCAACTTTCCCATGCCAGAAGGTGGATAAAGAGAGAAGTAGACCAAGATCCTGAGTTAGAGTCCTTGTCAGACTGGGTTAGAACAATTAGGTCTCTAGTACAAGGTCGGATTCACAAGCTCAAAAATTGTGTTAATAGTCGACCTAAGTCTGTATTTAAAGACCAAGAAGCTGTTAAGTGTCTTTCCTCTCTTCATGACAAATATGTTATCGTTCCTGCAGACAAGGCTTCCAATAATATCATGTTTGTATGTAAATCATATTACTTCGAATGCCTAATCAAGGAATTAGGCATAAATAGCAACACCGCTAGTAATACCACATACAAACCAACTTCGTTCGACAAAGATGAAATCCTAGCTAACCACAGATCCTTCATGACCTCTTTAAACATTCCCTCTGGTAAAGAGTCTGAGGATTTACCCTATTTATATTGGATACCTAAACTCCGTAAGACACCATACAAAGAAAGGTAAATAGCGGGATCATCAACTTGTTCGACGAAAGAATTGTCTATTCACCTGACAAAGATTCTGTCTGCAGTAAAAGAGGGACAACAGAAATATTGTGAAACTGCTTACTCGCGTAGTGGCATAAATCACATGTGGATTTTGAAAAGATCTTTGGGATAACCTTAAATCAAGATCTTTCTCTCAGGTATCCTCCATCAAAACTTTTGATTTTTCAACTCTATATACCACCCTACTGCATGACAAATTAAAAACCTGCTTAAAAGAAACAATTCACAAAGCTTTCAGTCATAGAAACTATGGTTCAAAATTTGTTGTGTTAGGCTACAATTCCACATATTTTTCAAACAAAATTCAAAAAGGTAAAACATGCTACTCCGAGGAACAAGTGATCAGTATGCTGGAGTTCCTCATCGATAACATATTTGTCTCCTTTGGAGGGACACTGTTTCAGCAGCTCGTCGGCATACCAATGGGTACGAATTGTGCCCCTCTTCTAGTCAATTTATTTTCATACTCATATGAGTCGGAGTTTCTTCAAAAGCTTGTAAAAGATAAGAAGATTCATGAGGCTAGAGCCTTTAATTTCACATACAGGTATATTGATGACGTTTTATCTATCAATAATTCTAGATTTGCAGAATTTCTTCCATTGATATATCCTTCAGAGCTGGAAGTTAGAGACCACAGATACAGCTTCGTCCGCATCATTTTTGGACTTATACCTCGACAGTGGTCAACTCAGTACTAAAATTTATGATAAACGGGACGACTTCAATTTTAAAATCATAAATTTTCCAAATATGTGCAGCAATATACCAGCTTCTCCTGCATATGGTGTTTACATCTCGCAATTGATTCGTTATGCAAGGGCCAGTAGCAATTATTCTGATTTCCTGAAACGTCATCTTTATCTGAGAAACAGGCTACTGGACCAGGGCTATAAAAAGATTCGCCTTATTCGACCTCTTAAAAAGTTTATATTCCGATACCAAGATCTTGTCGAAATATATTCCGTCTCTGCAGAGACGATAATAAACGATGGATTGTATATAGTGAAAATGTATAAAGATAAGGAAGTCAACAAAAAAGTCAAAAATATTTCTTATCAATGAGTGACATAAAAGTGTTTTTGACATTTACTTTCATAGTTAAAATACTTCGGGTGACTCGGGGTTGTTGATGGAGATGGTTCACGATAGATGTTCCATCCTCCTCACTGAATTTGGTACTGCTTTGACAACTATTCTACCTATTTTGTTCCAGTATTGTTATAAATACTGTTATTAGTGACAGCCGGAACCTTTGAGCCGTAATGAGAGCGGGAGGTTTGGCACTTTAAAATCTGATTCAACCCACCATTTCTTTAGAAATGCCTGTACCAAGTCAGGGTCATTACGGTTTTCACAGTTTTCCAGTTGTTGACTGATTTTGTCTGTTTATATGCTTACGAGTTTTGACTTTCCCTTTGGAAGATTGTTCGGAGTTCGGTAATTTTGTTATTACCCTTATTTATAGGATTCTATAGTAACCCACACCCCCTTTAAACCCCTCAAATAATGACTTTGACCCCCTTTACCACAAAGCTGAAAACTTTAGGACCAACTAGAAACATATATCTATAACTCCACCAAGATTCATGAAATTCTGTCCAGTAGTTCCTGAGATCTGCCGTGGACAAGTTCATGTGCCAAAGAAAGAAAGAAAGGAAAAGAATAATAATAATAAGAAGAAGAAGAAACGGAGCAAAAACAATAAGTCTCCAAACGTTGTTTGGGAGACTTAATAAGTCACATAAAGTGGTAATTTTATCTTAAAATAACAGTCATATAAAGTGGTCATTTTATCTTAAAATAACAGTCACATAAAATGGTAACTTATCTTATAATAATAGTCACATAAAGTGGTCATTTTATCTTAAAATAACAGTTTCATAAAGTGGTCATTTTATCTTAAAATATTAAGTCACATAAAGTGATCATTTTATCTTAAAATAACAGTAATATAAAGCGGTAATTTTATCTTTAAATAACAGTCACATAAAGTGGTCATTTTATCTTAAACAAGGTGACAAAAAATACTATTTGTTCAATTGACACAATGCACGTTTAATAATATATAAAAGAAAATTGTGAAAGTGTCTTGCAAGTACTTTTATCTGCAATCCTTAAAACTCCAACACCACGTAACATTGGTTAAAATCTGTGTTTTAACTTGCATGTTACTGATCGTGTACTGGTTATGATATTTTTGTAATAGTCAATGATCTATAGGTATATAACTAGTTTACAACAAATATGCTGGTTCATCAGTTATTTAGAGTTCATTTTGTATATCTTGTATTTAACTACATAGAACAGTAAGTGTGTTTTATATAAGCCCCATGTGTTCAGTACAAGATGCCCATTATACAAGCACACATTTATTAAGATGCTTAAAATGGTCAGCAAAACTTACAAAAACACTAACAAAAAACAGTCCTTAAAGCGTGCTTAAATCTATTACCAGTGGCTGTAGCAGAAATTTCTCCTAAATCAATGTTAAATACCTGAATCAGGAATATCGGTTGTAGATATGGGTTCACCTTTGGAGATAACCTCTTTTTCTTCCAGTTCAAATCTTTCATGTCGTTCAACTTCAGGAAATATCCTCGTTTTACTTTCAAGCCCTTCACTGGATGACCCTGAACTATAGCCTCCACTTTCAGAACTTTGTCGCTTCTTTAGTTTTGGGGATTTATCATCCGAACTTGACGAGCTTGATCTTGATCGTGGAGGAGTTTGCTCCCATGATGGTAGTTCTTTAACTTCTTTTGTAGGTCTTTCTTCTGTAATCTTGACAATTGTAGTCTGAGTAATTGTGACTTCACACCCTGGACGTGTATCTGCTTCATCGTCAGAACTAGAAGATGAGGATTGTGATCCTGTACGTGTTTTTTCTACAATGTCCCTCTTGTCTTCTTGTTTCTCATCAGGTTGTGGTACTTGGTCTTCATTGGTAAAAACTTCTTTCTTGGTAATCTCTGTCACTACTCTTTCTACTTTAACAGTTTCCTCTTTTTTCGTAGTCTCCTCATCTGAGCTTGATGTTGACGATTCACTAACAACAGTTTTATCCTCTTCAGTTTTATTGTCTGTCTGTTCTATAGAAGCTATTTGGTCCTCTTCAGTTTTATTGTCTGTCTGTTCTACAGAAGCTATTTGGTCCTCTTCAGTTTTATTGTCTGTCTGTTCTACAGAAGCTATTTGGTCCTCTTCAGTTTTATTGTCTGTCTGTTTTGTAGAAGCTATTTGGTCCTCTTCAGTTTCATCTGACTTTTTTGTGACTTCAATCACTTCTCTTTTTACTTCAACAGTTTCCTCTTTTCTAATAACATCACCCTTGGAACTTTTCTCAGTAGATTTAGGTTTTTTGGAATCATCATCATCATCAGAACTCGATGAAGAACTTGTGCTTTCCCTTCTTACTTCAGTAACAGTTATGTCGTCTTTTTCTTTGATATTTTCGTCATCTGAGCTTGAGGCAGAACTTCTTTCATCTTTCTTTTCATCAACAATTTCTACACAGACTTTTTCAATGGTTTCTTCTGGTTTGTATACATGTCCATCAACTATATCTTTGGACCCTACATCTCCATTGCTAGTTACTTCTGTCACACTTTCAGTAATTGTGATCTTTTTGGTTTCTTGAGGAATACCCTCAACCTCTTTCTCAGATTCAGAATCAGAAGAGGATGATGAAGAAGAGGAAATGGTCATTTTTCGTTTCCTACTGATGTCAGGAACATCCCTTTGTTCCTCAGGAATCAGATCCTCTCTCAGACTTTCTACAATCTGTGCCATGTCAGGTTCATATTCTCGTTCGTGAACCACAGCATCATCGACTTGATGAATATCATAAACATCTCCTGAGGTTGTTGGTGGAGCAGATGAGGCCGTTGTTGTTTCTACTCTTACTATATCCTCTCTGATCACTGTCTGTGGTCTGTCACCTGAAAATTCAATTAGTGCAAAACATTAAACAGTGCACAACCAGACATTACAATACTAACATGCTAGAAAACACATTCATTCATAGGTTTAATGTTAAAAGATCACGAAATTATATTGGTAGGATGGATAAGAGGGTAATAGTATGAAATATCTAATGAAACCTACTAGTCCTCTCCTACTTATGCCTCTATTATGGGTTAAATAATGAAACAGCTTAAGCAAGCACTATTCCAGAAACAATGCATTGAAGTATCAGAACAGTCATTGACAATTTGAAGAGATCATTTTACAAGTCTTTTTTTCTGGAATTGCTCTTACTAAGTTAAATATCCAGACTTTACTTCAATGAAGCATGACATTAGTTAATAAAGGTGTGCTATTGAATTTCTGAATAATAAATGAATAAAAAACAAAACATGCTTCCAATCTGTAGTCTGAAAATAGCATCTATAAATAGATATGTTAATACAAAGATAAAAATAGCTCATACATACGCCAATTCTTGATAGATAAAAAGTGAGTAGAAAAGCTCTCTGTCGTCAGCAGCTAGTGTAGCATTCCTATAGTCTGTAGTAAAAGCTGGCTCAGGAGATAAAGCTATTAGAAAGTCTCATTCTAGATCTCAGTATAAAGTTCATGTTGCCAGTAGTGACAAAAGATTGTAGTTTGTTCTAATGGTGTATGTATTATAGTTTGTAGTATATTATAGAGGGAATGTGAAGCATGCTGTCACATGACATGTAGGGAATGTGAAGCATGTTGTCACATGACATGTATGTTTTAATGTGTCACATGGCATGTATGTTTTAATGTGTCACATGACATGTATGTTTTAATGTGTCACATGGCATGTATGTTTTAATGTGTCATGGCATGTATGTTTTAATGTGTCATATGACATGTATGTTTTAATGTGTCACATGACATGTATGTTTTAATGTGTCATATCAATCATTATTTAGTGTAACAGGATTGGTTCAGGTTTGTGTTTTATGTTATTGTTGAAAGTTTTATTTAAACTCCTGTCTAGTATAATTTTAAACCATGACTTGTTTATTGTAACAGAATGATTACTGTGGTTATTTGTAAGGTATGTTTATCTTAATGTCACTACTAACAAAGAAGAGTCTTGTATAAGACCTATATAGCTAGCTATAAAACAGATATACAAGGCTGATATATCTATTGTAAGTATGCTAGCATTAATAGTTTACATTAGATGTCTTCTAAAGGCAATAATCCAACTAGCAGAAACCAACAATGATGAATCCACAAATATAAAACCATCCAATCAAACTGCTCAACCAACTACCATGACAACCATAAAAAACCAGAATAATAAAACACACTACAATCCCATCACCAAGGTTACTATAATGGCTTCAGTCAAATAACCCCCTAATTTATATATTAGATTTACTTCAACTCAAATATTAGATTTACTTTCAATGTGTAATTTCTTTTACAATCTTAATGATAACTTTATATTAATTTCATTTCTTATCATATATTTCTTTTTTAAATTATTACTTATTTTTCATTTTATATATTTTCTAATGACAATTTTAATCATGTATTTTAATATTAAAACCTGTTATATAGACAAAATTCAATGTTTAAGAAACTAAATATACCTGTAGTATGAGTATTGAAGTAAAACAGTCTTGTTCTTGTAATAGAGCATGTTGGTTTTTTTCATCTAAACATAAGTGTGTATTTTATGATAAGAAACCATTTATTATGTTAAATTGTTTAAATAAATGAAACTTATAAGCTTTCTTCTTTTATATAAGATGTGAAAAAACAAAACAAAGAAGAAACAAAAAAAGAAAAAAAAAACATTCATGCAAACTGATATGTTAAAATAGCAAGCAAAAATGACAGCCTTGCCTTTACTAAAACGTAGCACAAACAAAGACAGAAGCATAGATAACTGAACACAGAATTCCACTTTGACAATCAGATCTGCTCATTGTATATAGTGTCCATAATATCCCTGTCTGAACTTAAAAGAAAACTAAATTCTGCATGTGAGTTTTAGAAATGAGGTTTCAATATTGCATCCATAACCAAAAGAGGAAAACTAAAATTTATCAAAATAAACAAAAACTTTAAATAGTGAGAGTAGCTAAACAAACAATCTCTTATTTCATACCTGTAATTTAAGCACCTCATTTTTACACCTTATGCAAAGGAAAATTTTGATAAATGAGTTTCTTTTAATTTAGAATGTTTAGAAGACTATAATATTTGACATTTTTTTATTGGATTAAAAAAGCATTAAGCAAAATGGAAACAAGTGTGAGAAGCCATAATTGAGTTAAGCACAACACAGAAACGACCTTGAGCAGTGATTGGACAGCCATTCCATGACAATGAGCAAAGCAGATTGCCAATAACTCAACAAACAACCAAAATAAAATGAGATGCTTTCTCCAATTTTATTGGAAATATTAAATGCCACAAAACACAGATTAGTGCAAAAAGCTAAATATGACAAAGAATTTCATATAGATTTCATATTAGTTTCAGCTGATACAAAAACAAAATAAGAAATTACATGCGATCTTCATAACATCATATTAATAAAAAATCAATCCGACATCTTATTCATTAGACATTCTTTTTTGGACAAAGTTAACAATAAATCAAATTCCCAATATATAATATTATATTCACATTTAAATAACTGGAGAAGTTTTAAATAACTTTCATCTGTATCTTTAAATGTCAGTCAGTCAGAAAGTACAATTGACCTAACAGCCATGTTGAATTTTTGAATGAAACGAAAATGATATAAATATTGAGCACCATTAAGGTAATTTTTCTATCCAGTTTGGTCTAAAAATGCTCCAGTGGTTTGTGAAAATGTGATAAGCTAACAAATGACAAGGGATGCAAAGTGACGATAACTCATGTAGACCTTTATCCAGGTGAGCAAAAAAAAAACACCTGGTAGCTAGCTGCATTAATTAACTGAAAAAAAGCTTTCCGAATATGTAAAGAGGATATTTTGGGAGTTTTGGTCTGCCTGCCCCCATTTTGTCTTTAGAAATCCAAAGAATTAAGATATCAGTTTGTGATGATTTAAATTACAGTTGAAAATTAGAAGTTTGTCATAAATTGTGTGAATTGACTTCTGTAAATTACATTTCTCTGTTTGTTACAAAAGTATTCAGCATTAATCAATTCTGTATAGCAACACAATTAGCTATAAACAAACCAAACAATCTCAAATTTCATGACCGTCCTTTTGGGAAAACAAATTAACCCTAAACTTTATTTTCAACTGTAATTCATTATTTCTCAAACCACATAGAAATCAGAAGCAATAATCAAACAAATTAACTGAACTGGCCTGCATAACCTTCAATTAAATTATGAGATTTTGATAAAGATTTTCTACATACATTGTACATTAGTCTTGTCCAAACCATGTGTGATATTAAGTAAATATAAACTACTTCTAACTGTATGTGATTTTTAACAAGTATTATAACCCAGGTCTGATCATATACATTTATTGTCTTATAAAGTTTATAATGCTTCCTTTATTTAGCACAATATTTCTCCTAAATTTTCAAATTTGCACCCATATATGTTCTACGTTGTTTCCATTGGATTCTAGAAATTGTTCTGACAGTGTGGTATATTTTGTTTTTCATTTTATATGTTTAAATCTACTTCAGTATATTTTTGCAATTAATAAAATATGATTATTTTCACTATTTAAAAAAATACCAAGAAAATATTTTTGCTAAAAGATGATACGTGGATATAAAAAATATCTACTCAGTCCATGGTCGGTGCACATTGACTGAGATGTATAATTTTTTATGTAATACACAGTATGTAGCCCTCATTCTAATGTCACATATTTTTTTAATGTCAACCAAATGAAGGCATTTTTAAGTTAAAACATATTTTTAAATGTAGATTTCAATATTTTTTTTCCATAAGATGAATTCTTGATAAAAGTCCAGATAAACAGAAATACATTGTCCTAAATATCAATTAAACAGAAATAAATTGTCTTAAATATCAACTATCTATAGTACAAAACTTGACACCATTAAGATATGATCAGTGACCATCACATCTTGTTTGTGTAGCTTGACACTATTAAGACATGATCAAGTGACTGTCACATCTTGTTTGTGTAGCTGTACACAATATATCTGATATCTTACTACAGTAACTGTATATACTAAAATATGTCTAAAGGAAGAATTATAAACAAATCTTACATGTAATGAAATATAGGCTTACCACAATTGATTCAGTTCCACATAGCCATCAAATCAAGTTAATTAATTAAATAAATTAATTAACAAAATTTGATAACAGTGGTGAAACGCTATTTCAGATAATTTATTCAGTCCGATTGTTTTCATGTACAAAGGTAACTTACACTTAAGATTCAAGGTTTAGATCAATGAAATTCCTGACTAGATCTTACTTCAAATCTTAACAAGACAAATGAATATCTATTGTACATTGAGTTAATTGTGATTTATTAACACAAAATACAGTAAAATAATTCAGTGTCTCTGTGTAAGTAAACAATCATAAGATAAATAATGGTAAAATGAAGTTCTCTATATACATGATAATAGTATGAAAATATAAATAGGACATGAAAATTTTTTCTCTCGAGCAAATCTCCTTGGCAATATCTTGGCAGTGAATAAGTACCCTGAATTATTTTAAAACAGAAAACAATTTTTCATGTAAATATTCCTAATATTAATATGACTGAGTTATGTTTAGCCATGATGTTCATAATGTTCAGCAGTTTAAAAAAATTTAAAAAGGAAAGTTCATTAAAGCTTTGTGTAATAATTTGTCTTTTGACAATAAAATTGATAAAAAGTCAACTGTATATAAAATTTAAAAAAGCATAACATTTCTCTCATAATGTTAGGAAAAAGCAGCATTAATAAAAATAAATATCAGCTGCCAAAATCTGTGTGTTTTCTTTCATGTTTTAACAATATCTAATTCTTAACACATTAATAGGAGATTCTAACATTGAGGCGTATATATCCTCCCGAAACGTCGAAAACGAATCTCTTAACAAATATTTAAGAATTAGAAGATATTTTGGTTGACATTTTTGGTATCCATACCATTTATGAAACAAGTTTGTATTACTATACTATATATAGATAATTAGTATTAATTTTGAAATTTGCTATAATCTGACAAAGCTGGTTTAGGGCTATCTTTGATAATTTGCTATATGGGGATATACATTTTTTTCTATGGGTAAAAACCCCTTTTTTAAATAATATCTATGAAAAGCTTGTAGCTATATCTTAAAAAATACTACTACAATTAATCTACTTTAAAACATTTGATAAAACCTTAAAACCAGATATACTCTACTAAAACATATATAAATTTACTTTTAAAATATATATATTTCAACTGCTAAAAAACAACATTAAATTTTTTTTAGATAAAAATGTGATAAACTAACATTATTTAAATATTGCAGCTTTTCTTTATATATTTGTGTATAAGTCTGACAACCTTTTGTTAGTATAATGTGCTGTACACACTTTGTAACATCTGCATGTATAAAATGGTTTCTCTTAAATTATTCAATTCTTTCAAACAATATTTCACTTTTGCTTAATTTTTGCACTGTATGAAATATTCCAACTAACATCATTTGTAATCAAATTAAAAACAGTATGTTGGAAAGCATTCCGTCATTTTTTTTGCAATTTCAAACCTAACTAGAAATGAAGAATTTAAGAGAAACACTAACACATCTATTATAGGATTACATAGATCAATATTTTGCCTTTCTGTCCATTTCACCAATAAATTAAAACATGAAAACAACCATATTACAAGGGAGAACCAAGACACAGAACATTTACACACCGGTTTCATCTGGACTTTGTTGTTCTTTAGGTTCTTCACTCATAGACAGGCGAGCAGCAAGCTGATCTAGGGCGGCTTCACGTACTTCTTCTGCAATGACACAACAAAACAAACTTGTAGACAGAATATAATCATCAATGTTTATAATTTACCATAGTTCTCAGATTAAATACAACATATTTATCATAAGTATCGTAACAGTAAATTATTAATCAAATTAAAAAAGGCAATACCTACCTCTGAAGTTTTACTTGTACATTAATTTTCTTTGAAAAACACTGTTAGTATGTACATATAAATATGTACTTAAAACAAATCTTATTAAGTCTGGACTTAGGACACAGAAATATAGAGTATTGTCATTTTTTATGTCGAGAATATATTAATCATCACATTATAGTGAGACAAATAGTCAAGAAAGGTATGGATCAAATTAAGACTTTAAAATAAAGTCTATCTAATTGAAAGACAAATAATACTTTGATTTATAATCTATCTAAATTAAACAATTAAAGTAGCCCAATTTAATCCATCCTTCTTCCCCCTTAATGACTTAGTTATTTATTGGTTAGTAATAACAGACAAAAATCCATAGGTACTACTGATGCTTTGTTTGCCAATAAGGCCACACTAAACTGACTATGTACATAATATATTATTGTTTACCTGTTGAACAAAATAAATTAACTTTCTTGGGGGGTAAATTAAAGATATTATTAAAAGATAACAACATAATACTGATATTGATATAATAAAAAAAACAAGTATTACTGGCAGTGGATACACAACAATCAATGAATCATACAATATGTCCAGTTTGTTGATAAGAAAAATGACCATGCAGATATGATAATGATACTAACAGAATGGAGTCATACAATGAGGACAACAGATACTAATACACTAAACACTAGTGAACAAGATCAGGACAGATACTAATACACTGGACACCATAGTGAACAAGATCAGGACAGATACTAATACACTGGACACCATAGTGAACAAGATCAGGACATATACTAATACACTGGACACCATAGTGAACAAGATCAGGACAGATACTAATACACTGGATACCATAGTGAACAAGATCAGGACAGATACTAATACACTAGACACCATAGTGAACAAGATCAGTACAACAGATACTAATACACTGTACACCATAGTGAACAAGATTAGGACAGATAATAATACACTGGACACCATAGTGAACAAGATCAGGACAGATACTAATACACTGGACACCATAGTGAACAAGGTCAGGACAGATACTAATACACTGGATACCATAGTGAACAAGATCAGGACAGATACTAATACACTGGACACTATAGTGAACAAGATCAGTACAACAGATACTAATACACTGGACACCATAGTGAACAAGATCAGGACAGATACTAATACACTATAGTGAACAAGATCAGGGCAGATACTAATACACTATAGTGAACAAGATCAGAGCAGATACTAATACACTATAGTGAACAAGATCAGGGCAGATACTAATACACTATAGTGAACAAGATCAGGGCAGATACTAATACACTGGACACCATAGTGAACAAGATCAGGACAGATACTAATACACTGGACACCATAGTGAACAAGATCAGGACAGATACTAATACACTGGACACCATAGTGAACAAGATCAGGACAGATACTAATACACTGGATACCCTAGTGAACAAGATCAGGACATATACTAATACACTGGACACCATAGTGAACAAGATCAGGACAGATACTAATACACTGGATACCCTAGTGAACAAGATCAGGACAGATACTAATACACTGGACACTAGTGAACAAGATCAGAACAGATACTAATACACTGGACACCATAGTGAACAAGATCAGGACATATACTAATACACTGGATACCCTAGTGAACAAGATCAGGACATATACTAATACACTGGACACCATAGTGAACAAGATCAGGACAGATACTAATACACTGGACACCATAGTGAACAAGATCAGGACAGATACTAATACACTGGAAACTATAGTGAACAAGATCAGGACATATACTAATACACTGGACACCATAGTGAACAAGATCAGGACATATACTAATACACTGGACACCATAGTGAACAAGACCAGGACAGATACTAATACACTGGACACCATAGTGAACAAGATCAGACAGATATTAATACACTGGACACTATAGTGAACAAGATCAGGACATATACTAATACACTGGACACTAGTGAACGAGATCAGGGCAGATACTAATACACTGGACACAATAGTGAACAAGATCAGGACATATACTAATACACTGGACACCATAGTGAACAAGACCAGGACAGATACTAATACACTGGACACTAGTGAACAAGATCAGGACAGATACTAATACACTGGATACCATAGTGAACAAGACCAGGACAGATACTAATACACTGGACACCATAGTGAACAAGATCAGGACAGATACTAATACACTGGAAATTATAGTGAACAAGATCAGGACATATACTAATACACTGGATACCATAGTGAACAAGATCAGGACAGATACTAATACACTGGATACCATAGTGAACAAGATCAGGACAGATACTAATACACTGGACACCATAGTGAACATGATCAGGACAGATACTAATACACTGGACACCATAGTGAACAAGATCAGGACAGATACTAATACACTGGATACCATAGTGAACAAGATCAGGACAGATACTAATACACTGGACACCATAGTGAACAAGATCAGGACAGATACTAATACACTTGACATCATAGTGAACAAGATCAGGACAGATACTAATACACTGGACACCATAGTGAACAAGATCAGGACAGATACTAATACACTGGACACTATAGTGAACAAGATCAGGACATATACTAATACACTGGACACCATAGTGAACAAGATCAGGACATATACTAATACACTGGACACCATAGTGAACAAGACCAGGACAGATACTAATACACTGGACACCATAGTGAACAAGATCAGACAGATATTAATACACTGGACACTATAGTGAACAAGATCAGGACAGATACTAATACACTTGACACCATAGTGAACAAGATCAGGACAGATACTAATACACTTGACACCATAGTGAACAAGATCAGGACAGATACTAATACACTGGATACCATAGTGAACAAGATCAGGACAGATACTAATACACTGGACACCATAGTGAACAAGATCAGGACAGATACTAATACACTTGACATCATAGTGAACAAGATCAGGACAGATAGTAATACACTGGACACCATAGTGAACAAGATCAGGACAGATACTAATACACTGGACACCATAGTGAACAAGATCAGGACATATACTAATACACTGGACACCATAGTGAACAAGATCAGGACAAATACTAATACACTGGACACGATGGTGAACAAGATCAGGACAAATACTAATACACTGTACACCATAGTGAACAAGATCAGGACAGATACTAATACACTGTACACCATAGTGAACAAGACCAGGACAGATACTAATACACTGGACACCATAGTGAACAAGATTAGGACAGATAATAATACACTGGACACCATAGTGAACAAGATCAGGACAGATACTAATACACTGGACACCATAGTGAACAAGACCAGGACAGATACTAATACACTGTACACCATAGTGAACAAGATTAGGACAGATAATAATACACTGGACACCATAGTGAACAAGATCAGGACATATACTAATACACTGGACACCATGGTGAACAAGATCAGGACAGATACTAATACACTGGACACCATAGTGAACAAGATCAGGACATATACTAATACACTGGACACCATAGTGAACAAGATCAGGACAAATACTAATACACTGGACACTATAGTGAACAAGACCAGGACAGATACTAATACACTGTACACGATGGTGAACAAGATCAGGACAGATACTAATACACTAGACACCATAGTGAACAAGATCAGGACAGATACTAATACACTGTACACGATGGTGAACAAGATCAGGACAAATACTAATACACTGTACACCATAAAGAACAAGATCAGGACAGATACTAATACACTGTACACCATAGTGAACAAGACCAGGACAGATACTAATACACTGTACACCATAGTGAACAAGATTAGGACAGATAATAATACACTGGACACCATAGTGAACAAGATCAGGACAGATACTAATACACTGTACACCATAGTGAACAAGACCAGGACAGATACTAATACAGTGGACACCATAGTGAACAAGATTAGGACAGATAATAATACACTGGACACCATAGTGAACAAGATCAGGACAAATACTAATACACTGTACACCATAGTGAACAAGATCAGGACAGATACTAATACACTGTACACCATAGTGAACAAGACCAGGAC
Source organism: Bathymodiolus brooksi (assembly GCA_963680875.1). Classification (NCBI taxonomy): domain Eukaryota; kingdom Metazoa; phylum Mollusca; class Bivalvia; order Mytilida; family Modiolidae; genus Bathymodiolus; species Bathymodiolus brooksi. Next base: position 11,460,741 of record OY804579.1, on the reverse strand, counting down.
AGATACTAATACACTGGACACCATAGTGAACAAGATTAGGACAGATAATAATACACTGGACACCATAGTGAACAAGATCAGGACAGATACTAATACACTGGACACCATAGTGAACAAGACCAGGACAGATACTAATACACTGTACACCATAGTGAACAAGATTAGGACAGATAATAATACACTGGACACCATAGTGAACAAGATCAGGACATATACTAATACACTGGACACCATAGTGAACAAGATCAGGACAGATACTAATACACTGGACACCATAGTGAACAAGATCAGGACAGATACTAATACACTAGACACCATAGTGAACAAGATCAGGACAGATACTAATACACTGTACACGATGGTGAACAAGATCAGGACAAATACTAATACACTGTACACCATAGTGAACAAGATCAGGACAGATACTAATACACTGTACACCATAGTGAACAAGACCAGGACAGATACTAATACACTGGACACCATAGTGAACAAGATTAGGACAGATAATAATACACTGGACACCATAGTGAACAAGATCAGGACAGATACTAATACACTGGACACCATAGTGAACAAGATCAGGACAGATACTAATACACTGTACACCATAGTGAACAAGATTAGGACAGATAATAATACACTGGACACCATAGTGAACAAGATCAGGACAGATACTAATACACTGGACACTAGTGAACAAGATCAGGACAGATAATAATACACTGGACACCATAGTGAACAAGACCAGGACAGATACTAATACACTGGACACCATAGTGAACAAGATCAGGACATATACTAATACACTGGACACTAGTGAACAAGATCAGGGCAGATACTAATACACTGGACATCATAGTGAACAAGATCAGGACAAATACTAATACACTGGACACCATAGTGAACAAGATCAGGACAGATACTAATACACTGGACACCATAGTGAACAAGATCAGGACAGATAATAATACACTGGACACCATAGTGAACAAGATCAGGACAGATACTAATACACTGGACATCATAGTGAACAAGATCAGGACAGATACTAATACACTGGATACCATGGTGAACAAGACCAGGACAGATACTAATATACTGGATACCCTAGTGAACAAGATCAGGACAGATAATAATACACTGGACACCATAGTGAACAAGATCAGGACAGATACTAATACACTGGACACCATAGTGAACAAGATCAGGACAGATAATAATACACTGGACACCATAGTGAACAAGATCAGGACAGATACTAATACACTGGACATCATAGTGAACAAGATCAGGACAGATACTAATACACTGGATACCATAGTGAACAAGACCAGGACAGATACTAATATACTGGATACCATAGTGAACAAGATCAGGACAGATACTAATACACTGGACACCATAGTGAACAAGATCAGGACAGATACTAATACACTGGACACTAGTGAACAAGATCAGAACAGATACTAATACACTGGACAACATTTCATCGTAGTGATCAAGATAAGGAATATGGATACAAACACTGGATACATGCCTTTGGAATGCACACCTTGGACCATATCAAAAAGTCTTAAAGATATGAAAATGATTTGAACACACCAAGTTCATTTCCTTGACTGTACAAACACAGGTTTTTAGGGGGAAATGTTAACCCATGTTAAGTTGGCCATCTATCTTTATATCTGAAAATTGGACAATTAATAGTAACACTTTAGCAGTGTAGCCATTATTCATACTGGAATTTTTTGTTCTCAGACAAAAATACTTTGAGATTCATTACTGTGTTGAGAAGTTAATATACACAATGTTTAACTAACCACCTTCATATAGATAGTTGTACATCATTAAGAACAGCCATGCTGTAAACCTGTGATGGCTCAGACAGCACTGCTGAAAACCTGTGATGGATCAGTACACATGTACTTTTAATTAGTAGAGTTAATTGTGAGTGCTAGTGGTGCCTTGTAATATATATGTAACATAAATGTTATTTACAACATACAACACATGCACAAAAAATATCAATATTCCTTTATCATGCAAAAAGATTTAAAAAAAACAGATTTGCAATTCAAACAGATTTTTTTTAAATGTATATTTTCCATTCTCAAATAAAATCACATTTCCATAAAGCTAAAATTAAGAAAAAAATCGTTGTAAAGAAAACTGCAAAAACAACCTTTAATGCATCATTAAAGCTAGTTATATTTATTATCAATGCTGCTAATAATTAATGAAACAGAACAAAGTGAAAATACCCTTCATACTGTATAAAAATAGAATAAAAAAAAGAACAACATCAAAAGCAGTACTTGACAGGGGCAATTAGAATGTAGAATTACCAAAGTATTATAATTGGAGAATCACAGGTTTAAGAAGAATCTTAAGCTGTTGTAAAAGGTTAAGATTTCCACCAAAAGCCAGACAACACACCAGAATATAACTTTAAAAAATAAAAGACCAAAATGATCATTGTGTAAAGTGTATGAGACAATTAGGATCAAAATAATAATAGAAAAAAACATTTAGAAGCACACAAGAAATACCTTTGAGTATTTCAGTACGGATAGTTGTACCCTGAGAATTAATTGTGGTAGTTTTTCTGATTGTTCTCATAGTTTTGCCATCTAGACATTCTGTATAAGTTTCTACTATTTCTGTTGTTTCCTCACATTCCTCTTCCTCAGATTGATTTTCTTCTTCTATGCAAGCAGCATATAAAGAGAAACAATTCTAAATATCTACTCTTTAAAAAAGGGGAGGCAAATCTCTTAATACTGGTACATGTTTTCTTCTAATTCAAGATTTTAAGACGACATTATCTTTTACCAGTAGGTGCTGAGTTACTGATTTATTTTAGGATTGTGTTCTTATGGCTGTTCAAGCAAAGTGTATTATTTCCATTTATCAACCTACACTTAATGAACAATATCAAGTTATCTCCCTTCAATAAATTAGACAAGGGAGATAAACAAAATTGTGTCCTTTTGTCACTTATACTTAAATAAAGGGTGAAAATCTTATTGTTTTGCTTTACGTTACTTCGTAAAAAAAAGAATAGTGATAACAGCTCAGAGATGGGAAAATGTAGACTAGTGGCAATATAATTTAGCCAATTTTCAAATAAGTACAGACATCATGGCTTGGTGTCATGCTGAATATTTTAATTATGCAAAGGTCATTCCAACGATAAATTGAAAACTTAAACTGAATGAATTCACATGCTGTCAAACTGAAAATTGATAATACTTTCTGACGACCACTTCAGACATAAAAATTCATGCTGCATAATACTATTGTCTTAAATGCAGTAAATATTCAGCTGAAGCAAGATATACATGAGCAGACATCATCACTCCTATATTTATCTTTATCCACCAACATTTCATATATTTATAATATTAGATGTATAAAAATATCTTGTTATGATAATCTCTCAAATACGAGTACATGTTATGGTCAATTCCATTGGCTAATATTTCATATGAAGACTACATATTGTTATGGGCCATTCCATTGGCTAATATTTCATATGAAGACTTCATATTGTTTTGGGCCATTCCATTGGCTAATAGTTCATATGAAGATAACATATTGTTTTGGGTCATTCCATTGGCTAATAGTTCATATGAAGACTACATATTGCTTTGGGCCATTCCATTGGCTAATATTTTGTATGAAGACAACAGACATTTTGGACAATTTGATTGGTTCTTATTGCAATGCTGACTACTAACTCTTTTGGTTCATTCCGTTACTTCTTATTAAAACTGCAGTGAAATACATTTATATCTAATTTAAAAGTCAAAAACGTTAAAAACAGAACAACTTGGCTGGTATATTAATTATTATTTCATAACTTCTGTACGTAAGATATATCACAATGAAAACGATCAGGAACCATTTTAAATTCTGTAATACATTAATAATTGTTGATGCCTTATATCCCATTGGGGATAAAGAGGATAAGTAAGTAAGTACATTTTTTGTCATTAATAATGATCTGTCAATATACAGCTGTAATAAAGAGGTTTTTGTTTCAGTAAAAACATAATACAACAAAAAAACAATCATGATAGCTGATTAAAATGACAGTAAAACAGTAATATTGGCAGTATTACAATAAAATATGAAAACTTGATCAATGTATCATGATGCTAGACAATTATTGTTAGTAGTTAGTGCAGTAAACAATCTAGTATTGCACAGTTACAAAATTTCACAAGTTTTCACAAAAATTGTTGTAGATCATCTAACATTTCATTTTTATAAAGAAATCATGCATTATTTTCCATTTGAGGCCAAACAAATTTCTCTTCTTTGACACTTTTCAAATGTAATTAATATTTTTGTGGTTATGTATACCCTTCATTGTCTTTTTAAAACTCCACTTTGTTAAAGCTAAATAGGTGTCGTGGAATGTATATTTCTGCCTCTTTTCGGCCAAATAATCAAAAATAAAATGCAAACTTGCTTCTAAGATATTGTAACTTATAATTCTTATTTCATAAAAAAAAACAAAAAAACATGTGAAATTCTGTGACTAACATTGTTAAATACAAAAAGAAAAATATGTGTCTTCAAATTACATCTGGTAATAGTTATAATGTGATTATATTTACACAAATAACATTACTGCTATTGTGTTCATTTACATATTTCTTCAAATATCTCAAAAGCAGGGATTATTGTGGTTAGAAAATAAACTAACTGAAAATCATAAAAAATAGCTGAAACCATCTGTACTCCCCTTCAAAAGATCTATGTTTGACCTGTTCTGACTGTGTTGGGTAACTTTCTGATTTTTTTTCAGCGGAAAATAGCTAAAATAGTTAAATAACTGAAAAACATCACAGCAAAAGCCTCTGAAGGTCGAAAATCTCAATTTTAGTGGGTCAAGATGAATTTGTAGGTGTAATATATGAACCTTCTCACCGAGTGCTACATGACAACAAAAACACCAGGAAAGAATTTAGAGTTTGTTATAGAGATATCCACACTGTAGCTGCTACTATGGTTTATTAACATTGTCTTATACATTATATTCTACATTTCAATACATACTCATTATGTGGGGTAATTTTGTATGAGTTCCACCCTAAGTCCAAAGTTTTCTTATTTTTTAGGGGGTCAATTTTGGGGAGTTTTATTGAGTCGATTGAGAGAGAAAAAAATCATGCCTACCCAATTTTGACTGCAATGGTCCAGTTATTTCTGAGGATACTATTTGTTTTCATATTTCAGACAATTACTGGTCATATTGGTTGATTAATCAGAAGAAAACGAGAATTATTTTTTAGGATAATCAAAAGATTATTTGGACAAAGTTTAGGCTGAAATGACCAATAAAAACTGTTTGCATGTGATTCAATCAGAAAATATTACATCCATGATGGCCATATTGGATGTACATATAATTTTCATATAATTTGTTGAAAGTTTTATTCTGGTCTGCTCTGGTCAATATTGGTTGTCTAATTTAAATAGAATGGGGAATCATGTTTAAAAGGATGAACCACGTATCATTCCTGCAATGTTTCTATTTAATTGTCTCACTGAAGCAACGATTAATGCCAAATTATTGCATAGCTCTTGGCCAGGTGACCAATAAAAAAAGATTTATTTACCTAGAATGCAGCAGCTATAATGTAAGACATCAAATAATAAATACAAGGTAACAAAATACAGCTTTATATGTCCACACAACTCTATTGTTTAGATGGACTAGATGTTCTAGAGCTACAAATTTGTACCTTCATAATTATCTTTTTCAGCGGGACTCGGAGGTGGGGTATGTAACCCTTCTTCATCTTCTATTCTTTCTGGAATTATCATAATTGGGATACTTATAATACTTTATATTACAAATAAGATATCTTAACAAACTCCATTAAAAAAACAGTTGATTAATTATTACTCCAGAAAACAATGAACAAACAAACATATACATGTGATAAAATGCTTCTTAAATGCTATATATACTTGACTTGTTAAATCTTTCTACCCAAAGTAAGCAATATTAGTCTTCTGTAATTACTAGTTTGATATTTTCTGCTATATTTCTTAAACAGGCTTAAGCTATGTTTATTGATACAGTGCAACTTGTCTACTTTCTCATTGGTTAATATTTTCACTTGTCTACTTTTTCATTGGTTAACATTTTCACTTGTCTACTTTCTCATTGGCTAATATTTTCACTTGTCTACTTTTTCATTGGTTAACATTTTCACTTGTTTACTTTCTCATTGGTTAACATTTTTTATGGCTTCCATGGTTATCAACATCATGAATTTTGGTGAACCATGAAGTACATATTTTGCATATGAACCAATAATAAAAAGATTTTCTTAAGACCATACATCTTTCTGTGACATTCATGTCTTATAAAATATATTGATAACATATTTTAATATTTCATGCTAAACATATGCAAAATTTAATCTGTCAAATAAGAATTTGCTATGAAGAGTCTTGTGTGCAGGGAACCTAACATACAAACATTTGACTATATTTCTTCAAATTTCTATAAACAGTAGTAGTATCATATGGTATTAAAGTTTACTCTTGTCTGTGTAGACCAAAATAAGAATAAGATTGTTTTTATATACTCTATTGTCTAGTAAAATAAGTTCATTAAAACATATTTTCAGCTTTATCTGAACTCCTAGTTATGGTAGAAATAAAGGCATGTCTGAATTACACATCTAGGTATATCTGTAAAACGTGACTAAGAAGGTCTGAAATATGCATCTAAATACACATAATAGTAATCATATAAACACTCCCAATCTTTACATATTAAATACATGTAATCCATCAATAATATACAAAACAGATAAACATCATATTTAAACACTGTGAACAGAAAAATGGCGAAAAATTGTAAAAAATTAGAAATAAAAAACAAGAAGCGTCCATACAACAAAATTAATATAAATGTGATGATGTTAAAGATATGATTTAGAATTATACAAACAGTGGTTCAGTACAAACAGTGGAAAATATAATATGAAAAAAAAAAAAAAAAAATAAGAACAAAATTCAATTGTCAGTCAGAACAAAATAAAAATGCCTCATAAAGTACATGCTTCATCTGTGAATAAACAAGACCATGTATAATGATAAAACTATAAATAAAACTGGTACAGATTCATTTTCTCTTGTTAAAAAAACCAAAAACAAAATGTATTCTGAACAATACAGGTGAGTAAAACCAATGTTAGTGTAGACATGCTTGTAATGAAGGCAGTGAAATACAGTCAAAGTTCATTGTCTTAATGGGTAAAGTTCAAAGTTCACAGTCTTAACAGTGAAACTTATTCCTTGTCTGTGACAAGTTATAATTATATGAATTCAACAGTAGATATTTGAAAATGATATTAGATAATTATTTATAATAGGATCTAACTCTTTGAGTTTTCTAGGGGTATATTCAGTAGTATACATATACTGGTTATATGATCTTTTAATTATATTTAAATTTTCTATGGGTAAAAAAGGGCCCGGGTGGCTCAATGAGTTAGGTAGTTGGATTACTTAACAACTCATACAAGCCTATCACCAATACGACGTGGGTTCGCGCCTGGCTTTGTAAATTACAAAAAAGGTGCACTCGACTCGCAGCTGCAAGTGATAAAGTTTACCAGTTGCTTGCCCATGGTCGATGGTTCTCTCCAGGTACTCCGGCTTCTTCCACCACTAAAACTGGTTGCCATGATATAGCTGAAATATTGCTGAAAGTGGCATTAAACACCAAAAATCAAATAAAATAAAATCTATGGGTAAAAAAATTATTACCAACCTTTAACAGGCTGTATCAGCAATTCATTTGGACTTTTTGTAGGCATTTTTTTGACATTTTTCCAGTAAAATAGAATACATTGTAATATTTTTTTTATAAGGGGATCCTTCATTCATGTTGATGTGTCTGCAGTAAAATGTGGTAATATTTTTACAGTGGGATCATATCATGTATTTGACTGGTTGTAGTCATTGTTTGACTGGGGTAACAGATTAAGAGGATCATCTATTTGACTCTTTGTAGACAATGTTTGACTGGTTTACCACTCTAAGGGCATGATCATGCATTTGATACCTTGCTGTGGTGGAGGGGCCAATTGTTGACCAAAATCTATATCGGATACAAGCTCCTGTGATGTTGGTAGTTTGTTTTTTGTATGTACAATTTCATCCTCTGTAACTGTTGGCTGGCCATCAGCATCTGTGGTACAATATGATCATTTATGTAGCAGTCAATCAAAGTTATAAATGATGGATAAGATTGGTTGGTTTATCAAGTCTAACTCTTCCCTACAATTTGAAGTGCTGCTAATAATTACTTTTTTTCAATTTTTTTTTATTACCTTTAACAAATATTTTCAGTAGTTTCATTTATCTGTATATTTTTTTTCATATCATACGCAAGGATGTATATAGTCTCATATACGTCCTTGTTATAGGATATTAAGTACTAGAACTGTGAGTGACCTCACTAAGTGATACCCCCCCCCCCCCCCGCTTGCAATACTATGATGTTCAAACTTTGGAATACAGGTATATTAACAAGTTACATTGTACCTATGAAAAATGAACGAATATGGAGTTATGTCAAGGAGACAACATCCCATCTCCAAAATAAACTAACCAAGAACATACATCTAGGGGTCGCCACAAGTACATGACCCCTCTTTTCGTGAAAGTATAAGTTGAATTATCTCCCCTTCTAAATTTTAGACAGCAACGGTATTCCTTCATGCACATCTGCAGGTTGTGTACTAAAACTGTGTAAAGTTTCATAAAAATTCAATAAGCAGTTTAGTAGGAGTTGCGCTTACAAGGTACATGCCCCCCCCCCCCCTTTTCGTGAAAGTATAAGTTGTATTATCTCCCCTTTTAAATTTTGGACAGCAACCATATTCCTTCATTCACATCTGCAGGTAGTGTACTACGAATGTGTAAAGTTTCATAAAAATCCAATAAGTCGTTTAGGAGGCGTTGCGCTTACAAGGTACACGACCCCCCTTTTCGCTAAAGTATAAGTTGAATTATCTCCCCTTCTAAATTTTAGACAGCAACGGTATTCCTTCATGCATATCTGCAGGTTGTGTACTACAACTGTGCAAAGCTTCATAAAAATTCAATCAGCAGTTTAGTAGGAGTTGCGCTTACAAGGTACATACCCCCCTTTTTGGTGAAAGTATAAGTTGAATTATCTCCCCTTTTAAATTTTGGACAGCAACCATATTCCTTCATGCACATCTGCAGGTAGTGTACTACAAATGTGTAAAGTTTCATAAAAATCCAATAAGTGGTTTAGGAGGAGTTGCGCTTACAAGGTACATGGACGGACGGACGGACAGACAGGGTGATTCCTATATACCCCCCCCCCCCCCCCCAAACTTTGTTTGACCCTCTCACTAACAGTAACATATTTTCTAAAGCCAGATATATAGTGTATTTTGTTAGTAAAATCCTAATAATTATTCCCCTCAGTAGATAGAATACTTTTCCACTATTAACTGTAATGTGAAGTTATAGTAGTTATCTGTTTCAATAATGATGTGAACAAATTATATTAACTGGTTTTCTGAATGTTAAATGGAACATGAGTTGAGGTGAGAGGTGATTGTTTGTTTTGTTGTTATTGTTTACTGTTTACATGATAATGTCAAAACTCTTAGGTGTTCCCTTTTGTGGAATGATATCTAAAAATCTTTCCTATGCCAGATGCTACCATTTTTTTTAATCTAAATTACAAAATATTTTAAGTCATAATAAGACTTTTGACAGATTAAAAACATTGTATATGGATCAGCTAGGTTTATAAGACCTTAACGATACATACTAGTACTTGTGTAAAAACTAAAGCTGTCAAACAAAATATTTGTCATAGTTCTATGGACAGAGTGAAATACATGAAATATGAGTAATTAAGAGGAAACCAGTGAGATGATGAGATGAAGTAGAAATTAACAGGGGACCAGTGAGATGATGAGATGAAGACAGGATTATCTACCTTGTCTGTCTACTGGTCCCATTGACCCACAATAAATTTCTAGCTGACCAATTAAATCAGAGAAGTCTTTGTCTTGTTTTTCTACTTTAACTTCCTGTTTGGCTAGTGGTCTACGTTTGTCAATTTGAACCACAATTGCATCATCTCCTTGTTCTGTGTCTATGTGAATGTAAGATACCAGTCAGACATTACATAATATACACAAATAAAAAACTATTAACTAGTAAAAAAATAATTATCACTTTCAATTATCGAGGAAAAAAAATTGATATGAAAAGTTGTAAATTAAAAAAGAAAATTAAAACACTGTCAACTATTATGAAAATAATTACCAATTACAAATGTCAATTATTTTTAACTGAATATGAAAAGTTGCATACATGTATTAAAAAGGAAATTAAAGCACTTTCAACTATTATAGAAATATTTAACAATTTATATTACTGAAGAAAAATTTGATTGATATGAAAAGTTGTAAATTAAAAAGAAATGAACTTATATAAAATAATGATATTTTATAATTTAAAATTAGAATTATCAAGTCTTTTTAGTCACAGCAAACATCAACAAGGAAATCATTAAAAAAAAGAAGTTTTTCTTAATTCACAGCAAGCATCACCATGGTTACTATATAAAGACATTTTTTTTTTGCTAACAAGTTGTTTTGCAATCAGCAAATGATCAATCGTTTCAAAATTGTCTTTTTTCTTCACTCGTACCATTAAAATAGACAGTAATAAGCAGGCATTGTTTTTTTAACCTATTTATTACAATTTCCAGTAAGGGGAATTTGCAAAATAAAAATCTGCAAAACAACTTTTTAAAAGAAAAGGCTAAATAATGAAGTTATTAATGTATACAAGTAAATTTATAAAATATTATATTGTGTATACTTCATTAAAATTCAAACAAAAAAAATAAAAAATGTCACCTAAGGCTAATAATATATTGTTTTTGTTAATATCCACTGTTTGTATAATTCATAAAATCAATAATAGATTTGTTTTTATCGGCACATTACATTTGTACACATTTGAGGATTAAAATTGTTACAATTGCACACAAAATTAAGGGGCAACCAAGAATGGACAATCCAGAGAAACTGGCAACATTGTGTACACACGACACAGGGCGAAAATAAATGTTAGAGAAAACAGAATGGGCAACCAAGAATGGACAATCCAGAGAAACTGGCAACATTGTGTACACACTACACAGGGTGAAAATAAATGTTAAAGAAAACAGAAGGGGCAACCAAGAATGGACAATCCAGAGAAACTGGCAACATTGTGTACACACGACACAGGGCGAAAATAAATGTTAGGGAAAATAGAAGGGGCAACCAAGAATGGACAATCCAGAGAAACTGGCAACATTGTGTACACACGACACAGGGCGAAAATAAATGTTAAAGAAAACAGAAGGGGCAACCAAGAATGGACAATCCAGAGAAACTGGCAACATTGTGTACACACGACACAGGGCGAAAATAAATGTTAAAGAAAACAGAAGGGGCAACCAAGAATGGACAATCCAGAGAAACTGGCAACATTGGGTACACACGACACAGGCCGAAGACAAACAAAACAAAATACACAACACAGAAAACTAAAAAGATGAGCAACATGGACTCCCTACAAAAATGGGGATGAAAGGTTCTCACGAAGGGTAAGCAGTTACTGTTTCTTATTAGACATCTGCTGAGTTACTCATAGGTAGTTATGCATAAGGAAAAGTATTCGCTATACCCAATATGTTGTCAGTTGGGAAAGTTGCAAAACATGGAGTTTAGCTTGTCAAAAACAAATAGAGTTAAAGAAAATAGTAATTAATCTATGAACCTTCAGAAAAGACAACCATAATCTTGAAGCTGGTTGATATATCATGATGGTGTGTAGTAAAATACTGTAAGGGAAGGATTAAAACTGTTTAGATTTTTTCAACCATTCTTAATGGAAACTGTGCTCATACACACACAAGTCTAATAGGAGGAAAGTTTAACTTCAAATAATCTGTGTGGCATCAACTGACAACCACAAGACAAGTCTAATAGGAGGAAAGTTTAACTCCAAATAATCTGTGTGGCATCAACTGACAACCACAAGACAAGTCTAATAGGAGGAAAGTTTAACTTCAAATAATCTGTGTGGCATCAACTGACAACCACAAGACAAGTCTAATAGGAGGAAAGTTTAACTTCAAATAATCTGTGTGGCATCAACTGACAACCACAAGACAAGTCTAATAGGAGGAAAGTTTAACTCCAAATAATCTGTGTGGTTGTCAAGAGAAAGGCAGCAACTGACAACCACAAGACCTATAAAAATAGTCCTTTGAGTTTGAGAATTGCAAACAGAAGGGGTACACTATTTAAATGAATAAAACATATATACTTAACCTGCAAAGACAAGTATGTGCAAATGTAATAAAAATTTGCACACAGATGTAATTTTTTGGCAAAATGTAATGCACTGATTTTTATAGATATTTTGTTTAATTCATATATATCTAATAACACAAACATACATATACACATGTATATACATTAAAAAAAAGGAATAATACAAACATTTAAAATAATATAAGACATATAAAGAAACATGCAATTAATATCCCCTAGATTTTAACCAAATCTAAATATATGTGTGAATTAAAATGTATCAGGATTTTCATTGTTTATATAGCCAATGAAGGATGTCATTATATAAGTTGCACAGTGTCACAGTGTATAACCGGACAGATTTGAAAAACGGAAGTTGCTGTACTGTCCGACCAGGTAAGGTTAGTTGCTTGCAGAAATTTCTGGATGATTATCCGTGATTTATCCTTTGAAAGTGGATCAACTGAAGCAACAAAAATAAAAAAAATACTGCAAAGGTATGTCATTTACATTTCTGATCAAATAACAGTGCCCTATTTGAACACTGAAACTGGAAATCGTCGTTTAAACATCGTGGATGGTATGTTTTCGCTCGAAGAAAGGGGGTAAAAATCTAATTTTTCTCCACTTATTCTTTAAATTATGTCAAATATGTTCTCACTATTTGATGAAATAGACATCGACGTTTTCAATGCAAGGAAAATATGACCGTAAACGCACTCATTTTCCTTACGACGGGTGCATTTAACATCGTTCTTCATTCTACGTCACTGTATGCCTAATTGCTACTGTACGTTATCATTAATTGCTGAATCTTAAAACTAATCTGTCTGCCTAATTGTTTTCTGTTAAAGTTGATTGAGAACTTTTCTACAGTCTAATCCTTTACAAATTTAGATTTACCGAAAATTAAGATAGTTTATGTACTGCCTGCATTGGAGGACATGTAAGGAACTACATTTACCAGATATTCAGTAATCTTATATGATATGTGATTTAAATACATATGTATCTTATTCCCAGTTTTTGGAACAAGTTAAATGAGTTTTCTCCCGTTTACAGAGTTATCTTCCTCTAGCAGCAGGTGTCTATACATTGACTGCAATGATTGTCTTTTACAACTACAATGTACGTGATGGATACGAATATCGTGTTTCATACATTAGGAATTAATTCTCGCCACAATGTACCGGTGCAATATAAAACGAGTCCCGAGAGTAATGCGTAAAGCCATCGGAATCCGCAATAAAAAAGGTATTTCTAAACCCATTCAATATACAGTTAATAGAACCTAAGGATCATTTCTTTGATTCTGAAGACAGGGCTGAGCGGAAGCATGCTAAGCGAAAAAATGCGACCATTACGAAATTTGGTGCACCATGTAAGGGAATAAAACCTATAAGACCATCAGTGCAACGAAGAAAAAATATTACCGCATAAAAGACTTGGATTTGACTTTCAGGAATAGTATATTAAAAACACATTATCTAACATTTTGATCTTAGTCATTTCCTTAGAAGTTTTTTAACTCACCAGACCCGAAGGGTCATGTGAGCATTTGCTACCACTGGGCGTCCGTCCGTCCGCTGTTAACCTTTTGTATTTTAATACTCTCCTCTGAAACCACTGGGCCAATTGAGACTAAACTTGGCAAGATTGATGGTGCTTGGGTGGTCCCCTTTCAGAATTGTATCCGATGATCCCGCTCCCAACCAAGATGGCCGCCATTGCTGAAAATAGAAAATTCGACCAAAAAACTAGAGGCTCACCTGGGTATAATAACAACATCAGTCAATAAAACTTGATAACTTCGGTAAAAAAAATTAACAAATGTAGCCTTCGTCATTGCAGACCCCTTCTACAAAAAAATGTGGGCAGGGGTTCCCCCTTTAATGTAAGTTATCAAAATTGCTGTAAAAACACATATATGTCAATGATTCTCAAAATTTAGCTTTTCCGACTTCACATTTTGTAATAGAGTTGCTTCCCTTTGATTATTTGAGTAACCAAAAGCAGTGAGTCAACAAAAAAATGCATTTCAAGAGGAATAACTCTTCACAGCTGTCACACATTTTTAACTGTGGGAATTTTTTTGTAGATCTTGACATGCTGAACATTTTTGCAGTTTAAACTTTCCCTCTATCTCTAATAGTTTTTGAGATATAAGATGATAGTATAAAAATTGAGAACATTTTGATGAAAAAAGGGCAATAACTCCAAAATGTGTAATTGGATTTACTTCAAAATTGCAGGGTAGGAAGATCTTGACATGCTGCAAATTTGTGCAATTTAAACTTAACCTTTATCTCTTATAGTTTTTGAAATATAAGACGAAAAGTATTAATTTTTTTTTTATAAATTTGATGAAAAAAGGGCAAGAACTCCAAGATGGGTAATCAGATTTATTTCAAAATTGCAGGTAAAAAAAAAATGGATCGAAGGGTCGAACCGCCAGACACATTTTTGGAAGAGAACCATCCAAAGACTATTTCATCAAAATTTTGTTCTTATTGAGCAAATGGTTTCAGACAAAAAGATTTTTATGGGAATTTCCCATAGGGTCCTATGTTAAATTAAGTTCGGCTGTGGTGGCCATCTTGGTCGTGTTATGAAATGCCGGACACAATTTTGGAAGAGAACCACTCAAGAATCATTTCAGCAAAGTTTGGTTGAGATTGGCTCAGTAGTTTCAGAGGAGAAGATTTTTTTTAATTTCATCCCCCCTTTTTTCTAATTTGCATAATCGGTCAAAATCGGTAAAAGTTCAAAGTTCATAAAAAATCCCATAAAATATGTTAAAAAGCTCATCATTATGCTCATACAGTTCAAATTTGGGCACTTTCTGGCTTAAAATAGAGCAGTTTTGGCCTTTGAAGAAATTTCCATTTTTAGTAATGGCGGCCATCTTGGATATAAGAAGGCGCTGACGGACAAAATTTTGAAAGGGGACCACCTAAGGATCATTTCAGCAAAGTTTGGTTGAGATTGGCACAGTAATTTCAGAGGAGAAGATTTTTTTGATTTCATCCCCCCTTTTTTCTAATTTGCATAATCGGTCAAAATCGGTAAAAGTTCAAAGTTCATAAAAAATCCCGTAATATATGTTAAAAAGCTCATCATTATGCTTATACAGTTCAAATTTGGGCACTTTCTGGCTTAAAATAGAGCAGTTTTGGCCATTTGAAGAAATTTCTATTTTTAGTAATGGTGGCCATCTTGGATACAGGACGGTGCTGACGGACACAATTTTGAAAGGGGACCACTTAAGGATCATTTCAGCAAAGTTTGGTTGATATTGGCTCAATAGTTTCAGAGGAGAAGATTTTTTTTAAATTTCATCCCCCCTTTTTTCTAATTTGCATAATCGGTCAAAATCGGTAAAAGTTTAAAGTTCATAAAAAATCCCTGTAATATATGTTAAAAAGTTCATCATTACAGGACGGCGCTGACGGACACAATTTTGAAAGGGGACCACCTAAGGATCATTTCAGCAAAGTTTGGTTGAGATTGGCTCAGTAGTTTCAGAGGAGAAGATTTTTTAATTTCATCCCCCCTTTTTTCTAATTTGCATAATCGGTCAAAATGGGTAATGGGATTTACTTCAAAATTGCAGGGTAGGTAGATCTTGATATGCCGCACATTTTTGCAATTTAAAGTTAACCTTTATCTCTTATAGTTTTTGAAATATAAGACGAAAAGTATTAAAATTTTACCAAAAAATTTGATGAAAAAAAGGGCAATAACTCCAAGATGGGTAATCAGATTTACTTCTAAATTGCAGGGTAGGTAGATCTTGATGTGCTGATCATTTTTACCCCATGTCAGATTTTTGATATTATTAACGGTTTTTGAGTTATTACCAAAAACCTGCAATTTTACCATATGATCTATTTTTAGTAACAGTGGCCATGTTGGTTGGTGCACGGCATCACCGGACACAATTTTGAAACTCGACACCCTAGTAATGATTCAGACCAAGTTTGGTTTCCATTGGTCTAGTACTTTCAGAGGAGAAGATTTTTGAAAAAGTTTACGACGTACGACGGCGACGGACGCCAAGTGATGGCAATAGCTCACATGACCCTTTGGGTCAGGTGAGCTAAAAATCATTTAAAATCTTCTCCTCTGAAACTAATTTGGCCAATTGGGACCAGACTTTGGTGGAATGGTCCTTGTGTGGCCCCCTTTCAGAGTCATATCCGATGACCCCACCTGCCAACCAAGATATTTTTCTCCCCTTTGACATTACCTGGAGAATTTTTAAATATATTTTACATGAATTATGCTTTTGATTTGACACAGAATATTGCAAAAACAAATATTTATGCTTGTTGCAGCTCGTCCAACATTTGTATATGTTGTTCACTGTGTGGTTTCTACCGTGTTGAATACTGCATTGCGACCTCTGGACTTGTGGTTTGGCTGGTTGGTTCATTTTAAAGTACATTATCAGAAATCGCAATGCAAAATGTTTTGGGTGATTCTATGTGCATATCTATTAATAGGTTTCCTGCAAAAACTCATCACTTCTATCTGTCCAACGACTAACAAGATGACCTAATTACAACTCCTAATACACTAACATAAGCAAAATATTTCATGTTATAACACTTTAATAAAAATAACAAAAACAACAGTAAAAAATGGATCTCTTCTTCTGTAAAAGAAAACTTAAAAACGAAGGTAAAAAATGAGTTATAACAACAATAAATGACCTAATACTTAGTCTGTATAAAATTTAAACATAAAAACAATTGAATATAAATTTTTGCAATTCTTTTCGAAAAGTACTCACACTTATGCAGACTTCCCGAAACTTGCTGAGAATTTGTCAGTCATTCGGATTGACAGACATGAAAATCTTGTCAGTCCGAAAAATATTTTGCCGGTCCAAAAAAAAAAGTCCCAAAAAATTCACTGTCACATGCATAATGTTTAGTTTGGCCTTTTTAGAGTGATTTACCCTAGTATTAGCAATTGGGCACCTGATTTCACCTCTGGTTTTTATAGAGGTTAAAGTAATTCAATTTTTAGTTTTCAGTGTTGTTCAAAATTGTATATGTTATGTCTTTTATAGTGTGTCTCGAGTTTTGTTGTTTTGATGACCTTGTACTATAGGTCAATGATTGTATTAAAGACGTCATGTCATTGGCTATTGGGGTTCTGTCTTACCCATGGGCTTTGTGTCTGTCCCACCATTTTTTTGTAATATTGTATATAACCTGTCAAATTTTGTTTTTTTTTATACAGAACTGAATGCAAGATTATATATATAGTCATGATCATCAAACAACTCAATTAAATGTTTTTCTGTATACATATTTTTATCTAAAAAGATAAGGCAGATATAGCCAACAATCCGTATCTAATGGTCCGATCACGTTCGAATATTATACATCAATGTCAGTTTCCGGTTTACCTACATTTTTAATTTCAGTTAAGAATATGAATCTGCTGTCATCTTCAATATATAAGCATCTCAAAACATATTTAATTAAACACAAACAATCTTTGATACTTGGGGAGTGTGGAAGTCAACTTATTTCTGTGCTCAGTAATATATTTAAGTTTTAATGTTCCACGTTTTGCAGGTGCTGGTTCCTACTAAAAGGATGTTTACATTTACGTACATTTGTATAGGAGTTTCGATTACAAAGAGGAACGTGTCGGTCTGACAGAATAAATAAACAAATTTCAAGTCTCTGTCTGACATTTTAATAAAACGGAAAACGGAAATTAATGCCATTGGCAGTGGAAACTGGGAGGGAATAAATTTCAATCGCCGGTCATTTCAAATATCTATGTTTTACCGGACATTCGGTCCGATATATATTTTGAAATCGTCGGTCCTATTGCATTTCTGTCGGTCAGGACCGACGGACCGACGGTTTTCGGGAAGTCTGCTTATGTATTCATGAGTTAACTACATCAATAAAAAAATATGTCATACGAATTGTGTGAAATGAAACATTATATACAGTATTGTGCCATATAATTTTTTTTTTGTATTTATGAACAAAGGTCTTTTACCTATATATTATATATAAAGCTCTCTTTTTTCCAAAAATTCTACCAAATTCATTTCTGGTCCGATTTTCATAAAATTTTCACCATTAAAATTCAAATTTAATATAGTTTCCTACAGTAATTTTGAAATAATTTTGCAATTTTTTAATAACAGTAAGTTAAACTCAAAATTTATATTTTTTAAGTTCAAATTTAACATAAGTACATAGTAAATTATGACGTAAAAAAGTAAGAAATTTTAGAACAACAGATAACAACTTCGAAACTTGAAGGAATACACAATTGTGCGGACAGGACAGACAAATTCGTTAGCAATTAGGCGTACAGTGACGTAGAATGAAGAACGATGTTAAATGCACCCGTCGTAAGGAAAATCAGTGCGTTTACGGTCATATTTTCCTTGCATTGAAAACGTCAATGTCTATTTCATCAGATAGTGAGAACCTATTTGACATAATTTAAAGAATAAGTGGAGAAAAATTAGATTTTTACCCCTTTTCTTCGAGCGAAAACATACCATCCACGATGTTTAAACGACGATTTCCAGTTTCAGTGTTCAAATAGGGCACTGTTATTTGATCAGAAATGTAAATGACATACCTTTGCAGTATTTTTTTTATTTTTGTTGCTTCAGTTGATCCACTTTCAAAGAATAAATCACGGATAATCATCGAAATTTCTGCAAGCAACTAACCTTTCCTGGTCGGACAGTACAGCAACTTCCGTTTTTCAAATCTGTCCGGTTATACACTGTGAGTGTGTTAGTGACCTAATACAATATATACAGGGTCAGTAAATTCCGTATAAGAAAATAAAGTTTGACCTATGAACATTATATACAATACAAATATACCAACAAGATAGGATTTATCCACATGACCAATTGCATCAATTTTTTTTTAAATTTCAGACAATTTCTAAGTTTTATGAAAATACTAAATCATTATTAATTAATCAAAGTTATTCAGATCCCCCCTCCCCTTTACACACACAAAACAAAATACACAACAGCAAAAACAGTTTAGGTTCTTTAGGTTGGTACACAACAGCAAAAACAGTTTAGGTTCTTTAGGTTGGTACACAACAGCAAACACAGTTTAGGTTCATAAGGTTAGAAATATTAAATTTTCTCAGAAATCTTGTATTTTTAACATAAACATTCATATTCCTTTAGTATAAATAATAATAATACATTAATTAGTATGATCATGCATGTTAGGTGCAGAGAAGATACACGACACCAATGGTATGAACCATGCATCAGGTACCTTGTTGAGGAGGAGGAGGAGCAGACTGTTGACCAATAGAATCTACAAAAGATATTATCTCCTCCGGTGTCACTCGTTGATGTTTAGAATGTACGATTTCATCCTCTGTTACTGTTGGCTGGTCGTCAACATCTGTAGATTTATATATCAAACATAGTCATTCAACAGGTTAAAAGCTGACATAGAATTAGCTGAATTTTCTAAATACTTTTTGCAAGCAGCAAAATATTTAAATTGTAACGAGAATTGATTACATGTTAATTATGTAAATGTCCTGTCATTATTCACATTGTACTAAAAATCAATCTTCTTTTATAAAAATACTTCTGTCAATATTATAATAATATAATTTATATCTATTGACATCTAATATTAGACCATTTACACATTACTAATTTTATTGTAAATTTATATGTTTTTTTTAGGTCTTTCATAGGAGTTATTTCCCTTACTGAGGACAAAATGGTTCCTGTTCCATGCAAGAGCAACGGATAGGTTGGTTTATGGTGCCTAATGCCACTTTCAACAATATTTCAGTTATATCGTGGCGGTCAGTTTTATTGGTGGAGGAAATTGGAGTACCCGGAGAAAACCACTGACCTGTCGCAAGTCACTGACAAACTTTATCACATAATGTTGTATCGAGTACACCAGCCATGAACGGGGTTCGAACTCACAACTTTTAGTGGTGATAGGCACTGATTGCACACAGGTAGTTGTAAATCCAACTACCATACAATCACGACCATGACTGCCCCCACAACGGATAAGACAAAGAATTTGGGTATAATTTTCTGATATTTTAACCTTGTAACAAATCAGGTGATAGTTTTATAGATATTTTAACCTTGTAACAAATCAGGTGATAATTTTATAGATATTTTAACCTTGTAACAAATCAGGTGATAATTTTATAGATATTTTAACCTTGTAACAAAAGGTGATAATTCTATAGATATTTTAACCTTGTAACAAATCAGGTGATAATTTTATAGATATTTTAACCTTGTAACAAATCAGGTGATAATTTTATAGATATTTTAACCTTGTAACAAATCAGGTGATAATTTTACAGTAAAATAGAAAAATCACAAGTTGTTACAACATTAAAATGTTAAAACAGATTCTGGGGAAAATATATGTTATCTTAATTGAACTTTGTGTAAAAGAAGATCCTGTTGTCTGCTTTAAAGGGAAATAACTCCTGTTAAATGTATGATTTTAGAATCAAGGGAAATAACTCCTGTTAAATGTATGATTTTAGAATCGAGGGGAATAACTGTTAAATGTATGATTTTAGAATCAAGGGAAATAACTCCTGTTAAATGTATGATTTTAGAATCAATGCCAGGAATGTACAAAAGGTATATTCTGTTTAATTTCATTTCAACCATTTCTTTCACTAATATTTCTGTCAAAAAAATGTCTGATATTCATGAATTTTTAGTTTTATAAACTTGCACAATGATGAAAAATGAAGAACAGTTGATATTTGCCAATCTATATAAAAAGCTCAAATGAAAAATGTTATTGAACAGAATTACAGAAATATATCACATGACATCTGTAGCCAATACTTTGTTATGCAACAGTTCACATAATTATAAAAATTAATCTTGCATTTATCACATCTATTGAATTTCTTTGCAAAAGCCTCAAAAAACTATAATAGTTTTTAGAATAGATGATAGCGAATGAAAATGGAATCTCAAAAATTAGTCTTTCTGAATACATTTTTTAAATAAAACACTTGATAATTTTCAGCAACAACATTGAATTATGGCAAGAGGATCTCATTAACCAGTTTAACCTTACTACATGTTTGTGCCTGTCCCAAGTCAGAACCTGGATTTCTAATGCCATATGTGAGTTGAGATATGGTTTTTCATTTTATTTATATTGGTGAAACTGTTGACCATCACTGTTTAAAATTTCTTTTCATAAAAGTTTAAAATGTAAACAAATGTCATATTAATGAAAATAACAATATATTTTTTTATAATATAGTTTTACTATTCCATTTTCATTTGAGATATTAGTATTTTACAAAAATATTAGGAAAAATATGCAAGTTAGTTTATTACAACAAAGATGTATACAACATGCAAAAACTGGTCCCCTGTGCTACAGCTTTTATTAACTGTTAAATAATTACAAATTAAATCAACATCAGTATAAATACAATGAGTAATAAACAGGGGACCAGTTGTATGAGATGATGACAGGAGGAATGGATTATCTACCTTGTCTTTCTATTTCTCCCTTTTCTTTTGACTCGCTATATTTATCTAGCTGGTCAATTAAATCAAAGAAATCCTCTTCTTGTTTTTCTACTTTAACTTCATGTTTGGCTATTGGCCTACGCTCGTCAAATCTGACGACAATTTCATCATCTCTTGGTTCCGTGTCTATGTGAATGAAAGAAGCCAATCAAATGCAAAGCAATCTAAATAAACAACAGTTATACAGCAACTTAAACACTGATCATAGAAATTAAATTATTCAATAAACAATCTTAACTTATTTAAAAAAAAACATTCTCACTAAATTTAATAGTGTTAATTCAAAATTCAAATATCAAAGGTTAAAAGAAGAGACATTTGAACTAACAACGATGTTTGATACAAGATTCTTAAAGAAAAAAATAAAATTAATGAAATGATCAGTGTTTTACACGACAATTGACAAACAGGCATGTTAATATCACATGGTTTAACAAGAAAACATCAGTTGTGTACAACATTACACAATCACTTCATTAAAATCACTCCTGGTCATAATGTGATCAATACTCTCAAAACATTGAACATTATTCTTCTGTACATTACATGTTCTATGACTGAAAGCTATTCTTATCTACCAGGAACTTAATTAAAATGAAAAATATTACAAGCTTAAACATAACATTGAAAACAAGATAAATATAATTTTGTCAAGTATGGGTTATCTGCTCTTTGTTCATAATGGGTTTTAACATAATAAAAATAAAAATAATTTTAAAATTTTGTACAGTAAAGGGTCTGTATATAAATAAGATGGATATATTTACTGAGGAAGTATTTCCTATAGTGATGTAATACCTTCCTCTTAAGCTTGAGGTGCTTGTTTATAGTGATGTACACACCTTCCTCTAAATCTTGAGGTGCTTGTTTATAGTGATGTACACACCTTCCTCTTAAGCTTGAGGTGCGTGTTTATAGTAATGTACAAACCTTCCTCTAAAGCTTGAGGTGCTTGTTTATAGTAATGTACACACCTTCCTCCAAAAGCTTGAGGTGCTTATATTGAGGAAGTTTCTCCTATAGTGATATACATACCTTCCTCTAAAGCTTGAGGTGCTTGTTTATCTTCTGTACTTATTGGAGATTCTTCTGCTACAGATTCTGAGTCCTATAAATAAAATACAACAGAAATTATTATATTATCAAGTTTAAACATTTCACAGAAATCTTATATTTTACAATTTTCATTATTCAAGTGTTAAACAATAGTTTTCTCAGTCAAAATACTATTTTTCATGTCCACTTACATTAAAGGTTGAGCTAAAGTTACTCGTCTCGAGAAAATTTCCATTAAAATAATATTTAGGGTGATTTCATGTAATTCTGGTTACGTTGCAGTATTTATCCTTATCATTGTGTCAAACAGACTGTTTAATGTCACAATCAATCAATCAATCAATCAATCAATCAATCAACCAATCAATCAATCAATCAATCAATCAATCAATCAATCTACCATTAACATTAAGACTGTTTACTTCAGTAAAAGAAATCACAAAGAAGCATTTATTATAAATTTACATCTAAGATGAAAAACAAGCATTTGATAAGCCAAATAATAAATTCTCTACTCATATGTATTTCTATGGAGAATCTAACAAGTTTATGTTTATCTTAAGTTATTCTCGGAAACATCAATAAAATTACATTGTTAATATGTTTTAATGAACGACAACTTCTACTGTTTCCACAAAATTATACAAAGCAAGTGTACAAATTATATTACAGAGATTAGTAGTCAATCACAACAAAATGTTAAGTCATCATCTCAATACTTAGGAAAATTGATGGTTACCAGGACAATTCTTAATAATTTCTAAATAATTTTCAGTTTACTTGTCTAAAGGTAGATATTGTCTTAAAAGTTGTATACATCAGCTAATCACATGCTTAATAACAGTCAATTAAACAATTTAAAAAAAAATTCTCATTCAATTAATTATTGAAAAAAAATTTCATGCAAAAAGCAAAAAATACCTTTTTTTTTAAATAACAAATTAAAACTGAAACTAGTTTATAAATTTTTTCTTTTTTTAAACTTTAAATAATCTTTAAAAAAAAATTCATAATTGACCATCCTATAAAAATCTTTTAAAATTTCATGCATTAAAACAAGTTGGTGGCAATAAACTTTATATAAACCTGATAAATAGAGATAATAGGGCTGTCAAATATTAAAACAAAAAGTGTAAAAAAAAAAAAAAAACAACATCTCACCTCCAAATCACGCATCATCTTAACATGCAAAAATAACAAAAAGAAAAGAATGATGAATATAACCCAGGGCTTACAATATTTTTCATGTCTACCAGTACTTCACTATTTACAGGCGGTACTTTTTATTGAAATTTGAACAATTTCCATGAATATCTTGCACAACACTCTTTAAAATCAGGAGGTACCAAAGATCATTAAAGCAGGTAAAAGTACCTGGTACTGCCCCTTATTGAAAGGCCTGACATGCTTTGTTTGGAAGGATATACAGTGCTCCCTCAGTCTATCGCCCCCCGTTTTATTGCCAAAATTCTCGTCTGTCCCGATTTCCCCCGTTAAAAATACCCCATTATACTGCCAAACTCAGCTACCGCCATCCGCCACAGGTTTTCAGACACAAAAGTCGTAAAACCAATTTAAATTCCCCTGTTAGTACCGCCCACAACTACCTTTTGACAGCTGTGTATTGATCGGTAATTATGGAATGTCAAAACTGGTCATCGGACACGGTCATTGATCTCATAGTTGAGGGTCGGAACAGGTGATCAGTTGTTTTGATTAGAATAATTACCTGTATTTACTTTTCTAGTGATTACATTTGTACTTTTAATCCTGAGTAAAATTTGTAATTTATTTAGTTGTCATAAAAATGTCGTGCTTGAAGAGAAAGCGTAATTAATTAGACGACAAACAAAAAAGTGCAATTATAAGTTATGCAAACGAAAATCCAAAATTAACATAACAACAAATTGCCGATAATTTGACAATTAAATGGGATCTTCCAATAACCCCACAAATGAAGATGAACTGTTGCTGTCATGTGTTTATAATAACCTTGATGTCCCGAGCTACAAATGACGGTTCAAGAATTTGTCAACATTGACAAAGATCTGCAAACTGTACAGGACATTTCGGATGTGAATATAATCATTCTAATTTATTTATTTATTAAACATGTTTTATTTATACTTATGTATTTGTACAAGTGCAAAATGCATGTCCGTCGAGTTGAAAGTTTATCTTTTCATATGATCACATAACTTCCAGTTTTCAATGTCCCTCACATTATCGCCAAACTCGTTATACCGCCAAACTACCGACTGCACAGAAGGTGGCGGTTTAACGAGGGAGCACTGTATGTTGGTATTCTGAATATCATATTTTTTGAAGGATTTTATTATATATAATAATGCAACACATGCTATCAGTGTAAATCTAATTGGATAACATCGTCTGTGAAATATACAATTTACTTGCTGGGAGTGTCTTACACAAACACAGATATGTTCTGTATTTTAAAATTGTATTGAATAGGGTTGCATTACAAAAGGAATAACCATATTGTATCTGAATATTTGCAGACATCAATTAAAGATTTTACAATGACAAATATCTGCTTAAAACTCAATTGCCACAATAAAATCATCGGCAAATATTCAAACACAATACATTTATACCCTAATTTGAGAAGAGGGAAAGCTTTTGTAGATGCCATTGTTTTTGCTAGGTTACCTTCTTCAATTTAGATTTCTACAAATAATTAATATACCTTATATATTTTTACAACTACATTCAGCCGACAGAACAAAGATTTCACAAACTAAATATACTTTCTTAAAATATCTTTTGAAACTTAAAAGTTCCATCACATTTTGTTCAACTGTGTTTAAATCCTTGTTCAAACAATGGAGTGTCTGGATTATTTAACTTACAGGAAACTTGTTTGTCAAATTTTATTTGTAGCACACCTCCATTTAACTTTCTATTGAGCCAGAAAGCACTTTATATAAATTTGCATAGGTGTTAGGTGTTGGTTGAAAAGGTAATACAATTATACTAATTAATGGTAGGCATGTGGAAAAAGTGCCTTCTAACTCTTCAACAAAACATTTTTCTTAGTCATCTAATATTTGTGTTATTGTTTGGTTTATTATCTCCCTTGTCCTATTAAGATAGCATTCATCATATAGGTTCTCTCCCTTGTTCAATTACAATGAGTATAAATAACTACCATAGTTATTATAGTCTTATACAAATAATATAAAATAAAATGTTAAAAAGAACATAATTTGGAAGAGAGAGGTAAGAAACAAGTTGAAATTGAATGTACCTTTACTAAATCTTGTTCATCAAACTGGACATCTAATGACATGTTACGCTTCATCGAGTCTTCTCTAGATATTCCTACTTCTTCTGTAAATGTGTCAAAGCCTGTTGAAAAGTTATAAATTGTGTCAAATCCTGTGGAAAAGTTATACCAAGTGTCAAAGCCTGTAGAAAAGTTATACCAAGTGTCAAAGCCTGTCGAAAAGTTATACCAAGTGTCAAAGCCTGTGGAAAAGTTATACAATGTGTCAAATCCTGTGGAAAAATTATACAATGTGTCAAATCCTGGAAAAAGCTATACAATGTGTCAAAGCCAGAGGAAAAGTCATACAATGTGTCAAATCCTGGAAAAAGTTATACAATGTGTCAAATCCTGGGGAAGGGTTATACAATGTGTCAAATCCTGGGAAAATGTTATACAATATGTCAAAGCCTAGATGGAAAAGGTATACAGTGTGTGTAAATCTGTTGAAAGGTTATAATCATTTTAAATATTAGGATATTATCTTTTACTTTATCAAAGAAGCACATGTCAAAATGCATACAAGTGACAGTACTCTAAACATATTTTTCTGCTTAAGTGTCCTCTATGAAATAATGTGAATATATTATATTTTTATTCTAAGATTTACATCTACCTATAAAATCAGTGCCTTTCACCAGTAAAGTTGTGAGTTTGATTCCAGTCTGTATCAAGGTGTACAGTTATAACTTTATGTAGTATAGCTTGTCACTGACTGGAGGCTGCTCAGTGGTATTTTGTGGATACAGTAACTCCCCTCTTATAAGGCCTTCTCTTTTGCAAGAGGGGTGGCCTCTCTTGAGGGGGAAACTTAGTAGTATTTAACTATCTCAGTGCATCTGAAATCTGGCCTGACAAGAGGGGTGGCATTATTAGATGGCATCTACTGTACTACGGTTTCCTGCAACAACAAAACTTACCTCCATGATATAACTGAAATACTGCTAAAAGTTGTGTTACTTTACCCACAAAAACACCTGACAGATCTATAGCAACACCTCAAACACCTGACTTATCCATAGCAACCACTTAAATACCTGACTGATCCATGGCAACCACTCAAATACCTGACTGATCCATGGTAACCACTCAAATACCTGACTGATCCATGGCAACCACTCAAATACCTGACTGATCCATAGCAATCACTAAAATACCTGACTGATCCATAGCAATCACTAAAATACCTGACCGATCCATAGCAACCACTCAAATACCTGACTGATCCATGGCAACCACTTAAATACCTGACTGATCCATGGCAACTCTTGCAGCAGCTGCCTCCACTTCATCTACAACATTTTCTACATTGTATATGCATTTCTTTACAACATCTTCTCTGTTGATCTTTATTAAAGCTCTTTCTAGAGTCTGACCTACAACATAAATAGTAATTCTGTTTATACTAGGCCTGCCCTACAACATAAATAACAATCAAGTTTATACTAGACCTAACCTTCAACATAAATAACAATCATGTTTATACTAGGCCTGACCTACAACATAAATAACAATCATGTTTATACTAGGTCTGACCTACAACATAAATAGTAATTATGTTTATACTAGGCCTGACCTACAACATAAATAACAATCATGTTTATACTAGGCCTGACCTGCAACATAAATAACAATCATGTTTATACTAGGCCTGACCTGCAACATAAATAACAATCATGTTTATACTAGGTCTGACCTGCAACATAAATAACAATCATGTTTATACTAGGCCTGATCTACAACATAAATAACAATCATGTTTATACTAGGTCTGACCTGCAACATAAATAACAATCATGTTTATACTAGGCCTGACCTGCAACATAAATAACAATCATGTTTATACTAGGCCTGACCTACAACATAAATAACAATCATGTTTATCCTAGGCCTGACCTACAACATAAATAACAATCATGTTTATTAAAGCTCTTTCTAGGGCCTGACCTACAACATAAATAACAATCATGTTTATACTAGACCACATGAAATGATAGAATGTGTTCAGTGATGTGTCATGCAAATGAAATACTACCTTAAAATATAATTATTTATCAATCTGTACTATAAAGCAACTTTTCTGAATTTTCGGATATTATTTTTCCTGTTTTAGCTTATTCTTTCTCATAGAATTTACTGTATACAGATAAAAAAAAACCTTGCTTGCGATAGTATTTCAAGTAAAATCCAATGTGAAGGACATTTGTCATGAACGAAAACTCAAAGCTTTGCTCACATTAATCTGCATCATCTAAATAAGTGGCCTGGAAATATACCTAGCAGTAATAGCCAGTTATAACCATGAAAGGTGAATTTATGGTAAGTCACAATTATTGGAAAGGAAAACATCAATATGCCACAATAATCATGTTAGTGGTTAAATCAAATCAAATTTCTGATACAATTGTGACACAAATATGTTGTGTTGTAAGTTCAAAATGCATAAAATAATAAGTGGACAAGAAATTATTCACCAAGTGATATTTTTCAGAGTATACTGATGCATTATATTCATTCAATCAACTTGCTTGGCCTTTCAAAAGAAGGATTCTTCTTAAATAAAGAAATGATTTCTTATTAAACCATAACCTTTACCTTTGTTAGGTTCTGTGTCTTTGTCAACCCAGAGTTGTAGCATGGCAAGAGCTTGGTCATTGACAGTTTTATATCTATTGTTTATATCACTGATTTCAGATGAGGAGACATCTAATTGTTGAGCTAACATTACCCAGTCTCCTTTCAATGTATCAGCAACATCAGTCAGTCTAATTGAAGCTTGCTGGACTCTGTCGTGTACCACTGAAATAACAAAACAAAACATCAGTCAGTCTAATTGAAGCTTGCTGGACTCCGTCTTGTACCATTGAAATAACAAAACAAAATTAAACAGTTTTCTCTTTGAAGTTAGCACAGACTGTTGTCAATACATATGCATAATTCATACAGACAAATATGACAGATTATGAATTGTTATAGCAAGGACAGATATTTCAAGAAGACAATATCATGTTGTTATGAATTTTGTTTAAGGAAAACAAATTACTTTTACACATTTGATATTTATAATGTTAGCTTATTGAAATTAGTCAGCAGGTAGATGTTGCTTCACTCAAACATTATCCACACTCATTTTGCTCATAATGCTGTATATTTCTACAAGAAGTAGAAAACAGCAATTTGATTTGATCAACTCGGGAATCAAACCCACGATCTCCTACACTTGAAACAGGCAGACTAACCCACGATCTCCTACACTTGAAACAAGCAATCTAACCCACGATCTCCTACACTTGAAACAAGCAATCTAACCCACGATCTCCTACACTTGAAACAAGCAATCTAACCCACGATCTCCTACACTTGAAACGAGCAGACTAACCCACGATCTCCTACACTTGAAACAAGCAATCTAACCCACGATCTCCTACACTTGAAACAAGCAATCTAACCCACGATCTCCTACACTTTAAACAAGCAATCTAACCCACGATCTCCTATGCTTGAAACAAGCAATTTAACCCACGATCTCCTACACTTGAAACAAGCAATCTAACCCACGATCTCCTACACTTGAAACAAGCAATCTAACCCACGATCTCCTACACTTGAAACAAGCAATCTAACCCACGATCTCCTACACTTGAAACGAGCAGACTAACCCACGATCTCCTACACTTGAAACAAGCAATCTAACCCACGATCTCCTACACTTGAAACAAGCAATCTAACCTATGATCTCCTACACTTGAAACAAGCAATCTAACCCACGATCTCCTACACTTGAAACAAGCAATCTAACCCACGATCTCCTATGCTTGAAACAAGCAATCTAACCCACAATCTCCTACACTTGAAACAAGCAATCTAACCCACGATCTCCTATGCTTGAAACAAGCAATCTAACCCACAATCTCCTACACTTGAAACAAGCAATCTAACCCACGATCTCCTACACTTGAAACAAGCAATCTAACCCACGATCTCCTACACTTGAAACAAGCAATCTAACCCACGATCTCCTACACTTGAAACAAGCAATCTAACCTATGATCTCCTACACTTGAAACAAGCAATCTAACCCACCTTCTCCTACACTTGAAACAAGCAATCTAACCCACAATCTCCTATGCTTGAAACAAGCAATCTAACCCACAATCTCCTACACTTGAAACAAGCAATCTAACCCACGATCTCCTATGCTTGAAACAAGCAATCTAACCCAAATCTCCTACACTTGAAACAAGCAATCTAACCCACAATCTCCTACACTTGAAACAAGCAATCTAACCCATGATCTCCTACACTTGAAACAAGCAATCTAACCCATGATCTCCTACACTTGAAACAAGCAATCTAACCATAACAAAACTGAGAAAGTCTTCGTCATTGGTGATTGTCAACATGTTGTATCACAAAGGTAGATTTAAAAAAACAAAGCTAAACAGTGACAGTCAACAATTCTACCAACAAAAACGTGCATCATCAACCGTGCCAGCCTGCACAGATATTGATGGGGTCATTTTTGAACCAAATTTGACTTCATTTCATCCAGTGGTTTTGTACAATATTTTCAACAATTTTCAATTTGTCAACCAATCAGAAGCCAAGGCAGTCACCTTGGATGTTGGGAAAGGTCAAAAGACATTATTTTGGAAGAGGAACATCTAAGGAGTATCACTTCCAATTTTGGTCCAATTTAGTCAAGTGGTAACTGAGCAGATATCAAATGTAAAAAGTAAAGGGATACTATGGCCTAAAAACATCTATGTTAGACTTACCAATATCATGTTCTTTAATAAATGAAGACCTGTTTCTCAGTTCACGAACAGCGTCACCGTCCATTTCCATTGAGGATGACTGCAATTAAATATATCAAATCTTACAGTGTTTCAGCTAAACTTTGAAATCTTCATGACAATTTCCAGCTTTATCAAAATTTCTTCAGGACATTCTTTAATAATTAAAGTAATATTTATAAAGTTCTTCATGACAATTTGAGAAATAGGTAGGCAAATGTCCTGATGCCTAGCTGAATCACTGATCTTATAATTGGGAAAACCTAAAATGTCAGTGATCTTGTTAAAAACAGGTTGGCTTAATTTTAGCATGTAAATTTGGCAGTTTCATTTCAAGTGTGTACAATTTTGGTGTTTTGTGATAAAAAGTAAATAAATTTTTGAACTAAAAGTAAAATTGTAGGCGAGAGTGTTAAATGTATGACAGTAATTTTTTTTCTATTTATTGCTGGCTTCTCAGGTCGCACCTGCTCTTCATAATATGAGGCAAGTGCAACTTGAAACGCTCCCGAAGAACAGTAATTTTTCTTCCTTTTAACTATCTGTTACCTAAAACTCTATAGCTGAAAACTTTGGATTTCTTGCAGCAGATGATCACAATGAATGAGAATGCACAGTGGCAAATGATTAAAGATTCGGTGTTATTCGCTTTGAGTTCGGGATTTTCTGTTTCATTGTTTCATTTTTATTTGAAAAAAACATCGACTAGAGGTGTATTGTTCTGTATTTCTTCTTTTTTCTCGTTGCATCGATCACTTTATTTGCTACTCGCGTATTGTTTATATTGGAGATAGTTTAGGCCACATGACCAATCATACGCTAGTTGCGGATTATTTAAATTAATAAATGACAAGACTCCATAAAGCAAGCAAAGAAATTTTACATGCCTGGAAAAAGAGTCAAGTACAACGAGTATTGAATACGATTTTTTTTTTCAATTTTCCGTGTGTACATCTTGTAATTTGTCTTTTAATTTATTTCCGGTTGGCAGCCATGTTGTTGAACATTTTGAAGTGCATTAGTATGTAACCTATTCATACTTCTACCATTAACGCTCCCTTCAGGAGCATATTATTATATCCCAAATCTATTATAGTCTAGATGTCATTTCTATTTTCCCTATAATTAAACGAAGGGAAATAAATACAAAATGCCCTGAAGTTACTGAAAAAAGACATTTATTTCTTTGGCTTTGTTGTTAAATTTTCACAAATTGAAATTTGTCTGAAAAATATAATGATTGATCACTAAAATGTTTATCATGGTAAAGATGTATTTACCATTAAATAGAATTTAAAGCATGCAATTCAAAGAATCAAAGACAATTTCATTCCAAAATCCATCTCTCCTTTTTGAGCAGACAACAGGAAGAGTTTTTATCAAAGCAAGGGACTTCACTCCTATTAACAGAACTTGCTAAATTAGGGAAAACAAATTGAGATCACATCTTAAATTAAGCATATGTTCATGAAAATTATTGTAAAGAGGTAAATATTTAAAAATAAACAACTTCCTTTTATTGAACTTCTACTTTAAGGATTTCACAGGAAAGTTAACATTGGGAAAACTCCATCAGATGGTTATAGTGTTGTTTTATAGACCATTGTTAGTTTTATTGTCCTTCTTCTCTTGGTCATTGTAATGTCTGTCCTAAAATGTATGGCTTCTAGCAGTGATTATCTTTTGGTATCTAGTTTTGTTGTCCTTCTTCTCTTGGTCATTGTAAGGGAACGACCATTTAACTTGAAGGGGGGGTGGTTATGGTTTTTTTTATAAAAAAAATATTCTGATTCCCAATGTTGCTGAAAAAAATATTCTATTTTGGTGGAGGGAAAAAAAAATAATCTGATTCAGAGTTTTTGTCATATAACCTAATGTTAAATTCTGGAAAATTTTTTTAGCACTTTTTTTGTGCAACAAAAAAAAATATTCTAACTCTTGTGTTGTCCGAAAAAAAAATTCTGAACGAAACAAAAAACCATAACCCCCACCCCCTTCAAGTTAAATGGTCGGTCCCTAATGTCTGTCCTAAAATGTATGGCTTCTAGCAGTGATTATCCTTTGGTATCTTCATACTTTTTTCCCGAATATATTTTTAGTTTTTCAAAATCCCTACAAAAATACAACAATGCCAGAAGTAAACCTCTATTTTCTCTTATACATATAGAATACCTTCAACACAGCCCACTGATTTTCAATATTCTTTTCTTTTGGAAACTATCAAGATGGATTTTTTTTTTACATTGTTCATACATGGACAGATCACTCATAATACAAAATACACCTAGCAAAATTCACATTTTTGCAAAGTAAAAATATAAAAGTGAAATTGAGTGTATATAGTTGTTAAAATGAGTTTTAGTACCACAGCTACAATATTTGTATTTAGACTTTAATACTGGCTTTTTATGCAACAATAAAGGAAATTAATTCTAATAAAATTGCTGACATAGATTCTGGGTTATTTTTCTCTCTGGTTATTATAGTCTATATTACTCCATCCGTTATTTTCTACTGGTACTTACTGTTGACATGTCTGGCAGGGAAACATTCAGATTACAAATTGGAGTCTGGGGTACTTCTCCTCTGGCAACTTTAGGTTCCTTCATGAATGCCACTCTAGCAGCAGGATCTTGATCCAGGTCACGTATTCTAACAGTACATGGAAGTCTATTTTCACGAAAAGCTTTAAAGTTGATGTAGAGTTGGTCTCCTGATTTTGTAATGGGGATCAAATTTCCTGCCATTTCAACAAATTGTGGTCTGCCATCAAGAACCTAATAGAAAACAGAAATAAAATTGATATGACATTTCTTCTTATAAACGTGAGTGATAAAATTATATAAGTATTTTTTATATCTATCTTATTTCATTTAAATCTATTTTGATTGGTCTAATATTAGATCAACAAATTGCTAGTATTCTTATATAAGAAAAGTCCAGTTCATTCAAATTCCAGTTATTTTATAAAACAAGAAAAAAGTTGTTGTATGGAATCTGCACAGAAAATTTCCTGCAGATTCATAAAATAAGATGCTGTATAGGAATAATTCCTGATTTGCAATTGCTTATTCAATTATTTCTTAAATATAGTTTTACACTTGTGTTCACGTTATACATTCTAATAGAGATCAAACAATAACACCATGAACTTTGTCCTAGATATCAACTGACCTCTACATCTCTACTTCTAGCGACCTCTACGAAATGTTCCTGCTTTTCAAGTGTTTTATCAATCTTATCATCAGTCATACAAAACATGCGTAGTTTTCCTTCTTCTTCTCCAGTACGTTTAGCAAAGACAACAAATCTGGCCATGTAAGGCACTGTTATAGCTTCATGGTACAGTTCTGTACCCATTCTTGGTGCTTCAGCAACGTTCTGACAATCCATCAGCCAAAATCTATATACAAATAAAAATATGTTAACGACTATGGCAAAGTGTATATATACTCACTAGTACACCGCAAAGCAGGCTGTACTAAATATTTACTAATTGTTTACAGAGTATATATAAACATTACATGTAATAACATATAAGACTAGTCACAAGTATACTCAATTCATTTTAGAATCAAATTAACTTCCAGATTAGTCCCAGGTATACTCAGTTTTAGAGTTTAATTACATTCAAGACTAGTCCTAGGTGTACTCAATTCATTTGAATTTAACTACCTTCCAGAATAGGCTATGGTAAATTTAATTCATTTAAATTCAGGTAAATTAGGAGTTGATTACCTTACAGACTTGAACTGGGTAAATGCAATTCATTTTAGAGTTTTATTTTACCTTCCAGACAAGTACCAGGTAAATTCAATACATTTTAGAGTTTTAATTTACGTTTCAGACAAGTACCAGGTAAATTCAATTCATTTTAGAGTTTTATTCCCATTCAGACAAGTACCAGGTAAATTCAATTCATTTTAGAGTTTTATTTTACCCTCCAGACAAGTATCAGGTAAATTCAATTCATTTTAGAGTTTTAATTTACCTTCCAGACAAGTACCAGGTAAATTCAATTCATTTTAGAGTTTTATTCCCATTCAGACAAGTACCAGGTAAATTCAATTCATTTTAGAGTTTTATTCCCATTCAGACAAGTACCAGGTAAATTCAATTCATTTTAGAGTTTTATTTTACCTTCCAGACAAGTACCAGGTAAATTCAATTCATTTTAGAGTTTCATTTTACCTTCCAGACAAGTACCAGGTAAATTCAATTCATTTTAGAGTTTTATTTTACCTTCCAGACAAGTACCAGGTAAATTCAATTCATTTTAGAGTTTTATTTTACCTTCCAGACAAGTACCAGGTAAATACAATTAATTTTAGAGTTTTATTTTACCTTCCAGAAACCCTGGTGGTGAAGGATACACAATCTTCAGAGAATTCCAGCTTAGTGTTGTTTGTATAGTCATCCCACACTGCTAGATCTGTTCCTTCTGTAAATACAAACTATAGTGTTATCATCAGTTATACTGCACTATGATGTCAGATAGTAGTATTCTAGTCAAGCGTGTCAGATAGTAGTATTCTAGTCAAGCGTATCAGATAGTCTATATTTATCAATCATTTGTAAATTTTCCCTTTGATCTCTACACACAATGATATCTATTATCAAGCAACATGCGCGACAGGGCTCACCAAACCAGGCGAAGTGGGCGACTTCTTCGCCTTGGTTTCAATGAAGTCGCCCAATTTCTGTCAAAAAGCGAAGTTTCAGTCGCCCTGTCAGTCTTTTCAAGTCCGTATTTTTTTCACCAATAATCATACTTTTTCTTCAATATTCACATAAAAGGAGCTCCCATGTTCCGGAAATGTGACCCATACAGGGTTTGATGTTCAATATTTTATTCCAAACTCGTTAATTGCATCCTTTTAAGTTCATTGTTCGTTTTTGTGAAAGGTAGGGGAACATGCGGTAGAGGGGAAAGAAACGTTAAAATTTGGATCGATTTTCGGAAGTCTCCCAGATTTTCCCTCACTTCGCCCTTAAGTCAAGAGAGTGAGAAGTCAAGTCGCCCTGTTTTTACTATGTGTGGTGAGCCCTGTGCGCGATATGAAAAATTATTGTTAATTTCTAATATGACGTTACATTGACAAATCCTTGATAAACATACTATCATTGATATGCTTTGCTCCAAATGGACTTCTCATTGCATCTCACAACTCATATTTTGCCTTCTCTGCGATATTGCTATAAGACATCCATTCTCGCAAAACCAATCAACGATAGTATATAAATCTACCATGCCAGGTAGTCTATATGGCTATTATGCATTGTACTTAAGTCTTTAGAACAAAGACTATCAACTTATAGAATACCTAATAGTTGAGAATTTCATTAAATATAATATAAATGTGGAAGAATATTTTAAAGTGAAACGTCTCTAAATAAAATACTGACCTGCTTTGATCAAATCTTTGATAAAAACGCTTAGAATGAAATAGATTAGCTTGTAAATAGACTTTAAAACTTTAAAATATAAATTTAATGTCTCTCTATTAATTCTTGTCTCAACATATGGTAAATATGTTCTACTAAATCTTGTCTCACAATATGCAACTATCTACAAATGTGTTCTACTAAATTTTGTTGTGGTTTTCTCCATAAATAAAACTGACCACCACAATATAACTGAAATATTGTTGAAAGTGGCATTAACCACCACAAACCTAAACCTACTAAATCTTGTTTCACATATGTAACTACCTACAAATGTGTTCTACTAAATCTTGTTTCACATATGTAACTACCTACACATGTGTTCTACTAAATCTTGTTTCACATATGTAACTACCTACACATGTGTTCTACTAAATCTTGTTTCACATATGTAACTACCTACAAATGTGTTCTACATAGGTTAAATGTGTTCTTCTAAATATTGACTTAATATATGCAACGATCTACAAATGTGTTCTTAATAGGTTAAATGTGTTCTTCTAAATATTGACTTAATATATGTAACGACCTACAAATGTGTTCTTAATAGGTTTCATGTGTTCTTCTAAATATTGACTCAACATGTGTAACTACCTACAAATGTGTTCTTTAATGTGTTCTTCTAAATGTTGACTTAACATGTGTAACTACCTACAAATGTGTTCTTTAATGTGTTTTCTAAATGTTGAAGGGCCCGGGTGGCTCAATGAGTTAGGTAGTTGGATTACCTAACATATCATACAAGCCTATCACCAATACAGCGTGGGTTCACGCCTGGCTTTGTAAATTACAAAAAACGGTGTACTCGACTCGCAGCCGCAAGTGATAAAGTTTACCAGTTAGTTGCCCATGGTTGGTGGTTCTCTCCGGGTACTCCAGCTTCTTCCACCACTAAAACTGGTCGCCATGATATAGCTGAAATATTGCTGAAAATGGCATTAAACACCAAAAACCTAACAACCAATCTAAATATTGACTTAATATGTTTAACTACCTATAAATATGTTCTTAGTAAGTTTAATGTGTTCTTCTAAATGTTGACTCACACATGTGTAACTACCTACAAATGTGTTACTATAAATTTTATATGTTCTACTAAATCTTCATTCTATAAAATTTGTAATTCACTTTCATGCAAACAACAATAGCAAATAACTTGATGAAATACTGGAATGTTTTGTAGGTTTAATGATGGATTGAAGGCTTCAACAATGGTCTGTATATATGTATAATGTACATTCTTATATATATAATCAAGACATGGAATGACAGGCGAGTTCTGCAAACAAGATGTCAATTTTGTGAATAAATAGTAATAAATTCTCAATCCCGCCCACCCCTCTTTTTAACCAGTTAAGCATGTCAAGAGAACTTTTAACAAACATGTCTTTCAGATTCATGAAGATCTAACACAATATATTGTCATCAAGAAAAGTTAACAATTTCAAAATGATACTATGGTTTTGTCAGTATTTACATAAATGAAATGTTATACAAGTTTTTAAGAATAGAAATTTTCCATCAGAATGAACTCCCAATTGCTA
This sequence comes from Bathymodiolus brooksi, assembly GCA_963680875.1. Classification (NCBI taxonomy): domain Eukaryota; kingdom Metazoa; phylum Mollusca; class Bivalvia; order Mytilida; family Modiolidae; genus Bathymodiolus; species Bathymodiolus brooksi. Next base: position 11,422,636 of record OY804579.1, on the reverse strand, counting down.
AAAAAATATTTGAGTTAAAGAATTCCACGTGATTTCCATCAACAAACTTTTGTTCAATCTTCAGTTTTTGAATCATTACTTAAAACTAGTTGCTAATCTGAGCGTGTATTGCATAAACATCCATATGCAGACTGGGTTCATTCAAGATTCTACTTTATGAAAAGAAGTTTTAAACATTTTCCAATAGTTAGATGATGTTAAGACCTGTGGTGGCAGCCATCTTGGATGACTTTATGTAATTATTTTTGTAGAAGATTTTTTTTTTTAAGTTTATGAGTGACTATCTACAACATGATGGTAAATAATGGTAATAGTTGAGATATGAAATCAAGTTTGTTTTTTATTTTGCAATAAATAAATGTCTGAAAAATGAATGATTATACAGGAGAAGAGTGCAAACTTAAACAAGAGGCTCAAATGGGCCTGTATCGGTTCAGGAGAAGAGTGCAAACAAACATAAATAATAGACAAAACAACACGAGGATCTACAGCATTACCTCTGTTTAAGGAATGGTTGGAGCCTAACGAAAGCACAAAGAGAGAAATATACAACGATATATAAACATGTGTAGTACAGTGATAGAACCTACAAAATATAGTATTTATGTGTACAGTGTTGTACAAAATATAGTATTTATGTGTACAGTCATAGACCTATACAATATATAGGCCAAAAAAAAAATGTGTGCTTACGGTCACCCGACCGACCCTAAATTTTGCTAGCGACCCTATGAATTTTTACACAGAATTCGGATAACCATATTTGTTGTTTAACCAGCAGCAATGTTTTATTGATTCAACTGCTAGCTTTTTGTCGAAATTGAGAGCAAAGAAGGTAGAAAAACTGCATAATTTGTCATAAAACAGCTTCAATAAATAACGGCCTCCCGGAAATTTCGAAAAAATGAAATACCAGAATCGGATTCCGGAACCGGGAACGACTATTTCCGGTTTTGCCGATAATAAAAAAAATAAAATAAAAAAAATAATCGACTGACCCTAGATTTGTTTGACATGTGACAGTAAACACACATATTTTTTGTTTGGCCATAGCATTGTGTGTACAGTGATAGACCTACAAAAGATGGTAGTATGTGTCTACATTGAATATTACTGAAGATTAAAACAGATCATGAAGCATAGAACTGAAGACTTCATTCTTAAGAGATATTTTATACTAAACTAGAGACTCAGTGGGCTGAGCCTGTATCGCTCACCTTTCATTCTGTTTTGAGGAAACTTTAAACAGAATCTTCCATAGGTGCCTCCTACCAAATTTTGGTTCATTTGGCAAAACGGTTTTAGAGGAAAAGACTTTTTAGAAATTGACCAATCAGAAACAAGAATTGCCTGTGGCGGTCATGTTTATTAACGGATCGGAACGAAATGAGCATTCTTTATAGAGGACCTTCCAAAGATGCTTCCTACCAAGTTTCAATTCATTTGGCCAAGCCGTTTCAGGAGAAGAATTTTAGAAATAGGCCAATCAGAAACAAGAATTGCATGTGACGGCCATGTTTGTTAATGAATCGAGACAAAATGTGCATTCTTTATAGAGGACATTCCATAGATGCTAAGGGGTTTCAGAGGACAACGGACGCCAAGTGATGGCAGAAGCTTACGTTGCCTTTGGCAAGGTGAGCTAAAAAAGTGAAAGTTTAAAATAATATTTACTCATAATGTATTTTTGTTTATTTCTTGTTATCATATTAATAGAAATTTTGAAGTTACAAATGTATATTGTTAAAGTGTTTTGAGAAACACCACATGTTATCTTAATTATTGGTTAGAAACAACTATGAAGAAAATATGAATAATTAGTGCATTAAGCAAGATATGTATGTGTGTGTACAAATACAATAAGCCAACGCCAAAGTTCAGGTCCTGTCTTTTAACATCAACTTTAAACAAATTATAATAGCTATCAGTTCTGAACTCTCCATGTACTATGACAAGTTACTTGTACAAACTAGACATTTATAAAGATGATTTTACCATTGGAGAGTATAGAGCCAACATACATGTATACTATAATACAGTTAACTATTATTAGTTTTTTGTGCCTGTCAAAATAATCTACTAAAATTATATCTATGTCAAAGATCAAGTTCACACTAAATGTTCCTATAAGGTCTAATGTTCTAATGTATACTCAAAAGGTCATATGTTCCTGGCTTTAGACAGGCACAAAAATGTGGCAGGGCTAAACTGGTTAATTGGACCCAACCCTCCCCCTCTCATAAGATGTATATATCATAAAAGTAAAATCCTGAGTACAAGACAGATTTTACAGTCCTGTCTACAGTAAAACCTGCCTAAGCCAAACAGATTTTACAGATTATACAGTCCTGTCTACAGTAAAACCTGCCTAAGCCAAACAGACTTTACAATCCTATCTACAGTAAAACCTGCCTAAGCCAAACAGACTTTACAATCCTATCTACAGTAAAACCTGCCTAAGCCAAACAGACTTTACAGTCCTGTCTACAGTAAAACCTGCCTAAGCCAAACAGACTTTACAATCCTATCTACAGTAAAACCTGCCTAAGCCAAACAGACTTTACAGTCCTGTCTACAGTAAAACCTGCCTAAGCCAAACAGACTTTACAGTCCTATCTACAGTAAAACTTGCCTAAACCAGACAGACTTTACAGTCCTATCTACAGTAAAACTTGCCTAAACCAAACAGACTTTACAATCCTATCTACAGTAAAACCTGCCTAAACCAGACAGACTTTACAGTCCTATCTACAGTAAAACCTGTCTAAACCAGACAGACTTTATAGTCCTATCTACAGTAAAACCTGTCTAAACCAAACAGACTTTACAGTCCTGTCTACAGTAAAACCTGCCTAAGCCAAACAGACTTTACAGTCCTATCTACAGTAAAACTTGCCTAAACCAGACAGACTTTACAGTCCTATCTACAGTAAAACTTGCCTAAACCAAACAGACTTTACAATCCTATCTACAGTAAAACCTGCCTAAACCAGACAGACTTTACAGTCCTATCTACAGTAAAACCTGTCTAAACCAGACATACTTTATAGTCCTATCTACAGTAAAACCTGTCTAAACCAAACAGACTTTACAATCCTATCTACAGTAAAACCTGTCTAAACCAGACATACTTTACAGTCCTATCTACAGTAAAACCTGTCTAAACCAGACAGACTTTACAGTTCTATCTACAGTAAAACCTGTCTAAACCAGACAGACTTTACAGTCCCATCTACTAAATATCAATATAATTTGAACCTGTGTAAACCGAATACCTGTTTAAACTGAACAAATTATTCAGTCCCAAAGGGGTTCGGTTTGGACAGGTTTTACTGTACTACATTATGATAATAAACCAATAAGTGAATCTGTGTCATAGACTCCTATATACACTGACCTCTGAGTAGGAAAAACTAAAAACTACAATTCTATAAATCCTGAAGCTGGGGAGGGGTAAAACAACAAAAATAAACACAAATTCCTCCCTAAATGGAATTGACCTTCATTGTGGATTTATTTCAAACATTTTTAAAGTTTGAGTTAAGAGCTATAGAGAGAGTTATATTTAGAACACAAGAACAAGGATTTGCTACATTTATAAAGAGATTTCTCTAGAAGCTATATATAGCAACAGTTTTATTACAACAGTGCACTACAAAAGCCTTCAAAAAATATAACACTGATAATTATAATAGATTCTTACCAGCAATACTGTACAGTACTCTGAGAGTGGGAGCTTCTGAGCCGTATTGGTTTATCATACCCTTCTGTGCTGCCTTAGGTACAGGAATCGTCAAAATGATGTCCTTGTGAAATTTACGTCTCCTGGGTTCTACCGTAACAATGGGACTGACCGCTACACGATTTCCTAACATTTTGGCGACAAGCTCTGGATTTACATGCTGTGCCTGGTGATTGGATGAAATGATCACATGATAATATACAACATCACAATTACAAATTAAAAACACAGACCATTTATATCTACACAATAGAGCAAGACAAAAGCGGAATGGTGCAAAGTTTTTACATTATCTAAAAAATGTCTGTGTCAATTTCAACCAGTCTTGCTTGTCCCTTAGTAGGCTACAAATACACAAACAAATCAATCACAGATTCCACAACCAAAAACATTATCTTAATTTCTTTTCATAATAATTCCTATATTTAGTTTGCTGTTAAAATAATGAATGATTTTGCTTCTTGGAATTGTATTGTTGGGTAAAAATGTTGAATCTTATAATGATATCACATCCAGAGAGGGCCTCTGTAATAACAGACAAAAAATGTTCACTCTTAAAATGATATCACGTCCAGAGAGGGCCTCTGTAATAACAGACAAAAAATGTTGACTCTTAAAATGATATCACGTCCCGAGAGGGCCTCTGTAATAACAGACAAAAAATGTTGACTCTTATAATGATATCACATCCAGAGAGGGCCTCTGTAATAACAGACAAAAAAAGTTGACTCTTATAATGATATCACATCCAGAGAGGGTCTCTGTAATAACAGACAAAAAATGTTGACTCTTATAATGATATCACGTCCAGAGAGGGCCTCTGTAATAACAGACAAAAAATGTTGACTCTTATAATGATATCACATCCAGAGAGGGCCTCTGTAATAAGACAAAAAAAGTTGACTCTTATAATGATATCACATCCAGAGAGGGTCTCTGTAATAACAGACAAAAAATGTTGACTCTTATAATGATATCACGTCCAGAGAGGGCCTCTGTAAAAACAGACAAAAAATGTTGACTCTTATAATGATATCACGTCCAGAGAGGGCCTCTGTAATAACAGACAAAAAATGTTGACTCTTATAATGATATCACGTCCAGAGAGGGCCTCTGTAATAACAGACAAAAAATGTTGACTCTTATAATGATATCACGTCCAGAGAGGGCCTCTGTAATAACAGACAGAGACAAAACCAGAGGCTCCATGAAGCTCATCATTACCCACTTATACATGTATACTACAATGTATCAATATAGGTGTGTATAATAGACAAATATTATCTAGTGTGACATTATTGTAGAGAGGTATTCATATTGTAGGACTAATATGACCCATGTCACTTAAATGATAACAATTTCCACATTTAAAAAAAAATCAATGGTTCATAATTTGATCAGTCAGATTTATATTGTATTAAACTTACCTGAAGACCAACTCTTATCTTCTTAGTAAGAGCTCCCTCTGGGAAGACAGCTTGTACCTGTGGTACTATGGTAGAGCTGATAATACCTCCTTCATTTCCTATGTGACGTTTCTCTTCTTTTACTTTTGTTACCAAGGCAAAGTAACGAGGAAGATCATCTGTCAGTATTCTTGTTATTCTTTTACCAGTGGTCTCATCTTCTTGTTCAAAATCTAACAGTGAAGAAATTTTAAATTATTATTACATATTTTACAAGAATATGACATATTTAGCATATGCAATAAAGGAAGAGTGAATGACCCATAAAGGTATACCAGGGCTGATATGGAATTATCAGTCCAACCAGGGTCATAACGCCATATCAGCCCAGTTTGATACAGCCTTGTCCATATTTTCAGATTAATTAATTGCAAGTGTATAATAAATGGAATAAAACATGACCTTTTTCATATCGGCATGGCAATCATCCCTTGACCAATATCTGCCCACTTATTTGCCATAGGGGCCTCTGGATAATAACCAGGCCAACATGGAAAGGTCATGCTTTAATCTAGAATAATAAATCCACAATACACAGTAGTAAATAACTTCCTGTTTCATCACTCAATACCATGTTTTTTTATAGAATATTGTAAGGAATGTTAAAATTATGTATTATGGTTTGGTTCCGGGAGCCAGTCTAAAATGGGGACTTTACTTTCATCATTTGGGTTCAGAGCCAGTCTAACATGGGGACTTTACTTTCATCATTTAGGTTCAGGGCCAGTCTAACATGGGGACTTTACTTTCATCATTTAGGTTCAAGGCCAGTCTAACATGGGGACTTTATTTTCATCATTTGGGTTCAGGGGCCAGTCTAACATGGGGACTTTACTTTCATCATTTGGGTTCAGGGGCCAGTCTAACAGAGGGATTTTACTTTCATCATTTGGGTTCAGGGGCAGTCTAACATGGGGACTTTATTTTCATCATTTGGGTTCAGGGGCCAGTCTAACAGAGGGACTTTACTTTCATCATTTGGGTTCAGGGCCAGTCTAACAGAGGGACTTTACTTTCATCATTTGGGTTCAGGGGCAGTCTAACATGGAGACTTTACTTTCATCATTTAGGTTCAGGGCCAGTCTAACATGGAGACTTTACTTTCATCATTTGGGTTCAGGGGCAGTCTAACATGGAGACTTTACTTTCATCATTTAGGTTCACGGGTCAGTCTAACATGGAGACTTTACTTTCATCATTTAGGTTCAGGGCCAGTCTAACATGGAGACTTTACTTTCATCATTTAGGTTCAGGGCCAATCTAACATGGAGACTTTACTTTCATCATTTAGGTTCAGTGCCAGTCTAACATGGAGACTTTACTTTCATCATTTAGGTTCAGGGCCAGTCTAACATGGAGACTTTACTTTCATCATTTGGGTTCAGGGGCAGTCTAACAGAGGGACTTTACTTTCATCATTTGGGTTCAGGGGCAGTCTAACAGAGGGACTTTACTTTCATCATTTGGGTTCAGGGGCAGTCTAACATGGAGACTTTACTTTCATCATTTAGGTTCAGGGCCAGTCTAACATGGAGACTTTACTTTCATCATTTGGGTTCAGGGGCAGTCTAACATGGAGACTTTACTTTCATCATTTAGGTTCAGGGGTCAGTCTAACATGGGGACTTTACTTTCATCATTTGGGTTCAGGACCAGTCTAAAATGGGGACATTACTTTCATCATTTGGGTTCAGGGGCCAGTCTAACAGAGGGACTTTACTTTCATCATTTACCTTCCATACTCTTCTCTAAAGCTTTATTGACAGCTTCATCTGTAGCCACCACTGAATGCTCCTCCCATTTCTCTCCATTGTCACTTCTTAATATCTTGATCTCTCTCTCTTTACCACGCATGGCAGCAAAGTGGGGTACCTCTAGTACAATGTTTCTGTAAAATAATGATTCCATAAAGTGTTACAAAATAGGTTTAAAATAGAGAAAGTGTAAGTGATTGTTGAGATGACAGGTGCCACTAGTGGAGCAGGAACTGCTTACCCTTCCGGAGCACCTGAGTTCACCCCCAGTATTTAGTGGGGTTCGTGTTACTCGATCTTTAGTTTTATATGTATGTTCTGTAGATCGTTGTTTGTCCTTTTGTAATTTTTCTTTTGAGCATTGTTTTGTCTGTTCTTCGATATACAGATTCTGATTACCTCCCTTTGGTATCTTCAAGCTCTTTTTAAACAGTGATTGATGTTTAAGCTCATCAATAGGACACATGTTACTAGGACACATTATTCACACGCTCCATATGGAGTCTAGTTATGTGCTTAGTCGAGAAGTAGCGAGTTATAAATGTTCAAAAACTTTGTTTGGAATTAAAAGAGAATATAACCAAAATCTCCTAGATGATAACTATCACATAACCATAGTACTATTACACCATGGATGTAGTTTACAGTAGATCACATAACCATATTACTATTACACCATGGATGTAGTTTACAGTAGATCACATAACCATAGTACTATTACACCATGGATGTAGTTTACAGTAGATCACATAACCATAGTACTATTACACCATGGATGTAGTTTACAGTATATCACATAACCATAGTACTATTACACCATGGATGTAGTTTACAGTAGATCACATAACCATAGTACTATTACACCATGGATGTAGTTTACAGTAGATCACATAACCATAGTACTATTACACCATGGATGTAGTTTACAGTAGATCACATAACCATAGTACTATTACACCATGGATGTAGTTTACAGTAGATCACATAACCATAGTACTATTACACCATGGATGTAGTTTACAGTAGATCACATAACCATAGTACTATTACACCATGGATGTAGTTTACAGTAGATCACATAACCATAGTACTATTACACCATGGATGTAGTTTACAGTAGATCACATAACCATAGTACTATTACACCATGGATGTAGTTTACAGTAGATCACATAACCATAGTACTATTACACCATGGATGTAGTTTACAGTAGATCACATAACCATAGTACTATTACACCATGGATGTAGTTTACAGTATATCACATAACCATAGTACTATTACACCATGGATGTAGTTTACAGTAGATCACATAACCATAGTACTATTACACCATGGATGTAGTTTACAGTAGATCACATAACCATAGTACTATTACACCATGGATGTAGTTTACAGTAGATCACATAACCATAGTACTATTACACCATGGATGTAGTTTACAGTAGATCACATAACCATAGTACTATTACACCATGGATGTAGTTTACAGTAGATCACATAACCATAGTACTATTACACCATGGATGTAGTTTACAGTAGATCACATAACCATAGTACTATTACACCATGGATGTAGTTTACAGTATATCACATAACCATAGTACTATTACACCATGGATGTAGTTTACAGTAGATCACATAACCATAGTACTATTACACCATGGATGTAGTTTACAGTAGATCACATAACCATAGTACTATTACACCATGGATGTAGTTTACAGTAGATCACATAACCATAGTACTATTACACCATGGATGTAGTTTACAGTAGATCACATAACCATAGTACTATTACACCATGGATGTAGTTTACAGTAGATCACATAACCATAGTACTATTACACCATGGATGTAGTTTACAGTAGATCACATAACCATAGTACTATTACACCATGGATGTAGTTTACAGTAGATCACATAACCATAGTACTATTACACCATGGATGTAGTTTACAGTAGATCACATAACCATAGTACTATTACACCATGGATGTAGTTTACAGTAGATCACATAACCATAGTACTATTACACCATGGATGTAGTTTACAGTAGATCACATAACCATAGTACTATTACACCATGGATGTAGTTTACAGTATATCACATAACCATAGTACTATTACACCATGGATGTAGTTTACAGTAGATCACATAACCATAGTACTATTACACCATGGATGTAGTTTACAGTAGATCACATAACCATAGTACTATTACACCATGGATGTAGTTTACAGTAGATCACATAACCATAGTACTATTACACCATGGATGTAGTTTACAGTAGATCACATAACCATATTACTATTACACCATGGATGTAGTTTACAGTAGATCACATAACCATAGTACTATTACACCATGAATGTAGTTTACAGTAGATCACATAACCATAGTACTATTACACCATGGATGTAGTTTACAGTATATCACATAACCATAGTTGGTACCATGTAATATATATCATAAAGTGTTCAACAACAAAGTTTGTTTAATTATAAAGTGTTCTATTAAAGTTGACAATACACATTCTAAAAAATCTACCAACAAAATTAGTTTTTGGACAATATGGAGAAGTTGCATCGTTTTACACTTCATTGTGATGGTAGAACAACCCTCCCCCAGTTGGATTTTTTATAGAGCTGGCTCACTGAAACAAGAGTGTGCGGATAGATATGTCGCTCCACTCGGACACATTATCCTGATTCCGAGCCAACCAGTCTTTGCTCTTTCTCCTTAATGCTGCGTGCTTAGAGGAGAAGCAACAAATACCAATTTTATAGTCTTTGGTTTGACCCAATCGGAGCTCGAACCCACGATCTACCGTACTTGAGGCGAGCTTGCTAACCATTACACCACAGACACAGTTTTTTTTTTTTAAAGAATGTATAACTTTATAACCAACAGATCATGTGTACATCTTAGTACTGTTGTCAGGAAATCCTCCAGTGTTAAACTTGACTTACAAATGTGTTTATAATTAATAATAATAATAATATACAATTATGGCCTTCATCAGAAGTTAATATCCATAATTATTAAATTGAGAAAGGGTTATTATCCCGAGGTCTGAAGGACCGAGGGAAAATAACCCTTTCAAGATTTAATAATTATGGATATTAACTTCTCATAAAGGACATAACTGTATTATTATACTGAACTAATATGAGGGAAATAACTAGTTATTGGTTCGACGTGCTGAGGGAAATAACTAGTTATTGGTTCGACGTGCAAATTCCCTCACAGTTATTTGACCTACGTGCAGTTTGCCGTGGGAATAATAAGTTATTTCTTGTTCCATGGAATAAAACTTTAAAATATCTTAATTATTTCTTGCTTGGTTTCTATAGTAAAGTATAATAATAATAATATACATTATGGCCCTCGGAAGAGGTGAATATCCAAAATTGTCAACCACACTAGGATTATTTCCCTCTGGCTCGATTCAGAGGGCCGTAACTGTTTTATCATACCGAAAAAACAGTTGAAATATACTGTTTAATATTTGAATTGTTAAAGTATTATTCCATTAGGGTTATTCACTGGACGATGTAATTTTCGAGGGTTATTACACCGTTGAATAATAGGGTTATTCAATGGACGTGTGTAATTCTTGAGGTTATTCAGCGTTGGCGGCGAATAGAAGCAAAAATATCCAGATTATTTTATGTCATGTGATTATCTTTTAACCAATAGAATTGATTCTTTATTATGTGAGGTATAATAATAATAATAATAATACCACCACATTTGACATGATATTAAGTGGTATTTAGGTTAACTTCTACATAGTGTAAAAACAGGTGTATGTAAATAATTTGGCATGGAGCCACTCATTATATAATAACTAACACATAAGGTCAGACATAATTCTGATCTGGCTTACTAATGGGTATCAGATAACACCATGTAAGATTATCACCTATAAAATTACTTTTTATCAACTCAGCATTTAATTTTTAAAAGGAGCTTCATGTTAACTTGGTTAAATAAGGAATTTATTGTGAAAAATACAAAAAAAAATTTATGTACTTCAGGGCCCTCATGAACGATTTTTGTTTAGCTTCTATAATTGACAAGTTGTGCCAGCTTGCAAAAGATATAAAAGTTTAACAGGAGATAAAAATGGCTGATTACCAGTAATTAAATTACAATGCAGACTTGTTACAGCTAAACATTTTACTTGTGTGATGCCGGGCCACCACGGTCATGATTATGATCATATGGTAGTTGGATTTTTAACTACCTATGCTATCAGTTTCTATCACTATTAATGTTGTGAGTTTGAATCCTGCTCTTGGCGAGGTGTACTCGATACGACATTATGTGATAAAGTTTGTCAGTGACTTGCGACAGGTCGGTGGTTTTCTCTGGGAATCCAGTTTCCTCCACCAATAAAACTGACTGCCACGATATAACTTAAATATTGTTGAAAGTGGAGTTAAACACCATAACCCTACTTGTGTAATGGCTTCTCCTTAGTTATACCAGACCAAACACATATGTATGACTGTCTTATAACTGTGGACATGACAAACGTATCGTCTATCTAAAGAATGCATCAAAAATGTATTGAAGACATACTTCTCTTCTATATAAAAACTTTAAAAATACAACAAAAACATATTATTCACTAATTCTAACATGACCTCCTTCTTTCGCTTCGATAACAAACCAGTGAGTTATCCAATCGGTATAATCTCATTAGCACATGTGCCGGTGAATGTGACTTTTTCATTGTCAGCATAAATTGTGTGTGACATTTTCCACAAACGTAAATATAAATTACCGTCTTCCAATCAAAGTATACTACCGTATTTGTACTCTTAGACATATCAGAATCGAAATAAATCCTGAAAGCCAGAATGTGTTTTGAGTTTTAACAAGGGTTGGCGGATATTAGTAAATTTTATCCCTCGCTTCTGGCTCAGGATAAAATACTAATATCCACCAATCCATGTTAAAACTCCCAACACATTCTGGCTTCCATGATTTATTTCTTATTTCAAAAGTATTATTCTGTTAAAACTTTGAAGAAAATTAGTAAAGCTTAAATTGTGTTATTGTACAACATATTTAATAAAATCAGAAAAGGATTAATACCAAATTTTAAAAAAAACCTGTGCATTGTGGTCAAAAACCTGTGCATTGTGGTCAAAAACCTTGTCTAGTAAAAATTTAAATGTTTAGCTTTAAGGGAATTTAGGCTATTGAGAAGAAACCTGAGAAATATGTATGTTCCAACAAGTGAAGGGGCAGAACAGAACAGAAAACGTGTAAAAGTCTTAAACGGAGCTTGGTCTGCCTTTTATGGTTCCTGATCTCGTCTAAATTTAAAATAATTTGGTTATGGAAAAATTAAATTGTGGGATGGACACACAGACATAGAGACACTGGTAAAACTTATGTCCTCAACAACTAGGGACAGGGTCATAAACCTCTTGCATCAAAACATAAATCAAGGGAGATAATTCACAAGTACATTAGTATGCAGCTGTTTATGCATCAGATATCTGCCTTTTGCAACCATTCTGTACATATTTCTATCAAACATTTATAAAACATAATAAGATTGAACAAAATCCTGACCAGTTAGTCTAATATTCAAGCTTTGATGTATAATTATAAAAATCCTTGAATTTTGCTAACATGTAAGATTTCACCCCATATAATTAATAATATTAACTTTCTTAGCACTAGTTACACCCATATAAGGTTCAATGCCTCTAGAAAATGAAACCTTACATTATATCAAACAAGAAAATAAAACTTAGTTCTTAAATAACACAATATATACATGTCAACTATAAGAATCAAGTTCCTCCTGTCACAGTTCTTTACATACTGGTAACCATAGTAAGCTTGGTAAATATTCATCAAAAACAGTAAAATTTTACAAATATCAGATAAATTAAATGAGATGAAATTTTCAATATGTATTTATATATATATATTTTTTTATTTATAAAAAGTAAGATTTTTCCAAAAACTTTGAAGAATTGAACCAAGTAAAGGAAAGGAAATAACCAATGGTCAGTTCTGATCAAATTTTGGTCAAATAAATTCAGCAGTTTTCTTTGAGTATGCAATTTAAAAACGTGACAAATGGACAGTCTATAAAATATCAAACTTGACAAGGGGAAGTAACTCCATATAGAATTCATTACAGAAATGATTTTTCAGTTGTGATCTCATTAAATCAAATATTGTTTGATAAAAAACAGTAAGTTGTTTATGTCCTTGTATATCTATTTTTTTTTTCCTGGACAAATCCATCAAATATTGTTAATCTATCACCATTAATAGTTATTTACATTGTATATTGCCATGGAAATACATATCATATTAAAATGTGTATTCTACTGTACAAAAAAAATCATAATTATCAGTTTTTTTAACATTAAAAATTCACAACTATTATTGACTACAAGGCCTAAGTGAAATAGTATACAGGGTAATTCTATCAACACAATAATAGTCTCTCATTACAGAACTAAAATTCTCCATTCAGAAAGTCTATTTATCTACTAGACAAGATATAATTAAACCAATTTATACCAAACCATCTTATCAGTGAAGATCACAATCCGTAATCAAGAACAGGGTGGGGGTGGGGGGTATAATAACTGACATGAACCAACACATAATCATGGTAAATAGACCTTTATATACTGTTACTTACATACATCATGTATATAGATCTACTGCCTAAGTTGTCACGTTTCTATTTTTTTTTAATGAAAAACAAACTAAATATCTATTATTGAACAATTTTTATTTTTATTCAGAATCATATTTCTGGAATTGTTTCTATATTGATTTTCAGGTTTATGTTGAATCATCCTTAAACAAATCAGTTTCACGAGTCTTGAATAGAAAGATTTTTATATACAAAATATAGAAAAGAGTTCCTAGAATGGAATCTTAAATGAAACACACCAAATGTTTCATTATAATATTTTTATTAAATTTGCAAGCCTCAGGATAGATTGGTTAAAAGATTTTTATAAACAAAATAAATATAAAAATTCCCGGTATGGAATCTTAAATGAAACCTATCAAATGTTTGAATATAATTTATTTTTATTTGCAGGCCTGAGGGTAGATGGGTTAAAACTGTATATAATTATCTCCTGTTAAAACATGTGTAGAACATTAATGTCATATTACTGACCAGTCGTTTATTTGTTTACTGATCAATAAGATAAGACAATTAATATAAGATAACACATCAGTCTTACTGGTATGACAGGGGAGGAATGTTACTATATGTTAATAGTAACACCTGGATGTATAAGTTACTGTAACTATCTACCCTTCACACTTCTCACTGTGAGGGAAAACCTGGATGTATAAGTTACTGTAACTATCTACCCTTCACACTTCTCACTGTGAGGGAAAACCTGGATATATAAGTTACTGTAACTATCTACCCTACACACTTCTCACTGTGAGGGAAAACCTGGATGTATAAGTTACTGTAACTATCTACCCTTCACACTTCTCACTGTGAGGGAAAACCTGGATGTATAAGTTACCGTAACTATCTACCCTACACACTTCTCACTGTGAGGGAAAACCTGGATGTATAAGTTACCGTAACTATCTCAGTCTCATTAAAATCTGACCTCTCACTTGCTCTTGTTTATTGATATGTCGCGCGTGTGAGGTCTGAAGAAACTCCATTAGGGTTCACATGCAGATGACCTAAGGTTACTAAGGTTGTAACCTTAGTGGACCAATCAAATTCGTACTTTCGCAGTTATGACAGTAATAAAGACATGTAGCATCGCATATCGGGAAACAGAATTAATATTCACGGCTTCCTCGTATTTATCGAAAAAGCAGTCATAAACAAACACGAGGAAATTATGTGAAACAATTAAAAAAATGTTATACAAATTATATTGATTATAAAAGTGAAAAATGTAGGTTTTTAAATGAACATAGAAATACATGGCAATACTGTAAAATATATGTAAGTTAACGAAAAAGGGCGAACTGGTCAGTGACATCCAACTTTCCGCTTCCGACTGTCGCCATTTTGCTAATCTGACCGAGATTGTTTTGAGATATTAAATTTGATTGGTCAAAGTAGGTCATAACCCGAAATTAGCATACAATTTAATATTCATAGCAAAAGGTCACCTGCATGTGAACCCTAATGGAGTTTCTTCAGACCTCACACGTGCGACATATCAATAAACAAGAGCAAGTGAGAGGTCAGATTTTAATCAGACTGTAACTATCTATCCTACACACTTCTCACTGTGTGGGAAAACAAAATTCTACAATTGTCCAGATCTTTCAAGGGGCCAGTTCGGTCGGGGGGGGGGGGGGGGGGGGGGTCAAAATCTGTACTTTAACAGTCATAGTTCAACCAAAATCTTGACTTTAACAGTACTTGGTTTTCAAGAAGGGGTGGGGGTCAAAAGAGCCCCCCCCCCTCTCCTCCCACCACATCCCACTGCCTTTGGGTGTAGTCACTACTTAAATGGTCAATATCCAACAATTTATAATGGACATTATATTATAACAATGTCATTATTATGTGTGTGGTGTGGACTTTTAAAAATAAGTAAGAAAGTTAGCTAGTTTTAATGTAATGTTATTCAGGACATTTCAGGACAAGTTAAATGTTTAATCTGTGAAGTAAGTTATACTCATGTCCCATACAAAATCAACCATGGTTTTATTTATCATTATAAATATTCATAGAAGAGAAATAATGTATTTGTACAAAAAATTCAATTTAGTTTTTAGTATGATATGGTTATTAGATATTTTTATAACTTATTGATTGATATGGCTACAAATATAGAGAGAACTGTTATTACTTCATACAGGTGAACATTCTTGTCAGATCTCCATAGTTTTATCTATTGTTTTTCTATAATGTCTACAATTTTGTCGGCCATTATTTGGGCCATTAAGGTTTTAAAAGTATGGATAATTGAACTGATTAAAATTCCTCCAAATACCACAACCAGGTGTATAGCGTTAAGGATATAATGGGTTGTGTTTTAGGGAAAGGGGGGGGGTAAAAAGGCATGATTCCTCATAAAAAATGCCACGTATGTCAGCCAGTACATGCCTTTAGGGCTATTGAACATTTGTTTTGCATAAATATTTAGTGCTTATCTGTCAGTATTGTGTGTTGACAGTCTGATAACATTGTTTTAACAGTAGTGAACACTATGTCATCAAGGACACATTTTAACTGACAACATTCATAAGTTAAATGTTGAACTGACCACAGATATGTTACGATCCATGTAAACAGTCCAGCGTTATAAAAAATCTCCATTAACTAGAGCTACTAGTGTAACTTGCTCCAGAGACATTGAAATATGTCATTATTTAATATAGATTTATACTAGTAAAATAGTTTGTCCACAAAGTAACTAATGTCCCCTCCTTAATAAACATCCTGACATGCAGAATATGTAAAACAAAGTCTTAACTTGGTAAATACACTTACCCTAAAAATTTGGTTCCAACAGGTCCCATTTCCAAGATACGTGAAGCTAAAGCCTCCCCTTCATTTAGTGGTAAGGGGTGGTTCAGTTTCTCTTTAGTTATAAGGCGGCATGTTACTCGTGTTGGCATGGAAGCCTTCCTTGGTGGAATGATAATCCGCACCCCTGAGTGGCGACGTCCACGAAGAGCTCCACCCCTCGCATCCACCATAAAACTGATGAGGAAACTGTGAGATACAAGCGTCATTTTGTTAATAAATTGAATCTAAAGAAATGCAACACGTATTCCACAGTAAACTGACACAGTAAGATCTTAATCAAATCTATTTCATTCCTTTTCAATCAATAATAAGTCCAGCAATTTTTTCCCACTGTGTAATATCCCTGGCTATCACTGCTCAACAATACTTTGCCAATTCCATTAATATTTTCTCCTATAAATCTGTACAAAACGTTTCCTGTAGTGTGTGTGTACAGACACAGTGTAGGAAAACACCCCTAGATAAGCCACTCTATGTTTATACTGACTGCAAGTTTAAGTCAATAATGATTACTGTTCATTACATATGTAGCAATTACATCAAAACTTGTCTACAATTCCTCAGGGGATCCAATCTGGCCATCTATATATAGGTCATAAACATCAACCAGCTGACAAAAAATTTACTTGTTTCACCTTTGACCTCTGAGAAATTTAAACAAACGGAAACACTTGTACAAGAGTATTATAGAGGATTTA
The DNA here is from genome assembly GCA_963680875.1 of Bathymodiolus brooksi. NCBI lineage: Eukaryota > Metazoa > Mollusca > Bivalvia > Mytilida > Modiolidae > Bathymodiolus > Bathymodiolus brooksi. The sequence continues at coordinate 11,405,448 of OY804579.1, read as the reverse complement.
ATTTTTATTTTTATAACATAGTAGTTTATCGATTGACTGTAAATCACTGGTCCATTCACAAGTAAATATAAATGTTTATCTTCAGGTAAAACTAAAATCAATAAAGCTGGTGTTTTTTTGTCATACTGTTCTTGTCATCTTTAGAAACATTAGTGTGACCTTCTAAATCATTTACAACATAACAATAAGATTTACTCAGGGTAGATAACTCATTAGAGAAACCAGATATAATTAAGTCTGACAAATGTATAGAGAATGTCCATGCTGATCCAACACATGTGTAATCACTGCCAGTGATGGGGATATAAATGGTAGCTGACATCAACACATGAGTCACACCTACTGTACATCAAGCCAAGCATTAATAATCAACCCCTCCTTTTATTAATTCTTTAAAGACTACAACTTGGAGATACTCTCCCCACACATAACTTGGAGATACTCTCCCCACACATAACTTGGAGATACTCTCCCCACACACAACTTGGAGATACTCTCCCCACACACAACTTGGAGATACTCTCCCCACACACAACTTGGAGATACTCTCCCCACACCTATATTAGATGTAGATGTGACAATAGGTAAAGATAGACATAAAATAATAAGATACAAGATAAACAATAGTATAGAAAAGACTGTCAAACTATACTACGGAACATAACTACAATAACATCAAAACACACGTCATATAATCACACATTAATATTATGTCTATAAGATACATCTTATCTAAGGAAGGAAACTGCACAAAATGTGCATCTTTTATCCAGAAATTTTCTATAAAGAGAAAAAAAATCAGCCATGATATAACTGAAATATTGTTGAAAGTGGCATTAAACACCATAACTCCCCTCTCAAAAAAGTTCAACAACCTGGAATTTTTTTATTTCTTGACATCTTAATAATAATATACGTAGTTTATTGCCATAAGATCTTGGATCTGTGACAGTTAGCTCTACCTGAGGCAAATATTTATTTCTATTTCAAATACTATAGCTTTATTATTTATATACAAACATATATTCTGAATTAGAGAAAAACACATGTTTAATCTGAAAATGTAATGCACCATTGATAAAAAGATATATTCTAAAAGTATTTGGTAACTATAGAAACAATAAAGTGTAGATAGAAAAAAAGATACATAATATATAGATAGTTTAAAAAAAACTTTATATTACACTGAAGCATACTTAAAATACCAACAAATTACCTGTATAGATTATAGAGAAGATTATTTATAGGTAAATAATAGATGTATATACATGTACAACATGCAATACAGTCAAACAAATACAACATTCAAGGTTGGCTACACTTATATTGACTAAAAACAGGGAGGCTAAATAATAGAAGAATGACAGGATAGATGAGAAGAGATCAAAGAAGACTATCAAAGAAACATAAATATAAACTAAGACGGGAGGTTTGGGCCCAAAAACTAGTTTAACCCTGCCACTTTTTATTGAAGTGCCTGAACCAAGCCAAGAGATTTAAGTGGTTATATATATATGTATTTAGAGGTCAAAGATTTTGCCTCTGTTTCCACGATTTTCAGATTGGATTTTAGAAATGTCCTGACGATGTAGTATTTTTCTCTTTTCATTTTATTTCAGGATGTTGGGTAATTCTCTTGGTAAAAATATTAAAGTATTCAGGATGAAACTTATGGAATAAATTGCCAATTTAAATAAAAAATGCCCCAAGTATCTATGTATTAAAACCAGAGGCTCCCAGGAGCCTGTAATCGCTCACCTGGATCAAAGCTGCTTTCAATAACAACGCAACTGCACTGTGGCGGCCATCTTGGCGGGAGAGCGCAACTGCCGGACACCATTTTGGAAGAGGACCATCCAATGACTATTCCATCAAAGTTTGGTTTTAATTGAGCTACTGGTTCCAGACAAGATGGTTTTTATGTGAATTTCCCATAGGGTCCTATGTTAAACTAAGTACAGCTGTGCAGCCATCTTGGTCAGAGGGCGGGACCACCAGACACAAATTTGGTTCAGCGGTTTCAGAGGAGAAGATTTAAATGTGATCTTTTATCAAAATATGCCTAATTTGAATAATCGATATAAATCGGCTGAAAGAAAAATTTCAAAAAAAAACCCCGAACATATGCTAAACTACTCCTTGCCATGTAGCTGCAGCTAAAATTTGAGCTCATTTTGACTTATACTAAAGCAGCAATGAACAATTGAACAAATTTCTATTTTTAGTAACAGCAGCCATCTTGAATGGAGGGCGGGGCTGTCGGACACAATTTTGAAAGGGAACCACCCAGGGACCATCCCTGCCAGGTTTGGTTTAATTTGGTTCAGCGGTTTCAGAGGAGAAGATTTAAATGCGATCTTTTATCAAAATATGCCTAATTTGCATAATCGGTATATATCGGCTGAAAGAAACCCGGAATATATGCTAAACTACTTCTTGCCATGTAGCTGCAGTTAAAATTTGAGCTCATTTTGACTTACACTAAAGCAGCAATGGACAATTAAAATTTCATCCCCCATTTTTTCTATTTTGAGCTTGGTGGCCATCTTGGTTGGAAGTCGGGATCACCGGACACAATTTTGAAAGGGGGCCATCCAAGGACCATTCCACCAAAGTTTGGTTGCAATTGGTCCAGTGGTTTCTGAGGAGAAGATTAAAATGTGAAATGTTGACGGACGGACGACGGACGAAAAGTGATGACAATAGCTCACATGGCCTAAAGGCCAGGTGAGCTAATAAAATGATAAGGCTCATCTTCTTAATCAGTTAAATGTTAAAACCAATCAATATCCTAATTAAGGAATAAAAGTATTGTAATAAAGAATTATCATTATTAATGAAGAGTTCCCTGCATTAATTGGAGATTTGACACCAAAAGCAATTTTTCAAATAATATTGCTGGGTACCAGAGAAGGTTCTCAAGGCTCAAACCCACAGAACTGCTCAGTGTGTCCCCAGGTGGGGGATAGGAGGGAGTCCTCTTTATGGCAGGTTGTCAGGTTATAATACCGAAAGCCTGACCGTGGACCATAGTGGGTAACTCCCTGCACACGAAATACCTCTTGTAAGTTTCGAAGAAGAGTAGGCACATTGCAGCCACTACAAAAGTCTAAATTTTTCGTCCCTTCCCAATTCTCCATACTTTTTCAGTGGCAGTCAAAGTCGTTAACCCGGTTGATCCATCCCTCATTTCTATATAAGTTTATATACATTATTGATGTTAAACAATAACCAATCAATCAAACCAATCAAAAGGTAAACAGGGGCACATCTCATAAATCATAAATGGCATAATATCCAAAATTAAGCTATACAGATCCATGCTTCTTTCAAACCCCAATAAGTCTGGTAGTCATGACAAAACTGAAAAATTGCTGAAAGTGACGATAAACACAGATATCTCAACTATTTAAAAAAAAATTAATTTAAAAATCACAATCACTGATAAATTTTCAAAAATTCTAAAACTTAGTTGTGGTTGGCTTCTGTCATGTGGTCTGTGTAGAATGGTGAATTAGAGATGTGTACCTCTTCTATACAATTTTGAAAGTACCTGTTTGGTTTTGGGAAGCCCCAGAAATCAATGCATCAAAATAATAAAATAATGGCTGCACAACCTCAGTGTCTGTAAAAGACTATGTGAAAATTTGGTTGGCTTTTGCTGAGTGGTCGCAAAAAAATGTTTTGATAAATCGCAATTAACTTCTCCCAGAAGTCTCCCCACTTCTCTCTGTTGTCTTCCACTTCTCCCTGTGAGCTCTCAGAAAGAGAAGTTACTTCTCCCTCTAATTTGAAACTTCTGAAAGTAGTGAGAGCCCTGGCCTATGAAGAATTGTAGATTATAGATATGTACCCCATTAAAATTCCCTGTTTAGTTCTTAAGAAATCCTAGAAATCAATATGATATAAAAATAAAATAGCAGGTGTACAAAGTTATATCCTGTAGAAAGGTATGAGTAAGTCTGGTTTGTTTTCTATCTAGTTGTAAGTGAGACACCAATGCAGAAGACAGTAGATAATGATCCCTATAATTATGTCAACTCGGGTAGGCAGGTGACATAAAAGTGTTTTCACAAAGAAAAATGGAAGATATTTTGATACTGAGGGAAGCATATTTGGACGATTTTAATAGAAGCTCGAAAAATAAAGCAACAATAAAAACATGCTTACAAAAACTTATCCAGAAAAATAAAATGTTAGTAAGAAAGTACAATAACTATACACATGTAATTACCTTTTCCATTTTAGTTTGCTGAAGAAGGAATTTACAATTAGCTGTAAAATCTAATAATCAAACATACAAGTGGAGAAAAGGGGGAGGGGGGACATAAGATATCCTAGCTTTACTTAATCAAACTTTGCTATTTCAGTCACAAGGAAGTTTACATCAAGATAAAAACTAAGGTTATATCACAAAAAGGAACACTTCAAATACAGAACAAAAACAACAGGATAATGTAAACTACACTCCTGTATAACTTGGTCAACTCTTGTTGCATTCTCTATCCAGAGTTGTCGTTCCCGCTACGCTCCAACACCTCTATCAATGCTCATTTTACAAGATTTTTGTAAAATTTAGAAACAGTAAAAAAATGTACTTAAAATTGTTTTAATTATTGTAAATATCAATAAAGATGAAAATAAATCACTCATTTCAAATCAATTCTCTCTTAAAAATTATTCCCCCCCCCCACTTTTTGCGGAGGTAAAAATTAAAAACGATCACATGATAGACAAAATGGAGGATAGAGTGAAACATGCCGTCAACAAGTATGACAATGTTTTGATCATGTGATTGAAAACGGTAATGATGGTCATGTGATTTTGGGACTATTTTTCGGGCGTTGACAGAGGTGTGGTGGAGCTTAGCGGGAACGACAACTCTGGATAGAGAATGCTCTTGTTGTTGTTCATTATAGAAATAGAATGTGATTCCAGAAGGATACTATACATGTGTTTCAACATGTACGAGAGATGAATATTTATTTACCTATGAAAGGTTACTTTCCCTGAGAGCTTGCTAGATAAAAATTATATCTTTGTCTTCCCAATGAAAGGTTACTCTCCCTGAGAGCTTGCTAGACTTACAAAAGAAGGACAGACAATGTTTTGTATATAATAAAGGGGAGAGACAATGTTTTGTATATAATAAAGGGGGAGAGACAATGTTTTTTATATAATAAAGGGGCAGAGACAATGTTTTGTATATAATAAAGGGGAGAGACAATGCTTTGTATATAATAAAGGGGAGAGACAATGTGTTGTATATAATAAAGGGGGAGAGACAATGTCTTGTATATAATAAAGGGGTAGAGACAATGTTTTGTATATAATAAAGGGGCAGAGACAATGTTTTGTATATAATAAAGGGGCAGAGACAATGTCTTGTATATAATAAAGGGGAGAGACAATGTTTTGTATATAATAAAGGGGCAGAGACAATGTTTTGTATATAATAAAGGGGAGAGACAATGTTTTGTATATAATAAAGGGGCAGAGACAATGTTTTGTATATAATAAAGGGGCAGAGACAATGTCTTGTATATAATAAAGGGGAGAGACTCTGTTTTGTATATAATAAAGGGGAGAGACAATGTTTTGTATATAATAAAGGGACAGAGACAATGTTTTGTATATAATAAAGGGGTAGAGACAATGTTTTGTATATAATAAAGGGGCAGAGACAATGTTTTGTATATAATAAAGGGGAGAGACAATGTTTTGTATATAATAAAGGGGCAGAGACAATGTCTTGTATATAACAAAGGGGAGAGACAATGTTTTGTATATAATAAAGGGGCAGAGACAATGTTTTGTATATAATAAAGGGGCAGAGACAATGTTTTGTATATAATAAAGGGGCAGAGACAATGTCTTGTATATAATAAAGGGGAGAGACAATGTTTTGTATATAATAAAGGGGAGAGACAATGTTTTGTATATAATAAAGGGGAGAGACAATGTTTTGTATATAATAAAGGGGAGAGACAATGTTTTGTATATAATAAAGGGGCAGAGACAATGTCTTGTATATAATAAAGGGGAGAGACAATGTGTTGTATATAATAAAGGGGGAGAGACAATGTCTTGTATATAATAATGGGGTAGAGACAATGTTTTGTATATAATAAAGGGGAGAGACAATGTTTTGTATATAATAAAGGGGCAGAGACAATGTCTTGTATATAATAAAGGGGAGAGACAATGTTTTGTATATAATAAAGGGGAGAGACAATGTTTTGTATATAATAAAGGGGTAGAGACAATGTTTTGTATATAATAAAGGGGCAGAGACAATGTTTTGTATATAATAAAGGGACAGAGACAATGTCTTGTATATAATAAAGGGGCAGAGACAATGTCTTGTATATAATAAAGGGGAGAGACAATGTTTTGTATATAATAAAGGGGAGAGACAATGCTTTGTATATAATAAAGGGGCAGAGACAATGTTTTGTATATAATAAAGGGGCAGAGACAATGTCTTGTATATAATAAAGGGGTAGAGACAATGTTTTGTATATAATAAAGGGGCAGAGACAATGTCTTGTATATAATAAAGGGGAGAGACAATGTTTTGTATATAATAAAGGGGCAGAGACAATGTTTTGTACATAATAAAGGGGAGAGACAATGTTTTGTATATAATAAAGGGGTAGAGACAATGTTTTGTATATAATAAAGGGGCAGAGACAATGTTTTGTATATAATAAAGGGACAGAGACAATGTCTTGTATATAATAAAGGGGCAGAGACAATGTCTTGTATATAATAAAGGGGAGAGACAATGTTTTGTATATAATAAAGGGGAGAGACAATGTTTTGTATATAATAAAGGGGCAGAGACAATGTCTTGTATATAATAAAGGGGAGAGACAATGTTTTGTATATAATAAAGGGGCAGAGACAATGTTTTGTATATAATAAAGGGGCAGAGACAATGTCTTGTATATAATAAAGGGGAGAGACAATGTTTTGTATAAAATAAAGGGGAGAGACAATGTTTTGTATATAATAAAGGGGTAGAGACAATGTTTTGTATATAATAAAGGGGAGAGACAATGTCTTGTATATAATAAAGGGGAGAGACAATGTTTTGTATATAATAAAGGGACAGAGACAATGTTTTGTACATAATAAAGGGGCAGAGACAATGTCTTGTATATAATAAAGGGGAGAGACAACGTTTTGTATGTAATAAAGGGGAGAGACAATGTTTTGTATTTTATAAAGTGGCAGAGACAATGTTTTGTATATAATAAAGGGGCAGAGACAATGTCTTGTATATAATAAAGGGGTAGAGACAATGTTTTGTATATAATAAAGGGGCAGAGACAATGTCTTGTATATAATAAAGGGGCAGAGACAATGACTTGTATATAATAAAGGGGAGAGACAATGTTTTGTATATAATAAAGGGGCAGAGACAATGTTTTGTATATAATAAAGGGGCAGAGACAAAGTTTTGTATATAATAAAGGGGCAGAGACAATGTCTTGTATATAATAAAGGGGAGAGACAATGCTTTGTATATAATAAAGGGGCAGAGACAATGTTTTGTATATAATAAAGGGGCAGAGACAATGTCTTGTATATAATAAAGGGGTAGAGACAATGTTTTGTATATAATAAAGGGGCAGAGACAATGTCTTGTATATAATAAAGGGGAGAGACAATGTTTTGTATATAATAAAGGGGCAGAGACAATGTTTTGTACATAATAAAGGGGCAGAGACAATGTCTTGTATATAATAAAGGGGAGAGACAACGTTTTGTATGTAATAAAGGGGAGAGACAATGTTTTGTATTTTATAAAGTGGCAGAGACAATGTTTTGTATATAATAAAGGGGCAGAGACAATGTCTTGTATATAATAAAGGGGTAGAGACAATGTTTTGTATATAATAAAGGGGCAGAGACAATGTCTTGTATATAATAAAGGGGCAGAGACAATGACTTGTATATAATAAAGGGGAGAGACAATGTTTTGTATATAATAAAGGGGCAGAGACAATGTTTTGTATATAATAAAGGGGCAGAGACAAAGTTTTGTATATAATAAAGGGGCAGAGACAATGTCTTGTATATAATAAAGGGGAGAGACAATGTTTTGTATATAATAAAGGGGAGAGACAATGTTTTGTATATAATAAAGGGGCAGAGACAATGTCTTGTATATAATAAAGGGGAGAGACAATGTTTTGTATATAATAAAGGGGCAGAGACAATGTTTTGTATATAATAAAGGGGCAGAGACAATGTCTTGTATATAATAAAGGGGAGAGACAATGTTTTGTATAAAATAAAGGGGAGAGACAATGTTTTGTATATAATAAAGGGGTAGAGACAATGTTTTGTATATAATAAAGGGGAGAGACAATGTCTTGTATATAATAAAGGGGAGAGACAATGTTTTGTATATAATAAAGGGACAGAGACAATGTTTTGTACATAATAAAGGGGCAGAGACAATGTCTTGTATATAATAAAGGGGAGAGACAACGTTTTGTATGTAATAAAGGGGAGAGACAATGTTTTGTATTTTATAAAGTGGCAGAGACAATGTTTTGTATATAATAAAGGGGCAGAGACAATGTCTTGTATATAATAAAGGGGTAGAGACAATGTTTTGTATATAATAAAGGGGCAGAGACAATGTCTTGTATATAATAAAGGGGCAGAGACAATGACTTGTATATAATAAAGGGGAGAGACAATGTTTTGTATATAATAAAGGGGCAGAGACAATGTTTTGTATATAATAAAGGGGCAGAGACAAAGTTTTGTATATAATAAAGGGGCAGAGACAATGTCTTGTATATAATAAAGGGGAGAGACAATGCTTTGTATATAATAAAGGGGCAGAGACAATGTTTTGTATATAATAAAGGGGCAGAGACAATGTCTTGTATATAATAAAGGGGTAGAGACAATGTTTTGTATATAATAAAGGGGCAGAGACAATGTCTTGTATATAATAAAGGGGAGAGACAATGTTTTGTATATAATAAAGGGGCAGAGACAATGTTTTGTACATAATAAAGGGGAGAGACAATGTTTTGTATTTTATAAAGGGGCAGAGACAATGTTTTGTATATAATAAAGGGGCAGAGACAATGTCTTGTATATAATAAAGGGGAGAGACAATGTTTTGTATATAATAAAGGGGAGAGACAATGTCTTGTATATAATAAAGGGGCAGAGACAATGTCTTGTATATAATAAAGGGGTAGAGACAATGTTTTGTATATAATAAAGGGGCAGAGACAATGTCTTGTATATAATAAAGGGGAGAGACAATGTTTTGTATATAATAAAGGGGAGAGACAATGTCTTGTATATAATAAAGGGGTAGAGACAATGTTTTGTTTATAATAAAGGGGCAGAGACAATGTCTTGTATATAATAAAGGGGCAGAGACAATGTTTTGTATATAATAAAGGGGCAGAGACAATGTTTTGTATATAATAAAGGGGCAGAGACAATGTTTTGTATTTTATAAAGGGGCAGAGACAATGTTTTGTATATAATAAAGGGGCAGAGACAATGTCTTGTATATAATAAAGGGGCAGAGACAATGTCTTGTATATAATAAAGGGGTAGAGACAATGTCTTGTATATAATAAAGGGGCAGAGACAATGTTTTGTATATAATAAAGGGGTAGAGACAATGTCTTGTATATAATAAAGGGGCAGAGACAATGTTTTGTATATAATAAAGGGGAGAGACAATGTCTTGTATATAATAAAGGGGTAGAGACAATGTTTTGTATATAATAAAGGGGAGAGACAATCTCTTGTATATAATAAAGGGGCAGAGACAATGTCTTGTATATAATAAAGGGGAGAGACAATGTTTTGTATATAATAAAGGGGAGAGACAATGTTTTGTATATAATAAAGGGGCAGAGACAATGTTTTGTATATAATAAAGGGGCAGAGACAATGTTTTGTATATAATAAAGGGGCAGAGACAATGTTTTGTATATAATAAAGGGGCAGAGACAATGTTTTGTATATAATAAAGGGGTAGAGACAATGTTTTGTATATAATAAAGAGGCAGAGACAATGTTTTGTATATAATAAAGGGGCAGAGACAATGTTTTGTATATAATAAAGGGGAGAGACAATGTTTTGTATATAATAAAGGGGAGAGACAATGTTTTGTATATAATAAAGGGGCAGAGACAATGTTTTGTATATAATAAAGGGGCAGAGACAATGTTTTGTATATAATAAAGGGGCAGAGACAATGTTTTGTATATAATAAAGGGGCAGAGACAATGTCTTGTATATAATAAAGGGGCAGAGACAATGTTTTGTATATAATAAAGGGGCAGAGACAATGTTTTGTATATAATAAAGGGGCAGAGACAATGTTTTGTATATAATAAAGGGGAGAGACAATGTTTTGTATATAATAAAAGGGCAGAGACAATGTCTTGTATATAATAAAGGGGAGAGACAATGTTTTGTATATAATAAAGGGGCAGAGACAATGTTTTGTATATAATAAAGAGGCAGAGACAATGTTTTGTATATAATAAAGGGGAGAGACAATGTTTTGTATATAATAAAGGGGCAGAGACAATGTCTTGTATATAATAAAGGGGAGAGACAATGTTTTGTATATAATAAAGGGGCAGGACAATGTTTTGTATATAATAAAGGGACAGAGACAATGTCTTGTATATAATAAAGGGGAGAGACAATGTTTTGTATATAATAAAGGGGTAGAGACAATGTTTTGTATATAATAAAGGGGCAGAGACAATGTCTTGTATATAATAAAGGGGCAGAGACAATGTTTTGTATATAATAAAGGGGAGAGACAATGTCTTGTATATAATAAAGGGGTAGAGACAATGTTTTGTATATAATAAAGGGGAGAGACAATCTCTTGTATATAATAAAGGGGCAGAGACAATGTCTTGTATATAATAAAGGGGAGAGACAATGTTTTGTATATAATAAAGGGGAGAGACAATGTTTTGTATATAATAAAGGGGCAGAGACAATGTTTTGTATATAATAAAGGGGCAGAGACAATGTTTTGTATATAATAAAGGGGCAGAGACAATGTTTTGTATATAATAAAGGGGCAGAGACAATGTTTTGTATATAATAAAGGGGTAGACAATGTTTTGTATATAATAAAGAGGCAGAGACAATGTTTTGTATATAATAAAGGGGCAGAGACAATGTTTTGTATATAATAAAGGGGAGAGACAATGTTTTGTATATAATAAAGGGGAGAGACAATGTTTTGTATATAATAAAGGGGCAGAGACAATGTTTTGTATATAATAAAGGGGCAGAGACAATGTTTTGTATATAATAAAGGGGCAGAGACAATGTTTTGTATATAATAAAGGGGCAGAGACAATGTCTTGTATATAATAAAGGGGCAGAGACAATGTTTTGTATATAATAAAGGGGCAGAGACAATGTTTTGTATATAATAAAGGGGCAGAGACAATGTTTTGTATATAATAAAGGGGAGAGACAATGTTTTGTATATAATAAAAGGGCAGAGACAATGTCTTGTATATAATAAAGGGGAGAGACAATGTTTTGTATATAATAAAGGGGCAGAGACAATGTTTTGTATATAATAAAGAGGCAGAGACAATGTTTTGTATATAATAAAGGGGAGAGACAATGTTTTGTATATAATAAAGGGGCAGAGACAATGTCTTGTATATAATAAAGGGGAGAGACAATGTTTTGTATATAATAAAGGGGCAGGACAATGTTTTGTATATAATAAAGGGACAGAGACAATGTCTTGTATATAATAAAGGGGAGAGACAATGTTTTGTATATAATAAAGGGGTAGAGACAATGTTTTGTATATAATAAAGGGGCAGAGACAATGTCTTGTATATAATAAAGGGGCAGAGACAATGTTTTGTATATAATAAAGGGGAGAGACAATGTCTTGTATATAATAAAGGGGCAGAGACAATGTTTTGTATATAATAAAGGGGCAGAGACAATGTTTTGTATATAATAAAGGGGAGAGACAATGTTTTGTATATAATAAAAGGGCAGAGACAATGTCTTGTATATAATAAAGGGGCAGAGACAATGTTTTGTATATAATAAAGGGGCAGAGACAATGTTTTGTATATAATAAAGAGGCAGAGACAATGTTTTGTATATAATAAAGGGGAGAGACAATGTTTTGTATATAATAAAGGGGCAGAGACAATGTCTTGTATATAATAAAGGGGAGAGACAATGCCTTGTATATAATAAAGGGGCAGGACAATGTTTTGTATATAATAAAGGGACAGAGACAATGTCTTGTATATAATAAAGGGGAGAGACAATGTTTTGTATATAATAAAGGGGTAGAGACAATGTTTTGTATATAATAAAGGGGCAGAGACAATGTCTTGTATATAATAAAGGGGCAGAGACAATGTTTTGTATATAATAAAGGGGAGAGACAATGTCTTGTATATAATAAAGGGGAGAGACAATGTTTTGTATATAATAAAGAGGCAGAGACAATGTTTTGTATATAATAAAGGGGAGAGACAATGTTTTGTATATAATAAAGGGGCAGAGACAATGTCTTGTATATAATAAAGGGGAGAGACAATGTTTTGTATATAATAAAGGGGCAGAGACAATGTTTTGTATATAATAAAGGGACAGAGACAATGTCTTGTATATAATAAAGGGGAGAGACAATGTTTTGTATATAATAAAGGGGTAGAGACAATGTTTTGTATATAATAAAGGGGCAGAGACAATGTCTTGTATATAATAAAGGGGCAGAGACAATGTTTTGTATATAATAAAGGGGAGAGACAATGTTTTGTATATAATAAAGGGGCAGAGACAATGTCTTGTATATAATAAAGGGGCAGAGACAATGTTTTGTATATAATAAAGGGGAGAGACAATGTTTTGTATATAATAAAGGGGCAGAGACAATGTCTTGTATATAATAAAGGGGCAGAGACAATGTCTTGTATATAATAAAGGGGTAGAGACAATGTTTTGTATATAATAAAGGGGAGAGACAATGTTTTGTATATAATAAAGGGGCAGAGACAATGTCTTGTATATAATAAAGGGGTAGAGACAATGTTTTGTATATAATAAAGGGGAGAGACAATGTTTTGTATATAATAAAGGGGCAGAGACAATGTTTTCTTTCCATTTTCCCATCTAACAATCTGATATAGAATTGTAAAGATTAATAATAATAAAATGTTTGTCAACTTACCCAGAATAAGTTGGTGTTCTTTCTATAGCCACATTGTCAGGATCAAAGGTTGTATTAAAGGACGATCCACTGTAGGAACTACATCTGGTCTCCTTCTTAGGAGCTGTTGGTGACAAGTGACTGTCTGGTTGAGTCTGAGAGTATGTAGCAAATGACTGAGTCATAACTTCTCTCTCCATAAAGTCCTGAAAATTTCACATACATCTAGAAATCTCCATTTTATTTCAATGAAAAGAGGAAGTGATTACCGGGTATATGTTTTACAAAATATTCTTTTCTTTTTATAATGCAACATTTATAAATATTATAATGTAATTTTCCTATGTTTTAAGACACCAGAGGCTCACATTCATGGGCCTGTATCTCTAACCTGGCTATAAAGTTATTTATTATGGGCCTGTATCTCTAACCTGGCTAAAAAGTTGTTTATTATGGGCCTGTATCTCTAACCTGGTTATAAAGTTATTTATTATGGGTCTGTATCTCTAACCTGGCTATAAATGTGTTTATTATGGGCCTGTATCTCTAACCTGGCTATAAAGCTGTTTATTATGGGCCTGTATCTCTAACCTGGCTATAAAGTTGCTTATTATGGGCTTGTATCTCTAACCTGGATATAAAGTTGATTATTATGGGCCTGTATCTCTAACCTGGATATAAAGTTGTTTATTATGGGCCTGTATCTCTAACCTGGATATAAAGTTGTTTATTATGGGCTTGTATCTCTAACCTGGTTATAAAGTTATTTATTATGGGCTTGTATCTCTAACTTGGATATAAAGTTGATTATTATGGACCTGGATATAAAGTTGTTTATTATGGGCTTGTATCTCTAACCTGGTTATAAAGTTATTTATTATGGGCTTGTATCTCTAACCTGGCTATAAAGTTGATTATTAAAGTACAAGATACTTGCCAAGCACAAATTGTTTTTTTTATATACATAACCTTGACCCTTTAGAGAAGTTCTTGTTTTGTTTTGCTACAGCAACCTTGACCTTTTAGAGAAGTTCTTGGTTTGTTTTACTACAGCAACCTTGATCTTTTAGAGAAGTTCTTGATTTGTTTTGCTGCTTCGTCCTTTTTAAATTGTTTTAGCAGTCCATTTCCTGTTAACAACCTCTAAGGTCAAGGTTGCATGGATTTTATTCTTATAAACGATACTACACTATGTCTTTAATATTTCTATATACAAACAAAATATGAAGGTATTCTGTCTTAAACCAGGACCATGGGTATAAATAGCTGTGGGCGGAGCAAACATTTAGATTGTTAATTTTTTTGACCATGGTTATCTTGAGGAGGAAAAATCAATGATACATAGTTTCACAGTTACTTTTGGGACAAAATATTTGACAGGCATGGTTACTAATGTTCCTCTCTACAAAAATTTCAGTTTTATTAAAAATAATATTCTTCGTCAGCCTAAAATCTACAAAAATCCCTTCGAAAATTCAAATTTCTGAGGTATTACATACAGTTTCATAAATATGCTGTTCATATCAACAGGGATTTTTTATGATAAGCTCCGCCCACAAATTTTGTCGGTAGGCACTACCGCGAATTCCCCATCAAGACAAAATAGACTGATGTTACCCCATCTGAGAAGACAATTGTTTCCAGCCAATCTGAACATACATAGTCTAGGAAACTATATTTGGGTTTCTAATCTGATTGAACATCTATTGAGGACAATGCTAGGAAGATTGTACAAAAAATGATCACAAAACTTCATTGTCCTAATGATCAGATGAATTAAATATCTCACAAAGTCTAGTATTCATTTAAATTTATTTTAAAATGTTCTTGGGCAAGAAAATAGGTTCCATTCACCAATAACAAATTCATAAAGATTTCTTCTACTTCTTCAAATACTGACCTCATTCAACAAGTTGAAGATAATATGTCAAATAACAAAACATAAAATAATTTTTCAACATGAAATATACAAGTAATTAATTTTGTTTACATTTCTCACAAATTCTTTGTTTAACTTAAAATTTATTCATCGTCATGCAAGAAACAATTTGTCCTGTTACAACGTGAATGTCTATAGACCTGGACTAAGCCTGACATATTAAGAGAGGGGGGTATATAATAATTCATTGATTCCCATTTCCCTGACCATTTTGAAATCATTAGTGTTGATGAGCTTCTTTAAGGTTTCCATATCAAATTAGGGAATATTTTTCAAAAGTAAAATATTCAAATATGAAATTTGAGCAACAAAATATCACAAACAAAAATTATCAAAAGGAAAATGTCATCAAGACTTAAACCTTTCATTCATTCCTATATTTTATACATTGAAAATTAAATTGTCAAAAACTGTGTAAAACTGTAATAAAAAAAACCCAACATGCATAAATTACTCACAAATTCCTTCTGCAATTAATTGTTGAAAAACTTGAACCTTTCATGCAATACTAATCCCTAAAAGTGTTGAAAATCCTAGAACATGCTGTAGAAGGCTGGGGATTAATCAGAATGTCTGTTTATATTTATGGTTAATTAAGAATGACCTACAGAACAGGTTACTTACTGTATAGTAAGGTGTCTAACAACAAGTACATTAATATCTTCTGTATCAAGTACAATCATTACTAGATATACTGTAATCTTAACACTTACAAATCTGAGGATACTACTTATTAAAGTTTAAATTTAAGTTATCCACAGTGTAACAAACGTGGTTGTCCATCTTTAGATAGAATGAGAATTTTGTTTCTTCTATGGTTCATATTAAAAGACACTTTGCAGAGTTGATACAGTAGGTTATTTTATCTT
The DNA here is from genome assembly GCA_963680875.1 of Bathymodiolus brooksi. NCBI lineage: Eukaryota > Metazoa > Mollusca > Bivalvia > Mytilida > Modiolidae > Bathymodiolus > Bathymodiolus brooksi. The sequence goes on along the minus strand of OY804579.1, from coordinate 11,389,417 downwards.
AACGTGTAAAATTTTCTTTGACGTCTAAAAACAACAGGAAATTAAAACATAAAGTCCCCCCGAACCTAACTCAAAAATATTACTAAGAAAAGAGATTGAGCAAGTGGAAATTTCAGATTTTAAAGTTCTCATGGTAGCATTTAAATATTTGTAGAAAAATATCTTAATGATTGATTACATTCTAAAGTACACCAAATCTTAATAAACATGATATGAACTTTTAACAAGTGTACAAGAATTTTTTTTAGTAATAAAACCAAATATTTTATATTTTACCTCTTTAATCCTGTTTCTAAGTCATGAAATAAAATCCCTATTATGTATATTATTACTTTATGTATGTTATAAACTTTATGTATATTATTACTTTATGTATGTTATAAACTTTATGTATATTATTACTTTATGTATGTTATAAACTTTATGTATATTATTACTTTATGTATGTTATAAACTTTATGTATATTATTACTTTATGTATGTTATAAACTTTATGTATATTATTACTTTATGTATGTTATACACTTTATGTATATTATTACTTTATGTATGTTATAAACTTTATGTATATTATTACTTTATGTATGTTATAAACTTTATGTATATTATTACTTTATGTATGTTATAAACTTTATGTATATTATTACTTTATGTATGTTATAAACTTTATGTATATTATTACTTTATGTATGTTATACACTTTATGTATATTATTACTTTATGTATGTTATAAACTTTATGTATATTATTACTTTATGTATGTTATAAACTTTATGTATATTATTACTTTATGTATGTTATAAACTTTATGTATATTATTACTTTATGTATGTTATACACTTTATGTATATTATTACTTTAGGTATGTTGTACACTTTATTTGCCTAATAAAAATATGCTTACAATAAGTTATGAAATGCATTGGTGTTAACCATTAACCATTTACCCCTGGTAATTATTACTTCTTGTAACTTGAAGTTCAAAATAAGATTTACAAATAAAATACCTATAGAACCAAAGCTAATTGAAGGTAAAAAGCCAATGATTGGTATAGCGTATTGATATAAATGTTTACCTGAGAACCCTGTGACGCTTTCCTTCTTTCTACTGAATCATCAGGGAAAAACTTAAACTGGTCGTTTAAATCTATACCTTCTACACTGTAAGATTCAGCATTAGATAAAGAAGGCTTGTCAGGGTAGGACTTGTAACCAGAACTTGGATATATCTTGGTACCGTCTTTTCCATATCTGACAGACTTGCGCATATAGAAATCTTCAGAAAACGGAATAGTGGCAGATTCTCTCTGAGCAACAAAAATAAAATAACATGCAAAAAACGTTGAACAGAAAAAGCTATAAACATTCCATATATAAGTAAAAGGATGAAAATCAAGCTGTAATTAATTAGTTTTCTTATCAAGTTATTATTTTGTTTGATCTTCAACAGCTTGATTTAAATCCTTATCATAGAAGACAATTAAATAAAACAAGAACTCAGCTTCAGGCTTACATTAAACATGCATTCAGTATACAAAGAGAGATAACTCTTATATAAAAATAGATTCTTTTCATGATAAATAACTTTTTATTAGTACATGTGACTAAATTACAAATTCAGGTGCAATTCTAGGTACCGGTAATATTTCAATTGTGACAATATGCAGACTTTAACAAACATAAATACAAATTTTCTTCCATGAGAGTTTGAACATGAACCTTACACCAATGTGTCTTATTTGATGAATTAATGTGAAATAAATTGGCTTTTTTTTTTGTTGGCAAAATTATTGTTTGAGCTAAAATGCTAAAATAAATAAGTGTTATATATAAAACCACCAAATAATTAGTATCTATTCCTTAATTAACGTTAATTATTATCACATAATTGCCTCTGCCATGGACAAATTACAAAACAAACATAATTTACATTCATTTCTCTGTCATCTAACTCTTCATCCTCCTGAAAGCATGCAGAAACTGATTAATAAATAGTGACTGTAAGATGCTGGGGGATAAACATAGGGAAAGGGAGTTAACTCTTGTCAATAATCCTGTGTTTACCTTCTTTAAATTGTCCTCAAAGTCATCTCCAAAATCTAGTTCACTGGTACTGGCATCAACTGATCGAATGTGAATTTCTGATTGAGAATTAGACTGGTCCATTCTCTCCAAAGTGGAATAATCTGCACCAAACACACTGTCTCCCTTGGATAAACCCTTCTCCTAACATAACAACAAAGCGTGCAAAACTCAATCACAGATTTATTTTTTAAAAACCAGAAAAAAATTCATTTACTTTCTTTCTTTTTTTTACAGAAAATAGGTCAAACTTAACTTCAAAAACTTAAAACCTACAAACTATTGAACAATTCTAAATAGGTCAGAGGTCAAAAACTTAAAACCTACAAACTATTGAGCAATTCTAAATAGGTCGGAGGTCAAATCTTTTCACATTATTTAATTTTTTGTAGCATTTCTATAATATAGCTTCCAGATTTCTAAAAAAGTAATTGTATTTGTTGAAAAGACAAGATGTATCATCTTAAAAAGAAAATAAAACTGAAAATTCTGGGTAATACTTAATTCTGACTAATCCCCCACACCTTAGTTCTCCTTCCTTCAAAAAGTTAAAAGTTAAATGTTCTTGGATAAATTCAGGATGAAGCCAAACTACTGGTGTGAAAAGTAAACTTATGAATCAAAGAATCTGAATAACTATTGTCTTGGTCCCATGTTAAATTTATTTTGGCCCATATAGACTTGTCATTGTGGTCCCATGTTAAATTTATTTGGTCCTACATAGATTTATCTTTCATTGTAATATGTCAGTCAGTGTTAGAAGTAATAATAACTAGATATTATTTAACACTGTTGCCAGAAATCTGGAACATATTAAACAATCTTCTCATCTTTTTTACAGAATAATCATCAAAACATAAAATAATTATTAAAGTCTATAAAATATGTGCAGTTTTATAAATAAAAACAAAAAAACAAATCTGTGATCTGTACATATATATAATAAAACAAAGTATATTTAAAGCATAAAAAAAAATAACTAAAAAATAAATAAACAGGAAAGATTCTTAACAAGAAGAATATTAATATTTGTTTTGGATCTATTTGTATTTCTTTAGAAGATGAACATTTCATACATAAGAATTAGCTGAACAACATCTACTATCTAGAACAGAGTATATCAAGATCTGTAATACAAGTAAGGTTCTATAACTCTTGAATGTTACCCGAGGTTCTGACAGGTTTTCTTTAACTTTTGATTTTAGGATCTGTTTCAGGTAGAATTTCTTTAACTTTTGATTTGACGATCATTTCAGGTAGAATTTCTTTAACTCTTGATTTTTACCAGGAGACAAGAAGTGGCTACAGCATGGAGAAGTGGGACGGCAATAAGGAAACTCTGATAACAGTATGGCGGGAATAGTTGAAGCCTGGTGTATCAATATCTAGGCTTTTCTAAATGAATAGATGAACAGGGGTGAAAGCATGGAAGATGAGGGGAGCAACAACAAAAAAGACCATGTGTTAGGAACATGGAAGTATTGGGAGAATGGAATAACAGTATGCATGAAAAGGTCGAAAAGTTGGAAAACTGTAAAGTGGCAAGAAGGCATGGGAAAGGGACAAGATCATTGACAGCAACAAGGAGAGAAAGTGGTGAGAATAGGGATTAAAGGATTAGGGTAAGGAACAGGTAAATGGGTTGAAGGGGGCAACATTGGAAAGTGATTAAAAGAGGCAGAATGGGAATGGGGTTGAAGAGGCAGAATGGGAAATGATCTGAAAGAGGTAGATATAAATGGACTGATGTAGACAGGAAAGGGGTTATTAAAGAAGACAGAATAGTAACTCAGCTTAAGGTGATACAATGGGAAATGGGCTGAAGGAAGTAGATGTAAAAAATGGGAAAAGAGTTGAAGGAAGTAGAATGGGAAAGAGGTTGAAGAAGGGTGATTGAGAAAGTGTTTTGAAGGAAGCACAATGAGATTTGGGTTGAAGAAGGCAGAATAGGGAAAGAGATAGGAGCAGTCATAATATGAAAGGGCTTGAAGGAAATTGGTTAAAGGAAAAAATGGGAAAGGGTTAGGAGACAAAATAGGAAGGGGTAGGAGGAGCGGAATGGTAAATGGGTTGAAGGAAGTAGAATGGAAAAGGGGTTGAGGGAAGCAGAATGGTATCGGATTAAAGGGGAATGGACTAGAGAAAGGAGACAATGGACAGGAGAAGACAGTTAGGATCATGTAAACTAGAGGCTCAGTGGGCTTAGTCTGTGTCGCTCACCTTTCATTTTGCTTTGAGGAAACTTAATACAGAACCTTCCATAGGTGCTTCCCACCAAGTTTCGGTTCATTTGGCTAAGCAGTTACAGAGAAGAAGATTTTTAGAAATTGACCAATCAGAAACAAGAATGGCCTGTGGCGGCCATGCTTATTAACGGATGGGAACTAAATGTGCAATCTTTATAGATGACCTTCCAAGGATGCTTCCTACCAAGTTTTGATTCATTTGGCAAAGCGGTTTCAGAGAAGAAGATTTTTTTAGAAATCAACCAATCAGAAACAAGAATTGCCTGTGGTGGCCATGTTTGTTAACGGATCGGAACTAAATGAGCAATCTTTATAGAGGACCTTCCAATGATGCTTCTTACCATGTTTCGATTCATTTGGCCAAGCGGTTTCAGAGGAGACGATTTTTTAGAAATCAACCAATCAGAAACAAGAATTGCCTGTGGCGGCCATGTTTGTCAACGGATCGGGACGAAATGAGCATTCTTTATAGAGGACCTGCCATAGATGTTTCCTACCAAGTTTCGGTTCATTTGGCCAAGCGGTTTCAGAGGAGAAGATTTTTTTAAATCGGCCAATCAGAAACAAGAATTGACTATGGCGGCAATGTTTGTTGATGGATCGGAACAAAATGAGCAATCTTTAGAGAGGACTTTCCATAGATGCTTCCTACCAAGTTTCACTTCATTTGGCTGAGCGGTTTCAGAGGAGAAGATTAAAATGTGAAAAGTTAATGGACGACGGACGACAGACGCCAAGTGATGGCAAAAGCTCACCTTGCCTTTGGCAAGGTGAGCTAAAAAATAATAAAACAATGGAGGAGAGTTTTCAGAACAGATGGGATGTGTAGCAACATGGAGGTAAGTCCAACTAAACATTAATTATACTATGGAAGACTTTAGGACGGTGCCATGATACACCATACTTCATTTCTTGTTGTGATCAGCTCTAAAGGGTTTTGTACAAATACCACAAACATTTTTGAAAGATATCTAGTAATTAATTCATTATTCTGACACAAATTCTACTTATCTTTCAACTCATATGAACCCCCATCTATTTATACAACATTTGCCAATAACCTAGTCATGTTAATTAAAAAGGTAATTATTAGTTAAGTAGAGGCTGTTATTGTTAACCTACCCTAGAGGTTGGAGACAAAGTGTCCCCACTAAAATATTGCATCTCAGCTTCATAATCAGGGTCTCGTTGTAAGTAAGATGGATAACGCATGGTCTTTCCAATCTCGCTCTTGACTCTACGTCTATGATCATCTGTGACCGGATGTCTCAATTGAAACTCCTAACAAAAATCCACAAGCCATCAAATAAAGTGATCCATGCAACATATAATACAACATACAATATATATATACATTACAGTCTTTAAAAATCATTCACTTTATTCTGGGGGTCAAAGTAAATGTAGGAGAATGTACCAACTGTTAATGTTTACTTATTCTACCAGCTGAAATACTAGACTTATAATGTTTAACTTGACATCAATCAGCTCAACCTCAAATTGGTAGCTCATCATAGACAGGGAACACACCTGATTTTAATAGCTCATCAGACAGGAAACACACCAAACAGTCAATTATACACAGGGTACACACCTGATTTTAACAGCTCATTGAGACAAGGAACACAACTGATTTTAATAGCTCATTGAGACAAGGAACACAACTGATTTTAATAGCTCATTGAGACAAGGAACACAACTGATTTTAATAGCTCATTGAGACAAGGAACACAACTGATTTTAATAGCTCATTGAGACAAAGAACACACCTGATTTTAATAGCTCATTGAGACAAAGGAACATTCCTGATTTTAATAACTCATCATAAACAAGCAACACAATTGATTTTAATACCTCATCATAGACAGGGAACACACCTGATTTTGATAACTCATCACAGACAGAGAAGACACCTAACAGTCAATCATACACAGGGAACACACCTGATTTTGATAACTCATCACAGACAGAGAAGACACCTAACAGTCAATCATACACAGGGAACACACCTGATTTTGAACACTCATCGACAGGGAACACACCTAATTTTAATAGCTCATCAAAGACAAGGAACACACCTGATTTTAATAACTCATCATAAACAAGGAACACACCTGATTTTAGGTTGAATTTCACAATAGAATACAGCTAAGTGAAGTCAATCTGATGAAAATAAACTGATTTCATCAACTAAGTAATGATTCCACTGTGTCAACTAAGTAATGATTCCATTGTGTCAACTAAGTCATGATTCCACTGTGTCAACTAAGTCATGATTCCACTGTGTCAACTAAGTCATGATTCCACTGTGTCAACTAAGTCATGATTCCACTGTGTCAACTAAGTCATGATTCCACTGTGTCAACTAAGTAATGATTCCACTGTGTCAACTAAGTAATGATTTCACTGTGTCAACTAAGTCATGATTCCACTGTGTCAACTAAGTCATGATTCCACTGTGTCAACTAAGTCATGATTCCACTGTGTCAACTAAGTCATGATTCCACTGTGTCAACTAAGTCATGATTCCACTGTGTCAACTAAGTCATGATTCCACTGTGTCAACTAAGTAATGATTCCACTGTGTCAACTAAGTAATGATTTCATTGTGTCAACTAAGTCATGATTCCACTGTGTCAACTAAGTCATGATTCCACTGTGTCAACTAAGTAATGATTCCACTGTGTCAACTAAGTCATGATTCCACTGTGTCAACTAAGTAATGATTCCACTGTGTCAACTAAGTAATGATTTCATTGTGTCAACTAAGTCATGATTCCACTGTGTCAACTAAGTCATGATTCCACTGTGTCAACTAAGTCATGATTCCACTGTGTCAACTAAGTAATGATTCCACTGTGTCAACTAAGTCATGATTCCACTGTGTTAACTAAGTAATGATTCTACTGTGTCAACTAAGTAATGATTCCACTGTGTCAACTAAGTCATGATTCTACTGTGTCAACTAAGTAATGATTCTACTGTGTCAACTAAGTAATGATTCCACTGTGTCAACTAAGTCATGATTCTACTGTGTCAACTAAGTAATGATTCCACTGTGTCAACTAAGTCATGATTCTACTGTGTCAACTAAGTAATGATTCTACTGTGTCAACTAAGTAATGATTCCACTGTGTCAACTAAGTCATGATTCTACTGTGTCAACTAAGTCATGATTCTACTGTGTCAACTAAGTAATGATTCCACTGTGTCAACTAAGTCATGATTCTACTGTGTCAACTAAGTCATGATTCTACTGTGTCAACTAAGTAATGATTCTACTGTGTCAACTAAGTAATGATTCCACTGTGTCAACTAAGTAATGATTCCACTGTGTCAACTAAGTCATGATTCTACTGTGTCAACTAAGTCATGATTCTACTGTGTCAACTAAGTAATGATTCCACTGTGTCAACTAAGTAATGATTCCACTGTGTCAACTAAGTCATGATTCTACTGTGTCAACTAAGTCATGATTCTACTGTGTCAACTAAGTCATGATTCTACTGTGTCAACTAAGTAATGATTCTACTGTGTCAACTAAGTAATGATTCCACTGTGTCAACTAAGTCATGATTCTACTGTGTCAACTAAGTAATGATTCTACTGTGTCAACTAAGTAATGATTCCACTGTGTCAACTAAGTAATGATTCCACTGTGTCAACTAAGTCATGATTCTACTGTGTCAACTAAGTAATGATTCCACTGTGTCAACTAAGTAATGATTCCACTGTGTCAACTAAGTAATGATTCCACTGTGTCAACTAAGTCATGATTCTACTGTGTCAACTAAGTCATGATTCCACTGTGTCAACTAAGTCATGATTCCACTGTGTCAACTAAGTCATGATTCCACTGTGTCAACTAAGTCATGATTCCACTGTGTTAACTAAGTAATGATTCCACTGTGTCAACTAAGTCATGATTCCACTGTGTCAACTAAGTAATGATTCCACTGTGTCAACTAAGTAATGATTCCACTGTGTCAACTAAGTAATGATTCCACTGTGTCAACTAAGTAATGATTCCACTGTGTCAATTAAGACCATAAAACAACGAGAGTAGACACAATCAAACATTTGTCACTGAATAATTAAGTTACCAGGGGTAACTGTTACAGTTAATTTGAATAGAATTCCCTTAGTAATTTAGAAAGAATTTTTCTACATACAACATCAAATATAAACAGAAACTGGATAGATACATATATTACAAAGTGTAAAACATAATATTAAATTATAAAAATAATATAAGTTACATTAAACAAAAGGTTTTACGATATCAAATAGGCACAACAGGTAATAATTATATATCAACATGTATATATATATATAGGTATAAAATAATATTTAACACAAGTCTGTCAGTTTTAACAGGAAAAATGATCCTGTTTTACTGTGGACAATATCTTAATAACACAGTTGGTCGGAAAAATAAATTTTATTTGACTATAAAGCAGTGTTACCTAGATATACCTTCTATACATATCCAGTTCATTCCTATCATCTGGACTAAACTTTTCTTTAACATAATTGTGTGCACCAAACATTTCTAAATAAAATCATCAGCAAAAATCTGATCTAATATGATTACCTTGTCATAGGACGTGTCCAATGGTGAAGAGCTTTCTCCTCTCTCCAACGAAATAGTATCCTCTCCTAAAAACAAAATTATATCATCAAAATTACGAAATTGTGTCCTGTCCTTAAAACAAAATTATATCATCAAAATTACGAAATTGTGTCCTGTCCTTAAAACAAAATTATATCATCAAAATTTTATCTGAACAAATCAATCACTTTACAAAATCATGGATTATATAAAAAAAATAAAAAAATATAATTTTATTTAAAAATAGACATGTATTATCTTCTCTTGAGAATAGAACCAACATTTAATTCTATTCAACATTCTGGTTTACCATCTCCTTAGAAAACACATCAAAATATTGTACTTTATAGAAATATAATCATCTGTTGTGAAAGAATTAATGTTTTTAGCACCTTTTAAGAGCTTATAATAATATACTTGAAATAAATCTTAACAATAAAATTAAAAGTTGCACAATTATTTCTCCCTGTAAAATACTTTCATTTTTGTCAAATTATAAAAGATGCATCAGAATATACATAACCCTGTATAATAAAATATCTGTTTGTATTAAAAATGAAGATCTCTGTAATAAAGATTATCCTATGCTGTAAATCTTAACAAACTGGTGACAATTATATACAACACTCCTCACAGGCAAAATATAGACAAATCAAAAATAAAATGTCTTAAAACACTGGAGGAATAAAATATAGACAAATCAAAAATAAAATGTCTTAAAACACAGGAGGAATAAAATCAATAGTCACCATCTACAAATAACAAATAAATCCAAAAGATTAATCTTCAAAATCTAAAAAAAAATTATTCTATATTTCATTTTAATGATTTATACTGTTGTCAAAGGGAGCAGTTATTTTACACATTACAAAAGTTATGAAACTTAGGATCATCAAATATTGTGGATCTTTAGTTTCATATAATCTACAAATTCATAATAAAAGAAAACCAAGAAGAGGCTGACCTGATTATAAATGATTTTTATCTATTGATGGTTACTGTTTATGTTCATGTTTCTGTTTTCAGAGTAAATATTTCATTTCTTTTGCCTATTGGATTATGTTTAAACTTTTAACAGCAGGTTTTTTCATTCTATTACCTACAGAAGTGGCTAGTAATCTCTGATCAGCAGAAAACATAGACCTTATAGAGGACCATACAAGGAACATTCCAGTTAAATTTGTTTTCTAATAAATGATGGCCGTCTTGAATTGAAATACATTCAAAACAAAAAAGGAACCATCCAATGATAATTCATGTAGAGTATTGGTCCAATCAAGTCCTTTATGTTAAACTATATCCTGTAGTGCCAGCTTTCTTCTATTTACAAAGTAAACATTGGAAAGGACCACCCAGGATGATTCAAATCATATTAAATATTGAACAGAACTTTGAGGGCTATACAATCAAATTGAACAAGGGCAACGCAAAGCGTGGCATATCCCCTCGCCTAAAAATTTGACCTGGTGACTTTGACCTTTGACCTATGACCTTGAAAATAACAATATTTCGTGAAGATCCATCAGTCCAATATCAAAACCATATTACGTGAAGAAAAGTTCAAATGGCGAATTTCTATGTTTGAATGTGCATAACTGCACATTAGAATCTAAGGATGTACAAGTGCATAGTTTTGGGCATAACTCTAGAAAAACTCATTGGACCGGGATTTGGTACTAATGTGCACATCTTCATATTAGGATCTTGCAATATACTAAGTTTCACAAACATCTCATTAAGCATGTGGGAGAAGTTGTGATGACAAAGTGCACAGTGAATTGTATCAAATTTCCAAGTCCAAATAGGCATAACTCTGGAAAAACTCAATGGACCAGGATATACTACTAATGTGCACATCTTCATATTAGGTTCTCGCAATACACTAAATTTCACAAACATCTCATTAAGCATGTGTGAGGAGTTGTGATGACAAAGTGCATGGTGAATTGTCTCAAAAAAAAGTCCAAAAAAGCATAACAGGGGTAAACCTCAATGGATTGGGATATCCTACTAATGTGCACATCTTCATATTAGGATCTTGCAATGTACAAAGTTTCATGAACTTCTGATTAATCATGTAGGAGAATTTGTGATGACAAAGTGCATACTGAATTGTCTCTAAAATTTGACCCAGTGACCTTGACCTTTGACATATGACCTTGAAAATCAATAGGGTTCCAGATTCTCTTAAGGACTAAGTATGTACCAAGTTTGGTCAAAATCCATTGAAGGATGTTGATTCTAGAGTGTTCACAAGGATGTTACGGAAGGATGGACGGTAGCGTTACTATATCCCTTCGCAACTTCGTTGGCGAGGGGATAATTATGACTGTTGGCCATTTTGAATTTAAGATCAAAATCCCATCTTCCGATGAGGTTCATCAAAGGAAAGTCCTTGAAAGTTTCTTTCCATTTGGCCCAGTAGATTAAAGGCAAATATTTATATTTTATGGAAACATCAGCAGAGGAGACAAAGTGATGGCAATAGTCCACATGACCCTTTGGACCATATGAGGTAAAAATGTAAACTGTATTACAAAAGTGGCATTAGAAATCAAATATAACAATTCTCCTCTAACTTTAGTTTCTTCAATGGAAAGGCTTTAAACAAAAGAATCTGAGAAAGCTTTAAAACAGGTGTCTAAAAAGGAAGTTTGTTCATTCTAAATTATACATCTTCAACCATTATAAATTTTGGTATCTTACCTTTATGTCGAGTACGAAAACAGTTCATTATTCCCCTAAAGCCAGAATATAGTAAAGAAAAATATTTACACAGAAATTCTTTTAAAAAAAAGCTGATGGCTGTCAAAACAATTAAAGAAGAAACTTAGTGGATACTTGTAATTATATCAACACAGAACATCCTGGCAATCAACATGTACAAAGTTTCTATATTTAAAGGTTTAAAGAGCTATGTAATATAGATCATGCTGTTACAATAATGTGGCCATGCTCAGTACATTGATGTTGTATGGAGTATATAGATAATTCTAGCAGCTTAGGAAAACAGTCTATATCAAATGCCAGAACACTTTGTTTACTTTTGAGGTGATTTCAGGTGGTCAAGACTGATAACATATTTTTATATTTCTAAGCTTTTTATCTGTACAATTGTAAGAAAGCAAACCATTATTTTTTACTTCACAGAAAAGAATCGACACACTCCATTCATATATTAAAAAAATGGAACAATGTATCCATAGGACACAGATGCCCCCACTTCCAGCTAACTAGGGGAATAACTTCTGAATGGAAAAAGCAGTCTTGTCAAGAATTGAACTTAGCCTTCTTTATCCCTGACCTTGTGTTTAAATTCAAAATTATTTGCTTCAGGAGAACTTACATTATTGAACAGAAACCAAATGCGGGGTGCATGGACAGATGTACGACAAAACTTATTAAAACCATATTGGACATCAGAACAAAATGATGTACTATGCCATGTGGTGGCCATATTGGACATCAGAACAAAATGATGTATTATGCCATGTGGTGGCCATATTGGACATCAGAACAAAATGATGTATTATGCCATGTGGTGGCCATATTGGACATCAGAACAAAATGATGTATTATGCCATGTGGTGGCCATATTGGACATCAGATCAGAATGAATTATTATGTCATGTGGTGGCCATATTGCACATCAGTTCAGAATGAAGTACTATGTCAAGTGGTGGCCATATTGGACACCAGCTCAGAATGAAGTATTATGTCATGCAGTGGTCATATTGGATATTTGGAAATATCTCAAAATCAAATCCTGTCCCCCTAACCTTACTACAACAGAGGAGTTTGTCAATTATTTCCTACAAAAACATTCCAAGAATTTGCAATATTTCTGAATTTAGCCACACATTTTGAAACTCAATTTTTGAAGATTAATATTGTAATTTCTTAATCAGACACAAATTATTGACTAAGAATGTCCACAAATTACAAACTTTGGTAATATTTTTTTTATTCTGATTTTGCTTAACCTGACAAAAAAGATAAATATGGCAATGATTTGCCAAATTAAAAAATGTTGCAAAATTTGGAAGTGTGGCAGAAGGAGTTTGCTGGTTATATTTTCTACATGAGTTTTTTACCTCTATCACTACTATTTAACCTCCAACCTGTCAGGCCAAAAACACATGTTTAACAATCACCATAACATTATATAGTCAATATCATTGGCTGAAATCTTATATGATGAAATTTGATTGGATAATTAATAACTTATGACATGAAAATCTTAAATGATGTAAACTGATTGGCTGAATATATATATATATATATATAACGTCTGAAAAACCAGTCAACGATCAATCTTACGGGGTGTTGGATCGTTACGGTATAACGATACTATACAAGTAAAATAATTATAAACGTCTAAAATGGTTTGTAAAACAACACCAAGTACACAAAACAAAGTGATAAAGAATTAAACACTTCATTGAATGACAAAATTTTCGTCCCACCGAGGGACTTTATCAATGTCTAATTAAATAAAATCTCGAAACAATATAGCGACTTTTCAAATTTGAAATTTTAAATTTGAAAAGTCGCTATATTGTTTCGAGATTTTATTTAATTAGACATTGATAAAGTCCCTCGGTGGGACGAAAATTTTGTCATTCAACGAAGTGTTTAATTCTTTATCACTTTGTTTTGTGTACTTGGTGTTGTTTTACAAACCATTTTAGATGTTTATATATATATATATACATCTGAAAATTAAACCAAACAGTGTTACATGTTAGAATTAGATTTTAGAGCTGTCAAATTTTTGTTCTTCCCAGCACCATTCGCTTAGGCTTACGTCCAGCGCCCTAGACCACTCGACCACATCCACTCCCTATATATGCTTCAGTGTATCAATGGTGTGGGTTCAAATCCTGTCGAGGGAAGAACAAAAATTTGACAGCTCTAAAATCTAATTCTAACACTGTTTGGTTTAATTTTCAGACGTATATATATATATGACAGCTCTAAAATCTAATTCTAACACTGTTTGGTTTAATTTTCAGACGTTTATATATATGTCTGAAAATTAAACCAAACAGTGTTAGAATTAGATTTTAGAGCTGTCAAATTTTTGTTCTTCCCTCGACGGGATTTGAACCCACACCATTGATACACTGCAGCACCATTCGCTTAGCCTTACGTCCAGCGCCCTAGACCACTCGACCACATCCACTCCCTCATATATATATATATATAACAGATAAACTGATTGGCTGAATATATTTGTAAGATGTAAACTGATTGGCTGAAAATGTATATGAAGAAAAATGATTGGTTGAATATACTCATTGGCTGAAAAATTATATTATGGGAGGACACAACCAGCCAGGGATACACTGTATACTTGTCTGGGTAGTGAAAAGTCATTTATTAACACTTGAAGCCAATGGATAAAATAACTGGAACCATCGTAAAAAGTTGATATCAAGAGCCCAAATACTAAATTGAGTTTCTGTAAGACATTTATGTAATTTGTTTTTGTTTTATGTTTATATGTATACTAGTAAGTCATTAAGATATAAATAGACAACACCAATATATTAACAGAGAAATAAACAACTAAAATAAATCAAAGGAAAATTAATTATAACAGAATTATTTGATAATTAAATTCTATCACAAGTTATAAGACGTATACTTAAGATAGATCAGAACAAATGTTAAAGAGGCCACAAAAACTTGATGTCTACATAACTGATTATTAACATATATAAAATAAACCAGAGGCTCCATTGAGCCTGTATCACTCAGATGGTTATTCTAACACTAACCCTAACTGATCATTAACATATATAAAATAAACCAGAGGCTCCCCTGAGCCTGCATCACTCAGCTGGTTATTCATGCACAGTATATGTTCAATCAAGTTAATTTTATTTAGAAAGTTACATTTTAGCCCATTACAATTATAAATTTAATGTATTTTTTGGCCATTTGGACCCTTTTCATTTTGGAATCAATAAAAACTAGATCAAGATCTTTTTGAGAAATATATGCAGGAACTTTAATAAGAAACTCAGAAATAAACAACAAATCAAAATAGACTTACATAAATATTCTCAGTTTTGCCCCATATTTACCCCTTTACACATGTATGTATCTTGAAAATGGTAAGCGCCATACCATATCTATAAGTTTATTACATAGAGAGAATATTGGAAGGAACATAAAGAAAAAACATAAAACTTGGTTGAAAAATAAATGATTCACATACAAAAAACCCTGAAAACACCCTCTATGGAAACTTGAGGCTGCTTGTTTCTGAAGTGGTGGCCATCTTGGATTTGCAATAGGGGAAAAAATAAAGGTTATATTAATAATGTCAATGGATCATCAAGTCAGGATTAGGTGACATGCATTGTCAATAACTCAAGGCTGATTACTCTCTGATACTCTCCATTCATCTTAAATAGATCAATTTATATTAAAACTGTTGTTTCAGATTTGTTCTTTAACTGGTCTATATTTAGTAGTTTACATAACAACATAAAAAATCTCTCAAATTTTCATATTAGATGGATTGAAAAGATAATGAAACATACAATCTGATTGGTCGATATGCCATTTTTGTTGATAACCAATTCACATTTGTGAACGTACATCTCCTCTCTAGAATCCAAAGACATTGTTTTCTTTCTAAAAACTGTGATTGGTGTGATTTGATTGGCTGTAACACATTGTGTTGAAACTAATCAATTCATTTTAAAGGGAATGCAAGGTTAAAAAAATTAATTTTATATATTACAGAACTTGTATTAAGAAAGCTCTACACGATCTTATCTAATCCAATATACATAAGATACAGATTATACAGCTGTTTTTCTTATCAAATTCTTGCACACTGGGGAAACACATTATAATAAATTCCGGAAGTGTGTTAATGACGTAGCAGAGGCAATTCCTCTTCAGCAGCTGATTAATTCACATTCATGTCTACCACATGTGTTTACAAACAAAGTAAAGATGCCAGAGTGTCAAGCCAAATATTGTACTGTTTTGCATGGTCAAGGATATTCAATTTTTGCAATACCAGATCCAAAAAAAGATTATAATAAATAGATGAATAATTCATGACTACTGTACCAGGATTTCTCTGACCGTTGGCCTATGAATGATGAATGGAGAGAATCTGAGTGTGATCAGCCTTTGGTTACTGACGATGGATAACATGTACGCTGGACCAATGTATGGTTGAAAAATGATTGACACATCGGGAGTGGTTACTGCAAAACAACAAATAGTCAATGGACCATGAAAGGTCTAGTGACATGTACATTCTCATTTCCCACCTTGTGTCATCTAGTTTGAACCTTTATGTAAAGGACACCTGTCTTTTGGGTGCATTTTCTTACACCTCAAAGGAACCCAGGTTACTAGGCTTTAGACTCGTTCAAAATTATTTAAAAATTATTTTTACATAAAAACACTGAAGTAGCAATCAAAAGAATTACATGTCAAACTGATGTGGCCAGGAAATATGAAGAAAAATAATTATACACCATAATAACTGTTTGTAAACTAGGTAATAAAGAGGTACTAAAACACATGCAATTAAAATAATAAATAAACCACTCCACAACAAGGTAGACAACACCCCTGACTTACTAGACTGCATTTGATTGCCCTCATAGAAGGGTAAATATACATGCTGTTCAGAAATAGGCTTCCCAAATAATGGTGATTGGGGCAGAAAATCATCACCTAGATAATATGATGGAGCAAAAATATTATCATTAAAAAAAAGTCCTGTATAAACATAGAAACACATGCTTTTCAAAAATAATCTACAAATATAATGGTCACTATGGCAGAATGTCATTTGTCTAAATAACACACATAAAATAATGGTCAAACTGTGTTATATAAAAACATAAAATTTTATATACTGTATACCACCTGTAACTCAAACCAAACATAAAACTGATTATATATAAACTTAGTAGTATAAGTCAATGTTGTTTTGAACTGACCAATCAAATTGTCTGACCTTTCACCTTGATGTCATGTGACTTGGAGTCACAAACTGATATCTGACAGCAAAAATACTCAAGTAACAAAATTTCTCTTACATCTAACTAAGAATTATTTGGCTGTAAGTTATCATGAAAGACAATCCATCTAAAATTGAGGAAGAAACAGTTTATTTTGAGATTATTGCTGTTCTTCATCTTACAGCCAGTGTGTGGCATTCAATAATTGGCCCGCCACGATATAACTGAAATATTGTTGAAAGTGGCATTAAACACCATTAAACAAGCAAAAAAAACAATCAATAATTGGAGATAATTTGTGCATCAAAATCAGTGTCAAACAATTTGTCTATAAAATCTCAGTATAAAGTGGCCTGACATTTCAAAACAACATTGACTACACCATACATGTGATACTATTAAAATCACCAAAGATTTAAACAGAAGGAGATTTTATTTTCCTTTAAAGAATCAAATCTATTTCCTTGTTTAATATATACAAGGGAGACGAGGCATTACATGTATGGTAGTGAACCAAATGAATACAAAACTAAATAAAAATATCAAAAACACAATTGTGATTTTTCATTAATTTTGATATTTGCTTATTATTCATTCGGTTCTGATATTTTTTTTTTGGAATATTAAACACATGAAAGGTAGAAATATAAACAATAACTAAAAAAAAAAATCCAATATGACATTCTACCCATACCTAAAGAATAATAACTTACCAAAGAAAGTAGAATCTAAGGTTAAATATAGTACACCAGAGTCAGTACAGTTGTGTTAGTCTACAGATATTATCCTATAATAAATCTTACGCTTGGTGAACAGACATTAATGTATATACCATATGAAGTAATATCCACTCAAATATAAATTCATCTATATACTCTATTAAAAAAGGAATAAGTTCTCAAAATTTGTCAGGAAGATGGTTTTTGAAATCCAATAGTAAGAATACACTGTGAATAAAAAAAAAAGTTTTTTTTATCTCTGTATAAAAATTAACCACTATTACCACTCCCTATTTTGAAACAGTATAGAAATTTAGTGCTAATATTATGATTCCACGACTTATGGTCATCAAACTTTTGAGTGTGAGTTTCCTAAGCATACTTAAAAATCAGCCAATCAGACGACTGTATCCAATAAACACAATGTTTTGATTGGATGATTTTGTAGTGCGAGTACAAAACTTGTATTGGAAATTAAGGCCAGGACATTTGATTATTCTAAAAATTTATTTTGAAAAAAATATTTCACTATAACTTGTTTTTAACAGGAAATGAATATATAATTAGTTAAGTAGTCTACCTGTTACATGGATCAAGGGGAGACAACTAGTCATAACCATACCAAATAAACTAAAGAAAAAAAATTAGGCCATCCCTTAATGAACATTTCTAGCATTTCTACTGTATTATTTACAACTGTACTACTACAAAGGAACAGGATAAATCTAGCACCAAAACAACCCACACAGCTACTGCCAACCATAGTTATCAAGGTTGTATAACCTCCAGTGTTTATAGCATCTTTATAAAGAGAATAGAACCATGATCAAATTTAAATTAAGCTGAGACACACTGGAGTTTATACAGAAGATCTAGTTTTTAATCACTCTGAACATGCTACCTGGATCCTGCTATTCAAATGTGTCACAACGACAATTCTAGATAAGAAAATAAGAATTTGGTTTGTTTTCCAAATACAGTAGAGCTAGCTCAATATATCCACAAATATATCTAAATATAACATATACATAAAAAAACAAAATTAATTTCTTTCAAGGATGATGGCAAGTTATTTTTATTAAATTTTGAGTAGGGTTGATAAAAATCATATATTGTTTTTTGTTTAGTTATTCAAAACATATGAATTTTTTCTAACAATGCTTACTATAAAATGAAAGTGAAATTAAAAAAAAATAACATACAATTTATAAGACGAAAATAATAAACAAACTGAGATTGTGTGTGAGGGAGTACCCAGGTAGCAGTCATTCACCAGAATTTTCAGTTTTTCATTAAGAAGACAGCAATATAATATAGCTGCATCTTTCTCACCAAACGAACTGAATTCACTCAACCATGAATTTCTTAATCCACTAGTACTGCTTCTACCTAACATCAAAGAAAATCAAAGAAAATGCAATACACATCCCCTGTAACACATTGTTGCAATACACATCCTCTGTGACACCTTGTTAACTACCAAATAACACCACAGAAAACAAGAGGCACCACACATCACGCGTAACACATGGTTAGTTAATATCAACCTTGCTCATTAATATGTGTGATGAACAAAACACTTGCTTATTTTAACTACATTTTATTTCAACAGTTTATTTTTACATAATGATATTTTATAATCTAAAGTTGCTATTATCTCATATGATATAAAAATCATGAAAGTTCAAAGTTGGTCATGACACATAAAGGTCATGAAAGTTCAAAGTTCAAAGTTGGTCATCACACATAAAGGCCATCCTGCTCAACACGTGATCAAGAGTGGAAAGTCTCAAAGTCTCACCATACACGTAATCTTTTATGACATAAAAAGGTTTTGTAATTAATTATATTGATTATTGTTTAATTAAAGTCATCAGATCTCAGTCTAAGGAGTATCATACAAGCATGGTATTTCAATATCAGAAGAAAAAAAAATTATTTCAGTAAAATTTAGGATCATATATATGCCCTTCTATTTTTGACAATAAAACATGACAAACAGATATCATGAATTGTATACTAACTTATAAATAGTTGGGTTTTTTTTGTCTAAATAGTTATACACAGCATTATAAAGTTCAAGTGACCAACATCTTACAAGTCTTTATAAAAACAAAAATAATAATACCATTATATCAAAGCTAAAATGTATTGTAATTTATAAAAAGTAACATACAAGGCAGAAAACGTTTCTTTATTAAATTTCCGGGTTTTTTTATTTTGCACAACATGATATATCTTGGTAGAATTCTAGGATAACTATTTTGCATTCACAAAAAATGCCATAATTTTCATACAAAAAATGCCATAACCTTAAATCTATTACAAAACAAAAACATCAGCAGAAAGAGAAAGGAGTTCTTATAATGCAGCATACAATGTACTAGAATTATATAAAACATTCCTCAATCTGACCAGAATCACAATAAATATTACAGAACAAGTTACCATGGTAACAATAACATTATAAACCTACCTCCTTCATCTTCTGAATCAGATAGTAGTGTTTCCTGCATGGTCTCTGGAGAAACAACCTTGTATTTGTCCTCTGTTGTTGGTATGGTTTCTGTTACCTCGGTAACACCAGCCAAGGTGTCAACAACCGAGATGTAGCCGAGACGTTGTGCAATAGATAAAGCTGTTTGTCCGTTCTGTAAACAGACAACCATAAACTGATTTACTCAAATATATTAATAAAAATTAATAACAAAATTGACATGAAGTCTTCCTCTTTAAAACTGGTCTCAGAAAAATTAATAATAAAATCAACATGAGGTCTCCCTCTTTAAAACTGGTCTCAGAAATATTAACAATAAAATCAACATGAGGTTTCCCTCTTTAAAAGTGGTTTCAGAAAAATTAATAATAAAATCAACATGAGGTCTCCCTCTTTAAAACTGGTCTCAGAAAAATTAATAATAAAATCAACATGAGGTCTCCCTCTTTAAAAGTGGTTTCAGAAATATTAATAATAAAATCAACATGAGGTCTCCCTCTTTAAAAGTGGTCTCAGAAATATTAACAATAAAATCAACATGAGGTCTCCCTCTTTAAAACTGGTCTCAGAAATATTAACAATAAAATCAACATGAGGTCTCCCTCTTTAAAAGTGGTCTCAGAAATATTAATAATAAAACATATGTTAACACCTACTTAAGATTACAATTGACTATCACATTTCTTTGTTATATTATCTTTTAACTCTAATACAGATCAGCTAGGCATGGCTCAGTTTAATCTATTTACAGCATATAACATTCTATATTACTCTGTTAACTGTTCAATCTGAAGCCCAGTTTGTTCATATTAGGACAATTTTCAATGTTTTTAAATTAATTATTAGACAGACTTGAGACCACCTTACCAAGTCTCTGTAATATCACACTTACATTAGTGACAGCATTAGGTGAGGCTTTGTTCTTCAGTAATAAGTTGACAACTTGGACATGACCTTGTTGAGCTGCTTGATGTAGTGGTGTATATCCAAGCTGTAAAGGTAAATAATAATAAATATATAATATGTATTTCTATCAAATTCTTTATTTTTTTGAAGTACATGTTGGGCTAGGGGTTAGGGTTATGGTGTTTAATGCCACTTTCAACAATATTTCATTTATATTGTGGCAGACAGTTTTATTGGAAGAGAAATCAGGAGTACCCGGAGAAAACTGTCGACCTGCCGCAAGTTACTGACAAACTTTATCACATTAAGTTATATTGAGTACACCGTGCCATGAGCAGGATTCACAATTTTAGTGGTACATTGTAATAGGCATTGATTGCACAGGTAGTTGTAAATCCAACTACCATACGCGACCATGACAACCCCTAAAATACATGTTGTGTTTAGTATTTTGATATATATGAACAACCCCACAATGTTAGAATAAAAATTGGAAACAACTCCACAAAGTCATTTCAAAACTGAAACAACATCTTACTAATTGGATACACTGGGAAGATAATTTAATAAAAAGAGTTAATTATTCCATTTTCAAATGTTCTCTTCTTAGTAATGATAGCCGCTGTACATACCATAATGTTAGTCACTATACATACCTTAGTTGTAGCACTGACTGATGCTTCATGATCCAAGAGGAAGCGTACCATGTTAATTTGTCCAAAATGACCAGCAGTGTGTAAAGGGGTGTACCCAGCCTACAATAAACATTTAACAATATAAATTTATGAAAACTGCCTTAAAATATTAATAAACAAGTTGGGTTAAAAACTAGAGGCTCAGCCCACGTCGCTCATCTTTCATTCTGTTTTGGGGAAACTTTATACAGAACCTTCCATAGGTGCTTCCTACCAAATTTCGGTTCATTTGGCTACTCGGTTTCAGAGGCGAAGATTTTTTAGAAATAACCAGAAACAAGAATTACCTATGCTGGCCATGTTTGTTAATGGATCGGGACGAAATAAGCAATTGTTATAGAGGACCTTCCATTGATGCTTCCTACCAAGTTTTTGTTCATTTGGCCAAACGGTTTCAGAGGAGAACATTTTTTAGAAATCAACCAGTCAGAAATAAGATTTGCCTGTGGTGGCCATGTTTGTTAACGGATCAAGAAAAAATGAGAAATTTTCATAGAGGACCTTCAATAGATGCTTCCTACCAAGTTTCGTCTCATTTGGCCCAGCGGTTTCAGAGGAGAAGATTTTTAGAAATCGACCAATTAGAAACAAGAATTGCCTGTAGCGGCCATATTTGTTCACAGATCGGGGCAAATGAGCGGTCTTTATAGAGACCCTTCCATAAATGCTTCCTACTATGTTTCGGTTCATTTGGCCAAGCGGTTTCAGAGGAAAACAATTTTATAAATTGACCATTCAGAAAAAAGTATTGCCTGTGGCAGCCATGTTTGTTAATGGATCAGGACGAAATGAGCACTCTTTATAGAGGACATTCCATAGATGCTTCCTACCAAGTTTCAGCTCATTTGACTAAGTGGTTTTAGAGAAGAAGATTAAAATGTGAAAAGTTAACAGATGCCAAGTGATGGCAAAAGCTCACATTGCCTTTGGCAAGGTGAGCTAAAAAGAATCAAAATAAAGATTAATTTTATAATGATATTAATTACTAATCAGAAAAAGATAGTAATTGTTAATAATTTGTACTTTTTATCTGATTTATACAAATAGATTCTGCTACCAGTGAATTACAACATTTCTCCACTAAATATAGCTAAAATATAAAAATCTAACTATCGAAAGTGTAGAAATATCTAATCCACTGGTAGAAGAAGGAGAATCGGTTTCTACTAGGATCAAAATGTCAACAATATCTTTTAAGTTCCATTGTTAATAACTGTCGAAAGGAAATTGACTGGAATTTTCATGCAGAAAATTCAACTACTGTTGTTAATAAACAATTATTTTTTGTAAATTGAGCCAACACGACGAGAGTAGGAGAAATATGTATGTAAATACCAACCTTAGTTTGAGGGTCAATTTCTGATTCATATTTAACAAGCACTTCAGCTACATTAACTTTGTCTTCTTGAGCTGCCAGGTGAATTGGTGTTAATCCATTCTGTAAATATAATGACAGAGTAAACCAAATAATAAATAATAGTAAATGTACTGATAATTCATGGAGAAATCACTACAATATCTTACAAGTTAGCTTTAAAAAAAAAAATAATAATCTTCCCATCTTTAAGTGTTTATTGAATTACTAGATATATTATAAAATTCTATCCTTTATTTTGATTTCTATTTTTTTAATTCCAAGAAATAAGATAACACGAAAGAAAAAGAGTAATGATTAAGTGAGTGAGTGAGTGATTGTTGTTTAATGCCGACTCAGCAATTTTTCAGCTATATCATGGCGAGAACAAGTTAATTTTCATTAAAATCGAACCCACGATCTATCGCACTCGAGGCGAGCACGCTAACCATTACACCATTGATGCGGCTTAATGATTCAGTAACAGCACATTATTTCATGAAAATAATAATATACAACATGCATTATAACATATTACTGTTTCTAAAATATATAGATTTTTTTACTTATTTCTTAAGAGCTGTTAATTGGAAATTAGATTTGTAGAATAGTTTCCTCCTATGGTCAGTTAAGACTTCTGATGGTGGAGGATAGTGAAGGAATTTCTCTACCAACTCTTTACAAACAGAATTAATGTGACAAAAATCTAATTTTTCCAATGTAACACTATACAAGTTAACACAGTGAGGATAAAAGTGAGTGAGGGATTGCCTGTATTTTGGGTGAGAACATGTTACAATTTGACGAGATGATAATGATGTCCACGCTAAGTTGGGATTTTAATCGTGCAGTCCAAAGGTAGACATGTCACTTCACTAGGATACATTATACTGATTCATAGACAACCAGTCTTTGTTCTTACTCATTAATGATGCATGCTTAATGGTCCTTGATTTAACCTAACCTGGGATCGATCCCACAATATACGGCACTCGACGACAGCACTCTAACCATTACACCACTAATGCAGATTTAAAACAATATCAACAATGATGTTGTAAATATATGATAAACTTACATGTGCTTTACAAGCCACATTAGCTTTGTGTTCCAATAATAAAGACACCATGTCTTTGTGACCTTCTTGTGCTGCTAGGTGAAGGGGAGAGAATCCATTCTATAAAAAATAAAATACATATTATTCTTTCATATTTTTTTTTTCTAACTTCTGCACTTGAAGTTCGCACTTTGAGAGAAAATGATGAATTGTCTACATACCTGTAATCAATATTACCTTTGCTCAGATTCAATTTCTTTTTTTTAATTAAAACTGATTTAACAATATTTTATGATTTGATGAATTGTAAACAATTTATATCTAGGATTCTAGGACTAATATTTTGACAATAAAGAAATCATCCACAAAGACTTCATGATGTTACACAGAGCAATACATATAGTATAACTAATTGTAGATTTTGAATATCAAAATGAGACCACGAGTGACCGAAGTACACATAAGGATTAAACGAGTGGACTGTTCCGCCCACGAGTTTAATCGTTAATGCATATTCGGTCACGAGTGGTCTTATTTTGATATTCAAAATGTATGATTTAGTTATATGGTTTATTATATAGGCTTTCAAAATTTCTGATATATTATTTTTGTTATTTGTATATTTCATTCCACACGTGTGAATCTATGAGCAATGATACTAAGGGGTTCAGCTGGAAGGGTCTGCCATCTTGAAAATGTGAAATTCTACATGTCATATTTACAACAATACACAAAAATAATTAAAATGCTTACCTTGAAAACTTATTTTAGTTAAATATTATCAAAATTGAAGCGTACACGAAGCCAAATAACGTATAATCTTTACGTTTCAAACTGGAAGTCTTCATGACATCATGTTGGTTATGTGCCAAAGTCGTCAATGACATTTCACGGAATTTTTTCAGTTTACAATCGTATGTGTATTCACTGTAACACAACAAGGGACGTAACCACCACACTTATAGTTATGTAAAAGTAGTTCCAGCGGGAAAAAAATGATATTTTTACATGTGAAAATACCGGAATTTATTTCACGGATAAATCCCCATAATTCACACCTATCTATATAATAATATATAACTTTCTAGGGACATAACATTGTTTTACTGTATGATAATACCTTAGATTCAGCATTAGCATCAGCTCCAAATTCTAGCAGTGTTGTAGCAATGTCCATCTGGTTCTTCTTAGCAGCAATATGAAGTGGAGTGTAGCCATTCTGAAACAATACATACTAAACATGAACAATTTCTGCAATAAAATATCTTCTTGCTATGCAAAATACTATACAACTACAAAGTGTGGATCATCACAGTGGATACTTGACATCTTACCTTAACAAGACAACGAGGTTAAAGAGGCTATAATTAGTAGTATAAAATTAAACTCTGTTATTTTACATGGTTTAAATATCTATAAATATTAAGTATATCATACTCAAATTCTTTGTTCTTTCAATTGTTTTTGTCCATTTGTCCTTTGTAAGGGAAATAACTCAAATAAAAAAAAATTCAAAAACATTTGATTTTAGAATCATATCGGGAATGTGCAAATAGTCTATTGGTGGTCATGTTTTTTGTCGCATTGTAACAAAATGAGGATATTTTTATTTACGACCATTGAAACGCCATTCCTGGAAAGTTTGGTTCCAGTTGGCACAGTAATTTCAGAGAAGATTATTTTTGCATATTGGCCAATCAGAAACAAGAATACAAGTTTTTTGTCTGATAATAATGAAATGAGAATTTTTTGTAGAGGAACTTATATATGTCATTTCTGCAAAGAAACAAGAAAGTATGTGTCTGCCATGTTTATTTATCAGATCAAAGTGAATGAGGAACATTTGTACAGGACCTTCTAAACATCATTCCTGTAAAGTTTGGTTCCAATTGGCGCAGTAGTTTCGAAGGAAAAGATTGAAATGTGAAATGTTTACGGATTAGACTGACGGAAGACAGACGCTAAGTGATGGCAAAAGATCAAGTGAGCTAAAAATTAGATTACCTTAGCAGTACAATGTGGCGATGCCTTGTGGTCTAACAATAGAAAAGCTACATTGACGTGATTGTAGTGTGAGGCTACATGTAGTGGTGTCAAACCATTCTTTCCTTGGACATCAGGGTTAGCTCCCTTTTGTAGAAGTAGACTGGCAACTTTGATGTTTCCATATTTGGCAGCAATATGGAGGGGAGTAAATCCTTTCTGAAAACGAAACAAACAATATGAAATGCAACTGCCTGAGATGTGCTTATTTCCATGGACTCTAATTTTTCAACTTTTTATGCTTATAATGTTTTTTCTTATATAATTTACACATTGCCTTAAAATTTATGCATAAAGGAAGATTTCTTGAAAATATCTACATTGTAATATACATATACTGTGGAGTTTCTGTAGGCTTTAACTTTTGTGGATTTAGGAAAAACGTTACTTTAGTCAATATATGATTTTTATACCTTGTTAATTATGTACTGTGTGGAGCACTAAATTTCCTGTGTTTTTTTCTTTTGTTAAGGAAAAAAACAAGTACAATGTCTTAAAGACAGCATGCACCACATCCACATATTCTAAACTGAGCAGTTTTTGATAGTGCAGATACCTTTTAGTTGACAGTGTATTAACACCATAAGAAACGATTATCCAACCCCAAAATTATACCGTAATTACCCTATTTTTTCTACAAAAAATCGACTGTGTCCAAAGGACACTATGACCCACTAAATAATATGGTTGACTACACATCATGACCAATCATCATATCATACATGATAGCTATTGAAACAACAACCTCAGAGGAGTTGCATTCACAAATTAAAACTAGATTCAAAATAGAGGGTAAATATATAAAGGGAGATAAACATGTGTCATGATAAGTGTTAATAAAGGGAGATAAACATTACTGGTCAAATGATTAAAATATAGTCAACATTACCTTGGTTGTAAGAGCATGTGAGGCTCCATTGTCCAGCAGTACAGAGGCTACCTCTTCATTGCCTTCCTTAGCAGCGATGTGTAATGGAGTGTATAAGTCCTTAGTTACAGCATCAGAGTTAGCTCCATGTTGTATTAGTAAGGTAACATTATCTACGTTACCAAGTCGTGCTGCAATGTGTAGAGGAGTTTGTTGTTCCTGTAAAACAGTCAGAGCAGTTCATAAAAAGACAGAAATTGTCACTAAAATAAGTTAAGCAAAAAATGGATTCTTAAAATAATTAAAGTATTCCAACAAATTAGGAATAAATCATGTCCTGTCCTGACATTTGTTCCTTTAAGATTTCCATATAACCTCAACATTATAGACTTGATTGACCTTTCTACCACATATCTTTAACCATCAATAAATCTACATGACTAATTTTCATATCTTCCTATGCAAAATCAGAAATTTTTATGAACATTTTCTAACAAATTTAAGATGTAGTGGTACATGTATACTAAAATGAGTATAAATTTGTGAACCTATACATAGAAGTATGATATTACTACATGATGATTTCTGTATTGGGCTTGTTATTTGATCAGAGGCTAGTTGTATTGGCCTTGTTATTGGTCGAAGGCTAGCTGTATTGGCCTTATTTGGTCAGAGGCTAGCTGTATTGGCCTTGTTATTTGGTCAGTGGCTAGCTGCATTGGCCTTGTCATTGGTCTGAGGCTAGCTGTATTGGCCTTGTTATTTGGTCAGTGGCTAGCTGTATTGGTTTTGTTATTGGACTGAGGCTATCTGTATTAGCCTGGAGCGAAGTGCAAGGACCAATTTCTTTAAAAAAAAATTGCTGTTTTTTTTCTTATAATGTACAAGCACATCCGTCATCTGTTGTGAATACCACATTGGTTATTTTTTGGTTTTGTTTTATAGGCAGTGCCAGATTAGCAGATGACAGTTCAGGATTTGTAGTAACATGTCAGCTAAAATCTAGAGACATAACAGAATCATGCATTTACCAGATAAGAACTCGGCCAATAGGAACAAAAATCAATATTGGCTGAGAAGTCCTGTATTGGTCTTGTAAACATATACATATTGTAGGGGTAATTTTATAGTTACATTAGACAATAACATGGTAGTTAATTAATAATGGTTGTTATTAGATTCCTATCATTTAATTCCTGTATATATATATATATATATAATAACATACAAAAATAAATGTCAAAATGATGATTGAATGTCGATTCAAATTACACAACATGCTTGATATGGTTGAGAGTTAACACAGGCTGGGTAGAACATGTTGAGAGCTATTACAAGCTGGATATAGAACATCATTCTATTATATATATATATATATATATAATATAAACAGCTAAAATCTAAAATGGCCTTAGATAGAGTTAATATGTTACCAAGTTAAATAATTTATATATCAACTGTAGATGTTATTTTTAGAAGTCATATTCTGTGTAATAATTGAGGATGGGGTTTTTTTCAGTTAGTACAAAATAGTTGA
This sequence comes from Bathymodiolus brooksi, assembly GCA_963680875.1. Lineage (NCBI taxonomy): Eukaryota > Metazoa > Mollusca > Bivalvia > Mytilida > Modiolidae > Bathymodiolus > Bathymodiolus brooksi. Next base: position 11,360,799 of record OY804579.1, on the reverse strand, counting down.
ACCAGGATCTGGTACCTTTGTTTCCTATACTCAGAATAGACAGGGAACCAGGAATATATCAAGTTTACCATATATAAAACCACAGAAAATAGACACTGGTACTGGTTTTCTCCAGTTTCCTCCACCAATAAAACTGACTGCCACAATATAACTGAAATATTGTTGAAAGTGGTGTTAAACACCTTAACCCTAACCCCTGGTACTAAATAAATATCAAGTATACATCAATACAGGTAGGTTCCCCTATAACACTTAGTATGTACTTGTAATAACATACAAAAATAAATGTCAAAATGATGATTGAATGTCGATTCAAATTACACAACATGCTTGATATGGTTGAGAGTTAACACAGGCTGGGTAGAACATGTTGAGAGCTATTACAAGCTGGATATAGAACATCATTCTATTATAGAAGAAGTCACACATCTCAATCATATTTACAACTATTGGCTTGTATATATTGATTTTAAGAAGCACAAACTTTGAAATACTGAATCAGCAAACATGGCTACTAGGGTGGTGGTGTATGTCCGTGAAACTGTTTTACAGACAAATCAGACATGATTTTGTTCAAGGACTTTGGCATGCATTACAGTATGATGAAATTGTCATGAAAAGGACAGAGAGTGGGGAAAAGAGTCTAATAATTTGGTTAAATCTGCTGACTAAAATCACAGAAAGAAGAAATATTTATTTCTACAGGGTTATTATACCTCATTGTCTACTTGAAATTTCTGAAAATAATATGTTTTTAAAAAAAGTATCTTAATTTATAAATTTGATAAAGCAACCTGTAGCATACCTGAATTTTATTAGACCTAATGATAATGAGAAAAATGATAGTAATAATGGAAAATAAAAAATGATTAATTAAAACACACCATAGAAAAGACACAAAATAAATGGCTACACCATATGGGTATGATAATCCTGTCTGGGGCCGTCATGGTTGAAATCGTATGGTGGTTGGATTTACAAGTACCTGTGCAATTAGTGACTATCAATGCTAAAAGAGTTTGAACTGCATTCATGGAGAGGTATACTTGATACAGCATTATGTGATAAAGTTTGTCAGTGACTTGCGATAGGTCATTGGTTTTCTGCGGGTATTCTGGCTTTCTCCAACAAAAAAACTGACCACCATGATATAACTGAAATATTGTTGAACCATAAACCCAAACCCATAACTCTCTACACCATATGGGCATGATAATCCTGTACAAAGTCCAATAGTCTCAAACACCAAAAGTGAAACACATCAAAATGTATATCATACACGTACTCTCAAATCACCACTCCTAATTTATCTTGTAAGGTTTATAGAAAAACAGTCATGGCAAACTAGTATGCATGCCACACGTTTAGGACAGCTTATCTTTCATCTGAAAAAAGGAGATCAAGGAGGGAACGGTTGGGATTCCATTAACTGGTTTTTAACTGCCATATTTTTGTGTCTGTTTCAAACCAGAATTTAGATTTCCATCAACACATATCATGGTCTGTTTTATATTCAAGGAGTTGAGGTGAGAAGTGATTGTTTGTTTTGATGATATTGGTAGAATTGTTGACCATCACTTGTTTAAACTTTCTCTTCATAATTTTAACATAAGATGCCATCTATGACACACTGGAGTGGTAGACATTTATAATACACAGACAACAGCTACATATATTATACAGTAAGAGTCTACTGAGCTGACTGTACAGAGAAATCAATACATGTTATTGTGATTCTGTTGTCAGACTAATTTCCTGGTTTAATGCCTCAGACTTATTGAACAGATACAAACTTGATGTAATATTAATGACCAAGGATGGTTTACTGTTGTATAATATAGTGTAGAGACTTCAATTACTAAAATTAATCACATGATCTAGGGAGGAGGGATATAATACAATGTCAATTATCTTCTAAAATTAATCACATGATCTAGGGAGGAAGGATATAATATAAGGTAGATTATCTTCCAGCCACAATCAACATATTAATTATGTAACATAGTCTATGGAGCTAGATATTATGTTTTAAGCATTTTTTTTTTTAATTTATCAAATATTTCAATGAATCGGCTATTTTATTGATCCTAGAGTTAATTATATCAAATTAAATACAACTGCACTGTCTATATGATCACAGACTTATTGTTTATAAGTTGTACCTATACTCCCCTGAATGGGGGGTGGGGGTGGGGGGGGGGGGCATCTTATTAGAGAAACTAGTATTACAGTAGTCCAAGGCCACTCCCACCAAAGGTCACCCCTCCAACCAGGCCAGATTTCATATCCAGTAAGATAGTAAAATACTACTAAGCTGTCCTCCTCAAGAGAGGTCACCTATTGTGAGGTTACTGTTTTAGTGAAGGATGGCCTTACAAGAGGAAAGGCTAAAGGCTACTGAACACCTATCAATTTTCAACCATTTATTTTAAAATTTGATAGTAATTTCAGAAATATGTTGTCTACATTAAAAGAAAATAATAATATTTTGACATGAAATAATAAAATAAAGTTTAGACATGAAATAATAAAATAAAATATTGACTTACTCTAGCTCTGGCGTCTACTGTTGCTCCATTTCTGAGTAGAATTCTGATGATGTCTGTCTGATTAGCTCTAGCAGCTAGATGTAGAGATGTTTCTCCACGGACTGTAGGGTGGTCAGGACTTGCGTTGTTTTGTATTAGAGAGATAATAATGTTCATATGTCCCATAAATGATGCTACATGTAATGGAGTCAGTCCAGACTGGAATTTAATAAAAGTCATATTAAGTTAGTGAGTGATTGTTGTTTAATGCCAACTCAGCAATTTGCAGCTATATCATGGCAAGAACAAGTGTTAATTTTCAATGAGATGATGATGAGGTCCGCTTTGTACTAGACCAACACACTGAGTTGGATCTTTATAGTGCTAGCTCACTGAAACAACAGTCTGAGGGTAGACATGTGGCTCCATTCAGACACATTATTCTGATTTCGAGCCAACCAGTCTTTGCTCTTTCTCCTTAATGCTGCGTGCTTAGCGGAGAAGCAACAAATACCAATTTAATAGTCTTTGGTTTGACCCAACCGGGGATCGAACACACGATCTACCGCACACAAGGCGAGCAGGCTAACCATTACGCCACCGATGAGGTTAAAAGTCATATTAAACTTCAGTTACACTATGACATAGCTATTACATAACTACGCAATAATATTCTAATACAATTGTTATATACTGTATAGCGCTTTATATTTGTGGTGTCAAAATTTGGCGTTTATATAAATCCGATTTATTAGCAGATATTGATTTTGACGGTTTTATGAAAAGAAAAAATACAATTTATGGTTTTTACTTTTATCACCTATACCAGTAATCAATTTCACAGGACTGTAGATACATTTTAGATTTATACGCGACAGCTACTTTCCAAATGTAATGAATTTTACTAATTATGATTTCATTAACTGGTATTCCTAATTAATCTGCCTCTATTCAGATTGTAATGTTATTTTAACAATAACACAGGTGATTGTTGAATGTCAATTTACATGTAAATGCCGATACATCATTAACAATGAAAACAAATGTCTTGTCGATTTTAATACCGCTAACTTGAAAATTGTGAGCAGGTACAGAACAATATTTTTATAACTTTTAGGTTTAAAACAAGTACCACTGAAAAGCTTAATGACAAATAACAATGCTACTAACTTATCAAATATTGGCTGTGTTTATATTTAGCAATCTTGGTTAAATCTGCCAATAGCATCAAAATAAAACTAATACCAAATATAGGCACTATACAGTGACACATTTTATTCATTGGCTAATGTTTGCCATCAAATCCACAGCTGACATGTTGTAACTAAACAATGTGATTGAGCCACCATATTGAATTCTTTAAATCCAACAATCAATTCATACAATATAATAGAAAATACACACATTGCTTACCGTTTAAAAAAATTCTGGTTAGATTTTATCCGAAAATGAAGTGTATATTTAGCAAAATAATGTCAGGTGTTTATGTTGTGCATGGAGAATTTTCATATGATGTCACGATTTTCAATGACAATGTGCCAATATCATTGACAATATTGTGTAGCATTTTAATTTTTGTAGTTATTAGACCCTTTCTTGAACTCAATAGAAATGTTTTTGTCTTGCATCAGAATAGAAATAACAGTATTGTAATTCAAGTGCTGCTGGCATTAATTTGGGATTTGATGATAAAAAATATCTGATTTACTGCCTCTGCTAAACATGACCAACTAAAACTTCATTTGTGACCATCAAATCCCTGACTGATGTCTGCAACTCTTCAAATACAATACAGCAAGTACTAAATTATACAATGGATACCCGGTAGTCCTAAATGATGTGTAAAATATTACTTAGATAATTTGTCAAAGAAAATGTCAATGATTTGACCATGTATTAACACAACAAACAACAAACCTCTGTCGTAGCTTGGATATCTGCTCCATACTTCAGTAACAGTTCTACCACCTTAATTCTGTTCTTCTTACACGCAATGTGTAATGGTGTGAAACCATTCTAAAAAACATGTATACTATAATTAGACAAATGTATACATACAAAACTAGATTTACACCAATGTATGTATCACCAGTCTGTGAATGTGACATCATCGTTCTTACTGTATTAAGTTGTCACTATGATCCACCAAATATACTGAAGTCTTATGACTGTAAAACCAGAGGCTCACTTGAGTCTGTTGTTCCCATCTTATTATAAATGATGTGTTTTGCCCGTCGTCCTTGTATCTGTGTACCCCAAAACAATCAAACATTTTAAAGTATAAGTGAAAAGCAATTTTGCTCATGCATCAGTAATAAGAGTGGTATATAATGAATATCTAAGACTTTTTTGTGTGTTATATTTAGTAAGCAAAATTTAAAAAAAAACTTTTTGTAAGAGTAAAAATAATAGTCTCCTTCAATATATTTCTATTTGACTTTTTATATGCAATTGATATTTTCTGTACTGATTTGTTTCTGAACAAATAAAATATATATCACACACAATCAAACTTGCCCAGACAGTCACCTGTAATAAACAGTCACCTCTATTAAGCAGTCACCTGTATTAAAAGGTCACCTTTTTCTTGTCCTGTCATAGAAAACTTCATATGAATTGAACCTCTTTTAAGAGGTCACCTGTCTTATAAGGCCACTTTTTCTTTGTCCCAAAGGTGACCTATTAATACAGGTTTGACTGAATCTATATTTGTACTACTTACCAGTGCTCTAGCGTTAGAGTTACACTTTCTGTCTAGTAGTAACTTGGCTGTTTTCACATTACCACAATGTCCTGCTACATGTAGTGGTGTAAGGTAGTCCTGGTTATAAAAAGTACATTATATCAAATTGTTATCTATATATTATAATGAAATGTAAATGAATAAACAAGGGGCTCCATGTACTGAGTTATATCAAATTATTTAAAATATAATATACAAGAGGCTCCATGGCGACAGAAATCACTCACATGGTAAACATTTAACAGTTACAGAAATTGTCAGTTTTGAGATATACCTACAAAACAATTAAAAATAAAAACATAAATTATATGCAAGACTCAGATCGACGTCCAGCCTCTAATCGATGTCCAGTCCTCAAATCCATGTTCGATTTCTACGTCACAGACATCTGCACCTCAGATCTATGTCCTTTTTTCAAATTCTCAAATCACCGTCCAATTCTCAAATCGGCATCCAATTCTCAAATTTATGGCCGTATGTCATAGCTCTAACAAATATATCGTCCAAAGATCTGAGAATTTGGAAAGCACGCCAATTTGAGTATACCCTTAAATCGGACCACGATTTGAGATAATGACGTCAGTGGATGCCAATTTGAGAAGTGGGCGCTGATTTGAGTCTGGACGCTGATTATATATTTTAGACCCTTGTTTTTTACCCTTATCTAGTTTCAATTTGATCCAGTGGTTTGTGAGAAAAGAATAAAACGTCAAAAATTGACAGACAAAAAATTATAGATGACATACAATGCCCAGTGATGACAGTACGGTAAAATAAAGTTCTTATCAGTTCGATAAACAGCTTCATAGAGGACCACAGCAAGTCAACTAGGGCTTCCTCATTTACCAGTCTCATTGCAATGAAGTTTAGCTTGAAACCATAATGATAGAGGAAATATACTGAAATATTACCTTAAACCTATATTTTTGGCTCCTTTTATGTCAAATACAGTAATAATTACATAATAACACTATGCATTTTTCTGAAGGGGATTTTTCTAAGGAATTTAAAAAAAACATCTTCAAAATCAGAAAAACAATAACACTCCACATACAAAAAATATATAGAAAACACCTTTCTTAGCACCCTGGTGCCTCTTGTTTGGAAACTGGTAGTGTTACAATCCCCAAACTCAATCTCCCTTTTATCCTGTGCCAAGTATCATTGTGTTAAAAATTCAGATGGACAAAAGTTATTCCATGAAAACCATTGAGTCTACATTCCAAAGACAACTTACAATGCCATACCATAATACGACAAACTTTTTGCAATGGTAGTAAAAATTGTTGCTAATATTCAAAAACTTTGCACAAAACAAAAGATTAGAGGATCATATCAAACTTCCTTTCAAATAGTTCCTTGTTTCATAGTGCACTCTAACAGACAGAACTGAAGCACACGACAGTACCTCTCATGCACCTTTGGATCAGCACACGTAGTTATACTACAGGGGTGGAAACTTACCACAGTGACATCATCTACTGGTGCTTTGTAGTACATCAGAAGTCTGGCACAGTCCACATGATCACCTTGTGCTGCCATATGTAAGGGAGTTAATCCATTCTGAAAGTAAAAGTACAATTTGATTTATTCTAAATAAAGGATTGACCAACTGATTAGTTTATAAAACATAAAGATGCAGATAGAAATGTTCTTTTTATAAAGCATGATTCTATGATTAAATGTCCATTTCTTTAGGAACGACGACTTGAGATATGAATCTATGCTCCTGTAGTAATCAACATTTATTAATTTGATGTACTTCTCTGTTATAACAAATTGTTGCACTATTAAATGTAGCAGAACAAGAAAGGTAATTAATCCAGCCCAATAGAGTTACCTACCTTTGTTGTAGAAGATTTTGGTGCACCTCTCTCCAATAACAAATCTACAACCATTTCATGTCCACTTCTGGCAGAACAATGCAAGGGAGTTAATCCATCCTGGAAACAAACAAAAAAATTCACGATGAAAAAATTTACAATCACATAAAAACAGGCTGAGTATTTCTTCTTTAACTCAACTTTCATTTATTATTTAGAATTGATAAACATGGAACAAAATTTAATTTAATTACAGCGAACACATGTACGATGTGAAAAAAGAATTTTAAAAATTAATTAGACTTGGTTTCAATATTTACAAGATATAAAGATTACAAACCCTGGTTCGTTCATCAATGGTTGCTTTGTTGTCCAGTAATAAGGTCACCATGACAGCCTTACCCCATCTAGAGGCTACATGTAGAGGTGTTATATTGTTCTGAAAACAATAAAAACAAAATCCAATTAATTACTATACATTTAACAGGGGTCCAACTTAACATTGATTATATGTGAAAAAGCCTCAAGAATTTTTGCTGTGCTTATAAAATTGTTGTTTGTCATAAAGACATTAAATTCTTGTCCTGATTCGCCAAAACTCCGTTTTTGGAGCTAACATTAGCATCAAATTGAAAGGAAATTGTTCTTGTAAGTCATTTTAAGTAAAAATTCTATGAATCGTTTTTACATGATACCTAATTACCCATCCTATCAAATGCCAGTAATTGACTGCCCTAACACCTTTTTATTTACTATACTGACCTTTGCTCTGAAATTGACATCTGCACCTTTAGAAATCAAAAGTGTTGCTACATTAATGTTTCCATAGTGAGCAGCAATGTGTAAAGGTGTAAATCCACTCTGAAATATTTATATAAAAATGATATAAATCCACTCTGAAATAATATAAATCCACATTGCAATATTTTTACAAAAATATTGTAAACCCATATTGTAATATTTGCTAAAAATTTAATGTAACTCCATTCTATAATATTTGCATAAATAATAATTGCACAAAAATAATGTAAGTCAACTCTGAAAAATGACCACAAATGGTGTTCACAATCAAAACATTAATGGTGCTACATTTATTATAATATAATAAATCAACAGGGTTTGGATACCAATAACATAAACATATATTTCTGCCTGTTTTAATCCAGGATCTAAATATCCACCAGCTTCTGTTCTTGTCTTGACAGTATTTTAGAATTTGATGTTTACTAGAGCAACATGTACTGCTGTTACAGTGGTAGATAAATACTTGTTCTACCGCAAAACAATGTCCAAAATGAAGTACCACAAAAGTTTAACAAGTTAGGGATCATCTCAAAAGTTCTCACAACAATGATAGATGAAATTACTTTCACATTGTGAGAGGGTGGTTTCAATCTCTTTCTTTTAGAAGATTGAGCAATGTTTATTGACATTGATTCAGAATTGATTTTTTTCTGCAAAATGTAATCCATAACAGGATCTTGATGATATCCAAAAATCTGCATGTTATTATTTGTGTGCCAAATCATCACTCTCAATTATGCATGTTCCTTTTATATAGTTGGGTAGAAAAACTATCTAGAAAAATCCCACAATTTTTCTTTAGTATATACTAAAATGAGTGGGTGGATGTTTTTATAGACCATATTATTTAACTTAGAAATGTTTTTAGACATTTTGAAATGATCCCTTACTGTGCGAGTGCCACAATCACAACAAAACCAACTTGTCTTGTTATCAGAACAAAATTAACTTGTCTTGTTATCAGAACAAAATTAACTTGTCTTGTTATCAGGACAAAACTAACTTGTCTTGTTATCAGGACAAAACTAACTTGTCTTGTTATCAGGACAAAACTAACTTGTCTTGTTATCAGAACAAAATTAACTTGTCTTGTTATCAGAACAAAATTAACTTGTCTTGTTATCAGGACAAAACTAACTTGTCTTGTTATCAGGACAAAACTAACTTGTCTTGTTATCAGAACAAAATTAACTTGTCTTGTTATCAGGACAAAACTAACTTGTCTTGTTATCAGGACAAAACTAACTTGTCTTGTTATCAGAACAAAACCAACTTGTTATCACAACAAAACTACAGTTAAACCAGCTTGTGTGGTTATCAGAATAAAACTACAGTTAAACCAGCTTGTGTGGTTATCAGAATAAAACTACAGTTAAACCAGCTTGTGTGGTTATCAGAATAAAACTACAGTTAAACCAGCTTGTGTGGTTATCAGAATAAAACTACAGTTAAACCAGCTTGTGTGGTTATCAGAATAAAACTACAGTTAAACCAGCTTGTATGGTTATCAGAATAAAACTACAGTTAAACCAGCTTGTGTGGTTATCAGAACAAAACAACAGTTAAACCAGCTTGTGTGGTTATCACATGTTAAGACGTGAGACATAAATAAAATACACAAATCTAACCTTGGTGGTATCATTCACTAGTCCTCCATCCTTGAAGCATTAATTAAATAAAACAATATGTCATAAATCATACAACATTACATTCTTAGTGGCAACCACAACATTTTCTCCTCTGAATTTAAGAAATTCATAACACTCAAATTCAACCCTAACCATTCAAGATGAGATAGCGTTGTTATAGATATATTATAAGCTTGACACACTAGTAATAAATATATACAGAGTTAAAATACAACAGACAATAGTATACATTTCATAATTATGGAACATATGTATTTCTTGGGTAGATTTTTCTACGTCTATATCTTACTCATAAAAACTACCAATACTAATGTTAAGATTTATCCCAATGGCCAAAACAATCCATACCTTAGTTTCACCATTGACATCATTCTGTTCATTCTGTAAAAGTAGATTAGCTGATCTGGTATCATCTTTTTTAGCAGCTATGTGTAGAGCAGGTAACCTGACCTTGCCCTTGGAGTCATGTTCCAGTAGTACAGATACAACTCTTTCATGTCCTTGTTGTAAGGCAACAGCCAAGGGAGTGAATCCATCCTACAAAAAAATATCACGTTCAAATTGTATTTTTGTTTTTTAATAATATTATAAGGCTTATAATGTGATTCAGTCTTGTATTGTAATACACAATCCCTGATGTCAAATTTGTGTCGTTTATTACCACAACATCAATCGACATCAAACTTTTTTCCACAAAGCCATCTTTATTTAATAGAAATAGATATTTACTTATTGTGTGATTTTGAAACCTGTCTAAACCAAACCAGACTGGAACCCACTTGTGTTTGGAAAAGACAGGTGTTTGGTTTATATAGGTTAAATTAGTACAAATTTCCTACATTGGGCCTTTACTTAAGTTTGGTTTATACAAGATTAAGTTTTATTCAGGGTTTGGTTTAGACAGGTTTAAGTTTTATTCAGGGTTTGGTTTAGACAGGTTTAAGTTTTATTCAGGGTTTGGTTTAGATATGTTTCACTGTAAAATAATTTTTGTTATATTGTTGCGATGAGAAACAATTTATAAAACTAATCAGAAAGGGAGGAACCTTTGAAAGGAAATATCAGAACCTGTCTAGAGCCTGTAGCCATCACCTGATTGAAAACAATAAAAGAATCAAAATTTTCAAGTTCAGACTTCTATTAAATGTCAAATGATTGATTGATATTTGGTAATTTAACATCCTAAATGTCAAATGATCCTGGTTATCTTAAATATGTAGTGAGTGAGTGAGTAATTGTCTAATTCTAAGAGAGTGATTTCTCAGCTATATCATGGTGAGAACAAGTTACATCTGTATGAGATGATGATAATGTTATCTTTGTATGCTTATTTGAATCTTCATAGTGCTAGCTCACTGAAACAACACTCCACGGGTAGATATTTCGTTCCACTTGAACAAATTATCATGATTCTAAGCCAATCAGTCTTTGTTCTTACTCCTGTTGTGTCCTAAGTGGAGAAGTAGCAAATACCAATTGCATAGTCTTAGGTTTGACCCCACAGAGGCTTGAACCCATGATCTATTTATAGTCTTAGGTTTGACCCCACAGAGGCTTGAACCCATGATCTATTTATAGTCTTAGATTTGACCCCACAGAGGCTTGAACCCATGATCTATTTATAGTCTTAGATTTGACCCCACAGAAGCTTGAACCCATAATCTATTTATAGTCTTAGATTTGACCCCACAGAAGCTTGAACCCATGATCTATTTATAGTCTTAGATTTGACCCCACAGAAGCTTGAACCCATGATCTATTTATAGTCTTAGATTTGACCCCACAGAGGCTTGAACCCATGATCTATTTATAGTCTTAGATTTGACCCCACAGAAGCTTGAACCCATGATCTATTTATAGTCTTAGATTTGACCCCACAGAAGCTTGAACCCATGATCTATTTATAGTCTTAGGTTTGACCCCACAGAAGCTTGAACCCATGATCTATTTATAGTCTTAGATTTGACCCCACAGAAGCTTGAACCCATGATCTATTTATAGTCTTAGATTTGACCCCACAGAAGCTTGAACCCATGATCTATTTATAGTCTTAGGTTTGACCCCACAGAAGCTTGAACCCATGATCTATTTATAGTCTTAGATTTGACCCCACAGAAGCTTGAACCCATGATCTATTTATAGTCTTAGATTTGACCCCACAGAGGCTTGAACCCATGATCTATCACACTTGAGGGGAACATGTTAACCATTACACCACTGATTCTCTTATTTATGTAATTAACATGAAAAAAATAAAATTTCATAAAAAGACAATGCATAGTTCTAGTATACACTGGGAATTCATTTTAATTTGTGGACAACATTTTTTTTTGGTTTGAGACAAAATTATGCAAATGTGACAACTATATAACATTTGACAATGGACACATGTGACAACAGACACGTGTGACAATGGACGCATGTGACAATGGACACATGTGACAACAGACACATGTGACAACTATATAACATTTGACAACGGACACAAAGTGATAACAGACACAAAGTGATAACAGAATCCTGAGTTACAATACAAATTACCATGACAACAACCAGTATTATGTTTTATGTTGTATACTATTGATATAAATAAAAACTCTTCATTGAAATGTCACATAAATAGAAAAGTCATCTGTAATTCATTTACATTCAAAATCTATTTAAAATAACACAAACAATTTATCTTAAATACAGAATATACAGAAAACTTCACTAGTTCTAGGACTCCCTCACACATCTTACATTGTAATATAAATTACCACTATGAAGAATTATAAATATTTGATGTAATAATTAATCAATGGCACCCTTTATACTATTGATCATTTGTTACAAGCCAACTCAAACACAGGATTAATAAGTTTATCAAGGACACTCAGGAAATATTATTATTGTCATGGAAACAGTTATTGATGTAACAAAACATTGTTTGTCTTTACACTTCAGGGCACTTACAAGAATACAAGAAAAGAGTGGTGACAGTATTTGTTTTAATCTGATGGTGTGTTGACTAAAACTGTCACAGTCTCAAATCAAATCAAATCAAATCAAATAAGTTTTATTTAAAGTCGAAATATCTATAACACATAACATAAGCTCTAGTGAGCTTTTGAATCGACTAAAACATATGTAGTACCCCTCAGATATCACTACTAATTAACATAACTAGAACCCATTCTACAGATATTATAGGTATAGTATACATGTATATGAAAATACAGCATAACAAACCCCTTCCTACAGCTCTCCACACTGAATCTATAAAACAGTCAGCAATATATAATATAGTTGTGTTGGGCCTATATAATAATACAATCTACTGAACCCCTCTACAATTGTCAGTACTGGGCCTATAATACAACACCCATGTTAAGTTGTCAGTATTGAGTCATGTTAAGTTGTCAGAGTCATGTGATGCTAAAGACAAGATAAACCACACTGTCAGAATTCTACACATCAATCTGCCATTTTCACCAGAATGTAATACTCAACATATTTTTATATCATTATCTTAGACCATTTAAATATTGATCATTTTTACATGGCACAAATATAAAATATTGCAAATGCCAGCAAATACAATTTACTGGCAATTAATGCACCTGAGAAATCTTTGATATTAAAGACACCACATGACAGACATGTGACTAAAGTTTCAGGTGAAAATGGCATAAATACATGGGTCGTGAGGGTCATAACTAGGGAAGGTAACTCATTACCTTAGTACTACCATCAGCATCCTGTAAAATAAACTATTTACTACAGACAATAGATTAGTGGTGGTTAGGTTTAACATCTTATTAATTATTACAGCTATAGAGATCTATATTATCTATTATGTACAAACATTGATGAATTGTCAAGATCAGGACTAGTATTATTACTGCAATGTTTCTACAAGGCCACCCTTAAAATATTGTTTGTTTGGCATTGCCGACCCACACTATCAACAGGTGGGTAGGTAGGTATATTTTTTACATTTGAAAGCTTTATATTTTCAGACTGGTTTTTCACAGGAACACAGAGGAAGATATGACATTAAAGAATAAAATTTAATGCAACATAAAGAACAGCAAAAATCAAATTCTATTTTCATAAAAAAACCATTTTCTGTCTGTCTGGATGCTTCCCACTGCCTGCCTCTTCGACATTATTTTCGTTTCAGCAGACCATTTTCTATTCTATGTCATTTAAACGTTTGCTCTCAATACAGTGTACATCAAGTGCTTTTACAATCTAGATTTGAAATTAATAAAGCTTGCAACAAACTCCGCGGACACGATCGAAATTCCGGAGCGATTCTGATTTTTTTAAAATAAGTAAAATTGTCTGAAACGCAAATAAAATAATTTCGGCTGCAGGTTTTTCAGTAGGTTGGGCGGCAATGCCAAACAAATAAAATTTTATTTTAGGCCCAAACTAACCAACGTTAATAAAATATCACCTGTGCCACCTCAAAGTTACATTTAATGGACCAGAAACCTGTATCAATACATAGATCAAGTCAGGACCATGAATAAACGACCCGTCCCCCCTAGAAATATGATGGATAAATGACCCGTCCCCCCTAGGAATAGGATCTAGTTTGTCCACTTATGGGTGCAACCTTTCCAAAAAGAGTGCTCCCTCATTGTGCCATATGAATCAAGTAGGCAACTCGCCCTTATGATGGGATGTAAATGAGCACCTTATGTTATAATGAAAGGTGAATGCCACACTCCTTGCATGTAAAACACCACTTTAAGCAGCCCTTTGTTAGATTTGGTCATAAATGTCCTGTTGTTACGGAATATTTTCAGACCCAATCCATTATAAACTCTTTTTCCTGCGACAATCAAATTCTTCCACCAATAGTTCATCCCAGTGCCAGCTTTTTCACCTACATGATTATTTGTTTGTAAACTCATAATGAATATAGTTGAAATACTTCTCAACTGGTGTTAAACAACAATCACCAATCAATGGACGAGTCGTCTTTAATCCCACTTTCATCAATATTTCAGCTATATCATGGAAGTCAGTTTTTTTGATGGAGGAAACCGGAGTACCCAGAGTAAACCACCAACCTGCCGCAAGTCACTGACAAACTTTATCACATAATGTTGCATCGAGTACACCTCACCTGAGCGGGATTCGTACTCACAACTTTAGTGGTGATAGGCACTGATTGCATAGGTAGTAATAAATCCAACTATCGTACGATCACGAACACGACAACTACTACTTAAAAAAACAGCCATTTCTTCCATGTAAATGACATTTCAGAACATTGGCAATTATTACTGTTTGCATTCATTAAAAGAAACCTTATTCAGTATTACAACATACATGTATTACCCAATCAATGGCAATTATCCAATCAACGGTAATTAGCCAATCAATACCCCCATGGGGAAATAAGCATATCTAACTTATATAGTAAACAAGAGGCCCCATGGGGACATAAACATATCTAACTTATATAGTAAACAAGAGGCCCCATGGGGACACAAACATATCTAACTTATATAGTAAACAAGAGGCCCCATGGGGACATAAACATAGATAACTTACATAGTAAACAAGAGGCCCTATGGGGACATAAACATATATAATTTATAGTAAACAAGAGGCCCTACGGGGACATAAACATATATAACTTATATAGTAAACAAGAGGCCCTATGGGAACATAATCATATATAACTTATATAGTAAACAAGAGGCCCTATGGGGACATAACCATATATAACTCATATAGTAAAAAAGAGGCCCTATGGGGACATAAACATATATAACTAATATAGTAAACAAGAGGCCCCATGGTAACATAAACATATATAACTTTTATAGTAAACAAGCGGCCCCATGGGGACATAAACATATATAACTTACATAGTAAACAAGAGGCCCTACGGGGACATAATCATATATAACTTATATAGTAAACAAGAGGCCCTGTGGGGTCATAAACATATATAACTTATATAATAAACAAGAAGCCCCATGGGGAAATAAACATATATAACTAATATAGTAAACAAGAGGCCCAATGGCAACATAATTATATAACTTATATAGTAAACAAGATATAATAATTACAAAACATGTTGTACACAAAAATTACATGTACATTTATGAAAATAGAGAACAACGCGTCGTGGTCGTGAGTATATGATAGTTGGATTTACAATAACTTATGCAATCAGTGCCTATCACCACTAAAGTTGTGAATTCGAATCCCGTTTAGGCGAGGTGTACTCGATACATTATGTGATCAAGTTTGTCAGTGACTTGGCAGGTCTTTATCCTGGTAATCCGGCTTCCTCCACTAATAAAACTGACCACCACGATATAAATAAATATTGTTGAAAGAGGCATTAACCACCATAACCCTAACCCTAACCCACCATACACCTCTCATCATATTGGCCTACAATGGATGAGCCCCACTACTAAAGTCCCCATCACACTGACCTCAAACACATGGGACCCCACCACATCATGGGACAAAACTTTTGTTATACAAGGAATTCTGTAATTTCATGGCATGTTAAAAAAAATTCAGCACCAATATAATTCCATTTCAGAATATTCATAAAAAAAAAAAAAAATTTAAAATGGTTTTCCACTAACTGTAACTGACTATCCTTGACTGACAACAGATAAACTTTTTATCATGCACATACTGTAATATAGGTAAAGCAGGGATTGTATTGTTCTATTGTTATTCTACTGAAAGTATGAAGCTAAACAATATAATACTGGTACTACACTGTCAAAACAAGCACCTGTCAATAAATACTTCATGACTTAAAGAAGCTTAAAATGAGGTATCTGTCAGAGGTTATAAAGGTTGTCAAAATGTCAGTACTTTATACTAACCTGTGTGGCTAAGCTTTGACTGGCTCCATTACCTAACAGATACCTGACAACATCTGAATGACCCTCTTGGGCTGCCATGTAGAGTGGCGTAAATCCATACTGAAAAGATGAAGATGTATATTATAACTAATGTTTTGCATACATAAGCTTGATTTGATTTAAGATTTGATTTATTGTGCTTAACACCACTTTCAGCAATATTTCAGCTATATCATGGGGACCAGTTTTAGTGGTGGAAGAAGCCAGCGTACCTGGAGAGAACCACCGACCATGGGCAAGCAACTGGTAAACTTTATCACTTGCGGCTGCGAGTCGAATGCACCCTTTTTGTAATTTACAAAGCTGGACGCGAACCCACACCGTATTGGTGATAGGCTTGTATGAGTTCTTAGGTAATCCAACTACCTTAACTCATTGAGCCACCCGGGCCCCTTAAGCTTGAACATTTTTCCAATCTTTGTTATCCAACCCTCCTCCCCAAAAAACAAATTGTAATATAACTATTGTAAGCCGGACATTGTACATCATACCCAGCTCTGTTATCCAATCACCCCCCCCCCTCCCCACACTGTAATACAACTACTGTAATATTTAAGTCTGACATTGTACATCACAGCCAGCTCTGTTATCCAACACCCTCCCTAACCCCCACCCCCACACAAACATTGTAGCTTCATTATACCTGAGCTTGTATATTAAGCTTGGATCTGTCACCAACACCCTCCCCCACCCCCACCCCCACACAAACATTGTAGCTTCATTATACCTGAGCTTGTACATTAAGCTTGGATCTGTTACCAACACCCTCCCCCACCCCCACCCCCACACAAACATTGTAGCTTTACTATACCTGAGCTTGTACAATAAGCTTGGATCTGTTACCAACACCCTCCCCCACCCCGCCCCCACACAAACATTGTAGCTTTACTATACCTGAGCTTGTACATTAAGCTTGGATCTGTTACCAACACCCTCCCCCACCCCCACCCCCACACAAACATTGTAGCTTTACTATACCTGAGCTTGTACATTAAGCTTGGATCTGTTACCAACACCCTCCCCCACCCCCACCCCCAGACAAACTTTGTAGCTTCATTATACCTGAGCTTGTACATTAAGCTTGGATCTGTTACCAACACCCTCCCCCACCCCTACCCCACCCCACCCCCACACAAACATTGTAGCTTTACTATACCTGAGCTTGTACTTTAAGCTTGGATCTGTTACTAACACCCTCCCCCACCCCCACCCCCACACAAACATTGTAGCTTTACTATACCTGAGCTTGTACATTAAGCTTGGATCTGTTACCAACACCCTCCCCCACCCCCACCCCCACACAAACATTGTAGCTTCATTATACCTGAGCTTGTACATTAAGCTTGGATCTGTTACCAACACCCTCCCTCACCCCTACCCCACCCCACCCCCACACAAACATTGTAGCTTTACTATACCTGAGCTTGTACATTAAGCTTGGATCTGTTACCAACACCCTCCCTCACCCCCACCCCACCCCCACCTCCACACAAACATTGTAGCTTTACTATACCTGAGCTTGTACATTAATCTTAGCTTTGTTATCAACCAGCAGTGTAACAATTTCTATGTGGCCAGCAAGTGACGCAATGTGCAGAGCTGTATTTCCTTTCTGTAAGCAAAATAACAATCATTTAATGGATACTTACAAATGGAAAATAAAATAAAACAAATAACCGAAAGCTTTATATTTATAGCATAACTGCTCTTGTAATCAAAATATCAAAAACAGAGTAAGGTAACAACGAAGTATTTCAGAATAATAATTGTTTGGTTACGAGTGATTTATTTCTAATATTCTGAATTCAAGAGTTCAGTCAAACCTGCCCATGCAGTCACCTCTATTAAGCAGTCACCTGTATAATATTTTAAAAAGGTCACCTTTTTCTTGTCCTGTCACAAAAATTTCATATGAATTGAACCTCTTTTAAGAGGTGACCTGTCTTATCAGGCCACTTTTTCTTTGTCCCATAGGTGACCTCTTAATACCGGTTTGACTGTAGTTTATTACATAGACTTTTGCTTGATCTTATAAGAAGCTTCAAAATGCATCTTACATTTCATTTTCGGACACTAAATGACATTTACGATTGCAATGAATAGATTTTTCAAATATTGACACATTTTTTTTCATCAAAATGAATTGATGTAATCTTGTAAAAGACCTGCCATACAATATTCCTGTAAAGTTTGATTAATATCTGTCCACATGATTTTTTGTCAGGAGAAGAAGAAATAACAGATGACAAGTGATGGTAATAGTAAATCACATTGACCTTTGGTTCAGTTGACCTTTGATTCTGTTGACCTTTTGTGCAGTTGAGCTAACATGTGGTTCAGTTGACCTGTATCATATAACCTTAGACTAGAGATTGGTCTCAGCATGTATCACACATCCTAAAAACTAGAGACTGGTTTCGGTCTGTATCATACCACTTTGACTAAATGCGGGTCTCAGTCTTCTAATAATAAGTTTATATGTTCGACATGATATTTTGAAATCTGAGTTTCATGAGTATTTAGTCTTGTGAAATCAGCTTGTAGTTGTTTCTGTCAATATAATACTACCATGATCTAATGATTACAGAAGGACAGGGAGAATAAGAACAAGTCCATACCTTTGTGGCTGCTTCAATATTAGCCCCTCGATTTAGTAGTTCTTGTACAATCTTTATATGACCCTCCTTAGATGCCAGGTGTAAAGCATTCAAGCCATTCTGAAAAATAAATAATAAGACTGTACAATTCTGAATTATCAAGTTTGTACCATAAGACAACACACCTCCATGGAACCAGATTTGTGTCTGGAATAGACAGGTATCCAGTTTGTTCAGGTTACATCAACAAACATTTCCTACATTGAGACTTTATTTAAAGTTCAGTTCATGCAGGATTTTGGTTCATTCATGGCTTGGTTTAGACAGAAATCACTGCAGTTCTCAAATTAACAAACTGCATCAGTGGCATAATGGTTAGTGTCCTCGCCTTAAGTGTGGTAGATCGTGGGTTCGAACCCCGGTCGGGTCAAACCAAAGAATATAAAATTGGTATTGATTGCTTCTCTGCTAAGCATGCAGCAATAAGGAGAAACAGCAAGACTGGTTAGCTCGGAATCAGAATAATGTGTCCGAGTGGAGCGACATGTCTATCTGCGGACTGTTGTTTCAGTGAGCTAGCACTATGAAAATCCGACTCAGTGTGTTGGTCTTGTACAAAGTGGATCTCATCATCATCTTATTGAAAATTAACTTGTTCTCGCCATGATATATCTGAAAAATTGCTGAATTGGTGTTAAACAACACTCAATCACTCACTCAAATTAACATCAAATGAGACTAGGAACATGAGGCTGAAATACATGTACATAGCAGAGGCATATCCATGCTTTCTGAAAAGAGGATGCACACTACATGTCTAGGCTCTAAAAGGGGGGGGGGATGCAGATAAAAAAAATTGTCAAAATATCCTCTTGAAGTTGGTTAATTTTCTAGAGAAAGAGAACCAAGGCACTATCCTAACTGATGGAAAAGTGCAATTGAGCTCTTCAAGGGTTTCTATTTTTAAGGGATGTATCCTGTACTAATCATTGTATCCATCACTCCTGTTTCCTTTATACATAATGCCATTTTACTCTAACTATTAAATGGAAATCAGGAAATGTCAAAACAACAAATTAAACTTCAAAGTTTAATAATTAGGCCTAACTGACATTTAGATATAAGTAATTTTCTATAATAAAATAAATTATGTACAACTTCCTGTTAACATCAGAGTTGAGATAAGATATCTCTACAAGTCTTCAGATATAACATACTGGCATGTCTAAGATGAACACTTTACCCTGATATAACATACTGGCATATCTAAGATGAACAATTTACCCTGATATAACATACTGGCATGTCTAAGATGAACAATTTACCCTGATGTAACATACTGGCATGTCTAAGATGAACACTTTACCCTGATATAACATACTGGCATATCTAAGATGAACAATTTACCCTGATATAACATACTGGCATGTCTAAGATGAACAATTTACCCTGATATAACATACTGGCATATCTAAGATGAACAATTTACCCTGATATAACATACTGGCATGTCTAAGATGAACAATTTACCCTGATATAACACACTGGCATATCTAAGATGAACAATTTACCATGATATATCATACTGGCATGTCTAAGATGAACAGTTTACCATGAGAGCTATAGTCTGCTGTGTTCCCAACTAGATAGAAATATCTTTTTTCTGTGTGCCCTTCCAGATAAGACCTCGACTGTTAGAGAACAAATTGCATGTTTCTCTACATAAATTCAGAATCCAAATAACAAAGTGATAAATTTGAATTAAGTAAAGGTATGATAAAGGGACATAAAACTTACAGGATTGCTGGTGTTGATGTCAGTGCTGCCCTTTAGGTACTCCAATACATCGTCAAGGTTACCATCCCGAGCTGCCTTCAGGAAACTTGTGTTTCCATCACCCTAAAAAACACAAATTATCCACATCTTTTTATTTCTACAAATACCATGGCATGGTGAGTATAAATTTACATGACAATCGATTTATCATGATTATTTAAAAGTAATTATTAATACATTCTAAATTATATAAATGTACATTCATGAAAAGAAAGAACTTAAAACCAGAAAGCAAATTAATTACCTCTCTTGTTATGAACTGAATAACCCTGTCATTGATTACCTACCTTGTTATGAATTGAATAACCCTGTCATTAATTACCTCCCTTGTTATCAACCTGAATAACCCTGTCATCAATTACCTCCCTTGTTATCAACTGAATAACCACTTCATCAATTACCTCCCTTGTTATGAACTGACCAACCCCTTCGTCAATTATCTCCCTTATGAACTGACTAACCCTGTCATCAATTACCTCCCTTGCTATGAACTGACTAACCCTGTCATCAATTACCTCCCTTGTTATGAACTGACTGACCCTGTCATCAATTACCTCCCTTGTTATGAACTGACCAACCCTGTCATTAATTACCTCCCCTGTTACAATATAACTGTCTACAACGATATAACTAAAATATTGTTGAAAGTAGCATTAATCTATTGATTCTCATATCTAATCCAATTTATATGGCAAGTATCTACATAATAATTGTTATTTTTGTCACATTTAGAATGGAGAACTTGATGTCCCACAACAAAATATGTGATATTAAGTTTCACACATTTCACTGTCCTCTTCTTCATCATGTTTTTCTAATTAAAATAGACACTCCTACATCTTCAGTAAACAGTGAGGAACTTTGTTTTGTTTACAATAAGTACCATCTGGTTGTAAGTTATTTCCTCTGCTTTACAGTAATCATCTAAATTTGATAAGAACTAAATAATTTTCTTAGATAGTGGATTTAGAGGCGGATGAAGTGTACTTAATGAATCTGACAAAAATAGTTATTAAGTTTAATGTATGATGTACATTGTATTAGAAAAGATGGTAAAATGTATGTCAGGATTAACATTGGCAAATATCAAACAGTTCATTTGATTTTTATTTAATGAGATAATAATGATGAGATCGATGAGATAATAATGGTCTCCACTTTGTACTAGACCAACACTTGGAATAGGATTTTACAGCTCACTGAAATAACTGTTACAACGCTCTACTTGGACATATTATCCTGATTCCAAGCCAACCAGTCTTTGTTCTTACTCCTGATTGCTGTGCACTTGATGGAGAAGCATCAAATTTTAATTTTATAGCCTTTAATTTGACCCGGCCCAACCCGACCCACCATTTTCCACACTCAGGGCGTGCATGCTAATCATTGCATCAGCTATGCAGTGATGATTGGTTTTTGACATCAAGTGAGCAATATTTCACCTTCAATCATTAAAAGAGCAAGTTTACCAATAATAAATCAGGTAAAAATAAGCCTATGTTACACAAGGCAAGACTTATCAAGGATTAACCAGGTATTTATATCTCATCTGGTTATTTCACTTGATCTCACTTTTATAAAAACAAAAAGAAAGCAAAAAAAAACCACTGCCAGCAGCATCTGTTAGTGTGCTCTATCATGTGGTCAAATTAGTACAGAGAAATCAATTGTAGCAGGTAGCTAGACTGGCTAAGACTGAAGTAAAATAATTGTTTGTGTGATCCCCAATCTAAAGTCTTTATAATTAGAACTAGATTGTAACAGGTAGCTAGACTGGCTAAGACTGAAGTAAAATAATTGTTGGTGTGACCCCCAATCTAAAGGCTTTATAATTAGAACTAGATTGTAGCAGGTAGTTAGACTGGCTAAGACTGAAGTAAAATAATTGTTTGTGTGATCCCCAATCTAAAGACTTTATAATTAGAACTAGATTGTAACAGGTAGCAGGTAGCTAGACTGGCTAAGACTGAAGTAAAATAATTGTTGGTGTGACCCCCAATCTAAAGGCTTTATAATTAGAACTAGATTGTAGCAGGTAGCTAGACTGGCTAAGACTGAAGTAAAATAATTGTTTGTGTGAGCCTCAATCTAAAGGCTTTATAATTAGAACTAGATAGTAGCAGGTAGTTAGACTGGCTAAGACTGAAGTAAAATAATTGTTGGTGTGACCCCAAATCTAAAGACTTTATAATTAGAACTAGATTGTAGCAGGTAGCTAGACTGGCTAAGACTGAAGTAAAATAATTGTTGGTGTGACCCCCAATCTAAAGGCTTTATAATTAGAACTAGATTGTAGCAGGTAGTTACACTGACTAAGACTGAAGTAAAATAATTGTTGGTGTGACCCCAATCTAAAGGCTTTATAATTAGAACTAGATTGTAGCAGGTAGTTAGACTGGCTAAGACTGAAGTAAAATAATTGTTTGTGTGATCCCCAATCTAAAGACTTTATAATTAGAACTAGATTGTAGCAGGTAGTTAGACTGGCTAAGACTGAAGTAAAATAATTGTTGGTGTGACCCCCAATCTAAAGACTTTATAATTAGAACTAGATTGTAGCAGGTAGTTAGACTGGCTAAGACTGAAGTAAAATAATTGTTTGTGTGATCCCCAATCTAAAGGCTTTATAATTAGAACTAGTTTGTAACAGGTAGCTAGACTGGCTAAGACTGAAGTAAATTAATTGTTGGTGTGATCCCCAATCTAAAGACTTTATAATTAGAACTAGATTGTAACAGGTAGCTAGACTGGCTAAGACTGAAGTAAAATAATTATTTGTGTGATCCCCAATCTAAAGGCTTTATAATTAGAACTAGTTTGTAACAGGTAGCAAGACTGGCTAAGACTGAAGTAAAATAATTGTTGGTGTGACCCCCAATCTAAAGGCTTTATAATTAGAACTAGATTGTAGCAGGTAGTTACACTGACTAAGACTGAAGTAAAATAATTGTTGGTGTGACCCCCAATCTAAAGGCTTTATAATTAGAACTAGATTGTAGAAGGTAGTTAGACTGGCTAAGACTGAAGTAAAATAATTGTTTGTGTGATCCCCAATCTAAAGACTTTATAATTACAACTAGATTGTAGCAGGTAGTTAGACTGGCTAAGACTGAAGTAAAATAATTGTTGGTGTGACCCCCAATCTAAAGACTTTATAATTAGAACTAGAGTGTAGCAGGTAGTTAGACTGGCTAAGACTGAAGTAAAATAATTGTTTGTGTGATCCCCAATCTAAAGACTTTATAATTAGAACTAGATTGTAGCAGGTAGTTAGACTGGCTAAGACTGAAGTAAAATAATTGTTTGTGTGATCCCCAATCTAAAGGCTTTATAATTAGAACTAGATTGTAGCAGGTAGTTAGACTGGCTAAGACTGAAGTAAAATAATTGTTGGTGTGACCCCCAATCTAAAGACTATAATTAGAACTAGATTGTAGCAGGTAGTTAGACTGGCTAAGACTGAAGTAAAATAATTGTTGGTGTGACCCCCAATCTAAAGACTTTATAATTAGAACTAGATTGTAGCAGGTAGTTAGACTGGCTAAGACTGAAGTAAAATAATTGTTTGTGTGATCCCCAATCTAAAGACTTTATAATTAGAACTAGATTGTAGCAGGTAGTTAGACTGGCTAAGACTGAAGTAAAATAATTGTTGGTGTGACCCCCAATCTAAAGACTATAATTAGAACTAGATTGTAGCAGGTAGTTAGACTGGCTAAGACTGAAGTAAAATAATTGTTTGTGTGATCCCCAATCTAAAGACTTTATAATTAGAACTAGATTGTAGCAGGTAGTTAGACTGGCTAAGACTGAAGTAAAATAATTGTTTGTGTGATCCCCAATCTAAAGGCTTTATAATTAGAACTAGATTGTAGCAGGTAGTTAGACTGGCTAAGACTGAAGTAAAATAATTGTTGGTGTGACCCCCAATCTAAAGACTATAATTAGAACTAGATTGTAGCAGGTAGTTAGACTGGCTAAGACTGAAGTAAAATAATTGTTTGTGTGACCCCCAATCTAAAGACTTTATAATTAGAACTAGATTGTAGCAGGTAGCTAGACTGGCTAAGACTGAAGTAAAATAATTGTTTGTGTGATCCCCAATCTAAAGGCTTTATAATTAGAACTAGTTTGTAACAGGTAGCTAGACTGGCTAAGACTGAAGTAAAATAATTGTTGGTGTGATCCCCAATCTAAAGGCTTTATAATTAGAACTAGATTGTAGCAGGTAGTTAGACTGGCTAAGACTGAAGTAAAATAATTGTTGGTGTGATCCCCAATCTAAAGACTTTATAATTAGAATTAGATTGTAGCAGGTAGCCAGCTATAGACTGGCTAAGACTGAAGTAAAATAATTGTTGGTGTGATCCCCAATCTAAAGACTTTATAATTAGAACTAGATTGTAACAGGTAGCTAGACTGGCTAAGACTGAAGTAAAATAATTGTTGGTGTGATCCCCAATCTAAAGGCTTTATAATTAGAACTAGATTGTAACAGGTAGCTAGACTGGCTAAGACTGAAGTAAAATAATTGTTGGTGTGATCCCCAATCTAAAGGCTTTATAATTAGAACTAGATTGTAGCAGGTAGTTAGACTGGCTAAGACTGAAGTAAAATAATTGTTGGTGTGATCCCCAATCTAAAGACTTTATAATTAGAATTAGATTGTAGCAGGTAGCCAGCTATAGACTGGCTAAGACTGAAGTAAAATAATTGTTGGTGTGATCCCCAATCTAAAGGCTTTATAATTAGAACTAGATTGTAGCAGGTAGTTAGACTGGCTAAGACTGAAGTAAAATAATTGTTTGTGTGATCCCCAATCTAAAGGCTTTATAATTAGAACTAGATTGTAGCAGGTAGTTAGACTGGCTAAGACTGAAGTAAAATAATTGTTGGTGTGACCCCCCATCTAAAGGCTTTATAATTAGAACTAGATTGTAGCAGGTAGTTAGACTGGCTAAGACTGAAGTAAAATAATTGTTTGTGTGATCCCCAATCTAAAGACTTTATAATTAGAACTAGATTGTAGCAGGTAGTTAGACTGGCTAAGACTGAAGTAAAATAATTGTTTGTGTGACCCCCAATCTAAAGGCTTTATAATTAGAACTAGATTGTAACAGGTAGCTAGACTGGCTAAGACTGAAGTAAAATAATTGTTGGTGTGATCCCCAATCTAAAGACTTTATAATTAGAACTAGATTGTAACAGGTAGCTAGACTGGCTAAGACTGAAGTAAAATATTGTTTGTGTGATCCCCAATCTAAAGACTTTATAATTAGAACTAGATTGTAGCAGGTAGCAGGTAGTTAGACTGGCTAAGACTGAAGTAAAATAATTGTTTGTGTGATCCCCAATCTAAAGACTTTATAATTAGAACTAGATTGTAACAGGTAGCTAGACTGGCTAAGACTGAAGTAAAATAATTGTTTGTGTGACCCCCAATCTAAAGACTTTATAATTAGAACTAGATTGTAACAGGTAGCTAGACTGGCTAAGACTGAAGTAAAATAATTGTTTGTGTGATCCCCAATCTAAAGACTTTATAATTAGAACTAGATTGTAGCAGGTAGCTAGACTGGCTAAGACTGAAGTAAAATAATTGTTTGTGTGATCCCCAATCTAAAGACTTTATAATTAGAACTAGATTGTAACAGGTAGCTAGACTGGCTAAGACTGAAGTAAAATAATTGTTTGTGTGACCCCCAATCTAAAGACTTTATAATTAGAACTAGATTGTAACAGGTAGCTAGACTGGCTAAGACTGAAGTAAAATAATTGTTTGTGTGACCCCCAATCTAAAGACTTTATAATTAGAACTAGATTGTAACAGGTAGCTAGACTGGCTAAGTCTGAAGTAAAATAATTGTTGGTGTGATCCCCAATCTAAAGGCTTTATAATTAGAACTAGATTGTAACAGGTAGCTAGACTGGCTAAGACTGAAGTAAAATAATTGTTTGTGTGACCCCCAATCTAAAGACTTTATAATTAGAACTAGATTGTAACAGGTAGCTAGACTGGCTAAGACTGAAGTAAAATAATTGTTTGTGTGATCCCCAATCTAAAGACTTTATAATTAGAACTAGATTGTAGCAGGTAGCTAGATTGGCTAAGACTGAAGTAAAATAATTGTTGGTGTGACCCTCAATCTAAAGGCTTTATAATTAGAACTAGATTGTAGCAGGTAGCTAGACTGGCTAAGACTGAAGTAAAATAATTGTTGGTGTGATCCCCAATCTAAAGGCTTTATAATTAGAACTAGATTGTAGCAGGTAGCTAGACTGGCTAAGACTGAAGTAAAATAATTGTTTGTGTGATCCCCAATCTAAAGTCTTTATAATTAGAACTAGATTGTAACAGGTAGCTAGACTGGCTAAGACTGAAGTAAAATAATTGTTGGTGTGACCCCCAATCTAAAGGCTTTATAATTAGAACTAGATTGTAGCAGGTAGTTAGACTGGCTAAGACTGAAGTAAAATAATTGTTTGTGTGATCCCCAATCTAAAGACTTTATAATTAGAACTAGATTGTATCAGGTAGCTAGACTGGCTAAGACTGAAGTAAAATAATTGTTTGTGTGACCCCCAATCTAAAGGCTTTATAATTAGAACTAGATTGTAACAGGTAGCTAGACTGGCTAAGACTGAAGTAAAATAATTGTTTGTGTGACCCCCAATCTAAAGACTTTATAATTAGAACTAGATTGTAGCAGGTAGCTAGACTGGCTAAGACTGAAGTAAAATAATTGTTTGTGTGATCCCCAATCTAAAGGCTTTATAATTAGAACTAGATTGTAGCAGGTAGCTAGACTGGCTAAGACTGAAGTAAAATAATTGTTGGTGTGACCCCCAATCTAAAGGCTTTATATATATAGTAGTATGTATAATTAGATAATTACTTTCCTAGACAAAGCTATAGTCTTATATGTTGATTTACCCTTTAACCTCTGACCCAACCTTAACTTTTGTCAGGAGAGTTCTACCCTAGGAAAGATACTCCACGTTTTTACCACTTTACATGTAATAAGTCTTACTTTGAGTTGTAAGTGTGTGGGACTCCATTAAGTTCCTAAATTTTATATCTTCCTCCACTGAGAAGATCAAAAGATTGACAAAATTCTTGACATTTCACCATGAGAAAATAATTAGTAGTAATATTCTTATGTTGTCATTAATCTACATAACTGTACAGTAACTAGACAGTAAATAGGGGTTGATGTGTTAACACATATAACATTGATACACAAGTAGTGACAACGTTTATAGAACTATACAGTAACTAGCTATATAGACAGTAAATAGGGGTTGATGTGTTAACACATATAACATTGATACACAAGTAGTGACAACGTTTATAGAACTATACAGTAACTAGCTATATAGACAGTAAATAGGGGTTGATGTATTAACACATATAACATTGATACACAGGTAGTGACAACATTTATAGAACTGTACAGTAACTAGCTATATAGACAGTAAATAGGAGTTGATGTGTTAACACATATAACATTGATACACAGGTAGTGACAACATTTATAGAACTGTACAGTAACTAGCTATATAGACAGTAAATAGGGGTTGATGTGTTAACACATATAACATTGATACACAAGTAGTGACAACGTTTATAGAACTATACAGTAACTAGCTATATAGACAGTAAATAGGGGTTGATGTATTAACACATATAACATTGATACACAAGTAGTGACAACGTTTATAGAACTATACAGTAACTAGCTATATAGACAGTAAATAGGGGTTGATGTATTAACACATATAACATTGATACACAGGTAGTGACAACATTTATAGAACTGTACAGTAACTAGCTATATAGACAGTAAATAGGGGTTGATGTGTTAACACATATAACATTGATACACAAGTAGTGACAACGTTTATAGAACTATACAGTAACTAGCTATATAGACAGTAAATAGGGGTTGATGTATTAACACATATAACATTGATACACAGGTAGTGACAACATTTATAGAACTGTACAGTAACTAGCTATATAGACAGTAAATAGGGGTTGATGTGTTAACACATATAACATTGATACACAAGTAGTGACAACGTTTATAGAACTATACAGTAACTAGCTATATAGACAGTAAATAGGGGTTGATGTATTAACACATATAACATTGATACACAAGTAGTGACAACGTTTATAGAACTATACAGTAACTAGCTATATAGACAGTAAATAGGGGTTGATGTATTAACACATATAACATTGATACACAGGTAGTGACAACATTTATAGAACTGTACAGTAACTAGCTATATAGACAGTAAATAGGAGTTGATGTGTTAACACATATAACATTGATACACAAGTAGTGACAACATTTATAGAACTGTACAGTAACTAGCTATATAGACAGTAAATAGGGGTTGATGTGTTAACACATATAACATTGATACACAAGTAGTGACAACGTTTATAGAACTGTACAGTAACTAGCTATATAGACAGTAAATAGGGATTGATGTGTTCACACATATAACATTGATACACAAGTAGTGATGTTTATAGAACTGCTGAAAGTATTCAGTGTGTAAAATAGTATGAAATCATTTTTCAAAAAATGATATTATTTTATTTTAGTCAACATATTTCTAGATTGAGGTTAAGGTTAAGTGAACCATTTTCCGTAATTATATTATGTAACAATGGTAATAAACAAATAATTGGGTGGCATTTGGATGGGACAATGAATGGTACAATAATGGATTGCCAGTTTAAATATGATTTAATGTATAGGTTCTGAAAACTTTGCCATCAAAGAACATTTATAACTTCTGTAAAAATTTTAAATTATAATGCATATGGTATTACCCCTATCTACCTCTTCACAGGAAGTTTCTTGTATTGAGCCTCCTAAACTACCTCCCCACAGGAAGTTTATGGCATTTTATAACCCTTATCTACATGTACCTCCTCACAAGAATACTAACATCAATAGATATTTTATCTTTGAGGTAATTTATGTACAGATGTTGTGTGTCATAGAGAGGCAAAAAAATGATAATAAATAGCATTCCAAGGTCAGGTCTTTCAAGGACAAGTTTTATACTCATTCTGTAAAATCAAAAGATCACAATTACTGGATTTAGAATAAGGTTATGGTGTTTAATGCCACTGGATTTAGGTAAAGGTTAAAGTGTTTAATGCCAATGTATTTAGGTTAAGGATTAAGGTTATGGTGTTTAACGCCACTATATTTAGGTTAAGGGTTAAGGTTAAAGTGTTTAATGCCACTGGATTTAGGTTAAGGTTATGGTGTTTAATGCCACTTTATTTAGGGTAAAATAAAACCATAATTTAATTCTTAAATTTTTCCTATGAAATATCCTCAACCTTTTGAGCTTGAAATGTTGGTCTTATACTGAATTTGTTGTTCTGACAAAAATCTTTCTGGAAAGTTTTATATCAGCCGTGCTATATACTGTCATAAAATGTTCCCCCAGAACATGTTTTATATTATCCAATCAGAACAAGTGATAAAGGTGTTATTAAAGCAAGAAATTAAGGTCGCATTTGTTTCTGCCCTAAACGACGTGAACGACTACGCGCGTAGTCGTTTAATCCATTTGTTTCTGCAATTCTAGTGTCAACGATGGCATCGTTGACGTAAACGATGTACGTGCAAAATAGTCGCGTAGTCGTTGAATGTTTGTGATTGAGACTTGTAAACGATGCATTTGTTTCTACATCCGTCGTTTACTAACTACAGACACATGTATTCTTCGTGCGAAAAATCTTGAAACCTTGCAGAAGATGAAAAATGGAAAACAGAATGGTAAGAATTTAGTAATAATCATGTCTATTAATTGTTTATTTTAATCTAACACACCGTTTCTGAAATTTTCTATCCTTTTATAATTTTTTACATTATTTTCTTTTGACTACATCTAGATATGTCCCGATTCTTGGGATATCTCTCCTTTCCGTAAGTATATTGCAAACGTGCATAATAAGCTCATTTTCTCCGTCATCATTGTCGTCCGATTCTTCTGAAGATGAAGACGAACTGTCATCAAAAATTGACAAAAACAACACAGCGTTTTGGTCATTCATTTTACGTGCTGTGTAAGGTGTTTGTTTACCTCGGAGGTGTAGAGCTATTTTTATCTCTTATCTTCAGGTCAGTGAAGGTCATTAAACGATGCATTTGTTTCTGGTAGTGTAACGTTTACTAAATGACACTCATCGTTGACAAAATTACTGGCAGAAACAAATGCACTCTTAACTAAATGGACATTTTACCAATTGAAATTTCTTAAACATTTCAAGATTTTAATCTGAATGTGTTTACGACATCACAATTTTTCAGCGAAATCATCATTTTTCCACTCACAAATGTCCCAGATGAATGTATGAATGTAAAATTTATAAACATCTAAACCATTGAAATTACAAAAAAGTTTAATTTTTAAACATCTAAAACATTGGAATTACAAAAGAGTAAAATTTAATGGATATTATATCAATATTTTATAAACAAGATAAAAATGTTTTCAGTTAAGAGTAAAATATAAAATGCCACATTTAATAAAAGGATAGAAGTTTTCACAGACAATGACATTAAAGTTGTGATTAGTAGCAATATATTGTCATTCTGTATTGAATACCTTTCAATACATTGTACTCTGAGAGGGGGGTCTTACGGTCTAACAGGAATCTGACCTTATCACATCAATAGTGTTGATTTGTACAGGACATTATATAATACCATGGGATACATGAGTTCTAAAATAAATTTGTTTATTCAATTGTCAGTAAATATCTGCAATTAGTGACAATAAATATTACAAAACAATGAACTCCCCTGATTTTATTTTAATTGTTTATTGTCAGTAAATATCTCTAATTTGTGACAATAAATATTACAAAACAATGAACAATTGAAATACAGATTACACACTTGCTTATGGTCAAGGCAAAACAATTATAAAATACCAAGCATAAGGCATGTTTGGCCCATAAAACTAGTTTTAAACCCCCACTCCACTTTTTATTTAAGTGTCTGTTCCAAGCTAGGGAAGTGAGGAATTATGTATTTGCGTGCTAAGGGTATCAATCATTTTTCTGTTAGATTTTGGAACTGTTTTGACAAGTGAGGTATTTTTTTTTTTCATTTTAATACATATAAATTATACAAAACTTGTTCTATTTTGATATTTGATCTCAACCAATTAAAACTAAAATTATTATGATTTAATAAAAAATGTGCACATAAATATTTCTAATCAAATAGCAGCTGATCTACAACTGAATCATTTAATGATAAATACTGTAACCCAGTGTAACCCAGGCACCTGTTCATGTAAATTAACCTATAAAATTACAATTAATTTATAAAAGTTTATATGTTTATATTAACAACAAATGTTCCTAACTAAGAAACTTACCCATGACATTCTCCACTTTTTTAACATTTTTAATCCAATTTTTTAGTTCCAAAAATAGTTATTTTGAGCAATAAGTGGTCACTTGTAATTTATATTATCCATGAATGTTATTTAGTGGTCAGCAGACATTGAAAATGTAATGATTTTGTGGGGGGGCATAATCTGACACCTACTACCAAAGATAAGCTGCTGAGACTGACATTTCATACTGAAAAGCTTAACACCCCTCTGTGTAACAATGGTATAATCTACTTTGTCTCTTTGGCAGCTGTAAACAGATAGACTAACACAGCAGTAGGGGAGATAATTGTATAAGTAGGGGGAGATAATTATATAAATCATCATTAGAATTAATGGTTATCAGTGACAATGTTTTTTTTTATCTTGCCAATCTTTGTTATAAACATGCTTCTTGTCTTATCTAAATATAATGGTACTAGAAATTTAAAGGAGGCTGATTATCAAGGTCACTCATAGCATTCATAATTATTTCCATTCTTGTTAACTAACATTTCAGGGATATTCCAACAGTTTTGATTTTACACCAGTCAGTGAGCTACCAAGGTAAAAAAATATTATTAAAACAATATTTATTTCTACTTTATTTTGATTGTTTGGTATTTGGATGTTTGACCACCTTCACCAAGATTTCCAATCTTCATACAAAGGATGCTGGGTATACTACATCAATCACTATCATCTCTGCCACACCATTGGTTGACGACATGAGAAATATTTCTTGTGGTGGATAAGCCACCCCTTTATACCTAAACATCATAGGAAGATGATAAAGTAGTCTAGTCAGGGAGAGGTTATAAATGAGTGAAGTAATAGGAACCAGCTATCTTCTCTGTTGCAGAGCAGCAATATTGTAGTATATTCATGAAGTAATAATTCATAAAGCATTTAAATTTATATTTAAAACAAAACATGCAGAAGAGGCTTAAAAAAGCACAATCACCTGACTTTAAATCTGGCACTAATAAATGCCAAGTATAGTGTATATCAAACTATTTGTGTTTGTTATACATCCTGAAAATAGAATCAGCTGATGTTTACAAAAATCAAAAGACCTTGTTATATTTCTGTTGCTTACACCAATACATATCAGTCAAAGGTCACACTTGTGCTAGCTACATTGCAACTTAATATTCATCAGTCAAAGGTCAAAAGGTCACCATTGTTTAAATTACCTAAATAACTGGTCACACATGTGAAAGTTATATGGGTAACTTGAATATCAATGTCAAACTTTTGTAAGTTAGGGAGCGAATAGTTGTTGTTTTAAAACTAAATGAACAAGTTTTGAGCTTTATCATGGGGAAAACAAGTTACTTTTTGATCAGATGATGATAGTATCTGTTTTGTACGAGACCAACACACTATTAGTGCTAGCTCACTGAAACAACAATTCACAGATAGACATATTGCTCCACATTATCTTGATCTCCAGCCAACCAGTCTTCGTTCTTACCCTTTAATGAAGCTTGCTAAGCAGAGAAGAAACAAATAACAGCTTTGACCCAATCAGGGATCAACCAACAATTTATAGGCAAGCACCCTAATATCTACCTGTCAAAGGTCACATTTGTGTAAGTTATCTGAATACCAATCCTTTAAAGACCATACTTGTGCAAAATACCAATCTGACTAGAATTAAATCTGTCACTCTTGCTTAATGATAAACATTCCAGTGTGTGAGATCTGAAGAAACCCCAAAATGGCATTACGGGTCACATGCGAGTGACCCTATGTTGACGTCCAACGAAAATAGTCATTAAGTGACTATGTAAGCATTCTAATTTAAAATTAAACTGCTTTGTTTGCTACAAGCAATCTGATAGGTCGAAACAGGTTATAACCCATATTTATCACATTATTAAATATTAATGACATAGGGTCACTCGCATGTATTCCGTCATGAGGTTTCTCCAGATTTCCCATGCAGCCACATATCAGATTGGCAAGATACCTGACTACCTTTCTGTCAAAGGTCATGATTGTGCAAGTTAACTTAAAATACCTACCAAATGTCATAAAGGTCACACTAGTACAAGTTATTTGACAATGTCAACCCAGGATGCACTATAATATTGCTATCATATTTTTTCTTTGTACTGGTCAGTTTAGACAACATACACACTTTAACATTTCTTGTATGGTGCTGTAATGGCCATTATCAGCAATTATTTATATATATTGGTGTGAGGGTCTTTAAGGGAACAGCTAAAGCTGACATAGAAATAAAACAGCAGCACAACAAAAACATGACAGTTACAAACAAGCACAGATGAACAAAATGATAGGAGATGTGAAAGGGTTGTTCTACCTATACAGCACGATACTATCATGATAGGAGATGTGAAAGGGTTGTTCTACCTATACAGCACGATACTATCATGATAGGTATATCTAATATTAACTTTAAATTTAGTCAGTATCAACATAATATCATTTTTAAATATTAAACTGCTAGGCTTTTCAGTCTTTCGACTCGGAACGTACCTAATCAAGGTTATTCCAGAAACGTGTTGTGTGCTCTAAAGTAGATATCTACATTGCAGTAACTACTAGATTATTGTATGTATTAAGTCTGGTTGTTTGCATTGTATTATGGTACTAGATTTTTGCTTAGAAAATAAAGTTATATATTATATATTTACTTAAAGAAACAATACAAAAAGATTTCAGTTATAAATTAAAATGTGTATATATTAATAGATCAACACTTCTGACCAGAATGATCTACTTCTCTCCCATTGTAACCTTACTTATATACAACAATAAAACATTATTTTGGCTGCTTTTCTTTTTATAAAAACGTAGATATAAAATTTAGTGTGCATGACACGTTTCTGGAATAAACTTCATCAGGTGATGCTCAAAATAGATAGATTGGAAAACCTAATGATTTTTTAATTGTCAAAATTTTCTAAAACATATCTTTTCTAAATAAAAATGAGCTGTGACGTGACAACAAGGACATACCAATACCATTACAAGTCAACATAGTGAGATAGTAAAACAGAAGGAGATGTAGAATGTTACCTTTCTAATCACAGCGGCCTGTAAAATGGTAAGAAACACAAAATGATGGTTTGTTATATGACAATGATATTAGTTACAAATACATAACATACAAACAGAACACGTTTAACATTAAATATTCTACTTAATTATATGTAATTAATATGGTATTGTCTTAAATAACAATAAAATGGTCCCTAGAAAATATTTATCAATTATGGACTTTTTACGAGGTCAATATGTTATATATGGACCTGTTAGGAATATATTGACCGAAGACAAAGTCTGATGTCAATATAATCCTAACAGGTCCACATATAACATATTGACAGAGTAAAAAGTCCTTAATTTTTATATTACATATGTAATGTATTACTCGTGTCATTGAAAATAAAATATTAACACATCATTATTTTATTGTTTAAGAACACAATAAAACTAGAAAATTGTTTACTACAGGTGGAGTGTAAATGCAGTCCGGAACGGACAATATCCAGATCTAAATTTAGTAACATAGTGTCAATATACTTAAAAATAGAAACATGGCATCAATATTTTTTTTAAATAGAAACAAGACGTCTGGTTTCTTCACAGTGGAAAAAATACATTAAATATTCTGTATATCAGGTGACTGATTTAGCCAATGAAATTGTACGAAAACCACACCATATGTAATACATATACATATACAAGGTCATACAAAGATCACCGGACCAATATTGATTTTTATTCGTATTGGTAAAGTTCTGATCCAGACAATGCAGGATTCCATTGTGATTCTAGATTTTAGGTGACACGATAAAGATCAAATTGTCAACTGGCAATACCTAAGTGCAAATGAATCACAAAAAAAACAAAAGATACCCTAAAAACATTTCAAGTAATCATTTAATGAATAAAGATATAACTATATGATGGCTTCTGTATTGGTTTTGTTACTGGTCCTCAGCCAGCTGTATTGGTGATCGGTTCTGCCTCCGCTCGTGGTAAAATATTCGGCATAAAGTGCCAACCCGTGGTAAAAACAATATAAATATATGGCTACCGGTAATTATTTCTTAATCGTCCACTGAGTACAGTTGTACATATGTTTAATCTGGTATCGTCAGAATGTTCATTATATTAGAGTACAACTACCACTGAGTACAGTTGTACATATGTTTAATCTGGTATTGTCAGAATGTTCATTATATTACAGTACAACTACCACTGAGTACAGTTGTACATATGTTTAATCTGATATCGTCAGAATGTTCATTATATTACAGTACAACTACCACTGAGTACAGTTGTACATATGTTTAATCTGGTATCGTCAGAATGTTCATTATATTACAGTACAACTACCACTGAGTACAGTTGTACATATGTTTAATCTGGTATCGTCAGAATGTTCATTATATTACAGTACAACTACCACTGAGTACAGTTGTACATATGTTTAATCTGGTATTGTCAGAATGTTCATTATATTAGAGTACAACTACCACTGAGTACAGTTGTACATATGTTTAATCTGGTATCGTCAGAATGTTCATTATATTAGAGTACAACTACCACTGAGTACAGTTGTACATATGTTTAATCTGGTATCGTCTTATGACGATTATATTACAGTACAACTACCATTGAGTACAGTTGTACATATGTTTAATCTGGTATGGTCAGAATGTTTATTATATTAGAGTACAACTACCACTGAGTACTGTTGTACATATGTTTAATCTGGTATCGTCAGAATGTTCATTATATTACAGTACAACTACCACTGAGTACAGTTGTACATATGTTTAATCTGGTATCGTCAGAATGTTCATTATATTAGAGTACAACTACCACTGAGTACAGTTGTACATATGTTTAATCTGGTATCGTCAGAATGTTCATTATATTACAGTACAACTATCACTGAGTACAGTTGTACATATGTTTAATCTGGTATCGTCAGAATGTTCATTATATTAGAGTACAACTACCACTGAGTACAGTTGCACATATGTTTAATCTGGTATCGTCAGAATGTTCATTATATTAGAGTACAACTACCACTGAGTACAGTTGTACATATGTTTAATCTGGTATTGTCAGAATGTTCATTATATTAGAGTACAACTACCACTGAGTACAGTTGTACATATGTTTAATCTGGTATTGTCAGAATGTTTATTATATTAGAGTACAACTATCACTGAGTACAGTTGTACATATGTTTAATCTGGTATTGTCAGAATGTTCATTATATTAGAGTACAACTACCACTGAGTACAGTTGTACATATGTTTAATCTGGTATTGTCAGAATGTTTATTATATTAGAGTACAACTACCACTGAGTACAGTTGTACATATGTTTAATCTGGTATCGTCAGAATGTTCATTATATTAGAGTACAACTACCACTGAGTACAGTTGTACATATGTTTAATCTGGTATCGTCAGAATGTTCATTATATTACAGTACAACTACCATTGAGTACAGTTGTACATATGTTTAATCTGGTATGGTCAGAATGTTTATTATATTAGAGTACAACTACCACTGAGTACTGTTGTACATATGTTTAATCTGGTATCGTCAGAATGTTCATTATATTACAGTACAACTACCACTGAGTACAGTTGTACATATGTTTAATCTGGTATCGTCAGAATGTTCATTATATTAGAGTACAACTACCACTGAGTACAGTTGTACATATGTTTAATCTGGTATCGTCAGAATGTTCATTATATTAGAGTACAACTATCACTGAGTACAGTTGTACATATGTTTAATCTGGTATCGTCAGAATGTTCATTATATTAGAGTACAACTACCACTGAGTACAGTTGCACATATGTTTAATCTGGTATCGTCAGAATGTTCATTATATTAGAGTACAACTACCACTGAGTACAGTTGTACATATGTTTAATCTGGTATTGTCAGAATGTTCATTATATTAGAGTACAACTACCACTGAGTACAGTTGTACATATGTTTAATCTGGTATTGTCAGAATGTTTATTATATTAGAGTACAACTATCACTGAGTACAGTTGTACATATGTTTAATCTGGTATTGTCAGAATGTTCATTATATTACAGTACAACTACCACTGAGTACAGTTGTACATATGTTTAATCTGGTATTGTCAGAATGTTTATTATATTAGAGTACAACTACCACTGAGTACAGTTGTACATATGTTTAATCTGGTATTGTCAGAATGTTCATTATATTACAGTACAACTACCACTGAGTACAGTTGTACATATGTTTAATCTGGTATTGTCAGAATGTTCATTATATTAGAGTACAACTACCACTGAGTACAGCGGTATGTCTAAACACCGCTCAGGACATGAAAAAAAGGGCTTATCAGACATTAAAGGAGATCATCTTATTCGAAATTTGATTTGCAATCTAATGCAATAGGATTGAAATCGATAGTATCAATATTTTTTAAGTTGTAACCATTTTTATGCGACACGTGCCATAGCTGTGTAGTCAGTCGTGCATGAACGCATGTTTATTGTCGCCATTGGTGCAGAGATGGCCATCAAGCGCGCAATAAACACAATAATAAGATTGACAACGTGAAAACAAAGAATCGAAAAATGGTATATATACAAAATTAATACATTGTTGTGTACTAGATATGCAATGAAAACTTATTCAAATCGATATGGAAATAAAATGGTATTATTTTTTTTTCAATATGAAATTGATTTTTTTTATCCATATTTCCAAGAGATTTTCTTTATCCTGGAATTAAATTAAATGAATTTATCCCAATATAAAATGTGATTTGTTTTTAATTTACATATGCACATATAACATGAGAAATTTTTTTTATCAAATATTGCAAATGAGATGAGAATAATTATCTGTTCATTTAAGTTCATTTTGCAACAAGAAATTTTCATTTTTAACTTGTAATGAGAATTTTTTTTTATAGAGTTTGAAATTAGAAAATATTATTGAAATTTGCAGGAGAAAAAAATAAAAACCAAAAAAACAACCCAATTATTCATATTGTTTGAACTTTTAGTTTTCAAATCATTTATTATTCTAGTGTCTTTTGATGTTCGTGATGAAGACTTTTAAGGTGGACACACATAACAGCTACAACAACTAACAATTAGTTAAAATGTTAATGAAAGCAATCGTTATTGTTTATTACAAAATTGTTAAGAAAACGATAGACATGAAATCATTTGAGTAAAATGAGAAATTTTTGGGAAAAAAAAAAATTCTGGTCTTTTCCGAGCCATTTGTGCTCGCAACAGTTAAACACAATGTTTCATCCTTGGTTATCACCGGAATCCAGTTACAACTATCAAGAGTCTCTCGACAGATTGGCAGAGGTATTATTTCTTATGATTCCTATGCATGCTTGGTATTAGTTGATTTGTATTACAACAGCCGTCTTAAGAGACAGACTAGAAGACCATGTTCTTCAGCCAAAATCACAACTACAGCACAAACGATTATGGACAAACAACAATTGTGAGTCGATTAATCATGTCTTAAAAAAAGCCGTTGATTGGACGCCACAAACCCATTCCCAAGCTGACAACCAAACTATTGAACGTCATTCGTATTCAACATGTAGACTTAAAACAATCTCTTTATGGTACCGGAAACTACGAATTCTATGGAAGATACAAAAGACATAGTGTTTCTCACCAATGTTGGTTTTCAAAGACACTCACTCGAGCAGCGTGAGCACTTATTTCAAAAGTTGTTGAACGACCACACTCCTCTAGTCACAGCCGTCAAATCTACATGTTCAGATTTCGAAGTTCCGAAACCCCAGAAACTTGCCAAGAAACCTCAACAGAACAAACGACCTCGAACCAATCGCACACAGCCAAGATATTAGAACTTTCTTTTTCCATCCTTCAACTCATTATGTTTTTAGAACTATAACTGAATTAATTGAAATATTGTGTTTTGCTTCTGTCATATTATCTTAAATACGTATTCAACAAGTAACAAGTACATGTACATTAAAAAAATGTGCAGACAAATGATCATCTCTTCTTTAATAATTCTATTTTATAAACTATGTACTTTAAAATAAAAAATTATAATTTCCATAGTATGTACTTTTTATTTAAAAATAATTCTTATTGCATGTACTTTTTAAAATAATTTTAAGTTGCATAGAATTTACGCCCAAAAAAATATCTCTCCTTAAAGACCTGAAACCATTGTTCTCTGAAAGTATTCATATTTTTAAATTGTGATTTTAATACTAAGTACGTACGCACAAAACATTTTTCATGCATATAACTATTTATTATGTATACCTGTTTTTGCTATGAATAATTTATTTATTAAATTAAAATATATAGAAATCCATTTTATTGTGTAATTTCTTTGGCCAAGAAACATAGTAATTTGTTTATTGGATTTTCATGCATGATCGATCAGTCATCCAGTTGTGTAATGGGTGGCATGTCAAAAGGATATAAGAAAATCCTTCATAACTCCTGAATCATTCAAGTTATCTGCACAACACTTTGACAGTTCAATAACTATAATGTACTGAAGTCATATACATGTCCTGTGTTAAAATAACCACATCATGTCTTGAGTGCACTCAGGAGTCCTGAGCAGTGTTTAGACGTATGTTTAATTTGACATAACACTATTAATGTAATATTCTAACCAAGAAGGTCAAGAGAGAATAATTTTTACACATACAGACTGAAACTGAAGCTTTATATAAATGTCTCTCCATTTTTTCTTACTTTTGTCAAGGGTTTAATATTTATTTAGAGTAAATACTGTGATTTTATCAGTGATTTGATTTCAGGTAAGATGACCAATGATGTACATGGTATTTGGAGTACAATGTAGTTCTACAGCCTCAAACTTCAGTAACTCTACAGCCTCAAACTTTAGAGGGTGTGCCGGGGGTAGAATAGGCACCAGGTTTCTCTGCCCTAGAGGCACTAGTCCTCTAAAAGGGGTCAACCCCACAGGAACCCTGGGGTATAGAAATAAATCTGAGGTCCCGTGTTGAGAGATTGCCACCCTCTTCGCACGTTAAAGAACCCAGTGTAACAGCTCATTGTGAGCATTATGCTCATGATGAGTGGTCCATAGGAGACCTGTTGCACTGGCTAAATTATTCGTCCCTACCCATCACCTTTCCTTGTTTCGAGTCCCGTGGCGGTTAATTTTTTAAATGTTCTCATCCTGAATATACCTGTAGATGAAAAATTGTTCGCTGGACGTTAAACACCAATCAATCAAACTTTAGAAATTCTATAGCCTCAATAGTACATATTTTAGACAGCTAAGTAGACATGTTACATACTGTAGACTTAATCAACTGTTACCTATCATCATATCAACAGATGGCAAATTGAGGCATTGATCATAAATCTAAGGGACATAACTCTAATTGGATTATGATAGTCATTAAATAAAACACACAATAAGAAGGCATTAATAATAATGGATTATTGTAAAAAGTAGTTACAATTTAACTTTATAACTCATTAACATGTCAATACACATAGAATATAAATGATAGCATCATGGTCAGGTGTGACTACAGTATTGATAATTCTTACAAGCAGAACTGTAAAGCTTGCATGTCTTAATGTATGTTGGCTGTGTATGTTATGTTAGCAGATCTACAGAGACTGAGTGATATTTAATTTTATCTTTATTAGGCATTATAAATTTCTATTTTACTCAGAAATCTCTGCATTTCATGGCAAATAGCATGATTTTAAATTTGGATTGTAAATCAGATTATGACACAG
The DNA here is from genome assembly GCA_963680875.1 of Bathymodiolus brooksi. Lineage (NCBI taxonomy): Eukaryota > Metazoa > Mollusca > Bivalvia > Mytilida > Modiolidae > Bathymodiolus > Bathymodiolus brooksi. The sequence continues at coordinate 11,318,695 of OY804579.1, read as the reverse complement.
CAATGTCTTCTTTGTTTTTTTATTTATGATTTCAAGAGAAAGGTAGTAGATATTAATTGAATTTTCATCAAAAGAAAAGTATCCACTATATTTATAAAACTCACCAGTAGTTAAACAAGTGGCACTGATTACACAAGAGAGGGCACTGGTGGCAAAACATAGGATGCTGATATTACAGAGGTCATTTTCTACACAAGACAGGTCACTGGGAACACAAAATAGGATGTTGAAATTACATGGGCCAGAGGCTACATAAGACAAGAAATAACAGCTGATTATATAGATAACCACCATCTGCACAAGGAAACACAGATAACCATCCTCTAATGGTTGATCATACAGAGAACCAACCTCTATATAAGAGAAAACAGCAGGTTGTACAGAGAACCAACCTCTACACAAGGACAAACAGCTGATTATACAGAGAACCACCCTCTATATAAGAGAAAACAGCAGGTTGTACAGAGAACCAACCTCTACACAAGGACAAACAGCTGATTATACAGAGAACCACCCTCTATATAAGAGAAAACAGCAGGTTGTACAGAGAACCAACCTCTACACAAGGACAAACAGCTGATTATACAGAGAACCACCCTCTATATAAGAGAAAACAGCAGGTTGTACAGAGAAACAACCTCTACACAAGGACAAACAGCTGATTATACAGAGAACCACCCTCTATATAAGAGAAAACAGCAGGTTGTACAGAGAACCAACCTCTACACAAGGACAAACAGCTGATTATACAGAGAACCACCCTCTATATAAGAGAAAACAGCAGGTTGTACAGAGAACCAACCTCTACACAAGGACAAACAGCTGATTATACAGAGAACCACCCTCTATATAAGAGAAAACAGCAGGTTGTACAGAGAACCAACCTCTACACAAGGACAAACAGCTGATTATACAGAGAACCACCCTCTATATAAGAGAAAACAGCAGGTTGTACAGAGAACCAACCTCTACACAAGGACAAACAGCTGATTATACAGAGAACCACCCTCTATATAAGAGAAAACAGCAGGTTGTACAGAGAACCAACCTCTACACAAGGACAAACAGCTGATTATACAGAGAACCACCCTCTATATAAGAGAAAACAGCAGGTTGTACAGAGAACCAACCTCTACACAAGGACAAACAGCTGATTATACAGAGAACCACCCTCTATATAAGTAAAACATGGCTGTTTAGTATCTAGAGAACAACCATATATAGAAGAAATGTTACTGGGAATATAATACAAAATCATGGATGTAGTATGTAAAATATTACATATATATAAGATATATTCTGCATTTAAAAATTATTGACATTGTAATTATATATTCTGCATTTAAAATTATTGACATTGTAATAAAAATCAATGACAGTGTAGGTGAGTGAATCAACAATGAAATCATTCAGTACTGGTATTATAGTCTGTACTAATTAATACTATATTATTAAGGTAATGGATATTTTTATTTCTCTTAATCTCTAATTTCTTTCATCTTAGATTCTATTGACTAGGATTTTCCCTGTTTTATGACATCTCCGGGGAAGAATCGCGACATTTCAGTATATTGTAATGTCGTAATCAAAAATCAATATAGTAAAAATATGTGACATCTACACACAGCAAATTTATATTATTGTCCAATTTTCCATCATTAAATCTTAAAATCAGCAAATTTGCATAAAATGTTCTGGATGCATATGTAATGAGGTAGCAACATTTCATTACTAATTTGTATATCTCTGTTATAAAGGTAATATAATGCATTAGAGTCTTTATACAGATGTTTTATATGTTTTAAATAGATCAATTTTAACTTACCATCTCTGAAACTGGATGGGCACCCTAAAACATGTCATGTACACTCTAGTCCTACAGTGCCATGATTCATACAGGCTAAAAACCGGCAATTTGGGTATTTTATGTCCTTCAATATGATTGGTTGCTGATGAGAGAATGTCTAATGTACCAGCAACAGTTTTTTCCTGTCCTAGAAATAATGACACATGCAAGATCCAAAAAGACACTTGTAGCAAATAATTGCAAAAATGTAGAAAATTGTCTCCAATGTGGTGTGTCCAGTAAGGACAATAGAAGTATAGAATTTAACAGTATAGATTTTATGTATTGATCTGCATATTTTATGTGGCTTATTTACTGAACTTGTCCTGAGGAAACAACAAAAATCAATATCAACAACATCATCATCTCCTAGTATTGATCTTACAGCCATGTTAGGAGAGATGTAATGTCAGAATTAACATCCAGGTTATACATATATAGTAGACATTGTGAAGTCAGATCTTAGATCCATGTTAGGAGAGATGTAATGTCAGAATTAACATCCAGGTTATACATGTATAGTAGACATTGTGAAGTCAGATCTTAGATCCACGTTAGGAGAGATGTAATGTCAGTAGACATTGTCAAGTCAGATCTTACAGCCATGTTAGGAGAGATGTAATGTCAGAATTAACATCCAGGTTATACATGTATAGTAGACATTGTCAAGTCAGATCTTAGATCCATGTTAGGAGAGATGTAATGTCAGAATTAACATCCAGGTTATACATGTATAGTAGACATTGTCAAGTCAGATCTTACAGCCATGTTAGGAGAGATGTAATTTCAGAATTAACATCCAGGTTATACATATATAGTAGACATTGTCAGGTCAGATCTTAGATCCATGTTAGGAGAGATGTAATGTCAGAATTAACATCCAGGTTATACATGTATAGTAGACATTGTCAAGTCAGATCTTAGATCCATGTTAGGAGAGATGTAATGTCAGAATTAACATCCAGGTTATACATGTATAGTAGACATTGTCAAGTCAGATCTTAGATCCATGTTAGGAGAGATGTAATGTCAGAATTAACATCCAGGTTATACATATATAGTAGACATTGTCAAGTCAGATCTTAGATCCATGTTAGGAGAGATGTAATGTCAGAATTAACATCCAGGTTATACATGTATAGTAGACATTGTCAAGTCAGATCTTACAGCCATGTTAGGAGAGATGTAATGTCAGTAGACATTGTCAAGTCAGATCTTACAGCCATGTTAGGAGAGATGTAATGTCAGAATTAACATCCAGGTTATACATGTATAGTAGACATTGTCAAGTCAGATCTTAGATCCATGTTAGGAGAGATGTAATGTCAGAATTAACATTCAGGTTATACATATATAGTAGACATTGTCAAGTCAGATCTTAGATCCATGTTAGGAGAGATGTAATGTCAGAATTAACATCCAGGTTATACATGTATAGTAGACATTGTCAAGTCAGATCTTAGATCCATGTTAGGAGAGATGTAATGTCAGAATTAACATCCAGGTTATACATGTATAGTAGACATTGTCAAGTCAGATCTTAGATCCATGTTAGGAGAGATGTAATGTCAGAATTAACATCCAGGTTATACATGTATAGTAGACATTGTCAAGTCAGATCTTACAGCCATGTTAGGAGAGATGTAATGTCAGAATTAACATCCAGGTTATACATATATAGTAGACATTGTCAAGTCAGATCTTAGATCCATGTTAGGAGAGATGTAATGTCAGAATTAACATCCAGGTTATACATGTATAGTAGACATTGTCAAGTCAGATCTTACAACCATGTTAGGAGAGATGTAATGTCAGAATTAACATCCAGGTTATACATGTATAGTAGACATTGTCAAGTCAGATCTTACAGCCATGTTAGGAGAGATGTAATGTCAGAATTAACATCCAGGTTATACATGTATAGTAGACATTGTCAAGTCAAATCTTACAGTCATGTTAGGAGAGATGTAATGTCAGAATTAACATCCAGGTTATACATGTATAGTAGACATTGTCAAGTCAGATCTTACAGCCATGTTAGGAGAGATGTAATGTCAGAATTAACATCCAGGTTATACATGTATAGTAGACATTGTCATGTCAGATCTTACAGCCATGTTAGGAGAGATGTAATGTCAGAATTAACATCCAGGTTATACATATATAGTAGACATTGTCAAGTCAGATCTTAGATCCATGTTAGGAGAGATGTAATGTCAGAATTAACATCCAGGTTATACATGTATAGTAGACATTGTCAAGTCAGATCTTAGAGCCATGTTAGGAGAGATGTAATGTCAGAATTAACATCCAGGTTATACATGTATAGTAGACATTGTTAAGTCAGATCTTACAGCCATGTTAGGAGAGATGTAATGTCAGAATTAACATCCAGGTTATACATGTATAGTAGACATTGTCAAGTCAGATCTTAGATCCATTTTAGGAGAGATGTAATGTCAGAATTAACATCCAGGTTATACATATATAGTAGACATTGTCAAGTCAAATCTTAGATTCATGTTAGGAGAGATGTAATGTCAGAATTAACATCCAGGTTATACATGTATAGTAGACATTGTCAAGTCAGATCTTACAGCCATGTTAGGAGAGATGTAATGTCAGAATTAACATCCAGGTTATACATGTATAGTAGACATTGTCAAGTCAGATCTTACAGTCATGTTAGGAGAGATGTAATGTCAGAATTAACATCCAGGTTATACATATATAGTAGACATTGTCAAGTCAGATCTTACAGCCATGTTAGGAGAGATGTAATGTCAGAATTAACATCCAGGTTATACATGTATAGTAGACATTGTCAAGTCAGATCTTACAGCCATGTTAGGAGAGATGTAATGTCAGAATTAACATCCAGGTTATACATGCATAGTAGACATTGTCAAGTCAGATCTTACAGCCATGTTAGGAGAGATGTAATGTCAGAATTAACATCCAGGTTATACATATATAGTAGACATTGTCAAGTCAGATCTTAGATCCATGTTAGGAGAGATGTAATGTCAGAATTAACATCCAGGTTATACATATATAGTAGACATTGTCAAGTCAGATCTTAGATCCATGTTAGGAGAGATGTAATGTCAGAATTAACATCCAGGTTATACATGTATAGTAGACATTGTCAAGTCAGATCTTACAACCATGTTAGGAGAGATGTAATGTCAGAATTAACATCTAGGCTATACATGTATAGTAGACATTGTCAAGTCAGATCTTAGATCCATGTTAGGAGAGATGTAATGTCAGAATTAACATCCAGGTTATACATGTATAGTAGACATTGTCAAGTCAGATCTTAGAGCCATGTTAGGAGAGATGTAATGTCAGAATTAACATCCAGGTTATACATGTATAGTAGACATTGTCAAGTCAGATCTTACAACCATGTTAGGAGAGATGTAATGTCAGAATTAACATCCAGGTTATACATGTATAGTAGACATTGTCAAGTCAGATCTTAGAGCCATGTTAGGAGAGCTGTAATGTCAGAATTAACATCCAGGTTATACATATATAGTAGACATTGTCAAGTCAGATCTTAGAGCCATGTTAGGAGAGATGTAATGTCAGAATTAACATCCAGGTTATACATGTATAGTAGACATTGTCAAGTCAGATCTTAGATCCATGTTAGGAGAGATGTAATGTCAGAATTAACATCCAGGTTATACATGTATAGTAGACATTGTCAAGTCAGATCTTAGAGCCATGTTAGGAGAGATGTAATGTCAGAATTAACATCCAGGTTATACATATATAGTAGACATTGTCAAGTCAGATCTTAGAGCCATGTTAGGAGAGATGTAATGTCAGAATTAACATCCAGGTTATACATGTATAGTAGACATTGTCAAGTCAGATCTTAGATCCATGTTAGGAGAGATGTAATGTCAGAATTAACATCCAGGTTATACATGTATAGTAGACATTGTCAAGTCAGATCTTAGAGCCATGTTAGGAGAGATGTAATGTCAGAATTAACATCCAGGTTATACATATATAGTAGACATTGTCAAGTCAGATCTTACAGCCATGTTAGGAGAGATGTAATGTCAGAATTAACATCCAGGTTATACATGTATAGTAGACATTGTCAAGTCAGATCTTAGATCCATGTTAGGAGAGATGTAATGTCAGAATTAACATCCAGGTTATACATATATAGTAGACATTGTCAAGTCAGATCTTACAGCCATGTTAGGAGAGATGTAATGTCAGAATTAACATCTAGGTTATACATGTATAGTAGACATTGTCAAGTCAGATCTTAGATCCATGTTAGGAGAGATGTAATGTCAGAATTAACATCCAGGTTATACATGTATAGTAGACATTGTCAAGTCAGATCTTAGAGCCATGTTAGGAGAGATGTAATGTCAGAATTAACATCCAGGTTATACATATATAGTAGACATTGTCAAGTCAGATCTTACAGCCATGTTAGGAGAGATGTAATGTCAGAATTAACATCCAGGTTATACATGTATAGTAGACATTGTCAAGTCAGATCTTAGATCCATGTTAGGAGAGATGTAATGTCAGAATTAACATCCAGGTTATACATGTATAGTAGACATTGTCAAGTCAGATCTTAGATCCATGTTAGGAGAGATGTAATGTCAGAATTAACATCCAGGTTATACATGTATAGTAGACATTGTCAAGTCAGATCTTAGAGCCATGTTAGGAGAGATGTAATGTCAGAATTAACATCCAGGTTATACATGTATAGTAGACATTGTCAAGTCAGATCTTACAACCATGTTAGGAGAGATGTAATGTCAGAATTAACATCCAGGTTATACATGTATAGTAGACATTGTCAAGTCAGATCTTAGAGCCATGTTAGGAGAGCTGTAATGTCAGAATTAACATCCAGGTTATACATATATAGTAGACATTGTCAAGTCAGATCTTAGAGCCATGTTAGGAGAGATGTAATGTCAGAATTAACATCCAGGTTATACATGTATAGTAGACATTGTCAAGTCAGATCTTAGATCCATGTTAGGAGAGATGTAATGTCAGAATTAACATCCAGGTTATACATGTATAGTAGACATTGTCAAGTCAGATCTTAGAGCCATGTTAGGAGAGATGTAATGTCAGAATTAACATCCAGGTTATACATATATAGTAGACATTGTCAAGTCAGATCTTAGATCCATGTTAGGAGAGATGTAATGTCAGAATTAACATCCAGGTTATACATATATAGTAGACATTGTCAAGTCAGATCTTAGAGCCATGTTAGGAGAGATGTAATGTCAGAATTAACATCCAGGTTATACATGTATAGTAGACATTGTCAAGTCAGATCTTAGATCCATGTTAGGAGAGATGTAATGTCAGAATAAACATCCAGGTTATACATGTATAGTAGACATTGTCAAGTCAGATCTTAGAGCCATGTTAGGAGAGATGTAATGTCAGAATTAACATCCAGGTTATACATATATAGTAGACATTGTCAAGTCAGATCTTACAGCCATGTTAGGAGAGATGTAATGTCAGAATTAACATCCAGGTTATACATGTATAGTAGACATTGTCAAGTCAGATCTTAGATCCATGTTAGGAGAGATGTAATGTCAGAATTAACATCCAGGTTATACATATATAGTAGACATTGTCAAGTCAGATCTTACAGCCATGTTAGGAGAGATGTAATGTCAGAATTAACATCTAGGTTATACATGTATAGTAGACATTGTCAAGTCAGATCTTAGATCCATGTTAGGAGAGATGTAATGTCAGAATTAACATCCAGGTTATACATGTATAGTAGACATTGTCAAGTCAGATCTTAGAGCCATGTTAGGAGAGATGTAATGTCAGAATTAACATCCAGGTTATACATATATAGTAGACATTGTCAAGTCAGATCTTACAGCCATTTTAGGAGAGATGTAATGTCAGAATTAACATCCAGGTTATACATGTATAGTAGACATTGTCAAGTCAGATCTTAGATCCATGTTAGGAGAGATGTAATGTCAGAATTAACATCCAGGTTATACATATATAGTAGACATTGTCAAGTCAGATCTTAGATCCATGTTAGGAGAGATGTAATGTCAGAATTAACATCTAGGTTATACATGTATAGTAGACATTGTCAAGTCAGATCTTAGATCAAGGTTATATAGAAGAGTTTTAATGTTAAATCTTACAACACATTACATGTCTCATTACAACCTTGTTTAGAGTTACCAGTATTTACAGATATTTATGTGTCTTTTCTAAAGTGAGCTGCTCAAGCTACAAAGATTTAATTGTACATGCAGTAAAAAGTAGGCTTGATTGTATCAAAGTCAGAAGTGACCAATAATTTTACTTTAAATTAATCAATTAACTGATTTATCTGGGTATATTATTTACTTATTGAATAAGTTGTTTCACCAATTCAAATTTTTGAATAACTGAAGTTGCTAAAAAAAAATATTCACCTCCACCACCTCAAATCCCCACCCCCTACAATTCAAACCCACCTCTCCCACTCTGAATGCCTTCTTTTTTATTTATTAATTAAATTAATAAAATACATATCCAAAAACAATTTCATTACTTGAACAAATTTTAAATATGGTAAACAAATTTGGAGTGTGTACCCATTTTTTTTAAAATGTATTTCACCTGGTTTTTGTGATTCACAAAGTTAACATGTAGTATTAACAGATATGGTACAATTATGTATGTTCTGTTATAGAAACAAAATTCAAATGTATTATGTACAACAAAGTTTCAGCTTGGTATTTTTCCTGATAACTTTATGCAACATGTACCTTTTATCATGTATTATCAAATGAATATCAATATCAAATAAATATTAATCTCTGATTCATCTCAGCGCAACAAAGAAAATCAATACAGGCTACACTGCAGAGAAAATACAAGAATTGTAGAGTTATCTCCCTGTACTACAACTAGGATAGACATAGTTATCTCCCATTTATTGTTTTTATGAAAAAGTATTACAAATTTAAATATTGAAGCTGTTATAGTATATAATCATTTTAGCATGATTGAAGAAGGTTTACCATACTAGCCTACTTGAAATAATTGATCAATTAACTATCTTCTATAAATAATATAACCTTCCAACATACCAAAAGGCAAATTCTTTCTGCAAAATTGTTTTAACCTAGTTGATTTTTGGATGAAAAAAATCTACACAAAAATTGTATACAGTTAAATAGTAAAGGACCAGTTATGATAATCAGTTATGCAGTCTCTATATAAGAAGAGGATTTGTTTAATTTTCCAACAGGGCTTACGTTTAACTGTAAATAGCAATGACAACTATCTAAAATTGTTGATCTACAAAAGAAACCCTCAGGTGAAAATGAATATGGAAAGACAATAGAATAATCTTATATTCAAATGTAAATAATTTAATTTGATTTGAATACTGCAATCTGATTGGCTAATCTGCATGGGGAAAATTTTGATTATACTTGATAACCTGGGTTGGTATTGTGACGTCACCAACATGTTCATCCGCCAACGACAAATTCAAATAGTCACATGAAATAATCGTAATTAAAATCGAGGAATCATTGAATTTTGTTGTAAAAATCTAATTATAAGGAATATTTGAAATTGTTGAACAGGTTATACTTGTATAACCTAATACTTGTATAACCTGGTTTAGGTCAGTTTACGCTTTTCATACACCGCTTCACGGTTTATTAAGCAGAAACTGACCCAAACCAGGTTATATCGTATAACCTGTTCAAAAATTTCAAATATTCCTTAGATAAATAAAATTAAATCTGAATAATACAAGAATTTTGGCCATGAACAAGAAGTCATTGATAGAGGACAGTGTTGCTGGTACGAGTACCATCTCAACATAAATACATAAGCTTTTGTAAAGGTACATCTGGGGAATGTTGGGTTCCCCAGCATTCTTTGTAAAGGTACATCTGGGGAATATTGGGTTCACCAGTATTCTTTGTAAAGGTACATCTAGGGAATGTTGGATTTACCAGCATTCTTTGTAATGGTACATCTGGGGAATGTTGGATTCACCAGCATTCTTTGTAAAGGTACATCTAGGGAATGTTGGGTTCACCAGCATTCTTTGTAAAGGTACATCTGGGGAATGTTGGATTCACCAGCATTCTTTGCAAAGGTACATCTAGGGAATGTTGGGTTCACCAGCATTCTTTGCAAAGGTACATCTAGGGAATGTTGGGTTCACCAGCATTCTTTGTAAAGGTACATCTGAGGGAATGTTGGGTTCCCCAGCATTCTTTGTAAAGGTACATCTGGGGAATGTTGGGTTCACCAGCATTCTTTGTAATGGTACATCTGGGGAATGTTGGGTTCACCAGCATTCTTTGTAAAGGTACATCTGGGGAATGTTGGGTTCCCCAGCATTCTTTGTAAAGGTGCATCTGGGGAATGTTGGGTTCACCAGCATTCTTTGTAAAGGTACATCTGGGGAATGTTGGGTTCACCAGCATTCTTTGTAAAGGTACATCTGGGGAATGTTGGGTTCACCAGCATTCTTTGTAATGGTACATCTGGGGAATGTTGGGTTCACCAGCATTCTTTGTAATGGTACATCTGGGGAATGTTGGGTTCACCAGCATTCTTTGTAAAGGTACATCTGGGGAATGTTGGGTTCACCAGCATTCTTTGTAAAGGTACATCTGGGGAATGTTGGGTTCACCAGCATTCTTTGTAAAGGTACATCTAGGGAATGTTGGGTTCGCCAGCATTCTTTGTAAAGGTACATCTGAGGGAATGTTGGGTTCACCAGCATTCTTTGTAAAGGTACATCTGGGGAATGTTGGGTTCACCAGCATTCTTTGTAAAGGTACATCTAGGGAATGTTGGGTTCACCAGCATTCTTTGTAAAGGTACATCTGAGGGAATGTTGGGTTCACCAGCATTCTTTGTAAAGGTACATCTGGGGAATGTTGGGTTCACCAGCATTCTTTGTAAAGGTACATCTAGGGAATGTTGGGTTCACCAGCATTCTTTGTAAAGGTACATCTGAGGGAATGTTGGGTTCACCAGCATTCTTTGTAAAGGTACATCTGGGGAATGTTGGGTTCACCAGCATTCTTTGTAATGGTACATCTGGGGAATGTTGGATTCACCAGCATTCTTTGTAAAGGTACATCTAGGGAATGTTGGGTTCACCAGCATTCTTTGTAAAGGTACATCTAGGGAATGTTGGGTTCACCAGCATTCTTTGTAATGGTACATATGGGGAATGTTGGGTTCACCAGCATTCTTTGTAAAGGTACATCTGGGGAATGTTGGGTTCACCAGCATTCTTTGTAAAGGTACATCTGGGGAATGTTGGATTCACCAGCATTCTTTGTAAAGGTACATCTAGGGAATGTTGGGTTCACCAGCATTCTTTGTAAAGGTACATCTGGGGAATGTTGGATTCACCAGCATTCTTTGTAAAGGTACATCTAGGGAATGTTGGGTTCACCAGTATTCTTTGTAAAGGTACATCTAGGGAATGTTGGGTTCACCAGCATTCTTTGTAAAGGTACATCTGCGGGAATGTTGGGTTCACCAGCATTCTTTGCAAAGGTACATCTAGGGAATGTTGGGTTCACCAGCATTCTTTGTAAAGGTACATCTCTGGAATGTTGGGTTCACCAGCATTCTTTGGTACATCTAGGGAATGTTGGGTTCACCAACATTCTTTGTAAAGGTACATCTAGGGAATGTTGGGTTCCCCAACATTCTTTCAAGTAATTCAAAGGTAGATTTTTAATACAATTTTTCATAGGCTCCTGTATTAAACTTTGTCCAATCCGTATAAAGAATGTTTTCACTGACCATCCAACAGAGCTCGCCAAACCAGGCGAAGTGGGCGACTTTTTCACCTTGGTTTCAATGAAATCGCCCAATTTGTCAAAAAGCGAAGTTTTAGTCGCCCTGTCAGTCTTTTCAAGTCAGTATTTTTTTAACCAATAATCATACTTTTCCTTCAATATTCACATAAAATGAGCTCCCATGTTCTTGAAATCTGACCCATACAGGGTTTGATGTTCAATATTTTATTCCAAACTCGTTAATTGCATCCTTTTAAGATCATTGTGCAGCACGTTCGTTTTGTGAAAGGTAGGGGAACATGTGGTAGTGGGGAAAGAAATGTTAAAATTTGGATCGATTTTCGGAAGTCTCCCAGATTTTCATTCACTTCGCCCTTAAGTCAACTGAGAGAGAAGTCAAGTCGCCCTGTTTTTACTATGTGTGGTGAGCCCTGCCATCCAATGATCATTCGTGTACAGTTTGGGATCAATTTATGCCTGTAGTTTCAGATATATGGACCTATGTCAAAATATGTTCTTCTGTGGCAGCTATATAAGATTTCTGATTAACAAGAAAAGTAAATTTGACAGATGACTTCACAAGTTTTTACTTCTGGCAAATTAAATATTCAACATCAACACAATCACTCCTCTGGCAAACCTCAACAAATGCCTGCCCCTTCAGGAGAGAATGAACAACTGTTGTTTAACTCAGCAATTTTTCAGCTATATCATGGCGAGAACAAGTTAATTTTCAATGAGATAATGATGAAGTCCACTTTATTCTTGACAAACACGATGAGTTCGATTTTTATAGTGCTAGCTCACTGAAAAAACAGTACGCGGTAGAAATGTCACTCCACTCAGGACACATTATTCTGATTCTGAGCCAACCAGTCTTTGTTCTTACTCCTTAATGCTGCGTGCTTAGCGGACAAGCAACAAATACCAATTTTATAGGCTTTGGTTTGACCCAACCGGGGCTCGAACCCACAATCTACCACACCAGAGGGGAGCATGTTAACCATTACACCACCGATGCGGTATTGCCCCTTCAGGAGCCAAACAAATAAATACAAACAAGAACCTATAGATATTCACATCATATCAGAATAACCACATGGCATACACTTTCATATTCAACATAAACATAGACAGTAATAAATCAGATTTCATCAAGAATACCTCTCTATCTACTATATATAATAAATCAAAAGTTCATAATTTGATTAATTCCATTTTTTATCTTATACAAGGAGAAACAAATGCATATGAAATTCATAGAAATTTCTCAAGTACAAAGAAAATCTACATAAATTCATAAAACAGACAAATTGTCTACAATTTATATTTTTTCATTCAGACAAATATGAAACACTCAACCTTATACATTACCATTAACAGATTAAATTCATGTTTATGTGAAAATTGTATGCCATCATCTGAATTTGTCAATAATAATACTACAAGATGTTGTGAGTTGTCTCCCCTGAATATACTGTTGGAGGTAGACTAACAATACAAAATACAATGAGTTATCTCTCTTCAATATACTGCTTGTAGACTAATAATTCAAGAGACTGTGAGTTGTCTCCCCTGAATACTAATAATTCAACCTACAATGAGTTATCTCTCCTGAATATATTATTGGTAGTCAAATAATGCAAATTACTGTGCTTTGTCTCCCCTGAATTGGAGGTAGACATTTTTACGAGTGATAAAGTAACCCTAAGTTGGCTACAAGTGGTTTTAGAATAAGATTTTCAAATGATTTTCGTTGTGTGTAAATCTAATTAAATTTAAAGCTGGGAAGTATGCACATGAAATGCCAGTATCAAGTCCCATAACTCTTGTAAAACTTTATATCTAAGAAAGGTTTTCAGAAAATCAGTATATTTATGCTCCCATGTGTTATTCAGCAGCTTTAGAATATTATATTCCTGTAAAGCCGAGCAACAGTTGACAGACAGACAGACATTACTGTTACCTATGGGCATTTATACTATTTTTCATGGAATTTTATAATTAATTATTCTTTTATGATATGAATAGACATTATTTAATCAACTAGAATTGATTTATAAAGTATGAATAGGATTTCCCTCATATCATTTTCATATCAAACTTGATCAAATATGACAAGGAGAAATTTCCAGTTGACAGCCAACAGTCTGCCTATAAATCTGAATGCCTTAGTGTTGAACAATGTACAAGATGACAGTAGCCAAAACTAAATCAATAGTTGTATCTATAATTATACTGTTATAATCTACAAATTATTGTAAACCATGCTTAAAGTTTATATCTGTTCTCTAACATTTTATCTGTATATCAACAGCTATAATTTAGTTAACAATTACAGCTATAACTTGGGTAACAATTACAGCTATAACTTAGTTAACAATTACAGCTTTAACTTAGTTAACAATTACAGCTTTAACTTAGTTAACAATTACAGCTATAACTTAGTTAACAATTACAACTATAACTTAGTTAACAATTACATCTATAACTTAGTTAACAATTACAGCTATAACTTAGTTAACAATTACAGCTATAACTTGGTTAACAATTACAGCTATAACTTAGTTAACAATTACAGCTTTAACTTAGTTAACAATTACAGCTATAACTTAGTTAACAATTACAACTATAACTTAGTTAACAATTACAGCTATAACTTAGTTAACAATTACAGCTATAACTTAGTTAACAATTACAGCTATAACTTAGTTAACAATTACAGCTATAACTAAATTAACAATTACAGCTATAACTTATAACAATTACAGCTATAACTTAGTTAATAATTACAGCTATAACTAAATTAACAATTACAGTTATAACTTATAACAATTACAGACATAACTTAGTTAACAATTACAGATATAACTTACTTAACAATTACAGCTATAACTTATAACAACTAATTTATTTTCATGTTAATTACCTTACTAATGAAGTCAAAAGTAGACCCATACAAATAGTAAACATACTGATAAAGAATTCTATTAATTTGACAAGGCTGTAACGTAAGCATGAAAGACAACAATATTCTACAATAACTTAGACAATATCAGACAACAATATCCTACAGTAACTTAGACTATATCCTACAGTAACCTAGACTATATCCTACAGTAACTTAGACTATATCCTATAGTAACTTAGACAAAATCCTACAGTAACTTAAGACAATATCCTACATTAATGTAGACAATATCCTACAGTAACTTAGACAATATCCTACAGTAACTTAGACTATATCCTATAGTAACTTAGACAATATCCTACAGTAACTTAAATAATATCCTACAGTAACTTAGACTATATCCTACAGTACCTTAGACTATATCCTACAGTAACTTAGACTATATCCTACAGTAACTTAGACTATATCCTACAGTAACTTAGACAATATCCTACAGTAACTTAGACAATATCCTACAGTAACTTAGACTATATCCTACAGTAACTTAGACAATATCCTACAGTAACTTAGACTATATCCTACACTAACTTAAGACTATATCCTACAGTAACTTAGACAATATCCTACAGTAACTTAGACTATATCCTACAGTAACTTAAACTATATCCTACAGTAACTTAGACAATATCCTACAATAACTTAAGACTATATCCTACAGTAACTTAGACAATATCCCAGAGTAACTTAAACAATATCGCAAGACAAATATCCTACAGTAAACGAACGGTTGATTATCTGTTATTTTTTCTTGGTCACAAGTGTTCTACAAAGTCTCTGTCTTAGCTTTTAACTCCTAGTCTGATAGTTGTTTAAATGGGTCTCTAGAGGTATAAACTGACACCACGTTTCTAGAGGTGACATAAATCAAATGTGAATATTAAAACACTCTAAAGACTTGATGGAGACTTCTAAGTTAGAAGATCTGTCTAGATCTCACTACTTCTGCAACAACATTAAAACATTTTATTCAACTACCTTATATACCACCATTCTACATGCACAACTAAAGTCTGTGCTGAATTAATTGATTAACTGTTGCTTCTGAATGAAGAACAGAGAACTAAGGCATCAGTAGATATTAATTGATAGAGACAAGCCTTACTTTATCAAAAGCCTTTCAAAATCTAATAAAAATTATCAAAAGGGTGAGATCATTCAAATGTTAGATTTTTTATATTTGTTGAGCTTGGAGGACTAGTGTTTCAACAGATGCTTATGAATCCAATGAGTACTAATTGTGCTCCACTACTAGCTGATTTGTTTCTACACACTTATGTGACAGATGTCCTTCAAAGGCTTCTCAAGAATAAAGATAGAAAATTAGCCCAAACCTTAAATTCCATTTTTCCTCTATACAAATGATGCACCATCAATCAAAATCAGGTTTTATTTGTATGCTTACCAAAAATAATCAGAATTAAGAAGGGTTTGAAAACAACCCAACCACAATGGAAAAGTAACTTAGTCTAGAAACATTGTTAGATTATTCCTTAATACAAGATGTTATATTAGACTTATATAGATTATTTCTTCCAAGTTTCAATTAATATGGCCAAGCAAGCAAAATAAATTAGTCAATCAGAAAGTGTTATGCTGAATGGACACCCTAATTGTTGATCTATGTCCGATTAGGAAACTTTAACTTCAGATTATCTATATATTAATAATTCAAAGATGCAGTACAGATTGACAACCTGTTCAGATATTATCATTATTTTTAATTTCATTCCAGTTATTGCTTTTGAACAAAATAAGATTTTTTTAATACACATAGAAAATACTAGAGGCTCAGTTGGCTGAGCCGGTGTCGCTCACATTTAATTCTGTTTTGAGGAAGCTTTATACAGAACCTTCCATAGGTGCTTCCTACCAAATTTCGGTTCATTTGGCTACTCTGTTTCAGAGGAGAAGATTTATTAGAAATCAACCAATCAGAAACAAGAATTGCCTGTGTTGGCCATGTTTGCTAACTGATCGGGACGTAATGAGCAAACTTTATAGAGGACCTTCCATAGATGCTTCCAACCAAGTTTCGGTTCATTTGGCCAAGCGGTTTCAGAGAAGAAGATTTTTAGAAATCAACCAATCAGAACCATGAACAGCCTGTGGTGGCCATGTTTGTTAATGAATCGGGTCGAAATGTGCAATCTTTATAGAGGACCTTCCATAGATACTTCCTACCAAGCTTCAGTTCATTTGGCTAAGGGGTTTTAGAAGATTAAAATGTAAGTTAACGGACGACAGATGACGGATGCCAAGTGATGGCAAAAGCTCACCTTTAAAAAGGAATATAAAATTTGACAAAATGTACTGACTGTTAGAAGACATTGACTTTCTTATCACAGGTAAGAAAGGTGTCCTCTATCTTTCTTCTTTTAAACAAATTTACATATCAAAGTATTTTATTTTTATATCATGTAAATCTAAATGCAACAATAGATATACAGCTGTTCGATCGCTTTGTGATGTACATGTATTCATGTTTCCAAGCCTACATATATTTACCCGTTAATTAAATTGTCATTCAGTAAATCAGGCTGTGATTACATATCATGCTTTAAGGAGTTAAAGAGATAAATAGCTTAATACTGGGGCTTGTGAGAAAATGATAAATGCTATCATATTTTTGCTAAACAACATTTATCTTCAATTTAGCAATAAAGTGTTTTGTCAAAATGTTGGAATTCCAACGTAAATGAAATGTGTTCCTCTCATTACTGATTTGTTTTATACTGTTATGGATCTCAATTAAGACCCTTTCAAGCACACACTGGTTGGTTTA
Organism: Bathymodiolus brooksi; assembly: GCA_963680875.1. Lineage (NCBI taxonomy): Eukaryota > Metazoa > Mollusca > Bivalvia > Mytilida > Modiolidae > Bathymodiolus > Bathymodiolus brooksi. The sequence continues at coordinate 11,301,260 of OY804579.1, read as the reverse complement.
TTCAACAATTGCAGACATTTAGACAATATTTCAGTCCACTAGCCTGAGGTTTGTAAAAAATCAGCATCATGCAAGTAGAACATGAAGAAGAGTTTAAAGATACCAAAGGGGTAATCAGAGCCTGTATATCAAAGAAGAACAGACAACACAATGGCCAAAAGAAAAAGTACAAAAGGACAAACAACGATCTACAAAACATACATAAAACTACAGATCGAGTAACAGGAACCCTACTAAAAACTGGGGAGGGACTCATGTGCCCCAGAAGATCTGACAGATAGTCCAGTGGACTAGTTAAAATCTTCAATGATCGAGTGTTGTTTACACTAAAATACAATAAAAAAAAATCTAATTAGATTTATCTAATCTCTGTGTTTGTTTGGTTCAAATTAATAATGCCCTACAGAGATGCATGTCAATTATTTTACCTGTGAATAATCCTGTGAAATCAATTAGGTCCTAAAGGGGATACTATCATTCATCATAATACAAGTAAGTTTTCTTAACAATAAATTATATTACAGGTTAAAAGAATGTTTTGATATGTGAAAGGAGCAAAACAGCCACCAGAATAAAAATCAAATTAGATGAGATAAATAAATTAGATTGAAACAAAACCTATTATAAAGAGAAGATTCAAATAGTGTGGCAGTCAACTCATGATAGTTAGAATAGGACAAGAGAAAATTATCGTCCGTCAGCCCTAGATTATGTTGTCCTTTAATTTAGCCCCAGATCATGTGGTTCTTTACCCCAAGATAGGTGATCCTTTATCCCCAGATTAGGTGACCCTTTAGCCCCAGATTATGTGGTCCTTTAGCCCTAGAACAGGTGGTTCTTTAGCCCCAGATTGGGTGGTCCATTACATCCAGATTAGACAGTCCTCTAGCATCCGTATAAGTGGTCCATAAGCCCCAGATTAGGTGGTCCTTTATCTCAAGATTATGTGGTCTTTTACATCCTGATTAGGTGATCATTTAGCCCCAGATCATGTGCCGTTTAGTCCTAGATTAAGTGGTTCTCTAGCCTCAGATTAAATGGTCCTTTAGCCCAAGATGGTGATCTTTTTGCCCCAGATTGGGTGGTCCTTTATCATCAGATTAGGTGGTCCTTTAGCACCAGATTAGGTGGTCATTTTGTGCCAGATTAGACGGTCATTGAGCCCCTGATTATGTGGTCCTTTAGCCTCAGATTAGGTTGTCCTTTAGCACCAGATTAGGTGGTCCTTTAGCACCAGATTAGATGGTCCTTGAGCCCCTGATTAGGAGTCCTTTTGCCCCTGATTAGGAGTCCTTTTGCCCCAGATTATGTGGTCATTTAGCCCCTGATTAGGAGGTATTTTTGCTCAGTTGAGTAAAAAAGTAATATCTACAATTCAAAATCCCCTTTTAAACCATTAAAGTGACATCTAACTGTGAACAACACAGTCTGTAGTAAGTCATCTACATGTATATCAAAATAATCGTAAAATATAAACTGAAAATTTCAAACTATACACTATACCTTACAAAACTATGTTTGATGGTTGACAGATTTTAAAGAATTTACAATCTCCTAACTCCCACGACTAGTTGTTTATATAATAAAATATGATACATAATGTAATGGGGAAAAACTCAAACCATGTCTTTTTTTTCCTTTTTTTTAAAGAATCACTTTTAGATTTAATGTAAACTGTTTACATTATATCTCAGATGTATCATCACCTAACAGGCTTGATAAAATAAATCAATGATATAGGCCTTGTGGCTGAAACGTTTGAATGAAGACAAGGATGTTCTTATAATATTATCAAGCAAATACTCATGTCCCTAAGGAAAACAATTTAATAATTTAGAATCACTTTTAATTTTCTTCTATAAATGTAGAAATTTTATATAAATTTCAAGCCAGGTATATCCAGTGTTATACATTGTATATAAAAAAAAAAAAGTATGGGCTTCAGAGATTAGAATATCATCTGCTGTTGTTTACAAAAAATAATGAAATATGTGATATACATTTAAAAATCAACAAATATTAGAATTTATAACAGGGGACAAAAAAATTATTTTGCAATTAATTCTCGTTAAAAATAATTTGAAATACAATGTACATGTACATAAAAATTCACACGTCATTTTCTTTCGTAAGAAACCAACTTTTCAAATACTGCTTTGTTCCACGCTTTGATTTTTCAAATTAGAATGCAATTGTTCTTTAAAAAATGCTAAAATTAAAAATAAAATTAACTTATTCCCTCACAAACAAATATTTAAAAATACAGAAAAAAAAACCTTTAAATTAAATTATCATTCAATATCTCCAAACTATTTGACAATTAAATCCATAAAAATAATTATTTTGTCTTACTTTATTAAACAATTGGTGAAAGTATCTGGTATATATTATAGTATTATTTTACCTTTTAAATTAGAAGACATACACCAGTTTTAAATACACCTTTAATTTATCATTAACCACACATAAAGGTCAACATGTAGACTGTTGGCACATGCAATATCAAAATGTACATAACTTCTTTAATGTGGACGAGTGGAGTCTCATGTGAGGCTCTACCTACCTCTCTAATGTGGATGTGTGGAGTCTCGTGTGAGGCTCTACCTACCTCTTCAATGTGGATGAGTGGAGTCTCATGTGAGGCTCTACCTACCTCTATAATGTGGATGTGTGGAGTCTCATGTGAGGCTCTACCTACCTCTTTAATGTGGATGTGTGGAGTCTCATGTGAGGCTCTAACTACCTCTCTAATGTGGATGCGTGGAGTCTCATGTGAGGCTCTACGGTGATGATGATGATGTGATTCAAGATGTTGGAAATGTGCAGTATCATGCGACGCTCTACGGTGGTGATGTAGATGTGGTGGATCAAGATAGTGGACATTATAATGGTTCACATGTCTCGGAGGGTGTGGATTGTCTCGGAATTCCACATGTGATGGTCTACGCTGCTGATGCTCCAGAACAAATTGTGTGGATGCAGATGTAAAAATGTTGGCCATAATAAAATCCCACTGATCATTTAATACTATATATAATATAAATGTAATAATCCAGAGAATGATTGTCTAAGCAATGATGTATTTTCTATAGTTAATTCATAGATAGCCCATTAGACCACTACAAATTCTTCTATTTAACGTCAATAGATTTAATATCACTTCATCAACAGTTTTGTTTCCAGGGCAAAAAAAAACCCAACGAGGCAGAAAATCAGTGACATGAATCATAGCATTATCACAAGTTGTTGACCACCTATCAATAAAATACAGGACAAAAATCAATCCTCTCACCTTCCACATGCATTAGACTGCACGACAATAGTCCATTTTATCAATGTCAACGCAGGCAATCTTGTTTCAGATTACAGATGTAAATTACTCTATAGACTGACATTATCAGTTTGAAATATTGATGAAACTTCTTATAGAGGAAAAAGTAAATAAGTCATTACAGATCTCTCTATTTTTTAAAGGATTTTGATAGCAATGAAATTCCTTGTCAAGTTCACAATGAATCAACTTATTTATACTCATTGATTAACAACTGCTGTAGAAAAAATCTTTTTACTAGAGACATTAAGGTGGCATGCTAATTGTCGTAAAATATGGCTGATAGTCATTAAAGACATGTAACAGTGTTACAATCTTAATGAAACATTGATTCTAGGTTTTATTAATTTGTTTCCCAATCAAATAACAACTTATTTTGACCCTAATTCATACAAGATGTTGTCAGCTTATATATCAGCCTAGTAACTACATGTTGTCAGCTTATATATCAGCCTAGTATCTACATGTTGTCAGTTTATATATCAGTCTAGTATCTACATGTTGTCAGCTTATATATCAAACTAGTATCTACATGTTGTCATCTTATATATCAGCCTAGTATCTACATGTTGTCAGCTTATATATCAGCCTAGTTTCTACATGTTGTCAGTTTATATATCAGCCTAGTATCTACATGTTGTCAGCTTATATATCAGCCTAGTATCTACATGTTGTCAGCTTATATATCAAACTAGTATCTACATGTTGTCATCTTATATATCAGCCTAGTATCTACATGTTGTCAGCTTATATATCAGCCTAGTTTCTACATGTTGTCAGCTTATATACAAATGTATCAGCCTAGTATCTACATGTTGTCAGCTTATATATCAGCCTAGTATCTACATGTTGTCAGCTTATATATCAGCCTAGTATCTACATGTTGTCAGCTTATATATCAAACTAGTATCTACATGTTGTCATCTTATATATCAGCCTAGTATCTACATGTTGTCAGCTTATATATCAGCCTAGTTTCTACATGTTGTCAGCTTATATACAAATGTATCAGCCTAGTATCTACATGTTGTCAGCTTATATATCAGCCTAGTACCTACATGTTGTCAGCTTACCGGTATATATCAGCCTAGTTTCTACATGTTGTCAGCTTATATATCAGTCTAGTGACTACATGTTGGTTTCTTAACAATGATAACTGGATGGCTAAAATTATTCTCTTTTATTTCTCAACAGATTCTACTGTGGCGTGGCTAAAATTATTCTCATTTCTCAGATTCTACCAACAAGTTTACTGTTACTTTATATTGCAACAAGGGCAACGCAAAGCGTGGCGTATTCCCTCGCCTAAAAATTAGACCCTGTGACCTTGAAAATCAATAGGGTTCCAGATTCTCTTAAGGTCTAAGTATGTACCAAGTTTGGTCAAAATCCATTGAAGGATGTTGATTCTAGAGTGTTCACAAGGATGTTATACAGTAAAAATTTAATCAGGTGACATTGACCTTTGACCTTGAAAATCGATAGGATTCCAGACTCTCCTAAGGACTACGTATGTACCAAGTTTGGTCAAAATCCATTGAAGGATCTTGATTCTAGAGTGTTCACAAGGATGTTATGCGGTAAAATTTGACCCGGTGACCTTGACCTTTGACCTTGAAAATCAATAGGGTTCCAGACTCTCGTAAGGACTAAGTATCTACCAAGTTTGGTCAAAATCCATTGAAGGATGTTGATTCTAGAGGGTTCACAAGGATGTTACGCAGTAAAAATTTGACCCGGTGACATTGACCGTTGACCTATGACCTTGAAAATCAATAGGGTCCAGATTCTCCTAAGGACTAAGTATGTACAAAGTTTGGTTAAAATCCATTGAAGGATGTTGATTCTAGAGTGTTCACAAGGATGTTACATGGTAAAAAATTTACCCAGTGACCTTGACCTTTGACCTAGAAAATCAATAGGGTTCCAGACTCTCATAAGGACTAAGTATGTACCAAGTTTAGTCAAAATCCATTGAAGGATGTTGATTCTAGAGTGTTCACAAGGATGTTATGCGGTAAAAATTTGACCCTGTGACCTTGACCTTTGACCTATGACCTTGAAAATCAATAGAGTTCCAGATTCTCTTAAGGACTAAATATGTACCAAGTTTGGTCAAAATCCATTGAAGGATGTTGATCCTAGAGTGTTCACAAGGATGTGACAGACGGACGGAAGGACGGTAGCGTTACTATATCCCTTCGCAACTTCGTTGGCGAGGGGATAATCAACAATATTCAAGTTGTGTCTCTTGAATATATAGAATATCACTAGTATGTTAGCTTTTCTATTCTACTGTAATTTATTTTCAAACTGGACTTTTTTATTTATCGAATTCTCAGTCAGGTTTCAAACCAAGAATTTTAGCAAGGATTCATGAATCTGTACATTTTTCCTATCAAGAGGACACACTACCAGTACTTATACATTATCAGAAAGTATTAGTGATATCACAAGAAATATCAAATTGTCTACATAGAACCATCTTATGTGTGTCATATAGCAGGATTTATGTGTCAATTGTATTACATGTCATATAGCAGGATTTATGTGTCAATTATATTACATGTCATATAGCAGGATTTATGTGTCAATTATATTACATGTCATATAGCAGGATTTATGTGCCAATTATATCAAAATTTCAAATATCATGAAAAGAAAGTTTGAACAGTGAACTAATCGATCAATTGTTAATGTAATATTGTGAATATTGTACAGTTGTATTGATATAAAACATAACTCCACAAATATGGAGGAAATTAACGTAACTTATCAAATACAAATGCATGGAGGAATAAAGAGAATCAATCAATCAATCATCAATTAACATTGATTTTTTTTTCGGGAGGGGGGGAGGGAGTGTTGAACAGTAACAATACATAATTTTCTAGTTTCAAGAAGCAGACCTCTAGAACAAAGGTGTGTAAACTGTGTAAATATTCTATTGGACATACAACACAAAGTCTCAACTGCTTATAGTTATGGAAGTTACATCAGAGATACTTGCAACTCATCTGCATGATCCCTGTTTTGGGACTCACTTTTTTTTTTTACAAAATATAACAAATAATGCACTACAAGAACCTCAGATACACTAAGGGTGCTGAAGTGAAAACAAATAATTACTTCAGGGATCTAACAGTCACCAATAGGTACAAATCAAAATACAAATGATAATTGTCCACCTTGTGATAACCAATCAAAACACATAGAAATCTGTCTAAACCAAACCATGAATAAACCAGAATACTGTCTAAACCGAACCCTGAATAAACCAGAATACTGTCTAAACCTAAACCTGAATAAATCAGAATACTGTCTAAACTGAACCCTGAATAAACCAGAATACTGTCTAAACTGAACCCTGAATAAACCAGAATACTGTCTAAACCGAACCATGAATAAACCAGAATACTGTCTAAACCTAAACCTGAATAAACCAGAATACTGTCTAAACCGAACCATGAATAAACCAGAATACTGTCTAAACCGAACCATGAATAAACCAGAATACTGTCTAAACCGAACCATGAATAAACCAGAATACTGTCTAAACCGAACCATGAATAAACCAGAATACTGTCTAAACCTAAACCTGAATAAACCAGAATACTGTCTAAACCGAACCATGAATAAACCAGAATACTGTCTAAACCGAACCATGAATAAACCAGAATACTGTCTAAACCGAACCCTGAATAAACCAGAATACTGTCTAAACCTAACCCTGAATAAACCAGAATACTGTCTAAACCAAACCATGAATAAACCAGAATACTGTCTAAACCGAACCCTGAATAAACCAGAATACTGTCTAAACCGAACCATGAATAAACCAGAATACTGTCTAAACCGAACCCTGAATAAACCAGAATACTGTCTAAACCTAAACCTGAATAAACCAGAATACTGTCTAAACCGAACCATGAATAAACCAGAATACTGTCTAAACCGAACCCTGAATAAACCAGAATACTGTCTAAACCAAACCCTGAATAAACCAGAATACTGTCTAAACCTAAACCTGAATAAACCAGAATACTGTCTAAACCAAACCATGAATAAACCAGAATACTGTCTAAACCGAACCATGAATAAACCAGAATACTCTCTAAACTGAACCATGAATAAACCAGAATACTGTCTAAACCGAACCATGAATAAACCAGAATACTGTCTAAACCTAAACCTTAATAAACCAGAATACTGTCTAAACCGAACCATGATTAAACCAGAAAACTGTCTAAACCGAACCCTGAATAAACCAGAATACTGTCTAAACCGAACCATGAATAAACCAGAATACTGTCTAAACCGAACCCTGAATAAACCAGAATACTGTCTAAACCTAAACCTGAATAAACCAGAATACTGTCTAAACCTAAACCTGAATAAACCAGAATACTGTCTAAACCAAACCATGAATAAACCAGAATACTGTCTAAACCTAAACCTGAATAAACCAGAATACTGTCTAAACCAAACCCTGAATAAACCAGAATACTGTCTAAACCGAACCATGAATAAACCAGAATACTGTCTAAACCGAACCCTGAATAAACCAGAATACTGTCTAAACCGAACCATGAATAAACCAGAATACTGTCTAAACCGAACCCTGAATAAACCAGAATACTGTCTAAACCGAACCCTGAATAAACCAGAATACTGTCTAAACTGAACCCTGAATAAACCAGAATACTGTCTAAACTGAACCCTGAATAAACCAGAAAACTGTCTAAACCGAATCCTGAATAAACCAGAATACTGTCTAAACCGAACCATGAATAAACCAGAATACTGTCTAAACCGAACCCTGAATAAACCAGAATCCTGTCTAAACCAAACCCTGAATAAACCAGAATACTGTCTAAACCGAACCATGAATAAACCAGAATACTGTCTAAACCGAATCATGAATAAAACAGAATACTGTCTAAATCGAACCATGAATAAACCAGAATCCTGTATAATCTGAACTTTAAATAAAGCCCCAATAATAAGGAAAACTTTGTTAATTTAGCCTGTAACAGATAAGACACCATCAGGGTATCATTTCTTGTCAACATGAGGAACATTTTCACATAGGGTCCTATGTTATATTTAACCTTTTAAAACGGGACATAAAACTGAAATGGTAAAATTTACATCAAATATGTTGGAACAATTCGGACACGATATTTCCAAAGAATTTAAAGGAAAAATTGCATACAATAAAACTTAAAATAAACTTGAATCGCTCACCTGTTATAGATGATTCATTGAACTATAGCACTATATTATACGACTTGAACCAAATTAATTTTTAATGAAGATTTCTCCTTGTGATACGTTTTCAATAAACAATATAAGAAGATTAATGTTCATAAAATAGAATACAATATTTCACCTGAAATTACCATCAAATTAAATGCAAGCTCAGGTGTATTTAATACTAAGACTTTAAACATGTTTCTGTAAAATGTCAATGCCACGGGTGTCTATTTATGGTTAAACAGTCTATTTAAATGATGTGCTGTCTATCAAATCCTTTTTTTTCTGGCAACATATTTATGTATCATTTTCTAATATTTCATGATCGCATCGGTGGTGTAATGGTTTGCGTGCTCCCCTCGAGTATGGTAGATCGTTGGTTCGAGTCCCAATCAGGTCAAACCAGACAATAAAATTGGTATCCCCTCTACGCATGTAGCATTACAGAGAAATAGTGGGGACTACATGTCTATCTGTGAATTGTTGTTTCAGTGAGCTACATGTAGCACTATAAAAATCCAACTAAGCGTGTTGGTCTAGTTGAAAGTGGACCTCATGATCATTTCATTGAAAATTAACATGTTCTCGCCATAAATATAGCTGAAAAATTGTTGAGTTGGCATTAAACAACAATCACTCACTCCAATATTTCATCGTATCACTTTAAGGAGTAATAACATGAGAAGCAAAAGATACAGACCCGTCAGAACAGTTCTAAAATCGTAGAGAGGCAAAATTGATACCCCTTACAAATATATACATGACCACTCATTCTACTGGCTTGATACAGACTACAGACACTTCAATACAAGGTGGAGTAAACTAGTCTTATGGGCCCAAACCTCCTTTCTTAGTGAAATGATGCGTTCATGTTTTTTCCACATGCAAATGTCAAGCCTCAAATATAACTAGGTGAGCTGTGTTGTTCTAAAGAATACAGAATCCAAATCTTGAATTTTATGATGGTTTATGATTTATCGTGTTTAACGCCACTGTCAACAATATTTCAGTTATATCGTGGTGGTCAGTTTTATTGGTGGAGAAAACCGGAGTATCCTGAGAAAACCACTGACCTGTCGCAAGTCACTGACAAACTTTATCACATAATGCTATATCGAGTACACCTCGCCATCAACGGGGTTCGAACTCACAACGTTAGGCACTGATTGCATAGGTAGTTATAAATCCAACTACCATACGATCATGACCACGACGGCCCCTGAATTTTATGCATCACATATTTATTCTTGACAGTATAAATGTTATTATATGCATAGTACTAGTCCTATAATAGAGAGTCAATGGCTTAATTATCTGAATTTAAATGTTAGATAGTGCACAAGGCCATTGGAAGACAATGGTCAACTTTGAACCCAATTCTAATTACCAATACCATCTCTCATCATCTGTCAAAAGTGAGAAAATACTTATCAACATATGTTGATATCAACTGGAAAAACATTTAGAAAGATGAGATGATTCTTTAGTAATTTACTTAATAGTTAAGTACTCAGAAGACCTTGAAAAAAAGTCTGAATATAAACTGTAACATCAAGTTGTAACATATGAATTGTGAAATATAAACATTCACAGCCTTGCACATTTTGCATGAAAAGTGGATGAACAGTAAATGTTGTGTTAGAATTTCTAACATTTATGATTTAAGCAACCATGGGTTAGATTTAGCCTACTTGTAAAAATATGCAGTTTTTTAATCCACCCACACTATATTTTATCAGTTACATTGTAGACAACAATAAATTAGCAGAGGTGTAAATATCTATATAATTCTAGTAAGATTGTTCATGTCTAGGCATCATATGTCTGATTAACTAAATGAATTATATTGCTCATTCTACTAATACATGTATTAAGAGTCTGGTAAAACAACAAGCCATTTGTTATGTCTGACCTGGCCATGCAACTTTAAATTGTTGAAATAAATTCTGACATTTGAAAAGAGCAATACTGCCACACAAATTTAATAAATTTTTATTTGAGTGAAAAATCACATTGCAGTTCATAAAATTTTAAAATTAGTAAGCTTAAGTATTGGATAAATCTGGCATACAAATTTTTTTTTCTCAAAATTATTTTTAGTCTTTCAGCTAAATAGTCGAAGTACCACTTAAAATAAATGAAATTAACATTCAAGAAGTGTTCAACTGCAATAAAATTCATTCATTGAGTGGAATATTGGTTACGAGTATAAATTATGTGGGTATATATAGTTTTAGGAGTAGAGTGATGATGATTAGTTTAGCTTAGATATTGTGTTAACCATCTGTTTGTTAAGATACTTCTGTGTTATACTGGTAATTAAGGCTCATTGTGAACACATACCATCATATCACCATAAAATATGTAAAAATATTGACAGAAAATGCTGTATAATGCTACAATTAAAAGTGTTTTAACTGGGAATTCAACAGCTATTTTTCTAGACACGACACAAGTTCATGTTTTTTCTTAATCTGGAGTATCCCTCAAGGGCACCTCATTCCAAAATAGAACTAATTAAGTAGTAATAATAAACAAATGATGCACATGCACAGACTGATGGGAAAAACCAGTATATAGTCTGTTGTATTATACCAATAGATAGCCTGTTGTCTTATCTTCTCACATACACACATTTAGTCATTAAAACATTTCAAACCAGTGCAAGTTTTCAACTACAAATAGCCACAGGCACTTGGCCGATGGACCTTAATTTCCTCGTGTTTGCCACGGGGGTACGTATTTTCAGGGCTAGTAACGATGTAGGGCCTCTATTTGTGGGTCCTGGGTCCACACGAATACTAGAAATAAACACAAGGTAAGCAACAAAATGGCGGGATACTGCTAAATTTCTTATTATTGTCGATTTCCCTGATTTCTGAAAAATAAACGGATGGAATGCACTAACCTTGTGGAACCCCATCAGCTGTTGTGCCCCTGGTTTACTGTCGTATTCGTACTATTTTGCATATATACCCCCGACAATCTGTTCCCAAGACCGATTGTCAAGTAAGTCTGAGGTCTATTTTGGATTCTCTCGGACTCCCACGTGTCTTTAGAAGAACAAATCTGGCTTACCGAATGCATTTATTTGACGGACTATTTCAAACTTAGAAAATAAAAAAAAAACAGAATGAAATGTCTTTTTTAATCACATGGTACATGTAGGTATAAACACAACAGGTGAACAAATATCAATCCTTTGCCACAATGAAACCATATTTGACAAACCCCAGGAAAAAACTGGACTGGCCATCAAAAAACACGGAGTCTGAGAGAATCCAAAATAGACCTCCGACTTAGTTGACAATCGGTCTTGGGAACAGATTGTCGGGGGTATATATGCAAAATAGTACGAATACGACAGTAAACCAGGGGCACAAGGTTAGTGCATTCCATCCGTTTATTTTTCAGAAATCAGGCAAATCGACAATAATAAGAAATTTAGCAGTACCCCGCCATTTTGTTGCTTACCTTGTGTTTATTTCTAGTATTTGTGTGGACCCAGGACCCACAAATAGAGACCCTACATCATTACTAGCCCTGAAAATACGTACCCCTGTGGCAAACACGGGGAAATTAAGGTCCATCGGTCAAGCGCCTGTGCAAATAGCAGCTATTATCATGTCTTATCTAAGTTCTACCAATATAGTCACAATCTGGACAACTTTTTTACTACTACAATTTTTAATTTTTTTTTATGACAATGGTGTGATATTAATCTGTCTTATCATCAATACATACAGCATTATATAAGGCTTTAAGGTGTTTCTGTCAATGGATCCTTTTCTAATAATTAGAAACTGGTACACCTACCCATCACATTATGTTTAACTTCTCAAGTTTACAAGAAGAACTACTCAGCCATAACTATGTCAAGTCTTTAGAGGACTTTAGAAGTTGCATCAACTCGGCTTTATTTTAAACAATAACTTGCAAGTTAAATACTATAAACATAGTTTGTTTGATATTAACTTGCTTGCAAAAAGTAAATTCAACCAAATAAATGAAATTTTAAAATACATTTATTGGTAATAATTAAAAGTAAATCAATATTATTTAATTAATTGAACGTCTAGACAAGTAAAATTTACTACGACAGGTGTACCGGAAGTAAAGGTACACTTTTAAATGTTTTTGAAATTGTAAATTTGTATTAAAAACAAATTAGAGAATTAAAAAACAGATTTGTTTTTATAATGAAAGTCCTCGGTAAAATCAAACAAAAACAACCTACCTCCTCGTCAGAATCCCTCAAATCCGGATTACTATCACCGGTCGCTTCCTCTGCGGTCGACATCCCCGAATTTTACAAGTGTATTGCAGTTTTGGGTATGCTGCAAACCTTTAAATTATGCAAAATTGTCTTATTTCGTCAAATTATCCGGGTATAATGTACCCTATATTGCTGTGTACACCCCTTGCGTCTCTCTACACTCTCAATGGCGGTACAAGCTAACACAGATGAAACCATTTATTTCAAACACAGGTGTGACCAGGTATAGTCGATATAATATTTTGGCAATATTACGATAAGGGGAGTAACTCGTACCAATTTCCCGCGGTGGAAGATGCACCAAATATAGCTTATTGTCCGTGTGCTGTCAGTTTTAGTGATATATGTACGGACCTAGGGACCATTTAGAGCTACGGTTCCGCATCTACACCGAATACAGATAATTCGATAGTTGACCATTATTGGGTATACAATAGACAATATTTTATTAGCATGAATACATTTACCATAAATGAGTCGGTCATTCTCAACGACTTTTCAAAATACCGAGTTGTGTCTATATGAAAGGAAAATTTGTCACAAGCGTTTCATTTGCTACAGTTCGTTTAATTAATCATTCTTGAGACAGAATTAAGTATTTGGCAAGCTCTTTTATCAAAAATATATTTTTTTTTTCTACGTCTTTTATTCCCGTGGGGTGGAAATATTTGTCTTTACCAGGGGGACTAACTGGTTAATCGAGAAAAGTGTTTAACGATTCGGTTACTAGTTCGTGTACGATATTTCCGGTTTTTAAAAGTAAGGTAAGACACCAAATTTCAATATTCTTTTGTAAATATAAGCATAAAGCAAAAAAAGGCTTCGTAGTTCCTTAAATGAATAATTAATCAATTTAATTCGAAAGAGTAAACTTCATAACAGACTTTCATTTTTCAATAATTTGGTCAGAAACGTAGATGTCACTCTATTTTTTGTTTTCAGAGTTTCCATTTTCTAGCAAAAAACGCAAATTTTCTAATAAAATTAACATTTTATGACAGAAAATAAATTTGAACTTCAAAGTTACTTTATCTTATACTTACTTTTCGTGAGAATTCTTAACTTAAGCAAAGATATAGTTTCCTTTTTGCATATTTCCAATTTTTTTGTTCGTGAACGAACGTGTTATTGAAAAATATGGTCGTGTACGATGTATTAACATTTTTGCAGACTATGGCTTTTGTGTGTTCCATTTGTGTTGACCTTGATTTCGGCGTGGAAAGTTCTCTTTTAGTACGATATGGTTTATTTGGTGTTGTCCTTATATCATTTTTGCTGTTTTCTGAAACTTGACAGTTTTTCTAGTAATGTTTTTTTCGGGTAATTTGTTTTCTTCTTGAAACAGGTTTTGGAAGTATAGTCATGGTTTATCTGCAAACATATAAATTATGCATACTTACTTTATTATGTAGGTCTACGGTTCTTTGGTAATTACCTTTTGGTAATTTTGGCTATATTTTGTTCATATTTTTAACTTATTATTTGGGTTTCCAAACTTTTGGCGTTTAGCTCTGCTGACGAGGAATTATTTTCCGAAATGGCCATCCAAGACATCAAAATTGGTATAGATTGGTTTTTTTTTCTACATGCAAAATTTATTGTCGTTTAAGTACTGTTCCATGTAAGAGTCAGACAATGAGTGGTACATTAATTGTTTAACTTTTTATTAAAACTGGTTCTAGGTCCTGTACTATTTAACATCTTTTTAAACGACATTTTTCACTTTACCACAAGCAGCACACTTTATAACTATGCAGACGACAACACTCTCGCACATGCGGATGATAATATTGATAAAGTAGTTGAACATTTAGAAAAAGACAGTTTGGCATTAATAGAATGGTTTTCATGTAACCAGATGAAGGCAAATCCTGATAAATTTCAGGCCATAGCTATTGACAAAAAATCAATGGATAAAAATATTGTTCTTGATTTAGCAGGAAATAAAATTAAATGTGAAAAAGAAGTAAAATTACTAGGGGTTACAATTGATTTTGAACTTAAATTTAATTCTCATATTTCAAACATTTGTAAAAAAGCATCTAGGCAGTTAAATGTGTTAAAAAGGCTAGGTAAATATTTAAATAAATTGGGTAAATTAACCATATATCATTCATTCATATTGTCTAACTTTAACTTCTGTCCACTTTCATGGCACTTTTGTAGTGAAGCCAATACAAATAAAAATAGAAAAAATTCAGGAGCAAGCACTAAGATTTATTTATAATGATTATAATAGTACATATGAAAACTTGTTAATAGTCTCTAAACTTCCAACATTAAAAGTGAGAAGACTGAGAACTATGGCCATTGAGGTTTATAAAATTCTACATCAAAAAAGTCCTTCATATTTACATGACTTAATCAAAATTAAAGATACTAAATATTGTTTTAGATACAACAACATTACAGAAATCCCTTCAGTACGAACAACAAGGTATAGTCTAAAATCCTTTCGATATGCTGCTGCTAAACTGTGGAACGAGTTGCCAAACCACTTCAGAACACAAACATCTTTTAATCAATTCAAAAATTTAATAAACTCATGGAATGGCAACTCGTGCCACTGCAATGCTTGCTGCTAGTATAAATTTTTCTAGAATAGACATTGCATGAAATTTGCCTTACTGCTGCCTTCTTGCTTTTGTATGCTTTTCAGTTTAACTTTATTTTATTTTAGTTTTTTATTTTAGTGCTTGGCTATTCTGCATGAATATTTTTAAAATATTTTTAAAGTATTCTTGAAATATTTTTGGAATATTTTTAAGATATGTTTTAGAGTGTGTTTTAGGAAGTACATAAATATTTTACTTTGTATGCTTTTCAATTAACTTGTGCTTTATTTATTTTAGTGCTTGGCTATTTATGCATGAACATTTTTAAAATGTTTTTAGAATATTTTTGGAATATGTTTTAAAAGTACATGAATATTTTATATGTGTTTTGAGTTAATTTGCTTATTTGCTTGATTATAGACTGCTTAAAATTTGCATGAATGTACTTGTATGTGTAATGGTTGCTATAAATGTCTGCAACTATTTTGTGTTTTGACTTCTGGTCCTATGACAATAAGTGCACAGAGAGGCACTGGCTGTGGAGGTCCAGAGGTCAAAACACAGAAATGTATGCATAAATATTATCGGGATATGTATTTAATTTTGTATTGCATGACATGTTTTATTGTGCTGTATTTAATTTATGTAATTTATTATGCATGTCGGTTTGAAAAGCTCTTGAGAGCTTATGTTGATTGTTATAAAATGTACCGACTTTAAATAAAACTTTTTGATGATTTTGATGGGTTAAAAGTGTTCATTTGGTAATCCAAACATTTCCTTCTATTTCGGATTTTCATAAAACTAATAATTTTTTAGTAGTTATAGATTGAACATTATGGCAGGAAAGTTTTCACATACTTTTTACTCCATAATGGAACCAAATATTTGCGTGTTAATATCTACAATAGGCATTTTGAGCCATAGCATCGTATACATACATGTAAGGGCTCCTGAATATATTTCAGTCATAACTTTTTTGTTTAAATTACATTTGAATTTTTGACTGGTTTTATAGGGAAGACATTTTGGCGAAACTTTTCCCGTACTTTATTATGATTGTTCCAGTATTGCAGGAGTTATTGACCTTTTCGTGGAATTTGCTGTGTGTGTGTGGGGGGGGGGGGGGGGGGGGGGGGGGGGGGGGTATTAGTTAGCCTTTGGCTTACAGTTCTAGTTTGAGGTCGAATGTGTTTCAGTACTCAACATAATAATATTTTCTTAAAATGGATGTGTACTTACAATTGGTGTTGCCTGATTCTTATAAAGAATAGTACATAAAAATATATTCATGAATGTCTATTAGTAATTACTTAGAAATAGGTTTTCGATGACGCAAAATACCGCAAATTATATCTTGCCGCACTCATAGTTCATGAGACACACTTATAAAAAGCAACATTAGAAAATAATTCATTTAAATTGCTAAGAAAAATACAAGTATCTTATATTGAGTAATCGTTCACGAACATCGATCACGAACAAGAAATTTTTAACCTGTTCGTCATATTTTGCATTTTTTGTGAAAAAGGTCTTTTAACCACTCCAATATAAAAGAATGTTTCCATTAAAGTGATGTTTCAGTAATAAAAAAAGTGTAAATGTGTGAATATAGGAATATTATAGTTCTTGTGACATTTTGATGCAATGCTTTTTAGACTTTCTGACCACATTTCACGCAAGGTTTATATCAACGAAAGTTTTGGAGCATACACCATCAAAAAGATATACAATAAAGGAAGGGAACTGCGAAGAGATAATTAATAATTGTTTCCTTAATTAGTAATAATTGAGGCTTACCGTCAAGGAATCATGTCCGCATCCTCAAAATAATCGTACACGAACTAGTAACCGAATCGTTCACGAATCAAAAAACCCGAAAAACAATCGTACACGAACGGCTTTTGTCGATTAACCGGTTGGTCCCCCTGTTTACCGTCACAATATCTTAAACGCACATTTTCTTACCTTTTCTTCAACATAAACCATAAAACCGATTTGAAAATAAACGAATAAATTGTTTTGTTGATATATGTGGAATTACTTATATAATTGTTCTTAAATCTACGGATTATTGAAAATGTTTGTGTGTCCTAATTTCAAAGTTGAGATCCGGGATGTATATATTTTTGATATATTCTTTAACTAGTGCTCAATGGTCAAAAATAAATGAACTGGGTTATAGATGTGCTACTACAGCGTCATTTAAGGTTACATAAGTTGCATAATTACAAATATAATATACAAAAAACATTTCCGTGACGGAAAGGAATATTTGTGACGGTAAAGACATTTTGGTTTATAATAACAACTACCAACATAAATCAAGCGCACGAGGTTGAATATAGCACCTTTAATCGTGCGCAAAGTCATTCCTGATGCTAAGTAAAAGTGATTAAAAGTGTGGTTGTCTTTACCGTCACGATTGTAATATGAAATTGTGACGGCAAAGACTGTTACGGTAGAGACAATTCCGCATTTCCGTATTGATCCCGTGTATTACAGAAAATATTTCTAAAGATGAAATATGTGCATTGCTATCGGGAACAATGTATTATTTCTACATGACGCTTAAAATGTTGTAGCAGGTGAACAAGGTAGATACGTTGAATAAAGGTACTAATGCATTTTAATGGATATACTGGTTTGTTTCTTTGAATCCTGCTGACAGTCGATCCACGATACCGTTTCTTTACATCGATGAAGTAAAAAGGAAAGCACCAACGTGACTACGACCTCAGAGTCGCATGTATATTAGACGTTCTGCAACGTTAAATTTTCGTGACGGTAAAGATAGAAATTCATAGGACACACATTTCAGAGTAAATAAAGGAAATATTTTACATAAAAAATATATAAATCTTTAAGCACATTATTATTTAATGTTTACTGTAATTATTAAACCTTTAAAACATAAAGAAACACCATTTTTGAAGTCTTAATTCTTTTTTTCTATAATCATCCCTTGCTATAGGACATTACAGTCACATGTATTATTCTATATGTGACGGTAAAAAAGAGAATTTGTCAATCCATTATTTGGCGTATCCCTTAATGTATTTTATAAATCTTTTAATGAAATAAATACAATTTAACATGAACAAACAACATATCAACTTTTATTGTAATTCAAGTTTGTTGTTTTTCTGTAAAATTAATGGGACACAATTGCAGTCTTTACCATCACAATTGCAAAGGTTGTCAGAGAATGATCCGGTTATGGTCATTAATAATAAAAATAATAATATTCTACAAACGATATGATATACAATGATACCAATAAACTCTAACTACTATTGGAGTGACAGTGGGAGTGTGATATGTTGCTGGAACATTATGCCGCTCTTCGTGACAGTGGGAGTGTGATATGTTGCTGGAACATTATGCCGCTCTTCGTGACAGTGGGAGTGTGATATGTTGCTGGAACATTATGCCGCTCTTCGTGACAGTGGGAGTTTGATATGTTGCTGGAACATTATGCCGCTCTTCGTGACAGTGGGAGTTTGATATGTTGCTGGAACATTACGCCGCTCTTCGTGACAGTGGGAGTTTGATATGTTGTTGGAACATTATGCCGCTCTTCGTGACAGTGGGAGTTTGATATGTTACTGGAACATTATGCCGCTCTTCGTGACAGTGGGAGTTTGATATGTTGCTGGAACATTACGCCGCTCTTCGTGACAGTGGGAGTTTGATATGTTGTTGGAACATTACGCCGCTCTTCGTGACAGTGGGAGTTTGATATGTTGCTGGAACATTATGGCGCTCTTCGTGACAGTGGGAGTTTGATATGTTGCTGGAACATTACGCCGCTCTTCGTGACAGTGGGAGTTTGATATGTTGTTGGAACATTACGCCGCTCTTCGTGACAGTGGGAGTTTGATATGTTGCTAGAACATTATGCCGCTCTCCGTGACAGTGGGAGTTTGATATGTTGCTGGAACATTATGCCGCTCTTCGTGACAGTGGGAGTTTGATATGTTGCTGGAACATTACGCCGCTCTTCGTGACAGTGGGAGTTTGATATGTTGCTGGAACATTATGCCGCTCTTCGTGACAGTGGGAGTTTGATATGTTGCTGGAACATTATGCCGCTCTTCGTGACAGTGGGAGTTTGATATGTTGCTGGAACATTATGCCGCTCTTCGTGACAGTGGGAGTTTGATATGTTGCTGGAACATTATGCCGCTCTTCGTGACAGTGGGAGTTTGATATGTTGCTGGAACATTATGCCGCTCTTCGTGACAGTGGGAGTTTGATATGTTGCTGGAAAATTATGCCGCTCCTCGTGACAGTGGGAGTTTGATATGTTGCTGGAACATTATGCCGCTCTTCGTGACAGTGGGAGTTTGATATGTTGTTGGAACATTATGCCGCTCTTCGTGACAGTGGGAGTTTGATATGTTGCTGGAACATTATGCCGCTCTTCGTGACAGTGGGAGTTTGATATGTTGCTGGAACATTATGCCGCTCTTCGTGACAGTGGGAGTTTGATATGTTGCTGGAACATTATGCCGCTCTTCGTGACAGTGTGGGTTTGATATGTTGCTGGAACATTATGCCGCTCTTCGTGACAGTGGAAGTTTGATATGTTGCTGGAACATTATGCCGCTCCTCGTGACAGTGGGAGTTTGATATGTTGCTGGAACATTACGCCGCTCTTCGTGACAGTGGGAGTTTGATATGTTGCTAGAACATTATGCCGCTCTTCGTGACAGTGGGAATTTGATATGTTGCTGGAACATTATGCCGCTCTTCGTGACAGTGGGAGTTTGATATGTTACTGGAACATTATGCCGCTCTTCGTGACAGTGGGAGTTTGATATGTTGCTGGAACATTATGCCGCTCTTCGTGACAGTGGGAGTTTGGTATGTTGCTGGAACATTATGCCGCTCATCGTGACAGTGGGAGTTTGATATGTTGCTGGAACATTACGCCGCTCTTCGTGACAGTGGGAGTTTGATATGTTGCTAGAACATTATGCCGCTCTTCGTGACAGCGGGAGTTTGATATGTTGCTGGAACATTATGCCGCTCTTCGTGACAGTGGGAGTTTGATATGTTGCTGGAACATTATGCCGCTCTTCGTGACAGTGAGAGTTTGATATGTTGCTGGAACATTATGCCGCTCTTCGTGACAGTGGGAGTTTGATGTGTTGCTGGAACATTATGCCGCTCTTCGGGACAGTGGAAGTTTGATATGTTGCTGGAACATTATGCCGCTCTTCGTGACAGTGGGAGTTTGATATGTTGCTGGAACATTACGCCGCTCTTCGTGACAGTGGGAGTTTGATATGTTGCTGGAACATTACGCCGCTCTTCGTGACAGTGGGAGTTTGATATGTTGCTAGAACATTATGCCGCTCTTCGTGACAGCGGGAGTTTGATATGTTGCTGGAACATTATGCCGCTCTTCGTGACAGTGGGAGTTTGATATGTTGCTGGAACATTATGCCGCTCTTCGTGACAGTGGGAGTTTGATATGTTGCTGGAACATTATGCCGCTCTTCGTGACAGTGGGAGTTTGATATGTTGCTGGAACATTATGCCGCTCTTCGTGACAGTGGGAGTTTGATATGTTGCTGGAACATTACGCCGCTCTTCGTGACAATGGGAGTTTGATATGTTGCTGGAACATTATGCCGCCCTTCGTGACAGTGGGAGTTTGATATGTTGCTGGAACATTATGCCGCTCTTCGTGACAGTGGGAGTTTGATATGTTGCTGGAACATTACGCCGCTCTTCGTGACAGTGGGAGTTTGATATGTTGCTGGAACATTATGCTGCTCTTCGTGACAGTAGGAGTTTGATATGTTGCTGGAACATTATGCCGCTCTTCGTGACAGTGGGAGTTTGATATGCTGCTGGAACATTATGCCGCTCCTCGTGACAGTGGGAGTTTGATATGTTGCTGGAACATTATGCCGCTCCTCGTGACAGTGGGAGTTTGATATGTTGCTGGAACATTATGTCGCTCTTCGTGACAGTGGGAGTTTGATATGTTGCTGGAACATTATGCCGCTCTTCGTGACAGTGGGAGTTTGATATGTTGCTGGAACATTATGCCGCTCTTCGTAACAGTGGGAGTTTGATATGTTGCTGGAACATTATGCCGCTCTTCGTGACAGTGGGAGTTTGATATGTTGCTGGAACATTATGCCGCTCTTCGTGACAGTGGGAGTTTGATATGTTGCTGGAACATTATGCCGCTCTTCGTGACAGTGGGAGTTTGATATGTTGCTGGAACATTACGCCGCTCTTCGTGACAGTGGGAGTTTGATATGTTGCTAGAACATTACGCCGCTCTTCGTGACAGTGGGAGTTTGATATGTTGCTGGAACATTACGCCGCTCTCCGTGACAGTGGGAGTTTGATATGTTGCTGGAACATTATGCCGCTCTTCGTGACAGCGGGAGTTTGATATGTTGCTGGAACATTATGCCGCTCTTCGTGACAGTGGCAGTTTGATATGTTGCTGGAACATTATGCCGCTCTTCGTGACAGTGGCAGTTTGATATGTTGCTGGAACATTATGCCGCTCTTCGTGACAGTGGGAGTTTGATATGTTGCTGGAACATTATGCCGCTCTTCGTGACAGTGGGAGTTTGATATGTTGCTGGAACATTATGCCGCTCTTCGTGACAGTGGGAGTTTGATATGTTGCTGGAACATTATGCCGCTCCTCGTGACAGTGGGAGTTTGATATGTTGCTGGAACATTACGCCGCTCTTCGTGACAGTGGGAGTTTGATATGTTGCTAGAACATTATGCCGCTCTTCGTGACAGTGGGAATTTGATATGTTGCTGGAACATTATGCCGCTCTTCGTGACAGTGGGAGTTTGATATGTTACTGGAACATTATGCCGCTCTTCGTGACAGTGGGAGTTTGATATGTTGCTGGAACATTATGCCGCTCTTCGTGACAGTGGGAGTTTGATATGTTGCTGGAACATTATGCCGCTCTTCGTGACAGTGGGAGTTTGATATGTTGCTGGAACATTATGCCGCTCTTCGTGACAGTGGGAGTTTGATATGTTGCTGGAACATTATGCCGCTCCTCGTGACAGTGGGAGTTTGATATGTTGCTGGAACATTATGCCGCTCCTCGTGACAGTGGGAGTTTGATATGTTGCTGGAACATTATGTCGCTCTTCGTGACAGTGGGAGTTTGATATGTTGCTGGAACATTATGCCGCTCTTCGTGACAGTGGGAGTTTGATATGTTGCTGGAACATTATGCCGCTCTTCGTGACAGTGGGAGTTTGATATGTTGCTGGAACATTATGCCGCTCTTCGTGACAGTGGGAGTTTGATATGTTGCTGGAACATTATGCCGCTCTTCGTGACAGTGGGAGTTTGATGTGTTGCTGGAACATTATGCCGCTCTTCGGGACAGTGGAAGTTTGATATGTTGCTGGAACATTATGCCGCTCTTCGTGACAGTGGGAGTTTGATATGTTGCTGGAACATTACGCCGCTCTTCGTGACAGTGGGAGTTTGATATGTTGCTGGAACATTATGCCGCTCCTCGTGACAGTAGGAGTTTGATATGTTGCTGGAACATTATGCCGCTCTTCGTGACAGTGGGAGTTTGATATGTTGCTGGAACATTATGCCGCTCCTCGTGACAGTGGGAGTTTGATATGTTGCTGGAACATTATGCCGCTCCTCGTGACAGTGGGAGTTTGATATGTTGCTGGAACATTATGCCGCTCCTCGTGACAGTGGGAGTTTGATATGTTGCTGGAACATTACGCCGCTCTTCGTGACAGTGGGAGTTTGATATGTTGCTAGAACATTATGCCGCTCTTCGTGACAGTGGGAATTTGATATGTTGCTGGAACATTATGCCGCTCTTCGTGACAGTGGGAGTTTGATATGTTACTGGAACATTATGCCGCTCTTCGTGACAGTGGGAGTTTGATATGTTGCTGGAACATTATGCCGCTCTTCGTGACAGTGGGAGTTTGATATGTTGCTGGAACATTATGCCGCTCTTCGTGACAGTGGGAGTTTGATATGTTGCTGGAACATTACGCCGCTCTTCGTGACAGTGGGAGTTTGATATGTTGCTAGAACATTATGCCGCTCTTCGTGACAGCGGGAGTTTGATATGTTGCTGGAACATTATGCCGCTCTTCGTGACAGTGGGAGTTTGATATAGTTGCTGGAACATTATGCAGCTCTTCGTGACAGTGAGAGTTTGATATGTTGCTGGAACATTATGCCGCTCTTCGTGACAGTGGGAGTTTGATGTGTTGCTGGAACATTATGCCGCTCTTCGGGACAGTGGAAGTTTGATATGTTGCTGGAACATTATGCCGCTCTTCGTGACAGTGGGAGTTTGATATGTTGCTGGAACATTACGCTGCTCTTCGTGACAGTGGGAGTTTGATATGTTGCTGGAACATTACGCCGCTCTTCGTGACAGTGGGAGTTTGATATGTTGCTAGAACATTATGCCGCTCTTCGTGACAGCGGGAGTTTGATATGTTGCTGGAACATTATGCCGCTCTTCGTGACAGTGGGAGTTTGATATGTTGCTGGAACATTATGCCGCTCTTCGTGACAGTGGGAGTTTGATATGTTGCTGGAACATTATGCCGCTCTTCGTGACAGTGGGAGTTTGATATGTTGCTGGAACATTATGCCGCTCTTCGTGACAGTGGGAGTTTGATATGTTGCTGGAACATTACGCCGCTCTTCGTGACAATGGGAGTTTGATATGTTGCTGGAACATTATGCCGCCCTTCGTGACAGTGGGAGTTTGATATGTTGCTGGAACATTACGCCGCTCTTCGTGACAGTGGGAGTTTGATATGTTGCTGGAACATTATGCCGCTCCTCGTGACAGTAGGAGTTTGATATGTTGCTGGAACATTATGCCGCTCTTCGTGACAGTGGGAGTTTGATATGTTGCTGGAACATTATGCCGCTCCTCGTGACAGTGGGAGTTTGATATGTTGCTGGAACATTATGCCGCTCCTCGTGACAGTGGGAGTTTGATATGTTGCTGGAACATTATGTCGCTCTTCGTGACAGTGGGAGTTTGATATGTTGCTGGAACATTATGCCGCTCTTCGTGACAGTGGGAGTTTGATATGTTGCTGGAACATTATGCCGCTCTTCGTGACAGTGGGAGTTTGATATGTTGCTGGAACATTATGCCGCTCTTCGTGACAGTGGGAGTTTGATATGTTGCTGGAACATTATGCCGCTCTTCGTGACAGTGGGAGTTTGATGTGTTGCTGGAACATTATGCCGCTCTTCGGGACAGTGGAAGTTTGATATGTTGCTGGAACATTATGCCGCTCTTCGTGACAGTGGGAGTTTGATATGTTGCTGGAACATTACGCCGCTCTTCGTGACAGTGGGAGTTTGATATGTTGCTGGAACATTATGCCGCTCCTCGTGACAGTAGGAGTTTGATATGTTGCTGGAACATTATGCCGCTCTTCGTGACAGTGGGAGTTTGATATGTTGCTGGAACATTATGCCGCTCCTCGTGACAGTGGGAGTTTGATATGTTGCTGGAACATTATGCCGCTCCTCGTGACAGTGGGAGTTTGATATGTTGCTGGAACATTATGCCGCTCCTCGTGACAGTGGGAGTTTGATATGTTGCTGGAACATTACGCCGCTCTTCGTGACAGTGGGAGTTTGATATGTTGCTAGAACATTATGCCGCTCTTCGTGACAGTGGGAATTTGATATGTTGCTGGAACATTATGCCGCTCTTCGTGACAGTGGGAGTTTGATATGTTACTGGAACATTATGCCGCTCTTCGTGACAGTGGGAGTTTGATATGTTGCTGGAACATTATGCCGCTCTTCGTGACAGTGGGAGTTTGATATGTTGCTGGAACATTATGCCGCTCTTCGTGACAGTGGGAGTTTGATATGTTGCTGGAACATTACGCCGCTCTTCGTGACAGTGGGAGTTTGATATGTTGCTAGAACATTATGCCGCTCTTCGTGACAGCGGGAGTTTGATATGTTGCTGGAACATTATGCCGCTCTTCGTGACAGTGGGAGTTTGATATGTTGCTGGAACATTATGCCGCTCTTCGTGACAGTGAGAGTTTGATATGTTGCTGGAACATTATGCCGCTCTTCGTGACAGTGGGAGTTTGATGTGTTGCTGGAACATTATGCCGCTCTTCGGGACAGTGGAAGTTTGATATGTTGCTGGAACATTATGCCGCTCTTCGTGACAGTGGGAGTTTGATATGTTGCTGGAACATTACGCCGCTCTTCGTGACAGTGGGAGTTTGATATGTTGCTGGAACATTACGCCGCTCTTCGTGACAGTGGGAGTTTGATATGTTGCTAGAACATTATGCCGCTCTTCGTGACAGCGGGAGTTTGATATGTTGCTGGAACATTATGCCGCTCTTCGTGACAGTGGGAGTTTGATATGTTGCTGGAACATTATGCCGCTCTTCGTGACAGTGGGAGTTTGATATGTTGCTGGAACATTATGCCGCTCTTCGTGACAGTGGGAGTTTGATATGTTGCTGGAACATTATGCCGCTCTTCGTGACAGTGGGAGTTTGATATGTTGCTGGAACATTACGCCGCTCTTCGTGACAATGGGAGTTTGATATGTTGCTGGAACATTATGCCGCCCTTCGTGACAGTGGGAGTTTGATATGTTGCTGGAACATTATGCCGCTCTTCGTGACAGTGGGAGTTTGATATGTTGCTGGAACATTACGCCGCTCTTCGTGACAGTGGGAGTTTGATATGTTGCTGGAACATTATGCTGCTCTTCGTGACAGTAGGAGTTTGATATGTTGCTGGAACATTATGCCGCTCTTCGTGACAGTGGGAGTTTGATATGTTGCTGGAACATTATGCCGCTCCTCGTGACAGTGGGAGTTTGATATGTTGCTGGAACATTATGCCGCTCCTCGTGACAGTGGGAGTTTGATATGTTGCTGGAACATTATGTCGCTCTTCGTGACAGTGGGAGTTTGATATGTTGCTGGAACATTATGCCGCTCTTCGTGACAGTGGGAGTTTGATATGTTGCTGGAACATTATGCCGCTCTTCGTAACAGTGGGAGTTTGATATGTTGCTGGAACATTATGCCGCTCTTCGTGACAGTGGGAGTTTGATATGTTGCTGGAACATTATGCCGCTCTTCGTGACAGTGGGAGTTTGATATGTTGCTGGAACATTATGCCGCTCTTCGTGACAGTGGGAGTTTGATATGTTGCTGGAACATTACGCCGCTCTTCGTGACAGTGGGGGTTTGATATGTTGCTAGAACATTACGCCGCTCTTCGTGACAGTGGGAGTTTGATATGTTGCTGGAACATTACGCCGCTCTCCGTGACAGTGGGAGTTTGATATGTTGCTGGAACATTATGCCGCTCTTCGTGACAGCGGGAGTTTGATATGTTGCTGGAACATTATGCCGCTCTTCGTGACAGTGGGAGTTTGATATGTTGCTGGAACATTATGCCGCTCTTCGTGACAGTGGGAGTTTGATATGTTGCTGGAACATTATGCCGCTCTTCGTGACAGTGGGAGTTTGATATGTTGCTGGAACATTATGCCGCTCTTCGTGACAGTGGGAGTTTGATATGTTGCTGGAACATTATGCCGCTCTTCGTGACAGTGGGAGTTTGATATGTTGCTGGAACATTATGCCGCTCCTCGTGACAGTGGGAGTTTGATATGTTGCTGGAACATTACGCCGCTCTTCGTGACAGTGGGAGTTTGATATGTTGCTAGAACATTATGCCGCTCTTCGTGACAGTGGGAATTTGATATGTTGCTGGAACATTATGCCGCTCTTCGTGACAGTGGGAGTTTGATATGTTACTGGAACATTATGCCGCTCTTCGTGACAGTGGGAGTTTGATATGTTGCTGGAACATTATGCCGCTCTTCGTGACAGTGGGAGTTTGATATGTTGCTGGAACATTATGCCGCTCTTCGTGACAGTGGGAGTTTGATATGTTGCTGGAACATTATGCCGCCCTTCGTGACAGTGGGAGTTTGATATGTTGCTGGAACATTATGCCGCTCCTCGTGACAGTAGGCGTTTGATATGTTGCTGGAACATTATGCCGCTCTTCGTGACAGTGGGAGTTTGATATGTTGCTGGAACATTACGCCGCTCTTCGTGACAGTGGGAGTTTGATATGTTGCTGGAACATTATGCCGCTCTTCGTGACAGTGGGAGTTTGATATGTTGCTGGAACATTATGCCGCTCCTCGTGACAGTGGGAGTTTGATATGTTGCTGGAACATTATGCCGCTCTTCGTGACAGTGGGAGTTTGATATGTTGCTGGAACATTATGCCGCTCTTCGTGACAGTGGGAGTTTGATATGTTGCTGGAACATTATGCCGCTCTTCGTAACAGTGGGAGTTTGATATGTTGCTGGAACATTATGCCGCTCTTCGTGACAGTGGGAGTTTGATATGTTGCTGGAACATTATGCCGCTCTTCGTGACAGTGGGAGTTTGATATGTTGCTGGAACATTATGCCGCTCTTCGTGACAGCGGGAGTTTGATATGTTGCTGGAACATTATGCCGCTCTTCGTGACAGTGGGAGTTTGATATGTTGCTGGAACATTATGCCGCTCCTCGTGACAGTGGGAGTTTGATATGTTGCTGGAACATTATGCCGCTCTTCGTGACAGTGGGAGTTTGATATGTTGCTGGAACATTATGCCGCTCTTCGTGACAGTGGGAGTTTGATATGTTGCTGGAACATTATGCCGCTCTTCGTGACAGTGGGAGTTTGATATGTTGCTGGAACATTATGCCGCTCTTCGTGACAGTGGGAGTTTGATATGTTGCTGGAACATTATGCCGCTCCTCGTGACAGTGGGAGTTTGATATGTTGCTGGAACATTACGCCGCTCTTCGTGACAGTGGGAGTTTGATATGTTGCTAGAACATTATGCCGCTCTTCGTGACAGTGGGAATTTGATATGTTGCTGGAACATTATGCCGCTCTTCGTGACAGTGGGAGTTTGATATGTTACTGGAACATTATGCCGCTCTTCGTGACAGTGGGAGTTTGATATGTTGCTGGAACATTATGCCGCTCTTCGTGACAGTGGGAGTTTGATATGTTGCTGGAACATTATGCCGCTCTTCGTGACAGTGGGAGTTTGATATGTTGCTGGAACATTATGCCGCCCTTCGTGACAGTGGGAGTTTGATATGTTGCTGGAACATTATGCCGCTCCTCGTGACAGTAGGCGTTTGATATGTTGCTGGAACATTATGCCGCTCTTCGTGACAGTGGGAGTTTGATATGTTGCTGGAACATTACGCCGCTCTTCGTGACAGTGGGAGTTTGATATGTTGCTGGAACATTATGCCGCTCCTCGTGACAGTAGGAGTTTGATATGTTGCTGGAACATTATGCCGCTCTTCGTGACAGTGGGAGTTTGATATGTTGCTGGAACATTATGCCGCTCCTCGTGACAGTGGGAGTTTGATATGTTGCTGGAACATTATGCCGCTCCTCGTGACAGTGGGAGTTTGATATGTTGCTGGAACATTATGTCGCTCTTCGTGACAGTGGGAGTTTGATATGTTGCTGGAACATTATGCCGCTCTTCGTGACAGTGGGAGTTTGATATGTTGCTGGAACATTATGCCGCTCTTCGTGACAGTGGGAGTTTGATATGTTGCTGGAACATTATGCCGCTCTTCGTGACAGTGGGAGTTTGATATGTTGCTGGAACATTATGCCGCTCTTCGTGACAGTGGGAGTTTGATATGTTGCTGGAACATTACGCCGCTCTTCGTGACAGTGGGGGTTTGATATGTTGCTAGAACATTACGCCGCTCTTCGTGACAGTGGGAGTTTGATATGTTGCTGGAACATTACGCCGCTCTCCGTGACAGTGGGAGTTTGATATGTTGCTGGAACATTATGCCGCTCTTCGTGACAGCGGGAGTTTGATATGTTGCTGGAACATTATGCCGCTCTTCGTGACAGTGGGAGTTTGATATGTTGCTGGAACATTATGCCGCTCTTCGTGACAGTGGGAGTTTGATATGTTGCTGGAACATTATGCCGCTCTTCGTGACAGTGGGAGTTTGATATGTTGCTGGAACATTATGCCGCTCTTCGTGACAGTGGGAGTTTGATATGTTGCTGGAACATTATGCCGCTCTTCGTGACAGTGGGAGTTTGATATGTTGCTGGAACATTATGCCGCTCCTCGTGACAGTGGGAGTTTGATATGTTGCTGGAACATTACGCCGCTCTTCGTGACAGTGGGAGTTTGATATGTTGCTAGAACATTATGCCGCTCTTCGTGACAGTGGGAATTTGATATGTTGCTGGAACATTATGCCGCTCTTCGTGACAGTGGGAGTTTGATATGTTACTGGAACATTATGCCGCTCTTCGTGACAGTGGGAGTTTGATATGTTGCTGGAACATTATGCCGCTCTTCGTGACAGTGGGAGTTTGATATGTTGCTGGAACATTATGCCGCTCTTCGTGACAGTGGGAGTTTGATATGTTGCTGGAACATTATGCCGCCCTTCGTGACAGTGGGAGTTTGATATGTTGCTGGAACATTATGCCGCTCCTCGTGACAGTAGGCGTTTGATATGTTGCTGGAACATTATGCCGCTCTTCGTGACAGTGGGAGTTTGATATGTTGCTGGAACATTACGCCGCTCTTCGTGACAGTGGGAGTTTGATATGTTGCTGGAACATTATGCCGCTCTTCGTGACAGTGGGAGTTTGATATGTTGCTGGAACATTATGCCGCTCCTCGTGACAGTGGGAGTTTGATATGTTGCTGGAACATTATGCCGCTCTTCGTGACAGTGGGAGTTTGATATGTTGCTGGAACATTATGCCGCTCTTCGTGACAGTGGGAGTTTGATATGTTGCTGGAACATTATGCCGCTCTTCGTAACAGTGGGAGTTTGATATGTTGCTGGAACATTATGCCGCTCTTCGTGACAGTGGGAGTTTGATATGTTGCTGGAACATTATGCCGCTCTTCGTGACAGTGGGAGTTTGATATGTTGCTGGAACATTATGCCGCTCTTCGTGACAGCGGGAGTTTGATATGTTGCTGGAACATTATGCCGCTCTTCGTGACAGTGGGAGTTTGATATGTTGCTGGAACATTATGCCGCTCCTCGTGACAGTGGGAGTTTGATATGTTGCTGGAACATTATGCCGCTCTTCGTGACAGTGGGAGTTTGATATGTTGCTGGAACATTATGCCGCTCTTCGTGACAGTGGGAGTTTGATATGTTGCTGGAACATTATGCCGCTCTTCGTGACAGTGGGAGTTTGATATGTTGCTGGAACATTATGCCGCTCTTCGTGACAGTGGGAGTTTGATATGTTGCTGGAACATTATGCCGCTCCTCGTGACAGTGGGAGTTTGATATGTTGCTGGAACATTACGCCGCTCTTCGTGACAGTGGGAGTTTGATATGTTGCTAGAACATTATGCCGCTCTTCGTGACAGTGGGAATTTGATATGTTGCTGGAACATTATGCCGCTCTTCGTGACAGTGGGAGTTTGATATGTTACTGGAACATTATGCCGCTCTTCGTGACAGTGGGAGTTTGATATGTTGCTGGAACATTATGCCGCTCTTCGTGACAGTGGGAGTTTGATATGTTGCTGGAACATTATGCCGCTCTTCGTGACAGTGGGAGTTTGATATGTTGCTGGAACATTATGCCGCCCTTCGTGACAGTGGGAGTTTGATATGTTGCTGGAACATTATGCCGCTCCTCGTGACAGTAGGCGTTTGATATGTTGCTGGAACATTATGCCGCTCTTCGTGACAGTGGGAGTTTGATATGTTGCTGGAACATTACGCCGCTCTTCGTGACAGTGGGAGTTTGATATGTTGCTGGAACATTATGCCGCTCCTCGTGACAGTAGGAGTTTGATATGTTGCTGGAACATTATGCCGCTCTTCGTGACAGTGGGAGTTTGATATGTTGCTGGAACATTATGCCGCTCCTCGTGACAGTGGGAGTTTGATATGTTGCTGGAACATTATGCCGCTCCTCGTGACAGTGGGAGTTTGATATGTTGCTGGAACATTATGTCGCTCTTCGTGACAGTGGGAGTTTGATATGTTGCTGGAACATTATGCCGCTCTTCGTGACAGTGGGAGTTTGATATGTTGCTGGAACATTATGCCGCTCTTCGTGACAGTGGGAGTTTGATATGTTGCTGGAACATTATGCCGCTCATCTTGATATCTATGCATTCAGATATATCGTGAACAGTCACATTCAGATATATCGTGAACAGTCACTTTCAGAATGATATGACTTTTGTACATTCAGATATATCGTGAACAGTCACTTTGAGAATGATATGACTTGTGTATCCAGTTATTTAACACCAGATATGAGTTGTTTGAAGACAGTTGGTCATAAGAGCCTAAATTGTTTATTTTCTGCAAACATGATTTTCTAAATGGTTCATAGGCTGAACAAATGTTTAGAAAGTGAACTTCGTCTTCTACAGCCCAATATTACAGGACAAGCGTAGACTATTTCTGGGGTGTTGGATTGGCGCCCTCTCTCAATAGCTAAGTTATTTGCTCTTATTCAAAGTTTGCAGTAGACCTGACTGCCCTTAGTCTGCACGTATCTACATATGCAGGCCTTTCCCCAATTTTATATATTTTACGAAGAAATTCAAGCTATGGGCTGTAATTAAACTGTCCTGTTCTTGGCTAGCCAGGTCATTGATTTTTATCTGGATTTGTCTGAGATAAAATGTTAGATTGGTGGGGTTAAGGATTAAATATTCAAAACCCATTTTAGCTATCATGGATTTAAGATTTTTAACACACGGGTTATTATTTTCAGTTGCTAAGTATATTTTGTGAACTATGGTATTGTTGGAGTTGACAAATATGCTCCCAAAATAAATTTTAGTGTTCATTGGTAATATATTCAGTTCAGATCGGCATGCATAATTGAAAGCTTTGTGATTTACTCCAATAGTTTCTTTAATAAACTTAAGATGTAGGGATTGAAATGGTTCAGAGTCTCTGAAGCTATTATTACCCATTCCGACATGCATTTATTTGTGTGAAAATAGCATATATACGAAAAGGGAAAACAACTTTTGAGCTTGAAAACAGGGTGACCCTATGTCTATTGGGTGGTTAGATCTAGAATATATTTTTTTATGTTGGCATAGTTATATCGGGATCCTATGGTACGGTGATTTAATTAAAAATATGTGGACCAAATTGATTGAAAGGCACGTGAATACACGAACCATAGAACCCGCGGTACCATAGGATCGGACTATAAAACTGCATAATTTTTTTCCTTTCTAAATATAGTATGACCGATATTGATGATTTTCTTCTTGTATTTTTGTCCCTGAATTTGTTATGAACATGTATAACAATTGTTACTAATCATATTGAATTAATCAATCGTATGTAATTAATGTCAATTATTCTGCTCCTCGTGGGGATCCTTCAATTGGCAGTAAATCATTTGTTTATTTTTTCTTTGATCAAGCAGTACCGGTATGTAATGTGATTTACATACAAAAACGATAATGTTGGGGGCTTTCTTCTTCTTCTTTTGGGTTTTCAGTAAACCATCGGCACGTGATGATTATTTACTGTTACATGCCTTGCCTGCAAGGACAAAAACATACTAGTTATAAAACAGGTGTTTTGCAATATGTTGGTCTTTGTAGATCGGTGCTACACGAGAGCTCATTGACCCTTTCATTTTCTTTCATTTTTGTTATTATAATTTGTATTCAACGACCTTACATCCTCGTCAGAATCCTAATAGGGATTAAAAGTTATGTTTCCACTTTATGGACTGTGCTCACGATATTTCGGCCACTTGGTTAACACATCTCTAAGAAGAAGAGCTTGAAGATACCAAAGGGGTAATCAGAATCCGTATATCGAAGAAGAACAGGCAACACAATGGCCAAAGGAAACAGGACAAAAGGACAAACAACGACACAAAACATACATATAAAACTAAAGATCGAGTAACACGAACCCAACTAAAAACCGGGGTAAACTCATGTGCCCGAAAGGGTAAGCAGTTCCTGCTCCACTAGTGACACCCGTCGTGTTAATCTAGTTACAAACCCGGTGATCGATCATGAATGTGGAAAGGACCGGGAAGTGTTTACGACAGGTGGAACATATCCGTGGTCGTTTGTGACACAGATATTCCATAACTGTCAACCAAGTCATGGTGGCGATCGTAAATTTTGACTTCAACTTAAATAAGAGCAACCCTTGGTTCAGTAGCTACCTTGTTAGCAGCAACCCTCTAACTCCATATACAGGTGCTGCTGGAATGTGGCTACATATGAATGGAAAGTTCACAATGGGGAAATTGAAATCATCTCTTTTGTCGTAAAGTTTCGTTCTTAACCGCCCCTCACTGTCAATTTAGAGGTGTAGGTCAAGGTATGAAGCACACCTATCTGTATCTGTGGTATCCTTTATGTCAAGCTCAATGGGATAGATGCGATCAACGAAATCGCCAAACCTAGAATTATTTAGTGAAAGGGCATCATCTATATAGCGGAACGTGAAATTAAAGGATCGATCTAGCTTCTTTTCGTTTTTCTTGAGAGGCTCCTGTATGAAGTCTGTCTCATACGAATAAAGGAACAAGTCGGCGAGAAGAGGAGCACAGTTTGTTCCCATAGGTATGCCGACTGTCTGTTGAAAAACACGTCCGCCAAAGATAACAAATATATTGTCAATCAAAAACTCGAGCATGTTGATGATATCAGTCTCAGAGAACTTTTTGGTAGAATCAGAGTGGTTTGTAACAAAATAAGATCTGTCC
The DNA here is from genome assembly GCA_963680875.1 of Bathymodiolus brooksi. Lineage (NCBI taxonomy): Eukaryota > Metazoa > Mollusca > Bivalvia > Mytilida > Modiolidae > Bathymodiolus > Bathymodiolus brooksi. The sequence continues at coordinate 11,267,010 of OY804579.1, read as the reverse complement.
CTTCCTAATACAAGGTATTTGTATCTACGTTGGCCATTCTTTTTTATGAAACACAGTTGGACCAACTCCCTTAATCTGTCTTTCAACTTAGAGTGAGGAATAGTTGTGTAGAGGGTAGAGAAGTCAAATGTGTTAATGCTATTGCAGGAGGAGAGGGACCTAGATTGTATGTACTCTAACAGATCTTTAGAGTTCTTCAGAATCCACATCTGATTCACACCACCCCTCGAGTAGCTAGTGTCAGAGTAACTCTGAAACCCGGTTTTGACCGCCGATAGAATACATGTTAATACTTTGGAAAGAGGTTTCACGGAGCATTTGGCAGACCCAGCAATATAGCGCAGTTTGAAAGGACGCTTGTGTAATGTAGGAATCCAGTAGCGTGATGGTAGATCCAGTTCTTCATCTTTGGTTGAAATTCCAAAGGAACATAAAACAGACCTATGATTGTCCAGGATTTCCTCTATCGTTCTAGTGTCATCGGGGTATATGTAGGATTGTCAAGTGAATTGTCAATACCTAATTCCTTTATCAAGCAGTCAATGTAATGTGATTTACACACAAAAACATTATTGTTAGGGGCCTTGTCGGCGGAGACAATACCATATTTGTCATGAAGGAGAGAGGTGTTTAGCAACATTTGGATCTTTAAATATTGATGTAGAGTGAGTGCTCATAGACCCACTGAGTTTATTAATTCTAATCTGTATAAGAAAAGACTTGTTGATAACGTTAAGGTGACCAGTTTCAACGTGTCAAGCCGGTTATGTATGAATTGATAAGTTACATTTATTGAACAAAAAGGCGAGTGTATCATCAGATATTTTGGTAGGCCATGTGACGAGTTCGCAGAACGAGTCTGGCCTATCAAAATATCTGATGGTGCACGAATAACTTTGTTAAGGGACTTGTATCTTGCGACCTTCAATCAAAGTTTTTTTTAATTTTGCTGTTTGAGTGAGAGTATGTAAGCTTTATGATGATATCTTGTATATTTTGTTATCGAAGATATTGTATGATGTGACATCATCTAGCTCCACCTCCTCTCTGGGTATCGTGAGATATTGTACGGCTGTTGACAATAGAAAAGACGAGAAAGCATGATACAATTCACATAACTGCAATCGGGAGATTTAGACTTAAAGTCGTCAACGTGAAATCTTGGTTGCAATAGATGTACATATGAGATTTAGACCTTTTAAATACGAAGTAATTGTAGATTCAACTGGTTTCTGATGTGGTTTATTATTGTCGATGTTGATGACACCAACACGTTTGTTACCAAACGGAAGTTGTAGAAATGAGCGTTACTGTTCAGTGCAATTGTATTAGTAATGTAAATTCATCGGTTTAATTGGCATAATTCTACAAATAGAAACTTACAGGTGCCACTAGTGGAGCAGGAACTGCCCACCCTTCCGGAGCACCTAGGTTCACACCCGGGTATGTATTAGTGGGGTTCGTGTTAGTCGATCTTTAGTTTTATGTGCATGTTTTGTAGATCGTTGTTTGTCCTTTTGTCCTTTTTCTTTTGGTCATTGCGTTGAAGCATGGGTGTAGCTACGCTAGGCGCAAGTAGGCACGTGCCTATACATAAATTTGACATTTTATTAATAAATCAATGCTCCACTTTCCTACTGGAATAGGCATGCAAATATGTTCCATGATTAAATCTATAATGTATATAATATAAATGTACAGAGCGATTTATCCTGTAGACAACCCATCCGACTACTGGAAAATATCCCTATACCTTGTCTTCTTTGATCATTTAGTGGAAGAGATATCAAAGCGAGTAGTAAGCAAAGAGGAGAGGGGGGGGGGGTATCTTATCTAAACCCTGCAAGACTTCTAAACATAACACCTGAAATAGTTGATAAATTGTTAAATACCTATCAGAAAGGAAAGTAAATTTTGTAGATGAGGTTGAGCGTTGGAAAATCAGGTGGGCTCTTGTAGATGATAAACCACAGACTACTCGACACTCTACATGCAACAACCCGTGACTTATACCCGGCTATATAAAACATCATCTGTATCTTACTAACAATACCGGTGTCATCCGCAGCAAACGAGAGATCTTTCAGTGCAATTAGACGCGTGAAATCCTACTTAAGGTCGACTATTGGCGATGAATGACTGTCCAACTTATTACTTATGCATATGCACATGTGCAAGTCGACATGGATATGATAATTGATGACTAAACAATGATTCTAACATGGCGGGCTACTTTCGCTTTGAAAACAATAGAGGGCTCTAAATAGCACAGAACACCCTAGCACATGCGCAGAAGGCATATTTAATCAACAGCGTATTTTGCATATTTATACTTTATGTATGTTAAATTAAAAGAATAAACATAATAAATATACAAAAAAATCAGATGTAACTAATTTTTGATCGTTATCAATTTTTATAACGTTTCTGAAGCGTTATATATTCTTGTAAATAATAGCGGGAGGTAATTGGAACAGCTTCTGTAGCGTTATATATTCTTGTAAATAATAGCGGGAGGTAATTGGAACAGCGCCCACAAATAACCTTTGTCTAGGTACGCTTGAATGCTAAAATTACCGTAAATGCCCTGTTAGAATCGAAATATTTCTCGGATGCCGGGCTCTATGCTTATTTTAACATGGGTAGGCATTATATTTTAATTCTCGGATGCCGGGCTCTATGCTTATTTCAACATGGGTAGGCATTATATTTGTCAATATCGCTCGGTGTAAAATAATGACAAATATAATGCCTACCCATGTTAAAATAAGCATAGAGCCCGGTATCCGAGAATTATTTCTTAAATAATTCATGATGAATAAAAGTTCAGAGAGTAACCTCTATCATACATATATTTTGTTATCCCTTTCGGCATGAAAGTTTCGAAGGGTATAAAGTAACGTGACCATCCGACCGTCCGCGGGAGGTCTGTCTGGGTAGTCAAGGACGTTAAGTTCTAGTTAGTCTGTAGTGGTCAAAAAGGGACAAAATAATAGACAATAGACAATATTTTATTGGCACAAACGCAATTACAATAATTGGTAAAGGCCCATTGTAATACAATAGCAATAAGGATATGTATATATGCAATACATACCAAATTAACAACATAAATAACAATTTTATGACATAACTGTATTAAGATATACTATCTTTTCTAATTTTTAACAAATTTGATATAAAGTCTGTGCATAATTTGTTACATCTTCGCTAGCCAAGGGTTAAGAAGGGGGACCCGAATCGTAACCCTTGGCTAGCGAAGATGAATTTGTTAATTCGCAGCGATTTACTGTTAAGTAATAATCTTGATTTCATTGTATCATTATGGAAGTTTGGAAATTTTTTATAATATAGATACTTTTTTAAATAATATTTCTCTTTCTTTCCTATATTTTTCGCACTGCCAAAGGAAATGGTTTTCATCTTCAATTTCTAAATCATTGCATATTTTACAAAATCTTTCAGTTCTATTTATTTGAAAATAGCGGCCTTTTTCAATTTCGAGGTTATGGGCACACATTCTTAATTTGACGATATTCGATCTATCTGATTTCAAAATAATATTATCTACATAAGCTGCCCGTTCATTTTCATCATAAATATTACGTAAAAAGGACAAATTTTCACATTCTCTGATTTTTGAGTTTTGATCTTGTAGATTTTGGTCATATATTCGCAGTTGGATCTGATTGATGAATGGTTTGATAGATGTTGTAGGCATAATTTCGTTCAAAAAGGAAAATCCTAATCTATTAATGCATAAAATAATATTTCTAATCCATACATTCGACTTCCAAGTAGCCATAAGTATATCATGGGATAGGGTGTCCTTAGAAGAAATGACATCTAAATATTTAATGCATGCCGTAATTATTTTTGTTCTACAGGGTTGTCTGGCTAGCTCAGACCTACAGGCAGCATTTGGAGTTTTACAATGCACTCCAAGTATTTCCTTCATAAATTTAGTATGCAATAACTCATAAGGATCAGATTCTTTACATTTCAAAGCAGATTCTAAACCCCAAATCTCACAGCAATATAATGAAATTGGTAATATAAGGGAATCAAAGAGTTTTTCTAATAGTTTACAAGGATTATTTAAGTCAATAGTTTTCTTTATTTTAAAATATGCTTTCCTAGCTTTTTCGGCTAAAGTGGACATGGCAAGGTTGAAACTAGCATTACATTTCGATATTATACCAAGGTAGCTATAGCTATTTACTGTCTCAATGACATTTCCATTATACATAAAAATGATTTAAGAATGATTTTCCATTTGAGTTGAAAATAAGCACTTTAGATTTAGAGTTATTAACCTCTAGTTTCCAACATGAACAACATTCATATAAGGTATCAAGACATGTTTGTAATCCACATGGACTACTTGATAAAAGTACAAGGTCGTCTGCATATATAGCAAACAATTGATAGAGATGGATGTCACCAACCAAAACCGGATCCGCATCACTATAATATGAATTTCATGTTGTTAAAAGCACTTCCAAAATGACCAAAAACGTCACGATTTCTGTTGTATAACCCGTGAGCTTCCGGGGGGCTTCGCCCCATGGACCCCCTTGAGCGGCCCCAGACCTCTCGCCGAAACAGCGTATGCCACATCTAAACAAAAACATCGCTGCACCACACTGTCAAACAAATGCATCCTAACACATTTCCTTCCCCTAGACAATAATATCCCCATGACATGAACTGACAAACATGCATTTTAGTTATTTAAGAAGAGTAAGTCTGAACAATACACCAGAAAATTTAATATTCCAACTTTATCTTGGCCCAGTTAGCATTCAATTTACAGGGACCAGTAACAATCATCGCACGAAATGACCCAAATCCCGACTGGTCGTGAGACTGAGAGTGAGAAGGCACGACTTTTATGGCTTTAAAATTTAAAGAGAACCGAACTGATCATTTAACGTGCTTAATTAATTTTATTTTGGTATTTTGGATTCCGGAGTGACACCACACTATGTAATTGACCAATCAATGATTAGCATTTCTGATGTGAGGAAAATAAATTATGAGGTGAAGCCAAGCAAAATCCTCGGGATTTTACTTAGACACCAATGGCAATGTATAAGATAAGATAATATTGTATTGTCCAAGCAAGGGGAAGAGTCATTACAGTGATTTATATTACAACAAAAAAAACATTCTAATACATAAATGTAATAAACAGTATACAAACAAGCAATTTGCAGAAATTAGATTGGTACATAAGTACTAAACATATCTATGTCTCTGATGAGTATAATATTTAGAAGAGTCCACTGGGCAATTACAAAAAAAAAATAATAATAATAAATATATATCATTTGTTGATATTTAATAAGTTATTAACTTCTTCTGTATATTAATGTATTCGATATCTTCCAACAGAAGTTAAATATTGTAAATAAAATCACAACTGGTCCTTATAGACACTAAATCAGATATCTAGTTTGATTGTCATCAATTTATATTAGACAGGTTTATTTGAATTAAAAAAATATTTATATTTAAATTTTCTATTGAAATCGAGGTAAAATCCAGAGGATTCCTGTTGTCTTCGCACTGATCAATCTAACAAAGCAGCATAAAAAAATAAAAATAAACATAAAAAGTCAGATAAGTAAAAGATAAATATAGAATGATAGAAAGGGCTTTCTAAATGACAGAATAATTCGGTCTATATATATATATGTATATACTCAAACATCAACAAGATCGAGTCTATTACTACGCCTTTTCATTAAAAAAAATACAGACTGACTGTTCCTGGATTAATTTTCACAAACGATACTTGACCAATTTCTTCACACAGTTCGAAAGATCCATCATTTTCTGCTGAATGAGTCGTAAACCAGACTTTTTCAAGCCAAGCTGTCGATTTCTGTGAAAATATATAAATTTATTTATTATAAAAATCTTAGGAAACAGTCACTTCATCTAAATTCAAGCAAAAGTTTGGTACTTGCAGAGCGAATATATATTTTTTAGACTATGCTGTAATACATTTTTTAACCTGCCAGAACATATCGCCGCACAAAATTAATGAATTTTCTGATCCTACTAAATTGGAAAAGATAGGGTGATGTTTGTACAGGTTTTGTTATATACCATACAGTAAGGAGCCTGTCTGAACTATTTGTCTCTTTATCTGTAAGTTATATTTGGTGGTATCTATTTATAGATTAAAATACAAATCTAAGCATATTTTTATTCATCTGCTCTTTTGTTTTACAGCTAGATAAGGTTTTGGTACCTATAACATTCAGACTATTTCCAGTTGAAGTGTTTATGCAGGGGATAAGAACAGCATTTAATACAATTCATAACAAATATTTGAATTATTATAATGGATGGTTTCCACCAGATGTATTGTACCTCAGTGATAATTACCTGGTAATCAATAAACCATTTGATGTAAAGGTAAACAGTGACAAACCAACAGAATACACTGTGGCAACTCAGCTTAAACAACATTTCCCAGATCTAGTAGATGAGACATGTTCACATCACTTTAGGTATGTTCCTTGTGTATCATATAAAACATGTTCACATCACTTTAAGTATGTTCCTTGTGTATCAATAAAACATGTTCACGTCACTTTAGGTATGTTCTTTGTGTATCAATAAAACATGTTCATATCACTTTAGGTATGTTCCTTGTGTATCATATAAAACATGTTCACGTCACTTTAGGTATGTTCCTTGTGTATCAATAAAACATGTTCACACCACTTTAGGTATGTTCCTTGTGTATCAATAAAACATGTTCACATCACTTTAGGTATGTTCCTTGTTTATCAATAAAACATGTTCATATCACTTTAGGTATGTTCCTTGTGTATCATATAAAACATGTTCACATCACTTTAGGTATGTCCCTTGTTTATCAATAAAACATGTTCACACCACTTTAGGTATGTTCCTTGTTTATCAATAAAACATGTTCACATCACTTTAGGTATGTTCCTTGTTTATCAATAAAACATGTTCATATCACTTTAGGTATGTTCCTTGTTTATCAATAAAACATGTTCACATCACTTTAGGTATGTTCCTTGTTTATCAATAAAACATGTTCACATCACTTTAGGTATGTTCCTTGTTTATCAATAAAACATGTTCACATCACTTTAGGTATGTTCCTTGTTTATCAATAAAACATGTTCACATCACTTTAGGTATGTTCCTTGTTTATCAATAAAACATGTTCACATCACTTTAGGTATGTTTCTTGTTTATCAATAAAACATGTTCATATCACTTTAGGTATGTTCCTTGTTTATCAATAAAACATGTTCATATCACTTTAGGTATGTTCCTTGTTTATCAATAAAACATGTTCACACCACTTTAGGTATGTTCCTTGTTTATCAATAAAACATGTTCACATCACTTTAGGTATGTTCCTTGTTTATCAATAAAACATGTTCACATCACTTTAGGTATGTTCCTTGTGTATCAATAAAACATGTTCACATCACTTTAGGTATGTTCCTTGTGTATCAATAAAACATGTTCACATCACTTTAGGTATGTTCCTTGTGTATCATATAAAACATGTTCACATCACTTTAAGTATGTTCCTTGTGTATCAATAAAACATGTTCACATCACTTTAGGTATGTTTCTTGTTTATCAATAAAACGTTCACACCACTTTAGGTATGTTTCTTGTTTATCAATAAAACGTTCACACCACTTTAGGTATGTTCCTTGTTTATCAATAAAACATGTTCACATCACTTTAGGTATGTTCCTTGTGTATCAATAAAACATGTTCACATCACTTTAGGTATGTTCCTTGTGTATCAATAAAACATGTTCACATCACTTTAGGTATTTTCCTTGTGTATCAATAAAACATGTTCACACCACTTTAGGTATGTTCCTTGTTTATCAATAAAACATGTTCACATCACTTTAGGTATGTTCCTTGTGTATCAATAAAACATGTTCACATCACTTTAGGTATTTTCCTTGTGTATCAATAAAACATGTTCACACCACTTTAGGTATGTTCCTTGTTTATCAATAAAACATGTTCACATCACTTTAGGTATGTTCCTTGTGTATCAATAAAACATGTTCACATCACTTTAGGTATGTTTCTTGTTTATCAATAAAACATGTTCACATCACTTTAGGTATTTTCCTTGTGTATCAATAAAACATGTTCACATCACTTTAGGTATGTTCCTTGTTTATCAATAAAACATGTTCACATCACTTTAGGTATTTTCCTTGTGTATCAATAAAACATGTTCACACCACTTTAGGTATGTTCCTTGTTTATCAATAAAACATGTTCACATCACTTTAGGTATTTTCCTTGTGTATCAATAAAACATGTTCACACCACTTTAGGTATGTTCCTTGTTTATCAATAAATCATGTTCACACCACTTTAGGTATGTTCCTTGTTTATCAATAAAACATGTTCACATCACTTTAGGTATTTTCCTTGTGTATCAATAAAACATGTTCACATCACTTTAGGTATGTTCCTTGTTTATCAATAAATCATGTTCACATCACTTTAGGTATGTTCCTTGTTTATCAATAAAACATGTTCACACCACTTTAGGTATGTTCCTTGTTTATCAATAAAACATGTTCACATCACTTTAGGTATTTTCCTTGTGTATCAATAAAACATGTTCACATCACTTTAGGTATGTTCCTTGTGTATCAATAAAACATGTTCACACCACTTTAGGTATGTTCCTTGTGTATCAATAAATCATGTTCACATCACTTTAGGTATGTTCCTTGTGTATCAATAAATCATGTTCACATCACTTTAGGTATGTTCCTTGTTTATCAATAAAACATGTTCACATCACTTTAGGTATGTCCCTTGTTTATCAATAAAACATGTTCACATCACTTTAAGTATGTTCCTTGTTTATCAATAAAACATGTTCACATCACTTTAGGTATGTTTCTTGTTTATCAATAAAACATGTTCATATCACTTTAGGTATGTTCCTTGTTTATCAATAAAACATGTTCACATCACTTTAGGTATGTTCCTTGTTTATCAATAAAACATGTTCACATCACTTTAGGTATGTTCCTTGTTTATCAATAAAACATGTTCACATCACTTTAGGTATGTTCCTTGTTTATCAATAAAACATGTTCACATCACTTTAGGTATGTTCCTTGTGTATCAATAAAACATGTTCACACCACTTTAGGTATGTTCCTTGTGTATCAATAAAACATGTTCACATCACTTTAGGTATGTTCCTTGTTTATCAATAAAACATGTTCACACCACTTTAGGTATGTTCCTTGTGTATCAATAAAACATGTTCACATCACTTTAGGTATGTTCCTTGTTTATCATTAAAACATGTTCACATCACTTTAGGTATGTTCCTTGTTTATCAATAAAACATGTTCACATCACTTTAGGTATGTTCCTTGTGTATCAATAAAACATGTTCACACCACTTTAGGTATGTTCCTTGTGTATCAATAAAACATGTTCACATCACTTTAGGTATGTTCCTTGTTTATCAATAAAACATGTTCACATCACTTTAGGTATGTTCCTTGTGTATCAATAAAATATGTTCACACCACTTTAGGTATGTTCCTTGTTTATCAATAAATCATGTTCACATCACTTTAGGTATGTTCCTTGTGTATCAATAAAACATGTTCACATCACTTTAGGTATGTTCCTTGTGTATCATATAAAACATGTTCACATCACTTTAGGTATGTTCCTTGTGTATCATATAAAACATGTTCACATCACTTTAGGTATGTTCCTTGTGTATCAATAAAACATGTTCACACCACTTTAGGTATGTTCCTTGTTTATCAATAAAACATGTTCACATCACTTTAGGTATGTTCCTTGTTTATCAATAAAACATGTTCACATCACTTTAGGTATGTTCCTTGTTTATCAATAAAACATGTTCACATCACTTTAGGTATGTTCCTTGTGTATCAATAAAACATGTTCACACCACTTTAGGTATGTTCCTTGTGTATCAATAAAACATGTTCACATCACTTTAGGTATGTTCCTTGTTTATCAATAAAACATGTTCACACCACTTTAGGTATGTTCCTTGTGTATCAATAAAACATGTTCACATCACTTTAGGTATGTTCCTTGTTTATCATTAAAACATGTTCACATCACTTTAGGTATGTTCCTTGTTTATCAATAAAACATGTTCACATCACTTTAGGTATGTTCCTTGTGTATCAATAAAACATGTTCACACCACTTTAGGTATGTTCCTTGTGTATCAATAAAACATGTTCACATCACTTTAGGTATGTTCCTTGTTTATCAATAAAACATGTTCACATCACTTTAGGTATGTTCCTTGTGTATCAATAAAATATGTTCACACCACTTTAGGTATGTTCCTTGTTTATCAATAAATCATGTTCACATCACTTTAGGTATGTTCCTTGTGTATCAATAAAACATGTTCACATCACTTTAGGTATGTTCCTTGTGTATCATATAAAACATGTTCACATCACTTTAGGTATGTTCCTTGTGTATCATATAAAACATGTTCACATCACTTTAGGTATGTTCCTTGTGTATCAATAAAACATGTTCACACCACTTTAGGTATGTTCCTTGTTTATCAATAAAACATGTTCACATCACTTTAGGTATGTTCCTTGTTTATCAATAAAACATGTTCACATCACTTTAGGTATGTTCCTTGTTTATCAATAAAACATGTTCACATCACTTTAGGTATGTTCCTTGTGTATCAATAAAACATGTTCACACCACTTTAGGTATGTTCCTTGTGTATCAATAAATCATGTTCACATCACTTTAGGTATGTTCCTTGTTTATCAATAAAACATGTTCACATCACTTTAGGTATGTTCCTTGTTTATCAATAAAACATGTTCACATCACTTTAGGTATGTTCCTTGTGTATCAATAAAACATGTTCACACCACTTTAGGTATGTTCCTTGTGTATCAATAAAACATGTTCACATCACTTTAGGTATGTTCCTTGTTTATCAATAAAACATGTTCACATCACTTTAGGTATGTTCCTTGTTTATCAATAAAACATGTTCACACCACTTTAGGTATGTTCCTTGTTTATCAATAAAATATGTTCACATCACTTTAGGTATGTTCCTTGTGTATCAATAAAACATGTTCACACCACTTTAGGTATGTTCCTTGTTTATCAATAAAACATGTTCACACCACTTTAGGTATGTTCCTTGTTTATCAATAAAACATGTTCACATCACTTTAGGTATGTTCCTTGTTTATCAATAAAACATGTTCACACCACTTTAGGTATGTTCCTTGTGTATCATATAAAACATGTTCACATCACTTTAGGTATGTTCCTTGTTTATCAATAAAACATGTTCACATCACTTTAGGTATGTTCCTTGTTTATCAATAAAACATGTTCACATCAATTTAATGAGTATAACAATATAACAGGTGTTGATAATTTTGTTTTAGGAGTCATCCAAAGCCTAATTGGTTAAACAGGTTTTGTTTCTTGTGTTTTAGGAGTCAACAATAGTTTTAGTATTTAATAATAGCCAAAATTGGTTTGAACAGATTTTGATCCTTTTGTTTTATGAGTCATCTGAAGCTTAAAAAGATTTTTTAAATTTTCCCATTGTGAGCTTTCCATTTATATGTAGCATCATACCAGTAGTACCTGCACATGGATTATTTATCTCTCTGTTGATACAATATTCCAGAGCTTGTGGAACCTATCAGGATTTCCTTGATAGAGGGTTGCTGCTAACAAGGAAGCTACTGAATAGGGTTCCTCTTGGTTAGGTTGAAGTCATCACTTCGAAAGTTTTACAGTCGCCACCATGACTTGGTTGATCGTTATGGAATATCTGTGTCACAAATGACCACGGATATGTTCCACTTGTCGTAAGCACTTAAGACGACAGGTGCCTCAAGTGGAGCAGGAACTGCTTACCCTTCCGGAGAACATGAGTTCACCCCTGGGTTTTAGTTGGGTTCGTGTTACTCGATCAGTAAAATGAAGAAGATAGCTGATGTGAGTATAAATGTCATTCTTTATTGTTCAAACTTACAATTTGAAGTCTTAATAGGATTTCGAATAGTAGGATTGGCTGAGCAATTGCTGAACTGAAATGGCTAAGGGAACTGTATGAAAGTTCCTACTTGGTCAACAGTTTGTTAAACTGATTTATCAATAGGTATTGAGGAGGTGAAAAGGTGCCAATAAAGTCACAGTAACACTGCTTCATAAACTGAAATTTTATTGAATCGAATCATTGTTTTGTTTTTAGTATTTAATTATCAGTTTGTTATTACAGGTTTACACATCGCCTTGACTACCCAACAAGTGGTATTTTGTGCCTGGCTCTTAATAATATAGCTGCAAGAAAAGTACAGAAACAGTTTTTAAAAAGAACAATTACAAAACATTATTTAGCACTGGTAGGTTTGTTTCTTAAGAATATAGAAATCCAATTTAGTGTAAGATTTCAGTAATAAAAGAGTAAATAAGATTACAAAACATTATTTAGCACTGATATGTTAAAGATAACAGTACTATTGGAAAATAAATAAATAATTTTTCTCAGATGCCAAAAATTATTCCCCTCTGGAATCACTAACTTATTTGAAAAAAACACTTGGTTGGAGTGTTCCTTGGATGATGAATAATCATTGGATAGTCCCTTACATTTTTTTCATTTTTTGTGGAATTACATTCCAAGATGGCCACAAGGATATTATTTAATATAGGTTTTTATGTGAATATAAATCAAAAGCTTTTTCTCAAAAACTACAAACTTTATTTAACCCAAAGCTATTCCTCAGAAACCACAAACTTTATTTAACCCAAATTGTGCATATGAGCCTTTAGTTACTGTTAGTATGGTGGATATACTGTCCACATTTGTCTGTACAGTTTTAATTCTGACATTATAAGTCACATTTTAAGCTCACCAGCTTTCATGGGTATGTGACACAACTGTCACACTTGACAACAGGAGACACAACTGTCACACTTTCTGTCATCATAGGCATCAACAATTTGGATACACAAATGTAAAGGTTATTTAAATCTTAAATAACTTCATCAAGCTTCCATATAATTTCATGAATAAGTAAAGAAAGTTTAAACAATGATTGTCAAGAATTCCAACAATAACAACAAAACAAACAACTATCTTGGATGGTCCTCTTCTAAATTTGTGTCCAGTCAACCCAATCTTTTTAAAATTAGATCTTTAGTTGCTCCCCCCTTTTCTGATACATTTTGTATGTCATGCTTTATTCCACATATCAGAAAATGGGAATCAATTACATATTAGTATCACACTTATTATAGGGTATGAGTTATTCTCATTGTTGAAGACTCTACTGTGACTGAAATGTAGGACAGCAATAATGGCAGGACCGGATTATTCTATAGGCTGTAGCTTACGGCCCCTAAAACTCTGGGCCCCCAAGCTTGAGGGGCCCTGCTGTTAGGTTTTCAAACATAATTTTTTTTTAGAGTATAGTATTTTAATATTTTGCATTGCTGAATAATTCACTTAGTAGGATAACTCCATCTGAGGGGGCCCATAATTTTATTAGACTAGGGGCCCCAAAAAGTCATAATCCGGCCCTGAATAAGGGCACTGTTCCTTTACTTTAGTTTGTGTCTGTGTGTAATGTTGAATAGTATCTCATGTCCATTTACATCCATATCCTTTCTTACTACAAGCTGTTCCTTTACTTCAATTTGTGTCTAAGTGTAATGTTGGATAGTCTCTCATGTTCATTTACATCTATATTCTTTCTTACTACAAGCTGTTCCTTAACTTTAATTTGTGTCTGTGTGTAATGTTGAATAGTATCTCATGTCCATTTACATCCATATCCTTTCTTACTACAAACTGTTCCTTAACTTTAATTTGTGTCTGTGTGTAATGTTGAATAGTATCTCATGTCCATTTACATCCACATCCTTTCTTACTACAAACTGTTCCTTAACTTTAATTTGTGTCTGTGTGTAATGTTGAATAGTATCTCATGTCCATTTACATCCATATCCTTTCTTACTACAAACTGTTCCTTAGCTTTAATTTGTGTCTGTGTGTAATGTTGAATAGTATCTCATGTCCATTTACATCCATATCCTTTCTTACTACAAACTGTTCCTTAACTTTAGTTTGTGTCTGTGTGTAATGTTGAATAGTATCTCATGTCCATTTACATCTATATCCTTTCTTACTACAAGCTGTTCATTTACTTTAGTTTGTGTCTAAGTGTAATGTTGAATAGTATCTCATGTCCATTTACATCCATATCCTTTCTTACTACAAGCTGCTCCTTTAGTTCAATTTGTGTCTTAAGTGTAATGTTGAATAGTATCTCATGTCCATTTACATCCATATCCTTTCTTACTACAAACTGTTCCTTAACTTTAGTTTGAGTCTGTGTGTAATGTTGAATAGTATCTCATGTCCATTTACATCCATATCATTTCTTACTACAAGCTGTTCATTTACTTTAGTTTGTGTCTAAGTGTAATGTTGAATAGTATCTCATGTCCATTTACATCCATATCCTTTCTTACTACAAGCTGTTCCTTTACTTCAATTTGTGTCTAAGTGTAATGTTGGATAGTCTCTCATGTTCATTTACATCTATATTCTTTCTTACTACAAGCTGTTCCTTAACTTTAATTTGTGTCTGTGTGTAATGTTGAATAGTATCTCATGTCCATTTACATCCAAATCCTTTCTTACTACAAACTGTTCCTTAACTTTAATTTGTGTCTGTGTGTAATGTTGAATAGTATCTCATGTCCATTTACATCCACATCCTTTCTTACTACAAACTGTTCCTTAACTTTAATTTGTGTCTGTGTGTAATGTTGAATAGTATCTCATGTCCATTTACATCCATATCCTTTCTTACTACAAACTGTTCCTTAGCTTTAATTTGTGTCTGTGTGTAATGTTGAATAGTATCTCATGTCCATTTACATCCATATCCTTTCTTACTACAAACTGTTCCTTAACTTTAGTTTGTGTCTGTGTGTAATGTTGAATAGTATCTCATGTCCATTTACATCTATATCCTTTCTTACTACAAGCTGTTCATTTACTTTAGTTTGTGTCTAAGTGTAATGTTGAATAGTATCTCATGTCCATTTACATCCATATCCTTTCTTACTACAAGCTGCTCCTTTAGTTCAATTTGTGTCTTAAGTGTAATGTTGAATAGTATCTCATGTCCATTTACATCCATATCCTTTCTTACTACAAACTGTTCCTTAACTTTAGTTTGAGTCTGTGTGTAATGTTGAATAGTATCTCATGTCCATTTACATCCATATCATTTCTTACTACAAGCTGTTCATTTACTTTAGTTTGTGTCTAAGTGTAATGTTGAATAGTATCTCATGTCCATTTACATCCATATCCTTTCTTACTACAAGCTGCTCCTTTAGTTCAATTTGTGTCTTAAGTGTAATGTTGAATAGTATCTCATGTCCATTTACATCCATATCCTTTCTTACTACAAACTGTTCCTTAACTTTAGTTTGTGTCTGTGTGTAATGTTGAATAGTATCTCATGTCCATTTACATCCATATCATTTCTTACTACAAGCTGTTCATTTACTTTAGTTTGTGTCTAAGTGTAATGTTGAATAGTATCTCATGTCCATTTACATCCATATCCTTTCTTACTACAAGCTGCTCCTTTAGTTCAATTTGTGTCTTAAGTGTAATGTTGAATAGTATCTCATGTCCATTTACATCCATATCCTTTCTTACTACAAACTGTTCCTTAACTTTAGTTTGTGTCTGTGTGTAATGTTGAATAGTATCTCATGTCCATTTACATCCATAACCTTTCTTACTACAAGCTGTTCCTTTAGTTCAATTTGTGTCTTAAGTGTAATGTTGAATAGTATCTCATGTCCATTTACATCCATATAATTTCTTACTACAAGCTGTTCATTTACTTTAGTTTGTGTCTAAGTGTAATGTTGAATAGTATCTCATGTCCATTTACATCCATATCATTTCTTACTACAAGCTGTTCATTTACTTTAGTTTGTGTCTAAGTGTAATGTTGAATAGTATCTCATGTTCATTTACATCCATAACCTTTCTTACTACAAGCTGTTCCTTTAGTTCAATTTGTGTCTTAAGTGTAATGTTTGATAGTTTCTCATCCATATCTTTTTTAACTACAAGCTGTTCCTTTACTTTAGTTTGTGTCTAATTGTAATGTTGGATATTCTAACATGACATCCTTCATGGGCTATATAAATAATACTGTGATAAAATTCACGATATATTTTAATTCACACATGTTTTATAGTCTTGTATTTCACCAGACCAGGTCTCGAACCTACGATCGACCGCACTGGAGGTGAGCACTCTAATTGTTGCAGTATTCCTCAAAATTAAAACATCATTGAAATGTGTAGAGCTGTTAAGAAAGTATTCAACATTTATTATTTGAGGAACTCCATTTTTCCCCAACAACAAATATCTATATTCATGAATTCTTTTCTAGTACAAGTACAAAAAAAATGTATACATAAATAAATATTTTTTCAGGTTGGAGGTTTTCTCTCTAAACCTTACATACTAGTGGATGTTCCTATTGGTAAAGACAGTTTAATAAATTATAAACATAAAATGTGTCCAAGTACCAGTAAAGGTTGTATAAAGAGTAGAAGTGCTGTCACTTTGATTATTCTTCTAGAACATGGGATGTATGGTGGATCACCTTCATCAAAAGTCTTAATGATTCCTTTTACAGGTAAATATCTTAGCTCACCTGACCCTCCTTACCTGAAGTGGATCTTCCTTGGGGAAGGGTTAAAAGAGGGAAATTAGCTAAACCATAAATAAGGTTCTTTTTAAGAACCAGCAATAAAAATATGCTACAATATTTGCTGTACAGCATAATATGTATACATGTATTTGTACAAACAAAGGTCCCAGGGTCTATGAAGTCATAAGTTTAACGAGGGGGAAATTTAATAAAAACTGATTCTCTATAAGAACCAGTCATTGAAATGCAAGTAGAAATGGCATGAATGCTTATTTTGTTAAACTGCTTCAAGCTTGTACAAATGAAGACCCCCCCAGAGTCTTTGGGTTCCAGTCATTTGGTGTCCAAAGTTTGACATAGTTTGGTCAATGAACTCCTGACAAAGTTCTTCTAATTTTCCTGGGCAACATGTTTGATTGATTGGATGCTTCTCCATAAAAAATGTCCAATCAGAATTGTATATATAAGTGTGTATATACATCAAGACATGGGAACATACAAATTAAGGGAGACAATCAAACTTTAATTATCTTTTAAATATGTTAATTGAGAGTTTAAATTGCATACATTTCACTGATAAATTCTGCTGACCTCTTTAACGGTGTGTTTGTTTTCAATTTTCAAGTAGTTTCATTGTTCATTATATTTGACACTTGTCCTTTGTATTTATAAATATTATTCTTGAATTTTGTAGTTTATTAAGAGTTTGTTGACACCATGTTGCCATAGAAACCCTGATAATTTATTATCATAGCAAATAAGGATTGTTCATTTTGATTCCTCCATTAATATTTTGAAACAATTCAGCTTTTATCACATCAAATCTTCAACAATACGAGTAGATACAGTTCCAACAGGGCCTCTGGTTTCAAACATAGAAAAGAGAGAGAGGGAGAGAGATTTTTTTTTCTAACTAATGAGACAGCACAGTTCCTATTTTTAGCCGTGTGATATATCCTTGTCTCAACCCATTGGTGAGATAAGAATTTCACGCTACTTTTCCCATAAAAATGTTACGTTTCGCAAAATAGTTCTTCACCACGGTTCTGTCTTTATTCTCATCAATAAAACCACGATACTACCACATAAGTATTTTTTTATTAATCTATGTATACTATTCTGCTTTTTAACGATTTAACGATATTGCACCTTTCACTGCATTTGACTTTTTCTCACCCCTTTCTACCGTGTCAATGTTTGTTTCCTTTGAGCAAAAAATAGAGTGCTCTCCCCTGTTAGTAACTAACGTAAAGAAACAAATTACCTCCCTTTGACCAAAGTCAAATAATTTTTACAGGTATTTATCGCTGTTGTAGTAGCATATATAATATATTTATTAAATACATTGTATTTTATTATGAAATACAATTAAAATACTGCCAATACACGGATGTATATCGATAAATCGACAATTAACTTCACCAACGGAAAACAATTTTGCGGGAAAACGCTCGATGGAATGTAAACAAAACAAAGATGTTTAGTGAGAAATAAAATAAAACACTGGAAAACGTACAAGATAGGGAAATTAGTGAAAAAAAGAATCAAACACCGGTAAGAGGGCAAGACGGAAAAATCTCAGACACCCGCAGGAAAGATTTCTATTGGTCTTTTATGTCTTGTCTTGTATTATGTTATTGTCTTGTCTTTTCTCTTTATTAATTTGTATTCTTTTGTATTATTCACGATGTTATTGTATTTATCTATGTTGAAGAGAGCTACTAGTAGCCTCTGGCTGTATGTAATCCTCATAAAATAAATAAAGAATTAAATTAAACATATAAAATCTTATCTAAAAATCGTCGAAACAGAGGAAAACTTGATACCCCAAACACATATATACATGAACCCTCACTATTTGTGAATTAAGGGAGATAACTACTAATTATCTTATTTATTATGGTAATTTAATTCTGAGTTATCTCTCTTTGTTTATTCATTCTCAGAAGAACATTTTTTTTTCAAAAGTGGATCACAGTATATAAAAATGGATGACTTAACCTATGAATTTATTTTGTAGGTAGAACTCATCAGTTAAGGGTTCATTGTAATCTGATTGGACATACAATAATTGGTGACTATACATACAGCAATGAGAAGGATACAGAGCCATACAGAATGATGTTACATGCCTATAGACTAACAGCACCAATCAAAACAGAGCCTATGGATATTTTATCACCTGACCCTTTTATATCAGAGATTGATTCAAAATGGAAACCACACAAAGTATTTACAACATATGAGGATGTAATAGAGGAAGAGCTGACATTTACAAAAATTCAAGCTATGGACATTTTAACATATTCTATAATGAGTGTCAAAATTAAAGAAAGTGGATAAAATTAACAGTGTTCTTAACTTAATGGAAAATGAATCAGTAACAATTTTAGGGTTATTATCAACAATCATGGTGTCAAGGTTTACTAGTGGAGGTTGTCTTGAGGTATATCATGGTGTCAAGGTTTACTAGGGGAGGTTGTCTTGAGGTATATCATGGTGTCAAGGTTTACTAGTGGAGGTTGTCTTGAGGTATATCCTGGAGTCAAAGTTTACTGGTGGAGCTTGTCTTGAGGTATATCATGATGTCACAGTTTACTAGTAGAGGTTATCTTGAGGTATATCATGATGTCACAGTTTACTAGTAGAGGTTGTCTTGAGGTATATCATGGTGTCAATGTTTACTAGTGGAGGTTGTCTTGAGGTATATCCTGGAGTCAAAGTTTACTGGTGGAGCTTGTCTTAAGGTACATTGTATATCATGGTGCCAAGGTTTACTGGTGGAGGGTGTCTTGAGGTATATCATGGTGCCAAGGTTTACTAGTGGAGGTTGTCTTGGGGTATATCATGGTGTCAAAGTTTACTGGTGGAGGGTGTCTTGAGGTATATCATGGTGCCAAGGTTTACTGGTGGAGGGTGTCTTGAGGTATATCACAGTGTCACAGTTTACTAGTAGAGGTCTTGAGGTATATCATGATGTCACAGTTTACTAGTGGAGGTTGTCTTGAGGTATATCATGGTGTCAAGGTTTACTAGTAGAGGTTGTCTTGGGGTATATCATGGTGTCAAGGTTTACTAGTAGAGGTTGTCTTGAGGTATATCATGGTGTCAAGGTTTACTAGGGGAGGTTTTCATGAGGTATATCATGGTGTCAAGGTTTACTAGGGGAGGTTGTCTTGAGGTATATCATGGTGTAAAGGTTTACTGGTGGAGGGTGTTTTAATGTATATCCTGGTGTCATGGTTTACTAGTAGAGGTTGTCTTAAGGTATATCATGGTGTCAATGTTTACTAGTAGAGGTTATATTGAGGTATATCATGATGTCAAGGTTTACTGGTGGAGGTTATCTTGAGGTATATCACAGTGTCAAGGTTTACTGGTGGAGATTATCTTGAGGTATATCACAGTGTCAAGGTTTACTAGTAGAGGTTGTCTTGAGGTATATCATGGTGTCAATGTTTACTAGTAGAGGTTATCTTGAGGTATATCATGGTGTCAAGGTTTACTGGTGGAGGTTATCTTGAGGTATATCATGGTGTCAATGTTTACTAGTAGAGGTTATCTTGAGGTATATCATGGTGTCAATGTTTACTAGTAGAGGTTATCTTGAGGTATATCATGGTGTCAATGTTTACTAGTGGAGGTTGTCTTGAGGAATATCATGGTGTCAAGGTGTACTGGTGGAGGGTGTCTCGAGGTATATCATGGTGTCAATGTTTACTAGGGGAGGTTGTCTTGAGGTATATCATGGTGTCAATGTTTACTAGTGGAGGTTGTCTTGAGGTATATCATGGTGTCAATGTTTACTAGTTGAGGTTGTCTTGAGGTATATCATGGTGTCAATGTTTACTAGTGGAGGTTGTCTTGGGGTATATCATGGTGTCAAGGTTTACTGGTGGAGGGTGTCTTGAGGTATATCACAGTTTACTAGTAGAGGTCTTGAGGTATATCATGGTTTTTAAGGTTTACTAGTGGAGGGTTTCTTGAGGTATATCATGGTGTCAATGTTTACTAGTAGAGGTTGTCTTGGGGTATATCATGGTGTCAAGGTTTACTGGTGGAGGGTTTCTTGAGGTATATCATGGTATCAAGGTTTACTAGTAGAGGTTGTCTTGGGGTATATCATGGTGTCAAGGTTTACTGGTGGAGGGTGTCTTGAGATATATCATGGTGTCAATGTTTACTGGTGGAGGTTATCTTGAGATATATCATGGTATCAAGATTTACTAGTGCAGGTTATCTTGAGGTATATCATGGTTTTTAAGGTTTACTAGTGGAGGTTTTCTTGAGGTATATCATGGTGTCAAGGTTTACTAGGGGAGGTTATCTTGAGGTATATCATGGTGCCAAGGTTTACTGGTGGAGGATGTCTTAGGGTACTAGTATATCATGGTGTCAAGGTTACTGGTAGAGGTTATCTTGAGGTATATCATGGTGCCAAGGATTACTGGTGGAGGGTGTCTTAGGGTACTAGTATATCATGGTGTCAAGGTTTACTGGTGGAGGTTATCTTGGGGTATATCATGGTGCCAAGGTTTACTGGTGAAGGGTGTCTTAGGGTACTAGTATATCATGGTGTCCAGGTTTACTGGTAGAGGTTATCTTGAGGTATATCATGGTGCCAAGGTTTATTGGTGAAGGGTGTCTTGAGGTATATCATGGTGCCAAGGTTTACTGGTGGAGGGTGTCTTAGGGTATATCATGGTGCCAAGATTTACTGGTGGAGGATGTCTTGGGGTATATCATGGTGCCATGGTTTACTGGTGAAGGGTGTCTTGAGGTATATCATGGTGTCGAGGTTTACTAGTGGAGGTTATCTTGAGGTATATCATGGTGTCGAGGTTTACTAGTGGAGGTTATCTTGAGGTATATCATGGTGTCAAGGTTTACTAGTGGAGGTTTTCTTGGGATATATCATGGTGTCAAGGTTTACTAGTAGAGGTTATCTTGATGTATATATCATGGTGTCAAGGTTTACTAATAGAGGTTATCTTGAGGTATATATCATGGTGTCAAGGTCTACATGTGGAGGTTATCTTGAGGTACATTGTATATCATGGTGCCAAGGTTTACTGGTGGAGGGTGTTTTAATGTATATCATGGTGTCATGGTTTACTAGTAGAGGTTGTCTTAAGGTATATCATGGTGTCAATGTTTACTAGTAGAGGTTATATTGAGGTATATCATGGTGTCAAGGTTTACTGGTGGAGGTTATCTTGAGGTATATCACAGTGTCAAGGTTTACTGGTGGAGGTTATCTTGAGGTATATCACAGTGTCAAGGTTTACTGGTGGAGGTTATCTTGAGGTATATCATGATGTCATGGTTTACTAGTGGAGGTTGTCTTGAGGTATATCATGATGTCAATGTTTACTAGTGGGTGTTGTCTTGAGGTATATCATGATGTCAATGTTTACTAGTAGAGGTTGTCTTGAGGTATATCATAGTGGCAAGGTTTACTAGTGGAGGTTTTCTTGAGGTATATCCTGGTGTCCAGATTTACTAGGGGAGGTTGTCTCGAGGTATATCCTGGAGTCAAAGCTTACTGGTGGAGCTTGTCTTGAGGTATATCATGATGTCACAGTTTACTAGTAGAGGTTGTCTTGAGGTATATCATGGTGTCAAGGTTTACTAGTGGAGGTTGTCTTGAGGTATATCATGGTGTCAAGGTTTACTGGTGGAGGTTGTCTTGAGGTATATCCTGGAGTCAAAGTTTACTGATGGAGCTTGTCTTGAGGTATATCATGATGTCACAGTTTACTAGTAGAGGTTGTCTTGAGGTATATCCTGGTATCAATGTTTACTGGTGGAGCTTGTCTTGAGGTATATCATGGTGTCAATGTTTACTAGTAGAGGTTATATTGAGGTATATCATAGTGTCAAGGTTTACTGGTGGAGGTTATCTTGAGGTATATCATAGTGTCAAGGTTTACTGGTGGAGGTTATCTTGAGGTATATCATGGTGTCAAGGTTTACTAGTGGAGGTTATATTGAGGTATATCATGGTGTCACGGTTTATTAGTAGAGGCTGTCTTGAGGTATATCATGGTGTCAAGGTTTACTGGTGGAGCTTGTCTTGAGGTATATCATGGTGTCAATGTTTACTAGTAGAGGTTATATTGAGGTATATCATAGTGTCAAGGGCTACTGGTGGAGGTTATCTTGAGGTATATCATGGTGTCAAGGTTTACTGGTGGAGGTTATCTTGAGGTATATCATGGTGTCAAGGTTTACTAGTGGAGGTTATCTTCAGGTATATCCTGGAGTTAAAGTTTACTGGTGGAGCTTGTCTTGTGGTATATCATGGTGTCAATGTTTACTAGTAGAGGTTATATTGAGGTATATCATGGTGTCACGGTTTATTAGTAGAGGCTGTCTTGAGGTATATCATGGTGTCAAGGTTTACTGGTGGAGGTTATCTTGAGGTATATCATGGTCTCAAGGTTTACTGGTGGAGGTTATCTTGATGTATATCATGGTATCAAGGTTTACTGGTGGAGGTTATCTTGAGGTATATCATGGTATCAAGGTTTACTGATGGAGGCTGTCTTTAGGTATATCATGGTATCAAGGTTTACTAGTGGAGGTTATCTTGAGGTATATCATGGTATCAAGGTTTACTGGTGGAGGTTATCTTGAGGTATATCATGGTATCAAGGTTTACTGATGGAGGCTGTCTTTAGGTATATCATGGTATCAAGGTTTACTGGTGGAGGTTGTCTTGAGGTATATCATAGTGTCAAGGTTTACTGGTGGAGGTTGTCTTGAGGTATATCATAGTGTCAAGGTTTACTGGTGGAGGTTGTCTTGAGGTATATCATGGTGTCAAGGTTTACTAGTGGAGGTTATATTGAGGTATATCACAGTCTCAAGGTTTACTGATGGAGGTTATCTTGAGGTATATCATGGTATCAAGGTTTACTGGTGGAGGTTATCTTTAGGTATATCATGGTATCAAGGTTTACTAGTGGAGGTTATCTTGAGGTATATCATGGTATCAAGGTTTACTGGTGGAGGTTATCTTTAGGTATATCATGGTATCAAGGTTTACTAGTGGAGGTTATCTTGAGGTATATCATGGTGTCAAGGTTTACTGGTGGAGGTTGTCTTGAGGTATATCATGGTGTCAAGGTTTACTGGTGGAGGTTATCTTGAGGTATATCATGGTATCAAGGTTTACTGGTGGAGGTTATCTTGAGGTATATCATAGTGTCAAGGTTTACTGGTGGAGGTTGTCTTGAGGTATATCATGGTGTCAAGGTTTACTGGTGGAGGTTGTCTTGAGGTATATCATGGTGTCAAGGTTTACTGGTGGAGGTTATCTTGAGGTATATCATGGTATCAAGGTTTACTGGTGGAGGTTATCTTGAGGTATATCATAGTGTCAAGGTTTACTGGTGGAGGTTGTCTTGAGGTATATCATGGTGTCAAGGTTTACTGGTGGAGGTTGTCTTGAGGTATATCATGGTATCAAGGTTTACTGGTGGAGGTTATCTTGAGGTATATCATGGTATCAAGGTTTACTGGTGGAGGTTATCTTGAGGTATATCATGGTTTTTAAGGTTTACTAGTGGAGGTTTTCTTGGGGTATATCCTGGTGTCGAGATTTACTAGGGGAGGTTGTCTTGAGGTATATCCTGGTGTCAATGTTTAGGTATATCATGGTATCAAGGGTTACTGGTGGAGGTTATCTTGAGGTATATCACGGTGTCAAGGTTTACTGATAGAGGTTGTCTTGAGGTATATCATGGTGTCAAGGGTTACTGGTGGAGGTTATCTTGAGGTATATCACAGTGTCAAGGTTTACTGGTGGAGGTTATCTTCAGGTATAACAGTGTCAAGGTTTACTGGTAAAGGTTATCTTGAGATATATCATGGTGTCAATGTTTACTAGTGAAGGTTATCTTGAGGTATATCCTGGAGTCAAAGTTTACTGGTGGAGCTTGTCTTGAGGTATATCATGGTGTCAATGTTTACTAGTAGAGGTTATATTGAGGTATATCATGGTGTCACAGTTTATTAGTAGAGGTTGACTTGAGGTATATCATGGTCTCAAGGTTTACTGGTGGAGGGTGTCTTGAGGTATATCATGGTGTCAAGGTTTACTAGTAAAGGTTGTCTTGAGGTATATGTCACAGTTTACTAGTAGAGGTTGTCTTGAGGTATATCATGGTGTCAAAGTTTACTGGTGGAGAGTGTCTTGGGGTATATCATGTTGTCAAGGTTTACTAGTGGAGGTTATCTTGAGGTATATCATGGTATCAAGGTTTACTAGTGGAGGTTTTCTTGGGGTATATCCTGGTGTCGAGATTTACTAGGGGAGGTTGTCTTGAGGTATATCCTGGTGTCAATGTTTAGGTATATCATGGTGTCAAGGGTTACTGGTGGAGGTTATCTTGAGGTATATCACGGTCTCAAGGTTTACTGGTAGAGGTTGTCTTGAGGTATATCATGGTGTCAAGGATTACTGGTGGAGGTTATCTTGAGATATATCACAGTGTCAAGGTTTACTGGTGGAGGTTATCTTCAGGTATAACACGGTGTCAAGGTTTACTGGTGGAGGTTATCTTGAGGTATATCATGGTGTCAAGGTTTACAAGTGGAGGTTATCTTGAGATATATCATGGTGTCAAGATTTACTAGTGGAGGTTTTCTTGAGGTATATCATGGTGTCAAGGTTTATTAATGGAGGTTGTCTTAAGGTATATCATGGTGTCAATGTTTACTAGTAGAGGTTATATTGAGGTATATCATGGTGTCAAGGTTTACTGGTGGAGGTTATCTTGAGGTATATCATTGTGTCAAGGTTTACTAGTGGAGGTTATCTTGAGGTATATCATGGTGTCAAGGTTTACTAGCGGAGGTTATCTTCAGGTATATCCTGGTGTCAAGGTTTACTAGCGGAGGTTATCTTGAGGTATATCCTGGAATCAAAGTTTACTGGTGGAGCTTGTCTTGGGGTATATCATGGTGCCAAGATTTACAGGTGGAGGATGTCTTGCGGTATATCATGGTGCCATGGTTTACTGGTGAAGGGTGTCTTGAGGTATATCATGGTGTCAAGGTTTACTAGTGGAGATTATCTTGATATATATCATGGTGTCAAGGTTTACTAGTGGAGGTTATCTTGAGGTATATCATGGTGTCAACGTTTACTAGTGGAGGATTTCATGGGATATATCATGGTGTCAAGGTTTACTAGTAGAGGTTATCTTGAGGTCTATATCATGGTGTCAAGGTTTACTAGTAGAGGTTATCTTGAGGTATATATCATGGTGTCAAGGCCTACATGTGGAGGTTTTCTTGAGGTACATTGTATATCATGGTGCCAAGGTTTACTGGTGGAGGGTGTTTTAATGTATATCATGGTGTCATGGTTTACTAGTAGAGGTTGTCTTAAAGTATATCATGGTGTCAATGTTTACTAGTAGAGGTTATATTGAGGTATATCATGGTGTCAAGGTTTACTGGTGGAGGTTATCTTGAGGTATATCACAGTGTCAAGGTTTACTGGTGGAGGTTATCTTGAGGTATATCATGGTGTCAATGTTTACTAGTGGAGGTTATCTTGAGGTATATCATGGTGTCAATGTTTACTGGTGGAGGTTATCTTGAGGTATATCACAGTGTCAAGGTTTACTGGTGGAGGTTATCTTGAGGTATATCATGGTGTCAATGTTTACTAGTGGAGGTTATCTTGAGGTATATCATGATGTCAATGTTTACTAGTGGAGGTTATCTTGAGGTATATCCTGGAGTCAAAGTTTACTGTTGGAGCTTGTCTTGAAGTATATCATGGTGTCAATGTTTACTAGTAGAGGTTATATTGAGGTATATCATGGTGTCACGGTTTATTAGTAGAGGTTGTCTTGAGGTATATCATGGTGTCAAGGTTTACTAGTGGAGGTTATCTTGAGGTATATCCTGGAGTCAAAGTTTACTGTTGGAGCTTGTCTTGAAGTATATCATGGTGTCAATGTTTACTAGTAGAGGTTATATTGAGGTATATCATGGTGTCACGGTTTATTAGTAGAGGTTGTCTTGAGGTATATCATGGTGTCAAGGTTTACTGGTGGAGTATCTTGGGGTATATCATGGTGTCAAGGTTTACTAGTGGAGGTTATCTTGAGGTATATCATGGTGTCACGGTTTATTAGTAGAGGTTGTCTTGAGGTATATCATGGTGTCAAGGTTTACTGGTGGAGGTTGTCTTGAGGTATATCATGGTGTCAAGGTTTACTAGTAGAGGTTATCTTGAGGTATATCATGTCACAGTTTACTAGTAGAGGTTGTCTTGAGGTATATCATGGTGTCAAGGTTTACTGGTGGAGAGTGTCTAGGGGTATATCATGGTGTCAAGGTTTACTAGTGGAGGTTATCTTGAGGTATATCATGGTGTCAAGGGCTACTGGTGGAGGTTATCTTGAGGTATATCACGGTGTCAAGGTTTACTGGTAGAGGTTGTCTTGAGGTATATCATGGTATCAAGGGTTACAGGTGGAGGTTATCTTGAGGTATATCACAGTGTCAAGGTTTACTGGTGGAGGTTATCTTCAGTTATAACACGATGTCAAGGTTTACTGGTGGAGGTTATCTTGAGGTATATCATGGTGTCAATGTTTACTAGTGGAGGTTATCTTGAGGTATATCATGGTGTCAAGGTTTACTGGTGGAGGTTGTCTTGAGGTATATCATGGTGTCAAGGTTTACTGGTGGAGGTTGTCTTGAGGTATATCATGGTGTCAAGGTTTACTGGTGGAGGTTGTCTTGAGGTATATCATGGTGTCAAGGTTTACTAGTGGAGGTTATCTTGAGATATATCATAGTGTCAAGGTTTATCTTAAGGTATATCCTGGTGTCAAAGTTTACTAGGGGAGGTTGTCTTGAGGTATATTCTGGTGTCAAAGTTTACTAGGGAAGGTCTTCTTTAGGTATATCATGGTGTCAAGGTTTACTAGTGGAGGTTATCTTGAGGTATATCCTGGTGTCAAGATTTACTAGTGGAGGTAATCTTGAGGTATATCATGATGTCATGGTTTGCTAGTAGAGGTTGTCTTGAGGTATATCATGGTGTCAATGTTTACTAGTGGAGGTTGTCTTGAGGTATATCATGGTGTCAATGTTTACTAGTGGAGGTTGTCTTGAGGTATATCATGGTGTCAAGGTTTACTAGTGAAGGTTATCTTGAGGTATATCCTGGTGTCACAGTTTACTAGGGGAGGTTTTCTTTAGGTATATCCTGATGTCAAGGTTTACTAGTGGAGGTTATCTTGAGGTATATCCTGGTGTCAAGGTTTACTAGTGGAGGTAATCTTGAGGTATATTATGATGTCACGGTTTACTAGTAGAGATTTTCATGAGGTATATGATGGTGTCAAGGTTTACTAGTGGAGGTTTTCTTGAGGTATATCATGGTGTCAATGTTTACTAGTGGAGATTGTCTTGGGGTATATCATGGTGTCAATGTTTACTAGGGGAGGTTATCTTGAGATTGTCTTGAGGTATATCATGGTGTCAAGGTTTACTGGTAGAGGTTGTCTTGAGGTATATCATGGTGTCAAGGTTTACTAGTGGAGGTTGTCTTGAGGTATATCATGGTGTCAAGGTTTACTGGTGGAATGTGTCTTGGGGTATATCATGGTGTCAAGGTTTACCAGTGGAGGTTTTCTTGAGGTATGTCATGGTGCCAAGGTTTACTGATGGAGGCTGTCTTGAGGTATATCATGGTATCAAGGTTTACTAGTGGATGTTATCTTGAGGTATTTCATGGTGCCAAGGTTTACTGGTGAAGGGTGTCTTGAAGTATATCATGGTGCCAAGGTTTAATGGTGGAGGGTGTCTTATGGTATATCATGGTGTCAAGTTTACTGGTGAAGGGTGTCTTGAGGTATATCATGGTGTCAAGGTTTACTAGTGGAGGTTATCTTGAGGTATATATCATGGTGTCAAGGTCTACATGTGGAGCTTTTCTTGAGGTACATGGTATATCATGGTTGACTGTCAAGGTTTACTAGTAGAGGTTGTCTTAAGGTATATCATGGTGTCAAGGTTTACTGGTGGAGGTTATCTTGAGATATATCATGGTGTCAAGGTTTACTAGTGGAGGTAATCTTGAGGTATATCCTGGTGTCAAAGTTTACTAGGGGAGGTTCTCTTGAGGTATATCCTGGTGTCAAAGTTAACTAGTGGAGGTTGTCTTGAGGTATATCCTGGTGTCAAGGTTTACTAGTGGAGATAATCTTGAGGTATATCCTGGTGTCAAGGTTTACTAGTGGAGGTAATCTTGAGGTATATCATGATGTCACGGTTTACTAGTAGAGATTGTCTTGAGGTATATCATGGTGTCAAAGTTTAATAGGGGAGGTTCTCTTGAGGTATATCATGGTGTCAAGGTTTACTGGTGGAGGGTGTCTTGAGGTATATCCTGGTGTCAAGGTTTACTAGTGGAGGTAATCTTGAGATATATCCTGGTGTCAAAGTTTACTAGGGGAGGTTCTCTTGAGGTATATCCTGGTGTCAAAGTTAACTAGTGGAGGTTGTCTTGAGGTATATCCTGGTGTCAAGGTTTACCAGTAGAGTTCCTGAGGTATGCCATGATGTCAGTTTACTAGTAGAGGTTGTCTTGAGGTATATGATGGTGTCAAGGTTTACTAATGGAGGTTGTCTTGAGGTATATCCTGGTGTCAAAGTTTATTAGGGGAGGTTCTCTTGGGGTATATCCTGGTGTCAAAGTTAACAAGTGGAGGTTGTCTTGAGGTATATCCTGGTGTCAAGGTTTACTAGTGGAGGTAATCTTGAGGTATATCCTGGTGTCAAGGTTTACTAGTGGAGGTAATCTTGAGGTATATCCTGGTGTCAAGGTTTACTAGTGGAGGTAATCTTGAGGTATAACATGATGTCACGGTTTACTAGTAGAGGCTGTCTTGAGGTATGCCATGATGTCACAGTTTCCTAGTAGAGGTTGTCTTGAGGTATATCATGGTGTCAATGTTTACTAGTGGAGGTTGTCTTGAGGTATATCATGGTGTCAAGGTTTACTAGTGGAGGTTATCTTGAGGTATATATCATGGTGTCAAGGTCTACATGTGGAGCTTTTCTTGAGGTACATGGTATATCATGGTTGACTGTCAAGGTTTACCAGTAGAGGTTGTCTTAAGGTATATCATGGTGTCAAGGTTTACTGGTGGAGGTTATCTTGAGATATATCATGGTGTCAAGGTTTACTAGTGGAGGTAATCTTGAGGTATATCCTGGTGTCAAAGTTTACTAGGGGAGGTTCTCTTGAGGTATATCCTGGTGTCAAAGTTAACTAGTGGAGGTTGTCTTGAGGTATATCCTGGTGTCAAGGTTTACTAGTGGAGGTAATCTTGAGGTATATCCTGGTGTCAAGGTTTACTAGTGGAGGTAATCTTGAGGTATATCATGATGTCACGGTTTACTAGTAGAGATTGTCTTGAGGTATATCATGGTGTCAAGGTTTACTGGTGGAGGTTGTCTTGAGGTATATCATGGTGTCAAAGTTTAATAGGGGAGGTTCTCTTGAGGTATATCATGGTGTCAAGGTTTACTGGTGGAGGGTGTCTTGAGGTATATCCTGGTGTCAAGGTTTACTAGTGGAGGTAATCTTGAGGTATATCCTGGTGTCAAAGTTTACTAGTGGAGGTTCTCTTGAGGTATATCATGGTGTCAAGGTTTACTAGTGGAGGTAATCTTGAGGTATATCCTGGTGTCAAAGTTTACTAGTTTAGGTAATCTTGAGGTATATCATGGTGTCACGGTTTACCAGTAGAGATTGTCTTGAGGTATATCATGGTGTCAAGGTTTACTGGTGGAGGTTGTCTTGAGGTATATCATGGTGTCAAGGTTTACTAGTGGAGGTAATCTTGAGGTATATCCTGGTGTCAAAGTTTACTAGTTTAGGTAATCTTGAGGTATATCATGGTGTCACGGTTTACCAGTAGAGATTGTCTTGAGGTATATCATGGTGTCAAGGTTTACTGGTGGAGGTTGTCTTGAGGTATATCATGGTGTCAAGGTTTACTAGTGGAGGTAATCTTGAGGTATATCCTGGTGTCAAGGTTTACTAGTGGAGGTAATCTTGAGGTATATCATGATGTCAAGGTTTACTAGTAGAGATTGTCTTGAGGTATATCATGGTGTCAAGGTTTACTAGTGGAGGTTGTCTTGAGGTATATCATGGTGTCAAGGTTTACTAGTGGAGGTAATCTTGAGATATATCCTGGTGTCAAAGTTTACTAGGGGAGGTTCTCTTGAGGTATATCCTGGTGTCAAAGTTAACTAGTGGAGGTTGTCTTGAGGTATATCCTGGTGTCAAGGTTTACCAGTAGAGTTCCTGAGGTATGCCATGATGTCAGTTTACTAGTAGAGGTTGTCTTGAGGTATATGATGGTGTCAAGGTTTACTAATGGAGGTTGTCTTGAGGTATATCCTGGTGTCAAAGTTTATTAGGGGAGGTTCTCTTGGGGTATATCCTGGTGTCAAAGTTAACAAGTGGAGGTTGTCTTGAGGTATATCCTGGTGTCAAGGTTTACTAGTGGAGGTAATCTTGAGGTATATCCTGGTGTCAAGGTTTACTAGTGGAGGTAATCTTGAGGTATATCCTGGTGTCAAGGTTTACTAGTGGAGGTAATCTTGAGGTATAACATGATGTCACGGTTTACTAGTAGAGGCTGTCTTGAGGTATGCCATGATGTCACAGTTTCCTAGTAGAGGTTGTCTTGAGGTATATCATGGTGTCAATGTTTACTAGTGGAGGTTGTCTTGAGGTATATCATGGTGTCAAGGTTTACTAGTGGAGGTTATCTTGAGGTATATATCATGGTGTCAAGGTCTACATGTGGAGCTTTTCTTGAGGTACATGGTATATCATGGTTGACTGTCAAGGTTTACCAGTAGAGGTTGTCTTAAGGTATATCATGGTGTCAAGGTTTACTGGTGGAGGTTATCTTGAGATATATCATGGTGTCAAGGTTTACTAGTGGAGGTAATCTTGAGGTATATCCTGGTGTCAAAGTTTACTAGGGGAGGTTCTCTTGAGGTATATCCTGGTGTCAAAGTTAACTAGTGGAGGTTGTCTTGAGGTATATCCTGGTGTCAAGGTTTACTAGTGGAGGTAATCTTGAGGTATATCCTGGTGTCAAGGTTTACTAGTGGAGGTAATCTTGAGGTATATCATGATGTCACGGTTTACTAGTAGAGATTGTCTTGAGGTATATCATGGTGTCAAGGTTTACTGGTGGAGGTTGTCTTGAGGTATATCATGGTGTCAAAGTTTAATAGGGGAGGTTCTCTTGAGGTATATCATGGTGTCAAGGTTTACTGGTGGAGGGTGTCTTGAGGTATATCCTGGTGTCAAGGTTTACTAGTGGAGGTAATCTTGAGGTATATCCTGGTGTCAAAGTTTACTAGTGGAGGTTCTCTTGAGGTATATCATGGTGTCAAGGTTTACTAGTGGAGGTAATCTTGAGGTATATCCTGGTGTCAAAGTTTACTAGTTTAGGTAATCTTGAGGTATATCATGGTGTCACGGTTTACCAGTAGAGATTGTCTTGAGGTATATCATGGTGTCAAGGTTTACTGGTGGAGGTTGTCTTGAGGTATATCATGGTGTCAAGGTTTACTAGTGGAGGTAATCTTGAGGTATATCCTGGTGTCAAAGTTTACTAGTTTAGGTAATCTTGAGGTATATCATGGTGTCACGGTTTACCAGTAGAGATTGTCTTGAGGTATATCATGGTGTCAAGGTTTACTGGTGGAGGTTGTCTTGAGGTATATCATGGTGTCAAGGTTTACTAGTGGAGGTAATCTTGAGGTATATCCTGGTGTCAAGGTTTACTAGTGGAGGTAATCTTGAGGTATATCATGATGTCAAGGTTTACTAGTAGAGATTGTCTTGAGGTATATCATGGTGTCAAGGTTTACTAGTGGAGGTTGTCTTGAGGTATATCATGGTGTCAAGGTTTACTAGTGGAGGTAATCTTGAGATATATCCTGGTGTCAAAGTTTACTAGGGGAGGTTCTCTTGAGGTATATCCTGGTGTCAAAGTTAACTAGTGGAGGTTGTCTTGAGGTATATCCTGGTGTCAAGGTTTACCAGTAGAGTTCCTGAGGTATGCCATGATGTCAGTTTACTAGTAGAGGTTGTCTTGAGGTATATCATGGTGTCAAGGTTTACTAGTGGAGGTTGTCTTGAGGTATATCCTGGTGTCAAAGTTTACTAGGGGAGGTTCTCTTGGGGTATATCCTGGTGTCAAAGTTAACAAGTGGAGGTTGTCTTGAGGTATATCCTGGTGTCAAGGTTTACTAGTGGAGGTAATCTTGAGGTATATCCTGGTGTCAAGGTTTACTAGTGGAGGTAATCTTGAGGTATATCCTGGTGTCAAGGTTTACTAGTGGAGGTAATCTTGAGGTATATCATGATGTCACGGTTTACTAGTAGAGGTTGTCTTGAGGTATGCCATGATGTCACAGTTTCCTAGTAGAGGCTGTCTTGAGGTATATCATGGTGTCAATGTTTACTAGTGGAGGTTGTCTTGAGGTATATCATGGTGTCACGGTTTACCAGTAGAGTTCTTGAGGTATGCCATGATGTCAGTTTACTAGTAGAGGTTGTCTTGAGGTATATGATGGTGTCAAGGTTTACTAGTGGAGGTTTTCTTGAGGTATATCATGGTGTCAATGTTTACTAATGGAGGTTGTCTTGAGGTATATCATGGTGTCAATGTTTACTAGGGGAGGTTATCTTGAGATATCTCATAGTGTCAAGGTTTACTGGTGAAGGGTGTCTTGAAGTATATGATGGTGCCAAGGTTTAATGGTGGAGGGTGTCTTAGGGTATATCATGGTGTCAAGTTTACTGGTGAAGGGTGTCTTGAGGTATATCATGGTGTCAAGGTTTACTAGTGGAGGTTATCTTGAGGTATATATCATGGTGTCAAGGTCTACATGTGGAGCTTTTCTTGAGGTTTCATGGTATATCATGGTTGACTGTCAAGGTTTACTAGTAGAGGTTGTCTTAAGGTATATCATGGTGTCAAGGTTTACTGGTGGAGGTTATCTTGAGATATATCATGGTGTCAAGGTTTACTAGTGGAGGTTATCTTGAGGTATATCCTGGTGTCAAAGTTTACTAGGGGAGGTTCTCTTGAGGTATATCCTGGTGTCAAAGTTAACTAGTTGAGGTTGTCTTGAGGTATATCATGATGTCAAGGTTTACTAGTAGAGATTGTCTTGAGGTATATCATGGTGTCAAGGTTTACTAGTGGAGGTTGTCTTGAGGTATATCATGGTGTCAAGGTTTACTAGTGGAGGTAATCTTGAGATATATCCTGGTGTCAAAGTTTACTAGGGGAGGTTCTCTTGAGGTATATCCTGGTGTCAAAATTAACTAGTGGAGGTTGTCTTGAGGTATATCCTGGTGTCAAGGTTTACCAGTAGAGTTCCTGAGGTATGCCATGATGTCAGTTTACTAGTAG
The DNA here is from genome assembly GCA_963680875.1 of Bathymodiolus brooksi. Classification (NCBI taxonomy): domain Eukaryota; kingdom Metazoa; phylum Mollusca; class Bivalvia; order Mytilida; family Modiolidae; genus Bathymodiolus; species Bathymodiolus brooksi. The sequence continues at coordinate 11,232,692 of OY804579.1, read as the reverse complement.
AGGTTGTCTTGAGGTATATGATGGTGTCAAGGTTTACTAGTGGAGGTTATCTTGAGGTATATCCTGGTGTCAAAGTTTACTAGGGGAGGTTCTCTTGAGGTATATCCTGGTGTCAAAGTTAACTAGTGGAGGTTGTCTTGAGGTATATCCTGGTGTCAAGGTTTACTAGTGGAGGTAATCTTGAGGTATATCCTGGTGTCAAGGTTTACTAGTGGAGGTAATCTTGAGGTATATCCTGGTGTCAAGGTTTACTAGTGGAGGTAATCTTGAGGTATATCATGATGTCACAGTTTACTAGTAGAGGTTGTCTTGAGGTATGCCATGATGTCACAGTTTCATAGTAGAGGTTCTCTTGAGGTATATCATGGTGTCAATGTTTACTAGTGGAGGTTGTCTTGAGGTATATCATGGTGTCACGGTTTACCAGTAGAGTTCCTGAGGTATGCCATGATGTCAGTTTACTAGTAGAGGTTATCTTGAGGTATATGATGGTGTCAAGGTTTACAAGTAGAGGTTTTCTTGAGGTATATCATGGTGTCAATATTTACTAATGGAGGTTGTCTTGAGGTATATCATGGTGTCAATGTTTACTAGGGGAGGTTATCTTGAGATATATCATAGTGTCAAGGTTTACTGGTAGAGGTTGTCTGGAGGTATATCATGGTGTCAAGATTTACTAGTGGAGGTTATCTTGAGGTATTTCATGGTGCCAAGGTTTACTGGTGGAATGTGTCTTGGGGTATATGATGGTGTCAAGGTTTACTAGTGGAGGTTTTCATGAGGTATTTCATGTTGCCAAGGTTTACTGATGGAGGCTGTCTTGAGGTATATCATGGTGTCAGGGTTTCCTAGTGGATGTTATCTTGAGGTATTTCATGGTGCCAAGGTTTACTGGTGAAGGGTGTCTTGAGGTATATCATGGTGCCAAGGTTTACTGGTGGAGGGTGTCTTAGGGTATATCATGGTGTCAAGTTTACTGGTGAAGGGTGTCTTGAGGTATATCATGGTGTCAAGGTTTACTGGTGAAGGGTTTCTTAAGGTATATCATGGTGCCAAGGTTTACTGGTGGAGATTATCTTGAGGGATATCATGGTGTCAAGGTTTACTAGTGGAGGTTATCTTGAGGTATATATCATGGTGTCAAGGTCTACATGTGGAGCTTTTCTTGAGGTACATTGTATATCATGGTGCCAAGGTTTACTGGTGGAGGGTGTCTTAAGGTATACCATGGTTGACTGTCAAGGTTTACTTGTAGAGATTGTCTTAAGGTATATCATGGTGTCAAGGTTTACTGGTGGAGGGTGTCTTAAGGTATACCATGGTTGACTGTCAAGGTTTACTAGTAGAGGTTGTCTTAAGGTATATCATGGTGTCAAGGTTTACTGGTGGAGGTTATATTGAGGTATATCATGGTGTCAAGGTTTACTGGTGGAGGGTGTCTTAAGGTATACCATGGTTGACTGTCAAGGTTTACTAGTAGAGATTGTCTTAAGGTATATCATGGTGTCAAGGTTTACTGTTGAGGTTGTCTTGAGATATATCATGGTGTTAAGGTTTACTTGTGGAGGTTTTCTTGAGGTATATCTATAGAGGAGAAGGTTCTTTTTTGTCCGTTTCTCCGTTTCTGATTTATTTGGTTGTAACATTGTTGTCCTTTTCACTATTAATTTATCATACTTTCACTAGTGGTTGAAGAACGATGGGTTCCTGGTCTCTGTTTTCTAGTTGTGTGTGATTCTGATTGTTCCTATGCCTTCTTGGTAAGTCCAAGTTACCTGTAGACATTTACATGTTTCTCTGTCAGTCTATAGATTTACTGGTAGAAAGAGGCTGTACATGGTCTTTTCCCCACTGAGTAGTTTCTTGGTGTGATTTGTTTTGACTGGAATGATGATATATGTGTATACTACTATGGACAGAAAGTTTAAACAGAGATGGGCAACAATCCACGAAGATCACCTCTCACCTTAACTCACTTACCAAAAAAAAAGAAACCCTAATAAATATGACGTTGGAAGTCCAGATCCTGGCTTGGGACAGGCACGAAAATATGGCATTTTAACTGGTTAATGGGGTGCCAACCCTTGCCTTTTGATAGTAACAATCAATAGTATTCATTCAGAAATACTGCTACTAAAGTACCTATTTGTATATCTTAAATATCTGTCTTTGGGTGCTCCTGTTTCCTCATGTTCAATTCTACAATTTTTGGTGTGTAGTTGGTCCAATTTTGTCCAGCTTTTGAAGCTGATCAACAGTTTTAGCTAACAATGTTGCAGATTTTACAACAGATTTCTCTGTACTCTGCATCTTTTTTATCACAAGTCTGATCATAAGGGGGTATCAAATCTCACATTTATTGATTTGTTTGAACAACAACTCGTCCATCACAGGTTGTCCATTCTTGGTTGTCCCTTCGGTTTTCACATGAAGCAAAAATCAGATTATTTTGGACATAGCAAATCAGATTTTTTTTCTTAAAATAACTTCCCAAATTTCTTATTGAAAACTTCAGGATCATATTGTTTACTTTTTGCATCTTTCAGGTCAATGTTTTTTCTATAAAATTTGGGGACAGAAAATTTAAAAAACACATTAAACATTAAATTATTATCTTTCCTTTAGGATCTCTAATTACTTTCTACTCTTTTCAGTCTGTTCAGCTGCTCTTGTGGCTCTAATCGTCATCATATTCACACCAGTCTTGTGGGTCTGTCATCGTCCATTTCAACACAATATATCTTCATTGCAATAACTTTTGTTCCAGTGACCGAATCTTCTGAAATTTATAACACAATGATCCTTGACACAGAATACAGATTGGGGTTAATTTTGCAGAGTCCAATCATACCCTTTTCTACATAGGGGGTCCCAAAGTGCCAGAGGGGTCCGACTTATAATCCGACAGTCCGATAGTCTGACAGTCCGATAGTCCGACGGTCCGACAGTCCGACAGTGCGATAGTCCGACGGTCCGATAGTCCGATAGTTCGACAAATGCTATATTTCTTTGAAAGTTAACACTATAACATGTGTAATATGGGGCCAGAAACCGAACCGTTTACTCACCAAAGAAAGGTCCAGAACATCGAAAACACGATATCATAGACAGACAAACAATTGGCAGGGCCACAAAAGAGCTAAAAAAAAACACATATATGAACAACGCGGACTCCATAAAGACCTGGATCCAATCGTGATGAACCGGTAGTGTAAGTATCCCGTATATTTTTTAGTAGCGACTACTTCAGGCTTTATTTAAGTAGCGTGTAGCCGAGTCCAGCCAAGAAAAGTCACTATTAAAAAGACAGATGAAATAAATGAATACACACAAAAAAGAAATACAAAAAAAAAAGGAAAAGCCAAAAGGAGAGCGTACCAGTGTTCCCGCCCTTTATCATGGAATATTTATGTTAAAAAGCAATGTCAACACACCAATAGAGCTGGATACAATAATGTGTGCGAATTGATTGATTGATTGATTGATTGCTTAAGGTCCAGCAAGCAATATTTCAGTCATATTCAGGATCAGAAAAGTTTGTAAACAAAAAATCAGAAAGAGGGGACTCTGGGATGGGTCAACATGGGCAACGGCTTAACACGGGAACTTGTTTTTCTGTCTCTTCCGACGACAAGATGGTTCTATTTTTATTCCCCGGGATTCCGACGGGTGACCCTGCTATAGTCGCCTTCTACGACAAACGCATATATAAAAAGTTACGATTGAAGGAATTGTCCCTAAGTGACCCCTTATATCACGGAAAGAAACAGCATCGGAATATGACAAAATAAACAACTGTGCCATGGGAACAAGTGAAAGATGTTATCGTACGAGGCGTGGACGAACGGACGAACAGCGGTATGCCATAATAAGCCCGTATTTTGACGGGCGTATAAAAATGAATGACCCATATCCTGAAATTACGAATATATCATTTTTGGCCAAATTATTTTTCAAAACTTTCATCAGTTTAGAGCATTTGTCGGACTATCGGACTGTCGGATTATAGCTACGGCCCCAGTGCCAGATAGGGTAGTTTAGGTGTTTCCTTTCTTTCTTTTTGTCTTATTTGTCATCACTTGGTGTCCGTCTTTTGTCTGTTAACTTTTCACAATTGATTCTTCTCCTCTGAAACCGTATGGGAGATTCTGTACACAATTTCTATATTTCTTCCCGATCGTACAACTAATATGGCCGCATTAGGCAGTTCTGGTTTGTGATTGGCCAATTAAAAAAATATTCTCAAACTATTCGGTCAAATTAATTGAAATTTAGTTGGAAGTATCTATGGAAGTTTCTGTATAAAACTTCCTCACAACAAAACGACAGGTGAGTGACACAGGCTCAGCCCGCTGAGCCTCTAGTTTCTTTATGTTCCTTATAGATAAGGTAATATAAAATTTACTATATCTTGATGAGGAAAGGTTTAATATGGTTCTTGTCATTTTCAAGATATAAGGAGATCGAAATGGAGTAAACTTTCAATAATTGGGGGGAGGGGGGGTGCATAAAAGTTCCATTTAAAACGGGTTTTTTTAGGGGGTGGCTTTTGTGAAATGTTGTGCTTGTGTTTTCCAGTTAGATTTGATTTTCCGGATAAAATGGGTCAAATCTAGCGAAAAGGAACTATTGCCAAACATGATAACTATTATTTATTTGAAGTCCCATTGTATGCAATTTTTTGTTGTTGAATTTCTCAGAAAAATTCACTTCTGGATTATTACAACATATGTTTGCTGTATAGATAGCTCTTATCATTTTCTAAATATGATTTAAAATTTTACTGAAGTTTGAATTTCTTTTTTTCTTTTTCTTAATTACATATGAAATGACTTCCTCTAGTTTCCAAAGAGATTTTACCTATATGCAGTCCAAGACCAGTAATTTTTCAATTTTTCAATTTGTATTTAGAAATACATAAAAAATATTTTTTTATTTTTTATTTGGGCCAGTAAATTCAAATTTTCACTTCCAGGACTATAAATAGTGATGACCGATGAGGACATTTTAATGAAATTGGTACTGAAGGAAACCATTGTCGACTTGCTGTGGTCGTATCACGCGCTGGCTGTTGAGCCCCTCCCCTTGTTTTAAGCAAAAACGATGTAGTTATGCTACAACGATGTGAAGTAAGAGAAGTTATCTCAAACAACCAGTCAATGCATAATCTTTTGCACCATGATAAACGTTTGTTTTACTTTCCGACCATAGTCTAAAAAACGCCACTAAATAAAGATATTACAACAGTAACCTGACATATATCTGTAATATCACAACTTTTATTTTTATTTTATGTGTGTTCACCTGATATAGTTCTCACATTATTTTAATTACCAGTTTGGGAGTGGGAAATGACATTTAATTGGTTTAAAATATTATATTCTCAGGGGATTTTTATAAGAGCCGGAATAATTTTTCCTTCACAAACATCAATGAATAATATAAACTTTTAAGGTAACCCATTACAACCTAACCGAGTTTAAACAAGCATGACATAATGACAAATTTCTCTTTGATCTCCAACTACAAAGAGTCAATAAAGTTTACCTGTGTGTATCAGCGGCGTTATTACTCTAATTTCTTTGGATTTCCTTTAAGCGCCGCTTGATAAATCTACTTTAAAGTTCTAAAAAGTGTGTTGGGATAAAACAAATTAAAAATATTAAGTTACTGCTTCTCTGTTTGAAAAACAAGTGAATTGATCATTCAAGATAACCGATATCGAGAATCCGTAATTACCCAAACAAAGAGAACAAAGGAGAGCGGACTCTTTGATGTTTACCTGTACATACGTAACAATTAAAATAATTAATTCATTCGTGTAATTATGTTTCGCAAACCATGCTGATTGGATTTGAAATGACAGACTTGTTTAAAATCCTTTTTTAAGCCTAAACAAAAGAAGAGTTATCTGATAAGTAAACAAAGCCCAGTATTTATGTTTTGCTGCATATAAAGTAAATCGATTAATATTCCTAATATAGATTTTTTTTTACAAAAAATACCATCCTGTTTATACCATTGACCAACGCATCAAAGATCGCCTTCGGCACGCCAGTGTTATTTATCTTAATGTTCTGAAGGAGATGAAAAGATTATTAACATCCCCAATGTATGTTTCCAGTTGCACGAATTTAAGAACAAATTATCAAATAAGTCTAAGCAATATGCTATTCCATTGTAAACTTTAATTATTTTAACAAAGGTATCTCGGACTGACTCGTCACAGCACGAAGTAACTTCTAAGAGTCCATACTCTCCTAACTTTTGTTGCCATCGGAAGCTATTTCCTCAGTCATCATTTTGAGGGGCGTCAGGTATATCTGCCCGTTTCCTTTTTCTTTGGACATAATATTTTTATATCTATAATTTTGTCTATTTCTTTGAGCATATTATATTTACTGAAATTAAATATCTATATTAGAAGTCGTAATGATTAATTGAGAATTTAATTAATACGTTAATCGCATTAACATTGATTTACCCACGCGTTAGACTAATCCACTACATTTTTGTGAATGTTGATTTTATCTCGTCTGTGATTGGTGCGGTTCTTCAAAAGAACCGTGACGTCACTTTGTATTAGGATTGTCGGCGGCGGGCATGTGGCTTTGATGTTGAAGATTCAAACTTTCAAATTAATATCGTTGCTTTTTGATATGACCGACATGCCCACGATTTGAAACATTTTTAATAAGGTATGTTTCACTGTGTAAACCATCTGTTATATTCGTAGCAAGTCGTTTAAAACACTGCTTTTGAAAGGGGCCATTTTGTTTCGTGGGATGTTATGATCAATGAGGAGACAACTCGATTGTGATTTTCGAGTGAAATTGTTTAAAATTTGAGGATATAAATATATAACTATAAATCTAAACACGATTATTTTAGATTGGGATTTAGCATCGACATATCTGGTAATTCATAATCTTAGTGTTTTTATGTCGACTTGGACAGCTCCACTGTTGTTTGGCAATGCTGTTTTGGCATTCTTTCCCATTACTTTGTGCCGATGTCATTAGTTGATGAAAGTAAGTCAGGTATACTGTTATTTTGTGTTTAATATCCTTCTTCCAACATTGTTGTAAAATTTCATAGATAATTTTGTGATTTGATGAATTGTAGAACATTGTAAACATGAAAGATATTTCAAACCCACGCAGCACCTCAAATTTGACCGTAATGGCTGCCGTTTGATTTATAAGTGTATATTGTATATTCAATGTTTTGTTGATGTATAATTTCGTCTATTTGTACCCTCCTATTATGTCAATGTAAGTCATCCTGTAAGTTCTGTCTTAATTTATCAAATAGTGTTGTTTAATGTTTCTCTCAAGTTGATTGAGACCCTGCTTAAAAGAATAATTTCTTGGTTTCAAACAAAAAATATATTGCCATTATTGGTTCATGGCTTCCAAAATTCTTGATAGCTAGCTTTATACAAATGACTAATATTGTTCCAAAACCAGACATTTATAGGCAGATTCAAGACCATTCCCCAGATATTAACACAAGCAAGATTTATTCTTAAACCGCAACTTTGGTTAAGATGACAGATTCATGAAGATTCTATTTTATGGTATTTGTGCTTTGTGTGGCCATTGCTGGCACTAGATACAACCTATTAAACAACTGTGAAGTTGTGATATAGATACACTGTAGTGTCAACTCGGGACAATTTTTCAACCTCAGAAAGCAGGCTACAATGTGAAAACATGTGTTTGGTGATCATGTTTTTCTGGTCGCCACAAAAAACAAGTACCTCTTTAAATATAAGTATAACTAGTACACAAATGTGAATCGACTAGAACCTATACAAATATAAGTATAGGACTGGTACACAAATGTGAATCGACTATCGCCTCTACAAACATGGATATAGGACTGGTACACAAATGTGAATCGACTGGCACTTCTACATGTATATGTATAGGACTCGTCAACTATCACCTCTACAAATATAAATATAGGACGTACCTATACGACTCGTACACCCATTTAAAAGTTTATCCAAGTTATACAACACCCACAGGGGTTAAAAAATCCACTAACCCGACGTCTGGGGCTAGTAATTTCAACATTTGGGCTAGCTGAAATAATCAGTGTATGCTCGATGGGCTAGTAAAAAAAAATATATCGAATATTGACAAACTTGTCAATATTCGCATATCTACTTATATTCATGTTTTTTTATCAGCAGCAATGTTTTATTTATTCAACCGCTAGCTTTTTGTCGAAATTGAGAGCAAAGAAGGTGGAAAAACTGCATAACTCGTCATAACAGAGCTTCAACAAATGACGGCTTACCGAAAATTTCGAAAATGAAATACCGGAATCAGATTTCGGGAACGACTATTTCCGGTTTTGTCGATAGTAAAAAAAAAAAATGACAACCCGACCCTAGATTTTTTTGACATGTGACCGTAAACACACATTTTTTTTATTTTGGCCTTACAGTGACCTGATCTGTGGAAAATAAGTGAAAATAAAACGCAATACCAGATCTGAAAAGAAAGATAGTTAAACTAATATACATTGTACATATTATGCAAGGGTTCAAGTCTGCAAGTCGGATTCATGAAATCATGGTATTGACCAGGACTAGTGATTCATAGATTCGGGCTAGTAGTAGTAATATTTGGGAGTATGCTACCCTGGGCTAGTGAGGTGGTCGAAGATTTTTTAACTCCTGACCCATAAATAATAACATGACCTATCGATATGTTAAGGAGGGTAACAGGTCAAATTGGCCCCAAACAAAATCGGCCCCAGATCAAATCGTATACCAGGGTAATATTGAAGTGGTTATGCGAAAGTTAAAAAAAATATTTCAAATACTTGTCTAGACCCTATCCCCCTCCTATGTTTAGAGATCATTTCGACCATGATTAATTGGTGTTGCATGCAAATATTTTTCATTACAATTGTGTAAAAGTATTCTAAGAAGAATTTTCCGTTTAAGACAATACCTGATTAATTGGTATTTTGACAATACATTCATAGAAACTTAAAAGAAACTTTTGATTAACATAACTACTGACCTCTTTGAAGATTATATCAATACAAAGAAATTAATTGGTATTTTGTTTTACTTTCATCACAGAAATTGAAATCATTCGATTAAGATCGTTCAACAGCCTTGAAAAACGTATGTTAATATTTGTGCTTTATTTACTGTAACATATATATATATGATAGATAGACTTGGATCGAAGTCCAGTCTCTAATCGGCGTCCACTGACGTCATTATCTCAAATCACGGTCCAATTTTAAGATATTCTCAAATCGGCGTCCTTTCCAAACTCTCATATCTATAGGCCCGTTTGTAACACGATCAAAGTTTGCCATCAAAAATAATTGTAACAACAGTTTTGTTTTTTTAATCTGGTTTTTTTTTGTGGGTCTTTTTTAAGCATTTTCCCATTCTTTAATATTAAGGTTAGGGTTAGGGTCCGCTAAAGTAGAAGTACTCCTATAAAGCACAATAGGATTTTATCTACAGTAACTATAAAATACCTAGGTATTTTTGTGATCAAGATCCCCTCATCTGGAATCTGATCTTGTCCCTTCTCCATCATTCTTCAAAAACATTCCTTAAAGGGTGTGACGTCAATTGAAGTATACGTCAGTGACGTCATTGGATGTTGATTTGAGAAAGTGAAAAACAGCCATATATTTCAGAATTGGATGCCGATTTGAGGATTGGACGTCGATCTGAGTCTTACATATATATACATGTATACACTAAATTATGCCTGTTTCCCATATTTTTATTGTACCAGAGTGTCCTGTGACATATTTCGAGCTACTGTGAGTGCCAGCAAAATACGAATTCTAATTTATTTCTAGTCAAATGCAGAACACATTGTCACAATCCAAAATGGACTGTTAATTATAATTGCTCTGGTATATATGAAGTTGTTTATTTAAAGGAATTTGATTCCTGTTTAGTGTAGTTAATAGACAATAGAGAATAATCATCAAAGAATGTTCCTTATCATTATAAAGATTGTTATATAATTCACCAATCACGTTTTACATAAATTACTAATCACTTATTGACTTAATTATGTAATTATATCAGTAATAAATTAATCATTAATTAATTTCATCCATTAAAAAAGAACCTGTTCATCCATAAAAATAAAATTATACATAAATCTTTTAACCAAAAATATTAATTTATATTAATACATAATTTTTTTTTTTATTCAATTTGAAATATGTGGCCGATTTGACTTTCACTGTGAGGCGGTTTTGACTTGGTGCCGATTTGACTGGAAATCGTTAAGGAGACCTATCAGTATGTTAAGATGACTGAAATAAAAACTACATATGTTTAAGATGACCACAATAAAACATTGCATGACTAATTTTAAAGCTGGACCATATCCATGGCAGTCATGATACAGTAGCTAGGTTACTATCATCACCAAATTTTAGATTCTAGTCCATGTAGGGAGAGGTACTTGAAGGAACTTGTCGTTGGAGTATGTGGTTACTTGTGAGGTCTGTGGTTTTTTTCTGGGTACTCCAGTCTCTACCAGTAAAACTGACATTGGTATAACTAAATGTTGAAAGTTGCATTAAGCATAATCATAGACTTTGTCAAAACGATTAAAGAAGAACTCATAATAAATATATAAGAAAAATGTAATGGCAAACCACAGATTACCAACCAGAACTTGAGGTCAAATGACAAGACTAAAATTTGTATCTGCTTGTTCACTACAAAGCATGCAACATTATAAGGAGTAAGAGGTAAAAACAGGATGGCTCAGAATCAGGTTAATGTGTCGCAATGTATTATGTCTATCTTCAGGCTGTTGTTTCAGTGAGCTAGAAATCTTTAAGTTTAAACTAAGCATGTTGATCCAGTACTGAGTAGTAGTACAAAATAGACATCATATCATCTCATACCTTGTGCCCGCCATGTTACATAACAATCACTCAACTGAAGGTAATAATCGACTTGACGTACTAAGCAATTTGATCATAAAGAGATCATTTGTAAAAGTACTACAATGTAATGACAAATATTTATCAACAGTGGATTATTTTGGAATATTTCTAAGACAAATGGGAACTGATGTTTCAAGGTCAAGTTCACATTCTTTATGTCATTTAAATCATCTGAGAGATCCTAGAAAAATCCATCTCTTTTTTTTTTTAAACAATTAGCCATATAATTGTAATGTTTTAAATAGTATTATGGCATGTCAAATAATGAAGACAAACTCTTTAAGTAGATAATGGAATGATAGCCAATTGTCTGGAAAAGACTGATCAAAAAATGTTCTTCTTCACAGATCGTGACAAACATCAAAAGACTTCTAACATTGTTGTGCATGTTGATGCATTTTGAGTCTGTCTTGACCCATGCAATTCTTGCATACTAGTAATACTAGAGTTTATCATAATGGGTTGCCATATTTGACGAGTCCTATAAATAGTACAAAGATGTTATATTGACCCTGTTACTACATGTATGGAAGTTATGTTTCATACCTTAACTTGAGTTAAACATGCGAGTAGTAAAGCCAATTAAGTTGGATGACCAGACAATATGGTACATGTAGACATTTATTTATTGCGATCATTCACTCTCAGTTTGCATTTTCCAGGAAATTTTCTGGACTTTCACTAATCAAACTACAGAAAGTTGAATCGTCTTTGAATGTTAAAGGCTGTTATTACATGATATCAAAACATTGATCAATTGTAAATGATTGATTACTACAATGAATTGATTGATTGATATTTTATTACATTTAGCAATAATTCAACTTGAATTTAAAGTTATTGAATTTTTAATAGTCTGTATAATACAAAATGTAGAATATTATTTAATGTGTTAATTTCTATTTTCAGATGAGTTGACTGAAACCCAAAGCTGGGTTATACCGAGCAACATGACATCTAGCAGGGTGTGCCAGTTTCTCTCGGAGAGTGGAGGCAGTAATTTCACAGAAACTGCTCCACGGCCACCCGTGCCAGGTGAAGAAAATGAGATTCAATCTAACGGGGGATTATCAACTAGAAGTAGTGAATCTCATAAAAGTAACAAGTCGTGTAAGAGTGCTGGTTCTAACCGAGACATAGCAACACATTCTCCGGCAGCCACACCTAGACGTTCAATGAAAGACAAGTCTCTGATTTTGAACCAGAGTTGTTGTATAGATGACGAGGATATGACGGCTCCCTTAGGTTTTGAACCGGAAGGTAGTGTTTCGAACTCTCCCCCTTTTACAGAGAATAGCACTCCACCATACATGAAATGGGCTGAAAACTTGAATCATTTATTAGAAGATATAGATGGTGTACAATTATTTAAACAGTTTCTAGAAAATGAGGATTTTGGATGTTATTCTGTTAATTTTTGGTTTGCTTGTGAAGGTTTAAAGAAGAAATGTGCTGAGGATTTAGATTCCATATATAATATTGTCAGAGCCATTTATAAAAAGTATATCAAAACAGATAAACTGCCATGCATATCTGAAGTTACACGGCATTATATTCATGAAAAACTCCAGAAAAGAAGTTTTGCAACAGACCAGGGAATTTTCGATGTTGCTCAGAATGAGGTTGAAGAACATATGCGTAAAAATACATATCCATTATTTCTAAAAAGTGATTTATTTGTGCAATATATCCAAAAAGGTGGTGAAAGTCCGAAAAGTACAAGTACTAGTGGTTCAAACAGTGTACGGCCTACTTCAGGCCCCCTTCCTACATTACTTGAAGACCAGGAACTTAATAATGTGTCATGTAGTGATTTAGATGGACCACCTATTGCCTCTAAAAACCGACATTCTGAAACCAGTGTGAAGAGAACTGTAAATGAGACATTTACCAAGTAAGTATAACTTCCTTATAATGTTCCAGTAAGATGTATTAGGTAAATTCCTTTTCAGGACTGTTGAGAACTTTTCAAGTTGGTATGCTTTTCAGGAAAAAAAATATTTCCAGAATTTGTTGTCTAGACAACAGAAATTGACAGGTGTGATTCTAAGGTAGACCATCTACATCAGGTGTTAAGAAAGATACATACTTGTAGAATGATCAAGTAGGTTAAAATAGTAGAACATGCATGCTTTGCTGGAATGAAGGTTTTTAAATATAGTATTGCACTGAATATTTTTTTGTTCTGGTTTCCTGTTACAGTAGTAAATAATTGGGTGGATTCACACTGGATCCTGGCTATAAAATACAAAATGAATGATATATTTATTGTCATGGTAAATTTTATATCCATAAAGTAGACAAGCCAAGGGTCAACAATCTTTTAAACAAAGAACATTATTTAAGTTCATGACATCCTTATTTTATTTGTTTATTTCCTGAATTAAATCTTGTTTATAGCACAAAAATAAACAAAGGATATACAGCAGATTATTTGGTTTTGTATGAGATAATCATATAAAACATCTCAAACAAAATTTGGCAAAACGCAAAGAAATTTGAAAGCATCAAGTACTTGCTGAAAGTTTTTTCCAGTAAAATTTCTGATAACCTGCTCTCCATGGATGTAAAGTATTTATAGAACTAGGTCACAGAGATGTATGATTACATGTGTATTCTTTGATCTTCAAGTTTGTTGTGTCTTAGTCTTTAGATATTACTTCACCATACACAACAGGGCAATTCAAAATAATATTTTTTTTATTGTCAACCCACAAGAAAGTTAAACTAAAAGTAAATGTTGAATATTTTAAAGAATCTGAAGATCCTTCGGTCATGTTTAAAAAAAATTGAATGATTTAATTTAAACTTTTGACTGGATAAGGTAATTTTCAGGATAACTTAAAAGTGAAACTATATTTTGTAATGCTAGGTAACCAGAAATTATGATTGTGTTTAATGTCGGTCATTGATCCATGATACCCTTTTGACATAACCAAGTATTTCTTTGTGAAATATAAAAGTATGATCAGTGAAGTGGGGTAATACAATGTAGGTAGTATTGTCCTCAGTATTTACTGGTGGTTAATATTAAGTCATCTGTTTTCCTCTTTGTTGTCTCTGCTCAAATTAATTAACCAAGGATTTGATAAGGTATTCTGGAGCAAAAGGTGTATAATCAGTAAGGTCATTAGGGTCACATTCTTCATGTTAAATGATGTTTTATTTTGTACAAAAAAATCACTGGTGTTCATCTTACCAGACATGCCATTCAACCCAGTCATACACAATTTTGTTTATGTTTAGGCCAAAAAAAAAATATGTGTGTTTCCGATTGCATGGTCTTCAAAATTGGGGTCGGTAGGTAGGGAATTTTTTTTTAAATTGTAATTTGTATAGACACATGTCGGAGCTCTCCGATCCATCAAGTGCAGTCCATGGGACGTTGGGACATGAGAGGGATATCTCCTTCAGGTCATCATCGTGGCATAAAAAATTGCTTTCCAACTTTTCAAAAGATGTAGACAGCGATAGTGCTTTGAAAGTTCGGATTTCTGGAGAGTGGTCACACTTCTCTTTCCATATGGAAAGGACTATTGACCCCCTTCCATTATAGGATTGCTGAATCGTTATTACTGGTTCCAAACATCGATCAAATGTACAAGGAAATGAAGAAATTTTGTTAGTCTGAAACAAACACGGAGACGAATTTCCGGATTTTGATGATCAAATTTTTTTTTTGGTTGGCAATAAAATTTTAGGGTTAGTCGGTCGATCGGAAACACACATATTTTTTTTTTTTTTGGCCTTATGAAATTGTACATTTTCACCCAATAGTGCATGTTTTTTTATAGTTTTTTTTGTTGCTTTTACATCTCATACATCATTCATTTATATTCCCATTATTAAGTTTTTTTTCCAGTTTTATGTCTAGGTCTAATTTATAGTTCTGAATTGTTTTTATTTTAATTTTGATCTAAAAGAAGCCTTGACCACTAGGATGTTAAATTAACAGATTTCACATTAAAATAACTTTTATCACAACACATCATCTGCAAGATTAGACCTATAAATAACCTGTCACACAGTATTTTTTACTTCTTGTTTTAAGCACAAAAACAATAAATTCAAATTAAAGTTTCTTTACGATTATATTGAATGAACTTGGGCAAAATGTTTAGATATTTTGTGTTCCAGGAGTAAAAAATCTGAAACAGTTCGAATCAGTTTAGGGAAGATTCTTTTCAGTTATAACATTTTAAGTATAAAGCTAGAAGACAACTTTATAAAGAGAATTTAAACATGTCTTCACATTAGGCCAAAAAAAAAATATGTGTGTTTACGGTCACCCGACCTACCCTAATTTTTGCTAGCAACCCTATGCATTTTTACACAGAATTCGGATAACCATTTTTGTTGTTTAACCAGCAGCAATGTTTTATTTATTCAACTGCTAGCTTTTTGTTGAAATTGAGAGCAAAGAAGGTAGAAAAACTGCATCATTCGTCATTTTACCGGAATTTTCGAAAATTAAATACCGGAATTGGGAACGACTATTTCCGGTTTTGTCGATAATAAAAAAAAAAAAAAAAAAAATTAATCCTGACTGACCGACCCTAGATTTTTTTGACATGTAACAGTAAACACACATATATTTTTTTTTGGCCTTATTGTGTTAACTTTTAAGCCATTTTGTATTTCAACTTCTTAAAATTTTTGTCCTGCTTTGCCACTGTACAAAAGTTTCAAAACTTAATATTGTTTTAATGATATTATAAGGCTAGACAATCTTGTGTACACAAATCTACATGATGGCTGTTATCTACTTTTAAATACTCAGTTACTATAAAAAAAAAACATGGATGAAATGTCATCCTCGGATATTGTCCAAGATAAAATAATTCCTACCAAAAGCTGTAACCAGCAAACCTGCATGTGCTTGCATTATTACAGTGCTTTGATATTTTTATTTTATGTTGCTATGTTACAGTTTTTCTTATCCAATGGTTCCAAGGGTTCCCCTTCCACACACATACCAATCATATGCTCCTACTTCCCTCCAGGACAGCGAGATACAGAGCATATCCAGTGCCAGTGATGCTTTGACAGACGACACTCGTTCACAAACGGACAGCAGCATGTAAGTCATTTTCATAATCACCAACATTCAAATCATATGCAGCAATTCATGTTAGTACTACATGTAGTCTTTTTCAATTTCAGAATTAGAAATTCTTGTTAAACATATTTTTTCTTACGAATTGTGATAGAATTGAAAACATGGATTTATAGTATATTTACGACAGTTGACTATGTTGTTACTGTGACATCACAGGTTGAAATAAACGCTTTTATTTCACTACCAATCAAATCAAATTCTATTTCACTGGCTGAAATACTGATTTATCATTCACTGAAAATCTCAGTGTTTCACTGATGTCTATGTAATAATGTTTTAAAACTTTGTTCGATTGGAGATCATCTATTGAATGGTTAAAACTAAATTCATTGCTTTGCTTTTCTCAAGTTCTGTACATACATTTTTTATAGCTTTATGTTATTCTTATGTGTTTAGTTTGTAGTCTTTTTGTTAATTTCAACAAGGTTTTATTTGAAAGGGGGGTGAAAAAGACTGCCATAAACTATTTTAATATACTTAACTAGAGTTTCTAGACAGGGACACAATGTATCATTATATACAAATTGGGTAATCTAGTCAGGAACACCAATATCATAGACACGTGGGGGGAGTCTAGTCAGGAACAGATATTATTGTAGACCAGGATGATATATGATGGTACAATTTGGAATAGATTTCTTACTGAATAGTTTTCCTACAAGAAGGGGTCTCTGTGGCTGTGATTGTATGATGTTTTACTCCCATCAACAATGAGGTGTTCTCTATACAACAATTTGTCTTATACCTGTTGTGGTTTCTTTTGTTATCTCACATCGGTGATATTATTGATCATATCCTATCACTAGTATGTTCGAAAATTTGATGGCATTTTTTTACTATAATAAAAACTTTCCACCATTGAAAATTTAGATTGCTGAATTTCTGGGTTTTTTTTTATTTGTGTAGGACATGTTATGTAAAACTTGTACAAGAACTACTTTCTGTGTTATCAGAGATAACTGGAATCTGATACTAGATAATAGACATGCAAAATGTATATATAGTTCTCTGTGTGTGGTACCTGACCACTTCAGTGTATACCTGACAAGCTCAGTGTATTGACTATTCAAATCTAACTTAATTCCTTTTAATTTTAGAACTTTTAGATCAATAAGTAGACAATTGTCTGATACAACTTTCAAAAACATTGTAATAGAAAATTAAAAAAAAACCAGTTCAAGTCTACTTGATACTGAATGTAAGTAAACTTTTACTTTTAGAGACATTTAAATGATAAGAAATCATTATAAGAATTTGTTACTCAAGATTCCTACTGTTACCATTTTAAAGTTCATGGAAACAACAGCATTACTCCATCTCACCCAAGACAGTTTCATACAAACACATTGTCCTATTATTCCTATTTTTGTTTTTAGAAGTTCAAGTAGGTAGGCAGACAAGATATTTTTCCTTCAAGTTTCAACATCATTTGAAATAAGAAATTTTGCTAAAATCAGTCTAAAGAATTTGTAAACTATTAAAAATATATATTGTGTAGTTAAATATGATACAAGACCTCGAAATGAAAATTTGAATTTACTGGTCCGAATCAAATTCTTGAATTCATTTTTATATAGTTTAAATAAAAAAAACTCTAGTGATTACTGGTCCAAACAATGTTTTACTAGACTTGGCCCAGAGGACCGATGTTCATCATGAGGACTGTGAACATATAAAAAGTAAAGAGTTATTCTGAGTTTAAGAGAGTTTCTGTTCATTTAACTTTCAAGATTTATAGAATTGCTCTTAATTTTATATTAAAAATGTGTATTCATTTCATTGATCCTCTGTTTGGATATTTTCAATACAATCTTTTTAAAATTCTATTTATAATTTACCAAATTGTTTTTATAAACAAATTCAACCAGTTCGTGTATTGATGGTGTGAACATGTTACAAAGAAGACTTAAAAAGAAAAGGCTTTCTTACATCTTAAGATATAAAACCTACAGAAATATAATATTTAAGAAAGAGACATAAAAATCACTTGAGATTGTCTTTTGATGACTTAATAGAGAATTTATATTTCCTTTTGATCGTCCAATATTTTCTTTGACACTGTATGTGTTCTATAATTTCTCACATTAAATTTTACTACAAATTAAAGGGAAACTTTATATTCAGTCAACTTCATATGAGTGCACATTTAATAAAATTGTTTTAAATCTGTTGACAAAGACCATATCACCAATGTGTACTTATTACATGAAACTTCTTCTAGAGTAGGCACACATAAAAAAAAACCTGGCAGCCATTAACAGGTAATGGTCAACTGTTACTTTGATCTCTCAGGTGAAAACAGTAGATCCTTTTATAGTAAACTTTCTACCTTTGTGTTGATTGACTTCAAAAACTGAATTTAGCATAGAGGTGAAACCAAGCCTTATATAGGATTTAATGACAAAAAAATACACAGGCTTAATATGTCTACAAAAATGAACAAAAAAACTAGAATACTCCACACTACTTTTTGATCTTTATCGTCAATGATGTGGAAAAATAAATCAAATGAGTTTTGTTACTCTTATATTTTCCGTATTTGTTTGTCCATGTTTAATTGTTGTGAAATTTTAATTTCAGAAAGCTATCTTTGTGATCAAAGGTTTATTTTGTAGAAATTTTATTAAAATTTAAATACTTACTTCTAATTTTATACCATTAAATGTAAAATGATGAGAATGTAAATATATACCTGCTTTAAAAGAAAGATCAAAAGAGGACAAAAAGTCATAAATATATTTTACATTTAACTTTCTAATGTTGCTTTACTGTATGTGTTCATTTAATGGAAGTCTTATCAGGATCATTTGAACTCTTTGATCTGTAGGACATAAAGTGTCCAATCAGAAATGTCCTTTGAAGATAACTCTTTAAACAATGTGTAAACATGTGATAATTGATATTACTTCTATAGGCTCAATCTAGTGTTATCTCATTATAGCCAACTGGATCCTTTGATTGGAAGACTGTAAAAAATCATCAAATGACCAGACTTGTTTTAACAGCAAGGGGGTTATAAACATGGCATTGTCAAGAAGACAATAAAACACTAGCATTACTTTTGTAAATCTAGATATTTCATTGAACTTTTTTTTTACATTCGAATCTGAAGAATCATCAAATATTGATACAGTTTTCATAAATATCAGACAAGTATTTGGTACATGTTCTGGAATTTTTGTCATCTTTATATAAAAAAATATGAATATATCAGAATATAAAATCATCATGATTATTCGGTATAAAACTGCTCATTTCAGCAGACAATTGGCCACAGGTCATTCCAAACTTTGCCAGTCAGGAAGTCAAAAAAAATTTGTTCACAATTCTCAAGTTTACTAAAGTGACTGATACATTGACACTGTTTACAATATAACAAATAGGAAATCTACTGTTTTTAATTTTACAAAAAGTATGGTACATGTATGGTAAATGTAGGTCAACTGGGTATTAGTTTTAACACTAGACTTGTTATTTACACCAAAATGTGTTCTTAAGAGTGCTCTTGATGACAACCTTTATGTACCATGGCTGCTGTATGTACTCTGTAATCTGTATAATCATCATTTTCAAGACAGAAGAATTGGAAAGAAAGATTACTAAAGGACGGACTATGGATTACAAAAGAAATGTTATTGAAATGATTTGTTATTTAATTTTCTTTTCTTCGACAATTTGTAGCATGCTTACTGTTTCACTTGGTTCTAGAGTGATGTATTAGTACAGTATTCAGTTAAGACATTGGGGGGGGGGGGGGGGGTATTGTGACCAGAAAAATTTGATATCATTGAACGTACTCTAATCCAGAATATATATGAAATATTTGTGCTGGGTGTTAAGCAAACATACATGTACAATCAATCAACTAATTGATTTGCCCTCTGTTATTCAGTTGATGTGACCATATATATTTTCGTGTGTATGTGTCCCAATTGATATGCCCTCAGTTATTCTTTTGGTGTGACCCTGTAGATTTTCATTCTGTTTGTGATGGAATTACCTTCTGTTTTGTTCTAGTGTTCGTTTGCCCCTTTGATTTTGGGGGGTCTGTCTTTCAGTGACTGATACTAGATTTTTTATATTTTGGGGGTCTGTCTTTCAGTGTCTGACTGATATTTTTGGGGTTGGTCTGTCTGTCAGGTCTGTGTCAGTGTCGGACTGATACTTGATTTTGGGGGTCTGTATGTCAGTGTCTGACTGATACTTGATTTAGGGGGGTCTGTCTGTCAGTGTCTGACTGATACTTGATTTAGGGGGTCTGTCTTTCAATGTCTGACTGATACTTGATTTAGGGGGGTCTGTCTTTCAGTGTCTGACAGACTGATACTTGATTTAGGGGGGTCTGTCTTTCAGTGTCTGACAGACTGATACTTGATTTAGGGGGTCTGTCTTTCAGTGTCTGACAGACTGATACTTGATTTAGGGGGGTCTGTCTTTCAGTGTCTTGACAGACTGATACTTGATTTTGGGGGGTCTGTCTTTCAATGTCTGACAGACTGATACTTGATTTAGGGGGGTCTGTCTTTCAGTGTCTGACTGACACTTGATTTTTGGGGGTCTGTCTTTCAGTGTCTGACAGACTGATACTTAATTTAGGGGGGTCTGTCTTTCAGTGTCTGACAGACTGATACTTGATTTTGGGGGGTCTGTCTTTCAGTGTCTGACTGATACTTGATTTATGGAGGTCGGTCTGTCTGTCAGTGTGACTGATACTTGATTTATGGAGGTCGGTCTGTCTGTCAGTGTCTGACTGATTGATACTTGATTTAGAGGGGTCTCACTGATACTTTATTTAGGGGGGGTCTGTCTTTCAGTGTCTGACTGATACTTGATTTTGGGGTCTGTCTTTCAGTTTCTGACTGATACTTGATTTTTGGGGGTGTGTCTTTCAGTGTCTGACTGATACTTGATTTAGGGGGGTCTGTCTTTCAGTGTCTGACAGACTGATACTTGATTTAGGGGGTCTGTCTTTCAGTGTCTGACAGACTGATACTTGATTTAGGGGGGTCTGTCTTTCAGTGTCTTGACAGACTGATACTTGATTTTGGGGGGTCTGTCTTTCAATGTCTGACAGACTGATACTTGATTTAGGGGGGTCTGTCTTTCAGTGTCTGACTGACACTTGATTTTTGGGGGTCTGTCTTTCAGTGTCTGACAGACTGATACTTAATTTAGGGGGGTCTGTCTTTCAGTGTCTGACAGACTGATACTTGATTTTGGGGGGTCTGTCTTTCAGTGTCTGACTGATACTTGATTTATGGAGGTCGGTCTGTCTGTCAGTGTGACTGATACTTGATTTATGGAGGTCGGTCTGTCTGTCAGTGTCTGACTGATTGATACTTGATTTAGAGGGGTCTCACTGATACTTTATTTAGGGGGGGTCTGTCTTTCAGTGTCTGACTGATACTTGATTTTGGGGTCTGTCTTTCAGTTTCTGACTGATACTTGATTTTTGGGGGTGTGTCTTTCAGTGTCTGACTGATACTTGATTTAGGGGGGTCTGTCTTTCAGTGTCTGACAGACTGATACTTGATTTAGGGGGTCTGTCTTTCAGTGTCTGACAGACTGATACTTGATTTAGGGGGGTCTGTCTTTCAGTGTCTTGACAGACTGATACTTGATTTTGGGGGGTCTGTCTTTCAATGTCTGACAGACTGATACTTGATTTAGGGGGGTCTGTCTTTCAGTGTCTGACTGACACTTGATTTTTGGGGGTCTGTCTTTCAGTGTCTGACAGACTGATACTTAATTTAGGGGGGTCTGTCTTTCAGTGTCTGACAGACTGATACTTGATTTTGGGGGGTCTGTCTTTCAGTGTCTGACTGATACTTGATTTATGGAGGTCGGTCTGTCTGTCAGTGTGACTGATACTTGATTTATGGAGGTCGGTCTGTCTGTCAGTGTCTGACTGATTGATACTTGATTTAGAGGGGTCTCACTGATACTTTATTTAGGGGGGGTCTGTCTTTCAGTGTCTGACTGATACTTGATTTTGGGGTCTGTCTTTCAGTTTCTGACTGATACTTGATTTTTGGGGGTGTGTCTTTCAGTGTCTGACTGATACTTGATTTTGGGGGTCTGTCTTTCAGCGTCTGACTGATAATTGATTTTTTATCTGTTTGATTACAGTAGGAGACAAAGAATACTTAAAGGCACTTCATTAATACATTATCAAATCCTTTGACTTGTTTTTCTATTAATTAAAGTAGAAGTGGGCACATAAAAATGACTCATTTAATCAATTGATGGCTGTAAAAAAAACCTTTGATGTTGAAGATCAAGATAGAATTTCCTTTTATTCTGCTGTGTTTAAACAGATGAAGTGTAAATGATGAAAATTCTATAATTACTGAGGTATGTCAAAAAACAGGATAATTACAAATGTAACAGTTTTAAAAACACATAGATATGGCATTATATATGTTATCTGTGATTTCCTTTGATCTTTACATCAATGACAACTATGTTAATAATTATCTGACTTTGTATATAACAAGATTACAATGTACTTTGTTATGTAATCTGGGGCTGTTGGCAATAATATTTAAATTTTGACAAATAGATGATGATTTATCAAAGGAAGTGCTTAAGTAAATTGATAGGTTAATAATGGAGAATTTACATTAATGTTTTTATAGAGATGGAGATCCTAGAATGTTAAAACGTATGAGGAAGAATATCAGAAAGAAAGCTGTACAGAATAAAGAAAGTAACTTTCATCAACCATTCATTCCTGTAAGTGCTCTTGTCCTTCAAGCATTGTATCTTACATTCAAAAATATTGGGAAAAGTATACACATTATAAGCAGTCTTTTCCTGAATTTTTTCCACCTACTTGCCCGAAAGCCAAATTTAGAAAAAAAAATTCTGTTTATTCAAACAAATTCTAAATTTTCACTTGATCCGGGTTTTGTGCAAGTGGGTTAGCACGAAGACTATATACAGAAGGGATAGTATTTAACAGATAAAAGCATCAGATTCGTTTAATTTCTATTCTAATCTTTGGGCATATTTTTTCTTATTATCTTTATTATGAAAGGTAATAAAAGTTACAAAACACCACTATTTGAAGGTCATGATTGTTGTTTTAACATTGTATGGAAGTGACCATTTAATAAGTCATTCATGACACCTGAACTTGTCTGAAGTAAAATGCAGGTCCACAGTCTCCTTTGGTTGTGTATTAAGAAATTTAAATAGTCCCTCCAAAAAATTGTTTTGTTTTTAAATAAAGACAAAAGAAAAATAAGTTATATTTTCTAATTTGTTGACAATGACATAAACAGACAGATTAATAATAAGACAACACTTCAACAAAGATTATTGTTTTATAGAGAACACAGCGACAGCCCAAAGATCGTAACATTGCTGAAACTAATCCTGAAGCTTTTGCAGAGTTGTTGATAGAAAAATTGAAGAAAGTAGAAGACAAACAAGTAAATGATGAAAGGATCAGAGCTTCCATGAGTCGAGTGCTTGATGAGGTAAAAATGCAGAACGACCTCACAGATTGTCTTTATTTGTTAATGTATATATATATATATATACGAAGTGTGTCAGTAATAAACTGTCTCTATTATAATTTACCCTTCATTTATAAGTCATTTCTGAAAATGTTCAGCATTGATCATCTCCCAAGATTTCTTAAAATTATTTTATACCCTTTTAAAAAAAGAGGAAGCTTTGGCAGAGATGGTAGTTATATATACACCTTCTAATGTGATCTGTGCCATGTGATCTATATCTAGTTACTTAATGTCCTACACAATTTAACTGAAATATTGTTGAAAGTGCTATGAACCACCCAGAATTCTACTCGTAGGATTCTACAGAACACATGCCCACCTTTATTTGATATCAGACTTAATCTATATGTAACAGTACATATGACCTTATTAAAATTTTATGTAATGGTAATGTTTTGTTGCTAATATTTTATTGGGCAAATTATTTCACGTTAATCTGAATTGATAATATTTGATCGCTAAATTTGCATTTCACTAAAACAAAATTACTGATTTGACATGAAAAATGTGCAATTTTTCACAATTTAGAGGCATTTAGCTGTTTACAAATTGCATGAAATAGAAGGTCAACAAATGTTGTTTCTACTGAGTTGATCAATATTATGTTTGATGTTAGATTATATTGTATAATTCTAAACTGCTGTGCCAAGTTTGAACATTCAATCTACAGATTAATGCAGACAAATCATATCATTTTAAAGAAGTTAAAAAAAAAGGCTCACTTCTTCTGGGGTTTTATCAAAATATTACTTTTAAGATGTAAAAATAAGAGGTTACCATTTGAGAAAAGACTTTTAAAGTTGTCCTTTTTGATTAAAAAGTACAGAAAGGTGAATATCAATATTTATATAGGGATTACTTGGCTATTTATTTTTCTACCTAAAATATAAGTTTTAACAGATGTTTTTATTGTGGATCAGACACTTTAAAATGTCGTTATTTTAGGTAAGTGTGATACATATTTTTTTTATTCAGTAAAAATTTTATGCACATTTTATTTTTAATTGGAAATAGAATTTATTGTTTGTAATTTAAATTTCAGAGTGATATGGACAATCCTTGTAATAAGTCAATGACATCTTCATTTTCACACAATAACACTACCTCTGCTTCTGTGCTACCTTTAATGACTTCTACTGTGATAGACGAGGAGAATGCTGATTCTATATTGGAAGAACATTGTTCTCGCATTTGGGAAAGTTCGGCACAACAAACACCTAGTCTGACTCCGGGCAGACATAGTCCTCCAACAGCCAAACCAAAGTCTCCCGATAGAAATAAAAAGAATCCTTCACATGTTATGCCATCCTTGCCGTTAGCATCACGGACACTTCATCATAAAAAGCGACCTGATTACCATTCTTCGTTTGACAGTGGAATGGGGGAAGACAAATCGTCTGTAGAAACACATCGCCATATACATCACCACCATCACCATCATCATACAAAAGAGTCTCGGGGTAAATCTCAGTTAGAAAGTGACGCTCAAAGATATTTCGGTGATCGTAGTATAAGTGATAGAGGACGAACTGCGCATCACACAGGAAATCGTAAACATTCTGATACAGGAAGTAATATTGATAGTGGTGTTAGTATGATAGATTCTATACCTCCGATGCCCAACATGAGGGATCCATCCAGTGAAAAGTAAGTTTTAATCATTCTAGTTAATTAGATAGCAATAAATACTACTCAATTTCTAGGGTAGATTTATTTCTCTTATTTTCTATTGACAATGTAAATGGATGAATTTGTGATTTATATTTCAAAAGAGACATAATCTGTTGTCTTTCAATTTCTTGGCATCAAAACCACAGGAGTGGTCCAGTGGTTAGCATGCTCACATCGAGTGTGGTACAGGTCTGAGTTTTAGGCACTGTTGTGTCAAACCTGCTTCTCCACTAAGGACACAGCATTAACCTGTCAAAATTAAATAGATCTGGAAATAAAAGAACTGGTATTACACATACAATACCACAAAAAGATTGTGCCACTTGGTAAAATAATTCAGGACTACTTGACTAGTAAGAAGTGAGGGTTGTCATCGTTTGTTGTAAAATAATTCAGGACTACTTGACTAGTAAGAAGTGAGGGTTGTCATCGTTTGTTGTAAAATAATTCAGGACTACTTGACTAGTAAGAAGTGAGGGTTGTCATCGTTTGTCGTAAAATAATTCAGGACTACTTGACTAGTAAGAAGTGAGGGTGAGGGTTGTCATTTGTTGTATATCTTTACTTCTGTCTCCATGAATTTATAGAGTCTATTTTTACTAAATCAGTTAAAAAGTACGTATCTACAAATTCAAAGATCATATAGATTGAGTGAGTGTAGGGATATTTATTTTATACATGTGTTTGTTTATTATGGTTCTTCTATCAATCGGGCAACCCTATTTTTCTATTTTTGTTTTGTAATTTGTTTTGCATGCCTATTGTCATATGTTTACTTTTCATGTTGCTCCTTGTGGGCCCAAAATTGGTAATAAATATTATTATTATTATTATGTACTCTACACTAGAATAATGAACTGTCCCATTTATAAGGAGGTCATAAAAATAAGAAACTAAGCCAAAGTTTATTTATCTTATTAACAATGCCAAATGATTTCTCCCTTTCCCCTTTCCCATCTTGTATGATTCTACTGGAGAATTAATGTTGAGGTAGATTAAGATGGTGTGTCCTCAAAATTCTGATACAAGTATAATTAAAACTATATCTTGCCCAAGAATATTGAAATGTCAAGATCGTAGGGTAAATCTAATTTTAAGATTGTAGGTCAAAAATTGGGTCAACTTTTGTAATTAGCCCATGATGTTGCAAATATCTTCATAACTCTGCTATAAACTTTATACTTTATTAAAGTTAGTATTATCTAACACTGGACCAAGAGATGCTTTTTATTTTACTCTAGTCTAATAGATTTTTATGTAAAATATACATATAAGAAAAAGTTATTGTGGGAGATTTAAACATTTCTACAAAGGCTTTTTAATAAATACTTTTGGTTAGGAAATTTGTTTCGTGTTGAATTTGATCTTGTGCAATATTGCTCAGTCGTGTGTAGAAAAATAGAAAAAAATGAATACATTAACATTGTTTGGAAGACGACAGTTCATTTTTCATATCCTTTTATCTATGACCTGTAAATGTAAAGTATTGAATTTCAAAAAGTTTTGTATTAAAACCTAATGCCAGCCTGGTGTTTGTATAGCCTCTCATTACATCTGTTACTATGTTTTAACTGCTCTTTGTGAATATCTCTTTTATTTTCATCAAAGTTGACAACTTCCTTTGATCTTTATAAAAAATTCTAACTGAAGTACTTTCTGACAAATAGAATCAATGAGTGTATGATGCATATTTATAGAAAATAACCTTGTTTTTTATATTCCTGGTAGAACATGATTGATTTACAGAAAGGGGATATTTAATGTGGCTTTTCTCCATGGGGTGGTTTTTTTTAAACTGTAAACAGAGAATTAGCATTTGATCAGTCATTGGAGATGTTTATTTATGATCAAATGAATAGATCAATTACCATATTTTAATTAGAAAATGTTTGTCTTGAATTGTTCAGTTATAAAATAGAATCATGTTTTATTTTACAATTGTTTCAGGAAACATGAATACAAAATTGAAAAGTTGTCTTTTTTTCTGAATTCAACAATAAATTTCATATAATTTTAAATAAAAGAAAGAAAAAAACCTGATCTGATCTCTAAATCTGTCAGTGTAGAAAGTTTTGTTCATTAAAACAGACAATGGAGAATGTTTAAAACATTTTTATGTAAATATCTGGTGTGTAAGAAAAAGTCAGGTATAAAAAAAGTCAGTAAAATTAAAGCTGTTTACAGATCTGAAGGAGAATATCATCTTTGTCTTTGTATAACATCAGTCTTTCTAATTAAGTCTGTACACTGTAAATTTATGTTTGAAATGTGGTTTAGTTAATACTAAGAATAAAACCTGTAGTAACAAAATTATAGATGCCTTAAAGGTTTTAAGTATCCCTTTGAAGTTTAAACATGGAATACATTGATCCAGAATAAGCAATCATTAGTCATATCACATTTCACAAAGATTTTGTATTTTCTGTCTGATAGTAAAGGAAAATAAGTTTTAAGACAGATGTTATTGTGGAAAATGGGGATTATTTGTTGTTTGGTTTCACAGTGGTCATGGATGAAATCTTAACTGACATCAAAGGGTCTGATCCATCTTTGGTGTATTGTAGGATCAAATCCCTTGGTAGAGCTTCAAACAATATAATGAAAGTGTAACACATTGGCATTGATATAGGGTGACACCAGCACAGCTGAGAGCTTTTTACAGACTGCAGTTTATCAAAATAACAAAATTTATAATTAGTGATGCACACATGTCTCAGCTCTTTGATCTTTTAATGCATAAAAAATCAATATGTAAAGAATAGGAATTTAAAATTATTGTGATAAGTTAATGAATAAAGGTCTTTTGATGTTTAATTACTGGCTTTTGACCAACAGAGTGGAATAAAAAAAAGTTAAATATTATAGCTGTAATCCATCATTAGATCAAAGAGAATTGTTTATATACTTGTTAACAATCCCTAGTCTCCTATAATTTATTAATTAAAGAGAAAAATATATGGTGTGGCAAATCAAATAAGATTCTAGGTGTACTTTATGTAAAAAGGATAAAAAGGTATGCTTTTGTATAAATGTTCAACTGACAAAGTTTAAACAGGAATCTTATATAGGTTGTATAAATTGAACTGATTAAAAAAAGAACGATTTTTTAAATATTATAGTTTGTTTGATTAAGAAAATAGAAGTGTAATGAGGATTAAAAAAAACAATTTTAAATGACTCAAAGTGGAATATTAACACACACATAAAAAAAAGTTCTAAAGTACAGAAATGCCAAAATCTTCTAATGAGTGAATTGTGGGGCAGTAAGTGGTGCAAAATAAGGGAGGGGGTGGGGTTCTACCACTCCAATGTATGAAAAAAAATCTGATTTCTTGGCCATTATATAACAACATGCTAAAATGTTTATTCAATTCAATGCTTTTTTTTAAGTTTGTAAAAACCTTTTACTTTGGAATTTATAGGGGAATTGGTAATTATTTCTACATTTGATGTCTATTTGAAAACAAATTTGTTGCACATTAATTCACAACAGTACCACAATTTTTGCTGGATTTGGGAAATTACAATGCTGTGCTATCTACTATTGTAACTAAATTTTCAATTTTGTTTAGCAATTTAGCAATCTAGGGTTATTAAAATTAAGTGTCTTTATTTTATTTTCTGTACAGGGTAACATCAGGGTTCATTTTCATTCCCCTTCACACACACTCACACAAATACAACAAACAACTAATTTTAAATAGAATGGCATTTTATCAATTTTTAAATGGTTGAAAATTACAATTCAGAGAAATAGTGTCAAGTTGAGATTGTTTTCACAGTTTTTTTAACACACGCGTTATGGAGAAGTTTTTTTTTATAAATATCAAGAGTTGATGAAAATTTTCTATTATCCTAACAAATATTGTTTGTACATCCGTGGATTATATACTAGTTCTTGACATACAAAATCACAAGGATATATTTAAGACATGTAGGTAAATTTAAATCATGCATGAATATTTTGAATTTGCATATTTTCTGGCTATTCAATTTCTACCTTTGTTTTATCCAGGGTTTTGACTTGGATGATGGAAAGTGATCGAATGGGTGGTTCTAATACAGCCGATTCTGATAAAGCTTCATCACAAAAACGTGTTCGTTCCACAACTTCCTCTACGCCAGCTTCCAGAAAACAGATGTAAGTTTTGGCATGTACAAAATACATACCTGTTTACAAATCATGGACTTCATGCAATGTGATAATGAGGTAGAAGAAAATAAAATCAAATAATACCAGTAACAATATATTGTTATTTTTTATTGAAAATTGAGCTCGCTTTAAAAAATTAGAATGATTATGATACCGACTGTATGGAAGACAGGCTAAGTTTTATTGTACCTTCTTTATCCAAAACTGTTGGGCTTTTTTTTTTTGGTCATGGTATACTAAGGACACACAAGTCTTTGTTAAGAGGTGAATACTTCATCACAATTCAGCACCGAGAGAGGATCTTTATATACATGTGTATCTAGCATCTCCTAAACCGAAAAAAAAAAAATACACCTTCTAGTGGCAAATGTACATGTACTGTTTTATAAAAATCAATTAATTTTCCTGTGATCATTGTACCTCTTTCAACAGTTATAAAAAAAAGATTTATTGTAAAACATGATATTCTTCTTCTCTTTTATTATTTTTTTATTAAGCTTCTTTATTGTGATGTTTGAGTAAATAATAAATCATGCTTGTGTCAGATTGTTTCACATGAAGTAAATGAATATATTTTAAATACAAAACTTATTGAGTTTTACCGAAGAACAATGTGTATTCTTAGGTCAAAGAAATCTAGCCATGGTACAAGTCGTTCAGCATCTGTAGATAGAAGTGGTATGGCGATGAGTGTACCCCCACCAGGAGCAATGCCATCACAACCATTTATACAAGATCCATCAATGCCAGTCCTTCAACCTCCTAGTACAACTGTACAATTAGAAGAAGCCAAACGACGTTTAGAAGAATCTCGCACTGTTCCCCCGGTTAAATCAAAGTAAGTTTGGAACTCTTGAGACATTTTCTTAGCAGATTTATTTTATGTAGATTGAATTTTAAGTTCACTTACATCCATAATCTTACATGTAAATTTTGATAAACAAAAAAACACATTGATGGTGTTATGGTTAGATCATGGGTTTGAGCCTTGGTCTGTATATCATGGGTTTGAGCCTTGGTCTGTAGATCATGGGTTTGAGCCTTGGTCTGTAGATCATGGGTTTGAGCCTTGGTCTGTAGATCATGGGTTTGAGCCTTGGTCTGGTTAAACAAAGATTATAATAAGGTATTTGCTGTTTCTCCCCTAAGTAAACAGAATTAAGGAGTAAGAGCAAAGACTGGTTGGCATC
The DNA here is from genome assembly GCA_963680875.1 of Bathymodiolus brooksi. Classification (NCBI taxonomy): domain Eukaryota; kingdom Metazoa; phylum Mollusca; class Bivalvia; order Mytilida; family Modiolidae; genus Bathymodiolus; species Bathymodiolus brooksi. The sequence goes on along the minus strand of OY804579.1, from coordinate 11,202,071 downwards.
AGATCCAGATAGTGTTTTGGAATTCATATATACCTGCTGTGCTGACTGTTGTTTCAGTGTAGCACTATTAAAATATATCTGAGCTTGTTGGTCTAGTACAAAGTGGACATCATTATCATCTATTTGAAATGTGACTTGTTATCGACATGATTAGCCGAAAAATTACTTAATATTTAGCATTAAATTATAAGCACTCCCAACACTATTATAAAAAAAAATGAAAGACTTGCTACATTGTTTATTGTACAAATTTTCATACGATGTATCTAAAAAAAAATTATATGCATCTCCTTACATTGCAAATTTGTATTTTGTAGGTCTTTCGGTGGTATAGCCAATGCAAAAGATAAGAGACCAAGCACGGTATCCCAGGGTAACGTTCGACCTTCAATGATGACAACAAGGACAGTACCCAGTGATTTAGACATCTCATTTGACGGTGCAGAGTAAGTTTATAGAACAACAGAAACATTCAAATAGTGATTTGTAAGGGGAAGCAACCCTTGCTCAGCTTGCTTTTTTAGTGTAGTCTCAGTTGCAAGCAGAATATTTTTTGGCTGTTGTGTCATATGTTCTTGTTGATGTAATAATTTGAAAATTAATTATCAGGTTTTAAAATTTAGACATGAAGAAATTCAGCTATAATTTTTTTAAGGAAAACATGGTTTTAAAATGACAGCTTTTGAGAATTAGACATTATACAATTACTTCAACTTTCATCATCAGATTCTAAGATGGAGTAAATGGAAAATATGTATTTTTCTTTTTCAAAAATACATTTTTCCTTTTAAAATCTACTCAAAAGATAATTATCAAATTATCTTGGAAGAATTTATCAGAGTGATACCCTGCTTGGACAGACACATCTTTTGAAAAGAGATGTGAGAACAGTCTGAATAGTGGTACAAAGTGGGGGTAACTTACATCAGTATGACTGGATAGTTATACACGATGGGGGGAGAAGTTCCCAAAATCTTTTTTTTTTTTCATTTATTTGGAGTTGACATACTGTATTTCTATTTCTTGATGATTCAGCATTTACAATATTCTTGTTTGTTATTTTTTCAGTAAAAAGAAGAAATCGCCCAACAGCAGTGCTAATACCTCAGGATCTACTGGTGAAGAAATTGTGATAGGATATTACTACTGTCAGGAACCAATACCATATAAAATCACAGTTCCTGGTCATAATGTTACACTAGCTCAATTCAAACATTTAATAGGCAGAATAGGAAATTATAGGTAAATATAGCAATGAGAAAAAACTGGGAAGGGATATCAGAAACAATATATACATACAGGGGTTGAAAATTTGTTTTGGCAGGCCCAAGCCCAGGGCTTTTTAAACTTTTTTAACCCAAGTCAGGTCAGTGATTTGCCAAGTCCCAATTTGTAGGATAAAATTTGAAATTGTACTTGCTTGTCAACTAAAGTTTGTGCAATTGATGCAGCAAAAGTTCTATAGTTTTCACCCAGGTCAAGTCCATTTTTAACTTGTATTTCACATATCAATTCATAATCTGAAAATGGTTTTCCAGCTTTGACAACACTGTAGGCAGTATTAAACAAACTTTCAAGACGTTTTCTCTGACTTTCATCTAATTTCAATAATGACTGGCCTATTGGGGTGTCAGCAAAGGTAAAAGGCCTGTGAAGGACCGGCAGCTTCCTGGGGATCATCAAGTACCTTAAACCAATGCTTGACACATAACAAGTGCTCCTGGTGTTTATCAATGCGTAAATTTTTAGTTCCCCCAGTAAGGGCATCTTTCCTATATGACAAGTGTGGAAATTTTCTACAGTACTTGCAGTACATTTCCTGAGCATTCTCGTCAAAGACGACCCAAGGAAATTTATCTATCCATGAGTTTTGAAATGTTCTCGTTCGTTTCTCCCTATCATACTTACGATCTTTATTTCTGGGAGTTTCAGGATCAGTTGGCTCGTCGTTCGCTTTCCGTTTTTCCGCTTTTTTGACTAAAATTAAAATTAAGCAACAACATTTTTCTCAAAAGTTGTCAACATAAACATACGATTGATCAATGTTATTCCGACGCTTGACTTTACATAGGTATGTGGGAAGTGCATAGGTGATTTAGAACTCATTAGTATTCATGAGGAATATCGATCCGTCCAGGATGTGTATTACCGTTCTTAAAATAGCTTTTTAGTACTTATTTACAGTGAAAGGAGACGATTGACAAAAACTTGCATGTGATTTGAATTGAAAATAAGATGTTTAGAAAAAAGTGGAGTTTTTATTTTATTAAAGGCATGCCCGACAGGCTTTTTCCATGGAAAAACGGCAAGCCCGAAGTTTCAATTTTCTAGTCCCGGGCGTCGGACTTGAGGAATTTTCAACCCCTGACATAAAAACTTTAGCCAATTAAATTCTATCATACAAATAAATTGCATTAGAAGATTAATTGTTATAATGTTTGGTGTCTTTCTGATTAAAACAATAATAGAAAGATCACAAGTTGATATAAGATTAGATACTGACACTGTTTATCATGGTACAGTCTATCAAAATAACAAAGATGCCTGGTGACGACTTAACTACAGACTAAAACTCATTTCACACTAAACTCAATAATAGTTCTGAATGTCATTAATCTTACTGTGACTGAAATAGAAGGAAAAAAACACTTTCATTTTCTTATTTCTTACGTGAAAAATTATATTCTTTCTGTACAGTTACCTCTTGTATGTTGAAAGTGGCATTAAACACCATGAACCAAACCTCTTGTTATCAATGTATATAGTGTTGTCATTGTAGTAACTTATCTCCCTTTTATTTCAGATATTTCTTTAAAAAGAAGAGTAATGAATTTGAAAGTGAAGGAGCTGTGTATGAAGAAATTAAAAGTGACAATGAAATTTTACCTTTGTGGGAAGGTCGAATTATTGCAAAAGTGACGAAAAATGAATAAATGTAGTAGTCTATTGTAAATACAAATCAAATGTATATTTGTATAAAAGGGGAGTGTATATAATTTAAAACATTTAAATGATCTGTGACTCAGGGTTTAACCACCAGGTGGGGCCACTATCAGCCATGGTGGATTATTTATAATATGGAATCTGTTACGGGTTGGCATATCAATAGTATCACGTTATTTTAAACAGTGAATTTTTTACCATCTCATCAATCATTTAAACAATCTTCATTGTATGTTATTTTAAATTATGCAGTTTGTTTTCCTGTGTTTTAACTTATGAAGCTTGTTTTTATTTAACTTTTGTCTTGTCATGTATTGCTTGTTTCTGTAAGCAAAATTAGTGAGTTTTTAACATAATTTTTATTTTAACATTAAATACAGAAGCTATTAGAGAAATTATTTTTTACAGAAGGGGAAATGGTATTGGGGTACTAAATGTCCTTTATTTTTAACTGGGAAATAAATTCTAATGACCAAGTAATATGTAAATCACACAGCTGCCCAGATGTAAACTTTATTTAGCTTGGTAAAGAGTACTTCTACAACAGTAGCTGGGCAGTTTTCACACTCGACTTCAGAAACAAGATTATCCTAGTGGTATAGGACTTTGATTTATTTAAATTTGGTTTAGAAAATTCTTGTGATAGTTAAAATTAGTAATCTACTCTCTGATTTTGCATACAAATACAATAAGGTGATAATTTCTTGGTTGTGCAGGTAATAAATATGGCATTATAAGTAACTTAGTCATACAAAATCTTTGTGGAACTTTCAGTTCTTTTCAGATATTGTATGAGGGAAGTCCTCATTATATGTTTCAGACGTATAGAGATATTATGGGTATCTATATAAATGTATGAGTTAGGAGATAATATTACCAGCATAATATCTGTAAGATTTTTGTGACATTGGATGTACATTGTACTTGACTAAATATCTGTAAGATGTTTGTGACATTGCATGTAATGATGTACTTGACTAAATTCAATATATTTAATTTGGTCCAAACCTGAACTCAGTAAGGATCTGCCCTAGAATAGATACAATAGCCCATACATTTCTCCACCAATCATCATCATCATTAAAACTCTGATCTACACAGTTTCATTGGTGCTACTGTTCTTGTTTTATTATAATAAATTTAATCTACTTTACTTTTAAAATTTGTCAGTATGTTTTAATGAAAAAAAATTGGAGTTGAGCAAAAGTTGATGAATATTGTTTTACATGTTTTTTGTACCCTGAAAACATTAAAAAAAATTATGATTTCTGTCAGAAACAATTATAAGTATAATTATTGACATACTGGAGACACAGTTGTTTGTACAGTTTCTTCCAAACATTTCATAATACCAGTAATTCTGAATTGTGACATTGTAACCTTCGTTTCAAGCTAGATTTCTAGATTTCGTTTTTTGAAGGTTAAAATGTTTCAAGATGGACATCTCTTTATATTAAAGTATGTAGTATATAGTTTTAAAATCAACTCTTTCTTTCGTTTTGAGGGTTTTAGAAATTCTCAAAAATAAAGAGTTGTTGAATTTATTTTAGCTGAACTTTACCAAGTAAAGGAAGGCATATGTCTATTGAGAATATTCTTTGTGATACTCCTATAAGGAAGGACCTTATTACTGTGGACACTTCACACAAGTTTTGTTAGCTTTAAAGTCATTGTAAATTTGTACATCATCTGATCAAATACTCAACAATTGTTTTTAGAAGTTATTAAATGTTGGCAATATTATCAAGTGGAAATAAAATAGATCAAAATATATCGACCGTGATGGAGAAAATATCAGATATAATAATGAAATTCTTATACATTGACTTAGATATTAGATTTTTTTTGTTTCTATAATTTTAAAATTTATTTCTATTTCATATTTTGATTTTTTTATTTCATTACCATGAGTTTGACTGTGGCTTGACTGGTAGAAATACATTTGAAGGATATAAAATACAAATTAAAAATAACAATTATGAACAAATTGGCAGCAATTTCCTCAAAATGTCACTAACACATTCATAGAAACTCTTTTATTTAAAGTAAAATGAATTGAATCAGTCTTGTCACAGAATTTCAACCTTAAATTTAACTTGAGATACAATTTCTGATCACACTAATAAGTGATTGATATAGAATTTGTTGTCAAGTTAAGTTACAAGTCAGGGTATATCAGTTATCATTTATACTTCACACAAGTTTTTACATGTAAACATGTGGTCAGTTACGCCAGTGTTCAACATAATAAACAACAATTTGAAAATATACTGTTTCTCTTTGTGTAATTATTCACATTACTAGCATGCCCAACGAAAAAAGGAAGGGAAAATGGAATGGGGACTTTTTTTTTATTGTATTGAAATGTACAAAATGGTGTTGTATTCTCCAGGTTTTAACTTGGAAAGAAAGAAATAGTGCTCTTTTTAAGTTGTTAAAATGTTTTTGTTTTGTAAATTAAGACCTTTTTATATGCATTATTTTAAGAAACAAGTATTTCTTTTGAATATTTTTGTTTGGTCTTCTTTTTTCCCCTCAGTGAAAGTCTTGTATGTTGAATTTGTTCCAATTCCTATTATTCTTGATGTCTCTTAAAATTTGAAGCCACTTTCATATATATTACATCCTTACTTAGACAGGTCAGTTTAGGAACATGCACCTTCTTGTTGACCATCCATCTGTTTTCTCATAAACAATTTTTCAAACCATATTGATATACATGCAATGTATCTTACCAAGCTTTATACAGCCCATACTCTATCTCAGAGGCTCTATATTTCTTCTGTCTGGCAAAATATGATCTTAACCAAGCAATAAATTAATGGTGGGGGGGGGGGGGGGGGAATCTTTTCTCTGTAACTTTGAATCATAGATTCTGAACAATACATCCCAAACATTATCTTGGTAAACCATACTATGTGATGAATATCAGAATTCTGGCAAAATCGTCTTCCTATTAACATGTTTTTTCATCTTTATATTGGAGAGTAATATTTTTCATTTCAATTTCAAATCATGGCTTCTTAATATTTGGTACCAGTGATCTAGGTTAGTCATACGGTGTAATACCTTACTTACCTCTATCCTTTGAGTAGCCATATGGTGTGATACGGATACCTTACTTACCTCTTTCCTTTTGTTTGTTGTGTAATATGGATACCTCACTTACCTCTATTTTGGTTAGTCATCGTGTAATATACATACCTCACTTGCCTCTATTTTGGTTAGTCATGGTATAATATACATACCCCACTTACCTCTATTTTGGTTAGTCATGGTGTAATATACATACCCCACTTACCTCTATTTTGGTTAGTCATGCTGTAATATACATACCCCACTTACCTCTATTTTGGTTAGACATGGTGTAATATACATACCCCACTTACCTCTATTTTGGTTAGTCATGCTGTAATATACATACCTCTCTTACCTCTATTTTGGTTAGTCATGGTGTAATATGGATAACTCACCTACCTCTATTTTGGTTAGTCATGCTGTAATATACATACCTCACTTACCTCTATTTTGGTTAGTCATGGTGTAATATACATACCCCACTTACCTCTATTTTGGTTAGTAATGGTGTAATATACATACCTCACTTACCTCTATTTTGGTTAGTCATGGTGTAATATACATACCTCACTTACCTCTATTTTGGTTAGTCATGGTGTAATATACATACCCCACTTACTTCTATTTTGGTTGGTCATGGTGTAATATACATACCCCACTTACCTCTATTTTGGTTAGTCATGGTGTAATATGCATACCCCACTTGCCTCTATTTTGGTTAGTCATGGTGTAATATACATACCCCACTTCTATCCTTTGATTAGTTGTACAGTATGATGGGGATACTTTACCTCTATCCTCTGGTTTGTCGCAATGTAATACAGATACCTCATTTACCTCTATCCTTGACCAGTTGTACAGTGTGATACTGATGCCTTACTTATCTCGATCCTCTAGCCCACCTGAGCCAAATTGTGAACTATCACCACCACTTGGTATATGTCGTCTGGTGAAGTTTCAAAAGTCTTCTCTGAAACCACAAGTTTGGTTGGAAATGATAATTAGTAGGAATGTTCCTTATATGACCCTCAAAATTTTTGTTGTCGATCGGAAATCCAAATCCAAAATAGATGTCGCCACAGGACAAAGTTTCACATAGGATCATATAGGGAATATGAAAAGAAAATCTCGGAAACTAGAAATTTAATTGAACCAGAACTGTACAGGAACAATCGTGGCATGGTCCCTTACACAAATTAAATTTGTTGTAGCCACCAGAAATCCACTATGGCCACTACCACAGAGCAAATATGTTATGATCCTATGGATTTGATGATTTGATTTGACTTTTGGTATTTAATGCCACTTTCAGCAATATTTCAGATATATCATGGCGACCAGTTTTAGTGGTGGAAGAAGCCGGAGAGAACCACCGACCATGGGCAAGTCACTGGTAAACTTTATCACTTGCGGCTGCGAGTTGAGTGGACCCTTTTTAGCTCACCCTGCCAAAGGCAATGTGAGCTTTTGCCATCGCTTGGCGTCTGTCGTCTGTTAACTTTTCACATTTTAATCTTCTCCTCTGAAACCCCTCAGCCAAATGAACTGAAACTTGGTAGGAAGCATCTATGGAAGGTCCTCTGTAAAGATTGCTCATTTCGTCCCGATCCATGAACAAACATGGCCGCCACAGGCAATTCTTGTTTCCGATTGGCCGATTTTTTTAAATCTTCTCCTCTGAAACCGCTTGGCCAAATGAACCGAAACTTGGTAGGAAGCATCTATGGAAGGTCCTCTGTAAAGATTGCTCATTTCGTCCCGATCTGTTAACAAACATGACCACCACAGGCGACTCTTGATTCTGATTGGCAGATTTTTTAAATTCTTCTCCTCTGAAACCGTTTGGCCAAATGAACCGAAACTTGGTAGGAAGCTTCTATGGGCGGTCTTCTATAAAGATTGCTCATTTAGTCCCGATCGGTTAACAAACATGGCCACCACAGGCAATTCTTGTTTTTGGTTGGTAGATTTCTAAAAAATCTTTTCCTCTGTTAAAAGAAAGATAACTCTTGCCTACACTGTTAACAGAAAGATAACTTGCCATTATCTCCCTTATAAATTAACTAATGCTGATATAGTGTAACATGTTTATTCTATACATTACAAGTAGGTATTCACATTTTAATATTCTTTTTAGCAAACCTTGCCAAAGGCAATATGAGCTTTTGCCATCACTTGGTGTCCGTCGTCTGTCATCCGTTTACTTTTCACATTTTAATATTCTTTGAAAACCCTCAGCCAAATGAACTGAAACTTGGTAGGAAGCATCTATTGAAGGTCCTCTCTAAAGAGTGCACATTTTGGTATGATCCATTACCAAACATGGCCGCCACAGGCAATTCTTGTTTCTGATTGGCTGATTTTTAAAAATCTCCTCTGAAACCGCTTGGCCAAATGAACCGAAACTTGGTAGGAAGCATCTATGGAATGTCCTCTACGAAGATTGCTCATTACGTCCCGATCGTTAACAAACATGGCTACCACCAAAACTTGGTAGGAATCATCTATGGAATGTCCTCTATGAAGATTGCTCATTTCGTCCAGATCGGTTAGCAATCATGGCAACCACATGCAATTCTTGTTTCTGATTGGTTGAATTCTTAAAAATTTTCTCCTTTGAAACTGCTTAACCATATGAACTGAAACTTGGTAGGAAGCAATATGGAAGGTTCTGTATTAAGTTTCCTCAAAGCAGAACGAAATGTGAGCGACACAAGCTCAGCCCACTGAGCCTCTAGTTTGTAATTTACAAAGCCGGGTGCGAACTCACGCCGTATTGTGATAGGCTTGTATGAGTTGTTAGGTAATCCAACTACCTAACTCGTTGAGCCACCGTGCCCTATGATCCTATGGAAAAAATGTTTTAAAGATATTCTAATCTTAAACCACTGAACCATTTGGATGGAAGGCATTTCAAAAAATGTTATGTTTTTTTTGTGTGTCAATATGAAATCCAAGATGGCCTCGAGCACATAGTAATTTCAACATGGGTCTCTATGGGAAAATGGACAAAAAACTTTGAATCCAACCTGTACATGAATAATCTTTGGGTGATCATTTACAAAATTTAAATGGTGTTGATGGTAAATCCATGATAAATACATTGAACTGAAACAGAACACAAGTAGTTGTTGTCTACTTGTCATTGGTTTGGTAGAGTTGGTAAATTAGATAAAAAAAAACAGAAATTAGTCTGAAATGTATGGTTCATGTAATTGTATTATGGGGAATCTTTATTGAGTTTTATATTTAGAATGAAATATCATTCTGGTATGTTCAAATGTAGACCCAGGTCTATGAGTGTAAGCTATGTGGATGTCCCCAAGCAAATCGACAAATGATCGATACTAGGTGATGTAAGGGACGGACCATTTAACTTGCAGGGGGGGGGGGGGGGGGCTATGGGTTTTTTTTTGTTCAGAAATATATTTTTTTCGGACAAGAGGAGAGTTAGAATATTTTTTTTTTGGCGTATAAAGCGCGAATTTTTTTTTCCAGAATTCAACATTAGGTTATATGACAAAAACTCCAAATAATCAGAATATTTTTTCAGCAACATTGGGAATCAGAATATTTTTTTAGAAAAAAAAACATAACCCCCCCTCAAGTTAAATGGTCGTTCCCTAAGGCTGGGGGCTTTGATTTACCATATGAAAATATATATCAACCTTTTAATGGTGGTTTTGAAAGTTGTCTTGTACAACTACATAGATCTCACAGATTAAAGGTTTCATCAGGTTTGTATGTGAGGACTCGCTACTTAATGGATTGGTTTTATAAACAAAAAGATTTCTATAACCACAGCCTACTTTACTATACAGTAAATTACAGTGAACTAGTCTACATAATGTATATCTGGAGGGTTACTGCACTATGTTTGTTTACCTTTATAACATTGTACCTTTATCTACTAATGACATTCCCCGGCAAGATGAAAGAGACGCTGGTGTTATCTAGTGCTTGATTACAGGTAAAACAATATTTACAGGTGTGATTCAAATACAGACAATCAAAGAATATTTCTAGTCTTGTCATCTTTAAGCACCTTAGGGAGTCGAGTTAAAGGGAGATAACCTCTAGCTATATTTATACAAGGATCAATATTGTTTGATATGATATACTGTGCTGACTGGCAATTTTGCACGTTTGAACAAAATGCTATGACAGAAGTTTTATTATATTCAATCAATTTCAAAGACGCTCTTCAATTCATCTGGCCTAAAGGACAATATCAGATATTACTTAACCGCATCGGTGGTGTCATGGTTAGCGTGCGGTAGATCGTGCGTTTGAGCCACGATCGGTTCAAAGCAAAGACTATAAAATTGGTATGTGTTGCTTTTCCGATAAGCATGCAGCATTAAGGATAAAGAGAAATGACTGGTTGACTCAGAATCAGGATAATGTGTCCGAGTGGGGCCACATGTATATCCGCAGTGTTGTTTCAGTGAGCTAGCACTATAAAAATCCAACTAATCGTGTTGGTCTAGCACGAAGCGGACCTCATCACCATCTCATTAAAGATTAACATGTTCTCACCATGATATAAAACATATAGCTGAAAAATTGATGAGTTGGCGTTAAGCAACAATTACTCACTCACTCAGCTATTACTGTTCCTCGTCTGTCCTTCGTTTTACATCCCATATGAGCAAATCCCTTTAGCTCAAGTCCATCTTGGTTATTGTTATCACGTTGAGTCTGTACTCGTAGTAGTCGCTGATGTCCATTAGCGTTTCACATTAAATCATTTCAATCCTTTATTCTGTATTCACTGAACCAAATAAAACCAATGGCCGCAATACACGACTGACTACACTTCAATACTTCAACTCATCGTCCGTGGGTCAATTGAAACAATTGTATTCTACATAATTCGTTCCGAGTTCTCCGGTTACTGATCCCCCATGTAGAATCTTCGTTTGTTCGCTAGGTCACAAAAAACCTGCAATTTTTAATATACAAAACCATGTTATTTTTGTTTACTATCCAAATAAGGTATCATGTATGTAAAATAATTATCTGGTTCAGATTGGAGATAAATAATTCATTACTACGAGGATTTCTCTTTCAGCTGTCAGTTGACCCGTGGGTTACAACAATCGGAGCGTGATCATCCATAGGTTATAAACGATGAAAGGGACCACATTTTTCAATAAATTAGATATCTACGTTTTTATTGTAGAAGTGTTACTTGCATATTATTTATGATTTTCGCTTCGCACGGAGGGCCGTGTAGCTCAATGAGTTAGGTAGTTGGATTACCTAACAACTCATACAAGCCTATCACCAATACGGCGTGGGTTCGCGCCCGGCTTTGTAAATTACAAAAAGGGTGCACTCGACTCGCAGCCGCAAGTGATAAAGTCTACCGGTTGCTTGCCCATGGTCGGTGGTTCTCTCCGGATACTTCTTCCACCACTAAAACTGGTCGCTATGATATATCTGAAATATTGCTGAAAGTGGCGTTAAACACCAAAATCAAAAATCAAATCGTCGTTTCGCAGGGTAAGGATAAGGGAAGATCAGATGAAAAAACATTAACAAAATATTATCGAATAAACCTGTGAGTAGATTTAATAAATTTAAATACATGTGTAAATAGTTCTTGATTCATTACAGTAGATAAATCATTACTTCCCTCAATAAGAATTTTGGTCAGATATGTTGGGCAAAGATCTCGTAACAAGGTTATGTTAATACCAGGTCATAATATGTTTCACATTTAGTAGCAATGTGATTCTAGGAGTAGTGTAACGGCTACATTTCAAAAAGTAATGTTCGGTATCTTCTATTTTGTTACCATCACAATGATCGCAAAATTTACTCAAACATAGATTGTAACTAATTAATGTTTGTTTAACCCACTGATCCCAAGACGAAGTCGAGTATGCATTATTTTCTCATAACTGTGGCATAATGAGTAAAGTTTTAAGATGTGTTAACCTCATCAGTTTTATTCAAAACATTCTTGATTTTCAACGAATAAGAAGAATTGGTGGCCATCTTGGATGTGGGGCAATATCACAGGGAACAATTTATGAAGAGAACAACCCAGAGTGTGACATCCAAGATTAATCCAATTTACACCAGTGCTTCTGGTGAAAATAAAACGTAAGAATCTCAACAGGGCAACACAAAGCGTGGCGTATCCCCTGGCCTAAACATTTGACATATGACCTTGAAAATCAATAGGGTTTCAGACTCTCCTAAGGACTAAGTATGTACCAAGTTTGGTCAAAATCTATAGAAGGATGTTGATTCTAGTGTTCACATGATGTTACTCGGTAACAATTTGACCCGGTGACCTTGACCTTTGACCTTGAAAATCAATAGGGTTCCAGATTTTCTTAAGGACTAAGTATGTACCAAGTTTGGTCAAAATCCATTGAAAGATGTTGATTTTAGAGTGTTCACAAGGATGTTACAGGGTAAACATTAGACCCTGTGACCTCGACCTTTGACCTATGACCTTGAAAATAAATAGGGTTCCAGACTATCCTAAAGACTAAGTATGTACCAAGTTTGGTCAAAATCCATTGAAGGATGTTGATTCTAAGTGTTCACAAGGATATTACGAGGTAACAATTTGACCTGGTGACCTTGACCTTTGACCTTGAAAATCAATAGGATTTCAGATTCTCTTAAGGACTAAATATGTACCAAGTTTGGTCAAAATCCATTGAAGGATGTTGATTCTAGAGTGTTCACAGGGATGTTACGGAAGGACGGACGGATGGTAGCGTTACTATATCCCATCGCAACTTCGTTGGCGAGGGGATAATAAACGACTGACGCCAAGTGATATAAAGTGCTCCATGACTGTGGCTTCTGATGAGCTAACAATTGTACAAGTTTTCAATGATAAGCAAGGGTCTTCTCTCTGGCTTGTTCCTTTATTCGCATTAAACAGAATTCACTCTCAAGAATAAACTAAAAATTGTACCACGATCCTTCAATCCTGTTTAGTATATGGTTTATGGTGTTTAATGCTACCTTCAACAATATTTCAGTTATAAGGTGGCGGTCAGTTTTATTGGTAGAGGAAACAGGAGTACCCGAAGAAAACCAACGACCTGTCGCAAGTAATTGGCAAATATTATCACATAATAATCCTGTTTGTTGATGATGCTGATCGCACATATCCCATTGAGCTTGAAATAAAGGATACCACAGATATAGATACTAGTAGGTCAGTTTCATACCATGACTTACACCTAGAAATTGGCAGCGAGGGGCGTCTAAGGATGAAACTTTATGATAAAGATTACAATTTTCCTATTGTGAACTATCTATTAATATGTAGCAACATTACAGTAACACCTGCATATTGATTAAATATCTCTCAGTTGATACGATATTCTAGAACTTGTGGTTCATGATTTCCTTGATAGAGGATTGCTGCTAACAAGGACGCTTCTTAGTGGTTAAGTTGAAGTCATAACTGAATATTTGGTGTTGCCCAATCTTTCTTTTTCTGTGTAGATCACTGCTTGTCCGTTTTCTTTTAGCCAGTGTATTGTCTGTCATACGATTCATCGTCTTCTGATAACCCCTTTGGTATTTTTAAAAACAAGGGAAGCAACTGTATTTTATGATTTTTTTTCTTAAGACTACATGAAATAAAAAAAAATATTCCTCACACAACCCAGGGTCATAGAGCTACACCTCAAACCAGTCTATTCAAGCATGACATATAGACATACTGGCCATTTGAAGAATTGTTATTGTAAATGTAACAATTTTGAATGAAACCTGGTCCCCACATATATAATTTCAAAAGAATCGCCCAAAAACTATCCCAGCAAAATTTGGCTTAAATTTCCTTTGGATTCAGCGAATATTTTCCATAGGTTTAATTTGATTATAAGCAAATTACAAACTTCACATAAAGACATGACAACATGTTAAACAACTCAATTTATATTTCACCCTATTCAAGCTTAAAATGTAGTAGTTTTTAATATATTACTAAAAAGAGAGCCACGAAATGACAGTTTCTATAGCCAAGTATAGGTTAATTTGTCTCAGTGATTTCAGAGAGGATTAAAAAAATTATTTTTAAACAAATACATTTAATAGTTTTGATAAATCACTTACAAAAAATATAAAAAGCAGCAACAAATCATATAAATTAACAAAAATAAAATCAGAGGTTCTTAAGAGTCAGTATCACTCACCTGACCTGAACTGCCTCATCATATGATGAGTCGTCGTGGATATCACATCATCTCAAAAATCATAGAAAATTTACCCTATTATCATTGTGAGTGAATTGGTTTAAATGTGTAAAATAGTACCTGCTATGAAGCTGTTACAGTGGTGGCAGTTATCTAAGACTGGCACTCTACCTAAGTATCATTTGTACTTTTCCATATGGTCCTATGTTAAAACAACTACATGGAGGTTACCATCACTGAATTTTAATCAAACAAGTGGTGAACCATCTAAGAATTATTCTTGCAATATCACAATTAAATCTTCAATGTAGTTTCTAAGAACATTTTTTTTTAATTTTCAGCCAACCTGAATACATTACATTCATGATTAGTACTAAAACAGTCATGTTATATGTCCATTAGTTTCAGAGATGATTTTCATATTCAGCAAAAATCTGTAAAAACTACAAATTCCACAGAAAACAGAAATACATATCACAGAAATGTTTGTCATGTACCTACTGGATTCACATGAGAATATTGTCAAATTCAGCCATAAATTATGTGTGTATTTTCGGCAAAACACATACAGTCAAACCTTGGTGCCTCGAACTCGGATGGGTCAAATACCATGGATGGCTTGAACTGATTTGAAAGTCCGGTCAATTTTCCCTATATTTCTAAGTAAAAAAAACTCCTTTCGCTCGAACACCGATACCTCGAACAATCGAATTCAATAAATGGTCCTGTCAATAAAAAATCAAAGAGTTTTACCATGCCAAACTCGAACATGGCAATTTAATTGACAGATGTATATTACGGTTGAATGTGCTTACTGCAAGGTGTGATAAATGTCAGATTACCAACAGAAAATTGTTTACTTAACTATTACAGGTAGAGGGATAAACTTGTCATCATTTGTGTTAATTAGTCATTAAATTCAGCTGTGGCTTGATTATTGACCATTAATTACAATTAATAAAGAACAATTATTGAACCTGAGACCTGTGTCGCTGATTTACCAAGCCGAGCCTACACTCGACAATAATTAAAACAATCAAATGTTTACAATCGCAATAAAGATGATTAAAACAATATTTAAAATTGTTATTACATGAATTATTATTATTGAGTGTTATTCAATTTTTTTTTAAATTATTATAGTTGTTGGGATCGAATAATATCAAACTGCATGGTCTCAAGGTTCATCTAAATACCGAAAACAAAAGAAATGTACTCATTCTGAAATTCCGATTAACCTGAGTTTTTATGTGTATATAATACCAAAAGAAACAAATATTCTTCTAATTAAAAAGAAAAGAAAAAAAGAAAATGGCTAAATTTTAAAATTGGTCATTAAAAATATATATCTGAATTATCAGTATTATACCGATATCGATCCAAGTGTTAATACCCGACCTCATATTTTCTGTTTATAAAATAGATTGCGAATAAAGTGAAAAAATGTTTCTAAGGAACGTTTGAAGATACCAAAGAGGTCTTTGAGAACTGTCTAAAAGATTAAATATTTTGTACGAGAAAGGCCCACTTTATTCTGCATCAATTATCATATCGTAATGAAACTGCCCCGGGCCAGAACCAGATTTTTTTCTCTCTAAAATTACGAGACCTCAGTGGCTCGAGCTACCGATAGCTCGAACAGATTTTGAGTCCCTTTGAGTTCGAGTCAGCAAAGTTCTACTGTATTTCATTAAAACCTTGTAATGTATATATTTTCATTAAAATGAAACTATTGTTACAATTTCAGCTCATTATGTTGGATAATGTGGTTTAATAGGTTCTGTGTTTTCTGTGATCTATGTATAGTAACAGCAGCCATGTTGGATGATTTGTGACATCACCAGATACAATGTCGACACTAGATGAGATTGAGATCAAGTTTGGTAAAAATTGGTCCAGTGGTTTCAGAGAAGATCTTTGACAAAGTTTACGACATGAGTTAAAAAGTAAATAATATATCTGAATACTGAGTAGTTTTTTTTTTTTTACAATATTACAAGTAAACAATATCACCTGAAGACTAATAGACCATTTGCACATTTCTGACTAAATTCTAAAATTGTACACTTTCGTGTGTTTTTTTAAGAGTTATATTCCTTTAAGGAGAACAAAAAGGTCCCTTTCATGCAACGTTCAATCAAAGTTACACATAATTATCTCACATGTCCAAAATTTTAATCAAGTAACACTATGTAAATTTTCTATTTGTTATAAAACTATCATAAGGAAAATAACTGCTATAAGAATGTAAATAAAGCATAGTTTTAGAATCAAATCAGGAATATGCAATTATACCAGTTTATAATATAAACACAAAAGTCTATTTCACTGTCTAATAATTTTTGCACAAAACACTACATCTACGTATATAAAGAAATGTACTTGTCAAACATTTACAAGAAATACACCAAAAAATGTTCAGCATAACATATACTGCTCTGAAAAATATCTTATAAAGTTAAATCAAAAGTATAAAACGATTAATATATGATTACATCCATATTCTTTCTTACTAAAATAAATAAAAATTTACCACACATAAATACAGTCAGGTACAAAAATCTCAAGACAGCAAAAAAAAAAAAACCCACATAGCATTGTTTCTTTTAAAGATCCAAGTAATATATATATTATATAAATATGTAAATATACATTGTAGATAGGTAAAAAAGGAATGTATTAAATAAAACTTCTGTTTATATATGTGATGAATTTATCCAAAAATACCTTTATAAATTTATACAAATTCTTGGCACATATTCTCCACTCTTTCATCAAAGATTTTAATATTACTCCTAAGTGTATCTTTTAATAATACATCTAAAGTGTAAGGTTAAAGTTAATTATTAATACTGTGAAATCACTTTTATTTGTGGGGTACCAATTTTCGTGGGTAGGCTGATCCACGAAATTAAGAATCCAACGAACAATGAAACTTGGGAAGCAGTTTGACATCGATATATAGCCATGCTGTCCTCGAGTGACCCCAACTTTCTAGATCAGCTGCATAGGGGACAATTGACAATTTTAATGACAAAATAAGTACGAGCATGCCTTTAAATAGGTTATAATCCACATGAACATGTTTGTGAATGATTCAATTTTGAATGCATGTGTAAAAACGACAAAATGCTTATTTGTGAAAAGATTTTAACAATTTCCGGTAATAAAATTTACTTCAAAACCATACACTAACGGTGACACACTTCTAACTGTTGTATAAACATTTCTCAATTAACATATTTGATCACCTTTCTTTAAACAATTCAATTAAGTATAAGTTTACTGTACATCAGACCCGGGGTCAGGATTAATTTTGTGACACGACTACGAATGGCTTCAATCCGAGATAAAGGGTAACAAAAGATCGAACATTTTGAAATAATTTTACAAGTACAATCTGTCATTGGAATCAAAATAATGGGAAAAAACAAACTTTATTGTTCTTTTCTTAGTTGTGAAAAACAAAAATTTAAAATAAAATAGAGATTAAATATTTGTAAAACATAAAAACAAATTTAATATACATTGATGAAAATTGCTAATGTACGTGGTCATAAAATATTTTCTGATGATTTTTTTTTTAATTTTCAAATTCGATAAAATAACACTGATTTGCACTGATCTATAATTATGAAATTAAAAAGCTAATTTTGTTCTGATTCTAAATTGATATATGTAAAAAAAATAATTGAGAAAATGAACACGTTAATATCCAAGTTCCACTTCCAATTACATAATTCTACTGCTCATTTGTCTAATGTATTGAAGCTTTCTCGAAGTTTTGATACCCAGTGAAACTTATGTTGAAAATATAAAATCTACAAATTTTATTTCGGTACAAACACAAAATCCACTAATTTACAAATCAACACACTTGTAATTTTTAATCAAACCACGAAAATTGATATCCACGAAGAAAAGTACTTTCACAGTAACTACATTCAAAGTGTAAGGTTAAGGTTAATTATTAATTATTACATCTAAAGTGTAAGGTTAATTATTAATAATTACATTACTTCTGTTTTTCATTGAAATGTTACAATATGATTGGTTATGAAGTGGTCACATGATTATAAAAGAGATGTTTCACATCCCAATGAAACTCAAATCCGAACTTGCACGTGCCTCCATGACGACGTCAGATGTAAACAATCAATGGCGTAGTAATTTCCAACAGCAAATAATCTAACACAAATAAAATTCACAACGAAAAATTCAACTATATCAAAAATTTTGGTGTGATTTAAATACAATTATAAGAATTGAATGCATTCTTTTGAAGTTTCATTGGGGTATGAAAGCGTTGATCGAACTACATTTTCAAAAACAAAATTAAATATAATTCCACAAGATATATGATATGTTAGTTAGGAGGTAGTCACACACACCCCTCCTTAATATGAATTAATCAAACACTTGCTTTAAATTTGGGTTATAAAGTTTTTATTTAAGCTACTAATAATCTTTCAATTTTGACACTAAATTGTCAGGAAACTATTTTACAACTTCATTAAACTAAGTGACATTATTTTACTTTACTAAACTTTGACCCTATTTTACTTCTTTAAACTTTGACACTATTTTACTGAATGTCATTATAAAATCATTGATCTGAACTGACAAGGAACCAGTTTTATAATACAGTCACAAAGAACCAGTTTTATAATACAGTGATAAATGATATCTCTAATCAATGATCAATATGGCACCTACATATAAAATATATATGTTGTATAGAATTACATACTAATTCTTGTTTACAATGTTAATTCAATGCAAACAAAAATCAATGTTACCAGTCTTATAACACTACATTTTCACACTATTTTTCTTCTCAATATGTTAAATTGCGTTGTTTTAAGATTAAAATGTTCAAGTCAGCATATTTAATAGTTACTAGAACTATGAATTGATTGTCTGTATCACAGCATGGTCATCTTTATTTTACTGCCATAATTGTATTATCTAAAACCATCTCCAGAAACTGAAAAATAAATAATTATACAGTCAAACATCGTTATCTCAAAATAGAAAAAAAATGTTGTTTACATGGATAATTGAAAGTGTGAATATGGTCTGTTCATTGTAATTGTTAGCAAATAAAATAAATTTAAACTAAATGATACAGCTTAGTATATCAGTCAAGGAGTGAATGACAGCTTAGTATATCAGTCAAGGAGTGAATGACAGCTTAGTATATCAGTCAAGGAGTGAATGACAGCTTAGTATATCAGTCAAGGAGTGAATGACAGCTTAGTATATCAGTCAAAGAGTGAATGACAGCTTAGTATATCAGTCAAGGAGTTAATGAGTGAGTGCCAAACGAGTAATTTATCACTATATTATGTTACATTTCAATGAGATGACGACGATGTCTATTTTGTACTAGACATGTATGCTTAATTGGATCATTATAGTGCTATCTTACTGAAACAACAGCCCCTGGGTAGACATGTTGCTCTATTTGGATCATTATAGTGCTATCTTACTGAAACAACAGCCCCTGGGTAGACATGTTGCTCTATTTGGATCATTATAGTGCTAGCTTACTGAAACAACAGCCCATGGGTAGACATGTTGCTCTATTTGGATCATTATAGTGCTATCTTACTGAAACAACAGCCCATGGGTAGACATGTTGTTCTATTTGGATCATTATAGTGCTAGCTTACTGAAACAACAGCCCATGGGTAGACATGTTGCTCTATTTGGATCATTATAGTGCTAGCTTACTGAAACAACAGCCCCTGGATAGACATGTTGCTCTATTTGGATCATTATAGTGCTAGCTTACTGAAACAACAGCCCATGGGTAGACATGTTGCTCTATTTGGATCATTATAGTGCTATCTTACTGAAACAACAGCCCATGGGTAGAAATGTTGCTCTATTTGGATCATTATAGTGCTATCTTACTGAAACAACAGCCCATGGGTAGAAATGTTGCTCTATTTGGATGATTATAGTGCTATCTTACTGAAACAACAGCCCATGGGTAGACATGTTGCTCTATTTGGATCATTATAGTGCTATCTTACTGAAACAACAGACCATGGGTAGAAATGTTGCTCTATTTGGATCATTATAGTGCTATCTTACTGAAACAACAGCCCATGGGTAGACATGTTGCTCTATTTGGATCATTATAGTGCTATCTTACTGAAACAACAGCCCATGGGTAGAAATGTTGCTCTATTTGGATCATTATAGTGCTATCTTACTGAAACAACAGCCCATGGGTAGAAATGTTGCTCTATTTGGATGATTATAGTGCTATCTTACTGAAACAACAGCCCATGGGTAGACATGTTGCTCTATTTGGATCATTATAGTGCCATCTTACTGAAACAACAGACCATGGGTAGAAATGTTGCTCTATTTGGATGATTATAGTGCTATCTTACTGAAACAACAGCCCCTGGGTAGACATGTTGCTCTATTTGGATCATTATAGTGCTAGCTTACTGAAACAACAGCCCATGGGTAGACATGTTGCTCTATTTGGATGATTATAGTGCTATCTTACTGAAACAACAGCCCATGGGTAGAAATGTTGCTCTATTTGGATGATTATAGTGCTATCTTACTGAAACAACAGCCCCTGGGTAGACATGTTGCTCTATTTGGATCATTATAGTGCTAGCTTACTGAAACAACAGCCCCTGGGTAGACATGTTGCTCTATTTGGATCATTATAGTGCTAGCTTACTGAAACAACAGTCCATGGGTAGAAATGTTGCTCTATTTGGATCATTATAGTGCTATCTTACTGAAACAACAGCCCATGGGTAGAAATGTTGCTCTATTTGGATCATTATAGTGCTATCTTACTGAAACAACAGCCCCTGGGTAGACATGTTGCTCTATTTGGATCATTATAGTGCTAGCTTACTGAAACAACAGCCCATGGGTAGAAATGTTGCTCTATTTGGATCGTTATAGTGCTATCTTACTGAAACAACAGCCCCTGGGTAGACATGTTGCTCTATTTGGATCATTATAGTGCTAGCTTACTGAAACAACAGCCCATGGGTAGACATGTTGCTCTATTTGGATCATTATAGTGCTATCTTACTGAAACAACAGCCCCTGGGTAGACATGTTGCTCTATTTGGATCATTATAGTGCTATCTTACTGAAACAACAGCCCATGGGTAGACATGTTGCTCTATTTGGATCATTATAGTACTAGCTTACTGAAACAACAGCCCATGGGTAGACATGTTGCTCTATTTGGATCATTATAGTGCTAGCTTACTGAAACAACAGCCCCTGGGTAGACATGTTGCTCTATTTGGATCATTATAGTGCTATCTTATTGAAACAACAGCCCATGGGTAGACATGTTGCTCTATTTGGATCATTATAGTGCTATCTTACTGAAACAACAGCCCATGGGTAGACATGTTGCTCTATTTGGATCATTATAGTGCTATCTTACTGAAACAACAGCCCCTGGGTAGACATGTTGCTCTATTTGGATCATTATAGTGCTAGCTTACTGAAACAACAGCCCCTGGGTAGACATGTTGCTCTATTTGGATCATTATAGTGCTAGCTTACTGAAACAACAGCCCATGGGTAGACATGTTGCTCTATTTGGATCATTATAGTGCTAGCTTACTGAAACAACAGCCCCTGGGTAGACATGTTGCTCTATTTGGATCATTATAGTGCTATCTTACTGAAACAACAGCCCATGGGTAGACATGTTGCTCTATTTGGATCATTATAGTGCTATCTTACTGAAACAACAGCCCCTGGGTAGACATGTTGCTCTATTTGGATCATTATAGTGCTATCTTACTGAAACAACAGCCCATGGGTAGACATGTTACTCTATTTGGATCATTATAGTGCTAGCTTACTGAAACAACAGCCCATGGGTAGACATGTTGCTCTATTTGGATCATTATAGTGCTAGCTTACTGAAACAACAGCCCATGGGTAGACATGTTGCTCTATTTGGATCATTATAGTGCTATCTTACTGAAACAACAGCCCATGGGTAGACATGTTGCTCTATTTGGATGATTATAGTGCTATCTTACTGAAACAACAGCCCCTTGGTAGACATGTTGCTCTATTTGGATCATTATA
Organism: Bathymodiolus brooksi; assembly: GCA_963680875.1. Taxonomy (NCBI): domain Eukaryota; kingdom Metazoa; phylum Mollusca; class Bivalvia; order Mytilida; family Modiolidae; genus Bathymodiolus; species Bathymodiolus brooksi. The sequence continues at coordinate 11,179,767 of OY804579.1, read as the reverse complement.
GTGCTAGCTTACTGAAACAACAGCCCATGGGTAGACATGTTGCTCTATTTGGATCATTATAGTGCTATCTTACTGAAACAACAGCCCCTGGGTAGACATGTTGCTCTATTTGGATCATTATAGTGCTAGCTTACTGAAACAACGGCCCCTGGGTAGACATGTTGCTCTATTTGGATCATTATAGTGCTAGCTTACTGAAACAACAGCCCATGGGTAGACATGTTGCTCTATTTGGATCATTATAGTGCTATCTTACTGAAACAACAGCCCATGGGTAGACATGTTGCTCTATTTGGATCATTATAGTGCTAGCTTACTGAAACAACAGCCCATGGGTAGACATGTTGCTCTATTTGGATCATTATAGTGCTAGCTTACTGAAACAACAGCCCATGGGTAGACATGTTGCTCTATTTGGATGATTATAGTGCTATCTTACTGAAACAACAGCCCATGGGTAGACATGTTGCTCTATTTGGATCATTATAGTGCTAGCTTACTGAAACAACAGCCCATGGGTAGACATGTTGCTCTATTTGGATCATTATAGTGCTATCTTACTGAAACAACAGCCCATGGGTAGAAATGTTGCTCTATTTGGATCATTATAGTGCTATCTTACTGAAACAACAGCCCATGGGTAGAAATGTTGCTCTATTTGGATCATTATAGTGCTAGCTTACTGAAACAACAGCCCATGGGTAGAAATGTTGCTCTATTTGGATCATTATAGTGCTAGCTTACTGAAACAACAGCCCATGGGTAGACATGTTGCTCTATTTGGATCATTATAGTGCTATCTTACTGAAACAACAGCCCATGGGTAGACATGTTGCTCTATTTGGATCATTATAGTGCTATCTTACTGAAACAACAGCCCATGGGTAGACATGTTGCTCTATTTGGATCATTATAGTGCTAGCTTACTGAAACAACAGCCCCTGGGTAGACATGTTGCTCTATTTGGATCATTATAGTGCTAGCTTACTGAAACAACAGCCCATTGGTAGACATGTTGCTCTATTTGGATCATTATAGTGCTAGCTTACTGAAACAACAGCCCCTGGGTAGACATGTTGCTCTATTTGGATCATTATAGTGCTAGCTTACTGAAACAACAGCCCCTGGGTAGACATATTGCTCTATTTGGATCATTATAGTGCTAGCTTACTGAAACAACAGCCCCTGGGTAGACATGTTGCTCTATTTGGATCATTATAGTGCTATCTTACTGAAACAACAGCCCATGGGTAGACATGTTGCTCTATTTGGATCATTATAGTGCTAGCTTACTGAAACAACAGCCCCTGGGTAGACATGTTGCTCTATTTGGATCATTATAGTGCTATCTTACTGAAACAACAGCCCCTGGGTAGACATGTTGCTCTATTTGGATCATTATAGTGCTAGCTTACTGAAACAACAGCCCATGGGTAGAAATGTTGCTCTATTTGGATGATTATAGTGCTATCTTACTGAAACAACAGCCCATGGGTAGACATGTTGCTCTATTTGGATCATTATAGTGCTAGCTAACTGAAACAACAGCCCATGGGTAGACATGTTGCTCTATTTGGATCATTATAGTGCTATCTTACTGAAACAACAGCCCATGGGTAGAAATGTTGCTCTATTTGGATCATTATAGTGCTAGCTTACTGAAACAACAGCCCATGGGTAGACATGTTGCTCTATTTGGATCATTATAGTGCTAGCTTACTGAAACAACAGCCCATGGGTAGACATGTTGCTCTATTTGGATCATTATAGTGCTATCTTACTGAAACAACAGCCCATGGGTAGAAATGTTGCTCTATTTGGATCATTATAGTGCTAGCTTACTGAAACAACAGCCCCTGGGTAGACATGTTGCTCTATTTGGATCATTATAGTGGTAGCTTACTGAAACAACAGACCATGGGTAGTAGACATGTTGCTCCACTCAGACACATTATCCTGATTCCTTGGCAACCAGTCTTTGGTCTTGCTCCTAAATGCTGCATGCTTAGTAGAGAAGCAACAAATACCAATATTAGTCAAATTTTCTGAAGGGTAAAAATATTCAAGCATAAACAAGTAGATTCAATGGAGAAAATAGCAACAAAATAGTGTGATCATCATATCAAGTGTGATCATCATATCAGAGAGTTGTGGTTAATGTTGGTTCTGTATTATTTCCAATAATGTGGTCAAAAGTATAAACTATATCGGTAGAATTTAAAATAAATATATCTTACCCAATCCATTGTATTAATGGAATACTAACCTCTTCATAACCAATGTTGATCACTCCTCTCTGTTGGGCATCCTTAACTCTAAATTTATCTGTTAATGTTTTTAACATGACAGATGCCTGAATAAAGTCATCAAAATTAATAGTTCTCGCTCCTCTTCTATCAAATACACGAATCACACTGTCACTGAACTGTGGAGATCTGAAAAATTCAATGTGTCCCATCGAAAAAAACCCATCAACATTTGTCTTTTAATCTTTATCACTTTTTCTAAAACATTGGATTTTTATCTGTTCTCATCACTTACTGTAAATCTTAATATTAAATGTCTCTCAGAATATAAACCAGAAGATAATTAAATCACAAAATCATACTTTCTTAATACATTGTAGTTGAAAATACGTTGTTTTACCAACTCATATTAAAAGGGAAACTTCGCAAAAAATATTTTTGTATATGTTTTTCCTGATGTATAAATATGGATGTTTTATATGTATATTAGCGTTTTATTATGCTGGATAAGGGAATGAAATCGATTTTAAAATTTGGTCAACGATAGATGGATGTCACCATTTTGATAGCATCTCGATACCTATTATCACGTGATGTCTAAATACCACCACGCCCCAAAACAAGTGTGACAAACCGGGGTCCTCATTCAGTGTCGATATGGGTTGTCAGGCATAATTCTTTTTATTTTTCTTATTATTCTAAATATATGATTTTATTACACGATCACTTTTTGCAAATTTTACGTTTTGTTTCTATATACTTATGGCAAAACAAACGAATCGGAGAAAACGGTCCGTCTTTAATGAGACGCATTTACAAAAGATTTTTTTTCGAAAATTGAAGAACTACGAAATTATGTGAAAAAAAAAGAACGGTCATCGGAACAATGCCATGAATTCGTAAAAAAATAAAAATAGGCCTATACTACGGGGCAAAATTGTTTTAATGATATTATTTATAAGATCGCACTTTGTAATCCAACGTTCATGCACTACAATAAAGCTACACATAAGCTCTGCTTCTTAGCTAAAAGCACAGAAAGTTACAGGGTAGGAAGCCATAAAATTGAGAGGATTATGTAAACATATAATTTGTAATAGTTTTCATTTGACAATTACAGACGATGAGTATTATAAATACTTTTAAAGTTTATTATACAAAACATCAGGGTACATCTCTTACGTAATATAATAATTTGTTTATGGAAATACAATATTCTTATTCGCCAACAGTAAAAAGATTAATCTGTTTTCATAACGGTTATTTCTGATTTGAACAAAGCGTAACATATAATAGAAATAGAAATAGAAATAAGTTTATTAACCAAATCAGGGCCCCAGGAGGGCATATACAAATAACAATTATGATTGATACACAACAACAATACATCAAACTAAATATTCGCGGTGAAATATCAATAATTGTGGTGCAGGCACACTCGGGCAGGAAAAGAGATATATGCACATAAACGTACACACACTTACTCACATATACATATGAGGGGGGGAGGGTGAGAGAGAACATATACATATATCAGGCGATTCATCACCAATCTGCAAGAGACACCTTGAGTCGATGCTAAAAGGAATAAAGTCCTACTTGTGTCTAGTGCAGACATTATGTCTCTGCGTAAAGAAAACATTTTTTGTTTATTTTAATCAAGTCTTTCAAACTGGCGGACCCTTCTGATTAATCTCAGAATAGTCATAAAAATATGGTTGTTGTTTTTATAAGGAAAAATTGCATACGAATGGTTTTTGTCTATTTTGCTTTTTGGGGTTTGCAAGAAGAATTTTCTACCCTGCCCTGTTCACCCTGCTTTACTTCATAATTTTGGTTGTTGCTATATCATTCTGATGAGGCACAAAAAAAATCAAGATAAAAATGAACAATTCAATATAACTTACGATCAATGTTAATCTTAAGATTTTTTTGTGAAAATAGCCCCAGAATCATTGCTGCATCAGGCGCGGATCCAGCAGTTTTGAAAACGGGGTCCCAGGCTCTTGCTTGCCAATTTCTACCCAATTTCTACACAAATTTTACTAAATTGTCGAACACCCCCTTGATCCGCCAGTGTGCATTAATATGCACCCATTCCTAATGTATACTTGATCAGGATCGTGTATTTTGATCACCTATTAGAACCTTTAAAATGTGTATTGCATCTCCTATTCTAGTCACGGGTAGCGTTTTAACGGGTCACAAAATGTATATTGCATTTCTGATTATTGCCAAAGATTGTGACACATGTATTCAAGTATTCGGTCAGAGTCCCGTCGACCGGATGTAAAATGACACTTGTATATTCTGCCTGGCGACTTCCTGTGTGGACCTAAACTCATTACGCAATATTAGGTACCCTGCTGAGTGAACCGGTGTGAATGTACCTGTCATTTTCAGAATGAAAATAAAAATAAGTAAATCCAGCCTTTCACTTCTTATTTCAGGAATCATTTGCCTTAATTTATTGAAGAATAAAATATTTAAAATTAAAATAGGGTCTCTCGCTTCTGAAAATACATGAAAAATATAAGAAATATATTTTCTGCATAATATTTTACATTTCGCTCATCAAAAATGACAAACAAACAAAAAAGGAAAAGAAATTAACATTTTTAAATCACTTGCTCGCTCCAACGTTTTTAGCACAAAATTCGAAGAACAAGAAGTAAATTTGGTGTGGCATAATCTCTGTATATTTTGACTGCTCTTCATCTGTTTATACCGCTCATGATCATGATCTCTTCCGAACTTTGTCTGAATGAATATCAGTGGATATCAAAATTAGAGGTCAAGTTTGCTTACGAGGTTCCGAGCTGAAAAAAATCATATATTTAGGTTTTGTGCCTTCTGGGGGTCACTAAGCAAAGAGTTTTTTTTTCTTTAAACACTAACTTTGTAAACTCAGTTGCCACCCGATCTCCTAACCTTTAATTTTTAGTTCTTTAATTAAAATTAAAACATCTTTTATGAACATCGATCGTTAAAATTGTGAATACATATTAATTATGATGAGACAGCTATAAATAGTTAGGCCAATTTGGTGCCTCTATTAAGGTGTCAAACCACTAATTAATTTCTTTTAGGTTTTCTACTAAATTTGTGTTTTTTCGAGCCTGCCTGGTCATTTTATCTTAAGTTTAACATTTCCAAGACCATATATTTTCTGAAACGTACACGATTCCTCTACGTTCTGTCAAAATATGAGGGCATGTTTAAAATCTTGCAGTGAAATGCCATGCTACGGAAAACACCAACTCTAAAAATAGCTCGGTCATCCCCAAGAAATTCAGTATCTATAGGTCATGCATCAAATCCTCCATAGAGGTATTAAAATACAACTAAATCCATCAAATTTGGGCTCAAAATAATCCATTATTTATTTAACTTCAATTATCAATTTTAATTAGTCCATTCCATTCAGTCGTTTTCACAATACTACAAAGTGAAAGGAACTTTTTTCTTGAAAAGGGACTACTTTCGTATATGTTCCAAGCTCTGATTGGTGAATTAGTGGTTTGACACCATAATGAAAACTTATAATTTCAAGGATGGTGTATACTTTTTTATCATCTAAAACATAATTACAATTATAATTGTTCCTGTTATTTCAACATTATATTTATTCTAATGTTTTAAAAATATTTTATCTTTAATAAATAATAAACGATCTACCAACTCGTCTTGGAAAGCAAATAGTGTGTATTCAAATTCCCATTTTATTAATCCGATCAATACACAATTTACGCGTTGTCAAAATTATCCATTATATTTTTCAGCACATTAGCAGTAAAACAAAATGAACATAATTGTAAAAGGGATCCTACATATAGTGAATATAGGGGACTGTTGTAAAACACTCTTTCCATTGTAAATATAAAGGAAATGAAACATTTTGTTCATTTAAAATAGTTGTTTGTCAAAAAGGTACGTAGCTGTTCACTTCAGTATTTAATTTTCCAACGGTTATTAGATTTAAATTACAGTCCTCTGAGTGCTTTAAATGAAGCGAATTTAACATCAGCGACCCAGACTTTAAATTTCAATCCCACAATGCAACTCTCTGATTAAAACGTCACAATCCATGAACAAATTAGAAATTAAAATTACAAATTTGCTTCGTTATTTGTGGAAATATGTCGATAAAACTTTGTGAATACGTATTTTATATCACCAGGAACATATTTAACTAACATGTAAAAAATCACGAAGTTTCCCTTTAATATAATGCTTGTTTCTGCTAAGGTCAACCCATATTAATATAATGCTTGTTTCTACTTAGGTCAACCCATATTAATATAATGCTTGTCTCTGCTATAAAGGTCAACTCATATTAATATTATGCTTCTGTGCTAAGGCCAACCCATATTAATATAATGCTTGTCTCTGCTAAGGTTAACCCATATTAATATAATGCTTGTGTGCTAAAGCCAACCCATATTAATATAATGCTTGTCTCTGCAAAGGCCAACCCATATTAATATAATGCTTGTCTCTGCTAAGGCCAACCCATAATAATATAATGCTTGTTTCTGCTAAGGTCAACCCATATTAATATAATGCTTGCCTCTGCTAAGGCTAACCCATATTAATATAATGCTTGTCTCTGCTAAGGTCAACCCATATTAATATAATGCTTGTCTCTGCTAAGGCCAACCCATAATAATATAATGCTTGTTTCTGCTAAGGTCAACCCATATTAATATAATGCTTGTCTCTGCTAAGGTCAACCCATATTAATATAATGCTTGTTTCTGCTAAGGTCAACCCATATTAATATAATGCTTGTCTCTGCTAAGGTCAACCCATAATAAAATATTGCTCGTTTCTGCTAAGGTCAACCCATGTTAATATAATGTTTGTGTGCTAAGGCCAACCCATATTAATATAATGTTTGTCTCTGCTAAGGTCAACCCATAATAATATAATGCTTGTTTCTGCTAAGATCAACCCATGTTAATATAATGTTTGTGTGCTAAGGTCAACCCATATAAATATAATGCTTGTCTCTACTAAGGTCAACCCATTTTAATATAATGCTTGTCTCTGCTAAGGCCAACCCATAATAATATAATGCTTGTTTCTGCTAAGGTCAACCCATATTAATATAATGCTTGTCTCTGCTAAGGTCAACCCATATTAATATAATGCTTGTTTCTGCTAAGGTCAACCCATATTAATATAATGCTTGTCTCTGCTAAGGCCAACCCATAATAAAATATTGCTCGTTTCTGCTAAGGTCAACCCATGTTAATATAATGTTTGTGTGCTAAGGCCAACCCATATTAATATAATGCTTGTCTCTGCTAAGGTCAACCCATAATAATATAATGCTTGTTTCTGCTAAGATCAACCCATATTAATATAATGCTTGTCTCTGCTAAGGTCAACCCATGTTAATATAATGTTTGTGTGCTAAGGTCAACCCATATAAATATAATGCTTGTCTCTGCTAAGGCCATTTACTGAACATGCTATGTTGACAATTAAACATACAAATTAAAACCAAACGTTCGGAAAGTGTTGCCTAATTACTTAGCACCCAAGGACCTATATATTGTAAACAAAAACTTACAAATTATAACCAAATGTTTTGAATGCGTTACTTAATTCTTGAGCATCAATGTTACCAGATCTGTCTGTATCAAATCTAAAACAATCAAAATCAAGAACAATATGTCATTTTATTACATTCAACTGCTCAATTACCACAAAAATGTTAATTAATTTTCAAATAATGTAAATCAGCTTTTTCTTATGGGCTGTTTCATAAAAAATGGCTCCAACAATGTGAAAAAAATGTCCAAATTAAACTCACTCCTAAAAACTTTCTGCTGATAATTTTCAATGTTGTATACATTGAAGTAAATGAAACAAGAAAGAAACTATGAACAGATAAGCAATAAATTTTTAAGAACCTTTTATTGAACACAAATTGGCATAAAAACCATGTAAAACACATACTTATTCTATATCAGTTAAACAATCTTTAGTCTCAATTATTTTGTATAATGGTTTCTCAAACAATGCAACTGATATAAATTACTTTTTGTGCAAACTATTGGGTTATTGGTAGTTGTAGTTTTTCTTAAAAGCTATTTTTTATGAAAAATTCTCAATATTTTTGTCCAATCTACCTGATAAAGTTTTTATTATCAAAATAATAATGAATATTTTTACTTAAGACAGCAAAATTTTCAAACTTCAAAGATAAGTAGCAATTTGTAAAAAAAAATAACATTGATTCTTTGAACGATTGCAAAATAATTGGTTGTAGAAAAAACATTTTGTCTATTTTTGTTGCACTCCTGACATTTTATAAATTTATAATAAAGAAAAAAAAGAAGAAAATATCACATTTTAAAATGCCAACATTGAACAGTGATGTTACTGTTAACTCATACAATAATTTTTACCTGTTTTCAATGAAATATTTGTACAGAAATTACAGTATTTGGAAATTTCTAACAATTTTTTGCCATACCACTTCTTTAATACCCAGTTTTAGCAGCAATATTTTTAATTATGTACATTTGAAAATTTGTATTATACCACTCTAATATATTAGATAAATCATAAAGAAATAATTAGAATATTTTTATAGGCTAGAAAAGGCAATTTATTATAAATTATCATTATTTTATCAATGGTACTATTTTATCAGGATATGTTGCACTCCTGACATTATATTGCCATCAAGAAAAAGAAGAGTTATTAACTTAAAAACAATTCACAGGGGAAAAAATCCATTGGTGTTCTTTCAAGCATTAGTTTTACAAAGTTTTAATGATAATTGTTTCTTAAAGTAATATTTTTCTAGTTATTTGTAACTTGTTTACAGCCATACTTCTCGAAAATTCCAACTTATTTTTGAAATATACTATACAAAAACATTTAAAACATGTATTAATCTAAATTAATATTGAAAATAGATGTTTAATGTACAATTACAAGTATTTTTTGGATACTTAGAAAATTAATTATATCAAATTTCAATGATTTTTAAATATTTATGTCAGGAGTGCAACATTTACATGATTAACCATAAATTATCTATAAGAAAATAGATAAATGCATTTATCATAAACTTTATCAAGTCAATTAATCTCCAATAGCTAATGAACCTAGAAAACATATTCCCTTGTCAGAGAATGTCTCTAGTATTAATACCTAATAGATATTAAAGCATGAGACCATTTAAAATGAACAAAAATGCTTTATTACATAAAATTAAAAGCACATAAAATGCTATTGGCACTTTTAATTTTTTCAAACACTATTCTAAACTTGACAGAATCTCATTTTATTTAAATCATCCATATAAAAAGCTATAATTTAGACTGTGTAGAAGATCACTTAAAACTAGTAGCACTCCTGACATGAATCAAATGCTTCTGTGAGAGATATTTTATGTATCTCAAACAGGTAAATGGGTTTTATCTGTTCTCTTGGTCAGTTTCTGTTGAAATAGAAAGACAAATGTGATTTTAGTTACATTTAAAAGAAAATATGTCTAAGAAAATATCAAATGTTGCACTCCTGACATTTGAGGGTGCTGCCTTTAATGTGACATTCTTGGCCTTACTACTAATTTTAGTGTATCCTTTAACTATGGGTTTGAAGCAGCAATGATGTATTAAGATTTATTTATACCCCATATCTTTGAAAACTAAAAGACAACATTTCTACAATGTAATTTAGGAAAACTTGCATAAATGTTTGTTGCACTCCTAACTAGGTACATCTTTTTTAAAAAGCCATATTTTTATGCAATAATAAATGTGAAGCATGATCTATTGCTATCTTAAAGTATGTCAACATATCACAGTTTGTGATGAAATAGATTTTGATAACATATTGTTTGATTTAGCACTGTGGTAGGTTGTTGAAAATTAAGGATTTTTTAAAGTGTCACAAAAAAGGGTTGCACTCCTGACAATTTTGACATGTTTTTTGGACATATTTTTTTTTTGTTATTCTAGATATCTTAACGATTTTTTGCAGTAACAAATATCAAATCATTACAGATCTTTTGAACTATTTAGATCCAATAAAATCATAAAAATGAGTAAATTAGACAGCTATAGCAGTAGGAGCCATTTTTTTTTTAAAACTGCCCTTATACAGTATATATATAAAACTAAGGGACCAAGTAAGATATTCATATTAATAGTTCTGGCAGTGTAGAATTTTGACAAATTAATTCTCACATTATATTTAGTGTGATGTTTTTTTAACAAGTTGACAAATATGTCAATCATTAATTTTGTTTGTTTGACAAAATGATAAATATGTCTACTTTTTTATATGTAATACTTATTTTTTTTATTAAAATGGAATGTTACAGTTCAAATTTCAGCTCATTTGGAGGTCAAATGGGGTCTGAAGGTGTGATATACCCCAATGATGTATTTATAGTAACATCAGCCATGTTTGATGATTAGTAAGATTATTATATACAATATTGTTAGTAGACAAATGATCGTTCATACTGTAAGGTATCACTAATTACCACCAAATGGTCATCTGTATTATAAGAGGTTAAACAAGGAATACATTATCATTTACCTACACTCATTACATTCCTCTCTATACAATTCTTACCTTTCAAAACATCCCTTCCAATCCTGTACATACTTCCATAAAGCTGCAAATTCCTGTATATCTATAGTACCATCTCTATAGAAATATAAACATTAGTACTTATAAAACATTCTTTAATGTACTACTGTAGTCAAAATATAACCATTAGTACTTATAAAACATTGTCTAATGTCCCACTGTAGTCAAAATATAACCATTAGTACTTATAAAACATTGTCTAATGTCCCACTGTAGTCAAAATATATCCATTAGTACTTATAAAACATTGTCTAATGTCCTACTGTAGTAAACAAATATATAATGTGTCTATGGTTACTAAATTGTTCATTTTATATCAATTTTACAAATTTCTAGTAAAAAATGAATCATTAACATTCTCAATTGTTTCAGATTACTAATCTCAACTACACTAAATAAAAGTTGGACATATTATTGTCAATCACCTCTAGCAAACAAGACCCATATCTGTAAACAAACTGTAATGTCTACCATTGTTTTCTGCATGACCTTACCTTCTCTAACACTTGTTTAACAAAGAAATCTTACTTATACAAATATTGATAATTCAATAAATAAGATTTTAGGTGTTTACTTGCATTTTGTACACATTGTTATTTTTAAGAGAAATGCATTTAAAAACATTTTGAAGATACCAAAGGGGAAATCACCAGCCATAAATCAGACAAGGACAGGCAATACAACAGCTAAATAAAACAACAAGACAGGCAATACAACAGTTAAATAAAACAACAAGACAGGCAATACAACAGTTAAATAAAACAACAAGACAGGCAATACAACAGCTAAATAAAACAACAAGACAGGCAATACAACAGTTAAATAAAATAAGACAGGCAATACAACAGTTAAATAAAACAACAAGACAGGCAATACAACAGTTAAATAAAACAACAAGACAGGCAATACAACAGCTAAATAAAACAACAAGACAGGCAATACAACAGTTAAATAAAATAAGACAGGCAATACAACAGCTAAATAAAACAACAAGACAGGCAATACAACAGCTAAATAAAACAACAAGACAGGCAATACAACAGTTAAATAAAATAAGACAGGCAATACAACAGTTAAATAAAACAACAAAACAAGGCAATACAACAGCTAAATAAAATAAGACAGGCAATACAACAGCTAAATAAAATAAGACAGGCAATACAACAGTTAAATAAAACAACAAGACAGGCAATACAACAGCTAAATAAAATAAGACAGGCAATACAACAGTTAAATAAAACAACAAAACAAGGCAATACAACAGCTAAATAAAACAAGACAGGCAATACAACAGTTAAATAAAATAAGAAGGGCAATACAACAGTTAAATAAAATAAGACAGGCAATACAACAGTTAAATAAAACAACAAAACAAGGCAATACAACAGCTAAATAAAACAAGACAGGCAATACAACAGTTAAATAAAATAAGAAGGGCAATACAACAGTTAAATAAAATAAGACAGGCAATACAACAGTTAAATAAAAAACAACAAGACAAGCAATACAACAGCTAAATAAAACAACAAGACTGGCAATACAACAGTTAAATAAAACAACAAGACAGGCAATACAACAGCTAAATAAAACAACAAGACAGGCAATACAACAGTTAAATAAAACAACAAGACAGGCAATACAACAGCTAAATAAAACAACAAGACAGGCAATACAACAGCTAAATAAAACAACAAGACAGGCAATACAACAGTTAAATAAAACAACAAGACAGGCAATACAACAGTTAAATAAAACAACAAGACAGGCAATACAACAGCTAAATAAAACAACAAGACAGGCAATACAACAGCTAAATAAAACAACAAGACGGGCAATACAACAGCTAAATAAAATAAGACAGGCAATACAACAGCTAAATAAAATAAGACAGGCAATACAACAGTTAAATAAAACAACAAGACAGGCAATACAACAGCTAAATAAAACAACAAGACGGGCAATACAACAGCTAAATAAAATAAGACAGGCAATACAACAGCTAAATAAAACAACAAGACAGGCAATACAACAGTTAAATAAAACAACAAGACAAGCAATACAACAGCTAAATAAAACAACAAGACTGGCAATACAACAGTTAAATAAAACAACAAGACAGGCAATACAACAGCTAAATAAAACAACAAGACAGGCAATACAACAGCTAAATAAAACAACAAGACAGACAATACAACAGCTAAATAAAACAACAAGACAGGCAATACAACAGCTAAATAAAACAACAAGACAGGCAATACAACAGCTAAATAAAACAACAAGACGGGCAATACAACAGCTAAATAAAATAAGACAGGCAATACAACAGTTAAATAAAACAACAAGACAAGCAATACAACAGCTAAATAAAACAACAAGACTGGCAATACAACAGTTAAATAAAACAACAAGACAGGCAATACAACAGCTAAATAAAACAACAAGACAGACAATACAACAGCTAAATAAAACAACAAGACAGGCAATACAACAGCTAAATAAAACAACAAGACAGACAATACAACAGCTAAATAAAACAACAAGACAGACAATACAACAGCTAAATAAAACAACAAGACAAGGCAATACAACAGTTAAATAAAACAAGACAAGGCAATACAACAGCTAAATAAAATAAGACGGCCAATACAACAGCTAAATAAAATAAGACAGGCAATACAACAGCTAAATAAAACAACAAGACAAGGCAATACAACAGTTAAATAAAACAAGACAGGCAATACAACAGCTAAATAAAACAACAAGACAAGGCAATACAACAGCTAAATAAAACAAGATAGGCAATACAACATTTAAATAAAATAAGACGGGCAATACAACAGTTAAATAAAATAAGACAGGCAATACAACAGCTAAATAAAATAAGATGGCCAATACAACAGTTAAATAAAATAAGACAGGCATACTAAATGGGAATACAATGCTATAAAATGAACAAAATGTCATACAAAAAGTTCAGGACCGTCGAAGTAGCATTTCTATAAAGTTTGGTTCTAATTTTATGGGCCATATGAGGTATATAAAACAGATTTCTGATTTTTTTCACTTGCCATGTCAAGTTTCAGGATGAAATAAAACAAACAAGTTAACACTTCTTATAATCTTCTTTTCTTTTATTATGAACGGCAACAATACTAGTTCCAGGTACCCATAAACATTATAAACTTTATTAATGTCAAAGAAAAGTCTGAAGATACCAGACGTAATCAAAAGATGTAAACTGAAGAAAGGCAGACTTTATTATATAGAAACTCAGTGATGGAAAGAGGTTAAAATGATGAGGCAATATGTTGTCATTAGTTTGACTTGAGTAACTTTTAATGTCGTCAGTAACTTTTAATGCCAGGTAAAACATAAGCCAACATTTTACCAGGAAATATTGTATTGTTACCTAGGTGAAAAGATGAATAATGAAATAGAAAAAAAATTTTCAAATTCCCATTATAAAAATATAAAATTGCAGGTGCATAGCTTTCCAGTGATCAAAGTAGTAAGACTAAATAAAATATTTGACCAAGTCAATTGTAAATTTGACTAGGTCAGATGTTAATACAGAAAGCATGCTTGATCTAAACCAGTATAATACTAGACTAATAGCAATGGGAAATCTGTCTTACTTGCTTTGATCAAACATCCCGACCATAAGACGACACGTTTCTTCATTAAATGGTGTCATATTTCCATTCATTAAGGCTTGCCGCAGTTCTACGGCTGTTATTTTTCCAGACCGATCTTGATCAACCGCCTGAAATAAGAATATCTTACTTGTTAGTGTCGAACATCCCGATCATAAGACGACATGTTTCTGGATTAAATGGTGAGAAATTGCCATTAAGTAATGCAAGTTGTAACTCGGTGGCAGTTATCTTACCAGAACGGTCCTGGTCTACTGTCTGAAAAATAGGTTGTCTATCATTAGTAACAAATTGTAACTCGGTGACAGATATCTTACCAGAACGGTCCTGGTCTATTGCCTGAAAAATATGTTGTCCATCATTAATAACTTATACAGCAAATACATAACTAAAACATAACCAGCAAACACACAATTGTAAGACCTATTTTTGCTTACTCTCAAACTAGTCTAAGGTTAAAACAATCTTATACATGTTTAGAGTATAACCTTAAATTTGTTTCAGCTCAATCCAAAACACTCTATATATGTTTAAACAAATTTCTTCAGATGCCATTTTTAATTAGTTTAATACATGCACCGAACTCTGATTGAGGAATTCTATAAACAATTAATTACATGTTTATAACAGCAAATACACAAATCTTACCCATAATCACAAAATTATTTTTAACCAGCTTAATGATTGAGGATAAAAAAAAAACCTTTCATTTAAAAAAATAGATAAGCTTCAACCTCTTTTACAGACCTGTGATTGGCTGTTCTATTATTACTAATGAAAGCTTTTTAAAAGGATCTCATTGACTGAATATTTTTTCTTAATAAAAGTGTCACATGGTTATCTTATCTCATTGGTAATTCAAAACATTATACATTGTATACATACTCATTTCACTCTAGAAGAGGTAGAGTTTTAGACACTTATTTGTATCTATATGTATACAACAGAACTTCCATGGTTGGTTCACTGGTCATCTTTTTTGATAAAGAGACCACAGATCATATATTTGTTATTTTTTGTAATTTTTTCCATTAAATAATACAGTGCTGCCCCAGTCTGCGATTACAGTCTTGAAATATAATATTCCATTCTGAAAAATAACTTGCTCCAGGGGAATCATCATTGGTTGTAACTAATATCATAAAATAATTAAAGTTTTACAAGGTTAACTACACCTGTGGATGTTACTATACCAATTACATTACAGTACCATATCATACCTGGAACCAATTCCATAGTTCCTGATTTACACCTGGTGGTGGTTGTGGGGCACAACCACCAGCAGGACCAAATCCTCCTTGCTGTGGAGGTGGTCCCCCACCATACCCTCCCTGCTGGTAGCCTCCAGCACCTGATTGCCCATATGAGGGGGGAGGTTGTTGATATCCCTGTGGTGGTGGATGTCCATACTGTTGTCCAGGCTGATTATACAGTTGTTGTCTCCCTGGTGGTGGGGCCTGAGCGTATGGTGGAGGGGCACCCTGTTGTCTAGGTGCTCCTGCAGGAGGAGCATTTGGAGAACCATATCCAGGTGCTCCTGCAGGAGGTGAATTTGAAGAACCATATCCTCCCTGTAAAAGAAACAATATTCTTATTAATAGTAATAGAGGAATTGAGGTAGCAAGGGGCAGAATATGAATAGGTTTTAATTTTTTGCACAACATCTTTTTAGAATGTGATATTACGGTCAGTACTTGTTTCAACACTGAGATTTGCATTATGTTGTATTATTCAAATTTTCAATTTTTTTTTGCAGTTTCACCCTAAACACAAAAAGATGTGTTTGTATTCAGTGAACATAAAATAAGATCCATCTGAAACTTGTGTAACACTAACAATCAAAATGTTGTCCTTTATACAGTGACTGTGACATCTCTTCAAATGGTCTATACATAACATACAAATGTATATTATCCCTATGGATTAGAAGTCCAACATATAACATTTACTTAAATACAACAAGTGTCAGAATCAGTTTTAACCAAAACTATTGAAAAAACTAGTGATTACCAAATAGATGTTCAAATGCTCAAGTCAACTTACTACTAGGAGCATAACCCATCAAGTACAATACAGCCAGTGACATAGCATGATAAATCACTGTGATAGACATATCACTCCTCTTGGTGATTTGGATATATCTTTTGTTCTATCAAATACATCTTCAAAATTTCTTTTACATTTAGAATGTTACTTACTATTACCCCAAAGGCATATCAAAATAAGTAAATAGATTAAACAGACCAAAGAATTGGAGACCACTGTATAATCAATAGACTGCAACAAGTCCTCCTCGATGGCCATACTTCATCAACAGCAGAAGTGTTATCAGGAGTACCAAAGGGAACCGCTCTCGGCCACTGCTTTTCCTAACTTTCATCAATGACCTTCCAGAAGTCACCAACTCTGAGGCACGCCTCTTCGCAGATGATTGCCTATTATACACTATACAGGCCCATCTTCAGTAGGAAGGACACAGAGGACCTGCAACAAGATCTAGCGGCACTGGAAGACTGGGAAAAGCAGTGGCAAATGGCTTTCCATCCAGAAAAATGTGTAGTCATCCAGATTTCATCTAAGCGAAGCACCATCCCAGCTAACTACACACTGCATAACCACCAACTTGATGTTGTTGACTCTAGTAAGTACCTGGGCGTTACCATCAACAAGAACTTACGATGGGATGACCATATCAACAACATCACAGCGAGAGCAAATAGGACACTAGGCTTCCTCAAATGAAATCTTAGAGGGTGCAAAACATCAGCACGAGCCAGAGCCTATGAAGCTATAGTTCGCCCAACCTTGGAATATGCTGCATCTATATGGGACCCATATAACACCGGGCAAATTAACCAACTAGAAAAGGTACAGAGACGAGCGGCACGATTTACCACCAAGAATTACACAGACAGACAGCCAGGAAGTGTCACTCAGATGGTAACCCAACTTGGATGGGAACCACTCCAGGTTAGGAGAGTTAAGATCCGCCTCCTTTTGCTATTTAAGACCCAGCATAACCTAGTGGCTATTCCGGCAGAAGCATATCTTCTTCCATCAGACTCCAGGACTAGAGGTCAGAATACCTTTTGGATTCCATCAACCAGGAAGGATGTCTACCGAAACTCCTTTTTCCCCAAGATCCATCCGGGATTGGAACAACCTTCCATCGGCAGCAACAACAGCCAGTTCCGTGGAGGAGTTCAGGGACACGCTGGGCAACTTACCACCTGTCCAGTTCCTGACCGTGTAGATAAGATTTCCGCCTGTTTTTAACTGTAAATATTGCCCTGTGGGGCTTTTATCTTGACTGTCACGCTGGAGTACAACACTCAATGATGAGTACACTCTGTACACGGAAGAAGAAGAAGAAGAAAAAGATATACCAGTATCACTTAGAAGAGTGATACATCTATCACAGTGATTTATCACACTTTGACTGTACTGATTGTTTATTGCTGGCATAAAATTTACATTAAAGTTTCAATTTTCTAAACTACATGCTAAAATAGATCGAAATTGTAATATAAAAGAATAGGACTTTACTCGATTACTGCTCTTCTGTGAAGACAGCACAGACAGATATCAGAATTGGAAACCAGATGGTGAATTTAAAATATTTTGTCATTTTAATGGACTTTAATATTAATCTATAACAGTGTGATTTTAAGCATGTTCTGACCTCATTTTTGTTAGGACGACTGTTGAGTCGCTCATCACAAAGCTCAGTGGAAGGCCGTTCTTTTTATATCACACATTGACTATGGAATAAATATTGACATAGACCTAGTGCTTAGTATCTGTGCACAGAGGAGAGATAAAGGCTCTCTTGAACTATATGATCGCAACCCTAATATAGGTGGTTAGGTTTAGGGTTAGCCTAAAAAGTTGCCATCACTTGGCGTCCGTCGTATAACATGTATTGCGATCATAAAGTTCAAGAGATCCGAGTCCGAGATAAGGATGTAATATAGTAATCGGTTGATCATTCACTATTGTAACCTGCATGTCTGATGTCTGTGCATGCAATATATGTGTATTGTTTTAAAAGCTCCTTAGAGCTTATGTTTATTGTTATGACATGTACCGATTTTCTAAATAAATATTACTTGACTTGACTGGATCATTGACATTGATTGTAAAAATTTTGTAACACTTTTGTAAGTTTTGAACTAGCGACGCGACAACTATCTTGAAAGACAATAGTTAATTTCCTTACATATTGTTGAGGTGGAGGTGTACCCCAAGACATCACGAATCTGATTTAGATCAATTTACAAGATAAAGCTACTTCTTTGGGGGTTTTTTAAAATGTTTTTTTGGACTAATAATCACAGCATGGAACAGAAGCGCCGTCTGTTGTCCAGGGTGGACAACTTTTGTTTTGATAAATTACGTATTGCAGCTCCGAACAGTATTTACACGCTGTGTTGATGTAATATTAGATAAAACCGAATTTTTTATGCGTATTTTGTGAGAGGAAAAACATATGAACAATTTGATCAAAATTCGATGTTCTGATAAATTTGCAATTACAGAGGCACTTGATACCTGTTACCTGTTTCCTATCTTGAATCTTCATCCACTGCCGCCTGGATAACCGTTGTTGCCAACGTTACCTGTTATCTATCCTGAATCTTCATCCACTGCCGCCTGGATAACCGTTGTTGCCAACGTTACCTGTTACCTATCTTGAATCTTCATCCACTGCCTGGATAACCGTTCTTGCCAACGTATACACCACTGAAGCCCAGAATCATAAATGTCGGGTATGGTGTGCCCCTATCACTTATCCCTAACTTATCTCTAAAATATCCCTATCTAGTTTAAAACGGGCTTAAAAGTATTTAAAATATTTATTTCTATAGACACGAGTCATAAAAGAGTCATGATCAGTTGTACTAATAAAAGGTTAAAAGAACAACTTCTAGCGTGCCGATGGATGGTACGTTATTATATACATTGTCCACTAAACTTCATTTTAAAACCGTTAAAAAATGTCCTGGCATATCCAATTAAAATTGCTAAAAAGAAAAAGTTATTCATTACGAGATTCAGCAAGCTTTCACCCTGCTAAATCTTATATATAATTTTCAGACGTATATAGACGTATATATATATAGGGAGTGGATGTAGTCGAGTGGTCTAGGGCGCTGGACGTAAGGCTAAGCGAATGGTGCTGCAGTGTAACAATGGTGTGGGTTCAAATCCCGTCGAGGGAAGAACAAAAATTTGACAGCTCTAAAATCTAATTCTAACACTGTTTGGTTTAATTTTCAGACGTATATATATATATATATATATAAACATCTGAAAAAGTAGCCAACGTATAAATCTACGAGATGTCGGATCGGAAACAAGTGTTAACGATACTGTGCAAACAAACAAAAATGATAAATAAACGTCTAAAATGTTAGCACAACGATATCAAAAAAATATGTTAAAATGTAACAAAAATAACTATAAGTCTACAAAAAGACTATAATTATAATGAAATCGACGGATATTTCGCTTGACCGACAAGCTTCATCAGCGTCTGTAATCCGATTTGAAAAATTGTCACGTGAGCATCAGTTATCGTGACGTAAATTACTAAAAATCATAATCTTGAACTTTATACTTTATATTATTCAAGTATATTGCACACTAATTTATAAATATGAACAGAATGAGAAAATGTAATGATGAAGTTTACCAACTAGCTAAGGTCCAGGCACTGGATAAAAAGTTAAAAACAAAAGATTTAGGCCTTTTTGTTTATGCCTTCCGGGTGTAATGTTTGTAACTCGCGGATCCAAAAACTCTCTTTTTTCTGTCTTTGATTTTCTTTCCAACTTGGATTGTGGTCAATGATATAAATTTTGGATCTGCCAAAGTCTTCCAATGAGTGCCCCGGCGACACAAAGTGTTGACTCACGGGCAAGAGCGTCTTTTTCGTAAGGTTACTTCTGTGTCCATTCATTCTTTTGTTGAATGGTTGGACACTTTCTCCTACGTATTGCGACCCGCAGACGTGACAGTCAAGGAGGTAAACCACATTAGGTGTTTTGCAATTGACATTGCAAAATATCTTATACTCCTTTCCTGTCGTCTTGCTATGGAACACTTGTGTGTGTTGCAATTGGAGACAGCACTTGCAACGCTTGTCACCACATGGTTTACACTGGCCGACCGTCGATGAAGGTCTAGATACCGCAGCTCTGACCAGTGTATCCTTAATGCTTTTAGGTCGCCGGAACGCTACAACGGGTGGTTCAGGGAACAACTTGGCCAGCGTTTCACTTTTTTGAATTTCTTTCCAATGATGACGGACAATGCCTGCAATTTTGGCTAAAGAAGGATGGTAAGTGAGAACAAGGGGAACCCGTTTGTTGATCTTTTTTTCTTTGTATTCCAGGAGGTCATTTCTGTTAATTTCACTGGCTTTTGAAAACCCACTCTCTATAACTTTGTCATTATATCCCCGTTTCTTCAAATGATGGCGTAAATCTCCTAGTCTTTGCTTGGTGGTTTCAACAGTGGAGCATATTCGTTTTACCCTAATGGCTTGGCTGAATGGGATACTCTTAAAACAGTGCTTAGGATGGCAACTACTGGGTGAAAGGTATTGATGTTTGTCTGTGGGCTTAGAGTATAAATCAGTTGTCATGTTGCCCTCCTTGACCGTGGTGGTAGTATCAAGGAAGGACATTTTGGTTTTCGACACTTCGTGTGTGAATTTTATAGACGGATGGATACTGTTGGCATGTTCCAAAAATTCATCAAGCGATAAAGAGCCCACAGACAAACATCAATAACTTTCACCCAGTAGTTGCCATCCTAAGCACTGTTTTAAGAGTATCCCATTCAGCCAAGCCATTAGGGTAAAACGAATATGCTCCACTGTTGAAACCACCAAGCAAAGACTAGGAGATTTACGCCATCATTTGAAGAAACGGGGATATAATGACAAAGTTATAGAGAGTGGGTTTTCAAAAGCCAGTGAAATTAACAGAAATGACCTCCTGGAATACAAAGAAAAAAAGATCAACAAACGGGTTCCCCTTGTTCTCACTTACCATCCTTCTTTAGCCAAAATTGCAGGCATTGTCCGTCATCATTGGAAAGAAATTCAAAAAAGTGAAACGCTGGCCAAGTTGTTCCCTGAACCACCCGTTGTAGCGTTCCGGCGACCTAAAAGCATTAAGGATACACTGGTCAGAGCTGCGGTATCTAGACCTTCATCGACGGTCGGCCAGTGTAAACCATGTGGTGACAAGCGTTGCAAGTGCTGTCTCCAATTGCAACACACACAAGTGTTCCATAGCAAGACGACAGGAAAGGAGTATAAGATATTTTGCAATGTCAATTGCAAAACACCTAATGTGGTTTACCTCCTTGACTGTCACGTCTGCGGGTCGCAATACGTAGGAGAAAGTGTCCAACCATTCAACAAAAGAATGAATGGACACAGAAGTGACCTTACGAAAAAGACGCTCTTGCCCGTGAGTCAACACTTTGTGTCGCCGGGGCACTCATTGGAAGACTTTGGCAGATCCAAAATTTATATCATTGACCACAATCCAAGTTGGAAAGAAAATCAAAGACAGAAAAAAGAGAGTTTTTGGATCCGCGAGTTACAAACATTACACCCGGAAGGCATAAACAAAAAGGCCTAAATCTTTTGTTTTTAACTTTTTATCCAGTGCCTGGACCTTAGCTAGTTGGTAAACTTCATCATTACATTTTCTCATTCTGTTCATATTTATAAATTAGTGTGCAATATACTTGAATAATATAAAGTATAAAGTTCAAGATTATGATTTTTAGTAATTTACGTCACGATAACTGATGCTCACGTGACAATTTTTCAAATCGGATTACAGACGCTGATGAAGCTTGTCGGTCAAGCGAAATATCCGTCGATTTCATTATAATTATAGTCTTTTTGTAGACTTATAGTTATTTTTGTTACATTTTAACATATTTTTTTGATATCGTTGTGCTAACATTTTAGACGTTTATATATATATATATATATATATATATTTTTTTTTTTTTTTTAAATTTGAAAAGTCGCTTTATTGTTTCGAGATTTTATTTAATTAGACATTGATAAAGTCCCTCGGTGGGACGAAAATTTTGTCATTCAACGAAGTGTTTAATTCTTTATCACTTTGTTTTGTGTACTTGGTGTTGTTTTACAAATTATTTTAGACGTTTATATATATATATATATATATATATATATAGTTGACTCTCATTGTCTCGAATTCGGTTGACTCGAATTTCCGGTTGAGTCGAATTTTTATCGAAGTCCCGAACTTCGTTGTGTATAAATATATATAATTTGACTCCTGTTGAGTCGAATTCGGATGAGTCGAAATTTCGGTTGTCTCGAATAAAAGTTTTGGTCCCGAGATGTAGAAAGCCATATTATTTACATTCGTTAAGTCAAATTTACCTGTCAAAACATGTGTATTACCTTAGGATTAAAATCGGATCACAGGTGAAACATCCGGTCATTGAATTTGACATTTTTACCTTAGGCTATTTCACATGTTTATTTCACAATCTGTCAAATTAATTAGTGATAATATTTGAATTGGCTTGGTATTATGACACAGGTTAGATGTGTACAATCAAAAATTATCGATTCATAATAAGTGCGCTTGGGTCGGCATACATCAATGATTATGAAAAGTACACAAAGGAAACGTTTTATCTATTGAATTATTTGTCGGAAATTAATTTTGATTAAAGTAGAATAGTTTTCTTCTACACTTTATTGAATAATAAAAACACACCATTTATTGTAAATAAACAGTATTGCACAAAGAAAAATACGTCATGATGGGTGAAATTTAATAACAATGCAACAGATGAAAAACATAAACAAAACGGATAAACATATTCATTCACACAAAAAAAGATATCTAGAAGTTATCAGTTGTTTCGCAAGATTCAAAGAATTTAACGGAGAGAAAAAAAACAGCAACAAAAACATCGAATGTTTAAAATCGTTCCGAGAATAGGGACATGCGATGCTGGTTTTAGCTCTTCAAAATTTCGCTCGAGTTGTATCCCTTTCGTTGTTAAACAAACCATACTTCCGGTATCTTCATAGCTCCTCTTGAGTCGAACTACGGTTGACTCGAATTTTTTCCATGGTCCCATCGAATTCGAGATAACGAGAGTCAACTGTATATATATATATATATATATATATATATATCAGGGGCGGATCCAGGATTTCAAGTTAGGGGGGGGGGGGCGTACTTTAAAAAATTGCGCCGAGCGGAGGGAGGCGCGAAAATTTTTGGGGTATTTCGTGTGAAAAATCACCATTTTACGCAATAAAAATCATATCTTTTCCAATTTTAGGGGGGAGCGCCCCGTGTTCGCCCCCCCCCCCCCCCCCGGATCCGCCCCTGATTTAGGAGTTGCGGATTGCAGAATCCTCCTCCTACCCCTTCCACCCGGCCTTCAATGAAAAATCTAAAAACCATTGTGGACAACTACAATGTATTTCAAGTACATTATATAGTTTAACGTCAATCAATTGCGTGATTACAGCCAGGGGAGTTGCGGATTGCAGAAATCTTACAGACGGACGGACATCAAGTGTTTGAGCAACGGGTGTAAAAACCTCATTACACTAAAAGATCAAACCAAAAAAATGTATCAAAGTTCTCGAGAAATATGTTTACGGAAATCAGGTGTGAGATATGCATAAACCATTTTGTCGAGATTATTTTCACACTTTCATGTGCAGTTGTAGATATTAATTTATTACAAATAAATTGTAGTCAGAATTTTTTGTTAAAAATGTGTAAAAACATTGTACAGACATCCATTGGTAGATATAAATAATATAAACGTACTCGGACAAAGGATTTGTTCACACTTTCTTGTGCAGATACCTCGGGCAGATGCAGAGATTGTTACAAATAGATTGCCGCTAATTTAATTTTTTTTTATTAATATGTTACTTTTGTATTTTAATGTACAATATACCAACGGGTATTTTTACTGATCTTTACTTGAAAAGTAAAAGGCAACATTTTCGGGTATTTGTATACAAATCAAACTTATATTTTTTTTCATATGAACTTGCAGAATTTCGATCATTTTCATGGGACACTCAAGTTTCTCCACACTGTCTCAGTTTCATTATCTGATTCTCTCGTTATAGGTTTTCGTTGTATGTTTTATAAATGAGATCAATTGTTAAATTAATTATTCGAAGTATTGATTGAATTTACTTTTTAGTTTACCTTTGACTTTTCTCGTCTTGTGAGGAATCAGAAATGTATCCAATCTTGCTTGTTTTCTTGGCCTAGAATTTTCGTCCATTTTATAATTTCTAAATAGCACGTGTACATGTAGTTGTAAAATTGACTGCAGAAATAATGTTTAATTAGCGTGAGAAAATAGTTGATGTCTGGTACCTCGGAACCAATCAGAATGGAATAATCTTTGAACTACTGACGGCGAATACATATATGAATCAGCGAACACATCCAACGTGTATTTACAATGTGTAAGAATATTTTACTACAGGTCACGAGTTAACCATTCATGAACAAGTTATTTATTGAACTGCTTAGTTAACGTTGTATAACATATGCTTTGCGAATTTTAGGGGGGGCGCACGCCCCGCACGCCCCCTTTAAAAAAAGCCACTGTATATATATATAATTTATAATTTTCAGACGTGTATATATATATATATACGTCTGAAAATTAAACCAAACAGTATTAGAATTAGATTTTAGAGCTGTCAAATTTTTGTTCTTCCCTCGACGGGATTTGAACCCACACCATTGATACACTGCAGCACCATTCGCTTAGCCTTACGTCCAGCGCCCTAGATCACTCGACCACATCCACTCCCTAAAAAAGGAGCTTCAATAATCGTAGTGTTACCTTTTCTCGTAAGGCAAATCTAGGGATAGACGTAAGACATGTGTATAAGCGTGTGTATTTATATGCCTAATCTACGTCTGTCTGCTCTCTAACGGTGGCGATATCTTATATTAATCCTCAGGTTTTCTAGATCCTATTATGATACAGTAGTTATTTTGTGTAATCATTGCTGGTACAGTCTATAACATAAACCTCTGGATAAGGTTTCTAAATAGCTCCTTTCCTTGAGTGGTATAAAGTCAAATTTTGTACAGTCAATTAGTAGCTGTAGCATATTTTGATCCTCCAGTAGGTCTGTGACATAAGGTGTCAGATTCTCATTTGTTTCCAGATATGATAGAATTTTATCCATGAATGGTTTTCTTACTTCCTGTAGGCTTGCACATTGTAGTATGAAATGAGCCGTGTTTTCAGTCTCTTTTTTGCACATAGGACAAAGGGAGCTGACTTCACCATTCCTTGCGAATTTTGCTTTGTGTTCCTGTAGAGTAAGCGTTCCTGTGGCTAGTCTCACATTGACCGCTGCCATTGTCACGGCGAATGGTTCGGTTCCACAGCTTGACCAGATATTATGGCAGTGTCCGTATCTAGCTTCTGACAAGTGTAGAAATTTCAGTGAACTTTTGTTTTCTGCATCTTTCACCATTTGATTGATATAGTATTTATTTATTGTAGCCCCAACAGAACTATTCCATGTCGATTTTGTAGGTGGATTAACAATCAAATCATGGGGCGAGTTCAGACTGTACTTTTCCGAGATTTCGTCCAGTTTTGAGAACCAGCTGTCCTAATTCTGACCTTTCAGAGCAAGCTGCCTTAGAGCTATATCTTTTTCAATAGAGTTGTCTTTTCTTATAATATTGCCGAAAGTTTTTAAGATTCTTTTGTGCAATTCTCCAATCACTGGTATACGGCCCATCATTAAGTATGTTGCCTCGTTAGCTGTTCTTTCTGGAAGGTTTTGAACTTGCTTTAGCAGTTTTTTTAAGTAAATTTCCAGTTTTTGCATTTCATTTTGTCAGTCTTAAGGTCGTAATTTCCAGACCGTATAAGAGTCTTGGCATGACATATATTTGGATAAGGTGTATAGTTACTTTAGGGTTCACCCCATTCAGGCCGTGTAGTCCTGCTCCTTCTTGCAGTTGTTATACGTGTTTGGACTAGTTCTTTTCGGTTGTTGCCAGTTGAAATCCTTTCAATACCTAGATGGGTAGCTTTATTTGTTGCTGACATAAAGAGGGACAACAGAAATATTGTGAAACTGTTTACTCGCGTAGTGGCATAAATCACATGTGGATTTTGAAAAACTCTAAAGATCTTTTGGATAACCTGAAATCAAGATCTTTCTCTCAGGTATCCTCCATCAAAACTTTTGATTTTTCAACTCTATATACCACCCTACCGCATGACAAATTAAAAACCCGCTTAAAAGAAACAATTCATAAAGCTTTTAGTCATAGAAACTATGGCTCAAAATTTGTTGTGTTAGGCTACAATTCCACATATTTTTCAAACAAAATTCAAAAAGGTAAAACATGCTACTCCGAGGAACAGGTGATCAGTATGCTGGAGTTCCTCATCGATAACATATTTGTCTCCTTTGGAGGGACACTGTTTCAGCAGGTCGTCGGCATACCAATGGGTACGAATTGTGCCCCTCTTCTAGCCGATTTATTTTTATACTCATATGAGTCGGAGTTTCTTCAAAAGCTTGTAAAAGATAAGAAGATTCATGAGGCTAGAACCTTTAATTTCACATACAGGTATATTGATGACGTTTTATCTATCAATAATTCTAGATTTGCAGAATTTCTTCCATTGATATATCCTCCAGAGCTGGAAGTTAAAGAGACCACCGATACAGCTTCGTCCGCATCATTTTTGGACTTATACCTCGAATTTGACGACAGTGGTCAACTCAGGACTAAAATTTATGATAAGCGGGACGACTTCAATTTTAAAATCATAAATTTTCCAAACATGTGCAGCAATATACCAGCTTCTCCTGCATATGGTGTTTACATCTCGCAATTGATTCGCTATGCAAGGGCCAGTAGCAATTATTCTGATTTCCTGAAACGTCATCTTCATCTGAGAAACAGGCTACTGGACCAGGGCTATAAAAAGATTCGCCTTATTCGATCTCTTAAAAAGTTTATATTCCGATACCAAGATCTTGTCGAAATATATTCCGTCTCTGCAGAAAAAAATATAAGCGATGCATTTTCATATAGTGAAAATGTATAAAGATAAAGAGGTCAACAAATGTCAAGGATATTTTTTTTGTCAATGTGTGACGTAAAAATATTTTTGACATTTACGTCACCGAATATGGTACTGCTTTGACAACTATTTGACCTATTTTGTTCCTGTATTTAAAATACTGTTATAGTGACAGCCGGAACCTTTGAACCGTAATGAGAGCGGGAGGTTTGGCGCCTTAAAATCTGATTCAACCCACCATTTCTTTAGAAATGCCTGTACCAAGTCAGGGTCATTACGGTTTTCACAGTTTTCCAGTTGTTGACTGATTTTGTCTGTTTATATAATTATGAGTTTTGAGTTTCCCTTTGTAAGATTGTTCGGAGTTCGGTAATCTTGTTATTACCCTTATTCCTTATTATTTAGATACCACTTATGTTCTTTCGTACAGTTGAATGTTAGTATTGATGACTTTTGCTCACTTATGAGATATCTTTTTGAATTAGCATGGCTTGTTTGTATGTCAAGCATGGACTGTAGTTCATACGGGTCGTTTGATATTAAAGTGACATCATCTGCTACTGTAGGGGTTCCGCAGTAGTGTGTTCCAAGATAGGCACCTAATTGGTTTCTTTCTAAAGTGT
Organism: Bathymodiolus brooksi; assembly: GCA_963680875.1. Classification (NCBI taxonomy): domain Eukaryota; kingdom Metazoa; phylum Mollusca; class Bivalvia; order Mytilida; family Modiolidae; genus Bathymodiolus; species Bathymodiolus brooksi. Next base: position 11,151,489 of record OY804579.1, on the reverse strand, counting down.
CTAGTAGCGAATTTATAAATATTTTGTAGGCTGTTGGTGACCATACTCCACCTTGTCGTACTCCTTGTAATTCGTTGATTGAGTCGGAAAGATTTTGTTTCCATCTAACTTTTGAGGCGACGTTGTCGTACCAGTGTTTGAAGAAAAGCCAGTTATCGCCTGTTATGCCAAAGATGTACAAGTCACGAAACAATCCGGTGTGCCAAACCACATCAAAGGCTTTACGAGCATCCATAAATGCCACGTATAAAGGGGACTTGTTGCTTTTAGCCTCCGCAATAAGTTCTGATAAAATGAGGGCAGCAATTATGGGCATTTCTCCTTGTGTGAATCCTTTCTGTAGTCTATTTTGTTGTTCAGTTATGGCATTACTGTTTCTAGCTAGATGGATTTTTTCTATAACTTTACCAATAAGGCTTGTTATTGTGATTTTCCTATAGGAATTAGGATCATGTGCAGGTTTCCCTTTTTTTAATATTGGACAGGCGATGCCCGATTTCAGTGTTTTTGGTATTTGAAGATTCTCAAAAATCTAGTTCACCAAGATAGTAAGATATTCTAGAAGTTTTCTTCCACCATATTTTAGATGTTCTGCGGAGATATGTCTTTCGTCCGGTGATTTCCCGTTCTTCAAGGATTTAACAGTGGTTGCAATCTCGTCTATCGAGACTTTCTTTAATGTATCCTGTCTATCATTTGTATAGAGATTATAGAAGTTTTTGACATCGTTTTCGGCTTGTTGTAGAAAAGCCTTATCAAACTCGGGATGGTTGGCGTCGCTAGATCTTTGAAGTAGTCAGCCCATCCAAGTAGTCAGCCCATCTAAGTAGTCAGCCCATCCAAGTAGTCAGCCCATCTAAGTAGTCAGCCCATCCAAGTAGTCAGCCCATTCAAGTAGTCAGCCCATCCAAGTAGTCAGCCCATCCAAGTAGTCAGCCCATCTAAGTAGTCAACCCATCTAAGTAGTCAGCCCATCCAAGTAGTCAGCCCATCCAAGTAGTCAGCCCATCCAAGTATTCAGCCCACCCAAGTAGTCAGCCCATCCAAGTAGTCAGCCCATCTAAATAGTCAGCCCATCCAAGTAGTCAGCCCATCTAAGTAGTCAGCCCATGCAAGTAGTCAGCCCATCCAAGTAGTCAGCCCATCTAAGTAGTCAGCCCATCCAAGTAGTATTTGTAGTCAGCCCATCCAAGTAGTATCTCGTCATCATTCGAGACCTGTATTTGAAGTAGTCAGCCCATCCTAGTAGTATTTCATCATCATTCGAGACCTGTACATTTTTGAAATTGATGATTGAGCCTGAGATACTTTTCGTGTCCCGTTGTTTGCGTATTAATGAGTAGAAGCCGTTGTTATTGTTTTGTTGCAATTCCATTATTTCCTCATATCGATTGTATCTCAATTGTGCTTCATGTTGTCTCTGCATAGATCGTGATACATTTCGGAACTGCTTGTTTTACTTTGAAAGATACACCAAGATTAATAATTTATTTCGAATGAAGAATAATAAAGGAGTACAAAAAGAGTATACAAAGAAATATTTTAATGTAATAGTGATTTTGATTCATTTGTCAATGCTCTCTATATCTATATCATACAACGACCCGTCAATCATTGTGACGACTATGCATCGGCGTGAACAGACCACATATTTACAATTCATCAATAAAAAAAAAAGGAAAACAAAAGTAACGTATTTACGTATATATAAAATGGAAAACTGTTTAGATGTAGTGGGTTTGGATCTGTGATTTAAACTGATCCAATGAAGAAGCAGAGACAATATCAGGTGGTAATGACTTCCAAAGGACAACTGTATGAGGTGGTCACACTATAGTAGAAGGGAAGAAGCTGAATATGAAGTAGTCAGTGGATGTGCTGAAGGGTTTGTATCGAAGACTATGACTGTGTCGTGTGAGTGATGTATGAGAAGAGATATAGAAGTCTGGATTGATGACAACCCGATTGTGTGTAATTTTGTATAGCATAGTGACTTTGCAATGTTCCTGCGTGTTTCTATGGAATTCCATTCTAGGTGGTCCAGCATAGATGTCACGTTGCTAGTATTATGGAATCTACCTGTTGTGTATCTGGCTGCTGTTGAATTATTGTTTTTCGCTATAAAAATTAAAGGCCACGAGAACTTGAGAAGCTGCGGATTATCTCTTGTTTTATATGTCTTTGGATACAAGAAGACATCGACAAGTTAGTTAAACGAGAAACAAACGGGAAAATGACTTAACCCTGGTAAATACAATATAGTGACCATTAGCAGGACACGAAACCAAACAAATACACATCTTACTCTTCATGGTTACATTCTGCAACCAATTTCATCTGCTAAGTATCTAGGCTTCTGTTAGTTCTGACACGAATGACTTCACGAACCATCTGTTACAAGCTAGCCGATAATAACCACTAGCCCACAATAAAAGTAGGTGCAGTTTCGGGACTTTTACCTAGGTATTTTAAAAACTAACATTTAATGGAAGCATTGAAATAAAATTAATAAGATGTTTTAATTTTACTTCAATACTTGCATTAAACGTATGTTTAAGGAAAGCAGCCGATTTGAATTATGAAACTCGTGGAGGTGAATTAGTTTTCTGATTTTCAAATACATTTCTACTTGAATCAGGGACAGAGAGAACATTTCAAAGCATGAGCCAATTTGACCTCGAAGTAGCCCAGGAATTATAACCTCGAAGAGCCCAGGAATTATAACCTCGAAGTAGCCCAGGAATTATAACCTCGAAGTAGCTCAGGAATTATAACCTCAAAGTAGCCCAGGAATTATAACCTCGAAGTAGCCCAGGAATTATAACCTCGAAGTAGCCCAGGAATTATAACCTCGAAGTAGCTCAGGAATTATAACCTCAAAGTAGCCCAGGAATTATAACCTCGAAGTAGCCCAGGAATTATAACCTCGAAGTAGCCCAGGAATTATAATAACACAACAAAATAAAAACTTCAAACATTTATCTGTCTCATATTAAAATGTTCTAAAACTATTGGACAATAAACCACATACAAGATATGTACAATAAAATACCCATCTGAAACCTATTACAAAGACGATACAACATTATGTCATAAACTTTGTTAGAGAATTCCGGCAAGGACAAACAACACAATGAGAAATGAGAAAAAGGACACACAATGGTCTACGAAATACTAAGTAGGAAATCAAAGATAGAGCAACACGAACCCCAACAAAAACCGGAGGATGGAAAGGGTGTGTGTGTGTGTGTGTGAACGCATGTGCTCTTGAATGGTAGTAGTTCCTGCTCCACTGGTGACACCGCAGTAGCGTCGTTATGTAATAATGAACCAGATATAAAGTTACATGTATCGACAAAGCTGGCAAAGTAACTAAACTATGTACATGTCAAAATATTTCCCATCTCTTAAAACCGTAGTAATATTTCATGATTGTACTATCACTTCTGGCTTTTGATCATTAACGAAACTTCTTGATGATCAGAAACCAGAAGTGATAGTGGAACAATATTATATAAAATATTCTAACTTGAAAAAATAATCACTTCTGATAAGATTGATTAATTGCTGTTTAACAACAAGTGAGGAGTTTTTAAGATTTATTCAAGACCAGAACATGCCGGCAAACAATAAATCGTGCTAGTAAAAAGATGGGTTTATGATGGGCATGTGTACAGTAGTTTAGAATGCCATTGGATGAAAACAGGATATAATGAAGCTGTTGTCAGTTGTCCTTTACGTTCAAGGATCATGGCATGCTGTTGTAAGTTGTCCTTTATGTTCAAGGATCATGGCATGCTGTTGTAAGTTGTCCTTTATGTTCAAGGATCATGATATGCTGTTGGAAGCTGTCCTTTACGTTCATGGATCATGACATGCTGCTGTCAGTTGTCCTTTACGTTCAAGGATCATGACATGCTGCTGTAAGTTGCCCTTTACGTTCAAGGATCATGACATGCTGTTGCCAGTTGTCCTTTACGTTCAAGGATCATGACATGCTGCTGTCAGTTGTCCTTTATATTCAAGGATCATGGCATGTTGCTAGAAGTTGTCCTTTACCTTCAAGAGGATCATATGTTGTCGGAAGCTGTCCTTTACGTTGATGGATCATGACATGCTGCTGTAAGCTGTCCTTTACGTTCAAGGATCATGACATGCTGCTGTAAGTTGTCCTTTACGTTCAAGGATCATGGCATGCTGCTGTAAGATGTCCTTTACGTTCCAGGATCATGACATGCTGCTGTAAGTTGTCCTTTACGTTGAAGGATCACAACATGCTGCTGTAAGTTGTCCTTTGCGTTCAATGACCATGACATGCTGCTGTAAGTTGTCCATTACGTTCAAGGATCATGACATGCTACTGTCAGTAGTTCTTGACGTTCAAGGATCATGACATGCTGTTGTCAGTTGTCCTTTACGTTCAAGGATCATGACAGTCTGCTGTAAGTTGTCCTTACGTTCAAGGACCATGACATGCTGCTGTAAGTAGTCCTTGACGTTCAAGGATCATGCCATGCTGCTGTAAGTTGTCCTTTATGTACAAGGATCATGACATGCTGCTGTCAGTTTTCCTTTACCTCAAAGGATCACGACATGCTGCTGTCAGTAGTCCTTTACGTAAAGATCATTACATGCCGCTGTAAGTTGTCCTTTACCTTCAATGATCATGACATGCTGCTGTAAGCTGTCCTTTACGTTCAAGGATCATGACATGCTGATGTAAGTAGTCCTTTACGTTCAAGGATCATGACATGCTGCTGTAAGTTGTCCTTGATGTTCAAGGATCATGACATGCTGCTGTCAGTTGTCCTTTACGTTCCAGGATCATGACATGCTGCTGTAAGCTGTCCTTTACGTTCAAGGATCATGACATGCTGCTGTAAGTAGTCCTTTACGTTCAAAGATCATGACATGCTGCTGTCAGTTGTCCTTGACGTTCAAGGATCATGACATGCTGCTGTCAGTTGTCCTTGACGTTCAAGGATCACGACACGTTGCTCTCAATAGGTCTTTACGTTCAAGGATCATGACATGCTGCTGTAAGTTGTCCTTTATGTTCAAGGATCATGACATGCTGCTATAAGTTGTCCTTTATGTTCAAGGTTCATAGCATGTCTGTTTGTATTGTGATCATGTTTCACTGGTGTTGGTTTGTACATCTGTATTGTGATCATGTTTCACTGGTGTTGTTTTGTCCATTTGTATTGTGATCATGTTTCACTGGTGTTGTTTTGTCCATCTGTATTGTGATCATGTTTCAATGGTGTTGCTTTGTACATCTGTATTGTGATCATGTTTCAATGGTGTTGTTTTGTACATCTGTATTGTGATCATGTTTCATTGGTGTTGTTTTGTCCATCTGTATTGTGATCATGTTTCTCTGGTGTTGTTTTGTCCATCTGTATTGTGATCATGTTTCACTGGTGTTGTTTTGTCCATTTGTATTGTGATCATGTTTCTCTGGTGTTGTTTTGTCCACCTGTATTGTGATCATGTTTCACTGATGTTGTTTTGTCCATCTGTATTGTGATCATGCTGCACTGATGTTATTTTATCCACCTGTATTGTGATCATGTTTCATAGGTGTTGTTTTTGTCCACCTGTATTGTGATCATGTTGCACTGATGTTATTTTATCCACCTGTATTGTGATCATGCTTCACTGATGTTGTTTTGTCCATCTGTATTGTGATCATGTTTCACTGATGTTGTTTTGTCCATCTGTATTGTGATCATGTTTCACTGGTCTTGTTTTGTCCATCTGTATTGTGATCTTGTTTCACTGGTGTTGTTTTGTCCATCTGTATTGTGATCATGTTTCTCTGGTGTTGTTTTGTCCACCTGTATTGTGATCTTGTTTTGTCCATCTGTATTGTGATCTTGTTTCACTGGTGTTGTTTTGTCCATCTGTATTGTGATCATGTTTCACTGGTGTTGTTTTGTCCATCTGTATTGTGATCATGTTTCACTGGTGTTGTTTTGTCCACCTGTATTGTGATCATGTTTCTCTTGTGTTGTTTTGTCCATCTGTATTGTGATCATGTTTCTCTGGTGTTGTTTTGTCCATCTGTATTGTGATCATGTTTCACTGATGTTGTTTTGTCCATCTGTATTGTGATCATGTTTCTCTGGTGTTGTTTTGTCCATCTGTATTGTGATCATGTTTCACTGGTGTTGTTTTGTCCATCTGTATTGTGATCATGTTTCTCTTGTGTTGTTTTGTCTACCTGTATTGTGATCATGCTTCTCGTGTGTTGTTTTGTCCATCTGTATTGTGATCATGTTTCTCTGGTGTTGTTTTGTCCATCTGTATTGTGATCATGTTTCTCTGATGTAGTTTTGTCCATCTGTATTGTGATCATGTTTCTCTTGTGTTGTTTTGTCCATCTGTATTGTGATCATGTTTCTCTTGTGTTGTTTTGTCCATCTGTATTGTGATCATGTTTCTCTTGTGTTGTTTTGTCCACCTGTATTGTGATCATGTTTCACTGGTGTTGTTTTGTCCATCTGTATTGTGATCATGTTTCTCTTGTGTTGTTTTGTCCATCTGTATTGTAATCATGTTTCATTGGTGTTGTTTTGTCCACCTGTATTGTGATCATGTTTCTCTTGTGTTGTTTTGTCCATCTGTATTGTGATCATGTTTCTCTTGTGTTGTTTTGTCCACCTGTATTGTGATCATGTTTCTCTTGTGTTGTTTTGTCCATCTGTATTGTGATCATGTTTCTCTTGTGTTGTTTTGTCCACCTGTATTGTGATCATGCTTCTCTTGTGTTGTTTTGTCCATCTGTATTGTGATCATGTTTCTCTTGTGTTGTTTTGTCCACCTGTATTGTGATCATGTTTCACTGGTGTTGTTTTGTCCATCTGTATTGTGATCATGTTTCTCTGGTGTTGTTTTGTCCATCTGTATTGTGATCATGTTTCTCTTGTGTTGTTTTGTCCATCTGTATTGTGATCATGTTTCTCTTGTGTTGTTTTGTCCACCTGTATTGTGATCATGTTTCACTGGTGTTGTTTTGTACATCTGTATTGTGATCATGTTTCTCTTGTGTTGTTTTGTCCATCTGTATTGTGATCATGTTTCATTGGTGTTGTTTTGTCCATCTGTATTGTGATCATGTTTCACTGGTGTTGTTTTGTCCATCTGTATTGTGATCTTGTTTCATTGGTGTTGTTTTGTCCATCTGTATTGTGATCATGTTTCTCTTGTGTTGTTTTGTCCACCTGTATTGTGATCATGTTTCTCTTGTGTTGTTTTGTCCACCTGTATTGTGATCATGTTTCTCTTGTGTTGTTTTGTCCATCTGTATTGTGATCATGTTTCTCTTGTGTTGTTTTGTCCACCTGTATTGTGATCATGTTTCTCTTGTGCTGTTTTGTCCACCTGTATTGTGATCATGTTTCACTGGTGTTGTTTTGTACATCTGTATTGTGATCATGTTTCTCTGGTGTTGTTTTGTCCATCTGTATTGTGATCATGTTTCTCTGGTGTTGTTTTGTACATCTGTATTGTGATCATGTTTCTCTGGTGTTGTTTTGTACATCTGTATTGTGATCATGTTTCTCTGGTGTTGTTTTGTCCATCTGTATTGTGATCATGTTTCTCTGGTGTTGTTTTGTCCATCTGTATTGTGATCATGTTTCTCTGGTGTTGTTTTGTCCATCTGTATTGTGATCTTGTTTCACTGGTGTTGTTTTGTCCATCTGTATTGTGATCATGTTTCTCTTGTGTTGTTTTGTCCATCTGTATTGTGATCATGTTTCTCTGGTGTTGTTTTGTCCATCTGTATTGTGATCATGTTTCTCTGGTGTTGTTTTGTCCATCTGTATTGTGATCATGTTTCTCTGGTGTTGTTTTGTCCATCTGTATTGTGATCATGTTTCTCTGGTGTTGTTTTGTACATCTGTATTGTGATCATGTTTCTCTGGTGTTGTTTTGTACATCTGTATTGTGATCATGTTTCTCTGGTGTTGTTTTGTCCATCTGTATTGTGATCATGTTTCTCTGGTGTTGTTTTGTCCATCTGTATTGTGATCATGTTTCTCTGGTGTTGTTTTGTCCATCTGTATTGTGATCATGTTTCTCTGGTGTTGTTTTGTCCATCTGTATTGTGATCATGTTTCATTGGTGTTGTTTTGTCCATCTGTATTGTGATCATGTTTCTCTGGTGTTGTTTTGTCCATCTGTATTGTGATCATGTTTCTCTGGTGTTGTTTTGTCCATCTGTATTGTGATCATGTTTCTCTGGTGTTGTTTTGTACATCTGTATTGTGATCATGTTTCTCTGGTGTTGTTTTTTGATCATGTTTCTCTGGTGTTGTTTTGTACATCTGTATTGTGATCATGTTTCTCTGGTGTTGTTTTGTACATCTGTATTGTGATCATGTTTCTCTAGTGTTGTTTTGTACATCTGTATTGTGATCATGTTTCTCTGGTGTTGTTTTGTACATCTGTATTGTGATCATGTTTCTCTGGTGTTGTTTTGTCCATCTGTATTGTGATCATGTTTCTCTGGTGTTGTTTTGTACATCTGTATTGTGATCATGTTTCTCTGGTGTTGTTTTGTCCATCTGTATTGTGATCATGTTTCTCTGGTGTTGTTTTGTACATCTGTATTGTGATCATGTTTCTCTGGTGTTGTTTTGTCCATCTGTATTGTGATCATGTTTCATTGGTGTTGTTTTGTCCATCTGTATTGTGATCATGTTTCTCTGGTGTTGTTTTGTCCATCTGTATTGTGATCATGTTTCTCTGGTGTTGTTTTGTCCATCTGTATTGTGATCATGTTTCTCTGGTGTTGTTTTGTCCATCTGTATTGTGATCATGTTTCTCTGGTGTTGTTTTGTCCATCTGTATTGTGATCATGTTTCTCTGGTGTTGTTTTGTACATCTGTATTGTGATCATGTTTCTCTGGTGTTGTTTTGTCCATCTGTATTGTGATCATGTTTCTCTGGTGTTGTTTTGTACATCTGTATTGTGATCATGTTTCTCTGGTGTTGTTTTGTCCATCTGTATTGTGATCATGTTTCATTGGTGTTGTTTTGTCCATCTGTATTGTGATCATGTTTCTCTGGTGTTGTTTTGTACATCTGTATTGTGATCATGTTTCTCTGGTGTTGTTTTGTACATCTGTATTGTGATCATGTTTCTCTGGTGTTGTTTTGTCCATCTGTATTGTGATCATGTTTCTCTGGTGTTGTTTTGTCCATCTGTATTGTGATCATGTTTCTCTGGTGTTGTTTTGTCCATCTGTATTGTGATCTTGTTTCACTGGTGTTGTTTTGTCCATCTGTATTGTGATCATGTTTCTCTTGTGTTGTTTTGTCCATCTGTATTGTGATCATGTTTCTCTGGTGTTGTTTTGTCCATCTGTATTGTGATCATGTTTCTCTGGTGTTGTTTTGTCCATCTGTATTGTGATCATGTTTCTCTGGTGTTGTTTTGTCCATCTGTATTGTGATCATGTTTCTCTGGTGTTGTTTTGTACATCTGTATTGTGATCATGTTTCTCTGGTGTTGTTTTTTGATCATGTTTCTCTGGTGTTGTTTTGTACATCTGTATTGTGATCATGTTTCTCTGGTGTTGTTTTTTGATCATGTTTCTCTGGTGTTGTTTTGTACATCTGTATTGTGATCATGTTTCTCTGGTGTTGTTTTGTACATCTGTATTGTGATCATGTTTCAATGGTGTTGTTTTGTCCATCTGTATTGTGATCATGTTTCTCTAGTGTTGTTTTGTACATCTGTATTGTGATCATGTTTCTCTGATGTTGTTTTGTCCATCTGTATTGTGATCATGTTTCTCTGGTGTTGTTTTGTACATCTGTATTGTGATCATGTTTCTCTGGTGTTGTTTTGTCCATCTGTATTGTGATCATGTTTCTCTGGTGTTGTTTTGTACATCTGTATTGTGATCATGTTTCTCTGGTGTTGTTTTGTCCATCTGTATTGTGATCATGTTTCATTGGTGTTGTTTTGTCCATCTGTATTGTGATCATGTTTCTCTGGTGTTGTTTTGTCCATCTGTATTGTGATCATGTTTCTCTGGTGTTGTTTTGTCCATCTGTATTGTGATCATGTTTCTCTGGTGTTGTTTTGTACATCTGTATTGTGATCATGTTTCTCTGGTGTTGTTTTGTCCATCTGTATTGTGATCATGTTTCTCTAGTGTTGTTTTGTACATCTGTATTGTGATCATGTTTCTCTGGTGTTGTTTTGTACATCTGTATTGTGATCATGTTTCTCTGGTGTTGTTTTGTCCATCTGTATTGTGATCATGTTTCTCTGGTGTTGTTTTGTACATCTGTATTGTGATCATGTTTCTCTGGTGTTGTTTTGTCCATCTGTATTGTGATCATGTTTCTCTGGTGTTGTTTTGTACATCTGTATTGTGATCATGTTTCTCTGGTGTTGTTTTGTCCATCTGTATTGTGATCATGTTTCTCTGGTGTTGTTTTGTCCATCTGTATTGTGATCATGTTTCTCTGGTGTTGTTTTGTCCATCTGTATTGTGATCATGTTTCTCTGGTGTTGTTTTGTCCATCTGTATTGTGATCATGTTTCTCTGGTGTTGTTTTGTCCATCTGTATTGTGATCATGTTTCTCTGGTGTTGTTTTGTCCATCTGTATTGTGATCATGTTTCTCTGGTGTTGTTTTGTACATCTGTATTGTGATCATGTTTCTCTGGTGTTGTTTTGTCCATCTGTATTGTGATCATGTTTCTCTGGTGTTGTTTTGTACATCTGTATTGTGATCATGTTTCTCTGGTGTTGTTTTGTCCATCTGTATTGTGATCATGTTTCATTGGTGTTGTTTTGTCCATCTGTATTGTGATCATGTTTCTCTGGTGTTGTTTTGTCCATCTGTATTGTGATCATGTTTCTCTGGTGTTGTTTTGTCCATCTGTATTGTGATCATGTTTCTCTGGTGTTGTTTTGTCCATCTGTATTGTGATCATGTTTCTCTGGTGTTGTTTTGTACATCTGTATTGTGATCTTGTTTTTCTGGTGTTGTTTTGTACATCTGTATTGTGATCATGTTTCTCTGGTGTTGTTTTGTCCATCTGTATTGTGATCATGTTTCTCTGGTGTTGTTTTGTCCATCTGTATTGTGATCATGTTTCTCTGGTGTTGTTTTGTACATCTGTATTGTGATCTTGTTTTTCTGGTGTTGTTTTGTACATCTGTATTGTGATCATGTTTCTCTGGTGTTGTTTTGTCCATCTGTATTGTGATCTTGTTTTTCTGGTGTTGTTTTGTCCACCTGTATTGTGATCATGTTTCTCTGGTGTTGTTTTGTCCATCTGTATTGTGATCATGTTTCTCTGGTGTTGTTTTGTCCATCTGTATTGTGATCATGTTTCTCTGGTGTTGTTTTGTACATCTGTATTGTGATCATGTTTCTCTGGTGTTGTTTTGTCCATCTGTATTGTGATCATGTTTCTCTGGTGTTGTTTTGTCCATCTGTATTGTGATCATGTTTCTCTTGTGTTGTTTTGTCCATCTGTATTGTGATCATGTTTCTCTGGTGTTGTTTTGTACATCTGTATTGTGATCATGTTTCTCTGGTGTTGTTTTGTCCATCTGTATTGTGATCATGTTTCTCTGGTGTTGTTTTGTCCATCTGTATTGTGATCATGTTTCTCTGGTGTTGTTTTGTCCACCTGTATTGTGATCTTGTTTTGATGATGTTGTTTTGTGATCATGTTTCACAGGTGTTGTTTCGTATTCATGTATATGTATGCACTAACAGTAAAATATTTGACAAACCCACAAAAATCAACAAGAGAATGAAAGGAACTTTTTATTAAAATCATACAACAATGTAATCTGTTACTGCTATATTTCAGCTTTCAATCAAAATAACTTGCACATTTAACAAAACATGAAAAAGAAGTGCTGAAAAAAATCTATGATGTATGAAATCAGGGCCAAGTAATAATAAGCTTTATGTTCCATTGCTATGGTTACATGGCACTAAAACATTACTATACCACTGAGAAGAGCTTGAGATATTTTAATGAGATCAACTGATTATAGATAATCATTTTATAGAACATTTTTTTTTTTTTTTGAGAACAACAATTCAATACAAGTGGTTTGTGAGAACATTTTTGATACCTGGGAAAAACAGAAAGGATAATTGGTCCTAGTAGACACGATTTCTGACCGAAAAGAAAACCATAAACCATGTTGAGGACCATATTTCTGAAAAGTCTAGTACCTATTAGTAGTCTAGTAGTTTAAGAGAAATATTTGAAATGTGAAATGGAAAGCAATGAGACAACTAAATCATGTTAATACAGATCTATAAATATGCATAAAAATACATTTAAAATATTTAATTAAAATCTGAAAAATTAAGGTTACTAAACACTGGTGATACAAATAAAACAGAAAAAAATCTGAAAGAAAAACAATTTCTTTAGTGTTAAAAATGTGATGGTATATTATATATATCATCTATATTTACTAAATTAAAAAAATTTGCCAAACGGATAAAGGACATCTTTCTCTCCATATTTAATTGTAAAATTCATATTTCAAGCTAATAACTATCATTCTCTGAATTCGTGATTAAATATATCATTCCCAACACACATATGGAAATCTAAGCAATAATATAGGTACTCATCTGGTTATCTCCCCTACTTCTACATCTAAGAACCAACTAATAAATAATTGAATATCGAGAGAGAAGAAAATTATATACATTGAATAGGCAAATCAAATTTAGCTGCCAAATGATTATAGAATTAGAAAAAATTCTTCATGACAATCTAAACAAGATTTTAAGTCAGAAATAATCTTTTATAGGAACAACTAACACACATGTCAAATAAACAACTTTAATTTCTTGTGAAATATCTTCCTTTTATATAATGCATTAGGCAAATATCTTTGAGCCTAAACAGATTTTCCTTATGTATCACATTTAAAGTAATTAATTTTTCTGTTCACATTTTGATGGAGAACAAAATAAAGATATATGGGTTCCTGCGTTTAAAGAAAGACAGTTTATTCAATTCAAACTGGCCTTTTTCAAAATCTTGCGTGATATAGATTACATTGCACACACAAAGTCAAAAGTTGCTGCTATACAAATTTACTCATTTATCTCCAGTGAAAACATGTTTTAAATCCATTTTTCTAATATGCTACTTTTACCCGAAAAAAAGTTCTGGAGAGTATTTTTTTTCCAAATAAATGTAAAGTCTGTCGATATTTGACTTGGTAAAAGAAATACATTTCCATTTTAGACTTTACATGTAACTTGTTTATATTTAGACTTTGTAAGAAGATCTAATGTTAGTATGTATCTTTATAGTAATAGAACAATCCAACACTACAACAAGATGTACTACATACAAATGTAATATTCACCACAAACTTCTATCACTTTTCTTTTCTAACATTAAGCTTACAAAATATGCTAAAAACTGTCAATTTATAAAATGACAATGTAATGCCAGTTTAAAATGTTTCCATGGTAACAAAATTATCAAAACTACTCCCTTATAACAGGAAAAACACTCTTGACTTGTTTAAAAGTAATAAAAAACACCAATCTGTTAAGTTAAAGCTGATGTATGGAAGATCAATTCTGACATAATGTTGACATAAACAATGCTATCACACTGTAATATACCAAATATATAATTAAAACAAAGTGTTTCATATAAAAATCTTATGTACAATAACCCTAGCATAAAAAGTTTTTTTTGTATCATTTTGTATTTTGTAAATAAATATTTTTGATTATCCCGTCCAGCAGTCATATACAACACACTCTGTTTACTGCCATTTGTAAAAATATAATTATTTACAAATTAATTACAAAACTATATACATGTACATAAATTAATTTGAAACAGCACTTTGCAATTCTAATTAATAAATTAAAAAAAACTTTCCAAAATCGAGGCCCAAATATTAGAACATAAATCACAGATGTCAAGTTGTTATTTAAGGTAAGTTTTAAGTACTGTTTCTAAGAACATACCACTTGCTGACAAAGTCTTGAACAATCTGGCTGACAAGTCAAGAATGTTATGAACAATATGGCCGACAGGTCAGACGGTTGCTATAAACAATCTAGATAAATACTATTTTGAGTGCTAGTTTGAGATATATTTATAGACTTGTAGCTTTGTTGAGGAACTCAGACAGCTCCATCATGTGTAGCTGTTTGTTGCCTGCTGCTGCAGCTTTGGAAGGGAAGCGTCCACAATATCTGAAAGTATAATAATAAAGAATAATCTTGTAGTTGTATTTAATTGTAAAATATTATCTAGTGAGAAAATACACTGGCATGACCTACTTTATGGAACGAAATTAGGTCGTAATTATAGGATTAAAACTTGCGTCTCTTGAACCCTTAATACATGTTAAACACACTTTGGTTTTCAGAGTGGACATGCAGTAAAATCAATGCAGATCTCTTAGTACAGTAGCTTAAAAAGGAGCTGTTGGTGCCCTCAACAGGGTACTTCTCCCCCAATACATAACATAAAATGCCCTTGTGCCTTTTTTCACAAGCTGTGTAATAGTGCCTTCCTTGAGTATAAAATAATGACTGACGTTTTAGTTTCATCATATATACAAATCAACAAATCAATTGACAGTTTGACACCTGTTGTTTGTCATGTGGTCTATCATCTCATTACAATCAATGGAGGTGTTAATTAAAGGTGATCAAAGACAGTTTACTTTTATTTAGTGACAGAAACTATGACGTTCAGCTTTAATATCCTACTCATTCTGAAGCTTCTCAATGTCACAGCTGCTCAAAACAAAACAGTTCATACAGCAAGCATTTGATATCTTAAATGAATATTGAAATTCCAGGAATGTTACACAGAAGCCATGAACATCCCAGGAATGTTACATATGATTTTGTTTTCCAGAAGCCATGGACATTCCAGGAATGTTATACAGGATGCTGTTTTACAGAAGCCATGAACATCCCAAGAATGTTATATAGGATGCTGTTTTACAGAAGCCATGGATATCCCAGGAATGTTAGAAGATTTTGTTTTACAGAAACCATGGACATTCCAGGAATGTTCCACAGGATTTTGTTCTATAGAAGCTATGGACATCCCAGGAATGTTACAGAGAATGTTGTTTTACAGAAGCCATGGACATCCCAGGAATGTTACACAGGATTTTGTTCTATAGAAGCTATGGACATGTCAGGAATGTTACAGAGAATTTTGTTTTACAGAAGCCATGGACATGCCAGGAATGTTACACAGGATTTTGTTCTATAGAAGCTATGGACATGCCAGGAATGTTACAGAGAATTTTGCTTTACAGAAGCCATGGACACCTCAGGAATGTTACATATGACTTACTCTACATCAGCATTGATGTCTAGCTTTTTAAATATAGTTCTAATTCTTGGTGCTACATAAGACCAAGCTCCCATATTCTTATGTTCCTCCTGTGTCCACAAAACTGAAGCTCTAGGGTATTTCTGTATCTCTTCCTTCACAAGATCAAATGGGAAAGGTGATATCTGAAGTTGTAAAATCACATGAAAAGAAAAGTCAGAAAGCAATTACTGCTACAACATATCTTCAGTTTTTATTCAACTATATGTTGGTGACCGTGTTAAAAATTGGATGAAACCAACATTGTTTCGGTTTAGAAGTCGATGAAGAATATTTTCTGCTATATGATGGTGACTATGTTAACAGGTGGATGAAGTCAAAATTTCTGAAAAGGTACCAGGTAAAACCCTTTCACTTTAGATACCAGTGGACAACATGTTATTGTAAGCTGGACTAATTTAGATACCAGTCGACAACATCTTATGGTAAGCTGGACTAATTTAGATACCAGTCGATAACATCTTATGGTAAACTGGACTAATCTAGATACCAGTCGACAACATCTTATGGTAAGCTGGACTAATTTACATACCAGTAGACTACCTCTTATGGTAAGCTGGACTACTTTAAATACCAGTTAATCACACCTTATGGTAAGCTGAACCTCAGCCACACTAATTTAAGCTTATTTAGATGTAAAAGATAATCAACACATTTAACCACTAGTCCATCATGACACAAAATCTCTATAAAAATGTGACATTTGATTTTGAAGAATTAATTATTAACGTCAGCCCAGACTATAAAAACTTTTATCAAAACTGGTATAGAAAACTGATAAATGATGTATGTGGAGTGTGTGGTTTCATTTGGGTCATAACTAAAAATTATTTGGTCAATATAATATATATATATATTGATATACAATTCAAAAGAATTCTGGTGGCCGTGATCGTATGGTAGTTGAATTTATATCTACCTATACAATCGGTGCCCATCACGTTGTGAGTGTGAATCCCGCTCAAGCAAGGTGTACTTGATACAACATTATGAGATAAAGTTTGTCAGTGACTTCTGGCAGGTCGTTGGTTTTCTCCTGGTATTCTGGTTTCCTCCACCAATAAAACCGACTGTCATGATATAACTGAAATTTTGCTGAAAGTGGCATTAAACACCATAACCCCTAACTGCCAAAAGCAATCTATCAGATATTATCAGACATCAATTCCAATACTGGTACAAACATCGACACGTTTCAGCCTGGTCGAAATTATCCAATGATCTAGAAGCAGAGTGATGACATCATATACATTTTGTATAATGAAACGACAATGGAATCCTTTCTACATCATTTTAAGTTTAAAAGTCTAAAATTATGATTGTTTGTTTGATGGTGATTAACACCACTTTCAACAATATTTCAGTTTTATCGTGGCGGTCAGTTTTATTGGTGGAGGAAACCGCAGAACACAGAGAAAACCACCGACCTATCGCAAGTCACTGACAAACTTTATCACATAAGTTGTACACCTTGTCCTTATCAAGATTTGAACTCAGTGGTGATAGGCACTGATTGCATAGGTAATTGTAAATCCAACTATCACATGATCACGGCCACTCAATATATATGGAATGGCAGTAATTAAATTTAAAAGAACTCAGTTTTTTTTTATATAATTATTTCTACTGTACAGCATTTTAAAATGCAATCCTATTTTCCATCAATCCAGTTTTTTTTCTATGGACAGCTGATCTATCATACAGATAATATGTACCTGTTCTACTCTACAGATGGCTATCTTATCATCCATTTCCTTCTTTTCTCTCTCCTTCACTAGTTCATAGTATATTTTACCACTACAGAAGATGAGCTTCTTGACTGCTTTGGGATTCTCTGCTGCGATACCAGCCTCTGGAATGGCTCGTTGAAAGATACTGCCCTCAATCATGTCATCAAAACTAGACCTGGCTTCAGGAAGTCTTAGTAAACTTTTAGGGGTCATTATAATAAGCTGGAATGATAACAATATCAATCTACAATGGTCAAATTCTAGAGTATAATAACTCATGGTTTCATCTTACCAAGTGAGTGAGTGAGTGATAGTTGCTTAAAGCCAACTCAACAATTTTTCAGCTATATCATGGCGAGAACAAGTTAATTTTCATTGAGATGATGATGAGGTCCACTTTGTTCTAGACCAACACGCTGAGTTGGACTTTTATAGTGCTAGCTCACTAGCATGTCGTCCACTCTAACACATTATTCGGATTCCAAGCCAACCAGTCTTTGCTCTTACTCCTTAATGCTGAATGCTTAGCGGAGAAGCAACAAATACCAATTTTATAGTCTTTGGTTTGACCTGATCGGGGCTCGAACCCACGATCTACCACACTCGAGACAAGGATGCTAACCATTACACCACCGATGCGATTCCAAACTTAAATAGAAATATGTAAATACACACTATGTATCATACTCCATTCAGTTCTCAATGATTTTGTTTGTATACTTTGAAGTTATTATTATGGGTCAAAGATTAGTGTAAAAACACCGCTTGCATCATGACATCAGTTTGACACATCATGATTGTAATAAACACTAGAGTTCATTCGAGGATTTGGGTAAAATTGAACTCTAGAATGAACTCTGTATGTATCATGACATCAATTTGACACATCATGATTGTAATAAACACTGTTTGTATGATGACACATGATTGTAATAAACACTTTGTATGACACATGATTGTAATAAACACTGTTTGTATGATGACACATGATTGCAATAAACACTGTTTGTATGATGACACATGATTGTAATAAACACTGTTTGTATGATGACACATGATTGTAATAAACACTTTGTATGACACATGATTGTAATAAACACTGTTTGTATGATGACACATGATTGCAATAAACACTGTTTGTATGATGACACATGATTGTAATAAACAGTTTGTATGACGACACATGATTGTAATAAACACTTTGTATGACACATGATTGTAATAAACACTGTTTGTATGATGACACATGATTGCAATAAACACTGTTTGTATGATGACATATTATGATTGTAATAAAAAACACGTTCCACACAATAATTATTACTGTATTGAATTCTTACAGGTTTTCTGAATGGTAGATTAATCTGTCTCCTCATGGCATGGAAAAAATTAGCTGGTGTCGTCAGATTACATACAAACCAGTTGATCTCGTGTAACTGCTGCATTTCAAAGTTAGGACCTTCAGGCTGCAATAAAAAAATAACCACATTTATTGATAATAGGATTAAAAAATTGTGCTTTTAAATCCCTTATCGCATGGTCTCATATAACTTTGTCCGTTATCATGCTTTTGTCAATTGTTTTATTTATGATATTGGTTCAGATTATCGATTTTTTATTGATTGAATTACCCACAATCCTTTTCGCTGTATGGCGTGAAAAGAAGCAGACACGAAAATATCAGGGAGACTATCTAGTTCAAAAACCCACCCTCACTTGCCCTTACTTGTTGGAGAGATACTGCACTTTGTTTATGTATTTGCAGGTTGATTATATGTATATGTCAGTGTGTGCAGTTCTGGCTGAAGTGCCAGAAAAAGCCTTTTTCATGCACAACGACTTGTGAATACGTTTGGAGAATCAGCATGATTGGAAGTTGGAGAAACAGACTTTTTGATACTTTCCGTGATTGTAGTCCTGACATCATGTGTAGTTGTGAACTTACAGATTCTTGAAGTACTGTCCCATCTTGCAGTCTGTATATTTAACTTTAATGGCTAATTTCTCTTCTCTTTGATACTATAATTTCAGTTGATAGACTTTTTAATTCTAGCTGATTTCGCTGCACTTTGATAACATATTTTCGGTTAATAGACTTGTTTACTTCTATGATAGCATTAGCCTCTGATTTCCAGGGTTAATCGCTTATCTAAAATTTGCCGTTCACTATATGATCTGCCACCTTACACATTTTCGGCGATCATCATATGACATTTCGACAAATACAGATTTCAATTTATTTAGTACATTTCATCTCATTTGCAATTTTTCACATATATGTACATTTATAAATATTAATAAATGCTGTGGCCATTTGTTGTCAATAATACTTGTTTTTTTTATATGAGCATCAGAGATAATTATTATTAACCATGTCACCTTCATTAATTCCTTATAATATGCATAGGTTGATCAACGTGATCATATTTATATATGTTATATGTCTAGTAGATAAGCTATATATTACATCCTATATCTTTATATCTAGAGAAGAACCTTGTACAATCAATCCATGTACATGTAGTTAGAAAACAGGCAGTAGATATTCAATATATCTAACATTATAACTAACTTAGATGAAGCTTTATACTAAGTAATCAGGAATTATACAGTAGACTGATAAACATGTGATATAAATAGACAGGTTTAACATTCTGTATGGTTATAGAGTAAGGTATAAAATTAAGTGTATGACATATGTTTATCATGACATAATTAAGTGTATGACATATGTTCATCATGACATAATTAAGTGTATGGCCTTTGTTTATCATGACATAATTAAGTGTATGACCTTTGTTTATCATGACATAATTAGGTGTATGACATATGTTTATCATGACATAATTAAGTGTATGACATGTTCATCATGACATAATTAAGTGTATGGCCTTTGTCATAATTAATTGTATGACCTTTGTTCATCATGACATAATTAAGTGTATGACATGTTCATCGTGACATAATTAAGTGCATGACATGCATCATGACATAATTAAGTGTATGGCCTTTGTTTATCATGACATAATTAAGTGTATGACCTTTGTTTATCATGACATAATTAAGTGTATGACCGTTGTTTATCATGACATAATTAAGTGTATGACATATGCTTATCACGACATAATTAAGTGTATGACCTTTGTTTATCATGACATAATTAAGTGTATGATCTTTGTTTATCACGACATAATTAAGTGTATGACATATGTTTATCATGACATAATTAAGTGCATGACCTTTGTTTATAATGACATAATTAAGTGTATGACCTTTGTTTATCATGACATAATTAAGTGTATGACCTTTGTTTATCACGAGATGTTAATCTGTATTTTATATATAATTCAACCCAGTTTTTCTACAAGAAATTCATTCTACTAAACACAGACTACAGTCATTTAAAAACATACAATCTGATTCAAAATCCTTTTCCATAACAACTTTTGAAGAAAAGACTCACTTTTTAAGTACAGCATAAAAACGTATTTGTATGATCATAAAATGATAAAATATATATTTTTAGTAAATCTGTTTAAACCAAACATCATTGTAGATATATAATTTGTTCAATTTAATTAAGAAAGATAATCTCGTCATTTAAAATGGCTACAGATTTTATATAGACCATGTGATCTACACAAAAAAAAAAAAGGACTTCATTATAATCTCGTTCATAAAACAAGGCATCAACATTTAAATGTGAAAATAGTCGGCAGAGAGAAAAGACACAATATTTGCATCTTCAAGCAATCTTATAAAAAAGAAAAAGTCTAATCAAACATTAATAGAACAAAACACATAATATCAAAATAGTTTAAAGTTTGGTATGGATAGACAGACAAGCACATTCCTCCCACTTAAAGAGTGAGTGTACATTAACATGGTATACAACAGTTGTGTACTCACATCTAAGTCATCCTTCATTGCATAAAAGAGAAGACAAGTCACATACAGTTTAATCTGTCTAAGGTTTTAAAAGACAAAACTGAAAGTCATATACAGTTAAATCTGTCAATGAGTTTAAATATATAAATTTGATGTTCGGTTTAAACAGAATTTGAGTTTATTTAGGGCTTACCCCACAAATTGAAAGGTTTCACTAATTATAAATTATATTCATTAGACAATTTAGATATTAAAAATGTTTTCTTTTGGTTTATAGGCAGTGTAATAATTAAAAGGGTAGTGCCTGCAAGCTCGGTAAATTTTTTTAAAGTTCTTTTTTGCGTTGAAAGATAATATATACCTTCAAAACATGAGTACAAATCGTCATCTGGCGAGATTTGACAAAAAAACATGTATTTTCGTTGATTTTTGTGTGCAGCTTGTCTCCCGGCATCATTAATTATGTGTGTCTCCATTTCTGAACTACATGCACAATCTTTATATTTGAGTTACTTGCTGAGAAATACTGTGTTACTTACTGGGAAATACTGTGTTATTTACTGGGAAACATGTGTTATTTACTGGGAAATACTGTGTTATTTACTGGGAAATACTGTATTTACTGGGAATAATGAGTGACTTACTCAAAGATACTGTGCTTACTGGGAAATAATGTGCTATTTACTGGGAAATACTATGTTATCTACTGTGAAATACTGTTTTTACTGGGAAATGCTGTGCTTACTGGGAAACAATGTGTTACTTACAGGTAAATATTATGTTTACTGAGTTATCTACTGGGAAATACTGCTTTAACTGGGAAATACTGTGCTTACTGGGAAATGCTGTGCTTACTGGGAAATAATGTGTTTACTGAGTTATCTACTGGGAAATAGTGTGCTACTTACTGTGCTTTCTGCATTTACTGGGAAATATTATGCTATCTACTGGGAAATGCTGTGCTCACTGGGAAATAATGTGTTACTTTCAGGGAAATACTGTGTTTACTGAGTTATCTACTGGGAAATACTGTTTTAACTGGGAAATACTGTGCTTACTGGGAAATACTGTGTAACTTACTGGAAAATACTGTGTTTATTGAGTTATCTACTGGGAAATAGTGTGCTACTTACTGGGAAATGGTCTCCATCGTCACTACTCATTTGTAGGAATCTTTCTAGTCTGGCACTGGAATGTTCTGGACCCTGTAATCATAAAAATATCATATTTTCACCCATGGCTAATAATATATCATGAAGCTATGATTGAAATTATTAATTTTAAAAAACTTCTATATATGTATTAAAAAAAGATAGATACACAACACAACTGTAAAATTATTAAAAAGGGGTAGACATAGGGAGTGTGATTATCAATAACAGATAAACAACACAAACTTTGTTAAGAGCAAACAATCCAATTGTCATTTAAAATGTCTCTAAGAATAAATCCCACCCACATATCAGATGGGTTCCAAAATTATTTTCCACAGGGGTAACCATTTTGGATTTCTCATGATTTTGAAAAAGTAAAGAAAAAAAAACTAAAACAAGAGAGTAAGTAGCACAAGATTATGTCATTTGTAGGGTGTTGAGAATATGTCATTTGTAGAGTGTTTGAGATGATTAATTAATTATTTCTTAACATTCAGCGAGCAGTATTTCAGTTATATTCAGGACGACAACAAGTTCAATAATATATAAAAACTATATCTTTTGACTTCCAATGAAAAGGTATGGAGAGTTGGGCAGGGACAAAAAAATTTAGTCTTTTGCAGCAGCTACAACGAGTCTACTCTTTTTCAAAATCTACAAAAGAGGTCTTGCAGGGAGAGTGGCACTCTCCAAAGACGTAACTCACTTTGGTTCACGGACAGACTTTCCGCATTATAACCTAACATCCCTCCCCCATCAAGACGGTTCCCCAATCCACCACCCAAGTACATGCTTAGCAGCTTTATAAGTTTAAGCCACGATAACCTTCACCAGTACCCATTGTTGGAGATGAAATATTTACTTATAATATCAGTCTTCTCTGTTCAACTCTGTTCTATTTTGAACATGATCCATATGGCAAACTGAACAAAGAACACCAATTAATAGGTATTGTGAATTATCTTTTTAAAATCCTTTTAAGTACAGGTATTAATTCTGAAATGAAATTACTTTGTTTTTACTCAAGCCGTCGATAAAGGAAAGGATGCCATGCCATCATACCCATGTGGTAACTTACCATGCCATCATACCCATGTGGTAACTTACCATGCCATCATATCCATGTGGTAACTTACCATGCCATCATACCCATGTGGTAACTTACCATGTCATCATACCCATGTGGTAACTTACCATGCCATCATATCCATGTGGTAACTTACCATGCCATCATACCCATGTGGTAACTTACCATGCCATCATATCCATGTGGTAACTTACCATGCCATCATACCCATGTGGTAACTTACCATGCCATCATATCCATGTGGTAACTTACCATGCCATCATACCCATGTGGTAACTTACCATGCCATCATATCCATGTGGTAACTTACAATGCCATCATATCCATGTGGTAACTTACCATGCCATCATGCCCATGTGGTAACTTACCATGCCATCATATCCATGTGGTAACTTACCATGCCATCATACCCATGTGGTAACAACAGAGTAATACCACTCTGTCTAACCCACTTGGCTTCACCACTGCTAATAAACTGGTCAATGATACACTGAGCTGTGTTATGGAAATCTCCAAACTGTGCCTCCCATAGTACTAAAGCGTTAGGATTAGGCATTGAAAATCCTACTTCAAAACCTGAAAGATAAAAATAATAAATGATGCTATACTCTTGGAGAGAAAAAAAAAGAATTGGAAAACAATGATATACGAGTTGCAGGGCTCTCAAAACTTTCAAATTAGAGGGAGAAAAAACTTCTCGTTCAGGGAGTGCACAGGGAGAAGTGGGGAGACTTCTGGGAGAAGTTAATGGTGATTAATCGAAACATTGTGTTGCGACCCCTCTGAAATTACCCTGCCCAAATTTAGTAAATAGTTTTTCAAAGCCGTTTTCAAATCTCATTTGTTCTGTTTTTTAATCATAATTGCCTAAAGGACGTCTATTCAATGTCAAATATTTATTTCTGCCTATCTTGACTGTTGCATACCTGTCATTTTTTTTTTTACATGTATCGATATGGATGCGGATCAATAAAAATCTGATGTGTCTACGTGTATTGCATCGAATTTTGAATGGCGAATCTTTGCATATATAAACATATTAAATATGAGAACTAAGATTTTATGTCACAGAAATGAGAAAAATAAATCAAAAGTTTGCTTGGTTAAAAGTAGCTTCAGTCAATATTTCCCATAGCACAATGCCCGATTGAGTCCCCCTTCCAAAGGCACCATTTTTATTTATTATTGAATGGAATTAAAGTTTCTTTAAACCGAAATGGATTACTTTTCAAGAAAATCACTTTTAAAATACTTTATGGATATTATAGATTTCAATAAACACGATATGAACATTTTCATTAATGACACATGGCAAAAATATGCAGGCAATATAGGGTGACTCTTCAAAATTACAAGGCGACTTGAACTTTGCTTTTGACCAATGAGAAAGCGAAGTCAACCTTCACAAGGCGACATCTTCGCCCGAATCACCCTCTACCGTGAGCCCTGAGTTGGCATAAAGAAAACTAGACTTACAAAGTGTATAAAAACTCACCTAATACAGCGTACTCAGAGAGGGAACTGTTAACTACAGTGTAAGGAGCTTGGTCTGGATACAGGTGATTCAGTGCTACATATATTTTCTTGTCAATATTTTGATGGTGTAGAACATGATGTCTGTGGCTGTAATCAAAAGAAGTAATTACAGTTTTAATTAAGATATTCAGCTTTAAATTACAACTTATCATTTTCTTACTTTATTGTGACATATGTACATCAAAGCAAATTATTTACACCTTTATTGATTGTCAGGTCACCTCGTTCCAAGACATGATCTTTTAACGATTCATGTGCTGCCATCTATACTCAATGAAAGGGAGACAAATCAATTACATGATTTGATTTGTGGTGTTTAATGCCACTTTCAGCAATATTTCAGCTATTTCATGGCGACCAGTTTTAGTGGTGGAAGAAGCAGAAGTACCCGGAGAGAACCACCGACCATGGGCAAGCAACTGGTAAACTGTATCACTTGCGGCTGTTAGGTAATCCAACTACCTAACTCATTGAGCCACCCGGGCCCTGTAAATCTATTACAAGCAAGCGAATGTATTTTCAAACGTGAGTTGTAAATAAAGTAATATAACCTTAATATAGATAAACTATTCTATCTCTAAGTTGAAAGGGAAATAACTATTAAAAATAATTGGATTAAACTGACATATGTACCTCTACATATGTCAAAAAGCAAGAATACAAAGTTTTGAGAAATTCCCATTTAAAATGTAGGAGATGTTGCACATACAATATTTCAGCTATATCGTGGCGGTCAGTTTTATTGGTGGAGGAAACCGGAGTACCCCGATAAAACCACTGACCTGTCGCAAGTCACTGACAAACTTTATCACATAATGTTGTATCGAGTACACCTCGCCATGAACGGTGTTCCAACTCACAACTTTAGTGGTGATGGGCACTGATTGCACAGATAGTTGTAAATCCAACTACAATACGATCACGACCACGACGGTCCCTGTAACAATATGCTAATCTTTATATGGCAATAATATTTAATATAACTAACCTGAAAGTTCCCCTTTCTACATCCTGTCCACTCAGACGAACATGGATTCCGTCCTTTAGTAGTGATCCAAAGGCCAAGGCTTCACCTAAAGCCCAGTCAGCCTGTCTGTTGTCAACCATCTGCTTACGTGCCTTCAATACTCTCTTCAATCCTTAAATATCAAATTTAACATACCAATCATCTTAGTTGTCTCTATAAATACCGAAGACTGACCTAATTATCAGGT
This sequence comes from Bathymodiolus brooksi, assembly GCA_963680875.1. Taxonomy (NCBI): domain Eukaryota; kingdom Metazoa; phylum Mollusca; class Bivalvia; order Mytilida; family Modiolidae; genus Bathymodiolus; species Bathymodiolus brooksi. The sequence goes on along the minus strand of OY804579.1, from coordinate 11,125,481 downwards.
AATAATTAGCATAGAACCAGAGAATGCTTTTAACATGTCTTCCCTAGGGTTCCAAGTTAAACATTTCTGTCCTATGTTAAACATTTCTTCCCTAGGGTCCTATAATCTCCAGAAGTGGTGACCGATGTGGATTTATGACCAAAACAAATCATGTAAACTTGATTGAGTAACAATGAATATTCTAGCTCAGTTTTCTTTGCAATGGTTTAATGAATTCTAAAAAAAAAAGTGTCTTCCAGCCCCCCCCCCCCCCCCCCCCAATCTGGAAAAGCCCTCACAGAATTGTGAGAGTTATTAAGAAAAGTTCTGATCTAACTATTATGTGGGAGTATTTGTGAGACGACTGTAATCATTATTCATTTCCAAACCTATGGATAGTCAATCTGGAAGCTGTTGATCATCTACTTATGCACTGTAACTACGATCAAGAATCAGAAACAGTACAATGGTGATAATAGAGTTACTGAAGTGGCTGTCAAAAGTGATTGATCTATCCCTCTATAGTGTGTATATACTGTTGAACTTGTTATCATCCTGAATATAGCTGAAATACTGCTGACTGGACATATAATCTATCAATTAATTATACCTCCATGGATTACAAAGTCATCAGGAACAGAACTAAACGTTTCTCCTATATGTTTGAGAGTTTGTTCAGGAACACCAGTCGCTGGCTTCTTCATTGGATCTTTTCCTTCAAAGAATCCACTCCATGGTGAATCTAACCACTCTTTATTCCTGACAGCTGTTTCCTTCTTGGCCAGAATATAATTCTCCTCACAGATCTTGTCATACTTGTCTATTTCTTCCTATCAAGTAATAAAACACTTATATCACAAAACAGGCCTCGATAATAACGTTTGCTCGCTTGTCTGATACCAACTGAAAAATCTGTTGTACAAGTAACTTCTGTCATCACTTGTCTGATGGGACAAATGATAAAAATGATTGATTATCAATATAATAAAGAATAATTGCTGGTAAATTGTAAATTCTTTAGAGAGTGATCTTTCGCTCTTGATATAAGAGGATTTTAATGAGTTTTACATGTCACTGTAACATATTTGTAACTGTGTGTTTACTATTTCAGTCATTGGTGAATGTTTTATAAACTCTTACACTGATTAGGTAAAGTATCATTATTAAGAATCAATTAGTGGAAATCATTTAAGCTCTTAATTAAAGGGAAACTTATTTCATTGGGTTTGAGAATAATTCTGACAAGACATATACAATCACATGGATTAAACCAAGTTCAGGTTTACAACATCTACTTCTACTGGACATAAAGATATAAAACTTTTGCAACATCTACTTCTACTGGACATAAAGATATAATACTTTTGCAACATCTACTTCTACTGGACATTATATGTTATTCAGCTATCAGACAGGGTATATAATGTGACATTCCTGGCTTAGGATCTATATTCCCTGAGGCGCAGCCGAAGGGAATATATATCATAAGCCGGGAATGTCACATTATATACCCTGTCTGATAGCTGAATAACAGATATATTACGGATTTAACCATTTGTTTTTAAATACAACTTATAACTGTATTAAATAAATTTGCCTCTTTTATTTTCATTTTTCGTATCTCTAGATGTCCGTTTCCGTACATTTGACGTCATTCTTCAATGACGTCAAAATATGTGTCACGTCATATTTCATGTATAGGGTGTCTCGTGAAGGAAAATACTGTACTAAATTTCTAAATCAATACAGTTTCATATGTAATAAATTTTATAAACTTTATAAATATAACATTAATATATCACATAACAAAACAACGGGTTTGCGAAACAGCTTCAATAATTTAAATGTTAACAACATGTAGATAACACCTTGGTGTGGCCTCATGACGTCGAAAGTTTTCAAGGCTCAACGTTTTGTTTATTTGTTATGGTACAGCCGTGGAACATAGGAGTTTGCTGAATCGATCAGGTATTTGTGACGGAATTAACTGTTGTAATATTTTTTTTTGTTCATGCAGCCGTTTTGAGTATAAAAACAGCATTTAATTTGGTAAAACTACATTTATTATTCCGTATTATACCATTGATTCAGTGAAGCGTAATGTTTTGTCGTCCATGTTTCAATCGTTTTTGGGGATTGAAATATATACCCCGTCTGTTTTCCGAATATATGCTGACATTCAGGGTTGAAGAACCAATGAAAATATGTGTAACAAACTAAATTCGTAATATAAAGATATAATACTTTTGTAACATCTACTCCTACTGGACATAAAGATATAATACTTTTGTAACATTTACTCCTATCTAGGTAAGGGTAAGAGCTGGTAATATGCCTGACACATGTCATAATACACCACAAAATCTTTGTAGTTGTATAAAAACCACAATTTGCAGACCAGTTTTACCTCATATTCTGACTGTTTGACAGTTCCTTCCTTTATTAATTTTTCAGCATATAAAGCCATGACTGTTGGTTGTTTGGCAATTTTCTTGTACATAAGGGGCTGTGTAAACATTGGCTCGTCAGTTTCATTATGTCCATTTCGTCGATAAGATACCTGATAATGGATTAAAAAATAATCAGTTCTCCATAAAAAGATGCAGCTTATCATGAAAATTAAATTCATTTACTACATCTTACACTTGTTAAACTTTAAATTCAAACTCTGAGTATAGGAGAGTAACAGAAGAAAAACCCTCATCCAAAGTTAAAACTTAACTAGAGGCTCAGCCCACTGAGCCTGTATCGCTCACCTGACAATAGAATGATACTGAAGCAAATTTCAAAGGGAGATAATCATTACCTTAAAAAACAGCAGCCATCTTGAATGGAGGGGTGGGGCTGTCGGACACAATTTTGAAAGGGACACACCCAGGGACCATCTATGCCAATTTTGGCTCCATTTGGCCAAGCAGTTTCAGAGGAGAAGATTTCTTTAATATTAGCCAATCAGAAAAAAGAATTAATCTTGGCGGCCATGTTTGTAGGCCAAATGGAACGAAATGGAGAAAGTTTATAGAGGACCTTATATAGATGCTTACTGCCAAATTTGGTTCCATTTGGCCAAGTTGTTTCAGAGGAGAAGATTAAAATATGAAAAAGTTAACGGACGGACGACAAGTGATGGCAATACCTCACATGGCCCTTTGGGTCAGGTGAGCTAAAAAATGATGAAAAAAGGGCAATAACTCCTAGACGGGTAATCAGATTTACTTCACAATTGTAGGGCATGTAGATCTTGACAAGCTGAACATGTTTTCAGTTTACACTCAACATCTATCTTTTATAGTTTTTGAAATAAAGGATGAAAAGTATTAACATTTTTAAAATTTGATGAAAAAAGGGCAATAACTTCAAGATGGGTAATCAGATTTACTTTAAAATTGCAGGCTAGGTTGATCTTGACATGTTGAACATGTTTGCTGTTTAAACTTAACATCTATCTCTTATAGTTTTTGAAATAAAGGACAAAAGGTATTAACATTTTGAAAATTTGATGAAAAAAAGGGCAATAACTCCAAATTGGGTACTCAGATTAACTTCAAAATTACAGGGTATGTAGATCTTAATATGCTGCACATGTTTGCAATTTAAACTTAACCTTTATCTCTAATAGTTTTTGAAATATCAGACAAAAATGTTTAAATTAAAAAATTAAAAAATAAAAAAGGACAATAACTCCTAGACGGGTAATCAGATTTACTTCAAAATTGCAGGGCATGTAGATCTTGACATGCTGCACATATTTGCTGTTTAAACTTAACGTCTATCTCTTATAGTTTTTGAACTAAAAAACGAAAAGTATTAAAATTTTGAAAATTTGATGAAAAAAGGGCAATAACTCCATGATAGGTAATCAGAGTTTCTTCAAAATTTCAGGGTAGTTAGATCTTCCTGTGCTGATCATTTTTACCCATGTCAGATTTCTGATATTATTAACAGTTTTTGAGTTGTTACCAAAAACGTGCAATTTTACCATATGTTCTATTTTTAGTAACAGCGGCCATGTTTGTTGGCCGAATGGAACTAAATGAAGAAGTTTTATAGAGGATCTTACATAGATGCTTCCTGCCAAGTTTGGCTCCATTTGGCCAAGCAGTTTCAGAGAAGATTTTTTTAACATTAGCTAATCAGAAACAAGAATTGCCCTTGGTGGCCATATTTGTTGGCGGAATGGGACGAAATGAAGAAACTTTATAGAGGACCTTATATAGATGCTTTCTGCCAAGTTTGGTTCCATTTGGTCCAGTTGTTTCAGAGGAGTAAATTAAAATATGAAAAGTTAACGGACGGACGACAAGTGATGGCAATACCTCACATGACCCTTTGGGTCAGGTGAGCTAAAAAAGGTTATCAGTGACTTCAAACAAGGATTTATAAATATTAGCCAATCAGAATCAGTTCTGTCAATTGTTAGAATGCATGACATATATATATAAGTATGTAGGGAATTAAAGAGAAACATCACTTTAACTTATTATTGCAGAGATTTAGAATCCAGAATACTTGTGCATCTTTCATTTGTCTACCAAAATGATGATTCATGTCATTTTCTTTTTTCTTAAACAGTTAACTTGCATGTCCATTACTGGTTCATGTGAGATTTTTAAAAACTTTCCCCATAGTAGTCTATGTTAAAATTTGAGCCACCATTGGCCATTTTGAATTTCAGATCTACACCAAAACACAATATTGGCAGATGATTTTCTAAGGAACATTTCCACAATATAACAATTCATGATGCCATGTGGTTTCAGAAGATTTTTGAAATTTCATCCAATCAAAATCCTTTATTGGATCTGGGAACCATCTTGAATGTACAATCCAATACAAAAACAGAACATCTGTAGTAAAGATTCATCCAATGACCATTCCATCCAAGTTTGTTTAAAAAAAGACCAGTGATTACACAGAAGGAGAATGAAATGTGAAAAATTTACCCTGACGACAACGACAGAGACAAAGTGATTACAATAGCTCACATGGCTTTAAATAAGGTTAGCAAAAAATATGTAAGATGTAAGTAACTGTAAGACATCACATGAATGAAACACAAAGTCCACTAAAATAGTACCTCATACCACATTTACAAATAGGTTGGGTTTATGGTGTTTAACGCTACTTTCAACTAACATACAATCACGACCACAACGGTTCCCATCTACGAATAAGTCATGAAGTTAACTAAAATGGTACCTTATAACAATTAAAAACTATATTAGAAATGACATTTGATTGAAGTAATTGAAGACATAAAACTACTATTTGTACCAAATCAATGACTACATCCTTTCCAAAAGTTGATCTCCATTCTGATGCCACTTTACACACATACATGACTGCTTCTGGATCATCAGCATTGACGTGGAAGATAGGAGCGTTGACTACACGTGCCACATCAGTACAGTATGGAGAAGATCTGGCTACTCTAGGATCTGTTGTGAATCCAATCTATAAATGACAAAATAAATACAAATAATACAGTAGCAGAAGGGAGAATCGACTGCACAGACACCTCAGTGGGAGGCATTGACCGCACAGCCACATCAGTGGGAAGCACTGACTATATGATCCACATCTAAGAGAGGCACAGACTATACGAGCCACATCAGTGGGAGACATTGACTACACAGCCACATCAGTGGGAGGCATTGACTGCACAGCCAATCAGTGGCAGTATTGCCACTATTGGCTACATGAACCACATCAGGGAGAGGTATTGGCTACATGAGCCTTATTAAAGGGAGGCATTGACAACATGAGTCATGTCAGTAGAAGGTATTGACTACAATGAGCCACATCAGTGGGAGGCATAGATTACATGAGTTAGGTCATTGGGAGATGACAGAAGGAAAATTTTCTACTCGCCTGTTTATTTAGAAGGAGAATTTTCTACTCACCTGTTTATTAGAAGGAAAATTTTCTACTCACCTGTTAATTTAGAAGCAAAATTTTTTACTCACCTGTTTATTTAGAAGGAACATTTTTTACTTGCCTGTTTACTTAGAAAGAAAATTTTCTATTCACTTGTTAATTTACTAAAAGGTCAAGGCTGATCAAGAAATGGTGACCTTTAAATGATAACTTAATGATTCATTAAAATATAAATACAACTGAATCCTGGGTATTTAATACAAGATCAGATATATTAACCAACCTTGGATCTGTTAGTATTGAAACATCAGTTGGGGCTGTCATGGAAGAGGTCTAATGGGAGTTGGATTTTCACCTGGGAACACAAACATTAGTAAACCTAAGTTTTTGTACTGACCTGGTTATTTACTACGATATGAACAGCTCCATGTGTTGTATAGTCAGGGAGATCACTGAGATGGAAAGTTTCATACACAACACCTTGTCCAGCAAAGGCAGCATCACCATGTACCATCATACTCATCACCTGTAACAAGTATTTATATTTATTCTCCTATTGAGTCATTTTGTTTGTTGAATATTAATTCTCTAATATAGATCTATTTAAAGTCTAATAGGTTCTTACACGAGTCCCTATTGAAGATCTGGGATTTCATCCACGAGTGTGAGAAATTCCGTCTTTTCACGAGGGGAGCGTAGTGGACAGACGCTGAATTTCTCTCACGAGTGGAAGAAATTCCAGATCTTCAATAAGGACGAGTGCAAGTACCTGTTTCTTCCGTTTCAACTTAAAAACAAAGCATGTCGATTTCATTCATTCATTCATTCGCATGTCAATGTGATGTTTACTACACAAAATATAACAACGCCACGTGCAATGCAGTAAATACACACTTATTTAAAACCGCATTAAATCTGTTAGGGGAAATCAGTTAAAATTCAGGTAAAATTGATATTTGAAGCTTTTTTAGATCTACTAAGACGACAATTTATATTACTACAGCAGTCGTAGAAGTGGACTCCATTAATTATATTCGACCGATTTGATTGGCTGACAATGCCATGTAAGACAAGATCACGCGCAGCTGTCTTTATGGCTTGTCTTACATAGAACACGCATCAAAACGGAAGAAAACAAAATCTTTTTGTTTAACTTATCTCTAGCATGTCTGTGAATCATTATATGTAAATATAACGTCTCACTTTTTTATCCTGTAATCTTGTGATATGTGTGTTTATAAAAGGACCAAATAAACTTCAGTGTTATTTTCATCATTGATCTAATAAAGCTTTTACTGGTACCCTATTTACATGTTTTATTTAGATTTGTTGAGCTTTGGTGAACTTGTTCTAAACCAGTACACTTCCTGTTGATGGAAAATATCAAAAAGGACATACAACATATGTAATACAACAAATTAAGACAATTATACAAAAATTATACTCAAGCAGAATGTTAATAGCTCACATACATTCATTAATGAATCTGGCTCCTACACTGGGAAAAGAAGATTGCAGAATATACCTACCCATACATCACACATCCCAGGTAAGAGATACCACACTAGTGTTAAGTCCTACCTTTTTACCCTCTGTATCTCCCCTATAGAACTGTTCTGCTCTGGTCTTCCCTTGTACTACAGGATCTACTGCTTCTAAATGTGATGGATTAGCCACTACAGCAATCTTAATGTTTTTATTGGTCACTCGATTAAGTCTGTCATGTGACATTCCCAGATGGTACTTCACATCACCAGATCCTTCATCAGAAGCTTCCAGTTTAGAATCAAATTGACAAATAAGTTTTTCTAGTGGTTTTCTGCATACATTTGCTAAGACATTCAACCTCCCTCTGAAATTCAACAAGAATGATATATAAAAACATAACATACCTTAGTATTTTTAATAACAATTCTAGAGTAGTTATACTATACTTAATAACTAAAACAGATGTACATTTCAATTTTTTTTAATAAATTTATAACGTAAAAATGCTTATTTTGCTCCTTTAGTGGGTGGTACCTGAAAATGTATATACACTTTATAAAACAAACAGATTATTATACAAAACCAGGAGAGAGTGATTGTTGTTTAATACCAATGAGCAATTTTTTAGCTATATCATGGCAAAAAATAGTTACATATGATGAGATGATAATGATATCCATTTTGTACTAGTCCAATACGCTTATTGGAGTTTTATAGTGCTAGCTCAATGAAACAACTGGTAGACATGTAGCTCTACTCTGACACCTTATCACGAGCCAACCAGTCTTTGCTCTTTCTCTTAAATGCTGCGTGCTTAGCAGAGAAGCAACAAATACCAATTTTATAGTCTTTGGCTTGATATGATCTGGGCTATGACCCATGTTCTACTGCACTCGAGGCGAGCTCTGTAACCATTATACCATCAATGTGGTTACACAATACCAGGATAATAATAATATGTTTATGAGACTTCATTAATTATATACAGATTTGCCAATACACTTAGTACCTAAAAAATACTTTAATTCTGCACTTAAGAGTTTTACCTAAGTGGCATGGCAATAAAGAATGTCTTATCTGTGTGGCATGGCAATAAAGAATGTTTTACCTGTGTGGCATGGGAATAAAGACTGTCTTACCTGTGTGGCATGGCAATAAAGAATGTTTACCTGTGTGGCATGGCAATAAAGAATGTTTTACCTGTGTGGCATGGCAATAAAGAATGTTTTACCTGTGTGGCATGGCAATAAAGAATGTTTTACCTATGTGGCATGGCAATAAAGAATGTTTTACCTGTGTGGCATGGCAATAAAGAATGCTTTACCTGTGTGGCATGGGAATAAAGAATGTTTTACCTGTGTGGCATGGGAATAAAGAATGTTTTACCTGTGTGGCATGGGAATAAAGAATGTTTTACCTGTGTGGCATGGGAATAAAGAATGTTTTACCTGTGTGGCATGGGAATAAAGAATGTTTTACCTGTGTGGCATGGCAATAAAGAATGTTTTACCTGTGTGGCATGGGAATAAAGAATGTCTTACCTGTGTGGCATGGCAATACAGAATGTTTTACCTGTGTGGCATGGCAATAAAGAATGTTTTACCTGTGTGGCATGGCAATAAAGAATGTTTTACCTGTGTGGCATGGCAATAAAGAATGTTTTACCTATGTGGCATGGCAATAAAGAATGTTTTACCTGTGTGGCATGGCAATAAAGAATGCTTTACCTGTGTGGCATGACAATAAAGAATGTTTTACCTGTGTGGCATGGGAATAAAGAATGTTTTACCTGTGTGGCATGGGAATAAAGAATGTTTTACCTGTGTGGCATGGGAATAAAGAATGTTTTACCTGTGTGGCATGGGAATAAAGAATGTTTTACCTGTGTGGCATGGCAATAAAGAATGTTTTACCTGTGTGGCATGGCAATAAAGAATGTTTTACCTGTGTGGCATGGCAATAAAGAATGTTTTACCTGTGTGGCATGGCAATAAAGAATGTTTTACCTGTGTGGCATGGCAATAAAGAATGTTTTACCTATGTGGCATGGCAATAAAGAATGTTTTACCTGTGTGGCATGGCAATAAAGAATGCTTTACCTGTGTGGCATGGCAATAAAGAATGTATCTACACCTAATTCACTGGAAGAATCTATCACAGTTTTCATACCAGGAATTAACACTTCACACCCTTCTAAACCAAAACGTTTCTCTGAAGACCATTTCTTGGCAAGGAATTCCTCAAATCTATAAAATGACAAAAATATTAACTAAGAAAACAATAATTGTTGTAATAAAAGTCAAAAGTTTTAACAACAACAGAAAGAAGGTTTACTACAATATTATTACGCGATGATTATCCTATTGGCCTACTTATTAGTCCGAGGGCATCTGTTTTGGCCTGAGGCAAAGCCAAAGGTCAATACAGCTACCCAAGGACTACATACATGTATGAATCAAAATACCACGATGCTTCAACTTGACCTTTATATTGGTGTATACAAATCTGTAGAAAATAGTTTGTTTGACATCTCACACATCCATGTTAACTCAATCTTCATCAAATGTCCACAGTAAATAATAACAAATATTTCTACATTAAATATCCAGATCATAATTGTTCAAGATCTTATCATTAAAATAGAACAATCAATGTGGTAAGTGAGTGACTGTTGTACATCACGGTTTATTCACCAAATGAGCAACTTTTCAGCTATATCATTACATTCTGATTCAATGAAATGTTGAAGATGTCCGCTTGTACTAGACCAACACATATTGTGCCAGCAGACTGAACCAACAGTCCGTAGGGAGAGATGTCACATCATTCGGACACATTATCCTGATTTCCCAGCCAACCAGTCTTTGCTCTTACTGCTTAAAGCTGCGTGCTCAGAAGAGAAGCAGAAAATACTTAATTTACAATCTTTGGGTTGAACCGACCAGAGCTCGAACTCAAAATCTACTGCACTTGAGGTGAGCAGGACCAATGTAGTACATTTTCTGTAAGATGTAATAATAAGATAACTCATTGTTTCAGACATCACTACAAGATAGAATGGCCTTTTCTTACCTTTGAGATCTGACTAAGCGTGCTAAAATCCTCCTTTTTTCTTCCCCTTCAAACTGCATAATACCTGGAGTTTCAAACTTCTTCTTGATCCATTCAGTTTGTTCCAAACTGTTGATGAACATAAATTCTATTCCAATATGCTGACAGTAAATTCCCTGTGTATTAAGATGTTTACAGTAAGTAAAGTCCCTGTGTATTAAGTCATTTACAGTAAAGTCCCTGTGTATTAAGTCATTTACAGTAAAGTCCCTGTGTATTAAGTCATGTACAGTAAAGTCGCTGTGTATTAAGTCATTTACAGTAAAGTCCCTGTGTATTAAGTCAGTTACAGTAAAGTCCCTGTGTATTAAGTCATTTACAGTAAAGTCCCTGTGTATTGAGTCATTTACAGTAAAGTCCCTGTGTATTAAGTCATGTACAGTAAAGTCCCTGTGTATTACTATTAAGTCATTTACAGTAAAGTCCCTGTGTATTAAGTCATTTACAGTAAAGTCCCTGTGTATTAAGTCATTCACAATAAATTCCATGTGCATTCAGTCATTTACGGTAAAATTCCTGTGTATTTGGTCATTTACAGCAAAATACCTTTTTATTCCGTCATTTACAATAAATTGCCTTTTTATTTGGTCATTTAAAGTACATGTTCCATGAAACTGAAATTAAGTTAAGTTGACAAATTTATATAATAGTTACTGATAAGTAGGGCAATATCAGGATATAGAAACTTCCCAAGGGTAGTGGTATGACCAGTGGAAATGATATTGCCCCAGCCAGGGGAGAGGTAACATCAGTTTCACTGTCTGTACCACGACCTAAGGTCAGTCTGTCAATCCTGATATTGTCTTCCATATCAGTAAGTTTTGTGCTTATTGCATTGGGGATCAGAATCTGATACACACAATATAAATGCACAGATATAGACCAGTCTATATCAGCATCCCAGTCTGTATCACGGAATAGTGAAAGTCATGTGGAGAGTTTTCAACCTATTAAATGTATGTTTTTTATTCTGATATGCAATAAACATAAATATGAAACTGTATCCTCCATTAACAATGTGTCAACCAAATATGGTGTCTCAAGTTTTTGTCTCTAACCCTTTTTTGATTGCCCCTTCGGTATTCTCTTAATGTTTATTTCAGGAATTTACCTCAAGTCTTTGTACAATATCCTTCAATGCCATTTGTGTCTCATTTCCTCCAATAAAAGTTGTTTGAGGAAGAGTAAATATCCTTTCAGAATCACTCTCATCTGTTATAGAACATTAAACAATCATATTTTAAATAGGCTAATTTTGTATGTCAGATGAACATTTCAAATTGAAGTGATAAATGAACATTCAATAAAAAACAAGCAGTGTTAATAATATCAGAAGTTTTAGTACCTAAATATCTACATCCCTGTACTCTGTTAGTATATAATATCTACACCCACATCCCTGTACTCTGTAGTATATAATATCTACACCCACATCCCTGTACTCTGTAGTATATAATATCTACACCCACCCCTGTACTCTGTAGTATATAATATCTACACCCACATCCCTGTACTCTGTAGTATATAATATCTACACCCACATCCCTGTACTCTGTAGTATATAATATCTACACCCACATCCCTGTACTCTAGTATATAATATCTACACCCACATCCCTGTACTCTGTAGTATATAATATATACACCCACATCCCTGTACTCAGTAGTATATAATATCTACACCCACATCCCTGTACTCTGTAGTATATAATATCTACACCCACATCCCTGTACTCTGTAGTATATAATATCTACACCCACATCCCTGTACTCTGTAGTATATAATATCTCCACCCACATCCCTGTACTCAGTAGTATATAATATCTACACCCACATCCCTGTACTCTGTACTATAGTATATCAACACCCACAGCATTATATGTTTAATTTCTCATTAGTAACTGGTATATACAGTGAAATTTTAAAAAGAAATCAGAAGAGCAGAAAATACTGTTATAAAACAACACTAAAATTCATGTCAAATTAACCAATAAAGTCAATTATGTACAAAAGTCACAAACAACATGTGGTAACTAAGGGTTCTATATTGGAAAAGCTGCCATATTGTATTCTTATAAACATGGTGATGAATACAATAAAACAGAATATAAGAACATCACCTAAAGAACTAGTTTAATGAGATTTGATTTACTTTAGAAGTATCAAGATAGCAGAAAAAAACAGACCTAATATTAAGGTTTATCTATAGAAGCAAAAATATGATGTAATGTCTTTATTATATGACTTTAATCATTACAAATAATCTGTGTGTATATCTTCAAACAAAATTATACACTATTTATGATTCATATAATAAACAAAATTATACAATATTTGTGATTCATATTAAAGTCTATAGAAATGAGTAATAAGTTATATGTTTATGTGGCAAAAAACAACATTAAAAACATTATGAGGAATTTGAAGTTTAGGTCAATTTTATCCTAAGATGTGCAAACATCAATCTTGGTTTTACTGTCTCAAATGTACATTTACCTAGCTCCACTATGTGTCGCCAGGTAAACTCAATTTGTGACACAGTAAAAGCAGCTATTGACTTCAGCAAAGCTAGAATACAATACAGTTATCTCCAAAATCGTATATATCACACATTCATATATTTTAATGTACAGTAGATATGGATCACAATTCAGAAACAACAAATTATCTGTAGGTGTAAAAAACAATAAGACAGGAGAATAAAGATGGTGCAACATGTAAAAACAGAAATAATACAGGATTATAACAAAAGTCTTCTTATCTACAGTAAAACAAATATAACATGGCCTCCTGGCAAGATCTGGAAATAATTATTAATATTATTGTTTTGATTGTTTATTGTTTTCTCAATGTTTATCATACAAATCTACCTTGATTGGCATTATTTAATTGTACAATACTGAAGGTATATATGTACAAATGTACTGCTATTCTATAAACTGTGAGCCAATGAATTGACTAGTTGCACATCATCATGACACGTTGCTGGAATAATCTTCATCAGGTATTCTCAGTCAAAAGATTGTGCATTGCCAAATAATATAAGTTTGTAGGAGCAATAAAATTAAAGGGCCTCAACAGGATACCCAAAATCTGCTATGGTTACCTGCCCCGAGGAGATGAACCTTAGTTTTTTAGTTTAATTAATATATACATTATTTAGTAACTCTTCGTACTCGAAGAACATCCAATCAGAACAATGAATCAAATATATCGAGTATTCTGATTGGTTGATCTTGTAATATGAGCATGAAACTCATACTTAGATTTACGACTGCCAGTCCAGGTCACAATAAACATTGCTCAACGATTGTCTATAACTGATTTGTGTGATGTGTATAAATTATGCTGATCCTTGTAAATGACTGGCAGTAAGATGAACAACAACAATCAGATTGCTACAATGTTACATATTTACCACATGTAATGGACGGAATGTCTAGTTGTTATATAGTATGTAGGTTGACACTTGAAAGTCATAAATTTTCTAGATGAAATAACTATTATCAGATGTAACAAGATCATGTGATCTGTCAGCTGACTTACAATGCAAATAAGATGTGGATCATAAATAAAATAAAATCTAGACAAGTTATATGAATCAACAGAATTAGGTGCTGTCGTTAGAAGAAAAATAGTGCAAAGTTATTAATTACAAAATAGCAAATTAAATTGACACAGTGTTAGAAAACTTAATGTACTTCTTATCCTTGGTAGTATTAGTATACTTATACTTTTATCATCATTTATTTGTTAGTTACTTAAGATGCAGCAGAAAATATTTCGTGCATTTTCACTTCAACAATATCTACAAACTATACAGAAATGAGGGAGGGGGCAATGACATTTGACTGTCACAGGAAAAGTAGGGAATTGGTCGGTAGAGAGAAAAATTGATCTGTTTGAATCTACTACTTGTGAACACGCTGGGAAGCACCGGGGATTGAACCTCAGGAACCCTTCACCAATATAAATGTATTGTAAAACATTGTACTATACAGTTTTAAAGCACCACCAAACGTCACATTCCTACAAAGATGGTTTCCAGTTCAGAGTTTGAAAGTGGCTGAAGCAAAGTGAATGCAATCTCTGACATGGTCATTCTCTATATCTGAGGTAACATGCAATAAGCATGATTACATCTTATAGTGACTAGCTGTGACAAGTCATGTAAAGGTCATTCAACAAGATTACATCTTATAATGCCTAGCTGTAGCAAGTCATGTCAATGATATAAATATTAATACATTAGTTACTAAACAAGTCCCATCACCAATTTCATTATCTAAAAATTTTGTAGAGAGAGATCAATTAATTGCTATGATTATTTTCCTGGCTGTTTTCAGACATGAACATTATAAGCAGTGCAAGCACAACAACACACCACCATGCAAGATGTTGGCAAGGACACAGATCTTACCAAAGTTATAATGAGAGTAAGACAACTCAGATTGCTCCCCTTCCAAATTAGCTTGACCGATTCCCAACGGGTCTGTTTTGGCTAAATGATGGCCACGTATCTACAAACATTCCGTAACAACTCCAAACAATTACAACAATCATTAATAAAGTAGCAATTAATTGACAAATCTTCAAGAAGACAAATCTATGAAAATCTGGTCATGCATGAAAGATTTTACTGAAGATGTAGAAAGGGAAAGGTTGATGATTGGAAGTGCAAGACCATCCTGGGGGAGAATAAAGTATTCTGTTGATCTTAGGACAATTAATATGGACGTTATGCATTGTTTAAATGTAAATTTTGTAAATACATAATCCATTTCTATATTGTTTGCAACAAGACACTTCAACATTGGCTGTAATTTTACTAGTTTTAAAATAAGGAATCCTTGACTTCAATATTGACTGTAAGTCAACTAGATCTAAAATAAAGGATCCCTGGCATCAACACTGGCTGTAATTTTACTAGATTTAAAATAAGGAATCCCTGACTTCAATATTGACTGTAAGTCTACCAGATTTAAAATAAAGGATCCCCTGTAGATCATCACTAGATGCGATGGAGTATGATATACATAAGCTTTTATCCAGAAATACAAGTTAGAAATGAAGCCAAGACAGTAGTTATTTGACTAATAATCAATCAAACATGACCAACTTTTCAATTCTTTCTGATCTACAATAAATAAATAGAATATTAGTAAACCTATGATCCAAGAGATACATAGTAAAGAATCATAAATCTAAGATGGCTATTTGGCAGATCTCTACAGATAGTTGATGTAACTTAAATCTTGAACTAGGAAGAACTATTTTAGATACCTAAAACTTATGTCTCCCTTTAATGCAGCCATCTGTACAACAATAAGTTACACATTATGAGTTGAATGATACAATTTAAAAAACAATTATTTGACCTTGATGTCAAAGGTCAAGGTTCCATGAAGGTCATTATGGTACGCGACACACCGTCTTATGGTCATGCACCCACATATCAATTATCATTGACCTACCTCGAAAGACAAAAATGTTATGGCCAGGACAAGAAAATACTATTTAAAAAACAATTCTTTGACCTTGAGGTCAAAGGTCAAGGTCCCACAAAGGTCATTACGGTACGCAACACACCACCTTATGGTCATGCATCCACATACGAAATATCATTGACCTATCTCGAAAGACAAAAAAGTTATGGTCTGGACAAGCTTCGCTGAGAAGAAGCGAAAGAAAAAATCAGACTAAAATAATATGTCTCCCTTCGTTCGAAGGGGAGACATAATTATAACAATCAAGTGAATACATGTAGATCATTATATAGTTACCATGGTTATGGTAATATTCTGTTAAATGGCCATCTATCAATTATCTGTAGAAATTCTGTCAAATGCCTATCTTTGAATTCATCCAATGAACTGTAAGCTAATCTATCATGAGTACATGTACCTACCCAAGCCATAAGTACTCCGTAAAAGTTCTTGAGGGGTTACAGAATCTAGATCAGCATCAGCTATACCCAAAGGATCCAGAGATGCTACATTATGACCTCTTGTCTGTTTATATGAAGAGAACACAACTTATAATTCTACTGACCTTCTTCAAATCAATGACCAAGTTCAGCAAAATCACAACTTAAAATGCTTGATAAAAGATTAATGTTAATAATATACAATTTCTTTTTTCTTCATTCGTCTGGGCTGTAAAAACGTACCTTTGTTTACAATGAAACCCGTGTATTGATTGATATGAATTTTATTGTTTAAAGTAAACAGGTGTTCAAATTGTCTGTATGATCACTTGGAAATGTTTGTTATAAACTGGCTGATTAGTGGTATGAACAAATCTACACTGTACACCTTATAGAGATCTGTAATAAGGAAAATAATAATCAACTCTTCATCAAGTCTGCCTAATGTTACCCCTATAGCTACAATATGAAAAATAATGGGGCTGAGGGTGTTCCAGCAAATTTACCAAAGTGTGAATTCAGCTACATTTTTGTTGTATCTAGAGCAGAGATCACCCTAGCTTTTGAAGCCCATCATCATCAAAAGTAATGGGCCATTAGGCCGGGGTATGGGGGCCCCCTTGGCACGAAAACGATATTCAGCAATTCTAGAGGCAATAAATAGCTGTCATAGTATTGTTTGCTCCAATGCTAATACATTTACTGCAGTACATTTTGTTTTTATCTTTGTCATATGTTAACCACGTGTATAAACTGGCCCAACAGGACTGAAACTTTCCTTGTTCCTTGTTTTCGCTGGCTTCGTGTGATACGTCATCATCGACCTCAATAGGCTCATTCACCTGTGCCTGTGGTTATACATGTACCTGTGTCCGTTTCATCTTCTGAACAAGGATTTTCCTTCTCTGACGTTGTGAAAAATGATATTTTCGGTTGAATTTGTTCAGATCTTGCCTTTTTGGGAGGCATTTTGTTGTTATTCGACAGTTTTCGTTATAATCGAGACCCGAGTATGAAAAACACAGAGTATCAGATGATTATACGACTGGTTTACTTTTTCGCCTGATTACGTTCGCGGGATGAAGCAAAAATTAAGAACCAGTCGAAACAAAGTAAGTATGCAGATCCTGGTAACCGGCACACGATGTACAATTGTATGGGCCATACGTGACGGTAATGCGCCCTACTGGCGCACACATAATTTTTTAATGGGCCATATCAAATTTTAGCGCGAATATGGCGCGGCCCAAAGTGATTTCTGTAGAGATCCAATTTTTCCAGGTAATACATGTAGCTGTTGTTCTTCTGATTACAGAAATATATTCAATGGTTGTAAGGTTTTTTTCAAAAATTAATAAATCTGAGTCTTCCATGAAATTTACAAACACTGGAATTGCAATCTTTCCTATATTAGAACTCATCCCAGATTCATATTTACTGCCTTCATGCAATACTATTTGGAAATAAAATTTAATTTACTCAAGTTATGGCATAAACAATGATAAACAAGACTAAATTATCAAAATCTCTTTTTTTTAGTTGTTAAAACTGGACAAATTCAATATGCTCTGCAGTCAAGACTCACTTTGTCACTAGGATGTGAACATGAATACTAGATCTAGGAATTGACCATGCAAAAAGTGTATGTTACAGTTCCTCTATTAACTCAGTGCAGACATAAAAGCATGTGCCTGTAAATACCTCCATTATTATAAACTCATAATACATGTATACATTCTACTGAAAGAAATAAAGATTGATAATGATGAATTATCTCCCTTTGTGTGAGATATTGAACTGGTTAATACTAAAACTGGTATCCTAACTTTTTTTTTATGAAATATATACTAATTTTACATTTATCTGTATGTGTTTTATACCTGATAAGACCTGATAATAGACTGTACAGATAGATGATCTTCTATATCTTTACTGGTTACAGATGATGGTGGTAAAGGTTGTGTAAACGTAGTCGTGGGTACTGGTGCTACAGCATGCTGTACAGCTGAGGCATAACCACCTCCTAATGTTGGTGGACTCACATATGCCTGGCCTGGAGGAACACCTTGGGCTGCTTGACGAAAATAGGCATCCCATGACTAATAAAAAGAGAAAGAATATTTATAGATTGTCAAGTGATTAAGATTGAGGCAAAGCCTGGGAATTATGAGGGTTGTGATTCAATACCGTTAGATATCACATGTTTGGCTTTTATAGCAGTATTTTAAGGCTTTGTGCAAGTTATGGGAGAAAAGCTAGTTTAAAACATTTTCTTAATTTTTACCAAATTTTGCCAGAGCATAAAATGCATGCAGTACAGTCATCTACTGAATGTCAGACTATAGAATGTTGGAGTAATGACTGTCTTACCATTGACGTTATGACGAAAATTCAAAATGATTGTCTACACAGGAAAAATTAATAAATGAACTAATGGGAAATATTCTTCTCTGAAGAAGCCATTTAACTCTTTAAATTTGGATGGATGATGTTCCTAAATGTTTTGAAGACATGTTGCTCCACTCGGACACACATTATTCTGATTCCGAGCCAACCAGTCTTTGCTCTTTCTCCTTAATGCTGCATGCTTAGTGGAGAAGCAACAAATACCAATTTTATAGTCTTTGGTTTGACCCGACCAGGGCTCGAATCCACGATCTACCGCACTTGAAGCGAGCACGCTAACCATTATGCCACCGATGCGGTTTACCAAGTTTAATATCTTATACTCTGCATCGCCCAGTTTCAAGTCAGCTGAAACAGACGAAATGAAAACTACTTACAGTGCTACGTCAAACTCAAGTGTACATATATAAGAAATAAAATTGTGTGCAACTATAATTCCACAATGATAGATCTTTGATTTTAATCATTTGGTTGAATACTGAAGAATCCCATGGCTCAAACACACAGAAACAAAGATGGTGATCATGCAATGTGAAATCTCTGTAGAGAAAGTCAAAGATGGTGACCATGCAATGTGAAATGGGTACAGGACGTTTCGGCCATAGTACCAGTTCGGCCACACTTTATAAAGACGTTTCGGCCATGGTTTTATTTATGTTGTTTTATTTGTTATTTATAACAATATTATGCATTAATAATCATATTGAATACAAAAAGAAATGAAAAATTGAGAAAAACGATATATTTTAGCAAATATTATCACTATTCTTCTTTTCCCAATCGCGGCGATGTGCAGGTCCACATGAAGAGAAGAAAACAAAATCTACGTTTTACATAGTTTTAAGTCTTATAAATCTAGATTTAATAACCATTTTCAGTACTTTATTTAAAAAAGAAAATTATTTAACAAATATTATCATTGTTCTTCTTTTCCCAATCGCTGCCATTTGCAGATCGACACGAAGAAAAGAAGTCATAATCTACGATCTACTTAGTTTTGACTTTATATACGTCCTTGGTTTTGAGTGTTACCTATATGAAAATCTGGAATTAATCATCATTTTCTGTACTTTATTACAAAAAAATAAATATTTAAAACGATATATTTTAGCAAATATTATCATTGTTCTTCTTTTCTTATCTTGCACTAGTGCAAGACAAAAAAATCCCGTGCGTTTTACCGGCAAATGCATGCTGTACAGTTTATGTCAAATGCCCCCAAATTCTCCATGCTTTTCCTTTTTAAAATAAACAATTGACCACGATTCTACTACATAAATATTTTTAAATTCATTTATGTATTATATTCTTCTAGCCAACGTGCACCTTTCACGGTGTTTGATTCTTTTTTCAGGCTCTCTTCCAGTCAATGTTTGTTTACTTTGAGTAAATAATAGAGTGCTCTCCCTTGTTAGTAACTAACGTAAAGAAAGAAATTACCTCCCTTTGACCAAATTCAAATATTTTTTTACAGGTATTTATCCCTGTTGTAGTAACATTTATAATATATTTATTAAATACATTGTACTTTATGATGAAATACATTTGAAATACTGCCGAAATACGGTTGCTTATGGATAAATCGAATATTTACTTCAGCAATGGAAAAATATATTGCGGGAAAATGCTCGATGGAATGTAAACAAAAACAATTAGGTGGTTTAGTGAGAAATAAAATCAAACACCGGAAAAAGTACAAGATAGGGAAATCTCCGACACCCTTGGGTAAGATTACAATCGTTCTCTAACTCTGCAAGCCTCGATTGAAATCTTACCCTCAGGTGTCAGAGATTTCCCTATCTTGTACTCTCCCCGGTGTTAGATTCTATATTTCTTTTCCCAATCGCGGCGATTTGCAGATCTGAAAATCGTGGCGATTGAGAGAAGAAGAATAATGGGGCCCTGATTTGGTTAATAAACTTATTTCTATTTCTATATAATAATTTTTTTAATATTAATCATGAAATTTCGGAATTTTAATTTTTTAAAGCATTTTATTCCTCCAAGAATCCATACCGACTACGACACTCAGTTTCTTCATACAAAAGTACGAAAATAACAAAATAAATAAATGGTCAGTCATCTAGACGCCAATATGATATGCGTATGTGTAATTACCACGATTACTATAAAAATAATTCCCCTAAGAATCGATACTAAAAAGTACAGACTACGACACTCGATTTTTTTCATCCATACTTACGAAAATAACAAAGTAAATAAATGGTCAGTCATCTCGACGCCAATCAATGAATATGTGATGTGTATTACCATGATTAATTAAAAAAAATCCCCTAGTAATCCATACTAAAGTACAGACTACGACATTCAGTTTCTTCATCCATACTTATTAAATATAAACTATGGCCGAACCGGAGTGTGGCCGAAACGTCTCGAAAGCTGTGAAATCTCTGTAGAGAAAGTCAAAGATGTCTTCACTCATGCAAATGGTAAAGGGAGAACATAAAACATGGGCCATTTACCTTGTGGTGGAATATTATATTTGATTTTCACTGTAAAAGGGCAAGGAATGAACATATAATGAATAAGTACCATATGGAAAATGATTCATGTGACACAGAGCACAGGCATGTTAGGAAGTGACTTCACATATTTTAAACATTTAAATGTATTAGTAGTCTTCAAATAATACCAATAACCACACCTTGTGTACACTGTTTGGGTCTTTTTCCCACGACTCATACATCTGTTCCACATATACTGAAGAACTTCCACTAAGAAATGGTTCTGCTGCTGCTTGTGTGGCATATTTTCTTGATGTGCTTGCAGGTTTCGAGCCTTGTGAACAATGCCGACACAACACTCGAAACTTTGAATGTGCAGGCCTGGAGAGACCAGTAATAACAGTCTTCACACGATACATCACGTCTTTAGTGTGTGAAAATGTCTTATATTATGTCTTAAATCAAACTTGAGGTGCCGCTCCAGATTTCTGAAGTTTAGACCATATGCCTATTGGCAACCATACAACAATATGGCTATGACCTTGCAACAATTATGTAATCCACTGTATTATCATTCATAAAATGCCTTGGAGAAATAAAGGAATATTTCGTAATGAGCTGATAACAACTTCCGCAGGGCAAATTGCAAACTAACAACTCCTTGAAGTTTTCTCCTGTTTGTCCTTGACAGTAGACTTCAAAAATTTGCAAGAATTCCGGTACAAATCCTGCAAATATAAATAAGTAAATAAATAAAATAATCCTTGTTCAGAATGTAATAAAATGGAATGTATAATATACAATTAACATTTGACATTCAACTACCTGAAATTGATGAATGAATTATTTTGTACAGTTGAAGATCAACGGTGGTGGCAATCCGAAATTGACGTCACGATACGAGAGTCGTTTGTAAGCAGCGATATCATTGGTTGAACAAAAATATTCTTCCACTCAAATTTAACTTTACAAAAATATTTTTCTCCAGTTGTCTGCTCCTTTCCCGCGCATACCATCTATTTTTTAATAATAATAATAATAATAATAATAATTCTTTATTGGATAAAGCACAGCAGATAACAATGAGTAATCCATGTTCACATACAATGACAATACAAGTATATAAATACTGATGCGTATAAATATAAAGAAATGATTTAATTATAGTTCTAATAACACCATACAAATGACATATTACAAAGTGAAACCATTCTAAGACTAGCCAACATTGAACTGCTTTTGAAGTATGTCAAAGGATTCTTTCAGAAAAATACTTAGATTTTTAGCATCTTTCACGTTGACTGGGTTCAAAATTCTAGATATTAAATAAATTTCATCTGAATCAGATTGAGATTCTTCATTTATAATATATTTATTTCTTAAGTTTTTATATAGAGGACAATACAAAATGAAATGTTTTTCATCCTCAACTTTATTTTTGCAATTTTTGCAGAATCTTTCTGGCACAGGTAATGGAGGTTTCATATATCTCCCTGTTTCAATTGCAAGTTGGTGGGAACTTATTCTTATTTTAGTTATGAGAGACCTATTAAATTTAGGAAGATCAAAACTGAGAAATGTGTACTGACAGATCTTCGCTTATTTATGTTGTATGTGAGAATTCGTCAAAGTTGTTCTAAATTGTTAGAATATTACATTTTTCTGGATCTTTATAGGCAGATAATTAAGTTATGAACCACAACAAGAATGAACATTAGATCATTATTGTTTAACACCAGCCAAAATTTCGTTTAATAATTAATCCTCTATTCTGGTCAAAAACATTTAAATAATACTTTGTACGATTACCAATCAAGCCCATTGTTATCCATCTACTTACGTTTGTCCTTTTGTAGTTCACCATCTAAAATTAACCCATAATACCTCTCAAAAAAGAAATCGATAATAATCATTTATTTTATTTACGTATGACACAGCAGTTTACATATTATAAAATGTATATTGTGTAAACATGTACAATAAATAAAAAATCAAAACAACAATATGAGACACCGAAACACTAAAACATTTTATGATCTACAATAAAAAATATATTAATTATATTTGATTCTGAATATTTTTCATATTAATTGTTACACCTAGTTTGCTGTTAAATTGACATTTTCTACTTCGAACTGGCCACCAAAGTGTACCGAACACTATTTCTCTCGGTTCATCTGAAGGGACCCGAATCTCTTAACCCATTCCGTTGCTAAATGAAGTTAAATACTCAAGAGTCTTCAATCCCGAATGATATATCTATTATATCTTGATATAGTAATCGATACTAGTTGCATAAATTTGTCATTTTACGAGCGCTCACATCCAAGAGAGCCAGCGAAGTAGCCATGCAAATTTTAGATATATTTCTACTTTTTGGATGTAAGATTAAGATTGTGTGTGTCATACAGTTTTTGAAACTTTAATAAATAATGTTAAACTGACATCGTATTGATCCAATGTCAAGATAAGCAGGAAACAAATAAGTCATTGAATGAAAAAATACATGAACAAACTCAACACCATAAGCTTATTTTGCATTTTTAGTATTCCTTCATATAGTATTAGCGAATTAATGCTAACATTATTTTTTTATTCTTGTTGTTCGAATATTAAAGCAAGTAAATATCATTTCAGTAAACTTGTAAAATTCCTAATTAAAATTTCAGTAATTTTGTAAAATTCCTGAAATTTTTAGTGATTTTACAAAATTACTAAAGTGGCCAGTAATTTAACATTATTACTGAAAATTTCAGTAATTTTACAAATTTACTGTAACATATACATGTAGTTTATGTGATAAGTAGGGGCGTAGCTACCGCAAGGCACTTTAGGCACGTGCCTACACATAATTTTTTCCTCAAATTTTGTTTATTGATGAAAAATGACAAACAACGCATTACATATTTTAATTATGTCTGTTTTATGTTTATTGTACTGATGACAAACTTCCACAAGTTGAAAGATAAACATTTGCAATGAGTACTGTGACCTTAACTAACTCTTTGAAATTGATAGTTTTCATTTGATCTTCAAAGGCTTTGTCTTGACATAAAATAAAACACTATTTGTTTTTCACACGCTTTTTAACATCTAAATATAGAAATGAATTGATACAGTTACTAGTTTGTCATTGGCCGTCAAAAGAACTGTTGTCGGGCTATTGGCTTGCAGTATAAAAATGTTTGGCTCTAAACCTAAACTTAAAGTTAGAACTTTGGATGAAATGTTTAAAAAGATAAGCGAATCTTCAGAAGAAAAGTTTGAAGATACCAAAGGGGCAATCAGAAATCGTATATCGAAGAAGAACAGACAACACAATGGCCAAAAAAAAAGTACAAAAGGACAAACAACGATCAACAAAACATACATATAAATCTAAAGATCGAGTAACACGAACCCCACTAAAAACCGGGGGTGAACTCAGGTTCTCCGGAAGGGTTAGCAGTTCCTGCTCCACTAGTGGCACCCGTCGTGTTAATCTAGTTACAAACCCGGTAATAAGTCGTGAATGAGGAAAGGACCAGAAAGTGTTTACGACAAGTGGAACATATCCGTGGTCATTTGTGACACAGATATTCCATAACGGTCAACCAAGTCATGGTGACGACCGTAAAATTTTCGAAGTGATGACTTCAACTTTACCAAAAGGAAACTTTGGTTTAGTAGCTTCCTTGTTAGCAGCAACCCTCTATCAAGGAAATCCTGATAGGAACCACAAGCTCTGGAATATCGTATCATCTGAGAGATATATACTACATATGCAGGTGCTGCTGGAATGTTGCTACATATAAATGGAAAGTTCACAATGGGAAAATTGAATATGATCCTGAACAATTAGCACATACAAGTGAAAACAGTCCAGCACTTAGCTTATCCGAGACTGATAGCGGACCTGTTGAATCTGAATCAAGTCAGACAGGAGCAACCAAATCTGACATGGAGCCTTCCGTTTCAACCACCGATACTCAACAGAATATTGAACCTCCATACCATGGCATTGCCAAATTAACTGTAATGGATAACATAGTAAAACGAAAACTTTTGTCTTTAAAGTGGAACGACTCTCATATATTCAAATTTCCAAGCAGGTACATCAATTAGAAAAAAAATCCCTTTTAATTTTGTATTACATTATTATATATGATAATGATACATGTATTATATAAAATTAAGTTTGCACATCTGTTATTATAGGTCTTAATTACTTCCGGACATTTCTCTCTGTGTTGCCAGTCTAAGAAAACATCGTTATTCTTTTGATACCCGGCCACAAAGTAGCCGATGCATATAACTTTATCCATGTTCATCATCCGTAATCATATTATATCGGAACTTTTTTCTACAACCCCGAGATTTTGAGCTGCTTTGATATTTGGCTACAAGCGTATAATGACAAGTTATAGATCTAATTTTCTTTGCTGATTTTGAAGTATTAATGAAATACTTTGGACTTGCTAGTAGCTTACGTGTATCTACTCCGTTAGGGTAGTACCATTCAGTCAAAAGTTCTCATATTCAGCAAGAATATATTAACAACTTCGATTTTTGTATTGTTTCCATGATAAAATAAAAATATATTTCATGTCTTTCATCGTTCAGATTTCGCCATTTGTACATCTATTTACGCTTAAAATCGTTTTCCGTTAGGGGCTTAGCCCCCTGAACCCCCACCAGGGCTCTACCCTGGAACTGTTGGAGGCGCTAAGTGGCCCCCAGACCCCTCGCCGCAAGTTGTGCCTACATTTCATTTTATACCTAGCTACGCCCCTGATTATTAAGCGTCATGTGATAAGTATGTACTAAATAAACATTAGAGAAAACCGAAGGAGCAATCACAACAAGAAACACAGAGACACATACTAGGACAAAATGTACAACACGAACCCCATTAATTACATGTAATAACGGGGGCGAACTCAAGAGACACAGACGACATTCGGCACAAGACATAGAACAAAGACAAACAAAGCAAAAACACAACACAATTTAATAACTGTATTATAATTAAGATGACATTTCCATTTGGTCATGGATATGTTCCGTATGACCACTGATATGTTCCGTATGACCACTGGTATGTTTCGTATGACCACTGGTATGTTCCGTATGATCACTGGTATTTTTCGTATGACCACTGGTATGTTCCATATGACCACTGATATGTTCCGTATGACCACTGGTATGTTTCGTATGACCACTGGTATGTTCCGTATGACCACTGATATGTCCCGTATGACCACTGATGTGTTCCGTATGACCACTGATATGTTCCGTATGACCACTGATATGTTCCGTATGACCACTGATATGTTCCGTATGACCACTGGTATGTTTCGTATGACCACTGGTATGTTTCGTATGACCACTGGTATGTTCCGTATGACCACTGATATGTCCCGTATGACCACTGATGTGTTCCGTATGACCACTGATATGTTCCGTATGACCACTGATATGTTCCGTATGACCACTGCTATGTTCCGTATGACCACTGATATGTCCCGTATGACCACTGATATGTTCCGCATGATCACTGGTATGTTTCGTATGACCACTGGTATGTTCCATATGACCACTGATATGTTCCGTACGACCACTGATATGTCCCGTATGACCACTGATATGTTCCATAAGACCACTGATGTGTTCCGTATGACCACTGATATGTTTCATATGACCACTGATATGTTTCGTATGATCACTGGTATGTTCCGTATGACCACTGATATGTTCCATATGACAAATGATATGTTCCGTACGACCACTGATATGTTCCGTATGACCACTGGTATGTTCCATACGACTGATGTGTTCCGTATGACCACTGATATGTTTCATATGACCACTGATATGTTTCGTATGATCACTGGTATGTTCCGTATGACCACGGATATGTTCCATATGACCACTGGTATGTTCCGTATGACCACTGATATGTCCCGTATGACCACTGGTATGTTCCGTATGACCACTGATATGTTCCATATGACCACTGATATGTTCCGTATGACCACTGATATGTTCCACATAACCACTGGTATGTTTCGTATGACCACTGGTATGTTCCGTATGACCACTGATATGTCCCGTATGACCACTGATATGTTCAGCATGACCACTGGTATGTTCCGTATGACCACTGATATGTCCCGTATGACCACTGGTATGTTCCGTATGACCACTGCTATGTTCCGTATGATCACTGGTATGTTTCGTATGACCACTGGTATGTTCCGTATGACCACTGATATGTTCCGTATGACCATTGATATGTTCCATACGACCACTGATATGTTCCATATGACCACTGTTTGTGTTTCATATGACCACTGATATGTTTCGTATGACCACTGCTATGTTCCGTATGACCACTGATATGTTCCATTAGTCCGAGATTCCTCTGTCGTCCGACGACATTATATATTTTTGCTAGAGCCGTCGGACGTCAGAGCGCTATACATACGGAAAACAGCGGATTTGCTTCTTCAACTCTGGGTCAGCACATTTCCACGTTTCGTGGCTATCGGATTTTATTTTCTATCAGAAACCCTTATATAAATCGCTTCACCAATCATTTTTCTATTCATTCATAACCATCTTACCCTCAGAAAGTGGTGTTACACTCCATTACAGCACGATTTTGCCTTAGATCTTATGATTTCGACATTTGTCTTCCATTTTTCAAACATTTGTCACGTGACTACGAGAAAACTACGATTACCGCAATGTATCATGGGAGATGATTTGCATATAAACAAACAAACAAATATTTGTATTGCCAATCATAGGCGCCTGTTAAGGCACAACAATTAACATAAAATTTAATACAGTTGATTATATTGATTGGTAATGATTTTAACAGCAAATTTAGTGAATTACAGATAACCATAAGAAAAACAAATGTAGTACCTTGTCCAAAAAGGGGGAACGTAACACATGCTCTTTCCGAAGCCCGTTGGTAACACTCTGCCATTGAATCTTTTCTTTCCAACACATTCTGTATTATTTCCTTTTGCTCTGCTTTGATCTGTAGATGGACTGTTTGTCCTGCAGAATACGCTTAAATGTATCGTCTTCCATGTGATTTGAATGCTGTTTACGTATGCAAATAATGCTCCAAATAATTTGGCACGCTGCATTAATTAGCTCCCATCATGCAATGCGTTGCTGTCATCATTCAGTTAGTATCGCGAGATCACGTGTGTAGATTCGAAAATGGAAGTCAAATGGCGGAATAATAGGATATAAGGCAAAATCGTGCTGTAATGGAGTGTAACACCACTTTCTGAGGGTAAGATGGTTATGAATTAATAGAAAAATGATTGGTGAAGCGATTTATATAAGGGTTTCTGATAGTTAATAAAATCCGATAGCCACGAAACGTGGAAATATGCCGACCCAGAGCTGGTGAGGCAAATCAGCTGTTTTCCGTATATATTGCGCTCTGACGTCAGACGGCTCTAGCAAAAATATATAATGTCGTCGGACTAATGTTCCATATGACCACTGATATGTTTCATATGACCACTGATATGTCCTGTATTACCACTGATATGTTCCATATGACCACTGATATGTTCCATATGGCCACTGATATGTTCCGTTTGTCGTAGTCACAATCCCGTTCTTGCTTTCTCGTCATATCCAGAAATTGAGGGTACTTTCCTCATAAATATTCATCATATTTAAATTAGATTTTGATCACGTGACTGCAGTTTCAAGCTTGATGGGTCGTTTATTAGATTTGTAAAAAAATAGCCTATAGTACGGAAATTCAATGTGTCCGTCAATGATTCGAAAATTAAAAGTTATTGTTTATTTCCGCAAAGTTTTTCTTCTGTCAAAATTCAAATATTTTTGTTTTGTAACGATTTTAGACATGTCTTTGATATCGCGATCATGCAAAAATGATCATATTATATTTAATGTGGGAACCCTGAGTTTAGAAGCTAGAAATATAAGGTTAGTTAATATAATTACATATATTATTGAGGAATCTAAATTAATTTCAGAAAATATGTCGCCAAATGTCATTCATTGTTAAATTTTGTGTCACACGCCACCAGTTTCATGTATTTCAGACATTTTTACATAGACTCTTAAGGCCAAAAAAGGGTTCGTCTCCTCGGATTTTCATTTAATCCAGGAACCTCGAATATTTAATTGTTTTCATTAATTTTTATTTCATTTAATTCAGCTTGATTCGATGTATCATTTTCAAGTTCAGAAAATGACACACATGCAATTATGAATGATATCGTCTATATAGATCATATGAAAATTGCAGACGTCCCGGCGTCGCCATCTTAGATATGCAAATGAGCAAAGTACCCATCATTTCTGGCTATGTGACATAACGTATCACTTGCAACGTTAATCCCAGTGTTAGCGGTGTTCTTGTAGTAGACCATTAACAGTCGAACGTTAATCCCAGTGTTAGCGGTGTTCTTGTAGTAGACCATTAACAGTCGCAGGTTAATCCCAGTGTTAGCGGTGTTCTTGTAGTAGACCATTAACAGTCGAACGTTAATCCCAGTGTTAGCGGTGTTCTTGTAGTAGACCATTAACAGTCGCACGTTAATCCCAGTGTTAGCGGTGTTCTTTTAGTAGACCATTAACAGCCAAACGTTAATCCAGTGTTAGCGGTGTTCTTGTAGTAGACCATTAACAGTCGAACGTTAATCCCAGTGTTCGCGGTGTTCTTGTAGTAGACCATTAACAGTCGATCGTTAATCCCAGTGTTAGCGGTGTTCTTGTAGTAGACCATTAACAGTCGATCGTTAATCCCAGTGTTAGCGGTGTTATTGTAGTAGACCATTAACAGTCGAACGTTAATCCCAGTGTTCGTGGTGTTCTTGTAGTAGACCATTAACAGTCGAACGTTAATCTCAGTGTTAGCGGTGTTCTTGTAGTAGACCATTAACAGTCGAACGTTAATCCCAGTGTTAGCGGTGTTCTTATAGTAGACCATTAACAGCCGAACGTTAATCCCAGTGTTAGCGGTGTTCTTATAGTAGACCATTAACAGTCGATCAATAATCCCAGTGTTAGCGGTGTTCTTGTAGTAGACCATTAATAGTCGAACGTTAATCCCAGTGTAAGCGGTGTTCTTGTAGTAGACCATTAACAGTCGATCGTTAATCCCAGTGTTAGCGGTGTTCTTGTAGTAGACCACTAACAGTCGATCGTTAATCCCAGTGTTAGCGGTGTTCTTGTAGTAGACCATTAATAGTTGAACGTTAATCCCAGTGTTAGCGGTATTCTTGTAGTAGACCATTAATAGCCGAACGTTAATCCCAGTGTTAGCGGTATTCTTGTAGTAGACCATTAACAGTCGATCGTTAATCCCAGTGTTAGCGGTGTTCCTGTAGTAGACCATTAACAGCCAAACGTTAATCCCAGTGTTAGCGGTGTTCCTGTAGTAGACCATTAACAGTCGATCGTTAATCCCAGTGTTAGCGGTGTTCTTGTAGTAGACCATTAATGGTCGAACGTTAATCCCAGTGTTAGCAGTGTTCTTGTAGTAGGCCATTAACAGCCGAACGTTAATCCCAGTGTTAGCGGTGTTCTTGTAGTAGACCACTAACAGTCGGACATTAATCCCAGTGTTAGTGGTGTTCTTGTAGTAGACCATTAACAGTCGAACGTTAATCCCAGTGTTAGCGGTGTTCTTGTTACTCAATCATTAGATTTCCGTGTATTGTTTTGTGTTTTACTTTTTGTCCTTTTTCTTTTTGGCAATTTTATTATCTCTCCTCCAATTTACATCTTTTGGTTGCCCCTTTGATATCTTCAAATTTTTTTGGTCCAGTTGTGACAGAGAGTAATGTTAAAATGCAAAAAGTTTAGTGCGACGGAAAATTTATATGAATTGATAAAACACAGTAGAAGGTTTCAGTAATCAATGAAATACTAATCCTATTGGGATAAATAATGAGGTAGATTTATTTATAGAAATGTTGAAGCTGATAAGTATTTTAACTATATTGTTACTTCATAACCTTACAGCAAAGAATGAAGTAATTTTGTAGACTTATAACTCATTTTTACACCTCGGCCTAACAGTGACATATGGTTTTTATAGTTTACCAAACGTGTCACTCAAGTTGAGGTCGTAATTACGAAAGTTGTTTGAACAAGCCGCAGATCCGTAGCTCTATGATTACAAAAATACGATATGCGCTACAGCTCCAATAATAGCAAAGTTTAGTAACAGAAAAGCAAATGATAATTTCCAGCGTCTTAGATTATTTCATTGAGAGAATACAATTATTTCTCCTTGAGTTATATCCCTTTAACCTATCTGTTACAAAGTAAGTTGTATGTTACTTACTGATGTTTTTTTAATTGGATAAGAGAATATTGGTATACACTAGTCCTTTTATATAATCCTTTTCTTTCGTCTGAATTAAATATTGTTTAGACTAGAATATTACAGCAATGGTACAGAGAATATCTGAGCTATATAAATTATACTATTTACGCAGCAATGATATAGAAATCTAGAGAATATTTGATTGTGTCCTCAGTTATAAACAAAAGTTTACATAAATTACAGACAATATTCACGTATTCTGTTCTGTTGTACAAACCGTAGTATGGACTAAGAATATTCATATATCAGTCAATCGTATTCGTTGTTCGTATTACAACTATATGTTTTGACAGTTTAATAGTACTCGGAAAGTTTCCCGTGCAAATTATTAAAAACTAAACCCGTGTAATGTAATTAGAAAGTTTATACTCTTAACACGAAATTCATCAGAAAATTATATCAAAATCAACAGAATGTCACGAGTCTTTCTCACGATTTGAGAGAACGTGCCACAGACATGCACGAGGCAGACATTGTATCACATCTGTCGCAAGGACTGTTGGCTTTTGATGTTTGACGTTGTGTCGCCTCCAACGTCGGTTTCAGTAGAGTAGGCTCACAAGAGATCGACTACGACCTGGGCGAATAAAATTGACATCTCCATTCGAAGCAAATACATTTGTACATTTGTATATACCAAATTATTATAGAACCTATCCATCGTATATTTAACTTGTAGGTCTACTATCAATTTGTAACTCTCAATTATACAAAAAATTGTCAATGTTTAAAAGAAAATTGCAGCTTTATTATGAATTTGTATCTTATATGTATAAAGAATATTTGTCATAACTTTTATGGAGCATGTTTTGTATTAACTATTCTGTTTGTCATTCTATTCCGTCGTGTTAATTAACACATTATTTTGTTTATTTGACCTCATGTTACACGTTTATATGTGTCTGAGTGTTTTCTCAATAAACTGTTGCTCGTAAAAAACCTGATCAATGTATGTCTATAAATATATTGCTATTACATTGGGGCGGAATATGGCTTCATTAGAGGAATACAATGGGGCGGGTGAAAATACATACAATGGGGCGAAATTTACCTGTAAAATTTAATGAATTACCTGTAAACATAATGATACCTTGTTAATTAAGCAGTGCGTATATGTGAACACTTTTTACATGTTTCGTAACCTTCTGAACACATTTATTTCAAATAACTATACACATGTATATCTATACAAGATGGTCTTGCAAATTGTATATCACTTAGGACTACAACTATGCAAAAATTCAAACAAATCTGGATATATGCCATTTGGTATCGTCCCACCTTAAACAGACAGAAATGTAAGGCTAAAATAAGAACAGATGCTGATTCTACTAGAATTTTGTCCGGAACACTAGACCACAACCACCCAGCAAGTGACCGCTCTTTGGAAAGAAAACTGGTAAGAAACCGGGTGAAACGGATAGCTACGGAAGATATTTCGTCCAGACCAGCAAAGGTAATTAAAAATGAACTGTTTGCTTCCAATGAAGAAAACCTTAAGCCTAGTGACATCACAAGTTTACGCCAGGCACTGTACAGAGAAAGGCGGAACAAATTTCCTAAACTACCTTCCTCTATTGAGGAGGTCAGTGATGTTTTGAACTTTTTGAAACCAATAAACACAAGCAAGGATGAAGATTTATTGTTAGTGAATGATGCTGATTCTAGGACAGTGATCTTTAGTTCGCCAACAAACTTGAAATTTCTTTGTGGTGATGTTTCTGAAATATATGCTGACGGAACATATAAAAAATAAAAAAAATTGTAAAAATCCTAAATTAAAAGAAAAATTGTAAAAACTGATAATATAAAACTAAAAAATAAAATAACAATTATATCAAATAAATTATCTATGTTCTGAAAATTTTTATAAATTTGAAAACATTTTACCAGGCATGCGCCGGAAAGTAAACATCAGTACGTTGATGGTTTTCCGTAACCAAAGAAGAAGAACATTTAAATGTTGCCCCAAATTATTCACTCAACTGTATACAATTCACGGGTTCAAGAACAGACATTACTTACAACTTGTGTATTGTCTTCTACCAAATAAATCAGAACAATGTTATTTAACCATGATCGACTTGTTAAAAGGTTGTATTAGTGAGCAGGGATTATCGTTTCAACCAGAAAAAATTAATTTAAATTTCGAAATTTCTGCACATTCTGCTTTCCGAGCATCATTTCCAAACGCTACCCTGCTGTGTTGTAGATTCATTTAGGACAAGCTTGGTACAGGAATATTCAAAAGTTAGGACTGGACACCGATTCTGAGATAGGAAAATAGTTAGGTTATTTTTTCGGACTAAGCTTTCTAAATCCAACAGAAGTTGAGGATTGTTTTGCTGAAGATCTTATGACATTGGACCCGCACAATGACCGTTGTTCAGCTTTTGTAGATTATGTGTTAGAAAATTACATTTCGAGCGGAGCTAAGTTGACTATTTTGAAATCACCACTTTAATCCGTGTTCCGTGTTTATACGAGAGACTTTGATGTCTTGCAATTTTTATCAAATCCAGATTCCATGTGTTTTCTAAAATGAAAACTGATATTTCGCTGTAATTTTTATTGTATTATTATTAAATAAAATGAAATTTTAAGTTTTATTCTATCATTTTAGACTTAAACACTGTCATTTGCTGCTGCTATGATGCAGCATTAAGGAGTATATTGTACAAATCATAATTTATGTCATACATTATAATATAATATAACCGAACAATTGCTAATTGTATTACTAATCGTTAAGTGTTAAACTTTAAGATTGGTATTTGTTGTTGCTACGCTATAAGCATGCAGCAGAAAGGAATATCTTGTACAAATCATAATACATTTCATACATAGGCCATGATATAACTGAACAATTGCTAATTATATTGATTAAATCTTTAAATTTTAAACTTTAACATTGGTATTTGTTGCTGTTACACTATAAATCAAATAATCAAATCAAATAAATTTTATTGCAATTATGGGCCCTCGAGGGGCAAACAGAAATTACACATATAGTAAAATTACACATATAAACTTACAAGAGGGAAAGAGTTGATGATTGATAGAACATGACATACAAACATGTTATAAATACATAAAGTATATAAAATAAATATATAGTAGTAATTAGTTTTGTTTTGGTAAAGAAATCTTCCAACAGAGTTTAAAATCTCCTGATTTTCACAATTCAACAACCAAAATAATTTATTTTTATCAGATAAATTGTTAAAATTTTTAACTTTAGCTGATATGGAATTGAAAAGATCATCTCTCTCCCCACTAAATTTTGGACATCTAGTGAGAAAGTGAGTTTCATCTTCAATTTCTATAAGCAGGATTCATCTCATACATGTATTATCATATACAACTGGTTAATTTTGTTTCCCATGATATACACCGTAATTAAAACCACCCCTTTTTTATATTTTCTCATCCTCCCCAATGTATACATTTTCACCGCCCCATTTTATAAAAATCCGCCCCAACGTTGAACACCGTTTTGTAATGGGGTATGTCAATAAATTGGTGTTGTTTGTTAAACCAAGGTTCTACTATACAAATCCTTGGTTAAACATTGTAAATGTTACAGGACCACGTTGTAAACTAGTTTTTGTACATAATTAAATTATTATTATATATGTTTTTTTTTCTTATTTCAAGAGTTTATTATATTAAGAATATAGCATTAAATTTTCAAATTTTTGTTTATAGAACATAGTTTATTTATGTTGATGGTAAAATAAAATTATGTATGCCTCTTGTTTACCTGCTGGTCTAATATGTCATTCATACGTGAGATAACTGATAATCTGATTACGTTGAGCTTTCAGAATTTCTATTTTATCATTTGTTACCTTTTATACCTTCTCTTGTATATCGATTTTACCTGTCACCCCTGAACTTTGACGTTAACGGTACACACCTGGTTGTCGTATTAAATGTCCTTGTTGCGGAAACAACTACATGTATACATGTTTTCATGAGGATATTTAAATTTATCGCTGGATTTTACGTGAAATTCAAATTTAATGATGAAGGATACTGATGAAACGCACAAATTGACAGAGACTATTTATAGGGTAAGTCACACCTGACCACACCTGTCGTAGATGCACAATTATGATATGACAGAGAGAAATAAATATCGATTTAGTAATTCTATATATTCTAGCTCGTATGTTTCCTTCAATCAATTTATTTGCACGATTGTAAACATCATACAATAAATGAACTTGTCATTAAAACTTCAACGTTTGTTTTTGAAGTAAAAATTCTCCCGACGTTAACACTTTAATAAATATAGTATACTTTGAATTTTTATTTAATGTTTTTTCATCTCAAAACTGTCAAATAAAACGATACCCTTTAAATATATATATCTCATTACAATATAAGCCATGATAATCTTATTTATATAGAATTTATGGAACTTAAACTTAATTTAATGAATATGTTCACTTTATTTCTTTTTTGATTTATATTTATGAATTTTCCCCCATTTTATTTCAGGGTCTTACAGAGAATTTTACACCAGGTGTACGACAAGTAATATTAGCCGGAAAGGTTTATCACAAGGCGTTGGTTGGTATGTTACTTAAACGTTGTTTATGTTTGACATGAGTTTACACTCTGTCATGTTTAAGATAAATTATACTCGCTATCATTATAAATTAGTATCTTGGACACTCGCGTTCTGATGTGACAGTTTGTTGAACACAAAGGATTAGGCTCATAAGGGGTTACTGGACAATATATAACAGTCATTAACAATAAAATAACATGTAAAATACTTCTTAAGCAAGGATCCAGACTATTTCTTATTCTTTGGTGAGAGGAGGGGGTGAATTTTAGGAGAGGGGCCTGGTGACCGCAAAGGTCTTCAGTGATACATGGCAGCGCCCAAGTATGGGACCACAATAGGCGATACTCCAAAAGATCCAAAGGTTTTAGGAATTACTAAAGCCCCGTTTACACGATCAAAGTTTTCCTTCAAAAACTTTGTCAAAGTTTTTTGACCATGTAAACCTGCATCAAAAACTTTGATGGACTTTGATGGGAACTAACCAATTATATTAATTTCTTCTAATTAATTACTGTTTAACATATACTTTGGAATTATTTTTTGGGGTGGGACACACCATGTACGCCCCCTCTAAAGCCGCACCTGACGTATGAAATATAGAATTAAAAATAATAAGATTCATGTTATAGATTTACATTTACAATTTTTACCTCATGAATTCCGTTTTTTACTTGACAGAATATATGAAAAAAAACCTGTACATTAATAATTAAAGATAATAAAATGAAAAACAATGTCGGAACAGGTCCAAAACCTAATCGAAAAATCAAAGATTTGATATTTTCAAAGTATTCTGTTAGTTGTGTTTAGTGTTTAGCAGTTGACATGAACAAAGTATTCCGTTGATATATTGAATACTTTGTAATGAATTACCAAAGACATTAGCGTTAGTGAGATGATATATCATAGTACTTGATTGATGTTAATATACTAGGTAACTTTAATGTCAAGACCAAGACAAGATCTTTACAAGACCAGACAAGATCTTTATTCTCATAAACCATAACAGAACAATGGTACAGAGAAAAACATCATTCAAATACATTTCACATATTATACACAGTACACATGACAAGATGGATTCACATTAGCCTATAAGGAAGAGATTTAATATAAAAGGTGCTACAGAGATAGGCGGTTAACCAGGACGACCTACGGTTATATTAATAACTCTGATAAATTTACAAAGGTTTCGCAAAACAGATCTGTTTTTGTTCTGAAATAACATGCCAAATTTGAAAAGGTCAGAACAGTTTCTAAAATAAGTAAGTCCCCATACTTCGACTTTATTATTTTTGATCCCTTTATTCCTAATTATTAAGTCTTCCCTCTCGTATCTTTACAACATTGTTGTCTTTCTGCACGTGCATCAGTTGACCCGTCAATACACATCAAAGTCTACCAAATTTGTATTTGTTTCTATTCCATCACCGTGTATCAAAATGGAAGAAACATGGCATGTGTTTCTATTCCATCACCGTGTATCAAAATGGAAGAAACATGGCATGTGTTTCTATTCCATCACCGTGTATCAAAATGGAAGAAACATGGCATGTGTTTCTATTCCATCACCGTGTATCAAAATGGAAGAAACATGGCATGTGTTTCTATTCCATCACCGTGTATCAAAATGGAAGAAACATGGCATGTGTTTCTATTCCATCACCGTGTATCAAAATGGAAGAAACATGGCATGTGTTTCTATTCCATCACCGTGTATCAAAATGGAAGAAACATGGCATGTGTTTCTATTCCATCACCGTGTATCAAAATGGAAGAAACATGGCATGTGTTTCTATTCCATCACCGTGTATCAAAATGGAAGAAACATGGCATGTGTTTCTATTCCATCACCGTGTATCAAAATGGAAGAAACATGGCATATGTTTCTATTCCACCACAGTCTGAAAAAATTATTTTTCCAACTGTTTCAACGTACACTATCAATATTGAATAAGAAACTTTTGACGGAAAGCTTAATTTATGTGAACTAGGCTTTAGATCGAGTACCAATTTTTTGGACATTGCCAATATGCTGTAAATACCCACAAATGTTGATCTGTTGACTGACTGTTCAATAGTCAATTCAAATGTTCTAGTCATCTGCTAGCATCTAAGAACTGTTCAATAGTCAATTCAAATTTTCTAGTCATCTGCTAGCATCTAAAGCATGGTATCAGGTCAGTTCAGTTAGTTTTTCATTCACATTCTGAAACTATTATTTTCACAACTTAAACCGCAATACTATTCAAGATTTTGTAGGCTGCTCGCGGATTGGTCAATTGAACTATGACTGCTAATATGACCTTATTTAAAAAAAAATATCAAATTTTAATTTGATTGGTACAACCAGACATTAAACACCATGACAAGCAGATACTAACTCTGACACTTTCTAACTGGGCTGTAGGGACCACCACAAACTTGTATCTGATACATTCTAACTGGGCTGTAGGTGCCACCACAAAATTGTGTCCGACACATTCTAACAGGGCTCTAGGGACCACTACACACTTGTCTCTGACACATCCTAACTAGGCTCTTGGGACCACTACACACTTGTGTCTGACACATTTTAACTGGGCTCTAGCACAGGTGTTCGTGGCACGGACCACCCCCCTTTTTCTAACTTTCTGTTTGCAAATTTATTTTCAATTAAATTTCTTTATTTCTTTATTAGATATAGATATAGATACTAGTATCTATATACTATAGGATCGACACATGCAATTTGATGTTAACATAAGATTGTATGAATATTGACACGAACAAGCTAAAATAAGGAAAAAGAGATGAAATAATAAAGAAATAAATAAATTTTATTGAAAATAAATTTGTAAACAGAAAGTTAGAAAAAAGGGGGTGGTCCGTGCCACGAGCGCCTGTGGGCTCTAGGGGCCACCACGCACTTGTCTTTGACATCATTATCATTATTTGATGTTGATATATAAATAAATTATGTGAAAGGCAAGTTTTGTAGCCATATGTTTAAGGTGATTTACCCCCCCCCCCGAATATTCATTATTATACGAAAACCTTCTAAACACTAATACATCACGAAGCCCATTTATTACAGAATAATAATCCAATTAGCAAACATGGATGAGTTATTGCTGCTAATTTTGATGAGTTATACTTATAACATATATGTATTATATTTATGGTGTCAAAATCAATTTCAAAGTAAGAATGACAAATTAACAACATGATCAATAAACAGTTCCTAATGCTAAGCAAGTGGCGGTAACTTATGTGACATCAATGTAGATCATTAACTGGGTAAAACTCAGGCTTTTTAGCAAATACAATATATTATATAAAAAATAGTGGTCATCTTGAATTAAAAAAACAACAAAATTAGTTATATGTAAAGATGGTTGTTCTTAATTGAATTTTAATTAACCAATCGAATAAATCTCCATTAATTTGATCATTAAAATTTAAATGACAATTTCGAACCGAGTCTATTTATGGATGGTTTTGGTGTTTACTAAATATAATTAAGGGTCCGTGTGGCTCAATGAGTTAGGTAGTTAGATTACCTAACAACTCATACAAGCCCATCACCAATACGGCGTGGGTTCGCGCCCGGCTTTGTTAATTACAATAAAGGGTGCACTCGACTCGCAACCGCAAGTGATACAGTTTACCAGTTGCTTGCCCATGGTTGGTGGTTCTCTCCGGGTACTCCGGCTTCTTCCACCACTAAAACTGGTCGCCATGATATAGCTGAAATATTGCTGAAAGTGGCGTTAAAACACCAAAAATCAAATCATCATAAATATAATTAACCCAAAACCTTCCAAAATGGGGGTTCAAGTTTCTGTTGTACATGTTAATATTTAACCCCATGTCTGTTGTTGTACATGTGACTGGTAACCAAATATTTAATATACGATAATCCCACATTTCAACGTTACTGGTACCCAAGATATAAGATGTTGGTACCTCAAGATAATACATTATCGACGTTTCTGGTACCTCAAGATAGTACAATATCCACGTTCACTGGTAACCTATGATAAACACAATGCTTGTTGTACACATAATTAGTACCGTAAGAAATGTAATGTACATCATATAAATAACAATACTCCCACAAGTTCAAGTGTTCATTTATTTGGATTCGTCGTTATTGACATTCTAATTTAATTACTGATACGCTAAGACAATAGATCACCCCTCGTGAGCCTCTTAGTTTGTTGTATGCGTTGCTGGTATTCTAAGATCAGAAACAAACATACTTTATTTATCTATCTCTTACTTCACGGTATTTCCCTTCAAATTAATACCATTAGTAAATACATTAATCCGACCTCTTCATGTCTTCTTTTATTAACAGATTACATACAATATTCTGTGTCGTCTCTT
Organism: Bathymodiolus brooksi; assembly: GCA_963680875.1. Taxonomy (NCBI): domain Eukaryota; kingdom Metazoa; phylum Mollusca; class Bivalvia; order Mytilida; family Modiolidae; genus Bathymodiolus; species Bathymodiolus brooksi. Next base: position 11,084,900 of record OY804579.1, on the reverse strand, counting down.
CAATTTTTGAAAAAATTGATATAAAAGTAGTTTATCCTGTAAATATTAAATACAGTTAGAATTATATTAGATATATATTAAAAGGATTTGATTAAATACAAGTCATAAAGGTTTTGTCAATTCTACATCCAAATGTCATGAGAACCAAAGAATATTAGAGCATGGACATATATTAATAATTACATGATGAAATGTGATATACAGATATCTCCTCCCATAATGCTACCGCATACGAAGGCTGATCAAACTTTTCTTAATTGGAGGAGGAGGGGTGCTGTCTGGAAAAACACCCCTCAACAATTCCAACGCTTCAATATTCCCTCCTTTCTATACGTGTCCTTAGTTAACAAATATAAAGTATTTGTGTGTGTACTGGTAGCACCATTCCACAAAACTACCTAAATTGGTATATAATATTCGTCCCACAATAAAACTAGCTGGTGATGTCTGTATCCTTTAGCTCAGATGGTAGATATTATGGAAACACCAATCAATGGCAACAATCAGCAAAATATTTGACTAATTAGTTAACAACATGTCATGTAAACTTATACTTAACAATACTTAATTAAATCAGATCAATGAAGATCAGTTTCTCATTCTAGAACTACTACGATTTATTACCATTCTGATTTGTTCTACCGGGAGATTGTTATTTTGTTTAAGCCTACCAATGGGCTAACCTCTGGTGGCAGTGCAGCAATACACTAACAAAACAAAACATATTCTTATATCTTTATCGTACAACAAATGTAAAGTTTGTAGGATAACATTAGTAATATGTTTAAACATTTTGAACCCAATTAAAATAAACAGATTGCAAATCATTATAAATAAAAATGTGTCATATGTGCCCATGTTTCTTGTATAAGAAAATTCCTTATGTTACGAATTTATGCGACTAAGAGTTATTAGTAAATTTATAAATCTTAAATGCAGGGTCAATAATTTTATTTTCTAACCGTCCACATTTTTTGAACAGGTGTAGCATCAGCAGCAAGAACATACAATGAAGTGCTATTACGGGTAGGACAGACGGCTAGAACAACATGTAAAGGAGGAACGGAGGATATAGGTATGTTATCTTAACCCTGTAGCAATAAGATTATAGTACAGAGTAAAGATGTCACCTCCGGGTTTATATCTTCTTGTGTCCTCTTTACAAAATGTACATCTGAAGAGAAGAATGTAGCCATTTTATTATTATGTACACCAACAAGTTCACACAGAAAGGGGGGTGGGGGGGGGGGGGAGTGTATATATATATGTGGAAATTAAAATCTTAAAAGCCTAAAATGATGTGCCCCTTTGAGATGTGTTTGTTTATGTGGTTACACATTAATGTGTTTGTTTGTGTGGTTACACATTAATGTGTTTGTTTGTGTGGTTACACATTAATGTGTTTGTTTGTGTGGTTACACATTAATGTGTTTGTTTGTGTGGTTACACATTAATGTGTTTGTTTGTGTGGTTACACATTAATGTGTTTGTGTGGTTACACATTAATGTGTTTGTTTGTGTGGTTACACATTAATGTGTTTGTTTGTGTGGTTACACATTAATGTATTTGTTTGTGTGGTTACACATTAATGTGTTTGTTTGTGTGATTACACATTAATGTGTTTGTTTGTGTGGTTACACATTAATGTGTTTGTTTGTGTGGTTACACATTAATGTGTTTGTTTGTGTTTGTTTGTGTGGTTACACATTAATGTGTTTGTTTGTGTGGTTACACATTAATGTGTTTGTTTGTGTGGTTACACATTAATGTGTTTGTTTGTGTGGTTACACATTAATGTGTTTGTTTGTGTGGTTACACATTAATGTATTTGTTTGTGTGGTTACACATTAATGTGTTTGTTTGTGTGGTTACACATTAATGTGTTTGTTTGTGTGGTTACACATTAATGTGTTTGTTTGTGTGGTTACACATTAATGTGTTTGTTTGTGTGGTTACACATTAATGTGTTTGTTTGTGTGGTTACACATTAATGTGTTTGTTTGTGTGGTTACACATTAATGTGTTTGTGTGGTTACACATTAATGTGTTTGTTTGTGTGGTTACACATTAATGTGTTTGTTTGTGTGGTTACACATTAATGTGTTTGTTTGTGTGGTTACACATTAATGTGTTTGTTTGTGTGGTTACACATTAATGTGTTTGTTTGTGTGGTTACACATTAATGTGTTTGTGTGGTTACACATTAATGTGTTTGTTTGTGTGGTTACACATTAATGTGTTTGTTTGTGTGGTTACACATTAATGTATTTGTTTGTGTGGTTACACATTAATGTGTTTGTTTGTGTGATTACACATTAATGTGTTTGTTTGTGTGGTTACACATTAATGTGTTTGTTTGTGTGGTTACACATTAATGTGTTTGTTTGTGTTTGTTTGTGTGGTTACACATTAATGTGTTTGTTTGTGTGGTTACACATTAATGTGTTTGTTTGTGTGGTTACACATTAATGTGTTTGTTTGTGTGGTTACACATTAATGTGTTTGTTTGTGTGGTTACACATTAATGTGTTTGTGTGGTTACACATTAATGTGTTTGTTTGTGTGGTTACACATTAATGTATTTGTTTGTGTGGTTACACATTAATGTGTTTGTTTGTGTGGTTACACATTAATGTGTTTGTTTGTGTGGTTACACATTAATGTGTTTGTTTGTGTGGTTACACATTAATGTGTTTGTTTGTGTGGTTACACATTAATGTGTTTGTTTGTGTGGTTATACATTAATGTGTTTGTTTGTGTGGTTACACATTAATGTGTTTGTTTGTGTGGTTACACATTAATGTGTTTGTTTGTGTGGTTACACATTAATTTGTTTGTTTGTGTGGTTACACATTAATGTGTTTCTTTGTGTGGTTACACATTAATGTGGTAATTAAGTTGAGGTACTTGTGACATATTCCATAATGTCGCCCATTATTTGTCTTCTTTGTCGTAAATCTGTCACCAAGTTGTCACATGGTCTATGATTATTGTACTTATTAGTAATTAATTACCTTTTAATCTCTTGGTATGAATGTAAGTTAGGACATCATTTAAAAACGTAATAGCTATGACCAATAGATCACTAGCTATGACCAATAGATCACTACTCCTACGTCTATTGAATATTACACGGCTCATTTCATTGTAATATCAGACTCGTACGTCTATTGAATATTACACGGCTCATTTCATGGTAATATCAGACTCGTGTCTTTATTTTTTGTTTGTTTGAAACTTTCTATGAATATAGGCATTTATAGGGAATCTGTAAATATATTAAGTTTAATAATTCGTTTTAGCCTATTCAATCAACGGAGATTTCGATTCAAAACATAAACCATGCACGTTAAAAACAATTTTATTGGTATAACAACATGAGATTATTTAATATATCACACATAAAGATATGTTAACGTAGTGTTGCTAGCGGCAGGCAACATAGCAGATGTTACCCTATATAAGACATTCCAGTCATTTACATATTATATGACAATCCGTCGAGATTAAGTGATTGTAAAAACACCTTCAAGCAAACAATGTTGCATATTTGATATTTCACAAAAAAATATGTTTGTTTTGTATGTTTATCACATATATTTTTTTCTGACGACACAAAATATGTGAATTTTATGAAAATAACAAATTAATGCAATATTGCTAAAGTTGTCACTCTTTTAGTCTTTGTTGCCAACTATGTAATTGTTCATTGTCAAAATATCAGTATTAAGAAAACAGAAATTCTATACTAATATTGTATCTTTTGTATCATAATGATTATGATTGCTGTTCTTGATCTAACAATCATAGGAACAAATCAATACAGACAATCAGAATTAAAAAAATAAAATATGTCGATGGAGGCTGAAATTTGGGCCAATGGGCAACAAGAAACACATACTTAATCAATGTTGGGGGAATTATTAAAACGACCACAATGGATGACATGTCCAAAAGTAATATTATATAAATACAACATGGCTCATGTATTCTTACAAAGATAATATGCTATGATCCCATCTGTTGCATATCATAGATAAAATGTATAACAAGTTTACAAACCTATTCTTTTCAAAAGTAGTTTTAATCAGATTATACCTGAACAATAGGTTCTATAGCTACATATTATTACATATACATATCTATTTTCATCTATCAGTCACATAGGTAGGTAAAACGTATCAATTATTTATTACAAAACAAATTGTCAACAAGTCTAAGCAAGTTTCAAACTCAGTCTGTACTCTGTAGAATCAGGCACATCTTAAATTTAATAAGGAGTCACGTGTTTATCACATTTACAGCCAGTTTTAAACAAGTTTACATCGGTCACCGGGAAATGCGTCTTCATGGTCAGCGTAGACAATAGCTTCTTCATGGCCCCGTAGACCATAGCGTCTTTATGGCCCGCATAGACACTGACCTCGTCATGGCCTGCCTAGAAACTGACCTCGTCATGGCCTGCCTAGACACTAGCGTCTTCATGACCGGCGTAGACACTAGCGTATTCGTGGTCCCGTACACCATAGCGTCCGTTATGACCCGCGTAGACCATGGCGTCTTCATGGTCCGCGTAGACGCTAAGAAGAGTTTGAAGATACCAAAAAAGTAATCAGAATCTGTAAATCGAAGAAGGACAGACAACACAATGGCCAAAAGCGTCTTCATGGCCCGCTTAGACACTAAACATGACCCGTATAGACACTAGCATCTTCATGGTTCAGAAGTTCAGATTTATAAGAAAAATTACTGGTCCGTACCCATGGGGTCGCATCAGTCTAGTTGTGCAAGTGAATGTATGGATCTCTTCACTCAATCTTTGTACTACTCACTAGAATGGTGAAGTACAAGCACATCTTTGTACTACTCGCTAGAATGGTGAAGTACAAGCACATCTTTGTACTACTCGCTAGAATGGTGAAGTACAAGCACATCTTTGTACTACTCGCTAGAATGGTGAAGTACAAGCACATCTTTGTACTACTCGCTAGAATGGTGAAATACAAGCACATCTTTGTACTACTCGCTAGAATGGTGAAGTACAAGCACATCTTTGTACTACTCGCTAGAATGGTGAAGTACAAGCACATCTTTGTACTACTCGCTAGAATGGTGAAGTACAAGCACATCTTTGTACTACTCACTAGAATGGTGAAGTACAAGCACATATTGACGACAATTGATAACAGAAGCCTAAATCAACTGTGGTCAGTTGAGCTAAAAATTACGGGTTCTTTTCCAATTAGATGTAATTTTCCTATGTTATCATATGATTTGTTGTTGAACTAAGTGTTTGTGGAGACAGTTATATAAAAGAGAAGTTCGGCCTGTTAAATTAATGGACATGTTTGCTTTCCTCAAGATTAACTTTAAAAGACATAAGATCTAAAAACAGGCACGACCTTCCGGTTGACATGATCGTACACAATGAGTCTTTAAACAATTAACGTGTATTTGCATATTTCTTTTTCTAACATCCTATTCATTGAGAGATAAATTGTTATCAACAGGCGGTCTTGTTTAGAACTTACTTCATGACGATTTTTTCCGTTTAAACAACCATAAACATTGTACAGTTAAATACGTCATTCTAACACCAACAAATATTTGTACTTCAATTTTAACTTCCTGTTAACATGTTAAAGACGAAAATACATTTCTTATTGTGTAAACAGAAAATGTCTTTCATAAGTTTCTAAGGAAGAGTTACACTAAACTTATTAACAAGTATTATATAACATGCATTTCACTGCAGGTCATCTGCATGAGTGATTTCTTTAACACATGTACCCATTTACTATTTATTTCCACACCCTCTTAGTTATATTCAACACAAATTCTTGTTCATCTCTATGTCCAATTCACAATGGTAACTTCAGGAGAAGTTAGATTGTTTTACTCCCAAAAAATGATTTCTTCAATATTTATGAATTGGTACATTTGTATTTACTTTATTAATTGTTAAGAAAAAATCACGTGGAAATAAGGAAGAGATTAAAAGTAGGGACTTTAAATGTAAACTCCTAAACATTAATAGATAGATCGTACCATTCTCATACATAATTTAAAAATAATTATAAAATGTGTGTATTTAGTATATCTTATGAAAGTACATAAAAATTAAAGTTTTTGATATACCTGGGCGGGTATGAACAAAATATCTTAAGTATTCCCTAATCTCAGATTTCACTTAGGAAAGTAATATGACAATCATTAATTTTCAGACTTGTGTTAAATATATAAATAGTATTCAATACAATGTCCTTTTCTAGGTAGTCTGTCTAAATTTACATTTCAACGAAGTGAAAATCATTTTTTGTAAACAAATATTTTATTATTATTTGATTATTGTGACAATTATTAAAAACTCTCGCTTTCTTGATTAAAAGACTTGAGAATTCAAATTATCTTCCAAAAACTCCCGAGACAAGCATATTTTGTCATCCCTATATTCCACACCATGTAATTTGTGATGGACTTCCCCTAAATATATTCTGCTTACATATAATAATAATTCTTTATTAGCACAACTTACGCCCAATATAGGGTCAAAGGCTACAAACAAGCAAAATAAAAACGTAGATATCAAATAACCTTCATCAGGTACGCTCATAATAACCTTCATCAGGTACGCTCATAATAACCTTCATCAGGTACACTCATAATAACCTTCATCAGGTACGCTCATAATAACCTTCATCAGGTACACTCATAATAACCTTCATCAGGTACGCTCATAATAACCTTCATCAGGTACGCTCATAATAACCTTCATCAGGTACACTCATAATAACCTTCATCAGGTACGCTCATAATAACCTTCATCAGGTTACGCTCATAATAACCTTCATCAGGTTACACTCATAATAACCTTCATCAGGTACACTCATAATAACCTTCATCAGGTACACTCATAATAACCTTCATCAGGTACGCTCATAATAACCTTCATCAGGTACGCTCATAATAACCTTCATCAGGTTACACTCATAATAACCTTCATCAGGTACACTCATAATAACCTTCATCAGGTACACTCATAATAACCTTCATCAGGTACGCTCATAATAACCTTCATCAGGTACACTCATAATAACCTTCATCAGGTACGCTCATAATAACCTTCATCAGGTACGCTCATAATAACCTTCATCAGGTACACTCATAATAACCTTCATCAGGTACACTCATAATAACCTTCATCAGGTACACTCATAATAACCTTCATCAGGTACGCTCATAATAACCTTCATCAGGTACACTCATAATAACCTTCATCAGGTACGCTCATAATAACCTTCATCAGGTACGCTCATAATAACCTTCATCAGGTTACACTCATAATAACCTTCATCAGGTACGCTCATAATAACCTTCATCAGGTACACTCATAATAACCTTCATCAGGTACGCTCATAATAACCTTCATCAGGTACGCTCATAATAACCTTCATCAGGTTACACTCATAATAACCTTCATCAGGTACGCTCATAATAACCTTCATCAGGTTACACTCATAATAACCTTCATCAGGTACGCTCATAATAACCTTCATCAGGTTACGCTCATAATAACCTTCATCAGGTTACGCTCATAATAACCTTCATCAGGTACGCTCATAATAACCTTTATCAGGTACGCTCATAATAACCTTCATCAGGTACGCTCATAATAACCTTCATCAGGTTACGCTCATAATAACCTTCATCAGGTACGCTCAAAATGGACAGATTGGAAAGCCAAATGACTTAAAAGTGTTGGGAGCAATAAAACTAAAGAGTCTAAACTGATAGCCTAGATTGGATAAGGTAAACCATTCCTGAGGGAAATCATTGTGAATACAAATACAATATTCATAACTTGAAATTATACAAATAATTAATTATTTTGACACCCACCACAAAAAGAAGGTTGTTTTGGTGATGAATAATTTTAGTCTTGGTCTCTGACAAATTGAAGTGTCAGTATTATTTTTATCTATATAGTAATGGTCTTTGTACAACCTTTATAGAAAGGAGATCGGGAGGTATCCGATTACCAGATTTAGCCCCGTCAAATGTGCTTTCTGTGTTTAGATTGGTTTGGTTTTATGGTGTTTAACGCCACGTTCAACAATATTTCAGTTATATCGTGGCGGTCAGTTTTATTGGTGGAGGAAACCGGAGGACCCAGTGGAAACGACCTACCATCCGCAATCTTCTTCTTCCAATAAGTACAGGACCGCTCTCTGGCGTATTATCGTACTGTAACTATGTACACATGGTGCTGGCAGATCAATCAGGTGCAGGTTAACAAAAAATGTATGTATAGTGCGGTTAAAAACAGCTCCACGGTTCAACTTACCTCGGGCGTACAGACTGCAACTCTCCTTTGAAGGATTCAAGCGAGTTACAGGAAATGACATGCTGAGGTAAGGAGTTCTAAATGCGGATGGAGTCTGGAAAGAATGACTGTTGATAAGTGGAGGTTCTGGCATAGGGCACAAGCAATTTATGACTGGCCCCTGATCGTTGTAGCTGCTGGTATCAGGTAGGTTGTCGGAATGTCTACCAAGTAATTAACAATCCGAAACATCATCACAGCTTTAGCCTGTGCCCTTCTCTCCTAAAGCGTGTTCCAGTCCAAGTTTGTGAGCATCGTGGTCACACTGCTGGTCGTGTGGTAGTCGCCCATCACAAATCTCGCTGATCTTCGCTGAACCATCTCAAGTCTATTGATGTTCTGTGTTGTATGGGGATCCCAGATGATACTACCATATTTTCAATTTGCTGTATATGGGTGTTCCAGTTGAGTTTTTGATGGATATTAACTCCTAAGTATTTAACAGACTATATTTCCTCTAGTTGGTGACCATGGATGTTGTATGACACTCTAATTGGTGTTCTTTTGTTCGTGATATGCAGAATTTGGCACTTCTGAGGATGGAACTCCATCTGCCATTCATTTTCCCATTGCTGCAGACCATCCAGATCTTTTTGGAGTTGATGTGCGTCGGAGGGTGATGTTATATCTCTGTAAAGGACACAATCGTCTGCGAACAAACGTACTTTAGCAGTTGATGACACATATTCTGGTAGGTCGTTAATGAAGAGCAGGAACAAAAGAGTCCCAGTACGCTACCTTGTGACACTCCTTATGAGACTGGTGCAGTCACTGGCAAACTTTATCACATAATGTTATACATCTCGTTCTGAGCAGGATTCGAACTCACAACAGCAGTGGTGATAGACACCGATTGCATAGGTAGTTGTAAATCCAAGTGTCATACGATCACGGCCACGACGGCCCCCTGTCTATGTTTGGAAGTTTGATGTTTGACATAGGAGTGATTCGTGTTGTTTGGTGGTTCGTTATAATGTCGACAATTACTGTTGAACTCTCTTTTATATTTAAATTTCGCATTAGTACTTCCGTTTTTCAATATAAATTAATATCACATAAAGATGGTGTCAATGAATTTGTTTATGTGCCATTAACACCTCAAATATATGTAATAAATATAGACATAAACACAGACTTGTAGAAAGTGTGATAATAGTTACAAGTGAAGTGTTTAGTACATCTATCAGGCCAAATAAAAATAAAACATGTGGTTAACTTCTTATTGATGTTCAGGGAAAGACATTCATCATTTTTGTTTTTATTACTGTACGAATGTAATTTCAATAATTCTTAAGATTAAATCAAACCTAACAGAAGAAACTATTGATTTTAGGATTCTCTTTAGTTTATTACCAAACGGGTTTGAAGGCATGTATACAACACAATACATTGCAAAATATACAATAACAATTATGATTCAACAAAAAAAGACAATACAAACATCAATAACTGACCTTATAACATATATACATGAACATTAATAAAAAAAAAACTTTACGATTTGACTTTTGTTGATTTATTTCACGAGAAGCTATTCTTCAATAATTGATCTCTCTCCCAGCAGTAAGTCAGAACAAACTAGGATGAAAAGGGTTAAACACAGCCATTTAGTCTATCTCAAGATATGGTTTGTTTATTATTTCTATTCCCTGCCATTTAGTCTATCTCAAGATATGTTTTGTTTATTATTTCTATTCCCTGCCATTTAGTCTATCTCAAGATATGTTTTGTTTATTATTTCTATTCCCTGCCATTTAGTCTATCTCAAGATATGTTTTGTTTATTATTTCTATTCCCTGCCATTTAGTCTATCTCAAGATATGTTTTGTTTATTATTTCTATTCCCTGCCATTTAGTCTATCTCAAGATATGTTTTGTTTATTATTTCTATTCCCTGCCATTTAGTCTATCTCAAGATATGTTTTGTTTATTATTTCTATTCCCTGCCATTTAGTCTATCTCAAGATATGTTTTGTTTATTATTTCTATTCCCTGCCATTTAGTCTATCTCAAGATATGTTTTGTTTATTATTTCTATTCCCTGCCATTTAGTCTATCTCAAGATATGTTTTGTTTATTATTTCTATTCCCTGCCATTTAGTCTATCTCAAGATATGGTTTGTTTATTATTTCTATTCCCTGCCATTTAGTCTATCTCAAGATATGTTTTGTTTATTATTTCTATTCCCTGCCATTTAGTCTATCTCAAGATATGTTTTGTTTATTATTTCTATTCCCTGCCATTTAGTCTATCTCAAGATATGTTTTATTTATTATTTCTATTCCCTGCAATTTAGTCTATCTCAAGATATGTTTTATTTATTATTTCTATTCCCTGCCATTTAGTCTATCTCAAGATATGTTTTATTTATTATTTCTGTTCCCTGTAAATAAACGTTAGAAAATACCGAAGGGGAATTAAAAAAAAAGGACAATCCAGAGAATCTGGCAGCATAGGGTACACAAGAAGAAGAAAAACAAAACAAAAACACAACACAATATATGTTGGACAACATTATACGCAAACAAACACAAATAACGTTAAAAAAAACATGCGGTCTCCTGCAAACAACTGGAGGTAAAGACAAACCGAACATCGTTTTTCAGCCAAAATCAGTTAAATGGGACCACAGAAATATGAAATCTTCAAAAAATCAATTTGCACTGATACCAAAATCTCCATTAAAACATTAAACTTCTATGTCTTGAGGTTTCGTTGATAAATTAAGAGCACCAAATATTGAAGTTTGACATATTTTTTTGGCAATCAAATTATTAATCACATATTTTTATTCTGTGAATTACGTTACATACAACAACCTATGTTTTATATTACCAGAACTACCAAATAGAACAATAAATCTTATGAAAAAAGTAATTGTTAAAGAAATATATGACTATATAAATCGAAATCCGTCATAAATTTCCAACATTAATACTCTTTTTTTTGTCTTCCTAGCTTTTATTTGACAAACTTTAAATAAGATTCTGAAAATTTTAAGTCGTAAAAAAAAACTGCATAACTTATGAATTATAAATACAAATTTTTACAGACAATAACACTGAACTTTGAACTACAAAAACACAATTGTTTTTTTATTTTCAGTGATCGATTTTGATAACAAATTATTTCAGCTCTTGGAAAATTACTTTAAAAAATAACGTAATTCACTTGCTATTTATGTTTTTCTCAGTATCAGAGAATAACACCTAGCACTTTCTGGTAGCAGGAAAATGTAGTTTCAAGACTAGGAACTTCAAACAACTGCCTTAAATAGATACTAAGTGTGTAAAATCGTAAATTAATTTGATTGCAAAAAAAAAATGATTTTCACTTGCATATAAATTAAATTTTAATAATTTCAAAACTTGGAATGTTTAAGGTTTAAAGACATGTAGAAATTGCTGAATAAACACATAAAGATAATTAATTTAGTCCACTCAAGACTCAAGTTGAATGGTAACTTATTTCACATAGGTCGCATAGTTCACAAAAAGGAAAGATTTATAACGCTTCTTGTAAAAGAATGATGAAAATTCAACATCTGAATAACCTTTTCAGTAAAAATTTAATAAAATTTCATGACAATGTTCCTTACTTTTACGTTATTCTAACATATCATGTTAGAAATGAGAAACCCTCTATAATATATATATATGTGTGTTCTAATATATGGATACTGTTAACATGATTGTGTATTCTTTCCTTTTCATAAATAAATAAATAAATATATCGCAAAAGTGCTTTCATTTCATTAAAACAGTGATTAATTGCTTTTCCCCACCATAAACTCTTCCGTATTCGACAAAACATAATACTTTTTAGTGAATTCAACGTCAGATTACATACAAAAATGTTGTTTAATATAGAAAAGGGAATACGAGTAAGTTCATACAAGTCATAAGTCATAAGTTTATCGATTCACCAATCAAGGGCCCACAGGGGGCATATACATATACAATATGAGCATTTATTACAATTGTTTTATAACATAACAAAAAAGATTGAAAAAAAACAACAACAAAAACCCAACAGCACTAATGTTTTCACCACTAGTTTAAAGTCATAGTCTTAGGTGTATATGTATTTGATGAATTACGTTGCCATATATGTGAATTACGTTGCCATATATGTGAATTACGTTATGGGTGTTCATGCGAGTAACTGTGAAAATTGGCAGTGCACTCAGTACGTCAGTATTTTGATTTTCTATAAATTCACAATTTGGGAGATGTTTATTATCTTTTATCCCATTCCCCCTCTTGATACACACCATTATTAAGATATCAATCGTGGTATCTAAAATGCATACCCAAAAACACATTGCCTGGGTCTTAATATTACAATCAAATATCAAAATAAATGTAATTTCCAACTAACTTTCCTCAGCTATGGATATTTCCAGCAGAAAAACTGTTAAAAGAAAGATTTTAAGAATATTTTATGAATAAAAGTAAATTTTAATTTGTCATAGTAACGTAGTTCACGTAACGTAATTCACTTTATAACATTGTAAATAATTATCTTGTTAAAAACACGAGATAACAAGAATATGTTTATGTATTAATAATCGGGACATCAACATCCTTATGTCACACTTGATTTTATAATTCTTGTGATCTAAGTATCAGTAATAGTAGACACGTAGTTCACGCTCTTAAAAAATATTTTTTTAGCCCACATTACTTTGTTTGCCTATAAGAATTAAGTTTTTTATTGTCCAATAGAGGGCCCACAAGGGGCAAAGTCATTACAGTGATTCATAAACAATAACATTAAAAAATTAAAAAATATAAATATTATACGTTACAATGAACAAAATTGCCCATAAAATATACTAAATACTTATACTAATAATAATTAAGTGCCGTCGACTATGACATTGTTGGCCACATCAGACATCAATGGTTATATATGAAATTATACTAATATTGCACTTTGTGGTGCATTTTTGTTTTAAAGGGTTTAATTCTTGTCCTTTAGGCCTTTCGTCATATATATCATATGCATACGCCAATACTGGTTAGGAAAACCCATTTTCAATGAATGTAACGTAGTTCACAATGAAATAATGGACACTTTACAAGACATAGACAAAATTCTTGACATAACAAAGACACATTCATTGCCTTTTTTAACCAAAAAATCTTGAAACAGGAAGAAATAAAAACCCTAAAAATAACCGTTTTTATGCATCTTCATGGGTGGCATTCTACTAACATAAAAAACTAATTAATGTCTCTTCCAAAGACTGAACTCTGTATTTGATTCTCCCAACATGAATGGAGGACACACCCTTACGACCAAGTGCAGACAATATGATTTTTCTATGCCCCAGGATTCCCATATTTTGGGTGTTTTCCATTTGACTGTAGTAAATTATTCAATAGAAGGTTTATATCATACGATTTGTGTTAATTTTACTGTTGGTTTTTTTTTCTCAGGCCAAGCTATTTATCAAATCGCAGAAGCTCACAAAGAAATCCAAACCAGAATTGAAGAGAATGTAAGTTTTATCAAGATAAATTAATCAAATGTAAGTTTTATCAAGATAAATTAATCAAATGTAAGTTTTATCAAGATAAATTAATCAAATGTAAGTTTTATTAAAACTAGATAATGAATTTTTTTTTTTTTTTTTGGCATTCTGATTTTGATTTAATGCCATTTCAATTCAATAAACAAATTTAACAACCTTGTATTGTGTACTCATGGTACAACATGTAAAAAATATTGAAAAGTACAAATATTTTCAGTTTCATTTCTGTAACAAGATTATATTATAATGACTTAAAGGGATATTAAAGCTCGTTTTAACATTTATTTTTTCAACTCGTGACGAAGGTTGTTTCTTTTCAATTTAATTGTAAAAACAATCCAAAAATACTTTGCACGCCCATATAATCCCTAATATCGTTAAAATATCACTTAAAAGGGTCGAAATGAATTTTTGTCCAGGAAGCAAAAATTCAATGCAAGGCAAAGACCGCAAAGATATGACAGAATTATCAACGAATTATGTCACTTTTACAAAGTTTCATAAATATCATTTATTGAACCAATTGCAAGTTTTCATGAGATACAAAAAATTACCAAAATGAGCTTTAATATCCCTTTAAGATGATATAAGTAGCAGACAGGGACAACTAATGAATGTACACACCTCATTGCACATTGTCTAATCATTTGTATATGATACATTTAAATTCCTATTTATTATGAGGGTCTGGATGGCTCAATGAGTTAGGTAGTTGGATTACCTAACAACCCTCATATAAGCCTGTCACCAATACGGCGTAGGCGCAAAACCCGTGCCCGGCTTTGTAAATTACAAAAAGGGTGCACTCGACTCGCAGCCGCAAGTGATAAAGATTACCAGTTGCTTGCCCATGGTCAGTGGTTCTCTCCGGGTACTCCGGATATAGCTGAAATATTGCTGAAAGTGGCATTAAACACCAAAAATCATCATCAAATCCTATTTATTATAGAATAGAATAGAATACATTTTATTGCCTAATCATAGGGCCCACATGAGGCATCATTAACAATACAAACATTCATGATTGATAAATGAGACATACACACAAAAGAAAAAGGACATAGTTTGGGTTTTTTATATTTCTAAAAATATAAATATAATTATTATTATTTAGTGGATCATGTTCTGGTTTGTCCCCTATATCTCGGATCCAGTGTGAAACTTTACATATGTTGCATATTCCTTAACAAGCAGTAAACCTGCTAAAAACACCAAGGGAGGTGCTTCTGACACACCCCATCCAGTGCTTGAAATGCATATATTGCTATCAAATGAAACCTGAATTTACTTGTGATAACCTCTTTGACAACCTTGACGCCATTGGCTAGGGTGGTCTTAAGAAACGATGCTAGTCCATCGGATGGGGACAATAAAAAGCTGGTTTGTGTAAGGGGAGATCAATGCCAATTCAACACATTGAAGCTTAGAAGCATCCTGTAGATGTAGATCACATTAAAGACATCCGGAAAAGAGTAGACTAATGCCACTACAAGGACCGCTCTTGCACTCCCCAGAGTGAAGAGTGACATCACTTGTTTCAATCCACTATGAAGAAGTGATTTTAAAGTAAAATAACTTCTCAGTTCGGGGTAATGTCAGTTGGTTATTCATTCCAAACAAGTATCTCACTTTGTTGAAATAACAAACGGTGCTGTCATTTTCTGTTATATAAACAACTGTTAACTTTTCCTGTTATTTTTTAATTTGTAAACAAAAGTTCTGGTTCCAAAAAAGAAAACCACTCCCAATTGTCATTAAAATGTAGCCGTGTACATGAACTATGAAAAGTTTAAAAGAAGTGACAGGCCAGATCGTTTCCGTAGTTTGACATTACTGTCAGCGATTTTCTCACCGTTGTTGGGGAAAAGTTTTTCAATGATTACCTAAGGATTGACACAAAAAGGTTTCCGATTTATGTAAAATGAAATTCGTACATGTAGTGTACATTTTGCAGCAGATTGAATGTCCGAACCGTGGAAAATACCAGATCGCAAACATTATAAGTTGACAGCGCTACAGGATGTTTCATCCCATAACCAAAACGGACCATAACCAAAACGGACCATTACCAAAACGGACCATAACAAAAACGGACTACTGAAATAAAAAATGTAAATTTCTTGAATAAATATGATATTTTATATATTATTTCTATGATTTTATATGTATTTAATTATTTGTATTAATTTGTTTAGTGTGTTTTAATTATAAACATATGTTCGTTTGCACATAAAGAGGGAGAGGCGTTAATTATCGAAAATAACAAATCAAGGAAAATAAAAGAATTTAAATCGAAGGCTGAAACTGCGCTTTGGTTTGTAGAGTCATATGGCCTTGTACCCCAGTACTTAAAATTAGAAAGTACTGATGGGCAGACTGTTAAAGTTGATTTCAATCCGTCGTCCAGCAAATCTTGTCGTCCAGCAAATCTTTATACCAAGATTTGCCTGAAGAAGAAAGACAAAAAATTAAAGATTTGTTATTTATTTTGGAAAAATTTAATGTTAGCGAGAGCGCTAAAAGGGAACTGACAGTATTTTGTGATGGGCTACCACGAACATCTATCTGGTTTCATCAATGTTAGGAAGATATTAACAGTTTATATCAATTTGAATGAATTTCGGGAAATATCCCTGGCGCATATGTTACATCACATTTTCATAAATTATATAAAGTTTCCCCTTTTGCGCCCAAATTAAACTTTTAACTTCTATCAGTTCCATTCTCTTAAATCAACCTCCAATGGACAAATGATGGATCAAAAGTTTGCGTATGTAGTGCATTGAAAATGCGTTCTGTCATGTGCATAACTTATTGTTTGCATGATTGAGAGACAATATTCATCATATTGTTTGCTAGCTTCTGAACTGTCGATCGAGAAAAAAAATTATTCTAGACAGGCAGCAAATAGCCAGTCAATGGGGTTTGCAATTAGTATTTCGCATGCACAATAGCGACCCCACACCAAAAGGTGTGGAAAATAGAAATATTCTTCTGTGGTTTAAATGCGTATTAACTGCATTACATGTAAACTGTATGATTCTGTTTGATAAAGTCCTTTAACTTAGAACAGGAAAAAAATATACACTTGAGTGAAATAGTGTTGTAATAAAAGATCGTAAACAAGTATTAAAGAATGTCAAGGTATATTTTAAATGAGGTTGAAACAAGACACCATTTGATATTAATTCGGTTGTATTTCATTTTGACGATTTTAATCACGGAAGATGATCACAACCATATTGTTTTTGATTCGATTAAAATTATAGCTGTATAATAATGTATAATAACCTATTATTAGAATCCTAACATGACTGCGAATTTGGCATAAATAAAATAACAAATGGCTTCCTCTAGGAAAACGCCGACCTTATGTGAAAGGGACACCAGACAGCTATGATGAACAATTTTAATACATCCCTTAGCGCGGGATGTAAAGGACACACTCCTTACACGTAAAAGACAACTTACAGCAGATTCTGATAACAACAGTTTATTAGGAGTGTTGTTTTTGTTTTATCGACATCTGAGGTGGGGCCGATTTTGGCCCTTATAGCTCCCAGTCCTTTGCAAAAAAAAAAAAAAAAAAAAAAAAAACCCCATTGCAAGCACATTTTTAGTCAAATCATACAATTAATTGTTACACACTTAATTACAATTATGATTAATTTGATTTTTATTTGATTAAAAGTTAATTAATTTTAAAGAATTTGGTTTTAATTTACAAAGATTATTAAACCTCAATGCTTTAATCTTAGTTTCCCCCAAAGAATATGGGCTTGGGTTAGTGTAAACATATTTTATTAATCAATACATATGAATATAGTACAACAATTTAAATACAACAATAGTAATGACTATGAATTAATTAAGAGGATCCGAAAACAAGTTATTAAACTTATATAAATCCGTATCCCAAGTTTAATTAAATCTACTTTTAATAATCTCAGAAGTTAGATTACGTTGTAAGGATCAGTGAAATGATAATTGTATTTACACCATAGGGGATGAATTGTGCAGGAAAATGAGAGGGGTTGGTGAATTGTGCAGGAAAATGAAAGGGGTTGGTGAATTGTGAATTACGGGGTAAATCGTTTACTACTTAAAATGAACTTTTGTACTGACAAGAAGATTTCTGTGTTCTGGTTAATTGTTAACTCATTAGATCCTACCAATAGAAGTTCAGTGGACAATGGAATAGGAAGGTTAAGGGCAAATATGTGGCGTTGTCTAGGTATGTTATAGTGAGGACAGTTGAGAAGATAATGAGTAGGAGTCTCTATAGCACCACATGTACAATGCGGTGAATTTACAATATTTTTCCGAAATAGATCGGAATTAAGAGCACTACACCCCATACGTATTCTAGTGTGAAAAATCTGTCCTAAACGGCTACCGATGTAAAAAAATGTGGGTTTATCATGTATAATATTAAGGTTCAGTCGCGATTTGAATACATTAATAGAAGGACAGTTTTTTGTGCTATCCGGAAGAAGATTCCAAGACCGTACTGTCTGAGGTAAAAAGTAATGTGCATATAAAGTGGTTCGAGCTCTGACAGGCGGAATTAACGTTGCATGTCTTGTATTGTGATCGTGAATATTTCGGAGGGTGTTAGGGACAAGACTACTCCAATACCCCGGGGTTAAGCCATTATTCATTTTATAAAAATATGTCAATCTATGTTTTTCCCTTCTGTCTTTCAAATATTCCCACCCGGTTTCTGCATATAACTTTAAAAGGGATACCAGGCGGGTACCCCCGGTAACAACCCTGGCAGCCTCTGCTTGTACGCTTTCTAATTTATTCGTAAGGTAAACAGTTTTACAGTCCCAAACGACATCATGGGCTTGGGTTGATAAAAAGAAAAAAGAGCATGTACATAGTAATTAAGATATAATTAACCGATTGCAGTACATGGAATTTTGATAAATTCCATTACAAAAACGAGTAAATTTCTTTGATCTTTGGTTCATAGACAATAAAAGAACATGGAGTTTGTTTTCATTCATTATCATTCTCACAATGGGGACAGACCACTGTGCAGATTGCTCCAGAAAAGTAAATTCAAGACAACACACACTTACACAATCACCTGATAATCAAACCATTTAATCTATTTAAAAGTGATTTGGGTGTCATAAACCAATTAAAACACCATTAATTACTTGGCTTCATTACCTGTACTAATTTGATTTATTCATAAATCTAGAAAGTAATTATCACAAATAAGATAAGTTTAAAAAAAAAACAATCAACGCACCATAAAAAAAAAAAAAAATAAAGATTCTTGCAATACATATTTTTTTATGGTAGTCCGTTTTGGTTATGGGATGAAACGTCATGTAGTTGTTGACAGAATTCTCTTTATTGTTCACAACTTTCCACTTCGTCCGTGATTTTTAACAATTTTAATTATTAAATCATAAAGAAACAAAAAAACACGTTTCTTTTCTAATATTTAGTGAATACTTGTGTATTACATGAAAACGTGTAGGAAACGTGTATTGATTGGGTCGATAAAAATACATAATTGGGGAGAACAGTAAATTACATTAGCTGTGTATGCATTGGCTACAAAAATGTATTTGGACCAATCGCTGTGCTCGTAACAAACCGTTTTCGACTAGAACAGAAGAGTTATCGTTTCGTTTTCAGGTAATTTCCTCCATAAGCTGGAGCACTCCAATTTCCATTGGATAAAAGCACAATGATTTCAAAAAGACGTAAAATAGTTCAGTATATCACAAAAGTTCATTTTCTGACCTTATAAAAGCGTCTAGTTAAAAGTTTCTGTGTAGCAAATGTACATATGTCTATATGCACTTCAGGAGTTAAAATATAAAAGATGGATCCTGTAGTGAAAAACGACGTCCAAGTTTGTCTCTATCTTAATTCGCAATATAGTTTGGTTCTAAGTCTATGTAGTTCAAAGCACAAATTTTGTGAGGCACGTTCTATGGCCTTCAAGTCATTGTGGTTATTTGTAATAATAGTATATACATTTTTAGATGTACAATCTAATATAGCCTGTAAAAGTTGATTTTTCTCTTCAAGTAGTTCTGCACCACCCCCCTTTATATCTTCCACTGTCCTTTTGAATTGTTCTAACTTGTTCTGTCGTACTTCATCTAGCGGTTTGCATTTTAGTATAAAATGTTCTATATCTTCAACTCCATCGTTGCAGATTTTACAAAATCCAGCATTTTCCTTATGACTAAACTTATCTTGATGGTACTGGAGCATATATGTATCAGTAACCAGTTTCACTTTTACTTCTGCTTTTTGTATATCTAATTTTTGGTTTTTTACACAGTTCCATATATTATGTGGTGTTCCTATAGGTTCCTTTTGAATTTCAAGGTGTCTGATAGTTGTTTTCGTTGACTTTTCCTCATTGTACTTTGTGTACCAGTATTCATTTATGGCCTTCTTTATCATTGTTTTCCCCATATGTTTACTTGGCGGGTTTATAAGAAGTTCCATTGGCGTATGCATTCCATACTTTTCTAGAATTCCAGCTATTTTGTTGATAAACAATGTATCATTTGCATTGGCATTTGCGGACTCCCACAGTAGCATTTGTTTCTCAATTGTTGAGTCTAGCCTGGCAATTCCAAAAAATAAGTTTATACAATATTTATCCAGTGTTACTTCTATTGGTTCTGCTCCCGTCAATGCATAGACAGCTATTGATGAGGTTCTTTCAGGTAAGTACTGGAATTGCCTACAGACTTTTCGCTGGAGTTGTTCAAGCTTTTCAATATCTGTTTTTGTTGGGTTTTGTACTTCAAGGCCATACAGGAATCTTGGCACTACATATGTGTTCCATATTTTCATTAGTACAACTGGCGACATTCCTGACCGGGCATGGAGACCTGATCCTAATAATGCGTATATTGTTTGTCTGCCCATCTTTAGCCTTTCATCAAGGTTGATTTTGTTATTTTCTTGATACGTTATTCCTAGATGTTTCAATTTTTGGACTCTTTTTATTTCTTGTCCTTCCAAGGCGTACTCCGAGCTTACGTTGTTATTTTTCTTCGCCATACGGATGACTTCAGTTTTTCCAGGATTTAGTTTTACAAGATCTCGTCTTGTGTTGTACTGTACAACATCAATCATGGCTTGCATTTCAGTACTTGGTCCAAGCAGAACAATATCATCTGCACATGCTGGGGAGGCAACACCTATGTCTCCAAATTTTGCCCCTAGTGTGCTTATAGTCAGGCTATTGAGAATAGTGTTATTATATCTTTTGTATAAGAGGGTCGACAGTTTCGCACCTTGCCGAATTCCTTGTGCTATGTTAATATTATCCGTTAGATGATTGTCCCATTTAACTTTGAATGTCATTCCTTTATACATGTTGTTCATTAGAGACCACATATCTCCTTCCACACCATCCTGGTAAAGTTTGTTAAACATGATGTCGTGGTTGACTGTATCAAAAGCTTTTTCGGCATCCAGAGTAAGTACTTCCAGCTCCATATTAAGTTTCCTATAAAGAGCTATTGTTTCTGCTGTTATGAATGCTGTGAATTTGCTGGATGCTTTTTCGGTGAAGCCTCTCTGTAGTGGATTTTGGGTTTTCTTCAGTTGTTCTTCAAGTCTATCTTTCATTATTGATTCTAATATTTTGGAGAATGTATTAGTTACTACAATTCCTCTATAATTTCCAGGTATATTTTTATCCTTTCCCTTTTTCAGGATGGGAGTTAGTATTCCACTTTTCATGCTATCTGGAATGTCCAAATCTTGAAAAATCTGATTTATAATTTCACAAAGGAGCGGAGCCAATTCTTCCTTTGCATTTCGGAAGTGTTCAGCTTGTATTCCATTTTCGTCTGCTGATTTACCAGTGTTAAGCTTTCCTACTGCATTCATAACTTCTTTACAGGTGGTTGGTGTTATTGGTATTTTTGTATTGGTGGAAGTTGATATAATGTAGTTTTGAAGTTTGCATAGATTTTGCCGTTCAACATCGAAGGAGTTATTCATACTGGGTGTTGCAAGCTTTTCGAAGTGGATCTTCCATCCATCCATTAATTCATCTTCTGTATATTTGGTGCCATCTAGAATCAGTATATCGGTGTTTATATTTGAATTGGACCTTTGCATTCGAATCAGCTTGTGAAAAGTTTTTGAGTCGTTTTCAGAGGCCTGCATTATATCGGAGATCATATTATCCTTTTTTGATGCATGAGCTTGCCTTTGTAGCTGTCGTAATTCTCTTTTCCTTCTGACCATCTCCTTCTTTTCTGAGTCTGAATTTGAATTTGTTTTCTTACTATTTTTCCATTGCCAATTTGCTCTTTTTGCTTCTTTTGATTTTTGACTAATTTTACTATTCCATATTCCTTTACCACATGTTTTTAGTGATTTTATTTTCCTATATTTTGGAATTGCTTTTGCTCCTGCTTTATGTAACATTTGGTCTAGCTGTTTTATTTTAAAGTTTACTGGCTGATGTTCCTTTTCTAAATTATTTATTTCATTTTGAATACAATCTTTATATATATTATGGTCACATTTTTCCCATCTTGGTTTTGTGAGTATCTTGGCAGCTTTAGGGGCGGCTCTCTTAACGTCAACTCCTACAGTTGCTAGTACGAGTGTATGATCAGAGGTATTTATAGCATCCATTTCCTTGATTTTCACGCTGGCGTTCAAATGTTCTGTTGATTTGAATAAAAAATAGTCAATTTGAGATTTGTACTTCCCATTGTGATGGAAAAAGGTTGGCCGCTCTGGGTGGTTGTTTGCTAGTTTTAACCCATTTTCATGTATGAAATTTCTGAACAGGTTGTCTCTTCTTCTATCATCCCTATGTAGCGATGCATTCATGTCCCCACAAACTATAATTTGGTACGAGTTATCATATTTTTGTATTATCTCTTGTAGTTGGTCGAGATTATCTTTATATTCATAATCACCCTCTTTCGCTTCTGATGGCATATATACGTTAACAATACAACAGTTTTTATGTGAGCTATTCATGGTGACGACCTGTATGCGATTGTTCCCATCAGGCATTACTGTCATTGCGTGATCTATACTTTTTTTCCAAAATATTGCAATTCCCCCATTTCCACGCCAAGATCTATAGTCTAATCGAATGCTATCATCGTCTACTGATTTTGATGTGACGTTGTATTTTTCATTGGCATTATTCAGTATCTTTTTCTCTAGAGATAGTAGCCAGTGTTCCTGTATGCAGAGAATATCACAGTCATCAAGTATTTGTTTGAGATAGACCGAGTTGCCTTTAGCGCTTTGGATGTTGATTGACCCTATAGTTGTGTTGGCGGGTCGTGATTTTTTGTCCTGTGCCAAATAGCTGTTGTTGCTCGGCCAGCCCCTAAAAAAGGCGACTGACTTCCATTTGTTGGGTTTGTGTGTACATTTTCAGATATTAGTTGGTTACCTCCTTCACCCATGTTTTCTCTATTTACTAACGGAGTCTTATCTCTATTTTGACTTTTTCTCCATTGTAGGTTCAGAGTACGGCATTCTCCACTTTGTCTATGTTGTAGACTACTGTTTTGTTGTATCTTGTCATGTTGACTCATTCTCTGTTGATTGCTTGGCCAGGGTGTATTAATTTTTGGAGATATGTCGCCAATTGGAATTTGGTAATGCACTGGAGTTTGGTGGCTAGATTGCTTCTTTATTTGCTGATATTCGCTTCTTTGTATTGGTTGATGCCAGTTGAATTGTTGTATATCGTTGTCTTGATATCTTTTATTGTACTGAATTGGTGGAGGCTCTGTATATATATCAGGTCTATTATAGCCCTTATGTATAGGATCTTGGTTCCTGTTGTTTGTTCCCATTTCATACTTCTGTGAGTTATGTTGGCCATGTGCATGAGTATGTACGATACTTGGTTGGACTTGCTCTAGATGCCCTATATTTTGAGCTCTTGGAAAAGTAGTTTGCATGTTACACTTAGTATGTTTTTCCTTAGCCTCTAAAAAGTTTAGTTTGCATTTCATTTCATTCATTTCCATATTATGCTTCATTTGCATTTTGGTAATTTCGAATTTATGATTCATATCTTCCTGAAGTGTTCCTATTTTGTCCATGAATGTCGATTCGAGTATATCGAGCCTGTAGGAGAATGATTGGTGTTCCTGAGTTTTGTGTTCAGTTATCCTGTTGGTCGGATTTGGTATACCAAGTTTGGCCGTTAATAATTGGATTGTGTTTTGGTAGTCCTTGTTGGTTTCTTCCAGCATCGTTATCCTGGCTTTACAAGCAGCTAACTGAGTTTCTAGACTAGATTGAACAGTATATTCTTTCTTTCTCTGACGTTTTTGTTTTGGCTTATCCCCATCTATAGTTAGTGGATGTACGCAGTTGGCTTGGCTATGTAAAATTTGGGGTGCAGCTCTTGTCATCATATTTGAATGTTCTATTTCGGCCACATGTGGTCTCAACTCAGATGTTTTGTTGTTCACTTCTCGTATTTGCTTGAGCTCTGTATCTCCCTCCCTGTCTATAGTTGGCGAGTTCTTATGGTTGTTAGATACAGTTTCGGTAATGTCTAATAGCTTAGGAGATGTTTCTTCATATGGCAAGGTTTCATCCAGAGTTCCACACATTGCGCATATATAGCTTTCTAAGTGATCTTGCTGTTCATTTGTACATTTAATGTGGTACCAGTTTGTACATTGTATACAGTCTATTGCCGGTTCAGCATCAAGGATATACTCGTTACATTGATGGCACTTTATTTCATATGACGTATCCAGTAGCCCTTCTCTCTGATGTGTTATCTACCTTCTCTCTGATGTGTTATCTACCGTTGAAATTACAGTTTATGTCCGGTTTCGGTAAAACAACAATTTTTAACGGTCTTTTAGGCAATCGCCCAAACGTTTTTTGTTGGGCCAGTGACTACCTAATTTGGAGCAGCTTTTGGTCGCCCGAATAAGATATTAGTTGCATTTGGCGACTGGGCGACCGTCCATTTCAGGCACTGCCATCTATTAATTGCATTTTCTCACAATTATATAATAAATAATTATATATAATATTAAATACTTATCATATACTATATATAAATAAAAAAAGATTAGTTAATTATTATATCTATTATTATTATTGATATTCATTTGATGTGTCACCTCCTGTTTAGAGCAGGAGAACTAGTTGGAGGAAATATCCCATCATGTTATTGCTCAATTACAGAGTGCACCAAGCGACAGTGCAAAGGCATGTTGAAATGAATTAAGAAGAAATTCAGATCAAACCCAGTAATATGTGTTTTTCTTTAAATTTATTCTATTTATTTAGAAATATTATCAATTTATATTATATTTCTCCTTTCTAAACATGCCAGCCCATGCACAGTGTAAAGGAGCAATTATTTAATTATATTGTGCTTTGTATTATATTTGCCTTTGCACTTTTTTAAAAGGAGACCCTATGTATTATCAACATCTTGGTTATGAAATGAAATTCAATGGGTAAATTTTAATTAAAAAAAATGTTCATGTAAAGATTAACAATATCATAGTCACAGCAAGCTTAAATCTCTAGCTAATATTGATTTGTTTCCACCAATATACTTCATATTGCAAAATAATTCTGTAGATAATTAAGGAAATTATTTTTAAAAAATGGGGGAGCAATTTGTGTTTCTTCCCACAGCTACAACTCCATCTATGGTAAAAAACAATATATATTTTAGTTTCTTGTCAGTAATAATTACAGTTAAGATGACATACAAATGTAAGTGGATAAATAACTGGTCCCCTGTAAATAATGTCACATCTAATAAGTTTTCTGTCAGAAGTAAATTGTCTCCCTGGAAGTAGTCTACCTGAGGTAAGTTTATCTTCCTTGGCAAGCAGTCAGTCTGGGATACACTCTCTGTTAAGTTACCATAGATAAGTCAAATACATGGTTAAGTCAATAAAATGACTTGTTGTCTGTACATTAATATAGCTTATGTAACCACTGATATATTACATGGGTAAGTCAATGAAATTAGTGTTTGTCTGTATCCTCATGTTGTTCAAGTTACCAGAGATAAGTCAAATGTTTGGTTAAATAGAAGTAAAACAAACAGTATCTTCACCATATAACTTTATCTTGTGTTAAACAAGTCTTGATGTCAACTGAA
Organism: Bathymodiolus brooksi; assembly: GCA_963680875.1. Lineage (NCBI taxonomy): Eukaryota > Metazoa > Mollusca > Bivalvia > Mytilida > Modiolidae > Bathymodiolus > Bathymodiolus brooksi. Next base: position 11,058,843 of record OY804579.1, on the reverse strand, counting down.
TGGAATGTATATTACATGTGATCTAATTATTATTCATTCCACAATCTTAATAAAAAATCCTTGTAATTCTATATCATCTTATTAAAGCAATGTAATGTTTTGTTACAGACAAAAGCATTATATGCCGAGCTTATACTTCCCTTGGAGCAGAAATTAGAAAATGATTTTAAAAGATCAGCGGTAAGCACCAGTGACTTCTATATATTGTAATGTTAATTTAAACACCTTTGTATTATAATATAATACCTGTTGTGACCACACCTACATTATAGTAGTATTACCTGTAGTAGCCACACCTATATTTTGATCTGTTTGTTGTCCCTATTATTACAATACAGACAGCGAAATCTACTTTTAATTTCTAGACAGGTATTTCTACAATGTTCAAAATAAAAAACAAGTTAAGCTTGAGAATGATACGTGAATACTAGGGAAGCATGTTGCCATCCATGGAAAAAAATCATAATGATGAGTCATTGTCTCATATAAATGAGTTATTGTCCATAATTATGAGCTATTGTCTCATATACCTTAGTTATTATTTAGTTTCTACAATACCAGGTAAATTTTAACCTGTTTCTGGTTCTGTTGTATCAGGTAAATTGTAACCTGTTTCTGTTTCTGCTGTATCAGGTCAATTTTAACCTGTTTCTGGTTCTGTTGTATCAGGTGAATTGTAACCTGTTTCTGTTTCTGTTGTATCAGGTAAATATTAACCTGTTTCTGGTTTCTATTGTATCAGGTAAATATTAACCTGTTTCTGGTTTCTGTTGTATCAGGTAAATTTTAACATGTTTCTGGTTTCTGCTCTATCAGGTAAATATTAACCTGTTTCTGGTTTCTGCTGTATCAGGTAAATATTAACCTGTTTCTGGATTCTGCTGTATTAGGTAAATTTTAACCTGTTTCTGGTTTCTGCTGTATCAGGTAAATATTAACCTGTTTCTGGTTCTGCTGTATCAGGTAAATTTTAACCTGTTTCTGGTTCTGCTGTATCAGGTAAATTTTAACATGTTTCTGGTTCTGCTGTATCAGGTAAATTTTAACCTGTTTCTGGTTCTGCTGTATCAGATAAATTGTAACCTGTTTCTGGTTTCTGTTGTATCAGGTAAATTTTAACCTGTTTCTGGTTCTGTTGTATCAGGCACCATTAATTTGTGTCTGGTTCTGTTGTATGAGGTAAATTTTAACCTGTTTCTGGTTTCTGCTGTATCAGGTAAATTGTAATATGTTTCTGGTTCTGTTGTATCAGGCACAATTAACTTTGTCTGGTTCTGCTGTATGAGGTCAATATTAACATGTTTTTAATCTCAGTTTTAATGGTAATTAATCTATTACCTTGTCAATAGTTTTCAATAGAGAAGTGATGTGTTGTTGACTTTTGAACATACTTAGATAAAACATTAAACATACATGATATTATTGTCACATTGTTGTTACGATTAACTACACTCTAAGGCGGTACTTTCTACTACAGATAATTTATACAAGTCAACACATTACTTATATGACACATATCAATTGTGTATTGATGAGAAATAGTGGTGAGCATGTCTGGTTGCTCCGGTGAAGGAACCATTAAAATATTATTTATATCAACCTTAATAAGCTAATGATTTCATCAGCGTTTAGTTAAATAATATTTTTGCCTGATTTAGTCATGAACCATTCACCAGACAGAACTGGGTGGTACATTCTTCTATATCAATTTTAGAAGATACTCTAATATTATATGAAAATAAATTTACATTGGCAAGATTGTTAAAAAGATCAAATAAGTAATTGTATAGAAATATATTTTTTATTTGGATTAAAAATAAGTGAAATCAATAATTAAATTAAGGTGACATGATGTTTTAACATGTAGATGACGAATAACTTTTTTAGTACTTTTTAAATTTATCTTTTGTTCACAGGGTCGACATAAAAAACATGGGGAAGGAGAGAGACATAGACTTAAAGGAATCTTTAGTTTTAATATAAAAGTAAAAGATAATATTATACCATTAACCAAATAAAATAAATAATATACCATTCACCAAATAAAATAGTTTTAATATTAAAGTAAAAGATAATATTATACCATTCACCAAAATAAAATAAATAATATACCATTCACCAAATAAAATAAATAATATACCATTCACCAAATAAAATAAATAATATACCATTCACCAAATAAAATAAATAATATACCATTCACCAAATAAAATATACACATGGCAACTAAAAAAATATCAATCCATGTAAAGCTAATTATCTGTTCACAGATGCACCAAGTATTATACAGTGACACCTGTCTAGACCAAACCCTGATTAAACTGGAATCCTGTATGAACCTGTCTAGACCAACCCCTGATTAAACTGGAATCCTGTATAAACCTGTCTAGACCAACCCCTGATTAAACTGGAATCCTGTATAAACTGAATAATAGATAAAGTTCCAGTGTATGAAATCTTTGTTAATTTATCCTGTATAAACTGAACACCTCTCTGTTTCGAACACAAAAGTTGGTCCCAAGGATGTTCAGTTTAAACAGGGTTTACTGTATATACAGTGACACTAAGATGCTATTAATCCATGTTAAGCTAATCTTGTATTCACAGGCACACCAAATAAAATGTATTTAAGGATGTTTAAAAAAAAGTAATTAATCCATGTTGAAACTGTTCTGTACACCAACAACAGAACTGAAGAAATATACTGAAGGATACATGTGAAATATCAGTCCCATTTAATTTCCAATGGTAAGGGTTATGATATGTAAATATGAGAACATAGAAAATATATATGTGAAAGCAAGTTCCTATGTCAAAGCTAAATTTGTGTTCACATGCAAAATGTTAGAAAATACACTTGAGGTTAAGCTTCTATGTTAGATATAATGTTCTGTTCACAGGCACAACACAGAAAATATACTCAAGGACACAAAGCTGTAATTAGTCCCTACGTCAAGGCTAGCGATAGCCTGAAAAGATTCAGGAAAAAAACAAAGAACAAAGTGGTCTATGATGACCAGAAAGAAGGCCAGGTAAGTCTGCAGGTAAAATGTAGTGTCAGAAAGAAGGCCGGTAAGTCTACAGGTAAAATGTAGTGTCAGAAAGAAGGCCAGGTAAATCTACAGGTAAAATGTAGTGTCAGAAAGAAGGCCAGGTAAATCTACAGGTAAAATGTAGTGTCAGAAAGAAGGCCGGGTAAGTCTACAGGTAAAATGTAGTGTCAGAAAGAAGGCCAGGTAAGTCTACAGGTAAAATGTAGTGTCAGAAAGAAGGCCAGGTAAGTCTACAGGTAAAATGTAGTGTCAGAAAGAAGGCCAGGTAAGTCTACAGGTAAAATGTAGTGTCAGAAAGAAGGCCAGGTAAGTCTACAGGTAAAATGTAGTGTCATTAGGAGAAGTTTATTAAATATACCAAATTGGTAATCAGAAGCTATAGTTTGAAGAAGGACCAACAATGCAATGGTCAAAAGAAAAAGAACAGAAGGACAAACAATGATCAACACCATTGTAAAACTAAAGATTAAGCAGCACGATTCCCACTAATAAATGGGGGTGAAGTCAGGTGTTCCGAATGAGTAGGTATTTCCTACTCCACTTTTGGCAGCAGATGTGTTACTCTTGTTACAAACCTCTGTGATAAGTCATGAATGAAGAAAGAACCAGACAGATGTGTCACTCTTGTTACAAACCTCTGTGATAAGTCATGAATGAAGAAAGAACCAGACAGATGTGTTACTCTTGTTACAAACCTCTGTGATAAGTCATGAATGAAGAAAGAACCAGACAGATGTGTTACTCTTGTTACAAACCTCTGTGATAAGTCATGAATGAAGAAAGAACCAGACAGATGTGTTACTCTTGTTACAAACCTCTGTGATAAGTCATGAATGAAGAAAGAACCAGATTGTGATTACAACAAATGGAATGTATCTGGCATGGTCATATTCTTTTTTTTTACCAAAATACCTGTAATCCCCATACTCTGTTGGCAGGCTAGTGATTGTCTCACTCTGACCATTGTAGACCACATGTTAACTGTGTAAGAAGATCATCAATAATACTCCTATAACTTATACTTCTAATATATGATATATGTTCATTTACATCCATATAATTTATTTCTAACAATCTACAATGCTATTAATAATGTCTCAAGATGTGAAATACAAGAAGCTATGTTGTTAATACATTTGTACTTTATGTTACCAAACCAAATATATTATACACATGTTTTGTTTCAGTATATTAAAGCATTAGAACGATGTCATGAGAAACTACACGAATACAGAGTACAAGGTTTAAAACTGGTAAATATTGTATAAAACTGGAAAATATTGTATAAAACTGGTAAATATTGTATAAAACTGGTAAATATTGTATAAAACTGGTAAATATTGTATAAAACTGGTAAATACAATTGTATTGTATAATTTGAAGTTTGTTTTATTTATTTATCAATAACTAATTTGTTTTCATTTCGTTGATATCCTATCTCTTAATGATAATCAAAATAAATATTGATCAACACACCAAAATAAATATTGATCAACACACCAAAATAAATATTAGTAATCACCGATAAAACATTCAAGTGCAGTTTTTAAATTTATACAGAATTTTAATTGAAATAAAAAATTAGACAATTGAAAAAAAATATATTGATAGGTATCCCCAACCCAGAAATGTTTAAATATATTGATAGGTATTTATCCCCAACCCAGAAATGTTCTTCATTACAAAAATGATAGCCTTATAAGAGGGGGGGCTACAATAGTATTCTTTTAAATCTTAAATTTGCAGAAGAATGAAACTTTAATTTACAATTTAGTTAATAACAGTAAGAGCAATATCACAATCTCCTGTCCTAATAATTTACCATTTCTGTTTCTTACAGGCATTGCTAGAAGATAGAAAGTGCCATTGTTTTTTGTTAGACAGACTCAGTACAGTAACTAATTTATATGGCAATCATCATAAACAGGTACTGTTAAAAATCTGTCATGGTAGAAGTTAATAAAATGAAAAATACCACATGGTCAGAATGACTCCAAAATCTAATATAAAATGGTAGAAAGAGGCAAAATCGATACCCCTTAAGGTGTGAAACCTATAATTAATTTCTTTAACATTTTCTACTAAATTTGTGTTTTTTCGAGCCTGCCTGGCTATTTTATCTTAAGTTTAACCTTTCTAAGACTATATATTTTCTGAAACGTACACGATTCCTCTACATTCTGTGAAAATATCAGGGGATGTTTAAAGTCTTGCAGTGAAATGCCAGGCTATGGAAAACACCTACTCTAAAAATAGCTCGGTCATCCCCGGGAAATTCAATATTATAGGTCATGCATCAAATCTTCCATAGAGGTATTAAAATACAACTAAATGCATCATATTTGGGCTCAAAATAATCCTTATATATTTAACTTCAATTATCAATTTTAATTATTCCATTCCATTCAGTATTTGTCACAATACAACAAAGCGAAAGGAACTATTTTCTTTAAAAGGGACTACTTTTGTATATGTTCTAAGCTCTGATTGGTGAATTATAGGTTTGACACCTAAGCACACAAATACATGACTGCTCACTTTCCTGGCTTGGTACCCCTTAACACACAAATACATGACTGCTCACTTTCCTGGCTTGATACCCCTTAACACACAAATACATGACTGCTCACTTTCCTGGCTTGATACCCCTTAACACACAAATACATGACTGCTCACTTTCCTGGCTTGATACCCCTTAACACACAAATACATGACTGCTCACTTTCCTGGCTTGGTATCCCTTAACACACAAATACATGACTGCTCACTTTCCTGGCTTGATACCCCTTAACACACAAATACATGACTGCTCACTTTCCTGGCTTGATACCCCTTAACACACAAATACATGACTGCTCACTTTCCTGGCTTGGTACAGGCACTTAAATAAAATGTAATGGGATTAAACTATTTTTACGGGCTCACACCTCCCCTCAAAGTGAAATGCTGTGATCGCATGATAGTTAGATTTACAACTAGCTATGCAATCAGTGACTATCACCACTGATGTTGTGAGTTCAAATCTCGAGGGTGAGGTGTATAACATTATGTGAAAAAGTTTGTCAGTGACTTGCGGCAAGTCAGTGGTTTTCTCCGGGTACTCCTGTTTTCTCCACCCATAAAACTGACGACCATGATATAACTGAAATATTGTTGAAAGTGGCATTAAACACCATAAAACCAAACCAATCATAGTGAAATGTTTTTTATTTACAGTCTGCAGATATATTATTAGCAGGACTACCACAGTGGCGACAACTATCTTCTCGACCGCAGATACTTCCTCCTGAAGCTGAACGACTTCTGTATCAGTTCAAGGTAATTGACCTCAAAGTCAAATCAAATAATATTTATTTAAGAAAGTCGGTACATATATTAACAACAACATAAGTTCTAACGAGGTTTTAAAACTATAAATAATGTGTTCTAAAAGTTATTTATAACACTTTTATGATAAATCAAGAATATTAATAATTAACAAAAGCTATAAGGATTTCTCCACAGTGGATAACAAATATCAACCTTTTCCAACTTTACAAGTGACAAATATATAATTGTTTATCTTGAATGGGGTAAACATCAACCTTATGTCTTTGCCATGTTAAATATGACCATGACTTAAGTCCTTGACTGTTTACATTTCAGGAGGACAATGATAACGATGGTATATACTGGGAGAACGGTCACCTTCCAGGTGATACCAGATCTCTAGGGAGTCCATACAGAAGATCTAACAGTGCTCATGATGTACATCGAAGACCAATATCAGAATATGCTAGTCCTGAAGGATTTTATACAGGAAATTTTGGTGGTAATATTTCAAAATTGTTCTCTTCAAAACAACATGGTACACAAGTGGCTAACATCGTTTACTTCTAACATGTGTTCTCCCACATCAAGTGTTAATGTTTCCAGACACCTACCCATGGACAGGTGTTTCACCAGTCAGTCAGACACCTACCCATGGACAGGTGTTTCACCAGTCAGTCAGTCAGACACCTACCCATGGACAGGTGTTTCACTAGTCAGTCAGACACCTACCCATGGACAGGTGTTTCACCAGTCAGTCAGACACCTACCCTTGGACAGGTGTTTCACCAGTCAGTCAGACACCTACCCATGGACAGGTGTTTCACCAGTCAGTCAGACACCTACCCATGGACAGGTGTTTCACCAGTCAGTCAGACACCTACCCATGGACAGGTGTTTCACCAGTCAGTCAGACACCTACCCATGGACAGGTGTTTCACCAGTCAGTCAGACACCTACCCATGGACAGGTGTTTCACCAGTCAGTCAGACACCTACCCATGGACAGGTGTTTCACCAGTCAGCCAGACACCTACCCATGGACAGGTGTTTCACCAGTCAGTCAGACACCTACTCATGGACAGGTGTTTCACCAGTCAGTCAGACACCTACCCATGGACAGGTGTTTCACCAGTCAGTCAGACACCTACCCATGGACAGGTGTTTCACCAGTCAGTCAGACACCTACCCATGGACAGGTGTTTCACCAGTCAGTCAGACACCTACCCATGGACAGGTGTTTCACCAGTCAGTCAGACACCTACCCATGGACAGGTGTTTCACCAGTCAGTCAGACACCTACCCATGGACAGGTGTTTCACCAGTCAGTCAGACACCTACCCATGGACAGGTGTTTCACCAGTCAGTCAGACACCTACCCATGGACAGGTGTTTCACCAGTCAGTCAGACACCTACCCATGGACAGGTGTTTCACCAGTCAGTCAGACACCTACCCATGGACAGGTGTTTCACCAGTCAGTCAGACACCTACCCATGGACAGGTGTTTCACCAGTCAGTCAGACACCTACCCATGGACAGGTGTTTCACCAGTCAGTCAGACACCTACCCATGGACAGGTGTTTCATCAGTCAGTTAGTCACCTACCCATTGACAGGTGTTTCACCAGTCAGTCAGACACCTACCCATGGATAGGTGTTTCACCAGTCAGTCAGACATCTACCCATGAACAGATGTTTCACCAGTCAGTCAGACACCTACCCATGGACAGGTGTTTCACCAGTCCATTCATTATATCTGTTCGGTCTTTCTTGTCTCATGAAGTCTGGTAGTCGAGATATATCTGAGATGTTTGCTGAAAATGAATTAAGCACGCCCATGTTTTTTTGAAATGACAAATGATACGACAAGTATCACGAGATTACTGACCAGATAATCTCAAGAACATAATGGTGACCTGTTAGGACATTACATTGGCTGTAAGTAACCACAAAAAAGATCAAGAAAAATGTGAATTTAATGAATATTTAATCACAATATCACAAGGCCAGTTTTTGCAGTAAAACATGTCCATTTTAAGTATTGACCTTCACAGTTCAAAAAGCACGATAAGATTGTCATTTCACTTTCAAAACGTCACTTATGAATCACTTGACGACATCTATTGTTCAAAGTTCAGTACTGGGTGTAACCCCCACGTGCTTGGATGACGGCCTCAACCCTGCATCTCATCCCTCCAGTTAGACGTCGGATGTCCTGTTGTGATAGCTGCTGCCATTCCCGATGCAATGCTGCTTCCAACTGACGAATGTTTTGCACAGGAGGTTCCCGAGCCTGTATACGATGGCCTAACATGTCCCAAATATGCTCTATGGGATTCAAATCCGGGCTCATGGCTGGCCAAGGAACAGAAGTCACGGCTTCGCTTTGGAGGTAGGCGGTTACTGCTCTTGAACGATGAGGCCTGGCGTTGTCATCCATATACACAGGCCTTGTAGCTAGTGGGTGGTTGTCGAAATGGGGGACAACAATTGGTTGCAAGACGTCTCTGATGTACTGATCACCAGTTAGGTTGCCTTGTATGGTGACTAAATCCAGCTTGCAGTCATGAGAGATACACCCCCAAACCATTACTGAGCCTTCACCATAAGGGACAGTTGGCTGGATGTTCCTTGGGGTATAGGCTGTATTTTTGTGTCTCCAAACCCTCATCCGGCCGTCGGTTACATGAAGCAGAAACCGACTCTCGTCTGACCAATGGATCGATCTTGCGTCATGTCCTTAAATTCCAACCACATCGTGCTAAACACCATGCCAAACGTGTTCGTCGATGTCGGTCTACCAACAGTGGACGTTTAATGATTCTCCTTGACTTAAGTCCCGCAGATTTCAGACGGTTTCTAACTGTTCTTGTTGACAGACGTCTATTGGGCAGCCAGTGTTGTTTGAGTACGGGACTGGGTGCGAATGGCATCCGTCTAACCAAACGCTGCAATGCCCTGTCGTCATGATCAGATGTTACCCGTGGTCTGCCGGATCTTGGCAAGTCTTTCACATTGTTGGTTTGTGTGTGTTTTCTCACCAGTCGGCTGACTACAGTATAGTGGTAGCCCATCTGACATCCAATAGCTTTGAAGGACATCCCTGTTGTATGCATGCCGATTATTTGCCATCTTTGTGCTTCTGATATTCACATTCGTACCATGCTTACTGAGAATGAATACATTTTTTAAAACACCGGACTTAAATACCCAAATTCGAATCGTGATCATACTGAATTTTGAGTAATGCGTGAGAGGCATGGTTCACGTGTATGACTAGTCGATATTAGACATAATGGTCACACCTGTGTGAGCACATCTTTTTAATAGAACATTGTTCTTGCTATAATCAATATAAATATTAGAATCTAAACTTAGTGTAGCTTATTATGTTTTAATATATCAGGGGGTGCTTAACTTCTTTCTTTGTGTATAGTTTAACTGAATCTTCGTCTGGAAATTATGGTTAAAATAGACTTTTAGTCAACATTTCCTTTTTTAAAATCCTAATATATGTTTTACTTTATATCTTGAACAATATCTCTGAGGTATAATTTGTTGCCTTAAAAGTTTTTGATTTAATTGAACTATGCCTAAACCAAATTATTGTTCAATATTTTTTCAGCTAAAACGATGCCACATTCACGTGGGATAAGTGTTCCTCCAGCAGCTCCCCCTGGTGGCATTCAGGTCCGAGCTATTTATAGTCATGTAGGAGAGGGAGATCAAAAGTTAAGTTTTACAGAAGGAGATTTACTCAATGTGATAGGTGATCAAGCAGACGGCTGGCAATATGGTCTGAATACTCGTAGTGGACAGTAAGTATAAGGGAGATAATTAGAGTAGTGTTGTCTGAATACTTGTAGTGGACAGTAAGTATAAGGGAGATAATTAGAGTAATGTTGTCTGAATACTCGTAGTGGACAGTAAGTATAAGGGAGATAACCAGAATAGTGTTGTCTGAATACTCATAGTGGACAGTAAGTATAAGGGAGATAATTAGAATAGTGTAACAACATTATCTGAACAGAAATTTTAAAGGGAGATAATTGGGATAGGATGAAAACATTATCGAGACATTGTGTGTAAGGGGGATAATTAGAATAAGGTAATGATATTTTCCCAAAAATGCTGTAACTAGATTAACACAACGGGTGCCACTAATGGAGCAGGAACTGCTTACCCTTCTGGAGCATCTGGATTTTAGTGGGATTTGTGTTACTCGATCTTTAGTTTTATGTGTATGCTTTGTAGATCGTTATTTGTACTTTTGTTGTTTATCTTTTGGGCAATGTGTTGTCTGATCTCTTTTGATTTATGGATTCTGTTTACCCCTTTGGTATCTTCAAACCCTTCTTATTAATATTTGAAGTAAAAATTATGCATATAGAGAGGTAATTAATAAGGTTAAACATCTGGAAAGCTAGTGTTGGTACATAAAGGTCAGAATCTACTAAATAAACCAATCAGAAAATATTAAAATATACTGATTGTATCATCAATAAAATAAGATTAATATTAGATGCTGATGATAAAAACAATTTGAGCTAAAGAGAGACACACTAGTTATTATTCCACTTTGTTGTATATAGAAAAATCATTAGTCATTCACATGGATTTAATGATATTAAATATTTAATATTGCAGGTTTGGTTGGTTTCCACTTTCCTTCACAGAGCCGAGTGTATCTCCTCCAAGAGAACCACCACCAGTGTAAGTACCAGTAACAATAAACTCATTTGTCCTTTATTGTATAATTTATGTCCGTTTATGTTATTTTATTAAATTACTAATGGATATTTAAACTGTCCTTCTAATACACACGTAGGGGTACAGACCTTGTATGTTTATCATAAACACACCTTCCTCAGATTAAAATCATTTTGGACAGTGGATATTTAAAATCGTTTTACAATGATTGTTAGAATTAAGACACCTGTTAGAGAGTAAATATTTATCAGTTAAAATTGTTTTATGAATATCTATTAACTGACCAGTTTTGCTCTGGCAAATCTGCTATAACCTATTCCAATTTTACAATTGTTCAACCAAGTTTACCGTTTTGCAAAAACATCAACTCAGTCTATAAAATTGGTTATGGAATAGGTCAAAGTTAGAAAAAGTCACCCTGATGTCAGGTAGTCTTCTGTAACTATTGGATAACTGTAACCAGCCAATCAAGTGACAGTATTTTCCAATAGATATTGTAAAACTGAGAAAAAGTCACCTAGTTTTGATCATTTGAAATATTTCCAATGGAATATTTTAATACTACATTACACAATTTGAAGAAAATAGGAAAACAAAAATTCTGTAAAGGGAGGTAATTTTCAGTGGATATTTATTAGTTAAAATCATTTCAGTATGACAGTTAGAAATAAGATCAACTGTTGAACAGTTATGATTTGAATCATTTCAGAATGAATGGTCGAGTTAAAAGTACGGGTGACCTTTTAGACAGTAGATCTTTATCAGAAAATGCTGATTTTTACCTGGATGATGTGCCTGGCAGAACAAGTCGACCTAAATCTATGTATGAGGGATCAAATCTCAGACTAGTTAACAACACTAATCAGGTGTGTAATTTATGTATTTTTATGCATGAATTTTACTGGGATTTTGTTTTATTTTTGTTTATTCATCATTTACGCCTACTTTATTTTGTTTAACTACTGAAATTTACTTTAACTTGGAATTTGATATTAATTTTGAACTCTTTAGGTTAAAGGTTTTGATAGAGTCAAATATGTCTGAAGTTATTGTCTATAACTTGAAGTTAAAATATTGTCTATAACTTGAAGTTAAAATATTGTCTATAACTTGAAAGTTAAAATATTGTCTATAACTTGAACTTAAAATATTGTCTATAACTTGAAGTTAAAATATTGTCTATAACTTGAAGTTAAATTATTGTCTATATATAGTCATTGCTAGCTTTATTTAACTGTGATAAATCACATACATGTATTCTGATAATTAGAATAAAACTCATCCATTTCCACTTCTAATGAAGTTCCTACTGTACATGTATATTTTCATCAACAATTGAAAATACTGTTCAAATAAAATTTGATTATTTTTATATCTTTAACATGTGCATATTTAGTCAAAATATCACATTTCTATGCACCTCAGCTTGTATATATATTCTTTAGCTAACATAATCTATCCTTTTACATGTCGGTAGAAAGATTGGGCTATTTTCATCTGAAATATTTTAATCAAAAGTAATTAATTACATGCAACAACAAATTGTGTAATACTTCAGTGATAATAAATTAAATCATTAATTCTTGATGTCTTTCAGAATTTTCATAATTCCAGAAATACCTGTATTTTTAATTTTCTCTTTTGTTAATATTTCATGATTCAGATCCTATACAATTTTTTATTTTTTAATTCAAATATAAAACTTACATTTATCCAATCCACTGCAAATTATTTGAAAACTTTGTTGAGAGTTTAGGTACCCAAAACAAATAGTTCATATCTCTATATCAAAATTGAAACAGTCCATATATTTGTATTTAAATTGCAACAAATAGTCTATATCTTTGTATTTAAATTGCAACAAATAGTCCATATCTTTGTATTTAAATTGCAACAAATAGTCCATATCTTTGTATTTAAATTGCAACAAATAGTCCATATCTTTGTATTAATTTTGAAACAAATTGACACAATTAACAACCCTATTTGAATATTGCATTGACATATTTTGGCTGAAATAGTCATATCAGTCTTATATAAGTACACCTCTAACTGACTCATGACTACAAAGTCTACATTATCATATCACACTAGATTCTATTTTTTAGCCTTATAGTGATTGGGTTGATTATGTACCAGTACATCCTGGTTATTTTTCGTTACCTCGGCAACCTGCAGATATCCGTCGTCCTGATTATTCCTACCACCAGACCTTACCGCCTCTTTCTCAGGTAGACCTGAGCATGCTCAGATCTGTTGGTTATATATATGTAGTAGTATTGTTGGAGTTAACAAAGCTTTGTGGGTTTTCCTGTATAATCTGCATGAGTTTATATAATGGGTATTCTTAACAAGGTATTCAGTGTTGTACGTATACATTATATTTTCCTGAAAAAAAAGTTAATTAATTTAAAGTTCTGATCCTGTTCCTACCTCTTTACTTAATGAGTGTTGTTACACTGTAAATATATATATATCATAAATAATTGTTGTTTTCTACAAAATCAGTAATATAACTAATATCAAAAATCTTATTATGTAACTATTTGAAAAACATGAAATAAAAATCTAATTTATAGTGAATATTACATGATAAATGTCAAATTATTTAATGTTAAAGTAAAACAAAGAACTTGATGAACTATGTTCTATGTCTGGAAAATAAATATTATAGAGCTTGTGTGATAATTTTTAATCTGTATCTACTCTAAATAAAACGTTTATTTCATTTATTTAAAAACAAACAATGGCTAGTTTCTGTTAACTCTGGTGTATGATTTGATATATAATGACTGGTGTATGACATGCATGTTTAGGATAGATTATTCTTTATTTGTAGTTACAGCAAGGAGGCAATAACATAGGACACTCCTCTGCACCCCCACCTCCTCCTCCTCCCCCTCCCCCACCTATCACTACCTCATCACCTGCTAACTTTACTACTTCTCTTGCTACCATATTCTCAGCCAATCGTAATCCATCTACACCAGCCTTGAGCAGGAAACCTAGTTTCCGATCATCATCATCTAACTCTGCTATTCCCCCTGCACCCCCCATTCCACCAGCACCTCACTTACCTGGGGCTCAGTCTAAAACTTCTGTCAATTCTCAGAATGGAGGGAGTTACACAAGTCGTCAACAGCAGAGCCAGCCACCACCAGCACCACCTCCTCCTATTCCACAAACTGGGCCACCAAAGATGTCTCCTCCGGCTGCCGATTACAACACAGAAGAAGACAGAGAAAAGTAACATTAATCAAAACATCACCCTGTAATAGTTATTTTATGTGTGAAACAATATTAAAGTCAGGATGTATTATACTGTCCTAGACTAAACTTATACATGATCTCAGTGTAAAACAAGTTTTACTTGTATCAATTCTGATTATTGATAATACAGATTGAACACATATAAATTTATCTCTAATAGTCATAGTGTTCACTCTGATCCCTCCTGAGTTAGTGGGTAGATGGTGCTGAGTTATTTGAGTAGGTACAGTGTATAAATAGTAGGTGTGGAACTGCAATCCATAGTCTAAAAAGAAAAAGACCGTTAGGAGCTATGGTTCGGCAGTTTATATAAATACACGATTTGATAGTCTACAAATATTTGAGATATATTTTTATCACCATTATGAATGCATATCTTCTATTTATTAATGAATGTAAATATACTCCATGTTAGCCTACCAACAAATATATAACATACATCTACCTATACCATACATACATATAATTAACACAAGGTCTTGTTAATTAACTTAAATATTATAGTTACTCCAGCTTTCATCAATGTCCAGATATGTACCGAATAGTTCCCAGAACTGCTAGGCTATAAACTTATATACCTAGGGTCAAAATATAGCATGCTATATCTGTACTAACACATGGTGATTGGAAGCCGTGTGGTTGTGGTTAACTATTATTTACTTACTTATCTCTCCAAACAGTCTACTATCTCCTATAATTCTGGATAACTGCTGGAATGGTGAATGGAAATTTTATATTTACATTTTTGTAAATTTCTTGGTTAGAAATACTTCTTGCATATTATTACAAAATTGCATTAAGGTCATTATTTGTCAGACAAACTTTATTTTCTATTATGCATATACAGTAAAACATGTCTAAACCGAACCCTGAATATACCTGAATCTTCTATTAACTGAACTTTGAATGAAACCCCAATATAGGAAATCTTTACTTTTACCTTTATAAACTGAATATCTGTCTATGCCGAACACGAAAGTAGGTCACCAGGAGGTTTAGATAGGTTTCACTGCATTAGTTTGTTGTTCAATAATAGCTTGTTGTTCAATAATAGTTTGTTGTTCAATAATAGCTTGTTGTTCAATAATAGCTTGTTGTTCAATAATAGTTTGTTGTTCAATAATAGCTTGTTGTTCAATAATAGTTTGTTGTTCAATAATAGCTTGTTGTTCAATAATAGCTTGTTGTTCAATAATAGTTTGTTGTTCAATAATAGCTTGTTGTTCAATAATAGCTTGTTGATATCACAAGTCTTGAGTTAAATGTTAAGTATTTCTCCATTTTTTTTCTCCTCATTTATTTAATCTGTATGATATAATGAAATATAATCATGACATGAACTGTTTTCATTACAGATACAAGAAAAACCCTAAGTTTTCAGGTGTACAGCTTCGGAAGACTGAAACAAGGGATAGATCAGGACCTCGAGTTTGATTAGAACATTCATGAATGACATTTCAATGATGTCTTATTTAATTGATCTTCAGTAATATTTCATAGACTTGTTTCAAACACATTTCTAAAAATATTTATAATCTGGTTGTTATTCTACTTTTTAATCATAGTTGTTTATATACTCCATTCAGAGTTTTTCAGACTCCCTAATTTCATTTTCATCAACATGATTCAACTGCTTGTTTTCAGTCAATAGTTAAATTATGCTGTAAATGATGCTATTAGTTATTTATATCTTAAGGTCCAAGTAACTTTTAATTCACTCCTAAAAGTATTAAATCTATGATTTGGGTTAAATTTTTTACATAAATATTTTAACTGGGAATATATTAAAAACTTAAATAAACACCACAATATGAAAATATAAAATCCACCTTTTCTGTATTTCTTGAAAGCATCACCAAAAAATCCTTCTGTCATCTCTACAAAATATATAATCCATATTTGTGAGAAGCTTCACTTGATTTTTCACTGCAAAGATGTATAGTTATTCTAAATTTGGAGAAAAACAAATGGTGGGAGATGAAAACATTGCTCTATAGCTCTCACAAGAATCTTAACAAATTCTGGAGATTAGAGAAAATCCTACCTAGAAGTTTTATCAAGATATAATAGAACAAGAATGAACAATAGTGCACCAGCAGAACCATTGATAAGAGTGAAACAATATTCTTAGGGTTTTTAGATCTAGAGAAATAAACAAATAACCCCTTTCTGTACCCCTCTCTATTTTAGCATTCGCTTACAGAGAATTTTCAAATTTACATCATCTTGTACTGAATTAGTGATAATAGTATGATATTCAGTTGATACACACCATAATGCTTGTATTTTTTTATTTATCTTTTCAATGCTTAACTATTGTTTCAATGCAAAAAAATGACTGAAAATCACAGGCAATATCCCTAAAATTGTCTAACTAATTAAAGACAAAATAATTATGAAGGTGAAAGTTGTTTACATCAGTTTGTTTATTGGTACATTTTTTTTTATCATTTCGTTTATTGATATTTTTATAATCTTCATATTTAATATGTATTTAATAAGTATTGGAATAGATGAGGGTATCACTGCTTCCAACTTAACAATTGATTGTTTCTGCCGAGTTCATCTTCACTGCTACAGTTCCTTATCAGGAATTATTACAAGTTACTTTCCTTATACATGTATAATCGTTGTCAGGAATTATAACAAGTTACTTCCCTTATATAATCCTTATCAGGAATTATTACAAGTTACTTCCCTTATATAATCCTTATCAGGAATTATTACAAGTTACTTTCCTTATATAATCCTTATCAGGAATTATTACAAGTTACTTCCCTTATATAATCCTTATCAGGAATTATTACAAATTACTTTCCTTATATAATCCTTATCAGGAATCATTATGAGGTTACTTCCCTTATATAATTTTCACATAGAATCATTATGAGGTTACTTCCCTTTACTTGGTATACTGTATGAAGGGGTTGAGTGTCAAATGTGTAGAGATTTGATGAACAGATGGGGGCATCACTTCTAGGTTGTATTTTATCTAATAAAAATTATTATTATATAATATTTAATATATTATTGTAATAGTGTTAGAAACTGCTTGTAAGAGGTTCATATCACAACTACTGTACATAAAATAAATTAAAAAGAAACAAAATGTATATGTTATAAATTATATTGTTATGTTAATTCGTTGTACATGTATTTCCTTCAGCCAGCATGAAACATGGAACAATGTTAAATCTTACATAGGTATACATGGTGTTGATTTAAATCTTACATTGGTATACATGGTGTTGATTTAAATCTTACATTGGTATACATGGTGTTGATTTAAATCTTACATTGGTATACATGGTGCTATTGTTGTTATTCAGATATTGCATTTTTTATATTTGTCAAATTCTAGGAAAATGAAATGAATGGGGGAATTTGCACCCAAAAAAACTTGCATTGTTTTATGCAAGTTTTTTTGGGTGCAAATTCCCCCATGAAATATAATGTTATAATTAGTGACTCGCCAGTATGACTTGAGGTACGTAGTTACAGTGATCTTTTGTAGAGGTATATTTATTGGTTAACAAGGGTTACTATTTTCTATTATTATCCCCTCGCCAACGAAGTTGCAAAGGGATATAGTAACGCTACCGTCCGTCTGTCCGTCCTTCCGTAACATCCTTGTGAACACTCTAGGATCAACATCCTTCAATGGATTTTGACCAAACTTGGTGCATATTTAGTCCTTAAGAGAATCTGGAATCCTATTGATTTTCAAGGTCATAGGTCAAAGGTCAAGGTCACCAGGTCAAATTTTTACCGCAATAACATCCTTGTGAACACTCTAGAATCAACATCCTTCAATGAATTTTGACCAAACTTGGTACATACTTAGTCCTTAGGAGAGTCTGGAACCCTATTGATTTTCAAGGTCATAGGTCAATGTCACCGGGTCAAATTTTTACCACGTAACATCCTTGTGAACACTCTAGAATCAACATCCTTCAATGGATTTTGACCAAACTTGGTACATATTTAGACCTTAAGAGAATCTGGAACCCTATTGATTTTCAAGGTCAAAGGTCAAGGTCACAGGGTCTAATTATTAAGCGAGAGGATACGCCACGCTTTGCGTTGCCCTTGTTTCTATTATTTTGTAATTCATCAGTGGTGGTAACATGTTATAAACAAATATTGTCTTTAGTTCAATGGTAGTTCTATGTTACTGTGTACTAGTGTGTACATTTAACCAAAGAAGTGACATTTTATCCTAACACTAGGTGTATTGTTATGTTTTGTTTATATTTTGTTGTAAATATTGAAACCTGTCTAAATATATGTTTTTAGTTCATAATAGCCAGGTAAAATATGTAACAATTAGATGGTCATTTTACACAAGTTGATCAGTTTAGACAGGTTTCACTACATGTATGTATGTATAATAGATATTTTAAGGTTCTTACAAATTTATTGTTAATATATTACTGTATAAATTGTTATTATTGTATTTTGTGGTATAACCATTTTATCCAAATATGTTCAATCATTCATTTATCCAATAAAACCTTTATGTTTATATGTCTAAAAGAATCCATTAACTGCTACAAGCTATGCATGTCATTATATACAAAGTAAATACATGTAGTTAATACATTATCTATAGTTAACTTATATCATTAGAAAGACCTGTTTTATTTATTAGAAATAAAACAAAATAAATACATTGGACGTCTGCACAGCCAGTTCATTGAGCTTAATGAAAATGGATTGATTTCTTTGTTTTATATTTTATACGTACACAATATTTTTAAACAAAAGGTATCAGTACAAATCTTATTTTGTATTCACACCTATTCATACTACTTTATAATTGTCCAGTTCTAATGTCTGAAATGACAGACATTTAAAACATCAGTATACATGTATCTATATGTAATGAAATCATGGTACATAAAAGGTTTTGAAAACAATTCTATGAACCTACAAATCTGATATTTAACGACATTAAACTCAGTGAAAGTTGTCAAGTATATGTCATAAGTCTGATATTTTACTGCTTTATTTCAATCTGAGTAAAAATTAATCCATTAACTGATGCAGTTGTTCAGTTAATCCACTAACTGATGCTGTTGTTAAGTGAATCCACTAACTGATACTGTTGTTCAGTTAATCCATTAACTGATGCTGTTGTTCAGGTAATCCATTAACTGATGCTGTTGTTCAGTTAATCCATTAACTGATACTGTTGTTCAGTTAATCCATTAACTGATGCTGTTGTTCAGTTAATCCACTAACTGATGCCATTGTTCAGTTAATCTATTAACTGATGCTGTTGTTCAGTTAATCCATTAACTGATGCTGTTGTTCAGTTAATCTATTAACTGATGCTGTTGTTCAGTTAATCCATTAATTGATGCTGTTGTTCAGTTAATCCATTAACTGATGCTGTTGTTCAGTTAATCCATTAACTGATGCTGTTGTTCAGTTAATCCATTAACTGATGCTGTTGTTCAGTTAATCCATTAACTGATGCTGTTGTTCAGTTAATCCATTAACTGTTTCTGTTGTTAATCCACTAACAGATGTTGTTCAGTTAATCCATTAACAGTTTCTGTTGTTAATCCACTAACTGATGCTGTTGTTCAGTTAATCCATTAACTGTTTCTGTTGTTAATCCACTAACTGATGCTGTTGTTCAGTTATTCCATTAACTGTTGCTGTTGTTGTTCATCCACTAACTGATGCTGTTGTTCAGGTAATCCACTAACTGATGCTGTTGTTCAGTTAATCCATTAACTGATGCTGTTGTTCACTTAATCTATTAACTGATGATGTTGTTCAGTTAATCCAATAACTGATGATGTTGTTCACTTAATCTATTAACTGATGCTGTTGTTCAGTTAATCCACTAACTGATACTGTTGTTCAGTTAATTGATTAACTGATGCTTTGTTCAGTTATTCCATTAACTGATGCTGTTGTTCAGTTAATCTATTAACTGATGCTGTTGTTAAGTTATTCCATTAACTGATGCTGTTCAGTTAATCTATTAACTGATGATGTTGTTCAGTTAACTGATGCTGTTGTTAATTTAATCCATTAACTGATGCTGTTGTTCAGTTAATCTATTAACTGATGCTGTTGTTCATTTAATCCACTAACTGATGCTATTGTTCAGTTAATTGATTAACTGATGCTGTTGTGCAGGTAATCCACTAACTGATGCTGTTGTTCAGTTAATCCATTAACTGATGCTGTTGTTCAGTTAATCTATTAACTGATGCTGTTGTTAAGTTATTCCACTAACTGATACTGTTGTTCAGTTAATTGATTAGCTGATGCTGTTGTTCAGTTATTCCATTAACTGATGCTGTTGTTCAGTTAATCTATTAACTGATGATGTTGTTCAGTTAACTGATGCTGTTGTTAATTTAATCCATTAACTGATGCTGTTGTTCAGTTAATCTATTAACTGATGCTGTTGTTCAGTTAATTGATTAACTGATGCTGTTGTTCAGGTAATCCACTAACTGATGCTTTGTTCAGTTAATCCATTAACTGATGCTGTTGTTCAGTTAATCCATTAACTGATGCTGTTGTTAAGTGAATCCATTAACTGATGCTGTTGTTCAGTTAATCCATTAACTGATGCTGTTGTTCAGGTAATTCATTAACTGATGCTGTTGTTCAATTAATCTATTAACTGATGATGTTGTTCAGTTAATCTATTAACTGATGATGTTGTTCATTTAATCCATTAACTGATGCGGTTGTTCATTTAATCCATTAACTGATGCTGTTGTTCAGTTAATCCATTAACTGATGCTGTTGTTCAGTTAATCTATTAACTGATGCTGTTGTTCAGGTAATTCATTAACTGATGCTGTTGTTCAATTAATCTATTAACTGATAATGTTGTTCAGTTAATCTATTAACTGATGATGTTGTTCAGTTAATCCATTAACTGATGCGGTTGTTCATTTAATCCATTAACTGATGCTGTTCAGGTAATCCACTAACTGATGGTGTTGTTCAGTTAATCCATTAACTGAAGCTGTTGTTCAGTTAATTTATTAACTGATGCTGTTCATTTAATCCACTAACTGATGCTGTTGTTCAGTTAATCTATTAACTGATACTGTTGTTCAGTTAATCTATTAACGGATGCTGTTGTTCAGTTAATCCACTAATTGATGCTGGTGTTCAGTTAATCTATTAACTGATGCTGTTGTTCAGTTAATCTATTAACTGATGCTGTTGTTCAGTTAATCTATTAACTGATGCTGTTGTTCAGGTAATTCATTAACTGATGCTGTTGTTCAATTAATCTATTAACTGATGATGTTGTTCAGTTAATCTATTAACTGATGCTTTGTTCAATTAATCTATTAACTGATGCTTTGTTCAGTTAATCCATTAACTGATGCTGTTGTTCAGGTAATCCATTAACTGATGATGTTGTTCAGTTAATCCACTAACTGATGCTGTTGTTCAGTTAATCCATTAACTGATGATGTTGTTCAGTTAATCCACTAACTGATGCTGTTGTTAAGTTAATCCATTAACTGATGCTGTTGTTCAGTTAATCCATTAACTGATGATGTTGTTCAGTTAATTTATTAACTGATGCTGTTGTTCATTTAATCCACTAACTGATGCTGTTGTTCAGTTAATCTATTAACTGATACTGTTGTTAAGTTAATCTATTAACTGATGCTGTTGTTCAGTTAATCTATTAACTGATGCTGTTCATTTAATCCATTAACTGATGCTGTTGTTCAGGTAATCCATTAACTGATGATGTTGTTCAGTTAATCCACTAACTGATGCTGTTGTTCAGTTAATCCATTAACTGATGATGTTGTTCAGTTAATCCACTAACTGATGCTGTTGTTAAGTTAATCCATTAACTGATGCTGTTGTTCAGTTAATCCATTAACTGATGATGTTGTTCAGTTAATTTATTAACTGATGCTGTTGTTCATTTAATCCACTAACTGATGCTGTTGTTCAGTTAATCTATTAACTGATACTGTTGTTAAGTTAATCTATTAACTGATGCTGTTGTTCAGTTAATCTATTAACTGATGCTGTTCATTTAATCCATTAACTGATGCTGTTGTTCAGGTAATCCACTAACTGATGCTGTTGTTCAGTTAATCCATTAACTGATGCTGTTGTTCAGTTAATCCATTAACTGATGCTGTTGTTCAGTTAATCTGTTAACTGATGCTGTTATTCAGTTAATCTATTAACTGATGCGTTTGTTCATTTAATCCATTAACTGATGATGTTGTTCAGTTAATCCATTAACTGATGCTGTTGTTCAGGTAATCCATTAACTGATGCTGTTGTTCAGTTAATCTATTAACTGATGCTGTTGTTCAGGTAATCCATTAACTGATGCTGTTGTTCAGTTAATCCATTAACTGATGCTGTTGTTCAGTTAATCCATTAACTGATGCTGTTGTTCAGTTAATCCATTAACTGATGCTGTTGTTCAGTTAATTGATTAACTGATGCTGTTGTTCATTTAATCCACTAACTGATGCTGTTGTTCAGTTAATCTATTAACTGATACTGTTGTTCAGTTAATCTATTAACTGATGTGGTTGTTCATTTAATCCATTAACTGATGCTGTTGTTCAGGTAATCCATTAACTGATGCGGTTGTTCAGTTAATCCATTAACTGATGCTGTTGTTCAGGTAATCCATTAACTGATGATGTTGTTCAGGTAATCCATTAACCGATACTGTTCAGTTAATCCATTAACTGATGCTGTTTTTCAGTTAATCCATTAACTGATGCTGTTGTTCAGTTAAATGTATGATAATTACTGTGGGTGTTTTAATATTCAACACTTGTACAAGATTCTTTACAAAGCTATGTACAACAACCAATCTTGATTGTTGTTTAATTTGTTTATTTGTTGATTTGATGTACACCTACAGGCATTAACTTTATGATGTGACATTTTATACCAGCGTTACAATAGCTACAGTCTATTGTTATTATAATTTTATTAAATATTCATATTTTAATTTGTATAATTTTGAGTACTTCACTTGCCAAACCCTTATTGATAAAATATAATTAAATTAAATGTTTTATTGTCATTGTTGCCCTTTGTTTTGAACCACATCGGTGGTGTAATGGTGGGCATGCTCATCTTCAGTGCGGTAACCACATCGGTGGTGTAATGGTGAGCATGCTCATCTTCAGTGTGGTAACCACATCGGTGGTGTAATGGTGAGCATGCTCATCTTCAGTGTGGTAACCACATCGGTGGTGTAATGGTGGGCATGCTCATCTTCAGTGCGGTAACCACATCGGTGGTGTAATGGTGAGCATGCTCATCTTCAGTGTGGTAACCACATCGGTGGTGTAATGGTGGGCATGCTCATCTTCAGTGCGGTAACCACATCGGTGGTGTAATGGTGGGCATGCTCATCTTCAGTGCGGTAACCACATCGGTGGTGTAATGGTGAGCATGTTCATCTTCAGTGCGGTAACCACATCGGTGGTGTAATGGTGGGCATGCTCATCTTCAGTGTGGTAACTACATCGGTGGTGTAATGGTGGGCATGCTCATCTTCAGTGTGGTAACCACATCGGTGGTGTAATGGTGGGCATGCTCATCTTCAGTGTGGTAACCACATCGGTGGTGTAATGGTGGGCATGCTCATCTTCAGTGTGGTAACCACATCGGTGGTGTAATGGTGAGCATGCTCATCTTCAGTGTGGTAACCACATCGGTGGTGTAATGGTGGGCATGCTCATCTTCAGTGCGGTAACCACATCGGTGGTGTAATGGTGGGAATGCTCATCTTCACTGCGGTAACCACATCGGTGGTGTAATGGTGAGCATGTTCATCTTCAGTGCGGTAACCACATCGGTGGTGTAATGGTGGGCATGCTCATCTTCAGTGTGGTAACTACATCGGTGGTGTAATGGTGGGCATGCTCATCTTCAGTGTGGTAACCACATCGGTGGTGTAATGGTGGGCATGCTCATCTTCAGTGTGGTAACCACATCGGTGGTGTAATGGTGGGCATGCTCATCTTCAGTGTGGTAACCACATCGGTGGTGTAATGGTGAGCATGCTCATCTTCAGTGTGGTAACCACATCGGTGGTGTAATGGTGGGCATGCTCATCTTCAGTGTGGTAACCACATCGGTGGTGTAATGGTGGGCATGCTCATCTTCAGTGTGGTAACCACATCGGTGGTGTAATGGTGAGCATGCTCATCTTCAGTGTGGTAACCACATCGGTGGTGTAATGGTGGGCATGCTCATCTTCAGTGTGGTAACCACATCGGTGGTGTAATGGTGGGCATGCTCATCTTCAGTGTGGTAACCACATCGGTGGTGTAATGGTGGGCATGCTCATCTTCAGTGCGGTAACCACATCGGTGGTGTAATGGTGGGCATGCTCATCTTCAGTGTGGTAACCACATCGGTGGTGGGCATGCTCATCTTCAGTGTGGTAACCACATCGGTGGTGGGCATGCTCATCTTCAGTGTGGTAACCACATCGGTGGTGGGCATGCTCATCTTCAGTGTGGTAACCACATCGGTGGTGTAATGGTGAGCATGCTCATCTTCAGTGTGGTAACCACATCGGTGGTGTAATGGTGAGCATGCTCATCTTCAGTGCGGTAACCACATCGGTGGTGTAATGGAGGGCATGCTCATCTTCAGTGTGATAACCACGTTGGTGGTTTAATGGTGGGCATGCTCATCTTGTGCGGTAACCACATCGGTGGTGTAATGGTGGGCATGCTCATCTTCAGTGTGGTAACCACATCGGTGGTGTAATGGTGGGCATGCTCATCTTCAGTACGGTAACCACATCGGTGGTGTAATGGTGAGCATGCTCATCTTCAGTGTGGGAACCACATCGGTGGTGTAATGGTGGGCATGCTCATCTTCAGTGCGGTAACCACATCGGTGGTGTAATGGTGGGCATGCTCATCTTCAGTGTGGTAACCACATCGGTGGTGTAATGGTGGGCATGCTCATCTTCAGTGTGGTAACCACATCGGTGAGCATGCTCATCTTCAGTGTGGTAACCACATCGGTGGTGTAATGGTGAGCATGCTCATCTTCAGTGCGGTAACCACATCGGTGGTGTAATGGTGGGCATGCTCATCTTCAGTGTGGTAACCACATCGGTGGTGTAATGGTGGGCATGCTCATCTTCAGTGTGGTAACCACATCGGTGGTGTAATGGTGAGCATGCTCATCTTCAGTGTGGTAACCACATCGGTGGTGTAATGGTGGGCATGCTCATCTTCAGTGCGGTAACCACATCGGTGGTGTAATGGTGGGCATGCTCATCTTCAGTGTGGTAACCACATCGGTGGTGGGCATGCTCATCTTCAGTGTGGTAACCACATCGGTGGTGGGCATGCTCATCTTCAGTGTGGTAACCACATCGGTGGTGGGCATGCTCATCTTCAGTGTGGTAACCACATCGGTGGTGTAATGGTCAGCATGCTCATCTTCAGTGTGGTAACCACATCGGTGGTGTAATGGTGAGCATGCTCATCTTCAGTGCGGTAACCACATCGGTGGTGTAATGGAGGGCATGCTCATCTTCAGTGTGATAACCACGTCGGTGGTTTAATGGTGGGCATGCTCATCTTGTGCGGTAACCACATCGGTGGTGTAATGGTGGGAATGCTCACCTTCAGTGTGGTAACCACATCAGTGGTGTAATGGTGGGCATGCTCATCTTCAGTGTGGTAACCACATCGGTGGTGTAATGGTGAGCATGCTCATCTTCAGTGCGGTAACCACATCGGTGGTGTAATGGAGGGCATGCTCATCTTCAGTGTGATAACCACGTCGGTGGTTTAATGGTGGGCATGCTCATCTTGTGCGGTAACCACATCGGTGGTGTAATGGTGGGCATGCTCATCTTCAGTGTGGTAACCACATCGGTGGTGTAATGGTGGGCATGCTCATCTTCAGTACGGTAACCACATCGGTGGTGTAATGGTGAGCATGCTCATCTTCAGTGTGGTAACCACATCGGTGGTGTAATGGTGGGCATGCTCATCTTCAGTGCGGTAACCACATCGGTGGTGTAATGGTGGGCATGCTCATCTTCAGTGTGGTAACCACATCGGTGGTGTAATGGTGGGCATGCTCATCTTCAGTGTGGTAACCACATCGGTGGTGTAATGGTGAGCATGCTCATCTTCAGTGCGGTAACCACATCGGTGGTGTAATGGTGGGCATGCTCATCTTCAGTGTGGTAACCACATCGGTGGTGTAATGGTGGGCATGCTCATCTTCAGTGTGGTAACCACATCGATGGTGTAATGGTGAGCATGCTCATCTTCAGTGTGGTAACCACATTGGTGGTGTAATGGTGGGCATGCTCATCTTCAGTGCTGTAACCACATCGGTGGTGTAATGGTGGGAATGCTCACCTTCAGTGTGGTAACCACATCGGTGGTGTAATGGTGAGCATGTTCATCTTCAGTGTGGTAACCACATCGGTGGTGTAATGGTGGGCATGCTCATCTTCAGTGTGGTAACCACATCGGTTGTGTAATGGTGGGCATGCTCATCTTCAGTGTGGTAACCACATCGGTGGTGTAATGGTGAGCATGCTCATCTTCAGTGTGGTAACCACATCGATGGTGTAATGGTGAGCATGCTCATCTTCAGTGTGGTAACCACATCGGTGGTGTAATGGTGAGCATGCTCATCTTCAGTGTGGTAACCACATCGGTGGTGTAATGGTGAACATGCTCATCTTCAGTGTGGTAACCACATCGGTGGTGTAATGGTGGGCATGCTCATCTTCAGTGCGGTATCCACATCGGTGGTGTAATGGTGGGCATGCTCATCTTCAGTGTGGTAACCACATCGGTGGTGTAATGGTGGGCATGGTCATCTTCAGTGTGGTAACCACATCGGTGGTGTAATGGTGGGCATGCTCATCTTCAGTGCGGTAACCACATCGGTGGTGTAATGGTGGGCATGCTCATCTTCAGTGTGGTAACCACATCGGTGGTGTAATGGTGAGCATGCTCATCTTCAGTGTGGTAACCACATCGGTGGTGTAATGGTGGGCATGCTAATCTTCAGTGCGGTAACCACATCGGTGGTGTAATGGTGGGCATGCTCATCTTCAGTGTGGTAACCACATCGGTGGTGTAATGGTGGGCATGCTCATCTTCAGTGTGGTAACCACATCGGTGGTGTAATGGTGGGCATGCTCATCTTCAGTGTGGTAACCACATCGGTGGTGTAATGGTGGGCATGCTCATCTTCAGTGTGGTAACCACATCGGTGGTGTAATGGTGGGCATGCTCATCTTCAGTGTGGTAACCACATCGGTGGTGTAATGGTGGGAATGCTCATCTTCAGTGCGGTAACCACATCGGTGGTGTAATGGTGAGCATGCTCATCTTCAGTGTGGTAACAACGTCGGTGGTGTAATGGTGGGCATGCTCATCTTCAGTGTGGTAACCACATCGGTGGTGTAATGGTGGTGGGCATGCTCATCTTCAGTGTGGTAACCACATCGGTGGTGTAATGGTGGGCATGCTCATCTTCAGTGTGGTAACCACATCGGTGGTGTAATGGTGAGCATGCTCATCTTCAGTGTGGTAACCACATCGGTGGTGTAATGGTGGGCATGCTCATCTTCAGTGTGGTAACCACATCGGTGGTGTAATGGTGAGCATGCTCATCTTCAGTGTGGTAACCACATCGGTGGTGTAATGGTGGGCATGCTCATCTTCAGTGCGGTAACCACATCGGTGGTGTAATGGTGGGCATGCTCATCTTCAGTGCGGTAATCACATCGGTGGTGTAATGGTGGGCATGCTCATCTTCAGTGCGGTAACCACATCGGTGGTGTAATGGTGAGCATGCTCATCATCAGTGTGGTAACCACATCGGTGGTGTAATGGTGGGCATGCTCATCTTCAGTGTGGTAACCACATCGGTGGTGTAATAGTGAGCATGCTCATCTTGTGTGGTAACCACATCGGTGGTGTAATGGTGGGCATGCTCATCTTCTGTGCGGTAACCACATCGGTGGTGTAATGGTGGGCATGCTCATCTTCAGTGTGGTAACCACATCGGTGGTGTAATGGTGGGCATACTCATCTTCAGTGTGGTAACCACATCGGTGGTGCAATGGTGGGCATGCTCATCTTCAGTGTGGTAACCACATCGGTGGTGTAATGGTGAGCATGCTCATCTTTAGTGTGGTAACCACATCGGTGGTGTAATGGTGGGCATGCTCATCGTCAGTGTGGTAACCACATCGGTGGTGTAATGGTGAGCATGCTCATCTTCATTGTGGTAACCACATCGGTGGTATAATGGTGGGCATGCTCATCTTCAGTGTGGTAACCACATCGGTGGTGTAATGGTGAGCATGTTCATCTTCAGTGCGTAACCACATCGGTGGTGTAATGGTGGGCATGCTCATCTTCAGTGTGGTAACTACATCGGTGGTGTAATGGTGGGCATGCTCATCTTCAGTGTGGTAACCACATCGGTGGTGTAATGGTGGGCATGCTCATCTTCAGTGTGGTAACCACATCGGTGGTGTAATGGTGAGCATGCTCATCTTCAGTGTGGTAACCACATCGGTGGTGTAATGGTGGGCATGCTCATCTTCAGTGTGGTAACCACATCGGTGGTGTAATGGTGGGCATGCTCATCTTCAGTGTGGTAACCACATCGGTGGTGTAATGGTGAGCATGCTCATCTTCAGTGTGGTAACCACATCGGTGGTGTAATGGTGGGCATGCTCATCTTCAGTGTGGTAACCACATCGGTGGTGTAATGGTGAGCATGCTCATCTTCAGTGTGGTAACCACATCGGTGGTGTAATGGTGGGCATGCTCATCTTCAGTGTGGTAACCACATCGGTGGTGTAATGGTGGGCATGCTCATCTTCAGTGTGGTAACCACATCGGTGGTGTAATGGTGAGCATGCTCATCTTCAGTGTGGTAACCACATCGGTGGTGTAATGGTGAGCATGCTCATCTTCAGTGTGGTAACCACATCGGTGGTGTAATGGTGAGCATGCTCATCTCCAGTGTGGTAACCACATCGGTGGTGTAATGGTGGGCATGCTCATCTTCAGTGCGGTAACCACATCGGTGGTGTAATGGTGGGCATGCTCATCTTCAGTGTGGTAACCACATCGGTGGTGTAATGGTGAGCATGCTCATCTTCAGTGTGGTAACCACATCGGTGGTGTAATGGTGGGCATGCTCATCTTCAGTGCGGTAACCACATCGGTGGTGTAATGGTGGGCATGCTCATCTTCAGTGTGGTAACCACATCGGTGGTGTAATGGTGGGCATGCTCATCTTCAGTGTGGTAACCACATCGGTGGTGTAATGATGGGCATGCTCATCTTCAGTGTGGTAACCACATCGGTGGTGTAATGGTGGGCATGCTCATCTTCAGTGTGGTAACCACATCGGTGGTGTAATGGTGGGCATGCTCATCTTCAGTGTGGTAACCACATCGGTGGTGTAATGGTGAGCATGCTCATCTTCAGTGTGGTAACCACATCGGTGGTGTAATGGTGAGCATGTTCATCTTCAGTGTGGTAACCACATCGGTGGTGTAATGGTGGGAATGCTCATCTTCAGTGCGGTAACCACATCGGTGGTGTAATGGTGAGCATGCTCATCTTCAGTGTGGTAACAACGTCGGTGGTGTAATGGTGGGCATGCTCATCTTCAGTGTGGTAACCACATCGGTGGTGTAATGGGGGTGGGCATGCTCATCTTCAGTGTGGTAACCACATCGGTGGTGTAATGGTGGGCATGCTCATCTTCAGTGTGGTAACCACATCGGTGGTGTAATGGTGAGCATGCTCATCTTCAGTGTGGTAACCACATCGGTGGTGTAATGGTGGGCATGCTCATCTTCAGTGTGGTAACCACATCGGTGGTGTAATGGTGAGCATGCTCATCTTCAGTGTGGTAACCACATCGGTGGTGTAATGGTGGGCATGCTCATCTTCAGTGCGGTAACCACATCGGTGGTGTAATGGTGGGCATGCTTATCTTAAGTGCGGTAACCACATCGGTGATGTAATGGTGAGCATGCTCATCTTCAGTGTGGTAACCACATCGGTGGTGTAATGGTGGGCATGCTCATCTTCAGTGTGGTAACCACATCGGTGGTGTAATGGTGAGCATGCTCATCTTGTGTGGTAACCACATAGGTGGTGTAATGGTGGGCATGCTCATCTTCAGTGCGGTAACCACATCGGTGGTGTAATGGTGGGCATGCTCATCTTGTGTGGTAACCACATCGGTGGTGTAATGGTGGGCATGCTCATCTTCTGTGCGGTAACCACATCGGTGGTGTAATGGTGGGCATGCTCATCTTCAGTGTGGTAACCACATCGGTGGTGTAATGGTGAGCATGTTCATCTTCAGTGTGGTAACCACATCGGTGGTGTAATGGTGGGCATGCTCATCTTCAGTGTGGTAACCACATCGGTGGTGTAATGGTGGGCATGCTCATCTTCAGTGTGGTAACCACATCGGTGGTGTAATGGTGAGCATGCTCATCTTTAGTGTGGTAACCACATCGGTGGTGTAATGGTGGGCATACTCATCGTCAGTGTGGTAACCACATCGGTGGTGTAATGGTGAGCATGCTCATCTTCAGTGTGGTAACCACATCGGTGGTGTAATGGTGGGCATGCTCATCTTCAGTGCGGTAACCACATCGGTGGTGTAATGGTGGGAATGCTCATCTTCAGTGCGGTAACCACATCGGTGGTGTAATGGTGAGCATGTTCATCTTCAGTGCGGTAACCACATCGGTGGTGTAATGGTGGGCATGCTCATCTTCAGTGTGGTAACTACATCGGTGGTGTAATGGTGGGCATGCTCATCTTCAGTGTGGTAACCACATCGGTGGTGTAATGGTGGGCATGCTCATCTTCAGTGTGGTAACCACATCGGTGGTGTAATGGTGGGCATGCTCATCTTCAGTGTGGTAACCACATCGGTGGTGTAATGGTGAGCATGCTCATCTTCAGTGTGGTAACCACATCGGTGGTGTAATGGTGGGCATGCTCATCTTCAGTGTGGTAACCACATCGGTGGTGTAATGGTGGGCATGCTCATCTTCAGTGTGGTAACCACATCGGTGGTGTAATGGTGAGCATGCTCATCTATCTTCAGTGTGGTAACCACATCGGTGGTGTAATGGTGGGCATGCTCATCTTCAGTGTGGTAACCACATCGGTGGTGTAATGGTGGGCATGCTCATCTTCAGTGTGGTAACCACATCGGTGGTGTAATGGTGGGCATGCTCATCTTCAGTGCGGTAACCACATCGGTGGTGTAATGGTGGGCATGCTCATCTTCAGTGTGGTAACCACATCGGTGGTGGGCATGCTCATCTTCAGTGTGGTAACCACATCGGTGGTGGGCATGCTCATCTTCAGTGTGGTAGCCACATCGGTGGTGGGCATGCTCACCTTCAGTGTTGTAACCACATCGGTGGTGTAATGGTGAGCATGCTCATCTTCAGTGTGGTAACCACATCGGTGGTGTAATGGTGAGCATGCTCATCTTCAGTGCGGTAACCACATCGGTGGTGTAATGGAGGGCATGCTCATCTTCAGTGTGATAACCACGTCGGTGGTTTAATGGTGGGCATGCTCATCTTGTGCGGTAACCACATCGGTGGTGTAATGGTGGGCATGCTCATCTTCAGTGTGGTAACCACATCGGTGGTGTAATGGTGGGCATGCTCATCTTCAGTACGGTAACCACATCGGTGGTGTAATGGTGAGCATGCTCATCTTCAGTGTGGTAACCACATCGGTGGTGTAATGGTGGCATGCTCATATTCAGTGCGGTAACCACATCGGTGGTGTAATGGTGGGCATGCTCATCTTCAGTGTGGTAACCACATCGGTGGTGTAATGGTGGGCATGCTCATCTTCAGTGTGGTAACCACATCGGTGAGCATGCTCATCTTCAGTGTGGTAACCACATCGGTGGTGTAATGGTGAGCATGCTCATCTTCAGTGCGGTAACCACATCGGTGGTGTAATGGTGGGCATGCTCATCTTCAGTGTGGTAACCACATCGGTGGTGTAATGGTGGGCATGCTCATCTTCAGTGTGGTAACCACATCGGTGGTGTAATGGTGAGCATGCTCATCTTCAGTGTGGTAACCACATCGGTGGTGTAATGGTGGGCATGCTCATCTTCAGTGCGGTAACCACATCGGTGGTGTAATGGTGGGAATGCTCACCTTCAGTGTGGTAACCACATCAGTGGTGTAATGGTGGGCATGCTCATCTTCAGTGTGGTAACCACATCGGTGGTGTAATGGTGAGCATGCTCATCTTCAGTGCGGTAACCACATCGGTGGTGTAATGGAGGGCATGCTCATCTTCAGTGTGATAACCACGTCGGTGGTTTAATGGTGGGCATGCTCATCTTGTGCGGTAACCACATCGGTGGTGTAATGGTGGGCATGCTCATCTTCAGTGTGGTAACCACATCGGTGGTGTAATGGTGGGCATGCTCATCTTCAGTACGGTAACTACATCGGTGGTGTAATGGTGAGCATGCTCATCTTCAGTGTGGTAACCACATCGGTGGTGTAATGGTGGGCATGCTCATCTTCAGTGCGGTAACCACATCGGTGGTGTAATGGTGGGCATGCTCATCTTCAGTGTGGTAACCACATCGGTGGTGTAATGGTGGGCATGCTCATCTTCAGTGTGGTAACCACATCGGTGAGCATGCTCATCTTCAGTGTGGTAACCACATCGGTGGTGTAATGGTGAGCATGCTCATCTTCAGTGCGGTAACCACATCGGTGGTGTAATGGTGGGCATGCTCATCTTCAGTGTGGTAACCACATCGGTGGTGTAATGGTGGGCATGCTCATCTTCAGTGTGGTAACCACATCGATGGTGTAATGGTGAGCATGCTCATCTTCAGTGTGGTAACCACATTGGTGGTGTAATGGTGGGCATGCTCATCTTCAGTGCGGTAACCACATCGGTGGTGTAATGGTGGGAATGCTCACCTTCAGTGTGGTAACCACATCAGTGGTGTAATGGTGGGCATGCTCATCTTCAGTGTGGTAACCACATCGGTGGTGTAATGGTGGACATGCTCATCTTCAGTGCGGTAACCACATTGGTGGTGTAATGGTGGGCATGCTCATCTTCAGTGTGGTAACCACATCGGTGGTGTAATGGTGGGCATGCTCATCTTCAGTGTGGTAACCACATCGGTGGTGTAATGGTGAGCATGCTCATCTTCAGTGTGGTAACCACATCGGTGGTGTAATGGTGGGCATGCTCATCTTCAGTGTGGTAACCACATCGGTGGTGTAATGGTGGGCATACTCATCTTCAGTGTGGTAACCACATCGGTGGTGTAATGGTGGGCATGCTCATCTTCAGTGTGGTAACCACATCGGTGGTGTAATGGTGGGCATGCTCATCTTCAGTGTGGTAACCACATCGGTGGTGTAATGGTGGGCATGCTCATCTTCAGTGCGGTAAACACATCGGTGGTGTAATGGTGGGCATGCTCATCTTCAGTGCGGTAACCAGATCGGTGATGTAATGGTGGGCATGCTCATCTTCAGTGTGGTAACCACATCGGTGGTGTAATGGTGGGCATGCTCATCTTCAGTGCGGTAACCACATCGGTGGTGTAATGGTGGGCATGCTCATCTTCAGTGCGGTAACCACATCGGTGGTGTAATGGTGGGCATGCTCATCTTCAGTGTGGTAACCATATCGGTGGTGTAATGGTGGGCATGCTCATCTTCAGTGTGGTAACCACATCGGTGGTGTAATGGTGGGCATGCTCATCTTCAGTGTGGTAACCACATCGGTGGTGTAATGGTGGGCATGCTCATCTTCAGTGCGGTAACCACATCGGTGGTGTATTGGTGGGCATGCTCATCTTCAGTGTGTTAACCACATCGGTGGTGTAATGGTGGGCATGCTCATCTTCAGTGTGGTAACCACATCGGTGGTGTAATGGTGGGCATGCTCATCTTCAGTGTGGTAACCACATCGGTGGTGTAATGGTGGGCATGCTCATCTTCAGTGTGGTAACCACATCGGTGGTGTAATGGTGAGCATGTTCATCTTCAGTGTGGTAACCACATCGGTGGTGTAATGGTGGGCATGCTCATCTTCAGTGTGGTAACCACATCGGTGGTGTAATGGTGGGCATGCTCATCTTCAGTGTGGTAACCACATCGGTGGTGTAATGGTGAGCATGCTCATCTTCAGTGTGGTAACCACATCGATGGTGTAATGGTGAGCATGCTCATCTTCAGTGTGGTAACCACATCGGTGGTGTAATGGTGAGCATGCTCATCTTCAGTGTGGTAACCACATCGGTGGTGTAATGGTGAACATGCTCATCTTCAGTGTGGTAACCACATCGGTGGTGTAATGGTGGGCATGCTCATCTTCAGTGTGGTAACCACATCGGTGGTGTAATGGTGGGCATGGTCATCTTCAGTGTGGTAACCACATCGGTGGTGTAATGGTGGGCATGCTCATCTTCAGTGCGGTAACCACATCGGTGGTGTAATGGTGGGCATGCTCATCTTCAGTGTGGTAACCACATCGGTGGTGTAATGGTGAGCATGCTCATCTTCAGTGTGGTAACCACATCGGTGGTGTAATGGTGGGCATGCTCATCTTCAGTGTGGTAACCACATCGGTGGTGTAATGGTGGGCATGCTCATCTTCAGTGTGGTAACCACATCGGTGGTGTAATGGTGGGCATGCTCATCTTCAGTGTGGTAACCACATCGGTGGTGTAATGGTGGGCATGCTCATCTTCAGTGTGGTAACCACATCGGTGGTGTAATGGTGGGCATGCTCATCTTCAGTGTGGTAACCACATCGGTGGTGTAATGGTGGGCATGCTCATCTTCAGTGTGGTAACCACATCGGTGGTGTAATGGTGGGCATGCTCATCTTCTGTGCGGTAACCACATCGGTGGTGTAATGGTGAGCATGCTCATCTTCAGTGTGGTAACAACGTCGGTGGTGTAATGGTGGGCATGCTCATCTTCAGTGTGGTAACCACATCGGTGGTGTAATGGTGGTGGGCATGCTCATCTTCATTGTGGTAACCACATCGGTGGTGTAATGGTGGGCATGCTCATCTTCAGTGTGGTAACCACATCGGTGGTGTAATGGTGAGCATGCTCATCTTCAGTGTGGTAACCACATCGGTGGTGTAATGGTGGGCATGCTCATCTTCAGTGCGGTAACCACATCGGTGGTGTAATGGTGGGCATGCTCATCTTCAGTGCGGTAATCACATCGGTGGTGTAATGGTGGGCATGCTCATCTTCAGTGCGGTAACCACATCGGTGGTGTAATGGTGAGCATGCTCATCTTCAGTGTGGTAACCACATCGGTGGTGTAATGGTGGGCATGCTCATCTTCAGTGTGGTAACCACATCGGTGGTGTAATAGTGAGCATGCTCATCTTGTGTGGTAACCACATCGGTGGTGTAATGGTGGGCATGCTCATCTTCAGTGCGGTAACCACATCGGTGGTGTAATGGTGGGCATGCTCATCTTGTGTGGTAACCACATCGGTTGTGTAATGGTGGGCATGCTCATCTTCTGTGCGGTAACCACATCGGTGGTGTAATGGTGGGCATGCTCATCTTCAGTGTGGTAACCACATCGGTGGTGTAATGGTGGGCATACTCATCTTCAGTGTGGTAACCACATCGGTGGTGTAATGGTGGGCATGCTCATCTTCAGTGTGGTAACCACATAGGTGGTGTAATGGTGAGCATGCTCATCTTTAGTGTGGTAACCACATCGGTGGTGTAATGGTGGGCATGCTCATCGTCAGTGTGGTAACCACATCGGTGGTGTAATGGTGAGCATGCTCATCTTCATTGTGGTAACCACATCGGTGGTATAATGGTGGGCATGCTCATCTTCAGTGTGGTAACCACATCGGTGGTGTAATGGTGAGCATGTTCATCTTCAGTGCGTAACCACATCGGTGGTGTAATGGTGGGCATGCTCATCTTCAGTGTGGTAACTACATCGGTGGTGTAATGGTGGTCATGCTCATCTTCAGTGTGGTAACCACATCGGTGGTGTAATGGTGGGCATGCTTATCTTCAGTGTGGTAACCACATCGGTGGTGTAATGGTGGGCATGCTCATCTTCAGTGTGGTAACCACATCGGTGGTGTAATGGTGAGCATGCTCATCTTCAGTGTGGTAACCACATCGGTGGTGTAATGGTGGGCATGCTCATCTTCAGTGTGGTAACCACATCGGTGGTGTAATGGTGGGCATGCTCATCTTCAGTGTGGTAACCACATCGGTGGTGTAATGGTGAGCATGCTCATCTTCAGTGTGGTAACCACATCGGTGGTGTAATGGTGGGCATGCTCATCTTCAGTGTGGTAACCACATCGGTGGTGTAATGGTGGGCATGCTCATCTTCAGTGTGGTAACCACATCGGTGGTGTAATGGTGGGCATGCTCATCTTCAGTGCGGTAACCACATCGGTGGTGTAATGGTGGGCATGCTCATCTTCAGTGTGGTAACCACATCGGTGGTGGGCATGCTCATCTTCAGTGTGGTAACCACATCGGTGGTGGGCATTTTCATCTTCAGTGTGGTAACCACATCGGTGGTGTAATGGTGAGCATGCTCATCTTCAGTGTGGTAACCACATCGGTGGTGTAATGGTGAGCATGCGCATCTTCAGTGCGGTAACCACATCGGTGGTGTAATGGTGGGCATGCTCATCTTCAGTGTGGTAACCACATCGGTGGTGTAATGGTGAGCATGCTCATCTTCAGTGTGGTAACCACATCGGTGGTGTAATGGTGAGCATGCTCATCTTCAGTGTGGTAACCACATCGGTGGTGTAATGGTGAGCATGCTCATCTTCAGTGTGGTAACCACATCGGTGGTGTAATGGTGGGCATGCTCATCTTCAGTGTGGTAACCACATCGGTGGTGTAATGGTGAGCATGCTCATCTTCAGTGTGGTAACCACATCGGTGGTGTAATGGTGAGCATGCTCATCTTCAGTGTGGTAACCACATCGGTGGTGGAATGGTGGTGAGCATGCTCATCTTCAGTGTGGTAACCACATCGGTGGTGTAATGGTGGGCATGCTCATCTTCAGTGTGGTAACCACATCGGTGGTGTAATGGTGAGCATGCTCATCTTCAGTGTGGTAACCACATCGGTGGTGTAATGGTGGGAATGCTCATCTTCAGTGTGGTAACCACATCGGTGGTGTAATGGTGAGCATGCTCATCTTCAGTGTGGTAACCACATCGGTGGTGTAATGGTGAGCATGCTAATCTTCAGTGTGGTAACCACATCGGTGGTGTAATGGTGGGAATGCTCATCTTCAGTGTGGTAACCACATCGGTGGTGTAATGGTGGGCATGCTCATCTTCAGTGTGGTAACCACATCGGTGGTGTAATGGTGAGCATGCTCATCTTCAGTGTGGTAACCACATCGGTGGTGTAATGGTGGGCATGCTCATCTTCAGTGTGGTAACCACATCGGTGGTGTAATGGTGGGAATGCTCATCTTCAGTGTGGTAACCACATCGGTGGTGTAATGGTGGGCATGCTCATCTTCAGTGTGGTAACCACATCGGTGAGCATGCTCATCTTCAGTGCGGTAACCACATTGGTGGTGTTATGTTGATCATGCTCATCTTCAGTGCGGTAGATCGTGGGTTCAAACCCTGGTTGGGCAAAACCAAAATCTATAAAATTGGTATATGTTGCTTCTCAGCTAAGCACACAAGTATGAGCAAAGACTGGCTAGGATGGAATCAGGATGTGTCCCAGTGGAGCGCCATGTCTACCCATGGACGGTTGTTTCAGTGAGCTTGCACTATATCCAATTAATCATGTTGATCTAGTACAAAGTGGACATCATCATCATTTCATTAAATGCAACTTGTGATAGCTGAACAAGAAATGTGTGCATCACAAAATACGCCTGTCTATATAAATTATCAAAAGGTAAAACATTATATTTATAGTAATGGTGACCTTGACCTTTGACCCAATGACCCCAAAATAAATAGGGTTCTTCCCCTTCTACAGGGTAATCATGTGGTCAAGTTTGGTAAAGATCCAATATACAGAACTAAAGTTATCAGGTGGAAACGACCCTGTTGTCAAAAATTATATTTATAGTAAGTGACCTTTGACCTAATGACCCCAAAATAAATAGGGTTCTTCCCCTTCCACAGGGGAATCAGATGTTTTGAGTTTGAATAACACTCAGGGCGAGGTATACAACATTATGTGATAAAGCTTGTCAGTGACTTGCGGCAGGTTGGTGGTTTTCTCTGGTTTCCTCCACCAATAAAACTGACCACCACAATATAACTGAAATATTGTTGAAAGTGGCATTAAACACCGTAAAACCAAACCATAAACCATATGGTTGCAGTCATACCCACTTCAACTTTCTGACGTAAGGTAAATATCAGGTCTAAGTTATAAACCACTCTCATATGAATAAAAAGATGAAGTAACAGCACACAAGGTTTATAACATCTTCAATTTTATGGTGCTAAACAATAGTTGTTACACAATAAAAAACGTGCTTGACTCGCTACTGTATTTGATAAAGTTTGCCAGTTACATAACTCAGGTCAACGGTTCTATCTACTTCCTCTGTCACAAATACTGGTCACTACGATATAGCTGTAATACTGCTGAATTTTGTAAAACCACTGAACTACCAGCAAAACAATAAAGAAGAACTTAATATAGAAATTATGAATGAAATGGGATAGACAAAATTCTTTTGTTTATGGTTGGAAATAGGAGAAATACTGAAATACAAATGTAATGTAGAACTGCCTATTTTAGTACAACATATAACACGGCTGGTAATCGGCACAAGCAGAACAGTTGGTTCTGCAAAGAAATTCGTGAGGATAACTTCCGGTTTTGGTGGAGGAGAGTTCACGAAGACGCTTCGCAAGGTATGTACATAACAAAAATTTAAATTTTCTTTTTTACTGCTCGAATATTGCAAAATCAGAGAATACTATGCTGTGGCGAATGCTTTCACGATTAGAAACATGTATAGTTTATTCTTGTATATGAAGTGTAACTCTCGCAAAATCAATCGTCCCACGAAAAACATGACGAAAATTGTGACACTCTTACATTTCTAAGTTGTTCTTGACAAAGATGCAAGTTAAATTTTCATTATTTTTTCATCATGGGAGTCTAAATGTAATCGGGGATAAATTCCGATTCGTCAGAAGTAAATTGAAGTCTAGATAAATCTACAAGCTGTCAATTTTCTCGTTTTCCTGCTTGAGGAGATCGGTTCTGATAGAGCACATTGCGAATGCATGAGGAGATTTGTTAATTTTGTTAATTGTTTTCTGCAAAATTGTTAAATTGACACTTTTAAACACAAAACTGATAAATACTCTAATCAAAATAAACTATTCTCTGTCCACTTTCAGGAGATGCCAGGATTCAAGGAAAGAGGAAAAGGGGACTGACATTGACTCTTTACAAAAACCCATTTCGAAATAGATTGCCTGTATCACCGCCAAGGAAACGAACAAAAACAAGTAGAGTACGCCAAATTTAAAATCCCCATCAATCAGGACACCAAGTTTATTTAAAAAAATCTCTTTCAATTTCAAAATATTTATATCCTTTCAAACGGGTTTACACATCTCTTCGGCGCAACCTTTTTACTAAGGACGACGGAAACTTCACCGCAGATCTACACAAGTTATAATATTACATGATTTCAGCACATACATAGGTCTAACGTAAATAAACATTCACTTAGTGCTAGTAGTCATGAATAAATTAAACACAAGATGTCAATTAAACTGTGGACATATCCTTAAAATCGGTAAAGCGCTTTACATCTTGTAACCACTACTAACAGAGATCTTTTTTTATTTACAAGTGTGTACACATAACACACTACACAATAGAAAATAAGGGTAATAACAAAATTACCGAACTCCGAACAATCTAACAAAGGGAAAGTCAAAACTCATAAGTATATAAACAGACAAAATCAGTCAACATCCGGAAAACTGTGAAAACCGTAATGACCCTGACTTGGTACAGGCATTTCTAAAGAAATGGTGGGTTGAATCAGATTTTAATGCGCCAAACCTCCCCCTTTCATTACGGCTCAAAGTTTCCGGCTGTCACTATAACAGTATTTACAACAATACTTGAACAAAACAGGTAAAACAGTTGTCAAATCAGCGCCAAATGTCAAAAACACTTTTACGTCACACATTGATAAAAAAAATATTTTTGACATTTTTGTTGAAACCTTATCTTTATACATTTTCACTATATGAAAATCCATCGTTTATAATCTTTTCTGCAGAGACGGAATATATTTCGACAAGATCTTGGTATCGGAATATAAACTTTTTAAGAGATCGAATAAGGCAAATCTTTTTATAGCCCTGGTCCAGTAGCCTGTTTCTCAGATGAAGATGACGTTTCAGGAAATCAAAATAATTGCTACTGGCCCTTGCATAACGAATCAATTGCGAGATGTAAACACCATATGCAGGAGAAGCTGTTATTTTGCTCCACATATTTGGAAAATTTATGATCTTAAAATTGAAGTCGTCCCGTTTATCATAAATTTTAGTACTGATTTGACCACTGTCATCAAAGGAGTAGGTATGATAAGGGCAGAAATTGGCCTAACAAATAGACAAATTTTAAATGAAACGTATAGCTTTCGTTGTTTCTTGATTTTATAAGACCTTTACCCCAACTACTATTTTGGTAACAATTTTCCATATTTGCACGTGCGATGACGTCACACTAGTCAATGAAAAGTCTATCGTTTCGTGAAAATATATGAAATCTAACAAGAAATGTGTATTTAATGTCAATTTTCAGTATAACCACAAGCAGGTACCAACGGCATATTTTAGTATGATGTTTAATATACATAAACACATATCTCATTTAATTTTTGTGTTGGTACCCTAGTGTGGAGAGTATGAAATCTGCAATAAAGAAATAATTTTAAGGTCGATTTCTCGTCAGCGGCCATTTTTTATTGACCGTTTTCATCCGTAATAAACAGAAATAGAAATCGACCTTTTAATCTCATCCAAAATAAAGTTGGTTATCGTAGTTGTTTTGCTACGGGAGTAAAACTTGAACAGTTTTCATGAAACAGTTTTGACGTTAATTAAATTTTGGAGGTGATTTACTGCCGACCTGATTGTGCATTGAGTCCGACGTGTTTTTTTCTAACCCTCAGTGGAATTTCATGTGTTACTATACTAAAGTATACTTTAATATTATCCCCACAATTCACAAGAAAGTACAGAAAACAAAACAAGCAACCAAAAAGAAAATTAGTACGTCAGATTATCTTAGAAATTAATTCATTGGACATGCAAACACATCGGAACTTTCTATTTTTAGTAGTCCCTTTACTTTTTATTATTATTTTATTTTCTTTAACAAATATATTTTATTTGGCTCTTTCGCAAAGTGAATTCCCGATGAATAATTGTATTAACGTAAATTTGATTTATATATTATAGTATTATTACGTGATGTTTTTCATATTGGCCTAGTTATAGGTCCGAGACCTGCTGTATTGGCCTGAGGCGCAGCCGAATGCCAATACAGCAGACCGAGGACCTTTAACTAGGCCAATATGAAAAACATCATGTAATGATACCTTTATTAATTAACCAGTCCAATATCTCTCGGGATTTTTCCTTGCAATTGTCGAAATGTCTAGCGGATTCCGATCTAGTTGTTATTGGACTGACTGGAATTGGGCCAATACGGAAAATATCCGTATTGGACTGGTTTTTGCCGTATTGGCACAATGAAAGTTTTTATATTGTATTGACAGATTTGATCATATAAAGGCTAATTAATCAAAGTTAATTAATAAAACTTAATATTAACGTTGCGGTGGCGTAATTGTTTAGCACACATGATTGCCGATAACAACATCGTGAGATCAATATTTT
Source organism: Bathymodiolus brooksi (assembly GCA_963680875.1). Classification (NCBI taxonomy): domain Eukaryota; kingdom Metazoa; phylum Mollusca; class Bivalvia; order Mytilida; family Modiolidae; genus Bathymodiolus; species Bathymodiolus brooksi. Next base: position 11,016,495 of record OY804579.1, on the reverse strand, counting down.
ATTCTTACTTATTTCAATAAAGTATGGAAAAACAAACAATATATTTGATAATTCATAATTCATCTAATACAGTACATATAACGATATAACGTGCATGTTTTAACATAGTACACGGATGTCAGGTTTGATTTACATATTCGGTGTTTTGTTAACAATGGTCCTTTTTTTATCCTTACTAACAATGTCATTGATATAGTCTATCGTTTATGAGTCAGTGCTAAATGTGTAGTATTACTTTTTAGTGGTATGATTTTACTTTAATGGGCCATGACCGATAATACAGTATTACCAAGCATTCTATTTATATAATCTATCACGTTTTACTTTTCTCAACAAAAAAAGTTTGAAGATACCGTAAATATAAATTACCGTCTTCCAATCAAAGTATACCACCGTAGTTGTACTCTTATACATATCAGAATCGAAATAAATCATGGAAGCCAGAATGTGTTTTGAGTTTTAACATGGATTGGCGGATATTACTAAATTGTATCCCTCGCTTCTGGCTCGGGATAAAATACTATTCTCTGATGTGCTCGTTGCAAGTAGAATTTTGATTGGCTAAAAGGGTACTTTTAAAACTTCAGGGAAGCCGTGCGGTGACAGAAAATCAATAATCGCTCTCACCTATGTGCTGTCCATTTTTATAGCAGACGACACACATTTCACAAGATGACAGAAAATCAATAATCGCTCTCTGTGATCTTTGTCCAAAGATACACGTATTTATGTTTTTCCTATAATAAGGACATACTTATTAATGTTGGAACATTCAGATAAAAATGTTATCAGTCTCTAGATGTTATATATCCCGTTTTAAATAGTATCCCTATTATCGCCAATCCATGTTAAAACTCCCAACACATTCTGGCTTCCATGATTTATTTCTTAATTATTCAACATGGATTACATCCTCTCTTGCCGCTGTAGCGCTGCTTTACCATGTTATGCAGTTGACTTGGTTCCTTTGACATTCTAATTACTGAGAATAATTTCCTCTCATGATTTAAAAAATAAAAAGATCAACATTCGGTTATAAAAAGATTTAAAAAAAGCAATTTACAGAGCTCAGCATTGACGAGTTTCTGCGGTTGCTAGGGATAATATTTGGTTACTAGGGACATTGTAAGGTTTAGGGAATTCTTATAATATATACTGGTTAGTAAATGATAAGATGTCTCTAGATCTGCTAAGGTGCTGTTGTAGAATTTTTTTTCTTGATTAAATAAAAGGTCCATGAAGATCTACAGGAAAATACTGTGCATAGGGAAACCTGTTGCTATGGACGGGGCATAACTATGAATACAAATATCAAAATGTATTTTTGAAATATGAAACATTTGTAGTGTGTATAGCTTGACAAAAATGTACCGCTTAATCAAATATCAAGTCAAAAGATCGTAGTTGTCAAAATTCAACCATTAATTGCAATAATATAGGCTAATTTAATGTTTACAAAACCGTTGCTAGGGTGACAAAACTACACAAAAATACTATATGTTACCAGAGAGAATTGGAATATTATTTTTAGAGTGTACATACACAGAACATAACATTTTGTCGAAAAGACTATGCAAGATATGTAAAATAAAACCATCATATTTGAATTTCCAATGATTATTTGGACCCTCCTCCATTTACGTTGCTAAGCAACAAAGGACAAAGTGAAATCATCAAAAAAAATATTTTTCTTACCTTTCAATGATTGTGTTTAATATTATATCTATATAAACAGTTTCTGAGATTGGGCCAAAATCTACCCTTATCATACCCACTCCTTTACCACAAATTAATATTATTCTCAACTGTAAGATATTTAATTTAGAGTGTATCATTTGTATTAGAAATTATAAGATATGATTCACATTAAGTTTAAATATTCTTGATTATAAAATTATCTTAGTGCATTTTCAATTTTTTCCAATGTAAGGGAAGTTAATCTTGTGTATCCAATACACAATGGAAGTTGTCACAAACAACAAATGATCAATAATGACAAGTTAAATCATGGGAAACCGCAGTTACAATTATAAATTGATTCCTTAAATGAAATGTTTCTTTCTAGGTGGACAGCCCATGAACAATGAAATATTACTTTTATACTTTTAAAAACCCGACGGGAAGAAGGGCATCAGTTCGTGAATTTATTACCAGACAGACATGCAAAATTTCTGATTATACAGTGGATTACACGTGTCCTACCAAAACTAGCAAATCTCCTCATGCATTCGCAATGTGCTCTATCAGAACCGATCTCCTCAAGCAGGAAAACGAGAAAATTGACAGTTTGTAGATTTATCTAGACTTCAATTTACTTCTGACGAATCGGAATTTATCCCCGATTACATTTAGACTCCCATGATGAAAAAATAATGAAAATTTAACTTGCATCTTTGTCAAGAACAACTTAGAAATGTAAGAGTATCACAATTTTCGTCATGTTTTTCGTGGGACGATTGATTTTGCGAGAGTTACACTTCATATACAAGAATAAACTATACATGTTTCTAATCGTGAAAGCATTCGCCACAGCATAGTATTCTCTGATTTTGCAATATTCGAGCAGTAAAAAAGAAAATTTCAATTTTTGACATGTACATACCTTGCGAAGCGTCTTCGTGAACTCTCTCTCCTCCACCAAAACCGGAAGTTATCCTCACGAATTTCTTTGCAGAACCAACTGTTCTGCTTGTGCCGATTACCAGCCGTGTATAATGACTACTTTTGATATCTATGTTATTGGATCAGATGTGAAGAAATAGGAAAGCATTAAGATAATATTAATATAAGGGAAGTAACTCAATACTGTTCTAGACATATTCTATGGATGCATGATACTTACGGACAGTGGGAAAGTATATCCACAATGGCTATTATTGTATTGTGTATTATAACTATAGTTCAGTTATAGCTGAAAACCACTTATATAAAATATAGGAGTTATAGATCTGCTGTTACTAAATTTTTTCCATTGTAAAAAAAAATAAGCATTTTTTTAATGTTTTTCTTTCTTGTTTATTTTGAAATAAAAATGATGGCAAAACAAGCAAAATAATGTCTTTGAATGTATACTATAAGACAATTCATGTAATGTTAATTGGTAATGACTGAAAATGTCATGCTAATATCTAAAATATCAATTTTATTTTGAGGAAATTTTGTACAGAATCTCCAATGGCGATTCCCACCAAATTTCAATTGATTTAAATGGTTTACAGAAGACTTTTTTTATTGGCCAATCACAAACAAGTGCCTCTGGTGGCCATTTTAGTGGTATGATTGGCACGAAATATGAAAATTTTGCACAGGATGTCCCATACATCATTCCTATAAAGTAACAATTCATTGTGCCTCGTTTCAGAGGAGAAGATTTCTAAAATTTCAGACAATCAGAAACAATCAGGATGAAATAAGGAGATCTTATAGAGGACCTTTCATATTATGTTTCCTGTAAAATTTTGCTTTATTTAGCAAAATGGTTTCAGAGAAGATTTTTTTTTTAGAAATTTACCAACCAGAAACAAGAATTGCCTATGACCGCCTTGTTTTGGAACTGATCGAAATGAAATGAGTAACATTTATAGAGGACCTTCCATAGATGATTCCTACCAAGTTTCGATTCATTTGGTCAAGTGGTTTCAGAGGAGAAGATTTTTAGAAATCGACCAATCAGAAAAAGAATGGCCCATGGCGGCCATATAATTTTATGGATCGAAACGAAATGAGCAGTCGTTATAGAGGACCTTCCATAGATGTTTCCTACCAAGTTTTGGTCAAGCAGTTTCAGAGGAGAAGATGTTTAGAAATGGCCTTTCAGCCATGTCAGCTAACAGATGAATTACTTATTTATCCAATTAATGACCACTTAAATCAGAGACCAGATTCTTTGGTGTCACTAGTCCTGTAACAAAAAATAGAATTGAAGAAGGTATTTATACCTGTTACTCTATATGAGTTGAGAAAAACTCCTTCCTTTTATAACACATAAAATGATCAAATCACTAATTGACCAATATTTACACAAAAATCAGATAATCAGTTGTCTATAAACTCACTGTTTTGCTATAAAAATAATAAAACAAAAACGAGTAAATCACAATATCTAGTATCACAAAATATTGACAAAAAATCAAATTGTCAAAATGAATTTATTAAGATTGCATTTCCTGCAGATGTAAACTAGGAAGAACTGTTTTAGATACCTAAAACTTATGTCTCCCCTTAATGCGGCCATCTGTACAACAATAAGTTACACATTATGAGTTGAATGATACTATTTAAAAAACAATTATTTGACCTTGAGGTCAAAGGTCAAGGTCCCACGAAGGTCATGGTACGTGACACACCGCCTTATGGTCATGCACCCACATACCAAATATCACTGACCTATCTCGAAAGACAAAAATGTTATGGCCCGGAAAAGAAAATACCTTCACATCAAAGGTCAAGGTCCCACGAAGGTCATTACGGTATGCGACACCAGGGTATGAAATTAACACTGGTCCGTTAGCCCGAGGCTAGTAAAATCAGCATCGGGCTAGAAGAACTCTCTTAGATGCTAGTCCAATGGGCTAGTTAAAATTTCCAATTGTGAATTATTGTTTCCACTTCATTAATTTTAATGACATAATTGAAAATCATAATTAGTCATTCATATTACTGTGTTTGTTTACGCTGTACATAAATTACCTGTGAGAATTCCCTCAATAGCAATTAGATCCTAAAGGGTGGTATGCGAATTGATCAAATTACTTGATAATCCGGGTAACTCAGTGAGCGTTCTTAACAACATAATCTAAGGTTCAACAAATGTGACGACACATTACCGGCGTAGAGCAACCAGTGAAAAAAAGGACGTATGATCAGGTCAAAAGAAAAAGAAAAACAAGCTGGCAGAAAAACCGCAACTGGTTAGTTCACAACAGTGAAATAGACCGAATGACATGTTCAGTTTGCATACAATATGCTTCTTCCGACAGGATGATGGTGACGCTGGTGATGATGATGTTTCAAGTGATGACAATACTGACATTCTTTCTTCATCATAATTTTTTCAAATACAATAATTATTATATAATTTTTAGTAATTGTCCCCATGATGGTCGGGCTAGTAGAATATCTGGGGGGCTAGTTGATTTTTTATATCTACTAGTCCTGCTGGCTAGTTGCAATTTTTGCTTAAATTCTACCCCTGTGCGACACACTGCCTTATGGTCATGCACCCACATACCAAATATAATTGACCTATCTGGAAAGACAAAAAAGTTATGGTCCGGACAAGCTTCGCTGAAAAGAAGCAGAAGAAAAAATCAGACTAAAACAATATGTCTCCCTTCGTTCGAAGGGGAGACATAATTACAACAGGAGTAAAGACAGAAAGTTGACAATTCATCTCACACTCAAAAACTGTACACATAAATACACACATATATGATACAAAATCAACACACATTTACACACCACCTCTATTCAGTTATAAATTGTCTTGTCTGATCATTAATTTACTTCCCTTTGCAGTGCATTTGTTATCCAGTATAACCTGTATTAAGTGACCACCTTTCTTGAGTGGTCACATGACAAGTTTGGTAGCAATGAGCTTTTATAATACATTTAATAATTAAAAACTTGTAATTCAAGATAAACTAGGAAGAACTGTTTTAGATACCTAAAACTTATGTCTCCCCTTAATGCGGCCATCTGTACAACAATAAGTTACACATTATGAGTTGAATGATACTATTTAAAAAACAATTATTTGACCTTGAGGTCAAAGTCCCACGAAGGTCATTATGGTACGCGACACACCGCCTTATGGTCATGCACCCACATACCAAATATAATTGACCTATCTGGAAAGACAAAAAAATTTATGGTCCGAACAAGCTTCGCTGAGAAGTAGCGGAAGAAGCGGAAGAAAAAATCAGACTAAAACAATATGTCTCCCTGCGTTCGAAGGGGAGACATAAATATTGTAAAATTATAAAATCATGATACTTTGAGATTTTTTATTTAAAATTGACAAATCACTTAAAATGACTGATCTACCTTTTCTGAATATCTATTATTTCTTAAATTCTCAAATCCTATTTCCATCATTTGTAACTTATTGTTTTCTCTGAAATAAACTTTCCTCTTGTTTGTTTAACTTAGATCAAATATATTTGCCTTATTGTCATCAACTATATTCAATATTTACTCTATTTTGATCAACCGTACTCAATATTTACTCTATTTTGATCAACCGTACTCAATATTTACTCTATTTTGATAAACCGGTTTCAATATTTACTCTATTTTCATCAACTCTACTCAATATTTACTCTATTTTGATCAACCATACTCAATATTTACTCTATTTTGATGATCAACCAATCTCAATATTTACTCTATTTTCATCAACCGTACTCAATATTTACTCTATTTTGATAAACCGGTTTCAATATTTACTCTATTTTCATCAACTCTACTCAATATTTACTATATTTTCATCAACTCTACTCAATATTTACTATATTTTGATCAACCATACTCAATATTTACTCTATTTTGATCAACCAATCTCAATATTTACTCTATTTTCATCAACCATTCTCAATATTTACTCTATTTTCATCAACCATTCTCAATATTTACTCCATTTTCATCAACCATTCTCAATATTTACTATATTTTGATCAACCATTCTCAATATTTACTATATTTTGATCAACCATACTCAATATTTACTCTATTTTGATAAACCGGTTTCAATATTTACTCTATTTTCATCAACTCTACTCAATATTTACTCTATTTTGATCAACCATACTCAATATTTACTCTATTTTGATAAACCGGTTTCAATATTTACTCTATTTTCATCAACTCTACTCAATATTTACTCTATTTTGATCAACCATACTCAATATTTACTCTATTTTCATCTACCATTCTCAATATTTACTCCATTTTCATCAACTTTACTCAATATTTACTCCATTTTCATTAACCATACTCAATATTTACTCTATTTTCATCAACTCTACTCAATATTTACTCTATTTTGATCAACCATACTCAATATTTACTCTATTTTGATAAACCGGTTTCAATATTTACTCTATTTTCATCAACTCTACTCAATATTTACTCTATTTTGATCAACCATACTCAATATTTACTCTATTTTCATCTACCATTCTCAATATTTACTCCATTTTCATTAACCATACTCAATATTTACTCTATTTTCATCAACTCTACTCAATATTTACTCTATTTTTATCAAATTTACTCAATATTTGCTATATTTTTATCAACTGTATTTGGTAAATTTGACTTTAAAAATGCTTCAACTTGGACTTTTTTCTCCATTTTCATCACTATGATCATCAAACTGTCCTTCCTCTACAGGATAAATATACTTTTGCCTTATAAAAGGTTGTGAATGCATGTCGTAGGGCAGAAATAGATGGTTGTCTACAAGATAACCAGCCTCTGCTAATGTCCGTGGAGCAGGATGAGTGTAGATGTCTTGGAATTCTGTAAAATAAACAAACAAATATTAGGTTAGGATAGAAATCATGGAAAATAAATAAATAAACAAATATTATGTTAGGTTTGAAATCATGGAAAATAAATAAATAAACAAACAAATATAAGGTTAGGTTTGAAATCCTGTTAACTAAATACAGTTTTTATTACTATGGTGATTTATATCTCATAACTTGTTAATGATATTTATTATATAATATAATGTGCTATTTTTAGGTATAAGGTTGTTAATACATGCTTACACTCACACATTATCCTCATTTCGAACCAACCAGTCTTGCTCTTACTCCTTAATGCTGCGTGCTACACGGAAAGGCAACAAATTACCAATTTTATTAGACTTTTGCATGACCGGACCAGGACTCGAACCCACAATCTATCACACTCGACATATCTAAGAAAAGATGTGGATGTATGTGAACATAAAAGAAATTACAGTCAAACAGTCTTAAAAGACCAAGTTGTCTTTATCTCAAAGGTGACCTCTTAATACAGGTTTGACTGTATATCTATAAAAAAAATAATTAAATGTCATTGATCAGTATACTTATAGTAAAACTACTCTTTAAGTTCTCAATGTGGAAAATAACTCACGAGTGACCAAACAACTCAGTATTTCATGAATGTTATTTTTGACACAATGTAAGAGTAGTTATATGGTTTAATTACATAGATTGTACTAAGAGGGTTAAGAAAAAGGATCTTGTTTTCTATTCTTGAATATTCATTGATAATTTTGATTGTGACGATGTCGGTACTGTGAAATCATGCATGACATAAATGTTATTTCACCAGATGTATTACCAGTTTTTTCTTTTAGTATTTCACAGACATCTATGTAATATTTACTACTTGTTTTAATAAGACCCAATCATTGCTCTATTACATAGTAAATCTTACTATAAGGATCTTCCCCTGGTATTTCTATATCTTCAATCTCATCGTCCCAGTTTTCGCCAGTAGTAACTATTGGGGGTGGTTTCTCTTCATTGCTCTCTGTAATATAATACATTGTATTTAATAACTTACAGTTCTATTACACAGTTAAACCTTTAGTATGAAAGGATCTGGATGTAAAGGAACATAAGCGATTACATTTAAGACACAAATAAAAGTTTTAATTTTAATTTCAACTCATCAATAATTGACTACACAACAGAATACACAAAGATAACTTATACATTTAATATCAGATCTGTTTTATTGCCAAAATTAAAAATATATCAAAGTTTAAATGACGGGAGCAGGACAATAGCCCCCCGGACAATTGCCCCCCACAAATTTTTTTCAGTTTTATATTTAGTTTCTGATTACCTCTCTCTGACTCTATGAACTCCATTGCACTACTATGCTTTCACTTCAAAATACACTCCTATTTAAGCCAGTTCTAAGCTTGTACTTAGCTTGCAATCATTATTTCTCAAAATTCTTTTTAATTATTAACCTTTGTACTTAGCTTTGATCATTGTTTAATCAAATTTCTTTTTATAATTTTTGTTTGAAGACCAATTTTGTAAGGTAATTAAACTTAATTGGAAAATCAATAAACTCTATCTAAAATAAAATATCTATAAATAATAAGAGAAAATTATTTTTATCATAGCTTGTCCAAGCTGTATATAATCCTTTTGATGATTAATACCACAGGGGCTTGAATCGCTTTCATAGAGGTCACGCGGCCTATATACGTTAGTATATATGGTATATAGGCCGCATGACCTCTATGAAAGCGATTCAAGCCCCTGTGATTAATATAAAAGTAATTTGAATAATTTAATCTGAGTTTATGCATATTTATTTCTCATTTAAAAAAGAATAAAAATGAAATTAAAAAATTGGGGGATGGGTTGCAATTGACCGGGGGGCTATTGTCCTAGGGGGGCAATTGTCCGGGGGGCTATTGTCCTAGACCCTTAAATGACATATGTCAAAGTTTAAATGACATAACTAATACAAAAATTTATAGAAGTTTAAGCTTCCCACTGACTCTAGTATTTCATAGACTTTAAACTTCCCACCTGCTCTAGTATTTCAGTCTTTGCCTTAAATTTTGCCCGAAAGTTAAATTTTGAAATATTTCCTATTTATTCAAACAAATTCTTTCATAATTTTCACTTGTCCGAATCCAGTTTTACTTGTCCTGGGCTTCGGGCAAGTGGGTTAGCGCGAAAACTGGTATTTTTAGAGACTAATTTAAGCTTCCCCCAGCTCTGGTATTTTTAGAGACAAATTTAAGCTTTCCACCTACCTCTGGTATTTTTAGAGACAAATATTGGAGGTTCAAAATTCTCATCTCCCTCAACAGAATAATCATTGTCCTCTTCATCCTCATCACTTGTCACAGAATCCTGTCTACTACTAGGTTTACCAAACATTGGTAATGGTTTAAATTTCCTGATAAATTTCTCCCTCTTTTGATTGCCATTGTGACTCCTCCATATAGATAAGTTGTTTTCAGCAGCTGACCTCAGTACATCCTCACTGTAGTTAAGGGAGGGAGGAGGTAGATCAAACTCCTCAACATCTGTCTCATTAAACTGAAAATATTACATATATACATCTATATAATAATGAAATGTCCTAAGTAAACACAGACTGGTATACTCAATAATACATGGATAGTCTTAGCTATAGGTGAAACAAATTTAGACCACTACATACAACTCTGGCCTTTCTGTAAAGGGCAGTACCAGGTACTTTTACCTGCCTAAAATGGTCTTTGGTACATCCTGTTTTTAAAGAGAATTGTAAAAGATATTCGTGAAAATGTTCAAATTTCAATAGATGTACCTGTAAATGGTGAAGTACTGGTAGACTTGAAAAATATTGAAAGCCCTGGTATACTCAATAATAGATGGAAAGCCTTAGCTATTGGTTAAACAAATGTTGACCACTTAGTACATACAACTATCCACCTAATAAAGTTTTTGTTGCTGTTTAAGCATCGATTAATGTCAAGTGAGCAGTTCCGTTGTTGAACTTGTGATTATTTTATCTACATACTAGACAAGAACAAGTAAACAAACAATAAATCTTGTAGGAAAAATGTAGATCTGAGATGGGTCTATGGATGGTGTCTTGACTGCCAAGAGCAAATAGCTGATGATATATATATATATATATATATGTACATATAATGTTTTCTTCCGGATTTTGTTAGATCTCGTTTTTTTGTCTTAGATATACAATGACAAAAAAACATGTCGTCTGACAGATTTGCAAGTATTGAGTATAATATAACAAATAGGTTTGATAAATATTGTCTTTTGATGGGCTACTAATGATGATGATGGATTTATATTATAATGATCATCTTATACAGATTCCGCAGGTGATACATAATTTGTCAAAAACAATATTTCATACTTTTGTGATACAGTATTTGACAAAACAAATATGTTCCCACTTTTGTGACAGTTTGTCATAACAAAGAATCCCTAATCGACGTCAAATACAATACTGTTATTCCTATTCTATTGCAAGACAAAAAATCATTTCAATTGAGCGTGTGAAACGGCTTAAAAACTGCAAAAACTAAAATGCCACAAAATATTGTCAATGACTTCATATAAATATTTTCAGTGTAGATAGTAAACACTGAACGGTTTTTTCCGCAACATGAATGCTTCATTTTTTGATAAAATCTAACAAGATATTATTTTAAAGGTAGGTGATGTATTTATTTTCTGTCATATTGTATTAACTAAAAGGTTGGATATAAACAATTCAATATAGCTCACTGACACTAGAACCCTTATTTACAACATGTTAACTGAGGAATTGATGACAAACATCATCTTATTTACATCATGTTAACTGAGGAATTGATGACAAACATCATCCTATGAAACAACATGTTATATACTAATTGTATTATAATTGTAGCTGTACAGAAGACTTTCCTACTTTTATAATCTCATCATCATCTATCCTGGACAAATCTTGTCTTGGTCTCCCTCTCCAGTTATTCTTCAATGAAGGATCCCTCTCTGGATATTTTGTCTGTGTATTGATCTGTGGAACTTCATCCCATGGTATTTCAAAGTTGTTCTATTAGAAAGAAGATACCATGTAAGTTTAAAAATAAATTAAACAGCTGACAATATTATCTCCCTTTAAAAATCATACACAATTGATAATAACAAGAAGCTGGCTATAAAGTGTTGATTGTGTACTAACATCTGTCTAACAACTTTTAGTGAGGCAAAGTGAATATTGATTGAGTTGTTTATTTGGTTCATCAAATGATTATCTAACAAGAATGTTTTCTTTCTATCATAAACTTATATATTATAGGTTTTTTGTGACCATAGAGCTAGAGATTTTGCACCTTTAAAATCTTTAGGAATTGCAACCTCAACTTGAGTCATGGGTTTGGTTAACAACTGCCCTGTGTAATGGTTGTGTTGACGTGTATAACTGATATAAAATTGCTTTATTAAATATTGTTCTACAATCTTCTATAGTTAATTACTTTTGTATATTTATATTTACATTCTTAAATCAAATGGGGATCAATGTTTATTGTTCTTAACTCTGGTTTTTGCTATGTCATCTTACTTAAACGATGGTGTAACAAAAGGTGGAGTGAAGAACAATGTTTTTTTTATCAGTTGTTTTAGAAATAAATTAATCTATTGAACATTTTGAAACAAGTGGATTTTTAATTTTTGACAATCTTGATAGTCTAAGGTTGACTTACATCTCCTAAGTCAAGTCTGACTAGATTAGTTAAGTAATTCAATGCTGTAGGGATTTCTGTAAGTCTGTTACTTACATCTCCTAAGTCAAGTCTGACTAGGTTAGTTAAGTAATTCAATGCTGTAGGGATACTTACATCTCCTAAGTCAAGTCTGACTAGCTTAGTTAAGTAATTCAATGCTGTAGGGATACTTACATCTCCTAAGTCAAGTCTGACTAGCTTAGTTAAGTAATTCAATGCTGTAGGGATACTTACATCTCCTAAGTCAAGTCTGACTAGCTTAGTTAAGTAATTCAATGCTGTAGGGATACTTACATCTCCTAAGTCAAGTCTGACTAGCTTAGTTAAGTAATTCAATGCTGTAGGGATACTTACATCTCCTAAGTCAAGTCTGACTAGCTTAGTTAAGTAATTCAATGCTGTAGGGATACTTACATCTCCTAGGTCAAGTCTGACTAGCTTAGTTAAGTAATTCAATGCTGTAGGGATACTTACATCTCCTAGGTCAAGTCTGACTAGCTTAGTTAAGTAATTCAATGCTGTAGGGATACTTACATCTCCTAGGTCAAGTCTGACTAGATTAGTTAAGTAATTCAATGCTGTAGGGATACTTACATCTCCTAAGTCAAGTCTGACTAGCTTAGTTAAGTAATTCAATGCTGTAGGGATACTTACATCTCCTAGGTCAAGTCTGACTAGCTTAGTTAAGTAATTCAATGCTGTAGGGATACTTACATCTCCTAGGTCAAGTCTGACTAGCTTAGTTAAGTAATTCAATGCTGTAGGGATACTTACATCTCCTAGGTCAAGTCTGACTAGATTAGTTAAGTAATTCAATGCTGTAGGGATACTTACATCTCCTAAGTCAAGTCTGACTAGATTAGTTAAGTAATTCAATGCTGTAGGGATACTTACATCTCCTAAGTCAAGTCTGACTAGGTTAGTTAAGTAATTCAATGCTGTAGGGATACTTACATCTCCTAAGTCAAGTCTGACTAGGTTAGTTAAGTAATTCAATGCTGTAGGGATACTTACATCTCCTAGGTCAAGTCTGACTAGATTAGTTAAGTAATTCAATGCTGTAGGGATACTTACATCTCCTAAGTCAAGTCTGACTAGCTTAGTTAAGTAATTCAATGCTGTAGGGATACTTACATCTCCTAAGTCAAGTCTGACTAGCTTAGTTAAGTAATTCAATGCTGTAGGGATACTTACATCTCCTAAGTCAAGTCTGACTAGCTTAGTTAAGTAATTCAATGCTGTAGGGATACTTACATCTCCTAAGTCAAGTCTGACTAGCTTAGTTAAGTAATTCAATGTTGTAGGGATACTTACATCTCCTAGGTCAAGTCTGACTAGATTAGTTAAGTAATTCAATGCTGTAGGGATACTTACATCTCCTAAGTCAAGTCTGACTAGCTTAGTTAAGTAATTCAATGCTGTAGGGATACTTACATCTCCTAAGTCAAGTATGACTAGCTTAGTTAAGTAATTCAATGCTGTAGGGATACTTACATCTCCTAAGTCAAGTCTGACTAGCTTAGTTAAGTAATTCAATGTTGTAGGGATACTTACATCTCCTAGGTCAAGTCTGACTAGGTTAGTTAAGTAATTCAATGCTGTAGGGATTTCTGTAAGTCTGTTACTTACATCTCCTAAGTCAAGTCTGACTAGCTTAGTTAAGTAATTCAATGCTGTAGGGATACTTACATCTCCTAAGTCAAGTCTGACTAGGTTAGTTAAGTAATTCAATGCTGTAGGGATTTCTGTAAGTCTGTTATTAAATACATCTAATGTCTTTAACTTTGTCAGGTGACAGAAGGATTCAGGCAGTTCAGCAAGCTAAAAATAGACATTAATTTATGACAGAAGGATTCAGGAAGTTCAGCAAGCTAAAATAGATATCAATTTATGACAGAAGGATTCAGGCAGTTCAGCAAGCTAAAAATAGACATTAATGTAGCTATTAAGCATAGAGCTGAGAGACATTTAGAGACTTATGATATTGAAACAATAACTATAGAATTGTATAATATTATAAATTCATTTACAAACAAATATGAAAAATGTGTGACATTACAAGAAATGTAAAGTATAATAGAAATACACTGAGTATTCAATCTGCTACACAGTAATTAAAGGAAAGTCTTGCCCTGATAAATCTGTCTCTGTCAAACGCTATCTAGTTATAAATAGTAATCTAATTGTACACATGTACATGTTGCATAAACAAACTGTAATTCTCAAAATCTGAGATTTGTAAACTAAAGATAATAATAATAGTTTAATGTAATTTCATTACATCAAGTAAAAGCCAAAGTGTATAAAACTGTTATTTATAAGTTTCTTCTCCACAAAGATGCAGCACTAAGGTGTAAGATCTAGCAAAGAGTGGTTGGCTTGGAGTCAGGATAATGTCTCGGAGTGTATTGACATGTCTACCTGTAGACAGTTGTTCCATAGAGCTAATGTTATAAAATTCAGGTATGTTGGTCTAGTACAAAGTATTAGAGTGGTGCACCGATCATCAGAAACATCAACTAATCGGTGGGATGTTGGCATCATATCCAATGATCAATTCTTAAACCTTGTAGTAGATTCTGATTCCTAGTGTTGAAAAAAAAAAATTTGTTTCACTTTATTCTTTGTTTTTGTCTTCATACTGACAAACAGTGTTGCAGTTTCACAAGTGTACTTCTGACACTCAGTCAATATACATATTTGGACTAGTCCATTATTTATCCACTGCCTGGACTAGCCCATGTTATGTATTGTGCTACACATATAAAACCAATGTTTTGATTTGTTCCAAGTTAATGTTTACAAATTGTAACAGTCCATTCTGATGACAATTACTGGTAATAAAATCTCAGTATTCATGAATAAAAGTTATAAAGTTATAACTAGCATATATTTAACAGAAATGTTTCAACAACCACATATTCTAAAGATTTGTGGAGTTCTGGTTAGTATATTTTAAAATCACCAGCTACCGCAGGAAGTGAAAAATATTGTTAATTTGTAGTCTGTGTTCTTATACGATATACAATAAAACTCTTTATTTTTGTCAAACATACTCTTGAAATAAGACTATTAGAGTAATCATGGTCAGAAAATACATTCAGAAGGAAATTGTCACCGATGATCGATCAATGTTGGTTTAACGATCATCGATCTTCAAAATGTGATCGATTCCAATCACTATATAGCATAAAGAATAGCATATATCATTATATTATCTAAATATGACTTGTTCTTGTCATGATGTACCTGAGAATAGGCCACTGGGGTTTAACACCAATGACTTACCAGATTATTATCCATTCTAAGATCCTCTAAAGAAATCAGATCACCAAAAGAGGAGGGAAGTAGTTGAAGGTTGTTCTTAGATAGCTGACAGATTCTCAGTAATTTCAACTGTCCAAAGGAATCAGGTAATTCATACAGAAGGTTTTGACCTTAAAAACAAAAATATACATGTACAATATTAGTACCACTTTTAAAAGCATTCTCATCACATCAAACTATGAATGTCATTAGTTCCTGAGAAGAAAAAGAAACAAAGATGTGAAATAGTATCAGTTTACTTCACTTAATTCTGTACTTTAAAATGACATTATTCAACAACAGAAGACATGTCAAAGTTTCTTCTGTACTTAAAATGACATTATTAACAACAGAAGACATGTCAAAGTTTCTTCTGTACTTAAAATGACATTATTCAACAACAGAAGACATGTCAAAGTTTCTTCTGTACTTTAAAATGACATTATTAACAACAGAAGACATGTAAAAGTTTCTTCTGTACTTAAAATGACATTATTCAACAACAGAAGACATGTCAAAGTTTCTTCTGTACTTTAAAATGACATTATTAACAACAGAAGACATGTCAAAGTTTCTTCTGTACTTTAAAATGACATTATTCAACAACAGAAGACATGTCAAAGTTTCTTCTGTACTTTAAAATGACATTATTAACAACAGAAGACATGTCAAAGTTTCTTCTGTACTTAAAATGACATTATTCAACAACAGAAGACATGTCAAAGTTTCTTCTGTACTTTAAAATGACATTATTAACAACAGAAGACATGTCAAAGTTTCTTCTGTACTTAAAATGACATTATTAACAACAGAAGACATGTGAAAGTTTCTTCTGTACTTTAAAATGACATTATTAACAACAGAAGACATGTCAAAGTTTCTTCTGTACTTTAAAATGACATTATTAACAACAGAAGACATGTCAAAGTTTCTTCTGTACTTAAAATGACATTATTCAACAACAGAAGACATGTCAAAGTTTCTTCTGTACTTTAAAATGACATTATTAACAACAGAAGACATGTCAAATTTTCTTCTGTACTTTAAAATGACATTATTCAACAACAGAAGACATGTCAAAGTTTCTTCTGTACTTTAAAATGACATTATTAACAACAGAAGACATGTCAAAGTTTCTTCTGTACTTAAAATGACATTATTAACAACAGAAGACATGTCAAAGTTTCTTCGGTACTTTAAAATGACATTATTAACAACAGAAGACATGTCAAAGATTCTTCTGTACTTAAAATGACATTATTCAACAACAGAAGACATGTCAAAGTTTCTTCTGTACTTTAAAATGACATTATTAACAACAGAAGACATGTCAAAGTTTCTTCTGTACTTTAAAATGACATTATTCAACAACAGAAGACAAGTCAAAGTTTCTTCTGTACTTAAAATGACATTATTCAACAACAGAAGACATGTCAAAGTTTCTTCTGTACTTTAAAATGACATTATTCAACAACAGAAGACATGTCAAAGTTTCTTCTGTACTTTAAAATGACATTATTCAACAACAGAAGACATGTCAAAGTTTCTTCTGTACTTTAAAATGACATTATTAACAACAGAAGACATGTCAAAGTTTCTTCTGTACTTTAAAATGACATTATTAACAACAGAAGACATGTCAAAGTTTCTTCTGTACTTAAAATGACATTATTAACAACAGAAGACATGTCAAAGTTTCTTCGGTACTTTAAAATGACATTATTAACAACAGAAGACATGTCAAAGTTTCTTCTGTACTTAAAATGACATTATTAACAACAGAAGACATGTCAAAGTTTCTTCGGTACTTTAAAATGACATTATTAACAACAGAAGACATGTCAAAGTTTCTTCTGTACTTTAAAATGACATTATTCAACAACAGAAGACATGTTAAAGTTTCTTCTGTACTTAAAATGACATTATTCAACAATAGAAGACCTGCTAAAGTTTGTCACCTTTAGGTGGCTTGCACATTCAGATCATACATACATATACAGTTGACTCTCATTGTCTCAAATTTTCGGTTGAGTAGAATTTTTATCGAAGTCCCGAACTTCGTTGTGTATAAATATATATAATTTGACTCCTGTTGAGTCGAATTCGGATGAGTCGAAATTTCAGTTGTCTCGAATAAAAGTTTTGGTCCCGAGATGTAGAAAGCCATATTATTTACATTCGTTGAGTCGAATTTACCTGTCAAAACATGTGTACTACCTTGGGATTAAAATCGGATCACAGGTGAAACATCTGGTGATTGTCTTTGACATTTTTACCTTAGGCTATTTCACATGTTTATTTAACAATCTGTCAGATTAATTAGTGATAATATTTGAATTGGCTTGGTATTATGACACAGGTTAGATGTGCACAATAAAAAATTATTGATTCGTAATAAGTGCGCTTGGGTCGGCATACATCAATGAATATGAAAAGTACACAAAGGAAGCATTTTATCTATTGAATTATTTGTCGGAAATTAATTTTGATTAAAGAAGAATAGTTTTCTTCTACACTTTAATGAATAATAAAAACACATAATTTATTGTAAATAAACAGTATTGCACAAAGAAAAATACGTCATGATGGGTGAAGTTTAATGACAATGCAACAGCTGAAAAACCATAAACAAAACAGATAAACATATTGATACACACAAAAAAAAGATATCTTATCAGTCGTTCCGCAAGATTCAAAGAATTTAACAGAGAGAAAAAAACAGCAACAAAAACATTGAATATGTTTAAAATCATTCCGAGAATAGGCACATGCGATGCTGGTTTTAGCTCTTCAAAATTTCGCTCAAGTTGTCTCCCTTTCGTCGTTAAACAAACTACACTTCCGGTATTTTCGTAGCTCCTCTTGAGTCGAACTATGGTTGACTCGAATTTTTTCCATGGTCCCATCGAATTCGAGATAACGAGAGTCAACTGTATTTCAATCAGTAATTTAGAGAAAACAATCAACAACATAAAATCAAATATCTAAAGTTTTTCATAATGTATGCACAAAACAGTAAATACAAGTATAGAATACCATTATACTGACTTTGTTTATACTGTCAGTTACATTGCATAAGCCAATAAAAGATAATACCAAGACTAAATGCCTCAGCCCCACGTCAATTCAAGCATACAAGTCGAAGATGTCATCTTCCCTGTATCTATACATATTTCAAATACCTACCAATGTCTAAATATTCTAGATTAATCAAGTTTCCAAAATCATCAGGTAATTCGTGAATCTGGTTCTCATCTAAATGAATCTCCTTCAGATTGATCAGATCACAGAAGCTGTAGGGGAGATAACTAATCCAGTTACCATTCTGAAAGTTCCTTCTCTCTAACTCATCAATTACACTCCCTAAGGATAACTTTTCTAAGTTTTCTAAACATCCAAAGGAATCTGGTAGACTGCTCATAAAATTACCTCCTAAATCTAACACTTTCACCTTTTTACAAGTTGTTCCAAATTTTTCCGTCAAGGCTTGTTGAAACAAATGATTATCACTGGCACAGAGTTCTTCAATATTATCTAATTGTGAAACCCAATCAGGTAAAGAAGATATTCTGTTTCTGTCTAGGAACAGTTTTTTAAGTGTTACAGTTGATGAGAAATGCATTGGTAAAGTTTCAATATTGTTTTCTGATAAATCTATAGTTTCTAAACTTGGCATATCACCTAAAGTTTCAGGGATACTATCCAGTTTATTATTGCACATATTGAACATTTTTAAAGATTTTAATCGACCAATGCTGACAGGTAAATCTATAATCATATTATCACACAGTTCTAATACTTCTAGACTTTCTAACAAACCTATTGTTGATGGTAAAGACACTAGATGGTTTTCATCTATATGTAATACTGTTAGTTGTATGAGATCTCCAAAACTCTCTGGTAACTGTTTCAATCTGTTGGCAGTCAGCTTTAAAATTTTAAGCTTTGTCAAATTAGAAATGTTGTCTGTCAAAGTGAAAATCTCATTTTCATTTAAGTATAATTCTTGCAAGCACTCCAAACAACCAATAGAATCTGGTAACTCTGTCAACTGGTTCCCAGTTACTGACAGAATCTGAAGTCCTTGTATACACTGGACAGAGTCTGGAATAGTCTCTATATCATTATGGTCCAAAAATAGTCTTGTGACTTGAGAAAAGTTTAAAATTTCAGTTGGAAAATTTGTGAGTTCTTTAGCAGTGAGATCTAAACTATTTTTGATCAATTCCTTGCAGTAGTTTGAAGTACATGTAAATCCATTTATTAATTCGGTGCTGGTTTCATGGTGTTTTTCAACTGACATACAGCACTGTTCTTCCTTCTGTTCCATCATAATAGATTGTGGCATTATAAAATTATAATTATCTTGTCATGGTTAACACATAAATCTGTAAACATAAAGATAGATACATATATATAGCCAATATAGTACAGCAGATGTTTATAACATAAAGAAATATAGTACAGGAGATGAACCACTCGTACAAGTACAGGCATAACATTGAAAGTGAGTGGATGATTTAACATCAAGTGAGCAATCTATAGCATGGGCCATGGTGACAAGTTACTTCTTGATGATATCTGTTTTGTCCTAAACAAACACATTGGGTTGTAGGGGTGTAATGATACGACTTTCTCACGATCCATATCACAATATGTGGGTCATCATCAAATTCATATCACAATACTTATAACTAATGAATGCATTTCTTATCAATGAAGAGGTGTATGCTGTCAATGTCATTCATTAGTTGCTGTAAAGGATTGTTATATAACGTATGTTATTTGAATTTGTATTATCATGTAATAAAAACGCATCGGTGGAGCAATGGTTAGTGTGCTCGTCTCGAGTGTGGTAGATCGTGGGTTCGAGTCCTGATTGGGTCAAATCAAAGACTATACAATTGGTATTTGTTGCTTCTCCGCTAAGCACACAGTATTAAGAAGAAAGAGCAAATACTGGTTGGCTCGGAATCGGGATAATGTGTCCGTGTGGGGCAACATGTCTATCCGTGGACTCAGTGAGCTAGAACTATAAAAATCTAACTAAGTGTGTCATTTGTGAATGATGTTATTTGTAACAGTCACTGGCCATTGTGTTTAAAAGTCAGTCATGATGGTAGCATGTTTATATAATTTTATTATCAGCTTGGGCAAGCTTATGGCTTCGCAACAAGTTTTTATTGCAATATCAAGAATATACAGGTATATTATTGGCTTGGGTCTCCTTGATGTGCTTCCGAAAACAAAAACTAATCAGGCAGGGCTCCCACTACTTTCAAATTAGAGGGGAGAAGTGACTTCTCTTTCAGAGAGCTCACTGGGAGAAGTGGGGAGACTTCTGGGAGAAGTTAATTGCGACTAATCGAAACATTGTTTCGCGACCCCTCTGACGTTACCCTGCTCAAATTTAGTAAATAGTTAAAAAGCTGTCTGAACTGATTTGTTCTGGGTTTTTTTTTATTCATAACTACCTTAAGGACATCTATTCAATGTCACCTTTTTATTTCTGTCTACCTTGACTATAGGAGCCTTTGCATACCAGTGATTTTTATATGTACCCCCACCCCCCTTTTCCTTTTGAAATATTACTGTGTTGTGATCCAATCCCACACAAATTGTATACGTAATAACTCATATTTGTGTGATCTTCAGCAGAAGAACGATGTCTCTGTCAATTTGCTCAATGGTCCAACTATATAGGTGTACAGTACAGTAAGGAATGAAAATATAGCACAAATGTAAATTGCCACTGATAGTCAAAAACTGAAGAAAGTAAAGGCTGTAATTATTATTTGCCAGACCTCAAATCAGATTGCAATAACGGAGGAATGCTACTAGTACTGTAGTTCAAAGGTTATTTTTTAATTGGATATGTGTAAACACATATGTAAATAAACAGTTCGATAGATCGTATTAACCCGGTGTCGAGTATAAAATACCAATGCGGATGGATAAATATCTGAAGCGTCTACGTACATTTCAACGAATTTTGAATTGCAATCTTCGCATCTATGAACATATTTGATATGAGAACTATGATTTTATGTCACAGAAATGAGAAAAAATAAATCAAAAGTTCGTTTTGTTGAATGTAGCTTCGGACAAAAAGTTCGGTCAACATTTCCCGTAGCACAGTACCGCATTGCGTCCCCTTACCAAAATGGCGCCATTGTTGTTTGTTCACGAAAAACAAATACAAATAGTTTTATTTTAGGCCGGGCATATATAAACAATAAACAAAACCTCTAATGAACGAAATTAAAGTTTCTATAAACCGTAATGGATTACTTTCCAAGAAAATCACTTTCAAAATACTTAATAACGGATACGATAGATTTCAATAAACATGTGCACGATATCGACATTTTCATAAATGACAAGTGGAGAAAATACGCGGGCGGCGACATATGGCAACTCTTCAAAATTACAAGGTGACTTGAACTTCGCTTTTGACCAACGAGAAAGCGAAGTCAACCTTCACAAGGCGACTTCTTCGCCCTCCAACGTGAGCCCTGTCAGGTAGCTCATTAATTATTACACAAACAGTGCATCTATACTTTACAAAGAAATGCTTGATTAAAAGAAGAAATTAATTATTACAAGGACACAAATAATTACCCTCACTTAACAGACAGAATTAAACAATAACGTTTCCGATTACATGTACTGTAATTTTTGTTAGCTACAATATATCCTCTCGTCCGTTAAAATCGGTCACCATTTTGGAATGCGCTGTCACATGAGTTCAGATGTTGATGACGTCATTTATCTTGCAAACTACGCTCAGAAATAGATAATCGATTTACTTTCACTTTGATCAAGACAACAATGAGATTTAAACAGATAAGAAAAGATATCTATAGATTTTGGTGCCAAAATGGTGCCATTTTACTACTACCAATTTTACTTAATAATCAAAGTCAAATATTTCCAGAAAAACACAGTCCGTAGTGGATAATTTGCATATCCTGTGTTTGTTTACATTCTACTGTGCATCTTGACCAATATTTACTACTCTATTAGGCAACGGCAATTGTATTGTTATCGTTTTGAAATTAAGTAATTCCTTAGACAATTTTCAGATTTTTAGCGAGAAATTGTGTGGAATAAATATGATTTAATATAAATTAAGTACATGGAAATGGATAAAATTGTATCATGAAAACAGAAATTCTCTGCTGAAAACAAGTGACAGCAAACCAAGGTTGGGCAGTTAAAACCGCCCCTGGTTTTAACCGTCCCGGTCAATACTCCTTAAGTGGTCAATACTATTATTTTAAGTGAAAAATGGTCAATTTTGTTCTTTTCATATCTAAAATGATGAAAATTTTCATTTGAAGTCCCAATTTAAATTTTTATTGCTGTATTAATCTGTTGACTATCTTAAAACATCACTGAATTACTATTGAAATCTATTTAAGGCACATTTTCATGTGCAGTACTAAATACATTTATAATTACATAAAGATTTATTTAATTCAAAATGTGTGATAGCAACAGGTAAGTTACAGGTAGCTTAATTAAAGTGCAGGACAGGTAACTGTACACCTGGCTGACAGGTGGTCAATTAAGAAATTTAATTTTCTAAAACAACATAACCCCAATAAATGTGTTCATAAGAAGGAAAAGGGTAATAAAAGTGGTCAGCTTGAAACAATAAAATGTTTAAAGTTCATTCATATGTGAGACAGAATGATTCTGAATCCAGGAAATGGAAAGTTTATAGGGGGTTTACTCTTCATGGCTTCTCTTATGTATGGCTTCTTACCAAATGATTTATAATGAAGTCTAAATTAGACACTTTCATTCTATATTTTATTTTATTAAATTTAATTAAAGAAATACTAACTTAAAATCATTACAAGTTAAAAATAGATACCCCCACTAGAAATACATTTTTATAATACTATCTGGCTATTACTCCAATCGACCAGTATTGACCAGTTAAAACCAGTATTGACCGTTTTTTTGCCAAATCCTGCAGCAAACACAATTCAATGAAAAAATGGGGAAATATGGAAAAAGCAAATTAAAAAAAATTGTAAAATACAATCTCTTTGGCCTATTGGTGTTCCACGTGACTATTTTATGGTTGACCGATTTTAGGTAGCATGACTTGTTGGGCACCAATACAAAGTTTAAGCAAATAAAAAAGGTCAGCGAGCCGACATTTCTTCATCGAATTAAACGATGTTTTGGCATTTTATTTGGCTTAAGTGCCCAAGTAAAACATGGCATTTATCTTTGATATATATACCAATTTGAATGAGAAACATAAGGAAATGTCTTAACTGACCGATTTACGGTCACAATATGAGTAAATTCTTCCTTTAAATCAAACTACCACTACGGGTCACAGCAAGAAATTATATAAAAAGAACTGTAGAACAAATGTTAGGAAATATAGCTTCTCGCAAAGAGTTGTGGATGAGTGGAACAAAATACCAAAGAAAGCAATAGACTCGAAGACAATCAACACTTTCAAGAGCCAACTGAACAATCATTGGAAAAATCTGGATATAAAATTTTCACCAGATATCTACCAACCGGGAGATGAAAACAAATTATCAAGAAGGGTCTAAGGGGCTGAATAGCCCACATTCCAGACCTCGGAAACAGGTAAAGGTGGATATATTATTTCAATTATCCCTTATCAGAATGTCGTTTTCAAAATCAACAATAAATAGTAATAATAATAATAATAATATATTTTTTTTAAATGTTGGGGCGATTTTGATAAATGTGGGTGCGATTTGTCCAGGTACCAAATGCTCCCACATTTTGCCTATTTTTGGAAACAAAAATATTGTATTTCAACTTCAAGTATTCGTCTTGACTCTTGCCGTCTTGGTTTCACCCCCTCGATTATCAGATATCAGTGTGTGCAGATAAGAGAATTGAAAACGAAATTACTGTTGCATTAAAATAATGCATAAGCTAGCCCAAGGTTTGAGGAAAGGACAATTTTTTTTTACCATCTTCCAGGGGATAATAGTATAGGGGAAGGAAACACGTTATACGATCTGCGGAAGATTTTCGTTCGAGGTTTTTCGTATTTTTCATTGTGAAGTATACAATAATTATTCCTTGTAGGGTGGTGCATTCGGAATATATCTTCCAACTGAGAAATCACGCGAGGAACGCCGCTTGTAGATCTCATTGGTCAACTACTGGGTTAATTTTGTACGGATGACCAAATAAGAACTTTGAACTGAATATTATTGATATGAGAAGGCGCGGCCTTTGAAGAGGACGGAAATATATTTGAAATTAAAATAGTGTTAAAAATAACTTTATAGAAAATTAAATTAAGTTTTGGAATAGTAAAAGAATGGAAAATTACGAATTCATTTTTTATTATAGCCCGGGGTTCTATGGTACCGCGGTACTTAATGTTTAACGTCTGTGTAACGTAACAAGTTTTCGGAATTAATCCAAAAATGTTATATTTTATTCCCCGGTGTAGAAACCAATTTTCCCCCACAATTCATTTTATTCTTTGAATTTGTTTAAAAATACGTCACCACTTTTCCCTATGACAACGCCGATGTACCTCACAGAAATGGTTTCCTATGATATCGCGGTAATTGCAAAATTAATGTTATGGGACACAATGTTTGACAAATCAAGACATGTTTATAAATACTAAATCAAGGTGAATATCTGGCAAACTTATACCATAAAGAAAATCTTGATAATTTATCACATTTTTTAAAGTAAAGTTTCTTTGAAATAACAAATGTAACGAAGTTGAGTCAATTTGATGTAACGTTACGTTGGTTAATATGTTTTCATAGCTTAATTTTTGCATCAACTTTGTCGGTCTAGAAAGTAACTAAAAATAGCACCAAAAATCCCAAATCGGGTTGAAATGAAACGTAAACAAACGGACGACATTTCTAAAAAAAATAGCAGACGAATTATGACAACTATGGTTTAATTATTGGACATTTTACAAAGTATGGTATCAGGGTAAAATAAAAATGTCCGCTATTTCTAAGGAAAAGATAAAAATACGTGTACTTACAAAAATTCAAGACATTTGGACAGAATGACCAGACGATTCGATAAATGTGACTGTTGTGTTTATGAATATATAAATAGAAAAACCGGAAGGTGGCGCTGCAGTGCATAGGAACAGACAAAATAAATACCGCGGTATCATAGAACCCGCGGTACCATAGGAAGGGAGTATACACAGAGACGTGCCAAAAGTATTCGGTCACTGTGATTTTTTACTATATATTTCATATAAAACCACATTTTTTAAAAACATTATTCCAAAGTCGACTTTGATGATTTTTTTACCAACAAAAACAGGATTAAATATAGTTTTACACTGTAATTTTAGCATAATTTTATAATCTATAATTTTTATGAGTTCACGATTTAAAGACAAAACTAAATTTTGAACGTCAAAAATACAATACAATGATAGTACATTTGAAGACAAATAATTTAAGTTTGTGTTTAAATCATGAATATTTAAAATCTGTGCTTCCAAAAAATATTTTAAAATAATCACAGAAAACTTCGTACGTTCTCGCTTCTGTTGGTAAAACTTTCATCAAAATCGAACAATGGAATAATGCTTTGAAAAATTGTGCTTTATATGAAATATATAGTAAAAAATTACAGTGACCGAATACTTTTGGCACGTCTCTGTATATTCAAAAATGTATTAAAAAAGAACCTTATGTAAAAATTGATAATTTTCAGTAAAAGGAAAACAAATTCTCAAAATATTACCTTTAAGTGCTCATTTAAGCAATGCAGAAGTTTAAAATTTCTTAATAAAGATAATAAATTAATTTTGTTATTCTCGTATGTGCAGAAAAGAAGTTTTCAAATGTGTGCACATGCAGATATTTTGAACCAAGAAAACTATGTACAATAATCATTAATATTGAAATGATACTTTTTTTGTTCTTTTTCTTTAGGCCATTGTGTTGTCTTTCCTTCGATTTACGGATTATGATAACCGCTTTTGTATCTTCAAACTCTTCTTACCTATGTTATGAATGCTATTTATTCATTATTGATGATCTTCTTTAGAAATGGAATAGTTTTAAATGTACATGTATACACGTTTTTCCCTTCATATAAATGTCAAAAATAGTAATATTTGGTTGAAATAATATGCCACTTCTCCATGTTCTTAAAAATAAAACAGAAAAATATATTTTTATCTTCCAATGCTCTTTCGACACTTCGTTTATTTTTACTTTACTAAGTTGTTAATTAAACGTTCTTAGTTTTAATTAAAAGTTGTTTCCTTTTCAATTAAACATCCAAAATAGGTATTTTTATCACTTGCTTTTGGGTAACTCAAATTTTAGGAATATAGCTGTTTAGTGGGTTTGTTCTTTTACGCATTTATTCTTCATAACCACCAACAATGATAAACGCTATTTTCAAGCATTTGCGATTTTTTAAAATAAAAAATCTGTAATATAGGTCTACCCTTGGAGAATGAGCGGATTAGCATTATATAGCGTCTTAATACCATGAAGGGGGTCTCAGCAAGGATACAGAGAATGTTTTGGTGTTCAAAACGTGATACATTGTACATGATATTGAATTCTGTGTAGGATAATGCATTTGGTTATATATAATAATAATACTGAGGGAATACCCTCACCCGTCTTTAAATGAATCATTGAAGGAATCGGGAAAGTATTTTTGCCTTAATAAAAAAAAAACATTTAAATATTTCATTTGTTACAGTTACCATTGATTTCCTACTATGCATGTATAAATATATAATGTAGTCCTTTCTTCAGAAACATTTGCAACCTTCTGTCTAGCTTTACTCCCGATGTTGTTATCAACGTGTATGCATTCACTGTGACCAGTTACCTGCTGTGACTTATCATATTAGCCTGCAATTTTGCCTGTCCTAAGCCAGTGCTCATGCAGATATTGCAAATTTGTCCAACTTCATTTTAATAATGGTGAAATGTCTTTTTAACTATTTTTCATATTACCCTAACCAGGCGAAAATGATGAGCACTAAAGGATAATTCATGCATCATATAATTTTTTCAAATACCCAATAGCTTGGGAGAAGCAGTGTCCTTTGCTAAATCATGTTCCATGATGAGGTAATTTTTGCATTTCCAATTGACACCACAATTTTATATAAAAGCCCACAATATGATCTCATACACAATTTGGTTATAAACTTTGAAGTGGTTTCTGAGAAGAAGTGTTTGTATGTATTTTCCACAGGATCTTTTATTTAACTGTGATAAATATGATGAATTAAGAAAAACACTTTTTCACAAGATTAAATCATTGCTCTGTCCAAATGTGAATTTAAATAGTTTCAAAAATGAAATAAACACTTATTTAGTTGAGCTTTTTCTTCAAGGAAGTGATGATTTATCTATGGATGATAACATAGTTATATTTCAGTGTGTATATGAATTCATTGAAAATAGCAATAGATTTCTATAGATTCTATGCTTTGTAAATATTTTAAATTGCTATTGAAAATATAATTTGTATTAACTATTATGAGTGTATGAGTGTGAGATAGTCTGTTGTATTGTCTTGTCTTGTATCATATGTATGTTGAGGAGACCAACTTTGTAGCCTTCAGGCTGTTTGCAATCCTCTTGAAATAAATAAAGCATTAAATTAAAATAACTATGTTCCATGCCAAAAGTGGTATTTTTTTATTTGTAATCTAGCTTCTGTACCAGACACTAATGTTGCATACAGTTACTTACATGAAAATACTAAGAAGAGTTGTTATTCCTGTTGGGAGGATCCTGATTTAAAATGAAAAGAAGATTTTCCAGATGCAAAACTTTTAACCAGTGTGAAAAAAAATTAACCTGTAGTATACTTTCTTTGTATTCCTATATATCAAGAATCATTGATATGCATACTAATAGGGGCAGAGCCTGTCGCTCACCTTTCATTCTGCTTCGAGGAAACTTAATACAGCACCTTCCATAGGTGCTTCCCACCAAGTTTCGCTTCATTTGGCTAAGCAGTTACAGAGAAAAAGATTTTTATAAATCAACCAATCAGAAAATAGAATTGCCTGTGGTGGCCATGTTTGTTAACAGATCGGAATTAAATTAGCATTCTGGATAGAGGACCTTCCAACCAAGTTTCGATTCATTTGGCCAAGCGCTTTCAGCGGAGATGATTTTTTAGAAATCAACCAATCAGAAACAAGAATTGCCTGTGGCGGTCATGTTTGTTAACGGATCGGAAATAAATGAGCAACTTTATAGAGGACCTTCCAAGGATGCTTCCTATCAAATTTTGATTCATTTGGCAAAGCGGTTTCAGAGGAGAAGATTTTTTAGGAATCAACCAATCAGAAATAAGAATTGCCTATGGCGAACATGTTTGTTAATGGATCGGAACGAAATGAGCAATCTTTATAGAGGACCTGCCATAGATGCTTCCTACCAAGTTTTACTTCATTTGGCTGAGGGGTTTCAGAGGAGAAGATTAAAATGTGAAAAGTTAACGGACGATGGACGCCAAGTGATGGCAAAAGCTCACATTGCCTTTGGCAAGGTGAGCTAAAAAGGGTGCAGTCGACTCGCAGCCGCAAGTAATAAAGTTTACCAGTTGCTTGACCGTGGTCCTCTCCGGCTTCCTTCACCACTAAAACTGGTCGCCATGATATAGCCGATATATTGTTGAAAGTGGAGTTAAAACACCAAAAATCAAATCAAATCAAATCTGGACAAGTATACAGGGGTAACAGGCGAAAAATCACAGAAGGTATTAGCCAAGTTGGATATTAATTTTACTCTTATCACAAATACATATGCAGGGTCGCCTTAGGTGTGGACCCCATAACATAATAAAAATCATTGCTGTTCTCTGTAAAACCTAGTGTTTTTGTTTGTGTGTACTTGAACAGCTGAGAGTATGCAACTTCAATGGGGCTCAATTGGCTTAAGGAAGATCCTGTATATATGGTTCATTCTACCTAGGGCCATTATTTCGTGTTGGTATGCTAGTTGGATTTACAACTACCTGTGCAATCAGTTTCTATCACCACTAAAGTTGTGATTTCGAATCCTGCTCGTGGGGAGGTGTGCTTGATACAACATTATGTGATAAAGTTTGTCAGTGTTTTTCTCCATTTTCCTTCAACAATAAAACTGACCACCATGATATAATTGAAATTTTGTTGACTGTGGCATTAAACACCATAACCCTAACTCTTCATTCTACCTATTAGTACAACAATGTATTACGACTTTTTGAAAATAGACAAAAAATATATATAATTTTTAACCAGAATATGTGGAATACTTTTTTGCTTTATTTTGCAGCAGCCAGACAAGACATAACTTAGAAAATAATCCTACATAATATATCTCAATCAGGGCGAGGTGTACAACATTTTGTGATAAAGTTTGTCAGTGATTTGCAATAGGTCGGTGGTTTTCTCCGGGGTCCTCCACCAATAAAACTGACCACCACAATATAACTGAAACATTGTTGAAAGTGGCGTTAAACACGATCAAACAAACAAACCAAATATATTAGAAAATACATGTAATTCATTCAATCAATATTCAGTAAGTATGGTCACCAAACTGGATGGTAGTTATTAATACAAATGTAGATTGCAAAGTCATTATTTTTAATTTAGTTCATCAACTTTGTTATCAATTGCTTGATAATTTATTTTCTTTTATATACTCTTACTCTCAGCTGATACTGATATATGTCAATAAAATATAATAGACATAGGCAAAATTTCAAAATCACTTTTTTATTAGAAAATCTAAGTCTTAATCCATAATAACAGTCTTTTATCCTACATCTTTGAACTATGAAAATGTCTTCAAATAAGTTGCATATGGTTATTTCTACTACATGTACATGTATGTGATGTCATAAACAATGTAAAATTATTATTACAGATAAAATCCTTGTTTTTAATATTTAATAAAAGAAAAGGTTTTTAAAACAAAATGATAATCAAATAACCTCAATTTTTTTTATTGATTTAGTTAAAGTATTTGTACAAGGAAACTTCCTCCAAAATCATGTAATGTCTCAATAAATTAATTTAAAATTAAAATAAAACCTCCCTTCCAGATCTCAGCTAACGTATTCCGATGAATAAGGTTCCTGTTAAATTTATAAAAAATTAACTAATTACTTATGTCACATGAAAAGTTGTCTATTTTCAGCTAAAAAAAATCCTTTCACCCCTTCCCCCCCCCTCCAAAAAACCCCCCAAAAACTCAACAACATCAAATTTAGGATGAAGTCTTTGATGACTTGAAATGAAAGCTTAAATAGTGTAAAAATTAGTCATAGCAATGGTCCTCCTATGTTGGAATTTGATCTGTCATCTGAAAGACTTCTAAGCCAACATCCAGTTCATGTTGTATTTGCTACCAAGTTCCTGACAACCATTCTGGAATCCATCAGCTGTAACAAAATAACACAGTATAGTACTTGATAACAGAAATTCTAAAATAATATGACATTTAAAAAAAATAGATGATGTCTCAAAAGAGGTACCAGTGTTTTAAGGCAAACTTATGTTATATGTTAAAAGAATTCTCTATTTAAGATACATACCGGTACTTTGATTGTACCTCCCTCGTTTGATACTGTACATCACTTTCTCAGTCAAATCACAAACTTTGTAGTTACTCTATGTAGTACTAAGGTATATATATTGCTGTTTTGTCTTGCATGTAGAACACTACATGTTGATATCAATAGAGGAGTAACAGAATTTGACACTCATCTGATCCTGTATCTCTCATGCATTGTCGTTTCGATATGTATACATGTATAAAAGAAGAAGATACTTTATTTACCAAATATAGTCCCACGAGGGGCATGAATATTCACATATATAATTATTTAAAACATAACATATGTTTAACAAAGACAAAGATACAATTACATATACTTATAACATGTCATTTATATGCTCAGTGTGGTTGATATGTTTTAATACATCCAGCTATGATATATGTATCATATAAATATGATGATAAATAAATAGATAGAGCCGACTATTTGTATCCTACCCGTGTCTGAAACAGAGAGGCAAACACAATGATAACCTTTCTGCAGGAGACACCAGGTGACGGTGCTAAAAGGATGATAGTCAACCCTTAATTTTGAGGTACAGGTATGAGCCATTTATATCCTCCCTGTGTCTAAAGCAGAAAGGCAAGCACATCGGTTGCCCTTCAGCAGAAGACACCAGGGGACGATGCTAAAAGGAATATATATAGATGGCTTCATCATGCAGTTTTATAATTATTGCATTCAAGTTTAAATCAAAATACATGTAGCTATCTGAGAAAACAAATTCTACAAGTACATACATGATGAAGTTAGCCATCTCTTTGATCTGCATTGTTATATTCCTTTTTTCCATGATCATAGTGTTATTTTTAGTCAAAATAATGAATCTTCCAGCAATCCAGAGATTTGTATTTTCTAGGTCGCATTAATTTCTGTATTAACAGGAGGAAGCTGATCTAAAAATTGAAAATTATAGCTTCCTGGAGTTATTTGGACTATGAGTGATATTACAGGCAGCTAATGACCAAGTGTTATTGGTGATATGGATATATACATATATGCATATCATTAACCTTTCAACCAAAAATTGTGGCTATTTTTAACCAGAAGCATTGTGAGTCATGTGACATGTTGGTTTGTAAACAAATGCAATTTAAGCATTATTTTCATTCTAAAAAATAATAATCAAATAAAACAATGTTAAAACATCCGAATTATATAATAAATTAAGCAATCGGTCATTTTAAAATCCTTGTAATGACACCTTTATTTTTTTTTCTATAGCCTCAAATTACCCGCTATACCACAATATGCGTTGATCAATGAAGACGAACTTACATGTAGAATTTTTAACTGATTTTACATCGAAACTTACCAATTGTGATATAAATAAATATAAAATCCTGATTTAAATCCAACTACTGAATTTCAAGTCAATAATTTCACCAGATCATGTTCAATTCAGCGATACAAAAATATCTCAGTCACAAGGCTTCATGAAATAAATATGGCCTCTCTTCCGGTTTCATAAAGCTGCATCTTCTTACCAGGGGAGCGCAACCGGAAGTTTGTTTCACGTTTACCAAGAATGGTAACCTATTCCTTTGCAACATATATAAAGATAATCATTTATTATTTCTATGTACTTTTCATGTGATATTGGTTTTTTACTGATTCTTCTATATTTATTTATTTATCATATATGATAAAGAACATATGCATATATTTACGACTAATAAAACACCATCGGCATTTTGCGGCATACATTGACAGGCGCTTGTTTTGACTTGAAAAATTATAGAAAAGTTAGTAAAGTCGGCACATATATACAAGCAAACATTGGTTCTATTGAGCTCTTTAACCGACAATTAATATACAACCATGCACAAACTAATAAACACAGTAGCATGTAAACAAGCAACATAAGAGAGGTAAATAAATAAAACTTCGACACCGGGACAAATTGGCACCAGGACACTTCAGCGCTTTCGAGTTGGTCCGGCCTGAAAACTATTCGGCCTTATGCAAATCCGGCCTTAAACAAATGCGGCCTTAGTTGATTCGGCCTTAGTTGATACGGCCTTGGTTAATCAATGCGGCCTCAGATAAGAATGATGTGTATCTATGGATATATATGATACATACAATAAAACGACACATTGTGATGATTTGAGTAAATAATTAAGTGATGGTCCTACTATTACATAGTCTGTGTTGCCACTGGAAACAACTGTCACACTCTAAAGCATGCTGCTTTGGACGGACGTTCTGCTCACACACAATACAAGGAAACGACATAGTTGATAGTTTTGAAAATAGTAGGACCATCACCAAAATGTGCATATATTAGTGCGGTTTCATCAAAAGAATTGGACTACTTTTTGAATAATTTATAGTATGGCTTTCTTTTACTTTTTGGTAACCCTTATAATCATACTGCCAGTGCAATTATACGACTATTAAACAAATGATAATTAATTGCAAGAGAACATCTAAGGAATTTCGCTTGTTGACAGCTTGGTATATCAACCTGAATTGTTTTCCTAATCATCAACTTCAATGGAAATGATTTCCGTCATTATTACCAAAAATTACTAATTATTTTT
Organism: Bathymodiolus brooksi; assembly: GCA_963680875.1. Classification (NCBI taxonomy): domain Eukaryota; kingdom Metazoa; phylum Mollusca; class Bivalvia; order Mytilida; family Modiolidae; genus Bathymodiolus; species Bathymodiolus brooksi. The sequence continues at coordinate 10,982,781 of OY804579.1, read as the reverse complement.
TGTTTAAAATAATAGCGATTTATTATGGCTTTTCATATTGAGTTACGAGTAAATCTTGTGAAAACACTACAAGTTCCAATATTTTATTCATCATATCCATGAATATTTAAATAATATTTTAAATTTAAATAAAACTTTTATTTTTTAATTATTCTTTTCCATTTGATACAAGGCCGGATTTGCGTAAGGCCGCATTTACTAAGGCCGAATCAACTACGGCCGAATCTGTCATAAGGCCGAAACAACTTGTAAGGCACTTCAGCACCTGTGTGAGACATTTCAGTACCTAGACAAATCGGCACCCGGACAAATCGGCACTTGTGTTTTTTTAAAGTTGCCTTGGCAGTGGCATCATTCTGGAGTCTTTTCAACCAGAATTTTTTAAACCTCCTTTCATACAAGTTTCTTCCAGCTGATTTTCGATGGTAAATTGGCTTGTAAGTCTGTTATAGATGGTAGATCATACAGTATAAGTATATCTCAGATGTTACGAAAGAAACTGTCCTCGTCATAGTTTACACTGATCTGTCTATTACCGTCTATTAATGATCTCTTTAATTTTTGAATTATCACTCGCAAGCATGGAGTATAGTAGACTCAATTTTCTCTTGTGTAGTTCTGCCTCTATAGGTTCTGTGGCGTAGTGTACTTTCTCACGTAAAATTTAAAAAAAGTACAGTAGAGTTTCATACATCTAAAAACATATTAAAAATGATAAAACAAAGAAACCAATCACGCCAAGTTTTGTTCTATATATCGAATACACATTTAAACACTTTGGTATGTCGATTACATGTAAACAAGGAAGTTTATTGATTTCTATTTATACAAATACTGGTGTAAAATGTTGAAGCGATGAAAATTTCCACCATTGATCAAGGCATGTGCATCGTCAACACTTGTTCTCGCCATGCAACATACTTACATACAATCTATGTTAAATCTCGCGAGATTCATATCCTTTCTACTACATAAATCCTTGACTAAATTTTTTCTTTTAGTTTTATGGCACTTTGATGGGTTTTTTTTTAACTTTCGTTGATTTTATTTTTAAAAAGTTAATCACGTTTGTTTGAAAGAAAAGGCGATGCCGATTTGTCCTGATACCGAACTTTCTTGATGCCGAACTGTCTTTTTCAATGGGTGCTGAAATGTCTTGGTGCCAAACTGTCTTGTTTCCGTCAGAACATACATATACTCATACTAGCGAAGTTAGTAACTATGTGCGAAAAGGGTGTGTTACCGTATACAGGCAAAAAGAATAATGCACCTGACATGTACAACATGTAACTAACAATAAATAGTATCCGCCGTGAAATAGTGTCCGCCCTTTCAATTGTCTCCTATGATAAAGTCCGAGGACGGAATAAAGCACAGCGATGACTTCGTTCGGGCTGTGTAAGGTTTTTCATTACAAATATAATACAACCGGACACAATTTCACAGGACACTATTATGTCTTACATAATCACCATATGTGGCAAGTGTCTATGGGCTGAAGTTAAAAACCTTACGTACACATCACTTGTTTGTCTGGTTGTCGAATACTCTTCAACAGTTTGGAATCCATCTAAAAAACAGCAAATATCTCAGGTTGAGCAAATACAAAGGAAAACAGCTTGGTACGTCTTTAATGACTACCGCGACAGGTCACCTGGTGCAGTCACCAATATGATTGACACCTTACAGTGGGACAATCTTGCTTGTAGACGACTAAAGCAAGTCTGATACTGCTATATAAAATAAACGGGGATTTAGTAGAGGTACCAACAACCATGCTATCCCAATCTGACAGGCGTACTCGTGAGGCACATAAATTCAGACAAATTCAGTCAAATAAAGATTTTTATAAGTTTTCTTTCTTCCCTAATACAATATCAGTCTGGAACAGTTTACCTCAGTCAATAGCTCTTTCACCTCTTTTTAAAACGGATAGGAAAACATCTGGACAGATTTGGCAAACTTACTATTTATCATTCATACATGTACATGTATTATGTCAAATTTTAGTTACTGTCCGCTTACCTGGCACTTCTGTACTGAACAAAATTCCCCAAAAATAGAGAAAATACAAGAACGTGCTCTCCGGTTTATCTAAATTACCCTCATTTAAAACCCAGAGAATGAGAACAATTGCCTTGGAGACCTTCAAAATTATACATAAGAAAAGTCCACTGTTTTTACAAGACCTTGTAACCATTAAAAATAATATATATAATTTTATTACATATTGCAAGCCACTGTACATACATGTATATATAATTAGTTATTTTTGTTTGGTTATTTGTTTTTTTTGTTTTTGTTTATTTTACTTTTAAATTGTCCATGTATATAGCACACACAGTTCCGGGACGTTACACACTCAAATCTTTGAGTCTAGTCCTGTATTTGGAAGAAGAAGAAGAAGTGGTAAAAATGAAGCATTGTTACTCAGGTGTCATTTTCGAAAATCAATTAAAAAGGGGGTGGGACAAAACTAAGATAGCACTATGAAAACAAAAAGCAAAAAGAATAAACAATAGCAGAAACAACTGAAATCAGAGTGAGACATGAGACAGCACAGGCTAGTATCGGCATGCAGTACAACTGCATATATGCCCCCACACCAACTGTTTATCTAAGCTGATTAAATGGAGCAATTTTTCTTGCCTCATTTGGGAGCGAGTTCCATACCTGGGCTGCCTCATATCTTAAGGATTTCTTACCACATGTTGTTGTGTGAGACACGCCTAAGGACCTCAGCAGTATTTACATACTGTACATGAAGTTATAATTATTATTTTTTATAACAACAATGTCTTGTATAAACAAAGAACAAAAGATATTTCCCATTGCTCATTTGAAATATAAAACCGATGTTGACAAAAAATATGAGGTACTCAAACAAAATTATACGATTTATTTATATTATCTCTGTAGTGAATTAAGATCTTGACTTGAGGGTGAGTTTGTGCCATGATTGTTATATTTTTTTTATTAACTGCCAGGTCCTCTTAAAAAGCAGATGCTTAACATTGACCGCAATATATTTACAGGTATTTAAATTTTTGTTTTACAGTTATAAATGATTCATTTAGATTTAGTGTTTTAATTTATTTATTTAAAAGTTTATTATATTAAATTCAAATGATAAGTTTAATACAGTAAGTTCGTAAATCATAGAATTTGTCATGGTCATATTTAGTGTTTTTATATTCCTGTCGTCATTTTTTCATTTTTGATGAATTTGTGTTTTCCGAATGTTGTTCTAAATGTGTACAGTTGGATAATAAATATATTTACAGTTGAATTTTGTCTTTATTGATGACTTAACTTGTTGGTTTTGGTTAGTGGTACCAGCACAGCCCTCAATTCCATATTTAAATGGCTATATGGTCAATTTACCTGTGACATTTGCATGGAAGTGTCAGCTGATTGTTGGTGCTGTAACAATACATTGCATGGAAGTGTCAACTCATTGACGTTGCTGTCATGAAATGTACCATTGAAGATCAAATCCTAAGACATGTAAGAAGAAAAATATGCTTTGTTTGTCAGTATATGATTTAACTATTTGTTTTAGAGAATGACTGATAACACAGAAAAAAGAAATAATTGGAAAGAATTGGCAGCACAAAAAGAAAAAGAATGGAAGGAAGTTACTGAATTAAGGTGAATAACTTTCTTTATGATTTAACTAATTAAAGTTTTTGTCAGACTAAGCTTTAATTCCTGAATTGAATTCAACTGGTGTGTAAACTTATCAGCCTAACTCGTGCAATAAAAATACCTAAAATATTGTATGTCATTCCTCCCTACACTTATTCTACATTTAATAGCACAGTTTATTTAAAATGCTCTGCATTATATATTATATAGGTTTTGTATGTAAAAACTCTAATTTACACGATCTATAAACACGTGCACTACAGAAATAATTTAAGAAGACTAATAGCTTAAAATTAAAGTATACTAACAAAGGCTACAAAAAATCAACTCACATGATGTACACTAAATCTGTTGATATTAACTTTTTGTGAATATTACGGTATGCATGAATGGTTCTACACAAAGTTTGTTGTTTTGGTGCTGATCATAGTACTGTACTGTTGATAGTTCACAGGATAGGGGGTGTCCTCTGGATGGGAGAATGTCAGGTTAAAATACAAAAAGCCTGACCATGGACCATTATGGGTTATATGTTTAGAGAGTGCCATGATCCTTGCACGCTAAAATCCTATTTTGTGAATGTTGCAAAAGAGTAGGCACAAAAGACTAAATTTTTCATCCCTACCCAACTCTTCTTATTTCAGCAGTCAGAAATTGTTGCCCCTGGTTGTTCCACCCACTCACAGTCACTTATTGTTTTATTAATTATAGATATTGTTGAAATTATTTTCATCCTGAATATACATGAAATATTTTGTTCTGGATGCAGTTAAAGAAGAAACAATCAATTATCAATCACAGAAAAATATGAAAATGTTCTTATCAATCACAGGAAAATATGAAAATGTTCTCTTTAAAAAGTTTAACATTGAGTCCTTTGAAAAAAAAAATGTATTAAAATTCTTTTTCTACGAAACCTTGTGAAACAATTAAAGCCAAACATGGTATCAGTATTCCTGGAAGTGGACTCTTCGAAATGTTTTACTTTTAATCATGTGCTGAATAGAAATCCAAGATGGCTACCACCAGGGGACATAATTATTAAACAACATTATTAAGAAAAAACTGGTAGAATTGTGCTAAAGTGGGTCACAGGTCACTAATCGGGCGGCTGTATCGAGAAACAGATACGGTGTTGAAAAAACTGTTGATACTCATAACATATTGATAAATGCAATAAACTTTTATGTTTGTCTTCAAGAAATATGATAGACAAAACCATGTGTGAAGTTTTATGACAAAATATCTCCGATTTCTATGTAAATTTACGAGTTGAAGTGGGGAAACACCCACAGGTAATTTTAGCGATGTATTTTTTATCTTGGACAAGAATAATGAGCGTCCTGATTGGATGACCGATTTAAAACACACTGACTCTGCATGGTAAAAAGATGCATGTAAAAGAAATCTATGTTATATTTATTCATTTGTTTGATTCTGGAATATTGTTGATCATTGATTTAAACAAGAAAAAAAGGGAAAAAGGGGGGGGGGGTGAATTTTATTTGTGAATTTTACAGTTAAATAAATGTTATGTTTCGACAGTTTAAAGAGAAAAATAAAAATTTGTTGCGACTAAAGCTTAATTCAGCATTAAAAATTGAACAAATATCAGTGGTTTTGTAAATGAGATTTATTTTAAATAGTAAATCTGAATTTATTATTTATTAATTTATTATTAATGATACAATTTTATATCCCTTGGGAGGGGGAGGGGGGCTATGATGAAAATTTGAAATAAAAACACAGGACCGGACATTAAACAAAAATAATCCAGGATTAGTATTTTATTAAAGAAATCCAGGACCCCTGTATCCATGAATTTTTTTTTTTAAAGTTAACATGAAATATTGACATCCACACTTGCCTTTTGGACAGCACATTTCTGTGTCCACACTTGTTATTACGGAAAGAAAGTTTAAGCAGTGATGGTCAACTATTCCACCAATATTTACCAATATTATATATTTAATGTTTTTCTATATTGAATAATTAATTTGGAAGTTTGTCAATATAACATGTCAATCACAGCATCATTAATAATGACAAGGTCAAGGTCACTTTCATTGTAGAATTGAAACATTAGAAGCAGCCTACAAAGAGAAAGACAACCAGTTAAATGAAGAAAAATCAAAGTTCCGTAAATTAAAGGAGGACTTTAAATATAATCTAAAGATAATAGAAGAGAGAGACCAGGAATTAGAAAGATATGATAAAATATTTATAGGTAAAAATTCAACAAGTAAATTTTGAAATGTATATATAATCTTTAGCTCAGTACATTAAATTATCTGGTGCAGGTCATGGAATAAAAGATGTATATTATTATAAACAGAAAGTTTAAACAGTTTATAATAGTCAACAATTCCACCAATATTAACAATGTAAACAATCAGCTCTCAACTCTAATTTTTGAACTAAAAAATAGACCATAGCATATGGTGTTGAAAGTCATGGCTTGAAACAAGCACACAAATGTGGCAGTGTTAGAGATAGTAAGTAACCATTGGTTTTTATCAAACATGTTATTACTGTGTTATCCTGTATTGAGTATACAGCCATTTAAATGTTTTAAAACACATTAACTAAATGTTTTAGATCAGAAAACAGAGTTAAGTATAAAAACTGGTGAGATCAGTGAATTAAAGATCAAGATTGATGATCTAAAGTTGACTATAGCTAGAGAGAATCAGGCTAAAGATGAATTACAGAGACATTACCAACAAAGACTGAAGGAAAAACAGACAGAAATAGAATCTTATCGATGGTAAATCTGATCGTGTTACTCCATCTTTAGTTTTATGTGTATGTTTTGTAGATCGTTGTTTGTCCTTTTTCTTTTGACCATTTTGTTGTCTGTTCTTTTTCAATTTACAGATTCTGATTACCCCTTTGGTATCTTCAAACTCTTCTTATATTGATGTTGACACATATTTAAATGATTCTGATGGTCAATCTTACATTGATGGCCGCAAATATTTTAATCATTCCGATGTTAAATCTTCGATTGATGCTAGGAAATATTTGACTCATTTTAATGATGAATCTTAGATTTATGGTGGCAAATATATGAATCTTTTCAACGGTTGATCTTAGATTTATTTAACAAGTATTAAAATCGTTCTCATGGTAAATCATATTGGAGATGAATAAATATCATTACTCAGAAACTTTTTTTATTTTTTTATTTCACATATGGGAAAAATATTTTAAGGCACCCTTTTCTGAAACCACTGAACGATTTGAGAACAAATTTAGCTTGAATATTCTTTGAGTGGTTCTGTACAAAAAGTTTGTTTTTATTGTGTGTCATTTAATTGTATTAAAATGTGTAACTGTTAATTGTTAAATATTGTTGGGCATTATTTATTTTTAAATATTAATAGTAATAAGGATGCAGAACTACAAGATGAAAGGAAAGAATTTGAACAGTTTAAAAGAAATCTACAGCATAAGATGACAGAGATAGAAGAGGAATTAGACACACAGAAACGAGAATTAGAGACAAGTAAATCATATAATTACAAGTTTACCTACAGAACATAAACTAATGTAGAACAATAATCTGTTACAATGGTTTCTATAACAAGTATACAGTGTCACCATAGTTTCAGTAGCAAATTTAGTGAGTGATTGAGTGATTGTTGTTAAAAGCCAATTCAGCCATTTTTCAGCTATATTGTGGCGAGAACAAGTTAATTTCCAATGAGATGATGATGAAGTCAGCTTTGTACTAGACCAACACGCTGAGTTGGATTTTTATAGTGCTAGCTCACTGAAACAACAGTCCGCGGGTAGACATGTCTCTTCACTTGGACACATTATTCTGATTCTTTCTCCTTAGTGCTGCGTGCTTAGTGGAGAAGCAACAAATACCAATTTAATAGTCTTTAGTTTGATCCGACCGTGTCTCGAACGCACGATCTACCGCACTTGAGGCGAGCACACTAACCATTACGCCACCGATGCGGTTCAGTAGTAAGTTTACCTTCATGACATAAATGAATGTAGTACAATGATGTGCAACTATATTTTAAAAAAACGATCAACATCAGGTCTTCAGTGATGACCTTGTCACACTTCATTATGAGACTGTGGCCATCCTGTAGAAATCTGGGAGCATTTATTAAAATATGCTTTAATAATTTAATTTGATTTGAATACTGCAATCTGATTGGCTGATCTGCCTGAAGAAAATTATGGTTATACTTGATAACCTGGGTTGGTATTGTGACGTCACCAACATATTTATTCGTCAACGTCAAATTCAAATAGTCACATGAAATAATCGCAATTAAAATTAAAATAAATTCAAATATTCCTTAAATAATTCTAGGACAAGAGAAGTAGACTTGTATTATTATTGATTTATAGAAGATCTGAAGTAACATGGTAAACGTTTTTTATAGTTATGGTGTAAAATGATTTCTCCCTTGTTGACAGGTTATGAGGATGTATTAAAGAAGAGAGAACATGAATTCAGGATGAATATAGATGAAATGAACAGCAAAGTCCTAGAATATGAACTTAAGGTTTGTTGATTCATTACATCATGTATTGGCAATTCTTGTTTCTGACTGTTTGAAATTTTATAAATATTTTCCTAGAAATATGTTTACTGAGTAGAAATGATGTTATTTAGGTCATACTAAGATTCCTTTTTAGCTCGACTTTTCGAAGAAAAAAGGTCGAGCTATTGTCGTCACTCTGGCGTCAGCGTCTGGGTCGGTTAAATTTTAGGTTAAGTTTTTTGTCAGAGTCCATTTCTCAGAAACTATCAAAGGTATCCATTTGAAACTTGGAATACTTGTTCACTATCAAAAGAGGAACCAATTACAATAAGGCAGATGACCCTGTGATTTGTAAATCCAGAGTTATCTGCCCTTGTTTTGACATAGTACATAGAAATTAGGGATATTTTTTTAGTATAATTAAAATTTCTCAATAACTATCAAAGCTATTAACTTGAAACTCAATACACTTGTAGAAAGTGTTGACCCCAATCTGTTGACAAGTTAGAAGTATGTATAACTTTGTAAATTGCTTGCAGTTTAATATCAGATACGAAAAAGTTGAGTGTCCAGCACCCGTGGGCGGTGCTCTTGTTTCATCTTGATCTAGCAAAAATCAGGCCTCTATAGGCCATTTTATATTTCTGATTCTCTGTAAGTTTAAAATTCTTCTCCCCCAAAGCTGCATGTCCAAATAATATATAGTGCAAAATGATGTATATGGAATCCTCTACAAATATTTCCCATAAATCTTATTTTGGTGATAAACATAATGGGGATTGGCTATTCTTGTTTTTTTTTAAAACTTGTAGAACCATAGAAGTGCATGAATAATCTTGTGAGTGATTCATGCTCAGGTGGGACTCTAGTTTTAATCTTAGTATAAATATTGACTTCTAAATTAAAATTTATGTTTGATTTTTATATACCAGTAATAATATATGATAAATCATTTAATGTTATCAATATTGTTGTTCCTATGACAACAGTCATTTTATGTTATCAACATTGGGGTTCCTATGATAACAGTCATTTAATGTTATCAACATTGGTGTTCCTATGACAACAGTCATTTAATGTTATCAACATTGGTGTTCCTATGACAACAGTCATTTAATGTTATCAACATTGGGGTTCCTATGATAACAGTCATTTAATGTTATCAACATTGGTGTTCCTATGACAACAGTCATTTAATGTTATCAACATTGGTGTTCCTATGACAACAGTCATTTAATGTTATCAACATTGGTGTTCCCATTACAACAGTCATTTAATGTTATCAACATTGGTGTTCCTATGACAACAGTCATTTAATGTTATCAACATTGGTGTTCCTAGGACATAATATTTTTATGATTTCCTGAAAAGTTAAAATTTCAAACTACCCACACTATTTTTACAGGCTAAATTGCTAGCTAAAGAATTAGAAATTATGAAATCTATGCAGGAGAAAAATTCAGTTGACTACAAACAAGTAGAGAATAGTAACTCACAACTAGATAAAAGATTGAAAGAAAAAGAATGGGAATTAGCTGACTGTAAGGCCATGCATGCTTCAAAGTAAGTCATTATTAAATTTAGAAGTCAAATTGAAAACCAGGTGGGTGATTACAAGCTCCTGAGAGCCTCTAGTTCATTTTAGATTTGAAATTTTCATGATTTTATCACAAAGAAGAAAGAGATAAATTTTGTTTTCCTAAAAGATCCTGATAAAAAGGAATTATTTTACAAACTTTTTAATTTTACTTGATTTAGTTGTTATGTAGACATAATGAAAAATAAATTGGCTCATGTATAACAGATAGGTGATTCTTTTAAGCATAAGTTACACTTAGATGGCTATGTATATAAGAAGTATATATAATTTTATTTGTAGAACTACAGAACTGGAGATCAAACTACAGCAAACAGAATTATCAATGAACAGAATGAAAGAAGATTTTCAAAGGAAGTAAGTTAATTATGAAAAGAAAGTTTAAACAATTCAACCAATATCATAAAAATGAACAATCACCTCTCACTTAAAATCGTTGAACACAGAAAAAACCATGATATATGCCAGGTACAATAATGTGGTGGGTGTGAAACTGGTTAATGGGATCCCAAGCCCCCTTCATTATAATTAGATCTCAAATGGCAAGACAGATATAAACAAGCTATAAAGAAAAATCTACACAGATTCACTTCCATTCAAAAAGACCATACTATCATAAATATGAATGACAACATAAACATGGACAGTACAATAACAGGGTCAATAAATGGTCGTAGTTAAGTGATTATTAACGAGCTATAAAGAAGGTAGAATGTGTTACTTAAAGACCATTTTTCTAGATATAATATATAATCATGTATTACAGGTACACTGTACATATTTACAGACAATTATTCTTCTATTGAGTTTTTATTTCTGAAAAAGAAATATTGATCAAAATAAATTTAGAAGATAAGGTTACGGTTATGTTGTTTAACGCCACTTTCAACCATATTTCAGTTATATCATGGTGGTTAGTTTTATTGGTGGAGGAAACCAGAGTACTCGGAGAAAACCACTGACCTGCTGAAAGTCACTGACAAACTCTATCACATAAAGTTGTATCGAGTACACCTTGCCTGAGCGGGATTCGAACTGACAACATTAGTGGTGATAGCCACTGATTGCATAGGTAGTTGTATTTTCAACTACCATGCGATCATGACCACGACGGCCCCAATTTAGAAGATAGTTTACAATATTATGGAAATATTAAAACATAGAAATAAATTGTTTATTTTTTATAATTAGATTAAAATGAATGTTTTAATTTCATTTCCCTTCAACGTAGGCATAGCAAGAAAAGTAAAGGAACAGCGATATGATCATTGTTCTTCATCTTACTCTTGTAGAAGTTATATATTAGACACAGCAAGAAAAGTAAAGGAACAGCGATATGATCATTGTTCTTCATCTTACTCTTGTAGAAGTTATATATTAGACACTGATGTCTAAAATCTCTGATCATGATTTGTCATAATATATCTACAGACATGCAGAAATGGATAGGTATGGCAGAGAAAAAGAAGGGGCCTTAGCCAAGGTTAAAGAAGGGTACGCTGAGAGAGAACAGTCACTTCAGAATACAATTAGAGACTTACAGTCAAAGTTAGAGGACAGTCAAGTTAATATCAGGAAATTACAGTGGTCTAATTCTGACGTACAGAAGGAGAAAGAGATACAGGCTGAAAAGTTAGTATACTATATACAGTATTCTAGATGTAAGTTAATAAGTCACTGAAAATACAATGAAAAAAATGTAGACAAAGGGAGACAATCAAAGAAAAGAGTCAAAGAGAACAGACGTTGGGAACAGTCAATGAGCACTCAGGAGATTAAGCCAACCAAATTAGCACATTTTTTTTCATGCTCATTCAACAGTTATTATCCCCTCGCCAACGAAGTTGTGAAGGGATATAGTAACGCTACCTTCCGTCCGTCCGTCCTTCCATAACATCCTTGTGAACACTCTAGAATCAACATCCTTCAATGGATTTTGACCAAACTTGGTACATACTTAGTCCTTAAGAGAATCTGGAACCCTATGGATTTTCAAGGTCAAAGGTCAAGGTCACCGGGTCAAATTTTTAGGCGACGGGACACGCCATGCTTTGCATTGCCCTTGTTTATATTATGATCACATTGATTGCCTTATGGAATTGTAATTGTTGGACACTTTTCATATTTTTGAAAAGAGTAGCATTTTAAAGTTTTGTAATTCTTGTCTGGATTGATAAAGTTAAGCTTTTTAGTTAGTTTAGTACAAGTTTCAGAGAGAAATCAGATCTTATATTTCCTGTAGGTACTGCTGGATATTTTTTTCCTTTAAAAAAAAATATTTTAGAAATAAAAATGTTGAATACTTACAGTGATATTATGTTATATGTAATTTACATGATTATTTCTCCCTTCATTAGATGTTTTAACATTAAAATTCCATTCTTAATATATTTACTGGTTCTTCTTCATTCACAGTAGATAAATATATAGTCAGAGAAAACAACCTCTTTATTGTATTTTTTACAGATTAAATGATGAAATAATACAACTGAAAGAGAAGTGGGACAAACAGATTGTAGAAGTTTCTAGAAGTCAGGTTCACAAAGATATTGAAGTTCAAACATTGAGAGAAAATGAAGAAAAACTCAGAGGGGAGATAACTCAGAAGAAACAAGACATAGAAAGGTATCTTGTTATTAGAAGTCTCCATTATATAAAATGAGGAAACTCTAAGAGGGGAGATAACATTCTTTAGTAATATTTGTTCACTGTTTTTGCAATCTATTTTATATACAGCAAATATGAGGTCGGGTAGTAACAGTTGGATCGATATCTGTATAATGTTTGATAATTTGGATATATTTTTTTATATATAAATTTTAGCAAATGATCATTTTCTTTTTTTTTAGAAATTGAATTGGAAGCAATTATATTTGTTTCTTTTAGTATTTTTTAGAAATTGAAACTCAGGTTAATCAGAATTTCAGTGCTATTACATTTTGATATTTAGATGAACCTGGAGATCACACAGCTTGATATTATTTGATTCCAACAACTATAAAATTTGAAAAAAAAGCCCATTCTCAATGATACTAATTCATGTAGTAACATTTTAAATATTGTTTTAATAAATTTTATTACGATTATAAACAATTGATCTTCTGATTGTTTCAATTATTGTCAAGTGTTGGCTCAGCTTGGTACAACAATCTTTCTTTATTAATCGTAATTAACTGTTTAAAATCATGCCACAGGTAAGTATTATGTAAACAGTTATGTAATACAGGTATTTTTCTTTTATCTGGATATAGTGATTAGGCCTAATTAAATGTTTGACACTTCTGGATGAAATTGAGTTCGAGTTTGAAAAGGTAATTTGTACTGATTTATTATTATGGGACCATAGAAAATAATTCGATGTTCGAGAAATTGATGTTTTTGAAAACAGCAAAATTTCCAGTTCTAAGAAAACAGTTCTAGCAATCCATGGTGTTGAACCATCTGAGTTCAAGCTAATGAAGTTTGACTGTATTATTACAACAAAGGACAAGGGCCAGTAAATCAATATTACAATTCTATTTTATATCTTATCTGTATAAGTTTGACTCAGTAAATCAATATTACAATTCTACTTTATATCAGGTACAAAAGAGAGCTAAGCCAAGCAGCTGACAGAGAATCCAGTTTAGAGAGAAGTCAGGCTCAATTAGAGTTAGACTGGCAGAGAAGATTTGAAGATATAGAAAGACATCAGTATGAGAAATCTGAGGAACTTATACAGAAACTAACCAGGAGCAGAGATGAGGTACGTTATACAGAAACTTACCAGGAGCAGAGATGAGGTACGTTATACAGAAACTTACCAGGAGCAGAGATGAGGTACATTATACAGAAACTAACCAGGAGCAGAGATGAGGTACGTTATACTGAAACTAACCAAGAACAGAGATGAGTGAGGTATGTTATACAGAAACTAACCAAGAGCTGAGATGAGGTACGTTATACAGAAACTAACCAGGAGCAGAGATGAGGTACGTTATACAGAAACTTACCAGGAGCAGAGATGAGGTACGTTATACAGAAACTTACCAGGAGCAGAGATGAGGTACATTATACAGAAACTAACCAGGAGCAGAGATGAGGTACGTTATACAGAAACTTACCAGGAGCAGAGATGAGGTACGTTATACAGAAACTAACCAGGAGCAGAGATGAGGTACGTTATACAGAAACTTACCAGGAGCAGAGATGAGGTACATTATACAGAAACTAACCAGGAGCAGAGATGAGGTACGTTATACTGAAACTAACCAAGAACAGAGATGAGTGAGGTATGTTATACAGAAACTAACCAGGAGCAGAGATGAGGTACGTTATACAGAAACTTACCAGGAGCAGAGATGAGGTACGTTATACAGAAACTTACCAGGAGCAGAGATGAGGTACGTTATACAGAAACTAACCAGGAGCAGAGATGAGGTACGTTATACAGAAACTTACCAGGAGCAGAGATGAGGTACGTTATACAGAAACTTACCAGGAGCAGAGATGAGGTACGTTATACAGAAATTACCAGGAGCAGAGATGAGGTACGTTATACAGAAACTTACCAGGAGCAGAGATGAGGTACGTTATACAGAAACTTACCAGGAGCAGAGATGAGGTACGTTATACAGAAACTAACCAAGAGCAGGGATGAGATACAAAGTCTTTTGAATCTGATACAGCTCATTGATATTGGCTTAAAAAGTTCTAAACAGGACCTTCCTAACAATGACGTGGACCTTCAGGATTTCAAACTAAAACGTCTAGGACTTTCGCTTTAAAAATAATTTTGAACTCCTAACTAGGTACAGAGATGAGGTTTGTTAAAGTCATAACATAATTTGAAAAAATAACAAATGAGACTGTAAAATAGTAGGCTTTGAGTACAGTTAAAGAAAAGACCAGAGGCTTCAAATCAAAACTTGATTTGAGGTGGGATGGAATTGTTGACCATCACTGTTTAAACTTACTGTTCGTAATCCATAACATTTATGATATATTTCAGGCATTAGCTACAGTTAAAGAAAAGTCTAGAGAATTAGAACACAGAGAAACACTGGTGCGTACACTGTACAGAGACAGGGAACAAGCTCTAACTACATTGAAGAAACATGGGATAGCTGTCAACAAAAATATCAATGTAAGTGTACTGACAGAGGAAAATGTGAAAAAAACCAGAAAGGAATACTGTAATAGCAGTTTATTTTGGAGGGTGTAAAATTTTGAGGATTGGGTTGAAAAAGTATACAATAAACTTTTGCGTTTTTTATTTTGGCGGTACCAAAGTGATGCAGATAAATTTTGGCGGTTGTTGCACAAAATGTGCAAAAGAGATGACGAAACAAATAATAAACACTCTATCTGTTGTATATATGTAACATAGATTACAAAGATGTCACAAACAAATAATAAACACTCTTATCTGTTGTACATGTGTAACATAGATTACAAAGATGTAACAAACACATGATTTATTAGAGAATTTTTTTATTTACAATCAGTTTAAATCTTTAAAACAGTACATCATTTGCGTGACGGCAGAGATATTCGGAGTGAGTTATGTGCCAATCTGTTGGGAATTAGTAAACTGATTGACTCATCAGTATGTTATATAATACTTATATTATTTTAAATAGGTTGATGTTGAGAAAAGTTGGAGTTTTGTTGACAAGGATGAATTTGAAAATTTGAAACAACAAAATGAAAGTTTGAAAGCAGTTATTGGAGAAATGAGAACACAGATGGAGAAATTAGGTCAAGAATTACCCCAGGTGACCCTCCCAGAACCTGTTAATAAATTATCCTCTGATGGTAGGTATATATGTACAAGACAGTTAATTAGGTCAAGAATTACCCCAGGTGACCCTCCCAGAACCTGTTAATAAAGTAACCTCTGATGGTAGGTATATATATATAAGGTATAAGATAATTAATTGGATCAAAAATTACCTCAGGTGACCCTCCCAGAACCTGTTTATAAAACATCCTCCGAAGATAGGTATATATGTAAGGTATGTTTTTGATAAAAACAGCCTGGAATATTCTCTGTCTTTTACAATTATATTTTTGAAAGGGTTGAACTGTTGTTCAGTCTAATCCTAACAAGTTACTGATGGTTAAAGAGGATATAATTGTGTAGTATAGCAGTACATTGGATGGTGAGTTTTATTGCTGAAAATGGCAAGGAAAAAACTTTATATCCTTTTGCTGATTTTATCAAGCGAATCAAGCGAAGGTAAAAGTTGGTTAAATTTTGTGGTTAAAATATTATAATACTTGGTTGAGCTAGACCTGCTGTAGGCTGTAGTAGAACAGATATTACTTCAACAGCTCTCATAATCTCATTATTGAATGGCTTCAACAAGTCTGATACACAATTTAATGTATAACCAACAAGTCTGATACACTATTTAATGTATAACTTCAGCAAGTCTGAAGCACAATTTAATGTATAACTTCAATAGGTCTGATATCAAATTATTGTATTACTTCAGAATATGTCGATGGTTTAGAAGATGAAGTGAAGAAACTAAGAAAGAAGACCAGGGATTTAGAAAGCCAAGTCTCTAATGCTAGAAAGCATGGACAGATTCCAGCTGTTGCTATGACAACTAATGAACAGGAAGTGATGTCACAGGTCAAAGATAACCACATATTGAAAGGTCACATGCAGTCTTTAAATGATACTATAGGTAAAGAAAGATAATCATTATGTTCCCCCTTCAAAGATAAATATATTGAATAGTCATTAGAATAAATGGTATATGATGAAATGGGAATAGTCCTAGTATAAGAAAATGTAATAAATCTCAAATAAATGATCACATGCTAAAAGGGGGAAGAGTTCCAGAATAAAAAATATAATATTCCTCTGAATAAATGATCACATTTTAAAAGTGGAATAATCTGAGAATAAAAAATATAATATCCCTCGGAGTAAATGATCATATGTTAAAAGGGGAATAATTTGAGAATAGAAAATATATTGAAGGACCCGCAGAAAACCACTGACCTGTCGCAAGTCACTGACCAACTTTATCACCTAATGTTGTATCGAATACACCATGCCATGAGCGGGATTGGAACTCATAACTTCATTGGTGATAGGTAGTTTGGTTGGTTGGTTTTATGGTCTTTAACGCCACTTTCAACAATATTTCTGTTATATTGTGGCGATCAGTTTTATTGCTGGAGGAGACCGGAAGACCCGGAGAAAACCACCAACCTGCCGCAAGTCACTGACAAACTTTATCACATAATGTTGTACCCCTCACCCATCAGTGATGATAGGCACCGATTGCATAGGTAGTTGTAAATCCAACTACCATACAACCACGATGGCTCCTCTGTAATTAACTGAATCTGCTCTCAGAAGAAAGAGATGAATGTTCTCCTACATTTTATTTTTAGGTGCTTTAAGAACAGAAAAGGTTGAATTGTCTGCACAAGTGAAGAAACAACAAGCTCGTATTTTGTACTTCGATAACTTGGTAGGCAAACTATCTAAAGAGGTAAGATTTTACAGACAGATAGTGTTGAACTTAACTGCAACTGCATTAAAATTATCCTAAGACTTAGCAAGAACAAAATGTTAACACACCAATCCCAGTTTACAGCTTTTCATTTATCAGTCTAGAATATATGTTAAATTTGTCCATCCCACATGACACTGGACAAAAATGAAATGTCAGAAGGATGAATTCTAAATACATACGTGCCCAGATCTATTTTTGTCTTCAGAAGAGAGGAATAACCGTAAATGAGTACAGTAAGCAAAATTCTTATTTTCTGTTATATTGTGTTTATACACAAAAAAATAAATTAGAATACATTATTTCTGTTGATTAAAAATTTGAAATTGAAATGTTGCAACCAAATACCAGTAATCTTGTATTGTAATTAATTAATAAAAAGATCCTCTGTATTATGGAAGTATGTAGTGATCCAAGAAGTTAAATTGTTTGTTTGTTTGTGTGATGGTGTTTAATGCCACTTTCAACAATATGTCAGTTATTTCGTGGTGTTCAGTTTTATTGGTGGAGGAAACCCGGAGAAAACCACCGACCTGTTGCAAGTCACTGACAAACTTTATAGCATAATATTGTGCACCTCGCACTGATCAAGATTCGAACTCACAACATCAGTGGTGATAGGCACTGATTGCATAGGTAGTTGTAAATCCAACAACCATACGATCACGACCACGACGACCCCTAGAAGTTAAATTGTAAATATAATAAAAGTGTGACAATATAACTGAAAGTTGATACTAATAATACTAATGTTTAATAACAGCCTAAAACAAAACAAGTGGAGATAGACCAGCTACAGTATGAAGTAGGTGCTCAGGGACGACGTTATACTGCTGAAGTAGCCAGTCTGAAGCAACGAGTGTCTGACCTAGATATTCAGTTAACTGAAGCCAGGAAAGAGGCTGATGAATATTATAAAGGAAATCTAGAACGAAGCATGGAAATAGCATCACTGTCACAGGAGGTATTATGATAATAATAAATTCTTTATTTATAGAGGGTTGCACAGTATTAATTAATATTTACCATTTTTTCAAATCTAGGAATGAATTTAACAAAAAACTGGTTTAAATGTTGGACTGTTTGTTAAACTAGATAGTAATTGATATGTGAGAATTGTTCTAAAAATTTACTTTGGTGATGGAAAAAGATTTGTAGTGATCTAACTTTTCAAATGGATAAGATATTATGCTTTGTCTGCAACGACAGATTCAATTTTGACTCTGTAAAATAATAAACAGTGATTGTCAGCAATTCTACAACATTGCATCTAGGATGGGCTATTTTTTTTAAATGACTCTTCAGTTTGAAATGCACCCAATTTTTATTAAAAGGAAAAGCACATTTAGGACATAGAATGTTCCTTTGTGTACATTTATTGGAACCTTGTCTATTCAAATCCTGGACAAATTGTTCCTGTTATTATTACAAATGAAGTATTTGTAGCCTTTCATACGACAGTCAAAGATGGTAGGTATTATGTGTTACCTTTTTCCGTTAATCCGTCGGTTTGCCTGACTCAATTTCACCAACCCTTTTCCGTTAATCCGTCGGTTTGCCTGACTAAATTTCACCAACCCTTTTCCGTCAATCCGTCGGTTTGCCTGACTAAATTTCACCAACATTTTACACAACCTTAGGATTAATGACAGTATGGTATATTTTGACTTTGAACAATTTTCACTTTTGCCTTTACATAGTTATGGGAATTTATCTGTAAAACATAATTCTGTTCACATGTCTGATGATAAATCAAGTCTGCTTTGACAAAACTTCATAAAATATTTACAAACCCTTAAAAGTTATAAAAGTACAGTGACTTTCAATTTGTGAAGATTGCCAGTTTTGCTGTTGTCAAGTTATAAGATGAATTCTTGATAAGTAGTTATCCCAGGTTAATGTTGTGTATATATGTATGGTATGACTGATGATGTAGTCTTTTATTAAGTTGCTAAATTTAGAGCTTTTGCCATCAGATATATAAACAGAAAAACAAATATTTGATTTCTCTAATTTTTAATTCATTTGCAGACTTATTATTATTATTTTTTTTTTATTAATAAATAAATATTTCACAAAAATTACAAATTGATATTTTTTCAATAGATTTCACAACTGAAGATGGATTTATCAGAGAAAAGACCAGGAGTTAATTTTGGTGCACAGGTAAAATAAGGAGATAATAGATTCCATTGGTGCATGGATAATGCACAAAACATCTTTTGAAATTATCCATAGTTAAGATGAAAATATAAATCCTTTTGTTGTTCATCAAAATTGTGTCTCATTTTTTCCCCATCTTTAACAGGCTTTAATCAAGGTGATATATTGCCCCCTTTTTGTTTGCTATGTTTGTAAACAATCTAGAGACGTATTTAAAACATTCAATGGTATTTCCTTAGAATGATGGCAATGCTTGCTGGAAAATTTAAATATTTTTGCAAATTATTGTGAATTTTGGTTACTGTATTGCGCTTTATTGCTGCGGTGTCAAAAGTAGGTGGTGTTTATAAATCTGATTTATTGGCCGTTTTATGAAAAGAAAATAATAATTTGCTATTTTTACCATTATCACCTATATCAATAATCATTTTCAATGTACTGTAGATAAATTTTCTATTCGTGTGTGACGGTTACTTTCCAATTGTAACAAATTTTAATCACTTTCACAAAAAGTATTATTCACCTATCATTTTGTATAGTCGTTTGTCGTAATTATGAATTCCTTAACTTGTATTCCTAATTAATCAGCCTTTGTTCAGATTGGATTGTAATGTTATTTTAAAAATAAAACAGGTGATTGTTGAATTTCAATTTGAATGCTGATACATGTAATTTTTTAATCAATGTTACTTTAACAATAAAAAATATAACTGTTTATTGCAGATTTTAATATTGTTAATTTTAGCTCACAAAAGGCACAGACATTTCAAGAAATACATATTGATCCTAAACTATCTACTATTAAACCATTACATGTAAAGTCGCTGGTATATGCTATTGAAAAACTTTGCAACCAAACTGAACCAAAACTTCTTCGCAAAAGCCGGGATATAACTTTGAGTGACAGTCATATACTAATAAATATATTTTGATCGCAATTGTCTGTAATAATATTGATTTTCTATTTTAAATATGTTGTTTTGTTTGTATTAAAACGTTATAGTTGAGTGACTTCACCGTTATAGTTGAGTGACTTCACCTATATTGCACTAGTAGATATTAGGTTACGATATCTCCTAACTTATACAATATTGGTGGTGTTTATATTTGGCGCTTTTGGTCAAATGCGCCTATGGCACCAAAATGAAATAATTGCCAAATATAGGTGTTATACAGTATTATCAAGCAACACTTAAATATAAAAGTTATTATAGGAAATCTAAAAACCATCCCGATTTAAAGGTAACTAAATGTACTTTATTTTATGTATTTTTTATATATAGGAATTGGTTATACAGCAACTTCAAGATGAAATAGCAAGATGGAAGCAACAAGCAAGTCATGTGATACCATCTGGACTAATGACAAAACAATCAAGTTCAAATGCCCATGTTGAGGAGCTTCAAGAAAAATTAAGATCTGCTGCAAAGCACATTGCTCAGTTAGCCAAAGAAAGACAACAGTTGATTGAAATGGGAAACAGATTAAGAGCTGAATTAAAGAAAGCAGGTAAAATGAAAGCTTTCACTTGATTGTTGTTTAATTTTCTGTGAAACAGTGTAGTGAAGCATATTTTGTCAGGACATGAAAGTCTACTTATCTACATATCTGCATTTTCCACTTATCTTGTATTCAGTTTTGAGCAACAACAGATATAAATATAGTTTTTATACACAGAAAAACACACGTCTCAAAAACTACAAACTTGATTAAACCCAAACTGCATGAATAATTATTGGTTGGGAGTTACAAAATACTCACATTATTGTATGGATAGGAATACAAGATGGCTCACACAGCAGAATTAATGTTAGCACATGACCCTATGAGAAAATTGATTGAACCCAAGCAGTATTTATTGGATTGGAAATCCAAGATGGAAGACAATTTTAACATAGGACCTTGATGGAAATACATAAATTATTTTACTCAGAAACCTTGCATTGTTTGACAATAAACTTTGACTAGAATGTTCCTTCAATGATTCTCTTTAACATATGTGTTTTCTGTGCTAATAAAAATCTAAGATTGCTGCCACATCAGGACATACTCTATTATAGAACCCTTTGGAAAAAATGAATACAATTTTTTTTCTCTCCAGAAATACAAACTTTATTGAACCAGAACTGTTCACGAAGAGTCACAGGATAATCCTTTTATATACGCCCGTCTCGAGACGGTCCGTATTATGTGATTGGGTATGGCAGGCAGGCGGTAGGGCGGGTGTCCACACAGGTTTCCGCACAATAACATAGTTCTGTATATCGGATCTTTACCAAACTTGACCACATGATTCCCCTGTGGAAGGGAAAGAACCCTAGTAACTTTGGGGTCATTAGGTCAAAGGTCAAGGTCACCGTTACTATAAATAGAATTTTTGACAACAGGGTTGTTTCCGCACGATAACTTTAGTTCTGTATATTGGATCTTTACCAAACTTGACCACATGATTGCCCTGTAGAAGGGGAAGAATCATATTTATTTTGGGGACATTAGATCAAAGGTCAAGGTCACCATTACTATAAATAGAATTTTTGACAACAGGATCGTTTCCGCACGATAACTTTAGTTCTGTATATTGGATCTTTACCAAACTTGGCCACATGATTCCCCTGTGGAAGGGAAGAACCCTATTTATTTTGGGGTCATTACCATTATACCATTTGATGATTTATATAGACGGGCATATTTTGTGATGCACACATTTCTTGTTTAACCTGGTTTCATTTCTTATATGTGTATCTGATTTTCAAGATGGCCATGTTTTTTTTCTTTGCAGGTGTTGCTCCTCCATCAAACCCACCAAGCTCTAGACCAGTACCAGTTGTTGTACCAAATAAAGACTTGTCCAATCCTCTGTCTCAACAGTTCATTAATAAACTGACTCAGCTAGAGAAACTACAATATGACCTTACAAAACAGGTCAGTATTGATCTTTGTAAAGTTTTATTTCTCCATGATGAAGTCTGCTCAGCTAATGTCTTTAATACCAAATAAGATATCTACCTGGATCATTCATTTAAAGAAATAAAAAGAGATTGCTAAACTGTAAATAATCATTGAATCTGAGACTTTTCCTCCAAAAGAAAAATAAAGTTCAAATGTAAGACAGTATTATTTTAAGAGAATGTGCTGTTAATATTGGTGGAATTGTTAACCATCATTGTTTAAAATTTCTTTTCATAAATTAATATATATATTACTACAGCAATTACAATATGCTCAGAAGTTCCCACAAGATGGAGGTACCATGGAATCAACTAGTAACAATGCTCAACAGGAAGAGGAATATTATAGACCCCCTTCTATACTGAAAAAATCTATAGGTATGAGACTAGAATATTATAGACCCCCATTCTATACTGAACAAATCTATAGGTATTAAACTAGAATATTATAGACCCCCATTCTATACTGAACAAATCTATAGGTATTAAACTAGAATATTATAGACCCTGTCTATACTGAAAAAATATATAGGTATGAAACTAGAATATTATAGACCCCAGTCTATACTGAAAAAATATATAGGTATGAGACTAGAATATTATAGACTCCCCTTCTATACTGAAAAAATATAGACCCTAAAAATAGGAATGGCTATGAATTTGGGACTAGACAAGGAAAAGGTCTGTCTTTTCATAGTATAGAAGAAAATAGGGGATACCCATGCTTTTTTCTAGAAGAAATTTAACTAAGCTTATTTTCCAGTGGCCGTGATCGTATGGTAGTTGGATTTACAAGTACTTATGCAATCAGTGCCTATCACCACTGATGTTGTGAGTTCGAATCTCGATCAGGGCAAAGTGTACAACATTATGTGATAAAGTTTAACAGTGACCTGCGACAGGTCTGTGGTTTTCTCTGGGTCCTCCGGTTTCCTCCACCAATAAAACTGATTGCCACTATATAACTGAGATATTGTTGAAAGTGGCATTAAACACCATCAAACAAACAAACAATATTTTCCAGTGATATTCAGGAGAAATTACTTCCCCTTTTTCAAATTTGAGTTTTAATTATTTGACATACATATAAATATACCTAAGATTAAGCAACTTGTAAATATATTAAATTATTATATAAATGTTTGTAGTAAAGATAATGATGGATACAATAATAATAATTTCTGTCTTCTACAAAAAAACTGTATTTTACAATACCACTTGTCTCTCTGAGATTATTTTGATTACATTTTGGAACTGTTCCAACAGTGTGGTATATTTTGTAATTTTATTTTTATTGCACAAGTTTAGAAATGGTAAGTTTCAACACAGATGTCCTATGTTAATTTTGTCCTGGAGAATATTTCTATTTCTTGTAATGATGGTATGACTTTTTTTATCTAGACTTTGCTGATCAAGATGAGTATATTAATACAAGAAACAGTTATGATGGAAAATCATTAGCTTCAACTAACATTAGTATAATAGAGTCAAATGGAGGGGGTCAGACTCCTAGAGAACAACTAGGGATCAGTATGTCCTCCTTGGGAGGAGAATCTCTACAGGAGATCTGGAAGCTTCTAGAAGATCGACCAACTCCTACACCTAGATCTCCTCTAAGGAAAGGTAAGTCTTCAGTTGATTTCTGTGCAATATTTTCCAAACAAGTTAAGGAAAAACAGGTAAATTAAAATCCTTCATAATTTCTACATGCCGTAACTAGGAAGGAGCCGCCATATTGAAATGTAAAATCCTACATCTTATAATTACAACAATATAGACAAAATAACTAAAATCTATACCTTCAAAACATCTTTTTATTCAAATTTAACCGCATTTGAAGCATGAGAGAAGCCAAATACCGTCCGATGTGAACGTTTGAAACAGGAAGTGTTAGAATGACTTTATGTATCAAAGAAATCAACACCATTTCGCGAAATTTTCATTTTTGCAAGCTTGAGACCCAAATAAAAGCAATAATGAAATTATTTTTGTATTGCATTAAAATGGAGATAACTGTATTGTATTTTAAGCTTTGTGTACATAAATCTTGGTTTACTGTGGCAAATATCTGTTTACCTAGCGATAATTTGTGCATTGCATATGATGATGTTATACATTACACACTTAATCACCGATCTGTGTGTAAAAGGAGTTTTGGCTATAGTGAAACTCGTGGGAAAATAATGAGAGTGAAAATAAATGATTTATTTCACATGTGAATTACAGGGATTTATTTCATCAAGAAATCTTAGTAAATCACACCTATCTAAAAATAAAAATTATTATTTTTCTTAATAAAACATGGAACTATTTAAAAGCACACTTGTATTGAACCCAAACAGTACATAAATATCTAGGTGAATGATACATGTATAGGCTCAGTTCAGACTAGTCGTTGAACCAGCTGGTCACTTGAATTTCATTGTTATTTGTTATCTTTTATAATGGTATCATCTTATATATAGGTGCACTCGACTCGCAGTATCAAGTGATAAAGCTTACCAGTTGCTTGCCCATGGTCGGTGGTTCTCTCCGGTTATTCCAGCTTCTTCCACCACTAAAACTGGTCGCCATGATATAGCTGAAATATTGCTGAAAGTGGTGTTAAACACAATAAATCAAATCAAAGCAAATCATTATATATAGGTAATGTCTTCAACTGGACACAAATGATGTCATGAAGTCACCATTGTTATAATCAATGATTTTGATAAAAAAAAAGACAATTAGATTGTTGAAAGTTGTAAATATGATATAAACTCATTATTTTTATCAACATTTCATTGGCTAAATACAACAGGTATTTAAGGGCTGTGATATCGTAGTAGATTCTTTGTATTGAATCAGTGCCTGTCACCATTCACCCACATACTGCTATGTATTAGATACAACTTTATGTTTAAAGTTTATCTGTGACCTGCGGCCGGTCGGTAATTTTCTTTGGGTATTCCAGATAATTAATTAATTATGGATTTTGACTTTCTGCGTATTCCAGTTTCCTCCACCAAAAAATATATAAATGTACTATCTTTGATTTAATTTACCAGAATGGATTTCTAAGAGCAATATGACATCAAAAGCCAAGCCTGAGATGTTGTTTTTGGGTACAACATGTTTAACGATAGTATGTTTATTGAGAATTTGTTAAGGTGACTTCAGTGACGTCTATATAGAATAACATTATCACATTAGAAATCAACAATAAATATATACTATCATTTTGTGAGAATGGATTTCTCAAAGCAAAATATCGATTGATTGATTTTTGGTGTTTAATGCCACTTTCAGCAATATTTCAGCTATATCATGGCGACCAGTTTTAGCGGTGGAAGAAGCCAGATTACCCAGAGAGAACCACCAACCATGGCCAAGGAACTGGTAAACTTTATCACTTGTGGCTGCGAATTGAGTGCACCCTTTTTTGTAATTTACAAAGCCAGGCTTGTACGAGTTGTTAGGTAATCCTAACAGTTGTTAGGTAATCCTAACTCATTGAGTCACCCGGGCCCTTGCAAAATATCACATCAAAGGAGAAGCCTGAGATGTGTGGTATAATGAGAAGTCTATTTCGAGCAAAACTTATCAATAAAAGTTTATAGAGGATTAGGCAGCATGGTTAATAGAGGATTAGGCAGCATGGTTTCAGTGACGTTGTTATAACATCATATTATGTTAATATCACGCTAGTTACTTGATAATAGATATTATTACATAATGATTTTATTTAAACAATTTTATTGGCTATCATGCTGTCACCTGACATTCCTAAAATTTGATATTGTTTGATTAAAACTCATATTGACTTGGTTTCACTTTTGTTTTCTAACGAAATCTATAAAAAGAATCTTTTTCATTTTAATGTAATAAAACAATTACAGTCTTTTGTATCGGTCAATACGAGTTTTTATGAACCTTAGAAATCAATATTCATTTCAGCCTAAAGGCTTCGGTGAATATCGTTTTTAAGGTCCACAAAAACTCGTATTGACCTCAACAAAAGACTATAATTGTATATTATCACATATAAAGATGAAAGAGAAAATGTACAAATCATTGATAATATTTCATATCACATTTGTCTCTTGTTAATAGATATTATTGTGTGTATAGATCATAGGGAAAATTTACAAATCAAATCATTGATAAAACTGAAATGTTGTGGTGTTAATACAGATAACACAAAACCTATTCAATATACTAGTAATAATTTATTATATATATTCAACAGATCCAAGGAATGTAAAGTCAGCTGGTACAGGATCAAGTTCTGATGAGTTTATTGTACAAGGATCTAAACCTAGTTTTGATCAGAGACCTAAATCACAGTCTTATAGACCGTCTGTAAAACCTAGCGGTAAAAGAATACAAAATAAACAAAAAATCAGAAACTATAACTGGAAAGACAGCTCTAACAGCTGATGTTGACTGATCTACTATCATTTTAACAATATGGTTCTACCGATGACATTCTGTGATCATTTTAACAATATAGTTCTACCGATGACATTCTGTGATCATAGTGCGACTTTGAATAAGATACCAAAAGTCTTTACTCATAGTTAGTCTGGTGTCCTGTGTTGACATTTTAACCAATCAGGACTGTTGAGTAGCTTCTTTGATTATACTGATGTATTAGATATGTGAAGGGAACATGTGCCTAGGATGTTCCTGGCTCTTTACATCACATGACTGTAGATATCTATATATAGATACATGTATTATCTGTGATATTTGATCAATAAAACATTATTACTTTCAGTTTGTAAGGCTTATCTGGATGAAGTGCTACTTGGTTTTATATTAGGATATGATTAAACAGACTACATGTACCTTGTAGCCTATCTAATCCAAACAAGAGTCGGTCCTAAGAAGGTTCGGTTTAGACAGGACTACATGTATCTTGTAGCCTATCTAATCCAAACAAGAGTCAGTCCTAAGAAGGTTCGGTTTAAACAGGACTACATGTACCTTGTAGTCTATCTAATCCAAACAAGAGTCAGTCCTAGGAAGGTTCAGTTTAAACAGACTACATGTACCTTGTAGCCTATCTAATCCAAACAAGAGTCGGTCCTAAGAAGGTTCGGTTTAGACAGGACTACATGTACCTTGTAGCCTATCTAATCCAAACAAGAGTCGGTCCTAAGAAGGTTCGGTTTAGACAGGACTACATGTATCTTGTAGCCTATCTAATCCAAACAAGAGTCGGTCCTAGGAAGGTTCAGTTTCGACAGGACTACATGTATCTTGTAGCCTATCTAATCCAAACAAGAGTCGGTCCTAGGAAGGTTCAGTTTTGACAGGACTACATGTATCTTGTAGCCTATCTAATCCAAACAAGAGTCGGTCCTAGGAAGGTTCAGTTTCGACAGGACTACATGTATCTTGTAGCCTATCTAATCCAAACAAGAGTCGGTCCTAAGAAGGTTCAGTTTCGACAGGACTACATGTATCTTGTAGCCTATCTAATCCAAACAAGAGTCGGTCCTATGAAGGTTCAGTTTAGACAGGACTACATGTACCTTGTAGCCTATCTAATCCAAACAAGAGTCGGTCCTAAGAAGGTTCGGTTTAGACAGGACTACATGTACCTTGTAGCCTATCTAATCCAAACAAGAGTCGGTCCTAAGAAGGTTCGGTTCAGACAGGGCTACATGTACCTTGTAGCCTATCTAATCCAAACAAGAGTCGGTCCTAGGAAGGTTCAGTTTCGACAGGACTACATGTATCTTGTAGCCTATCTAATCCAAACAAGAGTCGGTCCTAGGAAGGTTCAGTTTTGACAGGACTACATGTATCTTGTAGCCTATCTAATCCAAACAAGAGTCAGTCCTAAGAAGGTTCGGTTTAGACAGGACTACATGTACCTTGTAGCCTATCTAATCCAAACAAGAGTCGGTCCTAAGAAGGTTCAGTTTAGACAGGACTACATGTATCTTGTAGCCTATCTAATCCAAACAAGAGTCAGTCCTAAGAAGGTTCAGTTTCGACAGGACTACATGTACCTTGTAGCCTATCTAATCCAAACAAGAGTCGGTCCTAGCAAGGTTCAGTTTAAACAGGACTACACATGTACCTTGTAGCCTATCTAATCCAAACAAGAGTCGGTCCTAAGAAGGTTCGGTTTAAACAGGACTACATGTATCTTGTAGCCTATCTAATCCAAACAAGAGTCAGTCCTAAGAAGGTTCGGTTTAGACAGGACTACATGTATCTTGTAGCCTATCTAATCCAAACAAGAGTCGGTCCTAAGAAGGTTCAGTTTCGACAGGACTACATGTACCTTGTAGCCTATCTAATCCAAACAAGAGTCAGTTATAAGAAGGTTCAGTTTAGACAGGACTACATGTACCTTGTTGCCTATCTAATCCAAACAAGAGTCGGTCCTAAGAAGGTTCGGTTTAGACAGGACTACATGTACCTTGTAGCCTATCTAATCCAAACAAGAGTCAGTCATCAGAAGGTTCAGTTTAGACAGGACTACATGTACCTTGTAGCCTATCTAATCCAAACAAGAGTCGGTCCCAAGAAGGTTCGGTTTAGACAGGACTACATGTACCTTGTAGCCTATCTAATCCAAACAAGAGTCAGTCATAAGAAGGTTCAGTTTAGACAGGACT
Organism: Bathymodiolus brooksi; assembly: GCA_963680875.1. Taxonomy (NCBI): domain Eukaryota; kingdom Metazoa; phylum Mollusca; class Bivalvia; order Mytilida; family Modiolidae; genus Bathymodiolus; species Bathymodiolus brooksi. The sequence goes on along the minus strand of OY804579.1, from coordinate 10,953,780 downwards.
ACATGTACCTTGTAGCCTATCTAATCCAAACAAGAGTCAGTCCTAAGAAGGTTCGGTTTAAACAGGACTACATGTACCTTGTAGCCTATCTAATCCAAACAAGAGTCAGTCCTAAGAAGGTTCGGTTTAGACAGGACTACATGTACCTTGTAGTCTATCTAATCCAAACAAGAGTCAGTCCTAAGAAGGTTCAGTTTAGACGGGACTACATGTACCTTGTAGCCCATCTAATCGAAACAAGAGTCAGTCCTAAGAAGGTTCGGTTTAGACAGGACTACATGTACCTTGTAGTCTATCTAATCCAAACAAGAGTCAGTCCTAAGAAGGTTCAGTTTAGACAGGACTACATGTACCTTGTAGCCTATCTAATCCAAACAAGAGTCAGTCCTAAGAAGGTTCAGTTTAGACAGGACTACACATGTACCTTGTAGCCTATCTAATCCAAACAAGAGTCAGTCCTAAGAAGGTTCGGTTTAGACAGGACTACACATGTACCTTGTAGTCTATCTAATCCAAACAAGAGTCAGTCCTAAGAAGGTTCAGTTTAGACAGGACTACATGTACCTTGTAGCCCATCTAATCCAAACAAAAGTCAGTCCTAAGAAGGTTCGGTTTAAACAGGACTACATGTACCTTGTAGCCTATCTAATCCAAACAAGAGTCAGTCCTAAGAAGGTTCGGTTTAAACAGGACTACACATGTACCTTGTAGTCTATCTAATCCAAACAAGAGTCGGTCCTATGAAGGTTCGGTTTAGACAGGACTACATGTACCTTGTAGCCTATCTAATCCAAACAAGAGTCAGTCCTAAGAAGGTTCGGTTTAGACAGGACTACATGTACCTTGTAGCCTATCTAATCCAAACAAGAGTCGGTCCTAAGAAGGTTCGGTTCAGACAGGACTACATGTACCTTGTAGCCTATCTAATGCAAACAAGAGTCGGTCCCAAGAAGGTTTGGTTTAGACAGGACTACATGTACCTTGTAGCCTATCTAATCCAAACAAGAGTCGGTCCCAAGAAGGTTTGGTTTAGACAGGACTACATGTACCTTGTAGTCTATCTAATCCAAACAAGAGACGGTCCCAAGAAGGTTCGGTTTAGACAGGACTACATGTACCTTGTAGCCTATCTAATCCAAACAAGAGTCGGTCCCAAGAAGGTTCAGTTTAAACAGGACTACATGTATCTTGTAGCCTATCTAATCCAAACAAGAGTCAGTCCTAAGAAGGTTCGGTTTAGACAGGACTACATGTACCTTGTAGCCTATCTAATCCAAACAAGAGTCAGTCCTAAGAAGGTTCGGTTTAGACAGGACTACACATGTACCTTGTAGTCTATCTAATCCAAACAAGAGTCAGTCCTAAGAAGGTTCAGTTTAGACAGGACTACATGTACCTTGTAGCCCATCTAATCCAAACAAAAGTCAGTCCTAAGAAGGTTCGGTTTAAACAGGACTACATGTACCTTGTAGCCTATCTAATCCAAACAAGAGTCGGTCCTAAGAAGGTTCGGTTTAGACAGGACTACATGTACCTTGTAGCCTATCTAATCCAAACAAGAGTCGGTCCTAAGAAGGTTCGGTTTAGACAGGACTACATGTATCTTGTAGCCTATCTAATCCAAACAAGAGTCGGTCCTAAGAAGGTTCAGTTTCGACAGGACTACATGTATCTTGTAGCCTATCTAATCCAAACAAGAGTCGGTCCTAGGAAGGTTCAGTTTTGACAGGACTACATGTATCTTGTAGCCTATCTAATCCAAACAAGAGTCGGTCCTATGAAGGTTCAGTTTAGACAGGACTACATGTACCTTGTAGCCTATCTAATCCAAACAAGAGTCGGTCCTAAGAAGGTTCGGTTTAGACAGGACTACATGTACCTTGTAGCCTATCTAATCCAAACAAGAGTCAGTCCTAAGAAGGTTCAGTTTAGACAGGACTACACATGTACCTTGTAGCCTATCTAATCCAAACAAGAGTCAGTCCTAAGAAGGTTCGGTTTAGACAGGACTACACATGTACCTTGTAGTCTATCTAATCCAAACAAGAGTCAGTCCTAAGAAGGTTCAGTTTAGACAGGACTACATGTACCTTGTAGCCTATCTAATCCAAACAAGAGTCAGTTATAAGAAGGTTCAGTTTAGACAGGACTACATGTACCTTGTTGCCTATCTAATCCAAACAAGAGTCGGTCCTAAGAAGGTTCGGTTTAGACAGGACTACATGTACCTTGTAGCCTATCTAATCCAAACAAGAGTCAGTCATCAGAAGGTTCAGTTTAGACAGGACTACATGTACCTTGTAGCCTATCTAATCCAAACAAGAGTCGGTCCCAAGAAGGTTCGGTTTAGACAGGACTACATGTACCTTGTAGCCTATCTAATCCAAACAAGAGTCAGTCATAAGAAGGTTCAGTTTAGACAGGACTACATGTACCTTGTAGCCTATCTAATCCAAACAAGAGTCAGTCCTAAGAAGGTTCGGTTTAAACAGGACTACATGTACCTTGTAGCCTATCTAATCCAAACAAGAGTCAGTCCTAAGAAGGTTCGGTTTAGACAGGACTACATGTACCTTGTAGTCTATCTAATCCAAACAAGAGTCAGTCCTAAGAAGGTTCAGTTTAGACGGGACTACATGTACCTTGTAGCCCATCTAATCGAAACAAGAGTCAGTCCTAAGAAGGTTCGGTTTAGACAGGACTACATGTACCTTGTAGTCTATCTAATCCAAACAAGAGTCAGTCCTAAGAAGGTTCAGTTTAGACAGGACTACATGTACCTTGTAGCCTATCTAATCCAAACAAGAGTCAGTCCTAAGAAGGTTCAGTTTAGACAGGACTACACATGTACCTTGTAGCCTATCTAATCCAAACAAGAGTCAGTCCTAAGAAGGTTCGGTTTAGACAGGACTACACATGTACCTTGTAGTCTATCTAATCCAAACAAGAGTCAGTCCTAAGAAGGTTCAGTTTAGACAGGACTACATGTACCTTGTAGCCCATCTAATCCAAACAAAAGTCAGTCCTAAGAAGGTTCGGTTTAAACAGGACTACATGTACCTTGTAGCCTATCTAATCCAAACAAGAGTCAGTCCTAAGAAGGTTCGGTTTAAACAGGACTACACATGTACCTTGTAGTCTATCTAATCCAAACAAGAGTCGGTCCTATGAAGGTTCGGTTTAGACAGGACTACATGTACCTTGTAGCCTATCTATTCCAAACAAGAGTCAGTCCTAAGAAGGTTCGGTTTAGACAGGACTACATGTACCTTGTAGCCTATCTAATCCAAACAAGAGTCGGTCCTAAGAAGGTTCGGTTCAGACAGGACTACATGTACCTTGTAGCCTATCTAATGCAAACAAGAGTCGGTCCCAAGAAGGTTTGGTTTAGACAGGACTACATGTACCTTGTAGCCTATCTAATCCAAACAAGAGTCGGTCCCAAGAAGGTTTGGTTTAGACAGGACTACATGTACCTTGTAGTCTATCTAATCCAAACAAGAGACGGTCCCAAGAAGGTTCGGTTTAGACAGGACTACATGTACCTTGTAGCCTATCTAATCCAAACAAGAGTCGGTCCCAAGAAGGTTCAGTTTAAACAGGACTACATGTATCTTGTAGCCTATCTAATCCAAACAAGAGTCAGTCCTAAGAAGGTTCGGTTTAGACAGGACTACATGTACCTTGTAGCCTATCTAATCCAAACAAGAGTCAGTCCTAAGAAGGTTCGGTTTAGACAGGACTACACATGTACCTTGTAGTCTATCTAATCCAAACAAGAGTCAGTCCTAAGAAGGTTCAGTTTAGACAGGACTACATGTACCTTGTAGCCCATCTAATCCAAACAAAAGTCAGTCCTAAGAAGGTTCGGTTTAAACAGGACTACATGTACCTTGTAGCCTATCTAATCCAAACAAGAGTCGGTCCTAAGAAGGTTCGGTTTAGACAGGACTACATGTACCTTGTAGCCTATCTAATCCAAACAAGAGTCGGTCCTAAGAAGGTTCGGTTTAGACAGGACTACATGTATCTTGTAGCCTATCTAATCCAAACAAGAGTCGGTCCTAAGAAGGTTCAGTTTCGACAGGACTACATGTATCTTGTAGCCTATCTAATCCAAACAAGAGTCGGTCCTAGGAAGGTTCAGTTTTGACAGGACTACATGTATCTTGTAGCCTATCTAATCCAAACAAGAGTCGGTCCTAGGAAGGTTCAGTTTCGACAGGACTACATGTATCTTGTAGCCTATCTAATCCAAACAAGAGTCGGTCCTAAGAAGGTTCAGTTTCGACAGGACTACATGTATCTTGTAGCCTATCTAATCCAAACAAGAGTCGGTCCTATGAAGGTTCAGTTTAGACAGGACTACATGTACCTTGTAGCCTATCTAATCCAAACAAGAGTCGGTCCTAAGAAGGTTCGGTTTAGACAGGACTACATGTACCTTGTAGCCTATCTAATCCAAACAAGAGTCAGTCCTAAGAAGGTTCAGTTTAGACAGGACTACACATGTACCTTGTAGCCTATCTAATCCAAACAAGAGTCAGTCCTAAGAAGGTTCGGTTTAGACAGGACTACACATGTACCTTGTAGTCTATCTAATCCAAACAAGAGTCAGTCCTAAGAAGGTTCAGTTTAGACAGGACTACATGTACCTTGTAGCCCATCTAATCCAAACAAAAGTCAGTCCTAAGAAGGTTCGGTTTAGACAGGACTACACATGTACCTTGTAGTCTATCTAATCCAAACAAGAGTCAGTTCTAAGAAGGTTCGGTTTAAACAGGACTACATGTACCTTGTAGCCTATCTAATCCAAACAAGAGTCGGTCCTAAGAAGGTTCGGTTTAGACAGGACTACATGTACCTTGTAGCCTATCTAATCCAAACAAGAGTCGGTCCTAAGAAGGTTCGGTTTAGACAGGACTACATGTATCTTGTAGCCTATCTAATCCAAACAAGAGTCGGTCCTAGGAAGGTTCAGTTTCGACAGGACTACATGTATCTTGTAGCCTATCTAATCCAAACAAGAGTCGGTCCTAGGAAGGTTCAGTTTTGACAGGACTACATGTATCTTGTAGCCTATCTAATCCAAACAAGAGTCGGTCCTAGGAAGGTTCAGTTTCGACAGGACTACATGTATCTTGTAGCCTATCTAATCCAAACAAGAGTCGGTCCTAAGAAGGTTCAGTTTCGACAGGACTACATGTATCTTGTAGCCTATCTAATCCAAACAAGAGTCGGTCCTATGAAGGTTCAGTTTAGACAGGACTACATGTACCTTGTAGCCTATCTAATCCAAACAAGAGTCGGTCCTAAGAAGGTTCGGTTTAGACAGGACTACATGTACCTTGTAGCCTATCTAATCCAAACAAGAGTCGGTCCTAAGAAGGTTCGGTTCAGACAGGGCTACATGTACCTTGTAGCCTATCTAATCCAAACAAGAGTCGGTCCTAGGAAGGTTCAGTTTCGACAGGACTACATGTATCTTGTAGCCTATCTAATCCAAACAAGAGTCGGTCCTAGGAAGGTTCAGTTTTGACAGGACTACATGTATCTTGTAGCCTATCTAATCCAAACAAGAGTCGGTCCTAAGAAGGTTCGGTTTAGACAGGACTACATGTACCTTGTAGCCTATCTAATCCAAACAAGAGTCAGTCCTAAGAAGGTTCAGTTTAGACAGGACTACATGTATCTTGTAGCCTATCTAATCCAAACAAGAGTCAGTCCTAAGAAGGTTCAGTTTCGACAGGACTACATGTATCTTGTAGCCTATCTAATCCAAACAAGAGTCGGTCCTAGTAAGGTTCAGTTTAAACAGGACTACACATGTACCTTGTAGCCTATCTAATCCAAACAAGAGTCGGTCCTAAGAAGGTTCGGTTTAGACAGGACTACATGTATCTTGTAGCCTATCTAATCCAAACAAGAGTCAGTCCTAAGAAGGTTCGGTTTAGACAGGACTACATGTATCTTGTAGCCTATCTAATCCAAACAAGAGTCGGTCCTAAGAAGGTTCAGTTTCGACAGGACTACATGTACCTTGTAGCCTATCTAATCCAAACAAGAGTCAGTTATAAGAAGGTTCAGTTTCGACAGGACTACATGTACCTTGTAGCCTATCTAATCCAAACAAGAGTCGGTCCTAAGAAGGTTCAGTTTAAACAGGACTACATGTATCTTGTAGCCTATCTAATCCAAACAAGAGTCGGTCCTAAGAAGGTTCGGTTTAGACAGGACTACATGTACCTTGTAGCCTATCTAATCCAAACAAGAGTCAGTCATCAGAAGGTTCAGTTTAGACAGGACTACATGTACCTTGTAGCCTATCTAATCCAAACAAGAGTCGGTCCCAAGAAGGTTCGGTTTAGACAGGACTACATGTACCTTGTAGCCTATCTAATCCAAACAAGAGTCAGTCATAAGAAGGTTCAGTTTAGACAGGACTACATGTACCTTGTAGCCTATCTAATCCAAACAAGAGTCAGTCCTAAGAAGGTTCGGTTTAAACAGGACTACATGTACCTTGTAGCCTATCTAATCCAAACAAGAGTCAGTCCTAAGAAGGTTCGGTTTAGACAGGACTACATGTACCTTGTAGTCTATCTAATCCAAACAAGAGTCAGTCCTAAGAAGGTTCAGTTTAGACGGGACTACATGTACCTTGTAGCCCATCTAATCGAAACAAGAGTCAGTCCTAAGAAGGTTCGGTTTAGACAGGACTACATGTACCTTGTAGTCTATCTAATCCAAACAAGAGTCAGTCCTAAGAAGGTTCAGTTTAGACAGGACTACATGTACCTTGTAGCCTATCTAATCCAAACAAGAGTCAGTCCTAAGAAGGTTCAGTTTAGACAGGACTACACATGTACCTTGTAGCCTATCTAATCCAAACAAGAGTCAGTCCTAAGAAGGTTCGGTTTAGACAGGACTACACATGTACCTTGTAGTCTATGTAATCCAAACAAGAGTCAGTCCTAAGAAGGTTCAGTTTAGACAGGACTACATGTACCTTGTAGCCCATCTAATCCAAACAAAAGTCAGTCCTAAGAAGGTTCGGTTTAAACAGGACTACATGTACCTTGTAGCCTATCTAATCCAAACAAGAGTCAGTCCTAGGAAGGTTCGGTTTAAACAGGACTACACATGTACCTTGTAGTCTATCTAATCCAAACAAGAGTCGGTCCTATGAAGGTTCGGTTTAGACAGGACTACATGTACCTTGTAGCCTATCTAATCCAAACAAGAGTCAGTCCTAAGAAGGTTCGGTTTAGACAGGACTACACATGTACCTTGTAGTCTATCTAATCCAAACAAGAGTCAGTCCTAAGAAGGTTCAGTTTAGACAGGACTACATGTACCTTGTAGCCCATCTAATCCAAACAAAAGTCAGTCCTAAGAAGGTTCGGTTTAAACAGGACTACATGTACCTTGTAGCCTATCTAATCCAAACAAGAGTCAGTCCTAAGAAGGTTCGGTTTAGACAGGACTACACATGTACCTTGTAGTCTATCTAATCCAAACAAGAGTCAGTTCTAAGAAGGTTCGGTTTAAACAGGACTACATGTACCTTGTAGCCTATCTAATCCAAACAAGAGTCGGTCCTATGAAGGTTCGGTTTAGACAGGACTACATGTACCTTGTAGCCTATCTAATCCAAATAAGAGTCGGTCCCAAGAAGGTTCGGTTTAGACAGGACTACATGTACCTTGTAGCCTATCTAATCCAAACAAGAGTCGGTCCTAAGAAGGTTCGGTTTAGACAGGACTACATGTACCTTGTAGTCTATCTAATCCAAACAAGAGTCGGTCCCAAGAAGGTTCGGTTTAGACAGGACTACATGTACCTTGTAGCCTATCTAATCCAAACAAGAGTCGGTCCTAAGAAGGTTCGGTTTAGACAGGACTACATGTACCTTGTAGCCTATCTAATCCAAACAAGAGTCGGTCTTAAGAAGGTTCAGTTTAGACAGGACTACATGTACCTTGTAGCCTATCTAATCCAAACAAGAGTCGGTCCCAAGAAGGTTCGGTTTAGACAGGACTACATGTACCTTGTAGCCTATCTAATCCAAACAAGAGTCGGCCCTAAAAAGGTTCGGTTTAGACAGGACTACATGTACCTTGTAGTCTATCTAATCCAAACAAGAGTCGGTCCTAAGAAGGTTCGGTTTAGACAGGACTACATGTACCTTGTAGTCTATCTAATCCAAACAAGAGTCGGTCCCAAGAAGGTTCGGTTTAGACAGGACTACATGTACCTTGTAGCCTATCTAATCCAAACAAGAGTCGGTCCTAAGAAGCTTAGGTTTAGACAGGACTACATGTACCTTGTAGTCTATCTAATCAAAACAAGAGTCAGTCCTAAGAAGGTTCGGTTTAGACAGGACTACATGTACCTTGTAGTCTATCTAATCCAAACAAGAGTCGGTCCCAAGAAGGTTCGGTTTAGACAGGACTACATGTACCTTGTAGCCTATCTAATCCAAACAAGAGTCGGTCCTAAGAAGGTTCGGTTTAGACAGGACTACATGTACCTTGTAGCCTATCTAATCCAAACAAGAGTCGGTCCCAAGAAGGTTCGGTTTAGACAGGACTACATGTACCTTGTAGCCTATCTAATCCAAACAAGAGTCGGTCCTATGAAGGTTCGGTTTAGACAGGACTACATGTACCTTGTAGCCTATCTAATCCAAACAAGAGTCGGTCCTATGAAGGTTCGGTTTAGACAGGACTACATGTACCTTGTAGTCTATCTAATCCAAACAAGAGTCGGTCCTAAGAAGGTTCGGTTTAGACAGGACTACATGTACCTTGTAGTCTATCTAATCCAAACAAGAGTCGGTCCTAAGAAGGTTCGGTTTAGACAGGACTACATGTACCTTGTAGTCTATCTAATCCAAACAAGAGTCGGTCCTAAGAAGGTTCGGTTTAGACAGGGCTACATGTACCTTGTAGCCTATCTAATCCAAACAAGAGTCAGTCCTAAGAAGGTTCGGTTTAGACAGGACTACATGTACCTTGTAGCCTATCTAATCGAAACAAGAGTCGGTCCCAAGAAGGTTCGGTTTAGACAGGACTACATGTACCTTGTAGCCTATCTAATCCAAACAAGAGTCGGTCCTAAGAAGGTTAGGTTTAGACAGGACTACATGTACCTTGTAGTCTATCTAATCCAAACAAGAGTCGGTCCTAAGAAGGTTCGGTTTAGACAGGACTACATGTACCTTGTAGTCTATCTAATCCAAACAAGAGTCAGTCCTAAGAAGGTTCGGTTTAGACAGGACTACATGTACCTTGTAGCCTATCTAATCCGAACAAGAGTCGGTCCCACGAAGGTTCGGTTTAGACAGGACTACATGTACCTTGTAGTCTATCTAATCCAAACAAGAGTCGGTCCTAAGAAGGTTAGGTTTAGACGGGACTACATGTACCTTGTAGTCTATCTAATCCAAACAAGAGTCGGTCCTAAGAAGGTTCGGTTTAGACAGGACTACATGTACCTTGTAGCCTATCTAATCCAAACAAGAGTCGGTCCTAAGAAGGTTCGGTTTAGACAGGACTACATGTACCTTGTAGCCTATCTAATCCAAACAAGAGTCGGTCCTAAGAAGGTTCGGTTTAGACAGGACTACATGTACCTTGTAGTCTATCTAATCCAAACAAGAGTCGGTCCCAAGAAGGTTCGGTTTAGACAGGACTACATGTACCTTGTAGTCTATCTAATCCAAACAAGAGTCGGTCCCAAGAAGGTTCGGTTTAGACAGGACTACATGTACCTTGTAGCCTATCTAATCCAAACAAGAGTCGGTCCTAAGAAGGTTCGGTTTAGACAGGACTACATGTACCTTGTAGCCTATCTAATCCAAACAAGAGTCGGTCCCAAGAAGGTTCGGTTTAGACAGGACTACATGTACCTTGTAGTCTATCTAATCCAAACAAGAGTCGGTCCTAAGAAGGTTCGGTTTAGACAGGACTACACATGTACCTTGTAGTCTATCTAATCCAAACAAGAGTCAGTTCTAAGAAGGTTCGGTTTAAACAGGACTACATGTACCTTGTAGCCTATCTAATCCAAACAAGAGTCGGTCCTATGAAGGTTCGGTTTAGACAGGACTACATGTACCTTGTAGCCTATCTAATCCAAATAAGAGTCGGTCCCAAGAAGGTTCGGTTTAGACAGGACTACATGTACCTTGTAGCCTATCTAATCCAAACAAGAGTCGGTCCTAAGAAGGTTCGGTTTAGACAGGACTACATGTACCTTGTAGTCTATCTAATCCAAACAAGAGTCGGTCCCAAGAAGGTTCGGTTTAGACAGGACTACATGTACCTTGTAGCCTATCTAATCCAAACAAGAGTCGGTCCTAAGAAGGTTCGGTTTAGACAGGACTACATGTACCTTGTAGCCTATCTAATCCAAACAAGAGTCGGTCTTAAGAAGGTTCAGTTTAGACAGGACTACATGTACCTTGTAGCCTATCTAATCCAAACAAGAGTTGGTCCCAAGAAGGTTCGGTTTAGACAGGACTACATGTACCTTGTAGCCTATCTAATCCAAACAAGAGTCGGCCCTAAAAAGGTTCGGTTTAGACAGGACTACATGTACCTTGTAGTCTATCTAATCCAAACAAGAGTCGGTCCTAAGAAGTTTCGGTTTAGACAGGACTACATGTACCTTGTAGTCTATCTAATCCAAACAAGAGTCGGTCCCAAGAAGGTTCGGTTTAGACAGGACTACATGTACCTTGTAGCCTATCTAATCCAAACAAGAGTCGGTCCTAAGAAGCTTAGGTTTAGACAGGACTACATGTACCTTGTAGTCTATCTAATCAAAACAAGAGTCAGTCCTAAGAAGGTTCGGTTTAGACAGGACTACATGTACCTTGTAGTCTATCTAATCCAAACAAGAGTCGGTCCCAAGAAGGTTCGGTTTAGACAGGACTACATGTACCTTGTAGCCTATCTAATCCAAACAAGAGTCGGTCCTAAGAAGGTTCGGTTTAGACAGGACTACATGTACCTTGTAGCCTATCTAATCCAAACAAGAGTCGGTCCCAAGAAGGTTCGGTTTAGACAGGACTACATGTACCTTGTAGCCTATCTAATCCAAACAAGAGTCGGTCCTATGAAGGTTCGGTTTAGACAGGACTACATGTACCTTGTAGCCTATCTAATCCAAACAAGAGTCGGTCCTATGAAGGTTCGGTTTAGACAGGACTACATGTACCTTGTAGTCTATCTAATCCAAACAAGAGTCGGTCCTAAGAAGGTTCGGTTTAGACAGGACTACATGTACCTTGTAGTCTATCTAATCCAAACAAGAGTCGGTCCTAAGAAGGTTCGGTTTAGACAGGACTACATGTACCTTGTAGTCTATCTAATCCAAACAAGAGTCGGTCCTAAGAAGGTTCGGTTTAGACAGGGCTACATGTACCTTGTAGCCTATCTAATCCAAACAAGAGTCAGTCCTAAGAAGGTTCGGTTTAGACAGGACTACATGTACCTTGTAGCCTATCTAATCGAAACAAGAGTCGGTCCCAAGAAGGTTCGGTTTAGACAGGACTACATGTACCTTGTAGCCTATCTAATCCAAACAAGAGTCGGTCCTAAGAAGGTTAGGTTTAGACAGGACTACATGTACCTTGTAGTCTATCTAATCCAAACAAGAGTCGGTCCTAAGAAGGTTCGGTTTAGACAGGACTACATGTACCTTGTAGTCTATCTAATCCAAACAAGAGTCAGTCCTAAGAAGGTTCGGTTTAGACAGGACTACATGTACCTTGTAGCCTATCTAATCCGAACAAGAGTCGGTCCCACGAAGGTTCGGTTTAGACAGGACTACATGTACCTTGTAGTCTATCTAATCCAAACAAGAGTCGGTCCTAAGAAGGTTAGGTTTAGACGGGACTACATGTACCTTGTAGTCTATCTAATCCAAACAAGAGTCGGTCCTAAGAAGGTTCGGTTTAGACAGGACTACATGTACCTTGTAGCCTATCTAATCCAAACAAGAGTCGGTCCTAAGAAGGTTCGGTTTAGACAGGACTACATGTACCTTGTAGCCTATCTAATCCAAACAAGAGTCGGTCCTAAGAAGGTTCGGTTTAGACAGGACTACATGTACCTTGTAGTCTATCTAATCCAAACAAGAGTCGGTCCCAAGAAGGTTCGGTTTAGACAGGACTACATGTACCTTGTAGTCTATCTAATCCAAACAAGAGTCGGTCCTAAGAAGGTTCGGTTTAGACAGGACTATATGTACCTTGTAGCCTATCTAATCCAAACAAGAGTCGGTCCTAAGAAGGTTCGGTTTAGACAGGACTACATGTACCTTGTAGCCTATCTAATCCAAACAAGAGTCGGTCCTAAGAAGGTTCGGTTTAGACAGGACTACATGTACCTTGTAGTCTATCTAATCCAAACAAGAGTCGGTCCTAAGAAGGTTCGGTTTAGACAGGACTACATGTACCTTGTAGCCTATCTAATCCAAACAAGAGTCGGTCCTAAGAAGGTTCGGTTTAGACAGGACTACATGTACCTTGTAGCCTATCTAATCCAAACAAGAGTCGGTCCCAAGATGGTTCGGTTTAGACAGGACTACATGTACCTTGTAGCCTATCTAATCCAAACAAGAGTCGGTCCTAAGAAGGTTCGGTTTAGACAGGACTACATGTACCTTGTAGTCTATCTAATCCAAACAAGAGTCGGTCCTAAGAAGGTTCGGTTTAGACAGGGCTACATGTACCTTGTAGCCTATCTAATCCAAACAAGAGTCAGTCCTAAGAAGGTTCGGTTTAGACAGGACTACATGTACCTTGTAGCCTATCTAATCGAAACAAGAGTCGGTCCCAAGAAGGTTCGGTTTAGACAGGACTACATGTACCTTGTAGCCTATCTAATCCAAACAAGAGTCGGTCCTAAGAAGGTTAGGTTTAGACAGGACTACATGTACCTTGTAGTCTATCTAATCCAAACAAGAGTCGGTCCTAAGAAGGTTCGGTTTAGACAGGACTACATGTACCTTGTAGTCTATCTAATCCAAACAAGAGTCAGTCCTAAGAAGGTTCGGTTTAGACAGGACTACATGTACCTTGTAGCCTATCTAATCCGAACAAGAGTCGGTCCCACGAAGGTTCGGTTTAGACAGGACTACATGTACCTTGTAGTCTATCTAATCCAAACAAGAGTCGGTCCTAAGAAGGTTAGGTTTAGACGGGACTACATGTACCTTGTAGTCTATCTAATCCAAACAAGAGTCGGTCCTAAGAAGGTTCGGTTTAGACAGGACTACATGTACCTTGTAGCCTATCTAATCCAAACAAGAGTCGGTCCTAAGAAGGTTCGGTTTAGACAGGACTACATGTACCTTGTAGCCTATCTAATCCAAACAAGAGTCGGTCCTAAGAAGGTTCGGTTTAGACAGGACTACATGTACCTTGTAGTCTATCTAATCCAAACAAGAGTCGGTCCCAAGAAGGTTCGGTTTAGACAGGACTACATGTACCTTGTAGTCTATCTAATCCAAACAAGAGTCGGTCCCAAGAAGGTTCGGTTTAGACAGGACTACATGTACCTTGTAGCCTATCTAATCCAAACAAGAGTCGGTCCTAAGAAGGTTCGGTTTAGACAGGACTACATGTACCTTGTAGCCTATCTAATCCAAACAAGAGTCGGTCCCAAGAAGGTTCGGTTTAGACAGGACTACATGTACCTTGTAGTCTATCTAATCCAAACAAGAGTCGGTCCTAAGAAGGTTCGGTTTAGACAGGACTATATGTACCTTGTAGCCTATCTAATCCAAACAAGAGTCGGTCCTAAGAAGGTTCGGTTTAGACAGGACTACATGTACCTTGTAGCCTATCTAATCCAAACAAGAGTCGGTCCTAAGAAGGTTCGGTTTAGACAGGACTACATGTACCTTGTAGTCTATCTAATCCAAACAAGAGTCGGTCCTAAGAAGGTTCGGTTTAGACAGGACTACATGTACCTTGTAGCCTATCTAATCCAAACAAGAGTCGGTCCTAAGAAGGTTCGGTTTAGACAGGACTACATGTACCTTGTAGCCTATCTAATCCAAACAAGAGTCGGTCCTAAGAAGGTTCGGTTTAGACAGGACTACATGTACCTTGTAGCCTATCTAATCCAAACAAGAGTCGGTCCCAAGATGGTTCGGTTTAGACAGGACTACATGTACCTTGTAGCCTATCTAATCCAAACAAGAGTCGGTCCTAAGAAGGTTCGGTTTAGACAGGACTACATGTACCTTGTAGTCTATCTAATCCAAACAAGAGTCGGTCCTAAGAAGGTTCGGTTTAGACAGGGCTACATGTACCTTGTAGCCTATCTAATCCAAACAAGAGTCAGTCCTAAGAAGGTTCGGTTTAGACAGGACTACATGTACCTTGTAGCCTATCTAATCGAAACAAGAGTCGGTCCCAAGAAGGTTCGGTTTAGACAGGACTACATGTACCTTGTAGCCTATCTAATCCAAACAAGAGTCGGTCCTAAGAAGGTTAGGTTTAGACAGGACTACATGTACCTTGTAGTCTATCTAATCCAAACAAGAGTCGGTCCTAAGAAGGTTCGGTTTAGACAGGACTACATGTACCTTGTAGTCTATCTAATCCAAACAAGAGTCAGTCCTAAGAAGGTTCGGTTTAGACAGGACTACATGTACCTTGTAGCCTATCTAATCCGAACAAGAGTCGGTCCCACGAAGGTTCGGTTTAGACAGGACTACATGTACCTTGTAGTCTATCTAATCCAAACAAGAGTCGGTCCTAAGAAGGTTAGGTTTAGACGGGACTACATGTACCTTGTAGTCTATCTAATCCAAACAAGAGTCGGTCCTAAGAAGGTTCGGTTTAGACAGGACTACATGTACCTTGTAGCCTATCTAATCCAAACAAGAGTCGGTCCTAAGAAGGTTCGGTTTAGACAGGACTACATGTACCTTGTAGCCTATCTAATCCAAACAAGAGTCGGTCCTAAGAAGGTTCGGTTTAGACAGGACTACATGTACCTTGTAGTCTATCTAATCCAAACAAGAGTCGGTCCCAAGAAGGTTCGGTTTAGACAGGACTACATGTACCTTGTAGTCTATCTAATCCAAACAAGAGTCGGTCCCAAGAAGGTTCGGTTTAGACAGGACTACATGTACCTTGTAGCCTATCTAATCCAAACAAGAGTCGGTCCTAAGAAGGTTCGGTTTAGACAGGACTACATGTACCTTGTAGCCTATCTAATCCAAACAAGAGTCGGTCCCAAGAAGGTTCGGTTTAGACAGGACTACATGTACCTTGTAGTCTATCTAATCCAAACAAGAGTCGGTCCTAAGAAGGTTCGGTTTAGACAGGACTATATGTACCTTGTAGCCTATCTAATCCAAACAAGAGTCGGTCCTAAGAAGGTTCGGTTTAGACAGGACTACATGTACCTTGTAGCCTATCTAATCCAAACAAGAGTCGGTCCTAAGAAGGTTCGGTTTAGACAGGACTACATGTACCTTGTAGTCTATCTAATCCAAACAAGAGTCGGTCCTAAGAAGGTTCGGTTTAGACAGGACTACATGTACCTTGTAGCCTATCTAATCCAAACAAGAGTCGGTCCTAAGAAGGTTCGGTTTAGACAGGACTACATGTACCTTGTAGCCTATCTAATCCAAACAAGAGTCGGTCCCAAGATGGTTCGGTTTAGACAGGACTACATGTACCTTGTAGCCTATCTAATCCAAACAAGAGTCGGTCCTAAGAAGGTTCGGTTTAGACAGGACTACATGTACCTTGTAGTCTATCTAATCCAAACAAGAGTCGGTCCTAAGAAGGTTCGGTTTAGACAGGACTACATGTACCTTGTAGCCTATCTAATCCAAACAAGAGTCAGTCATCAGAAGGTTCAGTTTAGACAGGACTACATGTACCTTGTAGCCTATCTAATCCAAACAAGAGTCGGTCCCAAGAAGGTTCGGTTTAGACAGGACTACATGTACCTTGTAGCCTATCTAATCCAAACAAGAGTCAGTCATAAGAAGGTTCAGTTTAGACAGGACTACATGTACCTTGTAGCCTATCTAATCCAAACAAGAGTCAGTCCTAAGAAGGTTCGGTTTAAACAGGACTACATGTACCTTGTAGTCTATCTAATACAAACAAGAGTCGGTCCTAAGAAGGTTCAGTTTAGACAGGACTACATGTACCTTGTAGCCTATCTAATCCAAACAAGAGTCAGTCCTAAGAAGGTTCAGTTTAGACAGGACTACATGTATCTTGTAGCCTATCTAATCCAAACAAGAGTCAGTCCTAAGAAGGTTCGGTTTAGACAGGACTACATGTATCTTGTAGTCTATCTAATCCAAACAAGAGTCGGTCCTAAGAAGGTTCGGTTTAGACAGGACTACATGTATCATGTAGCCTATCTAATCCAAACAAGAGTCAGTCCTAAGAAGGTTCAGTTTAGACAGATATCTTTGCACAAGCATAGTTCTTGTTTTAGTGATTCTTTATTTTATTCATCAGATCAAGTCAATAAAATTATAGAATTATATCCCATATAAGTACATTCAGTAGATAAGAAAAAAAATAATAAAATAAGATATAAGAACAACATGACCACTACCAAAAACCAGTGATCAACACATTTGTTCTTGAAAGGAAAACAGTTCCTGCTCCTTTAGTAGAACTGTATGTTACACATCGTCAAAATCTAGTAAAAACTGGTCAATAGATATTACTTGTAATAATTGTTATAAGGAATAAGTCACACATTACAAGATTTCTGTGAATTTACTGCTGGCTGTATCAGATACAAACAGTGAAATACTAAATTTTGTGCTGTTTATATCCATAGTGTACATATCCTTTGTCGGTGGGCAAAAAAACCAAATCAACAATAAGTCATAAACATGCAAAGAAATTAATTGTCTTTGTGAGAGACAAGATGTGAACAAAAAATGTCATTAAACTAGGAATTATATTTAGGATATGACAGTAAAAAGTTAATCTACCATGCTGAAAATTATAGTTGTATAATAGATTGATTAGTTCAGTTATCAGAGAACCTTATTATGTAAAGAAAATCAAAGATTTAATTACAGTTAGACTGTTATATTATAAATTTTGTGAATAAGATCTTTAGAAGATGTAATAAGTCTAGAAATGTCAGACTTTAACATTAATCTTTTTGAACAACATCTCTATAGAAACAATGATGAAGAATGTAGTTTTTTTTTATTAGATCTCTACAAGTTGAAATATATGTGTATACAAGATCTTTAAAGTGGTAATGACGTTCAGTTTCATTAGGTTATGTGAACAATATCTCAGATGTATTATAAGTTTATTGGTAAGTATAAGATTAGGTTCATTAAAGTCAACACATTATAAAATATGACCAATGCGAAATGTATATGCAATATGATGTTGCTAAAGGGACTTTGCCGTAAAAATAGAGAATATATATACAATATACGTACATTGTCGGTAAATATAAAATTTATTTGTACGAGCTTTAGAAACAGGCAGAATAGCGAGCCTTCGACAATGTACGTATATTGTGTTTATCCTGCAATGTCAAAAAAGTCGGAAAACTTGTCAGATTTAAACAAAAAGGACAGAAACAAGCGTCATTCCTCGCCTTTCATAAATGTTGTCAAGAGTGTCTTCTTCGTGGTCAACGTTACATTAGTACCAGTTTCATACTTGTCTGCGCTCTCCGCTGTACATAGCTACAGGGTACCAGGAAAGTTTATTTGTAGGCTGAAAAGTTTATTCGTATAGTACGAAAAGTTTATTCGTCTAGTACGAATAAAGCAAAAATTTATTCGTATAGCATATTTGTACAGCAAATGTACTGATTGCAGGATAAATATACAATATACGTACATTGTCGGTAAATATAAAATTTATTTGTACGAGCTTTAGAAACAGGCAGAATAGCGAGCCTTCGGCGAGCTTTTCAGGCCTGTTTCGCAGCGAGTACAAATGAATTTTATATTTAACGACAATGTACGTATATTGTGTTTATCCTGCAATGTCAAAAAAGTCGGAAAACTTGTCAGATTTAAACAAAAAGGACAGAAAGAAGCGTCATTCCTCGCCTTTCATAAATGTTGTCATGGGTGTCTTCTTCGTGGTTCGCGTTACATTAGTACCAGTTTCATACTTGTTCTGCGCCCTGTAAGCTGAAAAGTTTTTTCAAGCATAAGAAAAAAGGGGTAATCAAATTAATATTTTGTATGAAATTAAAAAGTAAATATATAAATTATAATATACGCTTTTTGAAATTATTACTATACGATTTAAAGTGAAGTAATAATGATAAAAAGTGTGCCTAACTTATAAGGAAGAACTTAACTTTGAATGTGACATCTTAAGGTGCATTTCTCAATTCTGTTTTATTTTATTTATTTTTTGTTTGTTAAATTGTAAAACAAATGAAAATTTTTTGTCCGTCAATTTCTTTATAGGAATCTGTAGTGAAGATGAAAAGGAATTTAAGTTTTATCAAATTAAAACATCTGAATATCTGAATTTCTTTATCTGAAAAAAAGGTTTCATGAGGAACCTAATATAACTATTTGCTCCCAGGTTTCAGATACGTGAACCGAACGGGAAATTTTCACCCCATTTGTCTTCTTTTTTAAATTTCTTTGCTAGGATTTCATAGTTTTATATTGATTTATTCTTTAATTTTATATATTTTTGAAGATTAATTAAAATTTAATATTGACGTGTTAAGGAAGTGGTAGCGCTTTCTAGACTTGTAGTCTGCTGAAGGTCGACCGTGTCAACAGAGATGCGATGCTTCCCGGGTTTGGCACTTAGGGGAATAGACAGTCGTATCATTTTGCAACAAAGGTGTTAAATTCATATTGTAGAAAGATAACTATCATTATAACTGATAGTTAACTGTGTATTGCATAACAAGTTATAGCAAAGACATCACTAAAACACAAATATTTAATTTATGTATTGGGTTGATTCATAAATGTATTTGATTTGCAATATGACAGTTAAACTCTACCCCCTTCCCACAAAGGGTTAAAAATGATAAAAATATATATAACTGAATTATAATGACAAAAAACTAAAAGAAAAACAAATCACCGAATTTTGTTGCAGAACATCATGTCGTTACTTCTTACAGAATCAAGATTTATTTCAAGATTTATCTACAGAAATGTGATACCTCTTTGTAAATTGTTAATTATTTTATGCGGCTTCTACATGAAAAACAATAATTCCTACACTGCTCACTTTGTTCCCGTTTCCTTTGTTTATAGTATTTAAACTTTCATTTAAGACAACATTTAACTCATTTTTTTTTCTTTCTATGTTATCCTCTACCGCATACGGAAGGAACATATTATTCCTCCACATATTTGCTACTCTATCATTGTGCAAATGATTGATTTTTTTGTCAATTGCATAAGTGCTCCCTACACCAAAAAATTAAGCGACTTTGTGGCTTTGTGAAGTGAAGACAATAAATGTCAATATTCGAAGGGAACTTAGTTCTTTTGTACAAAATATATACCGTTAGTAAAAAATGTGTGTTGAGGGTTTCCATACCGACCGTTTTTTTTTTGCGTACCCTGCTTTGTATTGAAATTCTACCACATAAGCAAGGTTAAAATCTGAATAGCTACAGATCGATTTGTTAGCCCACATCTGGCAAAATGGCTAATTCTTTAATTTTTATAATATTGATGACCGTATAGATTTGTCCGACCTGATGCTGAACTTTGTGATTCCGAACAATTTAAACAATAACCGTTTAAGTTCAATTCAATAATCCATATTTCGAAACATTCGGCCAAAATCACGGAAATAAGCCATAAAATATCAACTGAAGCGTGTTTATCTAATCCAATTATGAATACTGATTAATCGTAACTAGTGTAAACAACCGATTGTTACACTTTATTAATGGCGGACGATAGCAACGCCACCTAGCGACCACGAACGATAACTAGGTAATCACCGATTTCTGAAAACGTCTATAGTACGAAAAGTTGATTCGTCTAGTACGAATAAAGCAAAAATTTATTCGTATAGCATATTTGTACAGCAAATGTACTGATTGCAGGATAAACCATATTATCCCCGGCTTGAACATTATAACAACTTTTGATTGGTTAAAATCTCGGTCATAAAAAAACCAGGATGTACTTGGCCACTTCAGGGTGTTAAAATCTCCATATCTACGGATAGGAACGTAAATAACTTATAATGATTTTTTTTGTCATAAACTTTTGTTTTAAGAAAAGTTTTAAGATGCCAAAGTGGTATTCAGAAGCCGTAAATCGGACAGACAAATCAAAATATTCAAATTTGGCCGTATTTTGAGTATGGTGACAACAAAAGCCTCAAACTTCCAGAGGAAGTCTACAAATAAATAAAACGACTAATGGTACACAAAACAATTCCTGCTTCAAGAGTGGCATCCGTCGTGCTACTCGTCTTCAATATCGGTGATAAGTAAAAATTGGTGATAAATCATGTAGAGGATAAAAGGGTGATATTGTTCCTTAAGTCTTATATTTCCATCCTGGACACCTTGAGCAAGGATATTTTTCTGTGTTCTTGAATACACCACTCAATATTTACAGTCGGTATTAAGAGATTCTCTTAAGGCTTTGTCACACAATGCAGGGGTTTCATAAACGAAATAATACCATGCATACAGTGTTTTTACTCTGTTTCATGAATTGCTTGATACACACTTTGATATAAGACATGCTCTATTCTGTGGAGCAATTTCATGCAACTTTTTATCTCTGACCAATGACAGGTCATGATTTGAGGTCAAGAAGTTCACATCAACAAAAACAAGTACATGGTGAGCACGTGGTATATAAAACATGGCTTAAAACAAAGGGATAAGTAGTAAATGTTGCTTAGACGAAGGAACAGAAGGAGATCCTTCTCCATCTCTATAAACAGGAGACAGATTTGTTGGATATATCAAACCGGAAATACTGGAAAAAGATGTGACATAAAGATATGGAGAGAATTAAAAAATAATTAAATAATTATTTCATCATCTTCAGGTTTCTGCATTTTGGAGGGGAACTGATGGTAAACATTTACTGAAGGAAATGATATGTAACTTGATACACTGCGTAGACTGACAAGTATCACCGTGCAACAGAACCACCACGATATAATTGAAATATTGTTGAAAGCGGCTTTAAACACCATAAACCTTTATATTGGAATTTGTTGAACAATGTATTGATTGTATTGATCATGGATGGGTGATGTATCGATGTACAGCATCAACAATTAAAAGGACAAAACATAGTAGTAGATACAGTGAGTAGATTATGAACACTCATTGTTTATGCCGTGACAAACAACTTAATAAAAATAGGTCTATAATATAGCGATGATAAATAGAAGATTATGTAACTAGAATGGCTATTATATATTCTATGCACGTTTTAACAGGATAATTGAAAGTTAGAATGTAATATTTTAGGAACAATCTCACAGGAGCTCAATCTAATAACAAACAGTTTCTACAATAGATAATCAAATACCAATAAATTAAAACTGTTTGAATGTCGGAAGAAATAGGTTTAAATTGTTAGAATTACCATCTTTATGTCCCATTCGTACATGATTTACATACGGTAAAATCCTACAAGAATGACTAGTATTTCCCTCTGTTGATATGTCCAATTCTTTTGACTTTACATCAAATGTCATATATACATGTACATATATATTATATGTTATTCAGCTATCAGACAGGGTATATAATGTGACATTCCCGGCTTAGGATCTATATTCCCCGAGGCGCAGCCGAATGGAATATATATCATAAGCCGGGAATGTCACATTATATACCCTGTCTGATAGCTGAATAACAGATATATTACGGATTTAACCTTTTTTTTAAAATACAACATCCAACTGTATTAAATAAATTTGCCTCTTTTATTTTCATTTTTCGTATCTCTAGATGTCCGTTTCCGTACCTTTGACGTCATTCTTCAATGACGTCAAAATATGTGTCACGTCATATTTCATGTATAGGGTGTCTCGTGAAGGAAAATACTGTACTAAATTTCTAAATCAATACAGTTTCATATGTAGTAAATTTTATAAACTTTATCAATACAACATTAATATATCACATTACAAAACAACGGGTTTGCGAAACAGTTTCAATAATTTAAATGTTAACTACATGTAAATAAAACCTTGGTGTGGCCCCATGACGTCGAAAGTTTTCAAGGCTCAACGTTTTATTTATTTGTTATGGTACAGCCGTGGAACATAGGAGTTTGCTGAATCGATCAGGTATTTGTGACGGAATTAACCGTTGTAATATTTGTTTGTTCATGCAGCCGTTTTGAGTATAAAAACAGCATTTAATTTGGTAAAAATACATTTATTATCCCATATTATACCATTGATTCAGTGAAGCCTAATGTTTTGTCGTCCATGTTTTAATCGTTTTTGGGGACTGAAATATATACCCCGTCTGTTTTCCGAATATATGCTGACATTCAGGGCTGAAGAACGAATGAAAATATGTGTAGCAAACTAAATTCGTAATATTATATGTTATTCAGCTATCAGACAGGGTATATAATGTGACATTCCCGGCTTATGATCTATATTCCCTGAGGCGCTATCAGACAGGGTATATAATGTGACATTCCCGGCTTATGATCTATATTCCCTGAGGCAGCTATCAGACAGGGTATATAATGTGACATTCCCGGCTTATGATCTATATTCCCTGAGGCGCAGCTATCAGACAGGGTATATAATGTCACATTATATACCCTGTCTGATAGCTGAATAACAAATATATTACGGATTTAACCATTTTTTGGTTAAATACAGAACCAAACTGTCGTATAAATTTTTTTTTAAGTTTTATTTATTTTTATTTTTTTTTTTCGTTCCCTTTTTGTTTGTTTATTTTTATTTTCCTTTTGTTTTTTTTTACCACGTACATAGTCCCAATTCATATTTAAAACTTTATTAAATATTTTGCGTCTTTTATTTTCATTTTCCGTATTTCTAGATGTCCCTTTTCGTACCTCTGACATTCTTTGTTCAATGACGTCATTATTCCGTATTATGATATTGATTCAGTGAAGCGTAAATATTTCTGTTTTTGTCAACCGTGTTGTTATTGTTTTTTGGGGCCCAAATGAGGGAGACCGAAAACGTACATAAATACCCCGTCTGTTTTCCGAATATATGCTGACATTCAGGGTTGAAGAACCAATGAAAATGTGTGTAACAAACTAAATTCGTAATATTATATGTTATTCAGCTATCAGACAGGGTATATAATGTGACATTCCCGGCTTATGATATATATTCCCTTCGGCGCACCCGGCTTAGGATCTATATTCCCTGAGGCGCAGCCGAAGGGAATATATATCATAAGCCGGGAATGTCACATTATATACCCTGTCTGATAGCTGAATAACAGATATATTACGGATTTAACCTTTTTTTAAAAATACAACATCCAACTGTATTAAATAAATTTGCCTCTTTTATTTTCATTTTTCGTATCTCTAGATGTCCGTTTCCGTACCTTTGACGTCATTCTTCAATGACGTCAAAATATGTGTCACGTCATATTTCATGTATAGGGTGTCTCATGAAGGAAAATACTGTACTGTGAATTGTTAAATCAATACAGTTTCATATGTAGTAAATTTTATAAACTTTATAAATATAAATTAATATATCACATAACAAAACAACGGGTTTGCGAAACAGTTTCAATAATTTAAATGTTAACAACATGTAAATAAAACCTTGATGTGGCCCCATGACGTCGAAAGTTTCAAGGCTCAACGTTTTATTTATTTGTTATGGTACAGCCGTGGGACATAGGAGTTTGCTAAATCGATCAGGTATTTGTGATGGAATTATCCGTTGTAATATTTGTTTGTTCATGCAGCCGTTTTGAGTATAAAAACAGCATTTAATTTGGTAAAAATACATTTATTATTCCGTATTATACTATTGATTCAGTGAAGCGTAATGTTTTGTCGTCCATGTTTTAATCGTTTTTGGGGACAGAAATATATACCCCGTCTGTTTTCCGAATATATGCTGACAATTCAGGGTTGAAGAACCAATGAAAATATGTGTAACAAATTAAATTCGTAATATATAATATATATATATATACGTCTGAAAATTAAACCAAACAGTGTTAGAATTAGATTTTAGAGCTGTCAAATGTTTGTTCTTCCCTCGACGTGATTTGAACTCACACCATTGATACACTGCAGCACCATTCGCTTAGCCTTACGTCCAGCGCCCTAGACCACTCGACCACATCCACTCCCTATATAATATATATAGAACCACAAACATATGTAAAGGAGGGTGGGGATGGGGTATCATCTGAAACGATTCATGGTAAATGAGGATGAGAATGGGATATCATCTAAAACGATTCACGGTGAAGGAGGGTGGGGATGGGGATCATATAAAATGATTCACGGTTAAGGAGGGTGGGAAATGGGTGTCGTGTAAAACGAATTAAAAGAATTTTGTAAATAATTTATTTTTGTGCCAGCTGACAAAGCAGCTCACAACATTGGTGTTGTGCTGTATGACCTAAATATGGCCATATTAAAAAATATATAAGATATTGTCAACTTGAACAATTTTTCTACCACACAAATTTCCGTTCTCATAACAAGCGCTTTAACTATACATTCAAACAACTTGATATCAATTTTTATTAGTTTTATAAACACTGGAGTAAAAAGTTTTGGAGTGTAAATAATTCTGTTGAAGTACTCGACAAACTTCGTTCTTTTGTTTGTAAGTTTATTCCATTTCACGTTTTTATTTTGACTTCTGTGGTGTCGTATCAACAACTTGTATCATTGCAGGTGTATCCCCGACACAACTTGTATCATTGCAGGTGTATCTCCGACACAACTTGTATCATTGCAGGTGTATCCCCGACACAACTTGTATCATTGCAGGTGCATCTCCGACACAACTTGTATCATTGCAGGTGTATCCCCGACACAACTTGTATCATTGCAGGTGTATTCTCAACACCAAAATTATTTTTGTCTGAAGTTGTTGTAGTATCATTGCAGGTGTATCCTCGACACCACAATTATTTTTGTCTGAAGTTGTTGTAGTATCATTGCAGGTGTATCCCTGACACCAAAATTATATTTGTCTGAAGTTGTTGTAGTATCATTGCAGGTGTATCCCTGACACCAAAATTATTTTTGTCTGAAGTTGTTGTGTAGTATCATTGCAGGTGTATCCCTGACACCAACATTATTTTTGTCTGAAGTTGTTGTAGTATCATTGCAGGTGTATCCCCGACACAACTTGTATCATTGCAGGTGTATCCTCGACACCAAAATTCTTTTTGTCTGAAGTTGTTGTGTAGTATCATTGCAGGTGTATCCCTGACACCGAAATTCTTTTTGTCTGAAGTTGTAGTATCATTGCAGGTGTATCTCCGACACCAAAATTATTTTTGTCTGAAGTTGTTGTAGCAATTTATTATTCTTTATTTATTAATCTTGATGACATTTTGAAGTTTTCCCCAGGAATCACAAGTTTTCTGTAATTGTATCATATTTATATCATACCATATTCACATTATATCTATAAGAGATAAGTTTATATACAATTGTTCACACACCATATAAGTTGATAAGAGATGTTCTAAAACAAAGAGAATATTCTTTGTGCTGTCTATGGTTACATTTCAGCTCTATATTAATTGAGGAATTGACAATGATGAATTTTCAGGACTTAATGAAGATTGTTTTGTGTGACATTGTTAGTAAAGTTCTATTGATTACTGTATTACAGAGTCGTGTCATTTGTCTGTTATTGATATAATTGTTTTGGACAGAGAATTGTAATTGTTTTACTTCGGACGGAAAGATTGATTGTTCTTATGTAACTAAGACAGCAACAAGGATGCAAGTCAATCGACCCATATCAGAAAAAAATGAACATCTTAGTCAAGTTTCAAAACATTTTAATATTCCAGCCTAGCATTAGACAGTGTTTACACTAGTACATATAGTCCGCTTAAAAGGAAAAGAATTTTAAAAATGTTGATGTGTTTGGAATTGTATTTACGATTATGGTCAATCTTTTTATGATTTGAATCGATCTTGAAGGTTCATCTGTCGAGATATTCTTTTGTTTTAAAAGTTTGATCTAAATTAAACCGATATTTCCCATTGTGGAAACCGTAAAGATAGATCGCATTCGAATGAAATGAATATACAAATACGTATTTACAGGTGTAATAATGAAAGGCTTGGGAGGAAGAGATTGTCCTATTAATTAAATTAAAGGGAATTAATGCTGATATCTGCAGTTGTAATATGTATACGTTTTCCTCCATTTTTCAAATAACAAGAATATTTTCAAAATAGTGTAGGTGTGTTTTGATTACCTCTATGGAGCGGAGGTGTAAAATAATATTAATAGCTTCTCACATAAATTAAAATAGGTCGATCGCGATCGCTTTGAGAATGTGCAATCTGAACGCAATCGGTTTAAAAATATCGATATTAACAAAGATTTTCATTTTTATTCTAGCTTAAACACGTTTTTAGCTTTATCGTAAGAAATCTTGATAACAAATCAGTATACAATTAATATCAAATTCAACTGGAACGCGCCAGATAATTTGCGATCCATGAGTTGAAGTCATTACTTCGAAAGTTTTACGGTCGCCACCATTACTTGGTAAACCTTTACGGAATATCTGTGTACAAATAGATTTCGAAGTGATGACTTCAACTTAATCAAGAGGAACCTTTGGTTCAGTAGCTCCCTTGTTAGCAGCAACCCTCTATCAAGATCATCCGGATAGGAACCACAAATTGGAATATCGCATCAACTGAGAAATATATATACTCCATATGCAGGTGCTGCTGGAATGTTGCTACATATAAATGGAAAGTTCACAATGAGAAAATTGAAATCATCTCTTTTGTCGTAAGGTTTCGTTCTCAAGCGCTCCTCACTGTCAATTTCGAGGCATAGGTCAAGGTATGAAGCGGACTTATATGTATCTGTGGTATCCTTTATTTCAAGCTCAATGGGATAAATGCGATCAATGAATTCACCAAACCTAGAATTATTTAGTGAAAGGACATCATTTATATAGCGAAACGTGAAATTAAAGGATCTGGCTAGCTTCTTTTCGTTTTTCTTGAGAAACTCCTGTATGAAGTCTGCCTCATACGAATAAAGGAACAAGCCGGTGAGAAGAGGATCAAAGTTTGTACCCATAGGTCTGTTGAAAAACCTCCAAAGATAACAAATATGTTGTCAATCAAAAACTCGAGCTTGTTGATGATAATCAGTTTGAGAGAACGTTTTGGTAGAATAGGAGTGTTTTTTTTGTGTTTTTTTTTCTTAACAAAATAAGATCTTTCCCTTCCTAGCACAAGGTATTTGTATCTAAGTTGGCCATTCATTTTTATAAAACACAGTTGGACCAACTCCCTTAATTTATCCTTCAGCTTAGAGTGAGGAATACTTGTGTAGAGTGTAGAGAAGACAAATGTTTTAATGTTATTACAAGAGGAGAGAGACCTACATTGTATGTACTCTTAACAAATCTTTAGAGTTCTTCAGAATCCACATCTGATTCACACCACCTCTCGAGTAGCTAGTGTCACAGTAACTCTGAAGCCTGGTCCTTTCCTCATTCATGACACGCCGTGTGTGTAACTAGATTAACACGACGGATGCCGCTAGTGGAGCAGGAACTGCTTAACCTTCCGGAGCACCAGAGTTCACCCCCAGTTTTTAGTGGGGTTCGTGTTACTCGATCTTTAGTTTTATTTGCATGTTTTGTAGATCGTTGTTTGTCCTTTTTCTTTTGGCCATTGTGTTGTCTGTTCTTCTTCGATTAACGGATTCTGGTTACCCCTTTGATATCTTCAACCTCTTCTCACCGTTCTTAAAAGAAAAAGACGACTAATGCTGAATAATTAGAAATGACAGGTTGACAAAAGTGATTGAAATTCATATTGGATAATCATGTTATCAGTTTAAACAGCAGACGTTAATGCTTTTATAATGTTACTAAAATGTTATATAATTGTGCTGTGTTTTCAAATTTTCTACATTTTAGAAATAAGAATCCGGTATAGACAGACATCTGTAGAAAGTAATTATATGGTTTTTTAAAGGAAGAAACAAATATAATTGGGCTGACTGATTGCACAAAATGATGACATTTCATCTATAAATTGTAAATATTGATTTTATATCGAATGCGTATTAGGTTGTATAATAGGGATTAGAGAAGAAAAACACATTTCTATTTTAATAATTGAAACGTGGAACTTTATATTTTATGAACATCCTTGTGGGAGTTTGATCTAATAACAAATCATTACAGCGTGAAATCATCAGAGATCAACTAATTAAAACTGTTTATAAAGAAAATCGTTTCCTAAAAATGAATTTGATTTTTCAATAACCATTTGGTTTTTCGTATGATTCCCATGTTTCAAAAATAGACATTCTATAAAAGACACCAGAGGAACAGTGTACTATATAGTTTTAATTTCAGTGATGTACATAGAACGACTTTCTCTAAGTAAAATTACACCAAATCCTTTTTTTGTGCTTGTTTATTGTTTTGTTTTGAAATACCATGTCAGATATGACAATGGTGACATTTTAACTGGTGCTATTTGTTATGATATATAGGAATGACTCGTCTTGTAGACTGCGATTTTGTCCACTATATGAGGTGTTGAAGCGACACAGGGCTCTCCCCTGGATCCGCCCCTGAGAATGATCCGTGTTGTTGTTTCTAGTGACATTATCACATATTTCTGTTTGGAGTGATTCATTGCGTACATTGTACATAACATAATATATATAGTCGTTACTAGAGAGCCAAACCTGATTCAGTGCAACATAGAAATGAACATACACCATAACACCTTATTGTCTGTCTCTGGTGGTCAATCTAATTAGAGTATAAAGTGTGGATACAATACAACTCATTAATGTGTATGATGTTTAACCTCAAGAGTATTTCCAATATCGATATTATATAACCCCAAACGATGTACGATACACCAGTCAACAATTCTGTAAGAGCCAGTGGAATATATGACCAGTTGTAAAACTAATAAATAACAACCAGACATCTATTTAATATGTGGGTAATAGTCATGTTAATAACCAGAGATCTATATAACCTGTGGGCATGATAATAAACAACATCTACAGTATGGGTACTTGGAAAATAAATGATCTTTATAACAGTTAGTAAACACCTGCTCTAGTACGTTTAATGAAACAATAAGCGGTCGATGATGCCTCTTATTGGGGGCTATTATTAGTAAACGCTATGTTTAATATCGATGCATTTCATTTCGCCATGTTCCATTTCTTTGCACTGTGGAACAGTTCATTTTGGACAACGAAGGAAGATTAAAAACAAAACTCTACGACCACTGCGATGACTTAACTTTTCCAATAGTTAACTTCCCTTTCATCAGTACCATTATTCCAGCATCACCAGCGTATGGAGTTTAGATTTCACAACTCATGCGTTATAGAGCTTGTGTCCAGTACAGTGAATTTCTGGACAGAGCTCAGCTGCTGACGCAAAAGTTACTCAAGGAAGACTACATTGCTCCTATGTTGAAGTCATCGCTACAAAAATTCTACGGTCGTCATCACAATCTGGTTGACCGTTACGAAATATCCATATTTCAAATGACAATGAACCTTTCACTTTTTACGTAGATCTTTTCTTTCCTCTATCATTACCGAACTTGACTGTATATACACATGTATGAGTAACACGGGGTATGTCTTATAAGAAGCAGGAACTGCTTACCCTTCGCGAGCATATGAGTTCACCACGGTTGTTTGGTAGGTCCGTGTTGCTCATCTTTTTAGTTTTTTGTGTTGTCCGTGTTGTGATGTCTGCTATGGTTTCCACATAATAACGATGTTCGGTTCGTCTTTGTATCTTTGTACCTTTTCTTCGGGTCAGAATGTGTTTTACCTCCAGTTGTTTGTAGGAGGGCTCCTACCTTATTTTACGTTATTTGTGTTTATTTGTATAGTGTTGTTGTTGTTTTTTTTCTTTCGTCTTGCGTACCCCATGTTGCCAGTTCTCTGGATTGTCCATTTTTGATTACCTTTCGGTATTCTCTAACATTTATTTGCCAGTTCTCTGGATTGTCCATTTTTGATTACCCTTCGGTATTCTCTAACGTTTATTTGCCAGTTCTCTGGATTATCCATTTTTGATTACCCTTCGGTATTCTCTAACGTTTATTTGCCAGTTCTCTGGATTGTCCATTTTTGATTACCCTTCGGTATTCTCTAACGTTTATTTGCCAGTTCTCTGGATTGTTCATTTTTGATTACCCTTCGGTATTCTCTAACGTTTATTTGCCAGTTCTCTGGATTGTCCATTTTTGATTACCCTTCGGTATTCTCTAACGTTTATTTGTCAGTTCCCTGGATTGTTCATTTTTGATTACCCTTCGGTATTCTCTAACGTTTATTTGCCAGTTCTCTGGATTGTCCATTTTTGATTACCCTTCGGTATTCTCTAACGTTTATTTGCCAGTTCTCTGGATTGTCCATTTTTGATTACCCTTCGGTATTCACTAACGTTTATTTGTACAACATTTCAAGTTTCATTGGGATGCACCACCTTAATTTCCATTTATTATATCACGTTTTACTTCGAAGAATTACACCATTATTCATATCCATGCATTGCATCATTTGGTAAATTAAAAAATTATCACACATAAGACCTTACCAGGATATTCATCAATTGATACTTGTTATATACACGTTTCCGACACAGCGTACCAGTGCCGGATTTACCCATAGGCTCGATAGGTTGAAGCCTTGGGCCTCACAATTTATGGGACCTCCGGCCAAGGTGTAAACTAATTTTAACACTCTTATTGGACTTTCACACTTATGCTGTCATAACGTACTATACTTTCTAAATAATCCTTCAGTAATTTTCCTTACACAGTTGCATTCAATTTCGGAATATTGCAGAATCTTAAACATCCCTCATCATCTTCGCCTTTATTGATATTGATTAAACACACTTCCATCTTCCTCCAGTCGTGAAGGTGGGGAATTGGGAGGGGCCTCACAAGTGGCATATAGCCATGGGCCTCTCTTTATCTAAATCCGGCACTGCATTGTACTCTTATGCAGTTAATAATTACAGTAATAAATCACACAACAGCCAAGCTCTCTTTGATATCGTATTAATTTCGATACACAGTTTCAATGGACGATGTGTCATTTTTTTCATTTTAAATATATCTTTATCTACCGAATATTAACTGAAATAGTATAGTTGCTGCATTTAAATGCTGACCCACCACATTAGTTCAAATTTATCTACAACGAACTTACTTTGAGAAACACATTTTGTATTTGTTTTGATCAACCAATCATCGGTGTACAGTATGGCGTATTTACTAACAAAAGAGTTATGGTTCCTTTCGTATAAATTGACAATTTAATCACAGAGAAATCACTAGTACAACATGTATTGTCATAGCTTGATTGGTCAGACCAGAAAATCTCACTGTCGTCAACACCTAATGATGATAGTCAATTTAGAACCTTAATGATATCATCTAAGTCAAAGATGGAATACAAAGTAACACCTCGTCGGTGAACAGCTCAATTAATCCAAGATAAATTATACCCAGGGGTTTAAACCTGTCTGTGAACGGAAATAACATTTACATTTCTGAAATAGATGGTTTTCTGAAATCATATCAATATGCAAAACATGTACATTGTCGGTAAATATATTATTTATTTGTACGAGCTTTGAAACACGTTGAGACAAACGATCATTCTGTGAGCTTTTCTAGCCAGTTTCCCAAAAATCCCGAGAATGTACGTCTCTTGTGTATATTCGGCATTGCCAAAATGTCCAAAACAACGGCCAATAAAAACGTATCTTTAGTGCGTACGACACGTGTCTAAAATAACCGTCATCAGGCACACTCGAAGCCAAATGGTTTAACAGTCTTTGGAAGCATGAAAACCAAAGGCCCTAAACAGGATAGCCAAACTCGGCTATGGTAATCTTTGTCTGTCCTTCAATTTACGGCTTCAGATTACCGCTTTGATATCTTCAAACTCTTCTCATGTACATGTATTTTGTAAGAATACTTTTACATGGTTCCAGAAGATAAGAATATTTCTACATACGCATAACAGTAACACGCCCGGTGCCACTAGTGGCACATGAACGGCTTATCTTTCCGGAGCACCTGTGCCACTAGTGGCACATGAACTACTTATCTTTCCGGAGCACCTGTGGGGTTCGTGGCACATGAACTACTTATCTTTCCGGAGCACCTGTGGGGTTCGTGGCACATGAACTACTTATCTTTCCGGAGCACCTGTGGGGTTCGTGGCACATGAACTACTTATCTTTCCGGAGCACATGTGGGGTTCGTGTTACTCATTTTTTAGTTTACTGTGTAGTATTTTGTAGATCATTGTTTGTGTATTTTCTTCTTTCTGTATTCTGTGTCCTTCACCGCTTTACGACTTTTGATCACTGTGGCATCTTCAATCTTTTCTTGTCGTGCGTTTGATGTAATGCCACTCTAGTTTAGATAGTATCCCATGACAAGTACATGTAATACATTTGACAGTTATAGTCGCCTCTTCATAAAATCCTTTTAATTGGAACAGATTATAGAATTACGTTTCACAGGTGGTACGTAAAAGTCACATGTAAGTCAGGAACAGGAGTAGTGGTGGAATTCAATTAGTTCTTGTTCATTGGTTTTATACTCCTCCCAGATATTGTCTATATTGTGCTTATCACTTGAATTTGGTGTTTTGTCATTGTAATGTTAAGAAGAGCTTGACGATACCAAAGGGTAACAAGAAGCAGTAACTCGAAGGACAGACAATACAATGGCCAAAAGAAAAAAGGACAAAAGGTCAACTTTACAAAACATTACACATAAAACTACAGATCGAGCAACACTAACCCCACTAAATCTCAGGAGTTGGGGGTGAACGCATGTGCCCCGGAAGTGCTAGCAATTCCTACTCCACACGTGTTACTGTTAAACGACACGAACACCATCTGATACAAAAACGTGATCTGTTGGACACCTGTACACGTAAATAAATACAAATGACATAGAATAAAACATAAAATCAGTTTCAATTATACACTCGTATTTATACATTTAAATTTAGCTAAAAGTAAGAAATATATTGTTAGACAACTAGAAATAGTAAGATTTAATATATCGCATCATATGTACTAACTTAACCCTCCAATTTATATTGAGGAGCCTGTACCAAGCCAGAGAAGTGAGCGGTCATGTATATTTAAGGTTAAGAAAATCGACTGTGCCTCTATTTCTACGATTTTTCTATTATATTTTGAAACTGTTCTAACAGTGTGATAATTTGATGTTTTTCATTTATCACACACTTTATAATGAACACCTTATATAATGATGTTATCATCACATAAATTGATTTAAGTATATTGTGTACGATGATTTTTTTTCCCGTATAATAATAATGAATTCTGTTTAAAAGGAAATTCCTCTACTGGTTATTATAAAGCTTCATATGATGTATTTGTTATTCTAAAACCAAATCTTTATTAAAAGCAATAAGTTACATGCAATAATTCAATACACTATTGAATTAAATAATTGGTAGAGACAAATCTTACTTTGTCGAAAGTCAATAAAAATCTAATAATAAATATAAACAGGAGGAAATCATTCATATGGTTTTGATCGACAACATATATGTCCTGTTTTGTCATTCCAATGGGTACAAATTGCTGATTTGTTTTACATGCTTATGAGGCAGACTTCCTACAAAAACCTCTCGAGAATAAAGATTAAAGAAAAATAACCCAAGCCTTTAATTCCAGTTTCCGCTATATAGTTGTTGTTCTGTCACTGAACAATTTATCTTCATCTCATCTATTCAAATGAGCTTGAAGTAAAGAATACTACTGACACTCAAAAGTATGCTCCTTCCTTGACCTTCACCTTGAAATCGACGTTGGAGGAAAATTAAAAACAAAACTCTACGACAAACGTGATGACTTCAATTTTCCAACTCTCCTTTCATCAGTAGCAATATGCCAGCAGCACTAGCATATGGAGTTTACATTTCTCAACCCATACGTTATTCTAGGGCTTGTGCCCAGTACTGTGTTTTTCTGGACAGAGCTCAGCCGCTGACGCAAAAAGCTACTAAAACAAGGCTACGTTGCTCGCCAGATCCAGTTATCGCTACAAAGAATCTACGGTCGTCATCACGATCTGGGTGACAGTTACGAAATATCCATTTCGAAAATGAAAATGGATCTTTTCCCTTTTACGTAGTTTTTCCCCCCTTTTCTCTGTCATCGACAAAACTTTAATCGGACTTGACTCTATGAGTAACAAGAACTGCTTACCCTTCTCGAGCACATCAGTTCACCCCTTACCCTTCTCGAGCACATGGGTTCACCCCTTACCCTTCTCGAGCACATGGGTTCACCCCTGGTTTTTGGTGTGGTACGTGTTGTGCTCATCTTTATAGTTTTTCTGTGTTGTGACTTTTTTTGTTTTGTTAGTCTTCGTGCTGTGTTTTGCGTGTTCAATCTTACCGATGTTTCTGGACTGTCCATTCTTGATTGCACCTTCGGTTTTCTTTAATAAAATGAACAATACGATGCAAAAAATACAGGAGAGAATAAACACGCTTAGAAAAAGATTAACAAAATAAAGAAGCACTCGTTTGAGAGATTAAATAAATGAAAAATTGTGAGATAAACTAAACTAAGTATTCGTATACTGTCGAATACGACAGATTAATATATCATACATTTTCATCCTTGTAAAACAACCAGGAATAATATTTTCAGAACTACAGCTGTTAAATTATGCATTTTAAGAGTTTTCTTTTGTCTTGTAATCAATTTGTAATCAATGTTCTCTCTTGTGTATCTTATGAATCAATTAGTAACGATACACGATCAATGATGAAGGTGGAACATTATTTAAACCTGAATGGAAAATTACCTGAATTCACTTCCGGTTGTATTGGCTCTCGAATCGAACGAGTCTTAGTTCTTTCGTATTGTTTTATTTTTGTTTTATCAACCCATTGTTTGTATCTCCCCTTGTGTATTTATTGTATTTTTTTTTTTTTTTATCTATTTCTGTATCAGTTTCCCAGAAGTTGCTGAACGGAAGATCAGAACCGATTACAATATAATGAACAAACCAGATACAATATACTGGACTAACCAGATACAATATATTGGACGAACCAAATACAATATATTGGACGAACCAGATACAATATAATAGACAAATCAGATACAATATATTGGACGAATCAGATACAATATAATAGACAAATCAGATACAATATATTGGACGAATCAGATACAATATAATGGACGAATCAGATACAATATATTGGACGAACCAGATACAATATAATGGACGAATCAGATACAATATATTGGACGAACCAGATACAATATAATGGACGAATCAGATACAATATAATGGACGAATCAGATACAATATATTGGACGAACCAGATACAATATAATGGACGAATCAGATACAATATAATGGACGAATCAGATACAATATAATGGACAAATCAGATACAATATAATGGACAAATCAGATACAATATAATGGACAAATCAGATACAATATAATGGACAAATCAGATACAATATATTGGACGAATCAGATACAATATATTGGACGATCCCGATATGATATGATATCACACTCTATGACATATAAAACATCTCCACAATCTTGTTGAATACAGCTCGCTCTATTTGATACTCATACAGGTAAAATTGGTGAGAAATTACCCAGCATAGTGTTACCCGTGTTTTATACAGACGAAATGATATACTTAAAGAAGCATATAAATGTGACGTTAAAATATGAGATTATTGAAGGCTAAATTCTATCTTTATAATTGAACGTAATTCGAAGTAGGCAAAAACATGTCATCTTCACTCCTGTTAACTTGAGATGAATACAGACATTTTATATTCAATTTGTGAGTTAATAATAAATACATCGACTTTAAGTAAAACGTTGATAAATCACATTAAAGAGGTCAGAATGTTCTATGACAGGACAAGAAAAAAGTGACCTTTTAATGCAGGTGACTGCTTAATAGAGGTAACTGTATGGGCAGTTTTGACTGTATATGTAAACATTACAGGCCTACATATAGAAAACTTTGTAGAGATACAAATACAACTGAGTATTAAAAAAACGACTGCTTGATACAGAAGGGAACATTTATTGACGATATATATCAGATTCACCAATAAATAAACAGAAATTGAATACTAAAAGGCATGATACGTAGTTAGTACCATCGATTGTTCTTGAAATTATTTGGCTTTCCAATCTTTTGAGCGCACACGTATTCTAAAAATTGATATCTAAGTTTTTAATTTTTTACTTTGATGTCGATTGATTCTGATTGCACATTAACGTCAGGTGAGTGGCATTGGTTGTTTATTAACGTCAGGTGAGTGGTATTGGTTGTTCATTAACGTCAGGTGAGTGGTATTGGTTGTTCATTAACGTCAGGTGAGTGGTATTGGTTGTTCATTAACGTCAAGTGAGTGGTATTGGTTGTTCATTAACGTCAAGTGAGTGGTATTGGTTGTTTATTAACGTCAGGTGAGTGGTATTGGTTGTTTATTAACGTCAAGTGAGTGGTATTGGTTGTTCATTAACGTCAGGTGAGTGGTATTGGTTGTTTATTAACGTCAAGTGAGTGGTATTGGTTGTTTATTAACGTCAGGTGAGTGGTATTGGTTGTTTATTAACGTCAGGTGAGTGGTATTGGTTGTTCATTAACGTCAGGTGAGTGGTATTGGTTGTTCATTAACGTCAGGTGAGTGGTATTGGTTGTTTATTAACGTCAGGTGAGTGGTATTGGTTGTTCATTAACGTCAAGTGAGTGGTATTGGTTGTTTATTAACGTCAGGTGAGTGGTATTGGTTGTTCATTAACGTCAGGTGAGTGGTATTGGTTGTTTATTAACGTCAGGTGAGTGGTATTGGTTGTTCATTAACGTCAAGTGAGTGGTATTGGTTGTTTATTAACGTCAGGTGAGTGGTATGGTTGTTCATTAACGTCAAGTGAGTGGTATTGGTTGTTTATTAACGTCAGGTGAGTGGTATTGGTTGTTTATTAACGTCAGGTGAGTGGTATTGGTTGTTTATTAACGTCAGGTGAGTGGTATTGGTTGTTTATTAACGTCAGGTGAGTGGTATTGGTTGTTTATTAATGTCAGGTGAGTGGTATTGGTTGTTCATTAACGTCAGGTGAGTGGTATTGGTTGTTCATTAACGTCAGGTGAGTGGTATTGATTGTTCATTAACGTCAAGTGAGTGGTATTGGTTGTTTATTAAAGTCAAGTGAGTGGTATTGGTTGTTTATTAACGTCAGGTGAGTGGTATTGGTTGTTTATTAACGTCAAGTGAGTGGTATTGGTTGTTTATTAACGTCAGGTGAGTGGTATTGGTTGTTTATAAACGTCAGGTGAGTGGTATTGGTTGTTTATTAACGTCAAGTGAGTGGCATTGATTGTTCATTAACGTCAGGTGAGTGGTATTGGTTGTTCATTAACGTCAAGTGAGTGGTATTGGTTGTTTATTAACGTCAAGTGAGTGGTATTGGTTGTTCATTAACGTCAAGTGAGTGGTATTGATTGTTTATTAACGTCAAGTGAGTGGTATTGATTGTTTATTAACGTCAGGTGAGTGACATTGATTGTTTATTAACGTCAGGTGAGTGGTATTGATTGCTTATCAACGTCAGGTGAGTGGTATTGATTGTTCTTTAACGTTAGGTGAGTGACATTGATTGTTTATTAACGTCATGTGAGTGGTATTGATTGTTTATTAACGTCAGGTGAGTGGTATTGATTGTTCTTTAACGTCAGGTGAGTGGTATTGATTGTTCTTTAACGTTAGGAGAGTGACATTGATTGTTTATTAACGTCATGTGAGTGGTATTGATTGTTTATTAACGTCAGGTGAATGGTATTGATTGTTTATTAACGTCAGGTGAGTGACATTGATTGTTATTTAACGTCAAGTGAGTGGTATTGATTGTTTATTAGCGTCAGGTGAGTGGTATTGATTGTTTATTAACGTCAGGTGAGTGACATTGATTGTTCTTTAAAGTCAAGTGAGTGGCATTGATTGTTTATTAAAGTCAGGTGAGTGACATTGATTGTTCTTTAACGTCAAGTGAGTGGCATGGGTTGTTTATTAACGTCAGGTGATTGACATTGATTGTTCCTTAACGTCAGGTGAGTGGTATGTTTTTTTTTATTAACGTCAGGTGATTGACATTGATTGCTCTTTAACGTCAAGTGAGTGGCATTGATTGTTTATTAACGTCAAGTGAGTGGTATTGGTTGTTCATTAACGTCAGGTGACAGGGTATTGGTTGTTCATTAACGTCAAGTGAGTGGCATTGATTGTTTATTAACGTCAGGTGAGTGGTATTGATTGTTTATTAACGTCAAGTGAGTGGTATTGGTTGTTCTTTAACGTCAAGTGAGTGGTATTGATTGTTCATTAACGCCAGGTGAGTGGTATTGGTTGTTCTTTAGCGTCAAGTGAGTGGTATTGATTGTTCATTAACGTCAGGTGAGTGGTATTGATTGTTCATGAACGTCAAGTGAGTGGTATTGGTTGTTTTGTTCATTAACGTCAGGTGAGTGGTATGGTTTGTTCATTAACGTCAGGTGAGTGGTATGGTTTGTTCATTAACGTCAAGTGAGTGACATTGATTGTTTATTAACGTCAAGTGAGTGGTATTGGTTGTTCATTAACGTCTGGTGAGTGGTATTGGTTGCTCATTAACGTCAGGTGAGTGGCATTGATTGTTTATTAACGTCAGGTGAGTGGCATTGATTGTTTATTAACGTCAAGTGAGTGGTATTCGTTGTTCATTAACGTCAGGTGAGTGGTATTGATTGTTCATTAACGTCAGGTGAGTGGTATTGGTTGTTTATTAACGTCAGGTGAGTGGTATTGGTTGTTCATTAACGTCAAGTGAGTGGTATTGGTTGTTTATTAACGTCAGGTGAGTGGTATTGGTTGTTCATTAACGTCAGGTGAGTGGTATTGGTTGTTTATTAACGTCAGGTGAGTGGTATTGGTTGTTCATTAACGTCAAGTGAGTGGTATTGGTTGTTTATTAACGTCAGGTGAGTGGTATGGTTGTTCATTAACGTCAAGTGAGTGGTATTGGTTGTTTATTAACGTCAGGTGAGTGGTATTGGTTGTTTATTAACGTCAGGTGAGTGGTATTGGTTGTTTATTAACGTCAGGTGAGTGGTATTGGTTGTTTATTAACGTCAGGTGAGTGGTATTGGTTGTTTATTAATGTCAGGTGAGTGGTATTGGTTGTTCATTAACGTCAGGTGAGTGGTATTGGTTGTTCATTAACGTCAGGTGAGTGGTATTGATTGTTCATTAACGTCAAGTGAGTGGTATTGGTTGTTTATTAAAGTCAAGTGAGTGGTATTGGTTGTTTATTAACGTCAGGTGAGTGGTATTGGTTGTTTATTAACGTCAAGTGAGTGGTATTGGTTGTTTATTAACGTCAGGTGAGTGGTATTGGTTGTTTATAAACGTCAGGTGAGTGGTATTGGTTGTTTATTAACGTCAAGTGAGTGGCATTGATTGTTCATTAACGTCAGGTGAGTGGTATTGGTTGTTCATTAACGTCAAGTGAGTGGTATTGGTTGTTTATTAACGTCAAGTGAGTGGTATTGGTTGTTCATTAACGTCAAGTGAGTGGTATTGATTGTTTATTAACGTCAAGTGAGTGGTATTGATTGTTTATTAACGTCAGGTGAGTGACATTGATTGTTTATTAACGTCAGGTGAGTGGTATTGATTGCTTATCAACGTCAGGTGAGTGGTATTGATTGTTCTTTAACGTTAGGTGAGTGACATTGATTGTTTATTAACGTCATGTGAGTGGTATTGATTGTTTATTAACGTCAGGTGAGTGGTATTGATTGTTCTTTAACGTCAGGTGAGTGGTATTGATTGTTCTTTAACGTTAGGAGAGTGACATTGATTGTTTATTAACGTCATGTGAGTGGTATTGATTGTTTATTAACGTCAGGTGAATGGTATTGATTGTTTATTAACGTCAGGTGAGTGACATTGATTGTTATTTAACGTCAAGTGAGTGGTATTGATTGTTTATTAGCGTCAGGTGAGTGGTATTGATTGTTTATTAACGTCAGGTGAGTGACATTGATTGTTCTTTAAAGTCAAGTGAGTGGCATTGATTGTTTATTAAAGTCAGGTGAGTGACATTGATTGTTCTTTAACGTCAAGTGAGTGGCATGGGTTGTTTATTAACGTCAGGTGATTGACATTGATTGTTCCTTAACGTCAGGTGAGTGGTATGTTTTTTTTTATTAACGTCAGGTGATTGACATTGATTGCTCTTTAACGTCAAGTGAGTGGCATTGATTGTTTATTAACGTCAAGTGAGTGGTATTGGTTGTTCATTAACGTCAGGTGACAGGGTATTGGTTGTTCATTAACGTCAAGTGAGTGGCATTGATTGTTTATTAACGTCAGGTGAGTGGTATTGATTGTTTATTAACGTCAAGTGAGTGGTATTGGTTGTTCTTTAACGTCAAGTGAGTGGTATTGATTGTTCATTAACGCCAGGTGAGTGGTATTGGTTGTTCTTTAGCGTCAAGTGAGTGGTATTGATTGTTCATTAACGTCAGGTGAGTGGTATTGATTGTTCATGAACGTCAAGTGAGTGGTATTGGTTGTTTTGTTCATTAACGTCAGGTGAGTGGTATGGTTTGTTCATTAACGTCAGGTGAGTGGTATGGTTTGTTCATTAACGTCAAGTGAGTGACATTGATTGTTTATTAACGTCAAGTGAGTGGTATTGGTTGTTCATTAACGTCTGGTGAGTGGTATTGGTTGCTCATTAACGTCAGGTGAGTGGCATTGATTGTTTATTAACGTCAGGTGAGTGGCATTGATTGTTTATTAACGTCAAGTGAGTGGTATTCGTTGTTCATTAACGTCAGGTGAGTGGTATTGATTGTTCATTAACGTCAGGTGAGTGCCATTGATTGTTTGTTAACGTCAGGTGAGTGGTATGGTTTGCTCATTAACGTCAGGTGAGTGGCATTGATTGTTCATTAACGTCAAGTGAGTGGTATTGGTTGTTCATTAACGTCAGGTGAGTGCCATTGATTGTTTGTTAACGTCAGGTGAGTGGTATGGTTTGCTCATTAACGTCAGGTGAGTGGCATTGATTGTTCATTAACGTCAGGTGAGTGGTATGGTTTGTTCATTAACGTTAGGTGAGTGACATTGATTGTTTATTAACGTCAGGTGAGTGGTATTGGTTGTTCTTTAACGTCAAGTGAGTGGTATTGGTTGTTTATTAACGTCAAGTGAGTGGTATTGGTTGTTTATTAACGTCAAGTGAGTGGTATTGGTTGTTCATTAACGTCAAGTGAGTGGTATTGATTGTTTATTAACGTCAAGTGAGTGGTATTGATTGTTTATTAACGTCAGGTGAGTGACATTGATTGTTTATTAACGTCAGGTGAGTGGTATTGATTGCTTATCAACGTCAGGTGAGTGGTATTGATTGTTCTTTAACGTTAGGTGAGTGACATTGATTGTTTATTAACGTCATGTGAGTGGTATTGATTGTTTATTAACGTCAGGTGAGTGGTATTGATTGTTCTTTAACGTCAGGTGAGTGGTATTGATTGTTCTTTAACGTTAGGAGAGTGACATTGATTGTTTATTAACGTCATGTGAGTGGTATTGATTGTTTATTAACGTCAGGTGAATGGTATTGATTGTTTATTAACGTCAGGTGAGTGACATTGATTGTTATTTAACGTCAAGTGAGTGGTATTGATTGTTTATTAACGTCAGGTGAGTGGTATTGATTGTTTATTAACGTCAGGTGAGTGACATTGATTGTTCTTTAAAGTCAAGTGAGTGGCATTGATTGTTTATTAAAGTCAGGTGAGTGACATTGATTGTTCTTTAACGTCAAGTGAGTGGCATGGGTTGTTTATTAACGTCAGGTGATTGACATTGATTGTTCCTTAACGTCAGGTGAGTGGTATGTTTTTTTTTTATTAACGTCAGGTGATTGACATTGATTGCTCTTTAACGTCAAGTGAGTGGCATTGATTGTTTATTAACGTCAAGTGAGTGGTATTGGTTGTTCATTAACGTCAGGTGACAGGGTATTGGTTGTTCATTAACGTCAAGTGAGTGGCATTGATTGTTTATTAACGTCAGGTGAGTGGTATTGATTGTTTATTAACGTCAAGTGAGTGGTATTGGTTGTTCTTTAACGTCAAGTGAGTGGTATTGATTGTTCATTAACGCCAGGTGAGTGGTATTGGTTGTTCTTTAGCGTCAAGTGAGTGGTATTGATTGTTCATTAACGTCAGGTGAGTGGTATTGATTGTTCATGAACGTCAAGTGAGTGGTATTGGTTGTTTTGTTCATTAACGTCAGGTGAGTGGTATGGTTTGTTCATTAACGTCAAGTGAGTGACATTGATTGTTTATTAACGTCAAGTGAGTGGTATTGGTTGTTCATTAACGTCTGGTGA
Source organism: Bathymodiolus brooksi (assembly GCA_963680875.1). Classification (NCBI taxonomy): domain Eukaryota; kingdom Metazoa; phylum Mollusca; class Bivalvia; order Mytilida; family Modiolidae; genus Bathymodiolus; species Bathymodiolus brooksi. The sequence continues at coordinate 10,911,063 of OY804579.1, read as the reverse complement.
GTGGTATTGGTTGCTCATTAACGTCAGGTGAGTGGCATTGATTGTTTATTAACGTCAGGTGAGTGGCATTGATTGTTTATTAACGTCAAGTGAGTGGTATTCGTTGTTCATTAACGTCAGGTGAGTGGTATTGATTGTTCATTAACGTCAGGTGAGTGCCATTGATTGTTTGTTAACGTCAGGTGAGTGGTATGGTTTGCTCATTAACGTCAGGTGAGTGGCATTGATTGTTCATTAACGTCAAGTGAGTGGTATTGGTTGTTCATTAACGTCAGGTGAGTGCCATTGATTGTTTGTTAACGTCAGGTGAGTGGTATGGTTTGCTCATTAACGTCAGGTGAGTGGCATTGATTGTTCATTAACGTCAGGTGAGTGGTATGGTTTGTTCATTAACGTTAGGTGAGTGACATTGATTGTTTATTAACGTCAGGTGAGTGGTATTGGTTGTTCTTTAACGTCAAGTGAGTGGTATTGGTTGTTTATTAACGTCAAGTGAGTGGCATTGATTGTTTATTAACGTCAGGTGAGTGGTATTGGTTGTTCTTTAACGTCAAGTGAGTGGTATTGGTTGTTTATTAACGTCAGGTGAGTGGTATTGGTTGTTCTTTAACGTCAAGTGAGTGGTATTGGTTGTTCATTAACGTCAGGTGAGTGGTATTGGTTGTTCATTAACGTCAAGTAAGTGGTATTGGTTGTTCATTAACGTCAAGTGAGTGGTATTGGTTGTTTATTAACGTCAGGTGAGTGGTATTGGTTGTTTATTAACGTCCGGTGAGTGGTATTGGTTGTTTATTAACGTCAAGTGAGTGGTATTGGTTGTTTATTAACGTCAGGTGAGTGGTATTGGTTGTTTATTAACGTCAGGTGAGTGGTATTGGTTGTTCATTAACGTCAGGTGAGTGGTATTGGTTGTTCATTAACGTCAAGTGAGTGGTATTGGTTGTTTATTAACGTCAAGTGAGTGGTATTGATTGTTCATTAACGTTTAGGTGAGTGGTATTGGTTGTTCATTAACATCAAGTGAGTGGTATTGGTTGTTTATTAACGTCAAGTGAGTGGTATTGATTGTTTATTAACGTCAAGTGAGTGGTATTGGTTGTTTATTAACGTCAGGTGAGTGGTATTGGTTGTTTATTAACATCAAGTGAGTGGTATTGGTTGTTTATTAACGTCAAGTGAGTGGTATTGGTTGTTTATTAACGTCAAGTGAGTGGTATTGGTTGTTTATTAACGTCAAGTGAGTGGTATTGGTTGTTTATTAACGTCAAGTGAGTGGTATTGGTTGTTTATTAACGTCAGGTGAGTGGTATTGGTTGTTCATTAACGTCAGGTGAGTGGTATTGATTGTTCATTAACGTCAGGTGAGTGGTATTGGTTGTTCATTAACGTCAAGTGAGTGGTATTGGTTGTTTATTAAGGTCAAGTGAGTGGTATTGGTTGTTTATTAAGGTCAAGTGGGTGGTATTGGTTGTTCATTAACGTTTAGGTGAGTGGTATTGGTTGTTCATTAACGTCAGGTGAGTGGTATTGGTTGTTCATTAACGTCAAATGAGTGGTATTGGTTGTTTATTAACGTCAGGTGAGTGGTATTGGTTGTTCATTAACGTTTAGGTGAGTGGTATTGGTTGTTCATTAACGTCAGGTGAGTGGTATTGGTTGTTCATTAACGTCAAGTGAGTGGTATTGGTTGTTTATTAACGTCAAGTGAGTGGTATTGGTTGTTCATTAACGTCAAGTGAGTGGTATTGGTTGTTTATTAACGTCAGGTGAGTGGTATTGGTTGTTTATTAACGTCAGGTGAGTGGTATTGGTTGTTTATTAACGTCAAGTGAGTGGTATTGGTTGTTTATTAACGTCAGGTGAGTGGTATTGGTTGTTTATTAAAGTCAGGTGAGTGGTATTGGTTGTTCATTAACGTCAGGTGAGTGGTATTGGTTGTTTATTAACGTCAGGTGAGTGGTATTGGTTGTTTATTAAAGTCAGGTGAGTGGTATTGGTTGTTTATTAAAGTCAAGTGAGTGGTATTGGTTGTTTATTAACGTCAGGTGAGTGGTATTGGTTGTTCATTAACGTCAGGTGAGTGGTATTGGTTGTTCATTAACGTCAGGTGAGTGGTATTGGTTGTTCATTAACGTCAGGTGAGTGGTATTGGTTGTTTATTAATGTCAAGTGAGTGGTATTGGTTGTTTATTAACGTCAGGTGAGTGGTATTGGTTGTTTATTAACGTCAGGTGAGTGGTATTGGTTGTTTATTAAAGTCAGGTGAGTGGTATTGGTTGTTCATTAAAGTTTAGGTGAGTGGTATTGGTTGTTCATTAACGTCAGGTGAGTGGTATTGGTTGTTCATTAACGTCAGGTGAGTGGTATTGGTTGTTCATTAACGTCAGGTGAGTGGTATTGGTTGTTTATTAACGTCAGGTGAGTGGTATTGGTTGTTTATTAAAGTCAGGTGAGTGGTATTGGTTGTTTATTAAAGTCAAGTGAGTGGTATTGGTTGTTCATTAAAGTCAGGTGAGTGGTATTGGTTGTTTATTAACGTCAAGTGAGTGGTATTGGTTGTTTATTAACGTCAGGTGAGTGGTATTGGTTGTTTATTAACGTCAAGTGAGTGGTATTGGTTGTTTATTAATGTCAGGTGAGTAGTATTGGTTGTTCATTAACGTCAGCTGAGTGGTATTGGTTGTTTATTAACGTCAGGTGAGTGGTATTGGTTGTTCATTAACGTCAGGTGAGTGGTATTGGTTGTTTATTAACGTCAAGTGAGTGGTATTGGTTGTTTATTAACGTCAGGTGAGTGGTATTGGTTGTTTGTTAACGTCAAGTGAGTGGTATTGGTTGTTTATTAACGTCAGGTGAGTGGTATTGGTTGTTTATTAACGTCAAGTGAGTGGTATTGGTTGTTCATTAACGTTTAGGTGAGTGGTATTGGTTGTTCATTAACATCAAGTGAGTGGTATTGGTTGTTTATTAACGTCAGGTGAGTGGTATTGGTTGTTCATTAACGTTAGGTGAGTGGTATTGGTTGTTTATTAACGTCAGGTGAGTGGTATTGGTTGTTCATTAACGTCAGGTGAGTGGTATTGGTTGTTTATTAACGTTTAGGTGAGTGGTATTGGTTGTTTATTAACGTCAGGTGAGTGGTATGGTTGTTCATTAACGTCAAGTGAGTGGTATTGATTGTTTATTAACGTCAAGTGAGTGGTATTGGTTGTTTATTAACGTCAAGTGAGTGGTATTGGTTGTTTATTAACGTCAAGTGAGTGGTATTGGTTGTTTATTAACGTCAAGTGAGTGGTATTGGCTGTTCATTAACGTCAAGTGAGTGGTATTGGTTGTTCATTAACGTCAAGTGAGTGGTATTGGTTGTTTATTAACGTCAAGTGAGTGGTATTGGTTGTTCATTAACGTCAGGTGAGTGGTATTGGTTGTTTATTAACGTCAAGTGAGTGGTATTGGTTGTTTATTAACGTCAAGTGAGTGGTATTGGCTGTTCATTAACGTCAAGTGAGTGGTATTGGTTGTTCATTAACGTCAAGTGAGTGGTATTGGTTGTTTATTAACGTCAAGTGAGTGGTATTGGTTGTTTATTAAAGTCAGGTGAGTGGTATTGGTTGTTTATTAATGTCAGGTGAGTGGTATTGGTTGTTTATTAACGTCAGGTGAGTGGTATTGGTTGTTCATTAACGTCAGGTGAGTGGTATTGGTTGTTTATTAAAGTCAGGTGAGTGGTATTGGTTGTTTATTAATGTCAGGTGAGTGGTATTGGTTGTTTATTAACGTCAGGTGAGTGGTATTGGTTGTTCATTAACGTCAGGTGAGTGGTATTGGTTGTTTATTAACGTCAGGTGAGTGGTGTTGGTTGTTTATAAACGTCAGGTGAGTGGTATTGGTTGTTTATAAACGTCAGGTGAGAGGCATTGATTGTTTATTAACGTCAGTTGAGTGGTGTTGATTGTTCATTAACTTCAAGTGAGTGGCATTGATTGTTTATTAACGTCAGTTGAGTGGTGTTGATTGTTCATTAACGTCAGGTGAGTGGTATTGGTTGTTTATTAACGTCAGATGAGTGACATTGGTTGTTCCTTAACTTCAAGTGAGTGGTATTGATTGTTTATTAACGTCAGGTGAGTGGCATTGATTGTTTATTAACGTCAGTTGAGTGACATTGATTGTTTATTAACGTCAGTTGAGTGGTGTTGATTGTTCTGTAACTTCAAGTGAGTGGTGTTGATTGTTCTGTATCTTCAAGTGAGTGGTGTTGATTGTTCTGTAGCTTCAAGTGAGTGGTATCAACTGAGTTATGGTGTAGTTCTTTTTGCATATCATTGTGCTTCTGATTACCCCTTTGGTATCTTCAATTTTTTCTTACAAATTAAGCATAAGATAAATTGTGGTGGTACTACGGAAGGAGGGAGGGTCGGTAAATTGTGATGGTACTACGGAAGGAGGGAGGGTCGGTAAATTGTGATGGTACTACGGAGGGGGGACGGTCGGTAAATTGTGATGGTACTACGGAGGGTCGGTAAATTGTGATGGTAGTACGGAGGGAGGGAGGGTCGGTAAATTGTGATGGTAGTACGGAGGGAGGGAGGGTCGGTAAATTGTGATGGTAGTACGGAGGGAGGGAGGGTCGGTAAATTGTGATGGTAGTACGGAGGGAGGGGGGTCTGTAAATTGTGATGGTACTACGGAGGGAGGGAGGGTCAGTAAATTGTGATGGTACTACGGAGGGAGGGAGGTTCGTCAAATTGTGATGGTACTACGGAAGGAGGGAGATTAAGGTTAGGGTAGGTAAATTGTAATTTACATTAGATCCTACTAAAGAGTTATCTCTCATGGTGGTGTAAGTTTCACGTGCATGGAGCGTGTCATTTTCTAATTATGAATGTATATACATTGTATCTACATTCCCTAACGGAGGGCGAGTTGTGTATTTAATTTTGTTCTTTACAACCAGTGAACTCCTCTTTTGAGTGTTGCGATGAAATAAGATTCTATATGTGTAGGTACTATAAAGTTTCCCGCGAATTTTATTCCTATTTTACAAGAGTTTATTGTAGATTGTAAATAAAGATTTATAAATGATTTACCAGGAAGTCATGTTTATGTGTTAACTAACGTTCGTCTGATAATTATATACTTCTTATTGTACGTAAAGATAAATAATTGATTAATTAAGTAAGGTTCATGTCTTAACAACCTGTCTGTTCGTCTGATGGTTATCTACAAATAACTGTAAACAAATAAACTTACATTAAGTGACATAGCATTACATAATACCACTGTTGATTTTATTGGTGATGACAGAAATTGCTGTCTTCATTTAAACTAAATAAAAAAAAAAAATTAAACTTAAAATTGATCAGTACTGTAAACTGCAATTCCCAGTAGAATTGACATGTATTGATTTGTATATTGTCGTGATTTTTAAGATAATGTGCCTTTCAATTTCAAATTTGATTAAAATCACGTAAACATAATTCATAATATGATTTGTGTTGCTTAGAAACATAATAGACTGTATTCTACGGAAGCAATAGAAAAGCAGCGATCGAGTAATGTCGTTTTACATCTATTGCAGAAAAAGATATTTCCTTGTAATGAAGTTTGGGACATGACGTGGAACTTTGATAATTTGTTCTTTGTAATATTTATAACGTATAATGATATTGTTATAGAATTTTCTCCTCCAGTGGTAGACATTAATATTTCATATATATATATAGACTTATAAATAAAACATAACAGTAGGCTACATACGGTAAAACTCAGTGGAATTGGTTGACTTCGATCATCAATAAAAACCCGCGCTATTGTCACTTAACATGTTTCTGTAACACACACATGGTGATGAATTCATCGTAGAAATGGCATACATATACATACGACAAAAATGGAATTATATAAAATGAGGAAAGTTTTATGTTGCCTTTGGTGGCTTATAATGTTGAAAACAACGAGTGCTGGACGGGTAAGTCTTTATTACTTCACATAAAAAAAACCAGTTTGACATAATTTACTTATTGTATATACATTTTAGTTAATTAAATGGGGGGGGGGGGGGGGCAAACCCCGGGACGTAATATAAAACATGCATCAGTATTTAGTGTCAAATAAAAAGTTGGAATGGTCGTTTATGGCCCGTTGCAAGGGTAACCTTTTCCGAGAATATCCATTCATATTATTTTTTCCTGTTACAATATGTTTTCCACCCATAGGTCAAGCTGACCTACAATATTATTTGTTTGTAAACTTGTTCTCTTGGTGAATATAAACAACAATGAAACAATTAACTATTTTTATTTTGAAGTAAACGGCGATAATACAAGGGGTTATGATGCTTAACGCCACTTTCAACAAAATTTATTGGTGGAGGAAACCGGAGTACATGGAGAAAACCACTGACCTGTCGCAAGTGACGTTAAGGAACAGCAAGCATCAAACAAACATTAGCCTGTTGTCTCGGGCACTATACCGCACCAGACAACACTATAGGAGAACAGTTCCCTCAGACAATAATAGAATAATATCACCAGAACTTTGTAAATTGTTGAGAGGACACATACACTGCTCTTGGATGTATGTCAATTACACATAGTGGACAAAAGTTTCCTACGATAAATAGTATTTCCCATATTATTCAGAATTCTCACGGATTTCACAAGACATAACAACCTGATGTCAATACATGTCTGATTTTGATAACTTTTTCATTAACAAAAACAGTGAAGTTTGTAGTTTATAGTCACGGGGTCGCTTAAATCAGAGGATGTTGGTCGCTCAGATAAACAACTTATTAATGAAGAATGGACCTAGGATTAGGCAGACGTGTCGCTGGGATGGAGTGACTTTTCAACTTGGTTGGGTATTAAATTTTCCACATCAGTATATCAAAGGATCATATTTCTACAAACCCAAGCTCTTTTTATTACTTTGACAAAACCTTCTATTTAAAACTAAAGAAAGTTTATGTTATAAAATAATCTGATAATATGTTCTCTCAATCTTATCTACCGTATTCAGGGTTATATAATGCGCAGGATTTTGCCCAGGTTCTTTATTTGGTAAGAGGTGTGCGCATTATAAACAGGAACAATGTGTTTCACTCTTTCCCAGATTTCAAATCCATTACACAACATCCGGATAATAAAAGCATCATATGAAAACGCCAATAAAACCCAATACATTTAATATTTTGCAACTTTATTGAAGATGAAAAGAGATAAATGGTTCTAAAATTCTCCCAGCAAATGAAACATGCTCAAAGGACTGAAAAATATATACGACTGATATTTAATTCTTACATTTCCGACGACGATTTTCTTCAAAAGTCCATGAGCATTATATACACGAACTATTTTTTTTCTGGAGATTTTCAAGGCCAAGAGGGGGTGCGCATTATGCACCAATGCGCATTATGCAACCCTAAATACGGTATCTATCTATATATATATTTTATTTATATACGTCTGAAAATTAAACCAAACAGTGTTAGAATTAGATTTTAGAGCTGTCAAATTTTTGTTCTTCCCTCGACGGGATTTGAACCCACACCATTGATACACTGCAGCACCATTCGCTTAGCCTTACGTCCAGCGCCCTAGACCACTCGACCACATCTACTCCCTATATAAATATACAGCAGCCCATATTTCGTGCCAATGAAACCCCAACCTTAATAAATTATTTTTTTTTATTAATAACAAGTGTGGACACAGAAATGTGCTGTCCAAAAGGCAAGTGTGGATGTCAATATTTCATATTATTAACTTTAAAAAAAAAAAAATTCATGGACACAGGGTCCTGGATTTTTTTTTAATAAAAAACTAATCCTGGATTATTATTTTTGCTTAAAATCCGGTCCTGTGTTTTTATTTCAAATTTTCATCATAGCCCCCTCCCCCTCCCAAGGGATATAAAATTGTAACATTAATAATAAATTAATAAATAATAAATTCAGATTTTCTATTTAAAATAAATCTCATTTACAAAACCACTGATATTTGTTCAATTTTTAAGGGTACCTATAAAGTGCGAAACGAAATAGAAACGAAACGAAACGAATCGAAACGAAATCAACGAAAACGAAACGAAACGAAACGAAATCAACGAAAACGAAACGAAACGAAACGAAATCAACGAAATGGAAACGAAATGAAACGAAACCAACGAAAGCAAAACGAAATAGACTAATATGAAGAAAATGGAAGGAAAAAAATAAAAGACAAAACGAAATAAAGAAATAAAAAAAAAGATAATTCGATTTTTTAAATACAATAATTTTGATTAATTATAACCCATCTTGCATGTCTGTCCGTTACAGTACTCCTCACGTACATTACCCGCAACTCAATCCAAGCTGGGTTTGCTTGCCGACAAACTTTCAGAAGTTCAAATGTCATATTTTTATTTGCGTTTGTGTGTGTGTCAGTATTTATGAATTATAAAGTTTCTGGGCATATAGAAAAAAATGGGGGATATGAGGGGGTATTTTCATAGATTGGGATATTGAGGGTTCATTATTCGTCTGATTTTATTACGTTTTTCGTTTGTATTCTACATAAATTTGCCTATTCGCAAATCAAACAGGATGGTCTTGAGTTTCAGATTCTGGGCCCTAGTTGACTACTGGATTTTCCCGACTTGTCACGTTTAATCCCCATGCACCCCCCCCCCCCCCCCCCCCATTTGTCAATATGACGGAACTATTAACGACTGTCATACAAGTGGGAAGTTTGACCCACTATTTTCTTGGGATTTGCCTGTATCAAGTCGGGAATATGATAGTTGTTTTCTAGTTTCACATTTGGTCATGTCTTAGGATTAGAGAATTTACATGTACCGATTGTTTTTATACTTGGCAACGTCTTAGGGTTAGACGAGTGGCATCTGCATATCTGCTATCAGAACCCACCATTTTCCTGGGAAAATGCCTGTACCAAGTCAGGAATGTGTTGTTTTTCAGTTGTTCCGTTGATTGAAAACTCAGATGGTTGAGCTTCTTATCGGTTTTGTCTGTTTTTGTGGACTTTCCCTTTTGAATGCGCCTTGGAGTACGGTACCATTGTTATTACCTTTATTCGGTAGTGTTTTGGCGTATTGTCTTACCGTTGTTCTTTCCGAGATATACAGGGGTCAAAAAGACCCAACACTATAAACTTTTTATTTCAAATCCTATTGTTCTATTTTGAAGAACTAAAAAAAAGCCAACAGCAACATAACAGGACGTAGTGAGCGCCCTCTTTACAGAAGAACTTCTGGAAAAAATAATGCTTGCAAAAACTAAACATAAGAAACTCTGGAAGTTTTATTGAAATCCATTATGTTGTTTAGGAAGAGTTATGGATAACGCAACAGTATCCTCTCTCTATTGTATAGCCTTGTATGACAATTACATAGTCTTAAATGACAAAGTCCAAAAGTGAAGAAATTTTAGCAAGAACTGTTAAAATGGGAAAGCAAAAATAGAAGGTGCACAATGCCATTTGGTACTAAAGAATTCATGAAATTAATGAACCTTGCCATATGGTATTAAAGGTTTCCTGTAAGATTCATGCAATTCCATCAAGTTGTTATGGAGGAATTGCATAGGCAGTGAGGGAAGCACTCACGGACAAACGAACATATACTATATACTCCTCTCCTTTCAACAGACTTGAGGTTGCTCTTAAGGTTCCCAAATTTAAAAGAAGCCACTAAGTGAAAAGGACAGACTCCCGCTGATTATATGCATAGTATTCTTGTTCAACGGTGATCAAATCCTGTCCTCTCCTGATGAAAGACAGACATGTGTGGGAAGTAGGTTTGATTTTTTTTAGGCCCCTATTATTTTTTCTTCCATTTTCTATTTCGTTTTGCTTTCGTTGGTTTCGTTTTATTTCGTTTTCATTTCGTTGATTTCGTTTCGTTTCGTTTCGTTTTTGTTGATTTCGTTTCGTTTCGTTTCGTTTCGTTTCTATTTCGGTTCGCACTTTATAGGTACCCAATTTTTAACGCTGATTTAAGCTTTAGTCGCAACAAATTTTTATTTTTCTCTTTAAACTGTCGAAACATAACATTTATTTAACTGTAAAATTCACAAATAAAATTCCCCCCCCCCCCTTTTTCCCTTTTTTCTTGTTTAAATCAAATATTCCAGAATCAAACAAATGAATAAATATAGCATAGATTTCTTTTACATGCATCTTTTTACCATGCAGAGTCAGTGTGTTTTAAATCGGTCATCCAATCAGGGCGCTCATTATTCTTGTCCAAAATAAAAATACATCGCTAAAGTAAATTTACCTCTGGTTTCAGAGAAGAAGATTTTTAGAAATCGAACATAAAATTTCCCCACTTCAACTCGTAAATTTACATAGAAATCGGAGATATTTCGTCATAAAACTTCACACATGGTTTTGTCTATCATATTTCTTGAAGACAAACATAAAGTTTTATTGCATTTATCAATATTTTATGAGTATCAACAGTTTTTTTTCAACACCGTATCTGTTTCTCTATACAGCCGCAACTTTAACTCGTAAATTTACATAGAAATCGTAGATATTTCGTCATAAAACTTCACACATGGTTTTGTCTATCATATTTCTTGAAGACAAACATAAAATTGTATTGCATTTATCAATATTTTATGAGTATCAACAGTTTTTAAAACACCGTATCTGTTTCACGATACAGCCGCCCGATTACAGTGACCCGTGACCCAGATTAGCACGTTCCAGCAGTTTTTTTTCTTAATACTGTTGTTTAAAAATGTTATAAATCTTCTTTATTTTTTTCAATTTTCAATTGAGTGTTTTAATTATTTGAGCAAACTAAAAACCAATATAGCAAAATACAGAAAACAGTTCCGTGTGATATTTAATAATGTGTTTCTAAAACATTTTATCCAACAATTATATTAACTCTTTACCATTTATGACTTTTTGGTGCAAAATCATGACAAAATTTAAGTTTGGGTTTTAGACACTAGTATGGTGATATCAATGGTGATTCATCCTAATGTTAGGTACCAAAGTGAAGGCATTAAAGTTGTTTTTGAAAATAAGATGTTATATTGCAGAAAAATCAAGAGCTGTTGCTATGGTAACCACATTCGCATTTACTAAGTAGCAAAAAATACCTATATTTTTTCATCAAGCACAAAAAGGTTCCACTATAGACATACCATACATTGTGAAATAGTGTGTAATATTAACATTAAATATCTTCTATGATATTTAATTTTTATTCCATACTCATTTGTATTTTGGATTTTCATCAGAAGTAATTTTTTTGGGTTGCTAAGTAAACTCTACAACAGCAATTTATGGCCATTTTTTCACCAGTGTTTCTAATAATAATGGAATAATTATTATTATATTAAGAAATAGAATTATAAAGTAAAGCTGTTTATCTTTTTATATTTTTGCACTTTCAAGAGCCAAAAAATATATTTATTACCTGTAATTTATTTTTAGCAACCATTTTTACTGCATGGCAACCGTGAGGACGAGATATGATTTTCAGTATTTCATCATATTTTCAAACATGAAATCAATTTCTTTACACAAAAATACCTTGAAGAGATATGATGAGTTTTTATTTAAAGGTAGATTATGATTGTTAATATTACTTACTAGAATATTGGTAAGAAGTTAATGTTCATGTCCAAAAAATAAAAGAATGCTTGCAGTTTTGTTGCATCTACAACAAAACTTTCGACAAATCATTGCTAATGAAAATTTCGTATTTTGTTGTAAATGTGTCAGTCTCTTAATATATTTTTATAAAAAAAAATAGGAATTATATGCTACCTGTTTTGATCCATATCAACCATTTCTTCTGCATAGCAACCATTTCTACTGCATAACAACCATAGAACTATGTCTGAATTTCAGCATTTCATCACATATTCAGACATAGAATTGATATAGTGACATATAAATAAAATACATTGACCTTTTTGTTTAGTTTTTATTTAATGATATAATTGAGGTCTTTAAAATCACTAATTAACTGGTACTAGTAATTTACATTAATGATTGAGGTTTTGTGACATCTGAAACTGCCACTTCTTACCTTCAAAAATAGGTTATACCTGTGCTCTTATACTAGTGATAAAAAGACTACTAACATTAAAAAAAAAATAACTGTTCTTAGCTTTGGGGTGGAGTTGAACCACCATCTCTGAACTGGAAGTTCAGTGTTTGTCTTTAAGCTACCAAAGCTTATATTTTTTCCTTATTTTTTTGTGCTTTTTCATAATTTTGTGATCTAGTGTTGTTTTTTATTTTTTTTTTTTGTTATCAGATTTTTTTTTCATATACTATTTTTTTCTATTATTTCTTTTTGACTAATTCTTTATAACTAACTGCTTTATTTTTCTCTCTGTTTTTTTTGTATTCATAACTGTTGACTTGATATCAGCATGTTTTTTTACATCTTTTTTCATTTTTTTTTTTTGCTTTTTCTTTGATTTTGTTATAAGTTACACTGAAAAAAAATTGTTTCAGCTAAAACAAACATGACATACAGACTTACTAAAATTTAACTTAACTTAATGATCTTTATTCCTTCCATTTTATTTTACCCAAGCCCTCACTCTAGCACCTTCTGTACTGTGCCATTTAGTAAAGCAATCTCTGTCAGGTGAAAAACAAAGATTCACATTACAATTTCCACAATGCAACAATGTTTTACAATGTGTTTCTGGGAGTTCATTTAACTTGGCATGAGCATAACAAAAAGTACATCTTAGTCTCTTGGAGTTTTCATTAAAAGATGGAATGCAAGTAGATTTAAAATCAGAATGTTTTACACCAAAATCAAGACCTAATAAAGATTTTACAAGAGATTCTCTGAATTCCAACTGACCAAAATGTACAGGTAAATTATCAAACTTTTGTGGATTTTCCTTTTTAAATTCCTGGAAAACAATAAATGCATTTACAATCATAATATCAATAGAATGGGAAAATAAAACTTTCCACCAATGAAACTTTGACTTTATATAACATGGATATCGTGATAAATATTTCCGGTTTGCGCTGGATTTTTCATATGCATTCGGAAATCTCTAGACCGGCCATGTGTAACAATGCCATCATGATCATCTCCTCTCAAATGTAAAATAAGCCTTTAAAATACAGATAATTGTTCCAATGCAGATTATAGAAAATGTTCAACTCCAAATTACTGACATTTGATTTTTAAAGCACCTTTTTTTTAATTTTCTAAATCAATTTAGACCGGACCGGAAGTGGCTGTATCCGTTTCAATGACTGAAAAATAGACCATACGACGTTCGCTGAATATTCTTGTCCAATTCGTCTGAGGGGGGCCCGGTAGGTATGTTTAAATGTGGCAGTCGAAAAGAGAAATATCTCGGAAGTGTAACGATATATTTGGGTCAGCGAAAGGATCACAAATAAGCGAAAAATATTGAGACGAAGTGGGGAAGGGGAAAAGGGCAGATATTTACCTTGAAGTAAGGAAGAGGAGGGGGTATATATTTTTTGAATGAAACAAGTGCCTGTGCTTTGACCCTTGTTTTTCATTCTGCATTTATGTTGAAGCATTCAACAGTGAGACAAACTCACACTTCTCCACAAGTGGAAAACACCTCCAACCCAGCAAAGGCTAAAAAACAACAAAGTCTATGAATGTCATCCTGATGTTAAGTTACGAAACATATACCTTCAGGATTTCAAGTTAATTTTTCACATGACTTACAAGCAGAGAGAAATGAACAGCTTACCAGTCATTCTTACCTATTTTATGCAGGGTGGGGGAAAATGTCTCCTTTTTGCCATCACATCATTATTAATACAACTTTGAATTGCTCAATTTCAAAATGAAAAAAAAATATGATACACTGCTGAGATACATGTATCAAGAAAGTGCACTCTCAAGGATCATTTCTTTGAAACATTTCTTATTTTGTGCAGAATAAAAAATAAAATTATTTTTCACAACTTACAACCCAATACAAACCAAGATGGTGATGAATGTGGTATATTGTTTTAAAATGAAAATGACTAAAATAGCTCTTTACATAATAATGGTTTTATCATTTTTCTTTGATAAAAAAACCCCAACATTTCCAAATGTACCTCAGAACCACAAAGTAATATTATGTCTATGTACACCCTCGTGTGAAAATAAATCTGACAACAACAATGAAAATGAAAATCAAACGAAGATATAAAGACAGAAGATATTGTCACGTGTAAAATTGTATGCCGATGTTCAAAATTCAGCAATCTTGATTCCATTAACATTTTACACACATTCACACCAGATGAATAGTAATCGTGAAAAGAGAACACAAATAAAATATTTTGAATAATATAATCCTGATTTGTAACGTATGTTGTATAACGGAAGTTTCATATGTTTCTAGGTCATATTATTAAGCTATCTAGTATATTCAATATTATTGATCAGTAATGATATTATGTTTACTTGTCGTAAGCACTTCACGGTCCTTTCCTCATTCATCACCGTGATTGCAACTAGAGTAACACAACGAGTGTCACATGTGGAACAGGAAGTGCCACCCCTTCCGGGGCACCTGAGTTCACCACCGGTTTTAGTGGGGTTCTTGTTATGCAATCTTTAGTTTTCTGTGTAGTGTTTTGTAGATCGTTGTTTGTCCTTTTACCCCATTTGATTTGGCCATTGTGTTTTCTGTCCTTTGATTTACGGATTCTGATTACACATTTAGTATCTTCAAACTCTTCTTATATTCATAGGATATTATACACACGAAAGTTAAAAATGAACTGACTGCATATGCTTCTATGAACTGTTTATAACCACATAATCACATAGTTTACACAATCATGTACTAAAAACGTCACAGGCTTTCCCGGAAATTGAAACAAACAAGAATGATGTAGTAAAGAGATGAGTGATTTAAAATATTGGATCTATAATCACCTTACGTAATACGTAATCATGGTTTCTGCTGTGTTAATTAAAACAGAATACTATACTTGAATAGCATGGTTTAAACGACACAGATTACTAGAATAGCATGGATTAAACGACACAGAATACTAGAATAGCATGGATTAAACGGCACAGAATACTTGAATAGCATGGTTTAAACGACACAGATTACTAGAATAGCATGGATTAAACCAGTGCCGGATTTAGATCTAAAAGAGAGGCCCTAGGCCAATCCACTTGTGAGACCCCTCCCAATTCCCTACATTCACGACTGAAGGAAGATGGAAGTGTGTTTAATCAATTTCAATAAATGCAAAGATAATGAGGGGTGTTAAAATTCTGCAATATTCTGAAATGAAGTGCAACTGTGTAAGAACAATTCCTGAAGGGTTGTTTAGAAAGTACAGTACGTTATGACAGCATAAGTGTGAAAGTTCAATAACAGTGTTAATAATATTATACACCTTGGCCGGAGGCCCCCTAAATGTTGAGGCCCGAGGCTTCAGCCTATCGAGCCTATAGGTAAAGCCGGCACTGGATAAAACGATTGTAGTACTTAGTAGACAGATACAGAAATATACCACGTGACTAGGGATTAATCTCTCTCTACCCTAAGAAATGGCAATAACTTTTGCCAACCTCAGAACTAGATTAAAAATACACAATAAAAATACAACATGACAGGATTACAAATCGTCATATCCTATTAATGACAATTACTTTCGCATACCTAGTAATCAGAAAGAAATGATATGAAAGAATTGCCACATCACAGGAGATTAGACATCTTCCTAGCTGAGAAATTACAATAACTTTGGCCCACCTAGGATTTAGATAACAAGAGAACAGTAAAATGTAGAAAACTTATCAACATTTTTCAATTTTTAATCAAGTTTTTTTTCCGCAGTCTAACCGGTTCACCTCATGGAAACCGACTGCTAGGAAATATACCACTTCCTCTAACAAAGTGGATATGACTAGCAATTTTAGAGCTGTCATCTATGTTTTGGTGACCCTTGAAACATCACCACCAAAGAGTAAATAATTCTAATGTTGAGCATGTACACACAAATTAATAATTATTTAAGGTTGTTAATGTGCACACAAATTAGTATATTCATTATTTAACAAACATAGTCTCTTCTTTTGAGATTGATCAGACTGTTAGTACAGACAATGCAATGACTAAAGTAAAGAAAGGACAAACAATAATCACCAAAACACGAAAACTACACAGAAAACTAAATATTGGCAAGACGAACCCCTCGAAAAACCGGGATGAACCCATTTAATCATTCATTCATTCATTTCGCATAGATTATTCCCAGATAAAAAGAGATGCTTCACAATCATTGCTAAAATCATAAAACGTGTCAAAGTCAGCGTCTTATATGTAGCCAAATTGTACTATGAATAACGCGGCGGGTGTCTTTTTAGAAACAGGAACTACTTACTCTTCGCGAGCACCTGAGTTCACCCCCGGTTTTTTTGTGGGGTCCGTGTTGCTCATCTTTTTATTATGCTATGTTGTAAATTGTAGGGAGAGGGCGTTTATAATGTTGTTATAACTTGTGCCCGATCCCATTGCTTATATGAGAGCAATAAAATATGCTTAATTCATAATTCATCTTTTTAGATTTTTTATGTTGTGTGTGTAAGGTTTGTTTGTTTGTTTGTTTGTTTGTCGTCGTTCTTGCTCTTGTGCTCAATGTTGCCTGTGTCTCTAGATTGTTCCTTTATTGATTTACACATTCGGTTTTCTCTAACGTTTATTCTACACTGTTACGACTTCTGTTACTAAATTTAGATTTTTATGTAAAACCCTTATAGTATTATTGACTTGCATACATTACCTCAGATAATGTTGCATTGCAGTCTACGGAAATTAAAATAGGATCTAATCATGTAACATTAGACGTAATCCGATTGACTCTGATTTTATTCATTTCATTACAGCTATCACAAGTCATTTCCTACACGATTTGGTGTCACATCGTCCTGTAGTATGTACTTTATCTTCTTATTTTTATTGGGTAATTATGTTATCGTCCTATTTAAGCCTAGATCGGGAAACAATTCCTTATCTACAATCATATCCGTATTTAGACATTTTAACACCATCATTTCAATATACCTGTATACCGTACTGTGTCTCCTCAGGGCGTACACTGGTGCAGTAGGGTGTTACAATCTCCCTATCTACGGACATGAACGTAGATAACTAGATACATATATTACCTCCCCTCGATCTACCCACTTTGTAATGGTCATTACATTCCTCCGTTTTTCCAACTATGTAATGGCTATTACATCGTCCGTTGCACCTACTATGTAATGGCTATTACATCGTCCGTTCCACCTACTATGTAATGGTCGTTACATTCCCCTCGATCTACCCACTTTTTAATGATCATTTCATTCCTCGAGCTTCAACTATGTAATGACCATACACCCCTCTACCGTCTATGTGATGATGGTCGTTACATTCTCATCTATCTACCCACTACTTCATAATGAACATTTCATTCCTCCCGTTTTACCCATTATGTAATGGTCATTCCATTTTCCCCGTTCTATTTACTTTTTAATAGTCATTACATTCCTCCCGTTCAACCCACTTTTTTATGATTATTACACTCATGCTGTTTTCACCTACTATAGTTATACCTTCCAGTATAAAATTATTTGCTTTGGTAATATCCGTTCAAATACCAATATTCATCTACAATTCCTAATGATCGATGATTCTCATTAGATTTTTTTCCTTATCTCGACATTTCGTGATATTTATAAGTCTTATGGCTAATGAAGACAGTTATGGTGTCAGACTGATTGACAACTAACAGCTCTACACCTTTAATACCAGTTAATTAGTAGTATATAAAGAATTACGATTTAATAAAGCAAGGACTTTAAAGAATTCTAATTTATATACTGATTAACTCACACACAATATGTGTGTCTCTTTCATCAATGATTATTAGATCAAAATTTCAATTTTGTAGAGAAATTGAGTTTGGTTGTGACCCTATATTTTCTCATTAAAGCTTTCTATGCTGATTATATCCTCTGGTTTTATTGTTTTACCGTTTAACCCATATGGTTATATATACAATGTATGAAAGTTTTAATAAAGCACAACATTGCCTGCTGTAAGTACACGTTAGTTAAGTGGCAATTTAGCCATGTCTTATATAAGACCAATACCATCAACTTTAGGAGAAACTTTTCATCATTTTATAACGAGTTTTACAAAATTGCCTATGTTTACTCTACAAAATTTAGTGGTTATATGTACTGATTACACATGTATATGTAAATCCAACTACCATACGATAACGGCCACGACGGCCCCTTACATCATTATATTGTAAAATAAAATGTCAACAGTGTGAGAACAAATAGCTACATTGTGTTCATACAAGCTGTACGTCTTTACGTCCACACATTATTGTATGTGTTTTATTGGTACCCGCATTGTTCGTGGATGATGTTCATAAAAGGGGGGTGGCATCGTGGCCGCGAGCGCATGTGAGTTGGAATCAGTGTCTATCAATACTAAAGTCGTGCAGTAGATTTTGAGTTGTACTTAAGATATTGTCACTTTCGGTAGTTTGATGTTTTTTTTACCGTGTATTCCGGTTCCTATCAGATATAGAACCGATTACGTTATAACTGGAATACTGTTGGAATTGAGATTAAACACTAATAACCCTCACACAGTTCATATACAATTACATATAGAATGACATTATGTTCACATATGGTCTGTTTTATTGTTGGTCTAGTCACACAATTTTGATCACTAAGCTGCTTATTTTAGTCAGTATCTTTAGCATTAAGATATTTTATCTTCCAGTATATTTAACATTAAGTTATTTTATCTTCCAGTATCTTTAACATTAAGTTATTTTTTTATCTTCCAGTATCTTTAACATTAAGTTATTTTATCTTCCAGTATCTTTAACATTAAGTTATTTTATCTTCCAGTATCTTTAACATTAAGTTATTTTTTATCTTCCAGTATCTTTAACATTAAGTTATTTTATCTTCCAGTATCTTTAACATTAAGTTATTTTATCTTCCAATATCTTTAGCATTAAGTTTTTTTTATCTTCCAGTATCCCTACTGTTCAGAAGGCTGCTGTCCACATGAATTCTGTGCCTTTAGTTCTATCTGCTATCCTGTACTCCATTGTTCTGATGGTTGTCCTGATGGATCCTGTCAAAATGGACTATGTATGCCTGATAAACCCTGCTACAAATCTGCCGAGTGTAAATTAGGGAACATATGTACCATGAACTACAACATCGGATATAAAACGTGTCAGTATGACCTTGACATTGGTAAATCTTTGTGTGTTGACAGAGATGGCAATCCAAATGTTAAAAAGTATCCTTAAAATAACCTTTCCGATAAAATAAATACATTTTCTGTTTTCGAGGAATACAAATATACACAAATAGATGACACATGCTTGACAACATGGAACCTACAAATTATATACTGGAACTGTTAGGACCAGAAGAAGATGAAGGCACAATCCGTTATACTATGGTATAATGATAGGATGTATCGTTGTGCTTCTGCCATAGCTGTAATATATGGACGTCGTTAAATGCACAAGTTTTGCTACTTGTTCGCACCAGTTACAAATATCGTGCCAACCAGTTTGAAACTAAGCTATAATTTCGTGCAAATATGTACAATATTTTCATTATTTGTAATAATAAACTAAAATTATATGGTTAGGTTTCATTGTGTTACCCGAGAAAGAGCTCAACATATTAATAGGAAAGATAAAAAAACATATGGCAATATATAAGTTATGAGTCAAAGTTAATATTTAAACGTCATTGACACAGATTTTTATTTCTATGTACACGTGTAGCATTCAATTGTTCTATTCCTCGTTTGCAAAATTCATAACGATCGCCTTGTGGCTATTCATATAGTGATTGTTTTGTTTTTTGCTTTGTTTTGTTGAAAAAGCAACATTTTTATCAATCATTTACAATGTTATGTTAAGTATCAGGGATCAACTATTTTGTCAGAGAAAAGGACCGGGGGTTCCTGTAAGGAAAAGGAAAAAAGAATCGTTTGTTGTCGCTGAGTATACTCGTATTTTAAAATTAATTATATATATATTCTAACATGGCGTCCTTCTTTCGCTTTGTAGACAAACGAGCGATTTATCGATGGTATAATCTCATTCGCACATGCGCCGGTGAATGTGACTGACTTTTCCATTGGCAGCATAAATTGTTTGCGGCATTTTCCGCAAACTTAAATATAAATTACCGTCTTCCAATCAAAGTATACTACCGTAAATGCCAGAATGTGTTTTGAGTTTTAACATGGGTTGGCGGATATTAGTAAATTTTATCCCTCTCCTCTGGCTCGGGATAAAATACTAATATCCGCCAACCCATGTTAAAACTCCAAACACATTCTGGCTTCCATGATTTATTTTTTGATTGAAGGAGTGAATGATTGTTGTTTAACGCCAACTCAGTAATTTTTAAGCTATATCATGGCGAGAACAAATTGAATTTCAATGAGACGATGATGAGGTCCGCTCTATACTAGACCAACATGCTTAGTTGGATTTTTATAGTGTTAGTCCAATAAAACAACAGTCCGCGGATAGACATGTTGCCCCACTCTGACACATTCTCCTAATTCCGAGCCAACAATTCTTTGTTCTTACTCTTAATGTTGCGTACAACGCGGAGAAGCAACACATACCAATTGTATACCCACGTTCGGGTCAAACCCACGATCTGCCGCACTCGAGGCGAGCATTCTAACCATTACACCACCGATGCGGTTTCTCGTATTGATGGAAATGGGGGTTTAAAGCAAAGGGAACGATATGTAATATACAACGATCTACAACATAATAATATGTCCTAAAGATGACACGGAGACAATGTAATTAGTATTCATGATTATACAATTAATAACATCATTACCTATATCGTACATGTATGTATGATATTTCTGATACTATTGTTATCTTATCATATGAACATTATAAAAACACCAAATCACAATTTGTGTATTCTTTATTGTTCAATATCATCTATCACTTTTTATTTCATAAAATATCTTCAAAATGATGACTTTGTCCTATATTTAAAAGTCCTTAGAGAATGGAATATACTCACAAACGTTTGATTCAACCTTATAGACAATGAAATATAAACACAAAAACACCATTCAATCTGGTGGGCAACTGAAATTTTCTAGTATGCAGTAGTGAAACATTCAATCTGATAGACAAATGGAATATACTAGTACTCATGAGCTGACCATTCATCAGAGCCGTCTTAACACCATCATAGTTATCATAAAATTTTTGAAATAAAAATGCATATTGTTCATTATCTTTAACATAGCACATGAACAATATTCATTTTTCAATGACAAATATTTATTGGTTAGTATAGTATAGTATTTATTTATTGACAGCAGGACACAACATACATATATTAGCATTGGGCCTCTGCGTACCCATGCGTTAAGACGGCACTGCCATTCACCCATCCTGATAGAAAAAAGAAATATATCAAACAGCGGAGCATTCATCCCGATCGAAAAATGGAATATTCCCAGAGTCCCCCCTGATAGTTAATGATATAAACTAATGAACGGTAGTTGATCCTGATATAACATGTAACATACTCAAAACGAATCATTAATATGGATACGTACTGTGCTCATCTTCTGCGAAAAGATTGAAGATACCAAAAGGGGTAATCAGAAGCCGTAAGATTGAGTTCGACTAATACCCGCGGGAGTACTGATGTGCTCTGGAAGAGTAAACAGTTACTGCTCCACTAATAGCAACCGTCGTTTTACCGTTAATGCAACATGAATATCATCGGATATGTTCCTTTTGTTTTTCTCGCATGAAGCAGAAATCATGCAAGAGACTCTCAAGAAAAACGAATAGAACATATCACGGTCCTCTGAACAAAGTAAAGAATGACATGTAAATAAGAGTTAGAGAATGATGAAGGGGTAATCAAAAATGGACAATCCAGAGAAACAGACAGCATAGGGTACACAACACGAAGACAAACAAAACAAATACACAACACAATATGTGTTGGTCACCACTATACAGAAACAATCACAAATAACGTAAATAAGACATGGGCCCTCCTACAAAAAAATGGAGGAAAATATGAACCGAACATAATTTTAGTGGAAATCATAACGGACATCGTAATAGAAGCTACCAAACTAAGCGTTCCTATTGATTAAGTTGAAGTCGTCACTTCGAACGCTTTACGGTTGCCACCATGGCTGAGTTAACCGCTATGGCATGTCTATGTCACAAATGACTACGGATGTGTTCCACTTGACGTAAGCCCTACCCGATCCTTTCCTCGTTCATGACTTATCACGGGGTTTGTAACTAGAGTAACACAACAGGTGCCATTAGTGGAGTTCATCCTGGTTTTTGGGGGTTCGTGTTGCTCGATCTTTAGTCTTTTGTGTAATGTTTTGTAGATCGTTGTTTGTTCTTTTGTCCTTTTTCTTTTGGTCAGTGTGTTGTCTGTCCTTCGATTTACGTATTTTGATTACCCCATTGGTATCTTCAAGCTCTTCTTGTATGACAGACACCAATAAATTGATAGTTGAAGGCCGATTGATAACGAAACTTTACTAAAAAAAAAGACAATTAATTTTTTTCTCACTGTGAACTTTCCATTTATTTATATGTAGTAACTTTTCAGCAGCACCTGTATGTTAAGAATATATCTCAGTTGATACGTTATCATTGAGATTGTGTTTTCTGTCAGGATTTCCTTGATAAAGGGTTACTGTTAACATGGAAGCTGCTAATTCTAGAGTTCCTAATGGTAAAGTTGACGACATCATAATTTGGTTAAATATCTTGAGTATCTGTGACACAGATGGCCACTGTTATTCCGTTTGTTGAAGTCTCAATTCCGTAATTCTTTGCTGGTTCGTATGACGTATCACCATGGCCTATGAGAGGGAGGTTCATGCAGTCGGTACATCGGTCCGGGGCCCGGAGAGCCAATAAGGGGCATGTGAATCTCTGAAGGGACGCATAGCCTTAGCCATAGACATTTTATACATGCATTGATTTTTTTTCTCCATTTTCTCGGTATTTTCCTATTTTTCCTGTCACCGGGGCTCAAAGCAGTTTTGTTCCGCCTTGCAAAGTTTCTCTTGAAGGCACTGCGTATCACCGAAGTGTTAATAAAAGTATAGATATTTAATTTAGTGTGCACGATGTGTTACTGGAATAATATTAATCAGGTAGACTCAAGGTCAAAAGATTGGAGAGACAAATAGTTAAAAAATGTCTGTGGGAGCAAGAAGATCAAAAGAGCTGAAACAGGACAAGGTCACGTATGCCTGAGAGAGACGAACATTAACTTTGATAATAATTACTTCATTTAGGAACTGTAAGTTTCAATAATAAATATATCTAATAAACCATAGCTACTGGGCGGGTGATACCCTCGGGGACTTATAGTTCTGCAGTTGAGGTATCGACCCAGTGATAGTAATACAATATTGCTTTCTCCTATTGCTGACGTATGTATTATTGTAATTATTTATTATGTGGAGAGGACCATTGTAAATTGATATAATTTGTGTCCAATCCAATTGTTAAAATATTTAGCAATAACATATGTTTATTCTAATCTTATAACAAACGTAGATATCAAATTGAGTGCACACGACGCGTTTTTGGAATAACCTTCCTCGGTTAGGCTCAAAATCAAAAGACTGGAAAGCCAAATTAATAATAATAATAATAAAAAGGTATTTTGGAAAGTGTTTTGTGGAATATTGTTTAAATAAGTTCTCATGAGTAAGACGTTTTATATATATGTTTTGTAACAAAAACACTACGATGACATTTGGCACGAAGCCTAAGATATGCTATAACATTCAGACTTGCATGGTGTACAATGGTATAAACCCCGCCCACTTTCATTTGAATACTTCATAAACACATTAAAGGAAAATATATGATTTATGTTACAATAATGAGTGAATTGACGTATTAAACATTCTTGTTGGGTATTACTATATTACGACAGTATGGTATGATTTGTTAGGTATTACTATATTACGACAGTATGGTATGATTTGTTGGGTATTACTATATTACGACAGTATGGTATGATTTGTTAGGTATTACTATATTACGACAGTATGGTATGATTTGTTAGGTATTACTATATTACGACAGTATGGTATGATTTGTTAGGTATTACTATATTACGACAGTATGGTATGATTTGTTGTTCATTTTATTAGATTGAACCGAAAATAGAAATCTGACTTATTTAAGTCTTCTACGGTAAAATCATTGTTCATTGGTTGATGTTACTGTTAACAGTTATTTTAATAGATAAGAAAGTCATGGATCACAGTTACTACACTCCATCATTTAAAACTTGTAAAATTTCCATTTGAACTACATTTTGAGAACATAAAACTGATAATTCTTTTTCATCTCAAATTATACTCATTTTGCACAAGAATCAAAATTGAAATGGATTTCCAACGGACCATTCAATCGGACTGATAATGAAATAAATTCATTGACAAAGACTATAGACCTGTTTTATTTACGGCTTTGGTATTTCTTTCATTGTAATTTTAACGTACCACCACATCATTCATCAGCACTTCTATAATTCTATATTTGATGATGAACCTCAGTTTTATCTCAAGATATCAATCTTATGTGATGAAAGCCTTTAGGTATAGATATTATATGTATAGTCAGACAGTCTGTCGTGTGTCGTGTTAAATTATCTCTCAATGTTACTACACTTAAAGGCACACAGGCTGTCAGAATTGAATTTTTTGTTTATATATTAAAAGTTGCCAATATTCGATGTTTTATACTAATTGCAGTTGAAATTTTTCATAATATCATACATAAATAGCCTAGAACGAAGGAAATACGTCGCTGTTTGATTTTCTTCCATCCAGGAAAGAATTCAATGTTGACTCGCGCAATATTCATACGACCTGACACTGAACATCATTCGGGAAAGCGTTTGCGCATGTGCGAAGTTGTTTGTTGATGAAGAAAATGTCGGATGTTCAAAAATCGAATCGTGGAAGAATAAAACATTGAAGGATTCTACACGAAAACGACACAAAAAGGAGGATTCAGCAAGCTTTGTGTAAAAATAAAGAAAAAGATGTTATACCTATCTACTCTATTTTTCAACATGTAAGCATAATGTTTTCATCGGCCGAATCGTATTTTGACAGTAGAATTGCATCGTAGTTTTTATATATATATATTTTTGTTTTCAGGAGAAAACGCTAGGTGATATCTCTTTTAAATTAGAGACTAAAATAATGAACTTCATGTCTGTTTTTTTTTCTAAAAAAATATGATAAAAACAACTCAAGTGTTGTCAATAATATGCAATACAATTTGTTTACAATTTTCCCTTTCCACAGTTTGGGTTTGTTTTTATTGATTTCATCACGACGGTATTTCCGATTTTAAGTGTCATTCTGACTAAATACCGTGGATATAATATTAACTGATTACCCCGGGATCCAATTTCATAGATATATTTCTGAAATTATATTAATTCTAATGAATTTACATGCAACATGCTTACCTCATCGGTCATTTATAGCAGTTATCACACGCTGCTCGGCAAACTTCGGAACTGCAGCCGATTCATTATTAGGTCGTGCTAATGGCGATTCCCCAACAATTCGAAATCTTTTCACTAATTACGACATTATAACAGATTTTGCAAACATGGCTTTTTGTTCAGAGCATTTCATTAGTATAAAACATCGAATATTGGCAACTTTTAATATAAAAAAAATTCAATTCTGACAGCCTGTGTGTCTTTAATCTCTATCTCTCTATGTTACTACACTTAATCGTTATCTCTCAATGACACTACACTTAAGCTTTATCTCTCAATGTTACTACACTTAATCTTTATCTCTCAATGTTGCTACACTTAATCTTTATCTCTCAATGTTGCTATACTTAATCTTTATTTCTCAATGTTACTACACTTAATCTTTATCTCTCAATGTTACTACACTTAATCTTTATCTCTCAATGATACTACACTTAATCTTTATCTCTCAATGTTACTACACTTAATCTTTATCTCTCAATGATACTACACTTAATCGTTATCTCTCAATGTCACTACAGTTAATCTTTATCTCTCAATGTTACTACACTTAATCTTTATCTCTCAATGTTACTACACTTAATCTTTATCTCTCAATGTTACTACACTTAATCTTTATCTCTCAATGATAATACACTTAATCTTTATCTCTCAATGTTACTACACTTAATCTTTATCTCTCAATGTGACTACACTTAATCTTTATCTCTCAATGTTGCTACACTTAATCTTTATCTCTCAATGTTACTACACTTAATCGTTATCTCTCAATGTTACTACACTTAATATCTATCTCTCAATGTTACTACACTTAATCTTTATCTCTCAATGTTACTACACTTAATCTTTATCTCTCAATGATACTAAACTTAATCGTTATCTCTCAATGTTACTACGCTTAATCTTTATCTCTCAATGTGACTACACTTAATCTGTATCTCTCAATGTTGCTACACTTAATCTTTATCTCTCAATGTGACTACACTTAATCTTTATCTCTCAATGTTACTACACTTAATCTTTATCTCTCAATGTCACTACAGTTAATCTTTATCTCTCAATGTCACTACACTTAATCTTTATCTCTCAATGTTACTACACTTAATCTTTATCTCTCAATGTTGCTACACTTAATCTTTATCTCTCAATGTGACTACACTTAATCGTTATCTCTCAATGTTACTACACTTAATCTTTATCTCTCAATGTTACTACACTTAATCTTTATCTCTCAATGATACTACACTTAATCTTTATCTCTCAATGTTACTACACTTAATCTGTATCTCTCAATGTTGCTACACTTAATCTTTATCTCTCAATGTGACTACACTTAATCGTTATCTCTCAATGTTACTACACTTAATCTTTATCTCTCAATGTTGCTACACTTAATCTTTATCTCTCAATGTGACTACACTTAATCTCTATCTCTCTATGTTACTACCCTTAATCTTTATCTCTCAATGTTACTACACTTAATCGTTATCTCTCTATGATACTTCACTTAATCGTTATCTCTCAATGTTACTACACTTAATATTTATCTCTCAATGTTACTACACTTAATCGTTATCTCTCAATGTTACTACACTTAATCTTTATCTCTCAATGTTGCTACACTTAATCTTTGTCTCTCAATGTGACTACGCTTAATCGTTATCTTTCAATGTTACTACACTTAATCTTTATCTCTCAATGTTGCTACACTTAATCTTTATCTCTCAATGTGACTACACTTAATCTGTATCTCTCAATGTTGCTACACTTAATCTTTATCTCTCAATGTTATTACACTTAATCGTTATCTCTCAATGTTACTACACTTAATCTTTATCTCTCAATGTTGCTACACTTAATCTTTATCTCTCAATGTGACTACACTTAATCGTTATCTTTCAATGTTACTACACTTAATCTTTATCTCTCAATGTTACTACACTTAATCTTTATCTCTCAATGTTGCTACACTTAATCTTTATCTCTCAATGTTACTGCACTTAAACTTTATCTCTCAATGTTACTACACTTATTTTTTATCTCTCAATGTTACTACACTTAATCTCTATCTTTCTATGTTACTACACTTAATCTTTATCTCTCAATGTTGCTACACTTAATCTTTATTTCTCAATGTTGCTACACTTAATCTTTATCTCTCAATGTTATTACATTAATCTTTATCTCTCAATATTACTACACTTAATCTTTATCTCTCAATGTTACTACACGTAATCTCTATCTCTCTATGTTACTACACTTAATCTTTATCTCTCAATGTTACTACACTTAATCGTTATCTCTCAATGATACTACACTTAATCGTTATCTCTCAATGTTACTACACTTAATCTTTATCTCTCAATGTTGCTACACTTAATCTTTATTTCTCAATGTGACTACACTTAATCGTTATCTTTCAATGTTACTACACTTAATCTTTATCTCTCAATGTTGCTACACTTAATCTTTATCTCTCAATGTGACTACACTTAATCTGTATCTCTCAATGTTGCTACACTTAATCTTTATCTCTCAATGTTACTACACTTAATCGTTATCTCTCATTGTTACTACACTTAATCTTTATATCTCAATGTTGCTACACTTAATCTTTATCTCTCAATGTTGCTACACTTAATCTTTATCTCTCAATGTTACTACACTTAAACTTTATCTCTCAATGTTACTACACTTATTTTTTATCTCTCAATGTTACTACACTTAATCTCTATCTCTCTATGTTACTACACTTAATCTTTATCTCTCAATGTGGCTACACTTAATCTTTATCTCTCAATGTTGCTACACTTAATCTTTATCTCTCAATGTTATTACACTTAATCTCTATCTCTCTATGTTACTACACTTAATCTTTATCTCTCAATGTTACTACACTTAATCGTTATCTCTCAATGATACTACACTTAATGGTTATCTCTCAATGTTACTACACTTAATATTTATCTCTCAATGTTGCTACACTTAATCTTTATCTCTCAGTGTTACTACACTTAATCTTTATCTCTCAATGTGACTACACTTAATATTTATCTCTCAATGTGACAACACTTAATCTTTATCTCTCAATGTTACTACACTTAATCTTTATCTCTCAATGTGACTACACTTAATATTTATCTCTCAATGTGACAACACTTAATCTTTAGCTCTCAATGTTACTACACTTAATCTTTATCTCTCAATGTTACTACACTTAATCATTATCTCTCAATGATACTACACTTAATCTTTATCTCTCAATGTTACTACACTTAATCTTTATCTCTCAATGTTACTACACTTAATCGTTATATCTCAATGATACTACAATTAATCTGTATCTCTCAATGTTGCAACACTTAATCGTTATCTCTCAATGTTACTACACTTAATCTTTATTTCTCAATGTTACTACACTTAATCTTTATCTCTCAATGTGACTACACTTAATCTGTATCTCTCAATGTTGCTACACTTAATCTTTATCTCTCAATGTTGCTACACTTAATCTTTATCTCTCAATGTGACTACACTTAATCTGTATCTCTCAATGTTGCTACACTTAATCTTTATCTCTCAATGTTACTACACTTAATCGTTATCTCTCAATGTTACTACACTTAATCTTTTTCTCTCAATGTTACTACACTTAATCTTTATCTCTCAATGTTACTACACTTAATCGTTATCTCTTAATGTTATTACACTTAATCGTTATCTCTTAATGTTACTACACTTAATCTTTTTTTCTCAATGTTACTACACTTAATCGTTATCTCTCAATGTTACTACACTTAATCTTTTTCTCTCAATGTTGCTACACTTAATCTTTATCTCTCAATGTGACTACACTTAATCTCTATCTCTCTATGTTACTACACTTAATTTTTATCTCCCAATGTTACTACACTTAATCGTTATCTCTCAATGATATTACACTTAATCGTTATCTCTCAATGTTACTACACTTAATCTTTATCTCTCAATGTTGCTACACTTAATCTTTATCTCTCAATGTGACAACACTTAATCTTTATCTCTAAATGTGACTACACTTAATTTGTATCTCTCAATGTTGCTACACTTAATCTTTATCTCTCAATGTTACTACACTTAATCGTTATCTCTCAATGTTACTACACTTAATCTTTATCTCTCAATGTTGCTACACTTAATCTTTATCTCTCAATGTGACTACACTTAATCGTTATCTCTCAATGTTACTACACTTAATCTTTATCTCTCAATGTGACTACACTTAATTGTTATCTCTCAATGTTGCTACACTTAATATGTATCTCTCAATGTGACTACACTTAATCGTTGTCTCTCAATGATACTACACTTAATCGTTATCTCTCAATGTTACTACACTTAATCTTTATCTCGCAATGTTACTACACTTAATCTTTATCTCTTAATGTTGCTACACTTAATCTTTATCTCTCAGTGTTACTACACTTAATTTTTATCTCTCAATGTGACTACACTTAATATTTATCTCTCAATGTGACAACACTTAATCTTTATTTCTCAATGTTACTACACGTAATCTTTATCCCTCAATGTTACTACACTTAATCGTTATCTCTCAATTATACTACACTTAATCTTTATCTCTCAATGTTACTACACTTAATCGTTATCTCTCAATGATACTACAATTAATCTTTATCTCTCAATGTTACTACACTTAGTCGTTATCTCTCAATGATACTACAATTAATCTGTATCTCTCAATGTTGCTACACTTAATCTTTATCTCTCAATGTTACTACACTTAATCGTTATCTCTCAATGTTACTACACTTAATCTTTATCTCTCAATGTTGCTACACTTAAACTTTATCTCTCAATGTGACTACACTTAATCGTTATCTCTCAATGTTACTACACTTAATCTTTATCTCTCAATGTTGCTACACTTAATCTTTATCTCTCAATGTGACTACACTTAATCTCTATCTCTCTATGTTACTACACTTAATCTTTATCTCTCAATGTTACTACACTTAATCGTTATCTCTCAATGATACTACACTTAATCGTTATCTCTCAATGTTACTACATTTAATCTTTATCTCTCAATGATACTACACTTAATCTTTATCTCTCAATGTGACTACACTTAATCTGTATCTCTCATTGTTGCTACACTTAATCTTTATCTCTCAATGTGACTACACTTAATCGTTATCTCTCAATGTTACTACACTTAATCTTTATCTCTCAATGTTGCTACACTTAATCTTTATCTCTCAATGTGACTACACTTAATCGTTATCTCTCAATGTTACTACACTTAATCTTTATCTCTCAATATTCCTACACTTAATCTTTATCTCTCAATGTGACTAAACTTATTCGTTATCTCTCAATGTTGCTACACTTAATCTTTATCTCTCAATGTTGCTACACTTAATCTTTATTTCTCAATGTTACTACACTTAATCTTTATCTCTCAATGTTACTACACTTAATCGTTATCTCTCAATTATACTACACTTAATCTTTATCTCTCAATGTTACTACACTTAATCGTTATCTCTCAATGATACTACAATTAATCTTTATCTCTCAATGTTACTACACTTAGTCGTTATCTCTCAATGATACTACAATTAATCTGTATCTCTCAATGTTGCTACACTTAATCTTTATCTCTCAATGTTACTACACTTAATCGTTATCTCTCAATGTTACTACACTTAATCTTTATCTCTCAATGTTGCTACACTTAATCTTTATCTCTCAATGTGACTACACTTAATCGTTATCTCTCAATGTTACTACACTTAATCTTTATCTCTCAATGTTGCTACACTTAATCTTTATCTCTCAATGTGACTACACTTAATCTCTATCTCTCTATGTTACTACACTTAATCTTTATCTCTCAATGTTACTACACTTAATCGTTATCTCTCAATGATACTACACTTAATCGTTATCTCTCAATGTTACTACATTTAATCTTTATCTCTCAATGATACTACACTTAATCTTTATCTCTCAATGTGACTACACTTAATCTGTATCTCTCATTGTTGCTACACTTAATCTTTATCTCTCAATGTGACTACACTTAATCGTTATCTCTCAATGTTACTACACTTAATCTTTATCTCTCAATGTTGCTACACTTAATCTTTATCTCTCAATGTGACTACACTTAATCGTTATCTCTCAATGTTACTACACTTAATCTTTATCTCTCAATATTGCTACACTTAATCTTTATCTCTCAATGTGACTACACTTATTCGTTATCTCTCAATGTTGCTACACTTAATCTTTATCTCTCAATGTTGCTACACTTAATCTTTATTTCTCAATGTTACTACACTTAATCTTTATCTCTCAATGTTACTACACTTAATCTTTATCTCTCAATGTTACTACACGTAATCTTTATCTCTCAATGTTACTACACTTAATCGTTATCTCTCAATGATACTACACTTAATCTTTATCTCTCAATGTTACTACACTTAATCTTTATCTCTCAATGTTACTACACTTAATCGTTATCTCTCAATGATACTACAATTAATCTTTATCTCTCAATGTTGCAACACTTAATCGTTATCTCTCAATGTTACTACACTTAATCTTTATCTCTCAATGTTACTACACTTAATCTTTATCTCTCAATGTTACTACACTTAATCTTTATCTCTCAATGTTACTACACTTAACCTTTATCTCTCAGTGTTACTACACTTAATATTTATCTCTCAATGTGACTACACTTAATATTTATCCCTCAATGTGACAACACTTAATCTTTATCTCTCAATGATACTACACTTAATCTTTATCTCTCAATGTTACTACACTTAATCTTTATCTCTCAATGATACTACACTTAATCTTTATCTCTCACGTTACTACACTTAATCTGTATCTCTCAATGTTGCTACACTTAATCTTTATCTCTCAATGTTGCTACACTTAATCTTTATCTCTCAAAGTTGCTACAACTAATCTTTATCTCTCAATGTTACTACACTTAATCTTTATCTCTCAATGTTGCTACACTTAATCTTTATCTCTCAGTGTTACTACACTTAATCGTTATCTCTCAATGTTACTACACTTAATCTTTATCTCTCAATGTGACTACACTTAATCTTTATCTCTCAATGTTGCTACACTTAATCTTTATCTCTCAATGTTGCTACACTTAATCTTTATCTCTCAATGTGACTACACTTAATCTTTATCTCTCAATATTACTACACTTAATCTTTATCTCTCAATGTTACTACACTTAATATAAGCTGATTGAGAGCTACAGAATTACAATTAGTTATTTACAAATACAATTATAGATTACTTAATTCTAATTAATTACAGATAGATGAAAGAGAGAATAATATTTACATAATGTATCTAAAGTGGCCATTCATTACCACGTAGAATGACTTGTAATGATTTTTAGTACATTGACTGTTTATAGTCCACAAATTATCTGAACACATAGTTTTATAAATTGCAATGTTTTATTTTGAATGGATTAACACATTTAGATTAATCACAGAAGACTTGGAGGATTACAGACAAACAAAACATTGTTAATACAAGATAATCAAATTGTAGATATTGTTATTGTGTTGAAGTAAAGTACCCTGGAGAAATGAATCTACATATATATATCCCGTGTAAATGAAATTTGTGACTTTTATTCAATTATCTGTCAGAATGAATGGACTGTTCATGACTTTAATTCCTTATTTTAGAGAATGAATGGTCCATTCCTGACGTTCTTTCGTTATATGTCAGGTTGAAAGGTCTGTTCATGACTTTATGTCATTATATGTCAGGTTGAATGGTCTGTTCATGACTTATGTCATTATATGTCAGGTTGAATGGTCTGTTCATGACTTTTATGTCATTATATGTCAGGTTGAATTGTCTGTTCATGACTTTAGGTCATCATATGTCAGGTTGAATGGTCTGTTCATGACTTTATGTCATTATATGTCAGGTTGAATGGTCTGTTCATGACTTTATGTCATTATATGTCAGGTTGAATGGTTTGTTCGTGACTTATGTCATTATATGTCAGGTTGAATGGTCCGTTAATGACTTTATGTCATTATATGTCAGGTTGAATGGTCTGTTCATGACTTTATGTCATTATATGTCAGGTTGAATGGTTCATTTGTGACTTTGTTTTCATCATCTGTATGAATGAATGGTCTGTTCGAGAGTTAATATCCTTTTTTTTGTCTGAATGAATGGTTTGTCTTTGAGATTGAATGGACCGTTTGTGAGTTAATTTCACTATCTGTGCTAATAAATGTTCCAAAGTATACATTTGAAGATCACTGACTTAACAATTCAGTACTAAGATGATGGTTAGATTCTCTGACGAATCAAGATTAACAGAGTTACAAGCCGGAGTCAATGCACTGTAACTACGGTATGACATTTCATAGCATCTAATTTAAAGACACTCTTTGTTTTGCAGTTTGGAGATTATACTGTGAATTTCTAGGTAAATGGCATAAAATCTGACAGTGCCTTAGGATTCAATAATGAAATAAGTTTGCCGATAGTGTGGTATTCTTTGATTTGTTTTTCAGTTTATTTATAATATTTAATACTATATTCAATAATATATCTATATAGATCTTGTTGATGACCCATGGGTATGATTTTCCTCTTGTAAATTCCATCCTCGGTAGCATTTTCTCTTCAGTCAGTGACATTTAAGAATAATTATTATATTACATAGCTTTTAGAATATAGTTCACTGTACACTACTGGGTACTATTTTTCTTGGTTTAATGCTGCTTTTTTACCAATTAGGAATTTTATGATACCATTAGCGTTCACTTCCACACATCACTTTCCTGAATTGTTAAATCGACTTTCCTTAATTAAGTGTTGATATCTAGAAGACGTTACAGCGCGGTATATTAAGCAATGCCATCAAAGTTACTTTAGTAGTATTAATTAGAAATAAATCATCATCGATCTTTGGTTTCGTTCTCAGTTCTTCTGAATTGAGAGAGAAACATAGAAAACATAGTACTGCAATAGAGAATGTTATGGAAAATAGAGAAAAGAATATTATACGTGTAAAGGAACATTCTTATTACAACACAACACTGATAAAAAAGCAAAAACAGCAACAGCATAAACAACAACCGCAACAACAACAACAACATCAGCAGCAACAACAACAGCAACGACATAAAAAACAACAACAGCAGCAACAACAACAACATAAACAACAGCAACAACAAAAACAACAACAACACAAACAACAACAACATCCTCCAAACATTAAATAAACAAAAACCGAGGTGCCCCGGGAAGGTTTGTGCAACACATGTGCTCTATAGGCAACACACTCCAAGTAATGTAATTATTGTTCGTGATTCATTAACAGTACACGACGGCTTTAGTGTAGAATCAGACTGACCATTCCGTACCACTTGAGTGTCCTTGTGTAATCTACAGTGTCATTAATCTCAACGAGAATCAATAATTGATATGGCGAGAACCAATAATTGATATGCTTTTATTGAATTAAGAAGAATATCATTTATTTTTCACCGGAGTCTATCTATGATCCTGATTATTGTTTTCTTAATATTCAACCATTGAGATGTCAACAATTATCTATGACACTGTCTTAGGTACAACATAAACATTTAAGAAAAGATTGAAGATACCAGAAGCCGTATATCGAAGAAGGACAGACAATGCAATGACCAACAGAAAAAGTACAAACAATGATCCATAAAACACTACGCTGAAAATCAAAGGTCGAGAAACACCAACCCCAATAAAAACCGGAGTGGACTCAGGTGCTCTGGATGGGTAAGAAGTTCCTGCCTCACATGTGGCACCCGTCGTTTTACTCCTGTTATAAACCCGGTGATAAGCAACGAATGAGGAAAGAACCGGATTGTGATTACGACAAACGGAACACATCAGTGATCATTTGTGACACAGATATTCCCTAACGGTTAACAAAGTCATGGTGGCGACAGCAAAATTTTCGAAGCGATGACTTAACTTGACCACTAGGAACCCTTGGTTCTGTATCTTCATTATTAACAGCAAGCCTCTATCAAGGATATCCTGATAGGAACCACAAGCTCTTAAATATCGGATCAACTGAGAGAGATATACTCCATATGCAGGTGTTGCTGGAATGTTGCTACATATAAATGAAAAGTTCACAAAGAGAAAAATTGGAATCATCTCTTTTCTTGTAAAAAATTCTTTCTTAAACCGCCCCTCACTGTCAATTTCGAGGTGTATGTAAAGGTATGAAGCAGACCTATATCTGTATATGTGGTATCCTTTATTTCAAGCTCAGTGGGATAGATGCGATCAACAAAATCACCAAAACCTAGAATTATTTAGTGAAAGGACATCATCTATATAGCAGAACGTGCCATTAAAGGATCGGGGGAGTGAAAATAGTTTCGAGCGAATGTGATACATACCCAACGGTTTCTGCATAAATGGCAGAAAGTCATTTAGTGAAAAATCATAAAGTATAATGATGATGACCATGGCTTCGTTTACACCGAGGAGCAGAGTTGGAAATATTCATCACATTTACCGATCTACATGTATGGCTAGATAGGATACCTATACCATCAATTTTGTCACAATCATAGGGTGTTGCAGTCCCTAATTCTTGTAGTCTTCATTTTGTCTACTGAGTTTTTTGCATAGTATTTCGTTTTAAAACTTTTCTCGTGACATTATTTCATCCAGTTCATCTGACAAAATATCTATTTGCCCTTTAACGGTATAAATAATGTATGGGAAACAAAATATGAAATCTGTGAATATAATTTCCCTGTGGTGCTGTTACAACAAATATTATTATAATCTAGATATCATATAATTCTATCTCAATTGTTATCCAAACGATTATAGCAATTATAAATGGTCATATTTCTCAAAAAAATTCCCTGTCCAAATGTATTGGTATTGATCACAT
Source organism: Bathymodiolus brooksi (assembly GCA_963680875.1). Classification (NCBI taxonomy): domain Eukaryota; kingdom Metazoa; phylum Mollusca; class Bivalvia; order Mytilida; family Modiolidae; genus Bathymodiolus; species Bathymodiolus brooksi. The sequence continues at coordinate 10,874,459 of OY804579.1, read as the reverse complement.
ACTAATGTAGACATTTATAAAACATTTTAATCTCCCTGATGACATATATAATCTCTCACGTAATGTATATAAGCTGATTACATTAGATTGTTATTTGTTTATTACAATAGTCATTGTTTAGAAAATCGATTTTAAGTGGTATTATTAAGCTTATATCAATCAAGCCATAAATTACACAAAATTATTTCGACCTCATCCCCGAAGAATACAAAGTGCATGTAATCAGCAGCTCCGAAAAACAATGTGATAAAGTTTGTCAGTGACTTGCGAAATGTCGGTGGTTGTCTCCGGGTACTCCGGTTTCCTCCACCAATAAAACTGACCGCCGCGATATAACTGAAATATTGTTGAAAGTGGCGTTAAACACCATTACCAATAAACCTAACCTCGAAAATCCTAACCACGCATGGTACAAACACCAGGTAGAGAGCAGCTCCGAACAACCTAACTATACCTGAAAAATACTTCATGCAGAAAGATATATCCCATATACAGGTGCTGCTGGAACGTTGCTACACATAGATGGAAGATCACAACGGGGAAATTGAAATCATTTCTTTTGTCGGAAACGTTCGTTCTTAATACCGAACTGCACTCTCAATTTCTAAGTGTATGAATTAGCTTGTCCTTGATATCCACAATCTTACGAAATGACACAAGTACGATGTTTACACAAAAAGACAAACATATGCCATGTTCACACAAAAAGACAAACACATGCCATGTTCACGCAAAAAGACAAACACATGCCATGTTCACGCAAAAAGACAAACACATGCCATGTTCACACAAAAAGACAAACACATGCCATGTTCACGCAAAAAGACAAACACATGCCATGTTCACACAAAAAGACAAACACATGCCATGTTCACACAAAAAGACAAACACATGCCATGTTCACACAAAAAGACAAACACATGCCATGTTCACACAAAAAGACAAACACATGCCATGTTCACACAAAAAGACAAACACATGCCATGTTCACACAAAAAGACACACACAATATTTGCACACATAGATAGTGTTTGTAACAAGAGTAACAAGACGGGTGCCACTTTGTATTGTCTGTCCTTCTTCGATGACCACATTAATATCTTCAAACTTTTCTTGAACGACACAATAGGTAGACATGAAACAGAAAACAATAGGTAGACATGAAACAGAAAACAAACCATAGCCTTTCACAACAGATAGGCGTAAATGAAAATCGTTACATTGATATCAAAATATTTATGAAAATATATGGAACCATTATGTTAGACATAACTAACTCATTACTAAACAGGAAAATAGAAGGTACATAAAAAGAGTTTGAAGATACCAAAGGAGCAATCAGATTCCGTAGAAGTGAAATGAAGGCTTCTACTAAAATCAACTTAATTATCTTAGTTAGGGTTTTGAAACCGTTTAGACTATTATTTAATCACTTGACATTAATTAAATTGATTACTGATTGTTAGTTAACTTTAATGTCAACTCGTGTTGTCACGTTTAGATACACTGTACATTGATGGAATCATGTTAGATAACTCTGGTAAATTTAGTCATCACTTACATGACGTTTCGTGTGCACTAAATTCAATATCTACCGTTTTAAGTATGACACAAAGAGACACACGAGGCTTACATTTAAATCTGATACTATATTTTTCTTTGGGAAATTTATTATTTTGAAGCAAAGATGCCCTATGCCCTAGCCATCTTGATACCACATTATCCCCTTATATTAATACACTCCATACCACATTCCTCCCCATATCGCATATCCTCCCATACCACTATCCTCCTCATACCATTTTCTTTCTCATAATATCACAGTCCTTCCTCCCCCATGCCACATTCCTTCTCATACCACTCTCTTCCACATACCATATTATTCGCATAATACATTCCTCCCCATACAACATTCTTCTCATAGCACAGTCTTCCCAATACCGTATTCCTCCCTTTACCACATTCCTTCTCATACCATAGTCCTCCCCATACCACATTATTCTCATAGAGGGTGTGCCGGGGGTAGAATAGGCACCAGGTTGCTCCGCCCTAGAGGCACTAGTCCTCTAAAAGGGAACCCTGGGGTATATAAATGAGACCGAGAGCTTCTTCTGCTTGAAGGGACGTCCGTCGGTTGTGCGGGATGTATAAATTCACAACCAACCCGTCTTTCGGATGAGACGTAAATAAAACCGAGGTCCCGTGTTGAGAGATTGCCACCCTCTTCGCACGTTAAAGAACCCAGTGTAACAGCTCATTTTGAGCATTATGCTCATGATGAGTGGTCCATAGGAGACCTTTTGCACTGGCTAAATTATCCGTCCGTACCCATCACCTTTCCTTGTTTCGAGTGCCGTGGCGTTTAAATTTTTAAATGTTCTCGTCCTGAATATAGCTGAAAAATTGCTCGCTGGACGTCAATCAATCAATCAATCAATCAATCAATCAATCAATCAATCAATCAATCAATCAATCAATCAATCAATCAATCAATCAATCAATCAATCAATCAATCAATCAATCAATCAATCAATCAATCAATCAATCAATCAATCAATCAATCAATCAATCAATCAATCAATCAATCAATCAATCAATCAATCAATCAATCAACCCCATTCTACATTATTATCATATCACACTCCTCCCTACATGCACCACATATCCTCTTTCTACGATTATCCGTCCCATATCACATTATTATCATATCGTACTCCTCCCCACGTATCCTCTTTCTACGATCATCCGCCCCATACCACATTATTATCATAACACACTCCTCCCCACAGGGGCTCGCAGTTATATTTTCACATCGCTAGGTATATGTTAAAAGAGAAGGGAGGACACTTTTTTTGCTGCCCAAAGTGAAAGTAGAATTTCGGCACCTTTTCTCGCTACAAAAACGGTTTAGTCTTTGTTTTTACCATAATATTAATACAAATATCGTTGTTTTTTGGCAGATTGACTGGTCTACAGTGGAATAACACTCGTTTTTAAATTCCAAGCGGTCTGGACAACTTCTTATCATACTCAATTCCGGTTTCTACGGACTTAATAATATTGATAGAAATAAAAAAATCGAAATATAATTTTAAAAAGTAGAAAAAAAGACAAATTAAATCTCTTGCATTAAAATATATTTTTTCCTTGTCTCAATCAATCTGGAAATATAGGAAGACAGCATTTTAAGAATATCTTTTGACAAGATGAGTAAATAATTTCGCGCAAAAATGCCAGTTTAAATCCTTCGACCAATGAAAACTCACCTTGATATCTAGTCCGTATAAACCGGAATTGAGTATGATAAGAAGTTGTCCAAACCGCTTAGAATTTAAAAACGAGTGTTATTCCACTGTTTACCAGTCAATCAGCAAATAACATCGATATTTGCAGTAATTTCATGGGAAGAACAAAAACTAAACCGTTTTTGAAGAGAAAAAAGGTGCCGAAACTCTACTTTCACTTTTGGCTCCCCAAAAAGTGTCCTCCCTTCTTCTTTTTAATACATACCTGGTGATGTGAAAATATAACTGCGAGCCCCTGTGCTCCTCCCCACATATCCTCTTTCTACGATCATCCGCCCCATACCACATTATTCTAATATTACACTCCTCCCCACATGTACCACATATCCTCTTTCTACTATCATCCTCCATATACAATATTTCTCTCCATATGTCATTCCTCCACATGCAACATTGTTCCCTACACCAGTCCTACCATCCCACAGTACTCCTCATTCCACAGTTCTTTACTATGCCATATCCCTTCCCATTCCACATTTTATAAAATACTGTTTAAAATTAAAATGTGTTTTTGCATAATATACACATTTGTATGATGCTCAATTATTTTAGTATCAATGTTCTTATTTCCTCATTCATGACTTATCATCGAATATTATATATGTCGACTTATTAACGGATTTTTACCACGAGTAACACGACAGGTAACACTTAGTGGAGCAGGAATTACTTAGCCCTTTGGAACATATTCAATCTTTAGTTTTCTGCGTAGTGTTTTATTGACCATTGTTTGTCTTCTTTTGTCCCTCTTTTGAATCGCAAGTGATAAAGTTTACCAGTTGCTTGCCCATGGTCGGTGGTTCTCTCCGGGTACTCCGGCTTCCTCCACCACTAAAACTGGTCGTCATGATATATCTGAAATATTGCTGAAAATGATGTTAAACACAATAAATCAAATCAAATCAAATCTTTTGAATCATCAAACATTTTGCACTGGTATATGTTTTATCTCAATACAGCTATACTACCATTTGAGTTTGACACCCCTCCCGCCAACCCCCTTTCCGGCAAAACAATAAAAACTATGTTGCCCGTTGATATCAACATGAGAAATATTCACCTCAGTGTTTGAAATTAGCACCGATAGTTATCGCACTGTGCATGCCAATTGTCGATATCTCCCCGTCAACGTGTCGTCCATATCATGATTGAAAGTAAGCAGAACACTATTAATACAGTTTTATATATTCCCTGGAGGGATTCATATAGCACGTAATACCTAAAGTGGTTAGAATCTGTTTGACTAAGCATGACAGCTATGAGGTATAAAGTGATGTTACATTTCCTTTACCATCTGTTGATTTCCTGTTAAAGGTTAATCTTACACGATACAAACATATACTTGTCACTCTATAAGGTTAAACGGCTTCTTCCTAAACATGCATTTTCTAGTTGAACGTCTCTTATCAACATAAGTGCTATTGATTCTAAACTTATCACGAAAATTGATGCATGAAATGTTTTTATCTGTCGTATTACGTGGTAAATCTCACGTGTAATTGATATGAATTCACTAATCTCCAATTTGATTTGTCATGTACAATTGTAATTCTGTGACTATAATGTTAATCTCGGTAATGGTGAAGTTTCTGACTCAACTTCCACACGTCAGACAGATTGACACTATACATCGTCTATCTTGATCTAACACCTAAGATTTTCAGAGTGATGTCTAGATAAAAAATCTAATGAAAACGATAGATTGTATGTGAAATAATTATTACAGCAGACTGTCATTAATTTAAAGCAGATCACGACAATGTTTTGTCTATTTGTTTATGTAAATGGAGAAAAAACTAATATGATGAATGCAAACTTGAAAATGACATGAAAGGAGATTTAACCTAATCAAGTAAAAGATCTCAATCGGTGTATAACTATACTGTAGTGGAATACTCAGTGAGTCACCATACTGTAGCAGAATACTCAGTGAGTCACCATACTGTAGCAGAATACTAAGTGAGTCACCATACTGTAGCAGAATACTCAGTGAGTCACCATACTGGAGCAGAATACTCAGTGAGTCGCCATACTGTAACAAAATACTCAGTGAGTCACTATCATGTATAATAATACTCAGGTAGTCACCATACTGTAGCAGAATACTCAGTGGGTCACCATACTGTAGCAGAATACTCAGGTAGTCACCATACTATAGCAGAATACTCAGTGGGTCACTATACTGTAGCAGAGTCCTCAGTGAGTCACCATACTGTAGCAGAATACTAAGTGAGTCACCATATTGTAGCAGAATACTCAGGGAGTCACCATGCTGTAACATAATACTCAGTGAGTAACCATTATGTAGAAGAATACTCAGTGAGCTACCATGCTGTAGCAGAATACCCAGTGGGTCACTATACTGTAGCAGAATACTCAGTGAGTCACCATACTGTAGCAGAATACTCAATGAGTCACCATACTGTAGCAGAATACTCAGTGAGTCACCATACTGTAGCAGAATACTCAGGGAGTCACCATACTGTAGCAGAATACTCAGTGAGTCACCATACTGTAGCAGAATACTCAGGGAGTCACCATACTGTAGCAGAATACTCAGGGAGTCACCATACTGTAGCAGAATACTCACTAAATAAGTGTAGCAGAATAATCAGTGAGTCACTAATTCACTAATTTCCAATTTGATTTGTCATGTACAATTGTAATTCTGTGACTATAATGTTAATCTCGGTAATGGTGAAGTTTCTGACTCAACTTCCACACGTCAAACAGATTGACACTATACATCGTCTATCTTGATCTAACACCTAAGATTTTCAGAGTGATGTCTAGATAAAAAATCTAATGAAAACGATAGATTGTATGTGAAATAATTATTACAGCAGACTGTCATTAATTTAAAGCAGAACACGACAATGTTTTGTCTATTTGTTTATGTAAATGGAGAAAAAACTAATATGATGAATGCAAACTTGAAAATGACATGAAAGGAGATTCAACCTAATCAAGTAAAAGATCTCAATCGGTGTATAACTATACTGTAGTGGAATACTCAGTGAGTCACCATACTGTAGCAGAATACTCAGTGAGTTACCATACTGTAGCAGAATACTCAGTGAGTCACCATACTGTAGCAGAATACTCAGTGAGTCGCCACACTGTAGCAGAATACTAAGTGAGTCACCATACTGTAGCAGAATACTAAGTGAGTCGCCACACTGTAGCAGAATACTCAATGAGTCACCATACTGTAGCAGAATACCCAGTGAGTCACCATACTGTAACAAAATACTCAGTGAGTCACCATCATGTAGAATAATACTCAGTGAGTCACCATACTGTAGCAGAATACTCAGTGGATCACTATACTGTAGCAGAGTACTCAGTGAGTCACCATACTGTAGCAGAATACTCAGTGAGTCAACATACTGTAGCAGAATACTCAGGGAGTCACCATACTGTAACAGAATACTCAGTGAGTAACCATTATGAAGAAGAATACTCAGTGAGTTACCATGTTGTAGCAGATTACTCAGTGAGTCACCATACTGCAGCAGAATACTCAGTGAGTCACCATACCGTAGCAGAATACTCAGTGAGTCACCATACTGTAGCAGAATACTCAGCGAGTAACCATCATGTAGCAGAATACTCAGTGAGTTACCATGCTGTAGCAGAATACTCAGTGAGTTACCATACTGTAACATAATACTCAGTGAGTCACCATACTGTAGCAGAATACTCAATGAGTCACCATACTGTAGCGGAATACTCACTACATAGGTGTAGCAGAATAATCAGTGAGTCATAATACTGTAGCAGAATACTTAGTGAGTCACCATACTGCAGCAGAATACTCAGTGAGTCATCATATTGTAGCAGAATACTTAGAAAGTTAACAAAAATATAGTTTGATGTTTTTACGTAATTCTTATTTGGGAAATACAAAATCAATATAAAAAATCAATTAACTGGTCATTGCATGAGCATTGGTGAATATTGTCCAGAGCAGTATATCATATTGCATGAACTTGCGAATGCAATATGATATACTACAAGGCCCAAAAAACTATAATGTCATTTGTGGTGCTCGAATAAGTGCATCGATACCGTTCGATTCAATAAATATTTTTCTACAAACTTTCATAGTATACAGTTATTTAATGGGTGTGGATGCAATAGACCAAACTATTTGTCCTGAGGTGCTGGGAATGACCAAGTGTTCTATTGCATGAGGCCAACGGCCGAATGCAATAGAACACTTGGTCATTCCCAGCACCGAAGGATAAATAGTTTGGTCTATTGCATCCACACCCATTAAATAACTGTTTTATTTCCTAATTAAACAGAAGCAAGGTAGCGAACATGACTTAAATATATTCATGCATATATTGTAGAAAAACTGATGAAAATGATTTATTTGTTGAATTAGATAACAATAAACAAGTGGAATACAGAGTAAAAAGTCCTAAATTTTTATATTACATATGTTTTTCAATATTATTATTTAAATATTAAAATTTTGAAATTTTATGAAAGCTGAAATTTTTGAATTTTTTTGAAAATTTTGAAATTTGAAATTTTTTGAAATTTTTGAAGTTTTGACATTTTTTGAAAATTTTGAAATTTTGAACTTAAATTTAAAAAAAAAATTATTTTAGAATTTTGAAATTTTCTGAAAATTTTAGAAATTTTGAAATATTTGGAAATTTTTGAAATTTTCAATTTGAAATTTTTTGAAATTTTTGAAGTTTTGAAATTTGTTGTCCAATGAAAAAAAGGTTCAAAGGTCAGTTCAATAGTCTGTCGTGCAATAGTCTCTTGAAGACTATTGACGCGTCAATAGATCACAGGGGAGCAAAAAATGCAAAAATATCTTAAAATATGTAGTTACTTAATAAACAAGAAAAAATTTACAATTAGGTAATAATTATTTTTATTATACCTCAGTATATACTTTCTTAAAGCTTTTTTAAAGAAATAAAAATTCTATTGTTTCACATTTTTAACACTGAGACTATTGACCGGTCCATAGTTTTCAAGACTATTGACTGCCGCTGAACTATTTACTGGCAATTTAAACAACTTTCGCAGAATTTTTAATTGGACGTCGCTTATTGGACAAACTACGGTAATAGCTATGCGTGAGCCTCTGGCGTTATTGTCGCTAACAAGAAACCCGGAATTTTTTTTCAAAATCTCAAAGATTAAAAAAAAAAATTAAAAATTTCAAAAATTTTAAAAAAATTAAAAATTTTCATAAGATTTCAAAATTTTCACAAGATTTCAAAATTTTCAAAAAATGTCAAAAATTTCAGTTTACATAAAATTTCAAGATTTTCACAAAATTTTAAAATTTCAAAAATTTTCAAAATTTCGAAAATTTCAAAAAAATTCTAAATTTTCATCAAACTTGTAGTCACCATGTACATTTGAAGTCTACTTTCTCAAGAGAATCAAACTCTTATGAATGACTGGGGAAATAACATAGCAATGTCCATGAGACAATATTCAGATTTATAATGCAAAATACTGGCAAAAGATGCGTGATTTTATTGGTCTTTATCATTTTGAGGTGATCATTCAACTATAAGTCTAAAGTTTTTCGGCATAATAAAATACTTATAGACTGTATTCGGGAATAGCAAGTTTGTTGTCCCCTCGACCCTGACTATTGACCTCGGCTTCGCCTCAGTCAATAGTCAGTGTCTCGGGGACAACAAACTTGCTATTCCCTCATACCCAGTCAATAAGTATATAATATTTACGTCCTTAAATGGGTTAAATATTTATAGATTAATACATGACCTTTTTCATATTGCCCTTGTTATCAGCTCGAGACGTTGATATCGGCCCCGAGGGACGATATCAGTCGAGGGTTGATGACAAGGGCACAATGAAAAAGGTCATGTATTAATCTATTTATCACATATTTTGCCAGGGCAGATAACATGTTATTCCATAATATATTTATACTAATAAATAATATAAAAAAAGCCAAATGAATAAAAAAGGCTATTGACTCGAGAAAAATGCTATTGACTCCGATAACGCGGAAAATGCCTCGTGCGGCATATTTTTTTAGAAAAGGGAAAACCCGATATTTATATCGTCCAATCAAATCGCAATTTTAGATTTTAATTTTTCTTAAATTTAAAGCTCAAAATTTCAAAATTTTCAAAAAATTTCAAAATGTCAAAAATTTCAAAAAATTTCAAAAAAAATTCAAAAGTTTCATAAGATTTCAAAATTTTCAAAAAATTTCAAAAAGTTCAGTTTTCATAAAATTTCAAAATTTTAATATTAATATAATAATATTGAAAAACATGTAATATAAAAATTAAGGACAAAAAGAATATTATATAATAAAACAATTACTACACTTGAACTTGATCAATATGATGTTATGACGAAGTACATGTATCAAAAAGAGAAACTGAAAAGAGTATTCTATGTTATAATCGGATAATAGAATAAAACAATCACTGTTTTCTGTTTCAGTAAATGTGAGTGCTATGGCTTTTGAAAAACCAAGAAATTCACCTCGCCCTTCGGGCTCAGTGAACATCTGTTTTCACAAAAGTTAATAACACTGCACATTTACCTCAACAAAAGACAGTAATTGTATATTATTGCCCTCGTAAAATGTTATTGCCCCGGAGGTAAATAACACGCCGCAAATTATGCTTTTATTACACATGCAAATTCGGCGTTTTTTCAATAAAATATGTGATAATTATTATGTCCCCCAAACGAAGTTTGGGAGACATAATGTGTTTGCTCCGTTTCTTATTCTTCTTCTTTCATTCTTCCGCCAAAAGTTTATCCGAGACATTTCTCGGCGACTACTGAACGGAAATCAATGAAACTTCACAGGAATGTTAAGCACTATGAGTAGATGTGCAGATTACTTTCGGAATTTTAAAAATGGCCGCCGTTGCCATGGAAACGGCCAAAATGCTAAAAAAAATAAAAACACAAAAATGATCATAGCAGGTTACTCGCCGAACAGAAATTGATGAAACTTGATAGGAACAACATCCACATCTGGTGGAACGAGATAAGCCAAAAAAATCGGAATCGTTTGGACAAGCTTTGTCGCAGTTGTCATGGAAACAAAAAAGGGGGATTTAATTTCTTTTGGATTCCTTTCATCAAACTTCATGAAACTTTGTAGGAATATCCACCGTAGTGTGTGGCAGCATTTGGGGTTGACAAATTTCAAAATGGCGGCTGTTGCCATGGTAACCAAGGTACAAAATGGCCACCAAATACAAAAATCCTCTGATTTGGGCGAAATTTGGCTTCCAAGTAGATTATGATGTTGCAAATTGATATTCATCATTGGTTTGCTATGGCGGCCATTTTGAATCCAAAATGGCCGACAAAATAAAAAAATCCTCCGATTTGGGCGAAATTTGGATTCCAAGTAGATTATGATGTTGCGAATTGATATCCATCGTTGGTTTGCTATGGCGGCCATTTTGATTCTAAAATGACCGCCAAAATACAAAAATCCTCCGATTTGGGCGAACTTTGGTTTCCAAGTAGATTTTGATGTTGGGAATTGATATCCATGGTTTGGGAGCCATATTATGATCCACTTTGTAGGAATATCCCCCGTAGTATGTGGCAGCTATTGGGGGGTTGAACAAATTCAAAATAGTGGCCGTTGCCATGGTAACCAAGGTACAAAATGGCCGCCAAATACAAAAATCCTCCGATTTGGTCAAAATTTGGCTTCCAAGTAGATTATGATGTTGCGAAATGATATTCATCGTTGGTTTGCTATGGTGCTCGAAATTGGATGAAATTTTCCAGAAATTTTGTCTGACATGTGTACACATAATTTTGAGGCTTAGAAATTTCAGAATGGCCGCCGTTGCCACAAAAAACGTGAAAAATTTAAAGTGCTCGGAATTGGATGAAACTTAATAGAAATGTTGCATGGCATGTGTATGAATGGTTTTGAGGCTTGGAAATTTCAAAATGCCTGTTGTTGCCATGGAAACTGCAAAATCCCTCAATTTAACACAAAGATTAACAATAATCATATCTTTTCAGACTTATTATGCAAATAGCTATCTAATATTTGCTTATTAATATAATAGTGTATGACAAACATCTTTTGCATTTGATTTCATGCTAATAATATAGTCTTCTAACATCTCCATTACTGGTGTTGTAGATGATGGCAGACAATTGAAGCCATTTTTTTCTTGCTTTGCTTACTAGTTTATTGTAGCACATTGTAGGGTAACATAACATAACTATAGACATGATAGTCAAAAACTGGGCTCTAATTATTTCTTGCTATGTTCTCACACTATTCTTCATTCATACCACTAGTACTTGTATTGTTCGTTTGGGGGACATGTGTAACGCTCTGCGTTACAGTAACCAATATTTATTCTTAACTCCACCCTTTGTTTCGCCATCTTAACTAGGACAAAAGTATAGAAATATTGAAAACTGAGATCTAATTTTAATTCGATTTTTAAATAACATATGAGATATTACTAAGTCACTCAAGTGATATCATTAAATAGTGTAAAACAATGAATTAGTAACATGGAATCATTAGTATTGGTGGTACCACTGTATTGTAATAAGTACTAATACAGCGACACACAACAAAACTCTAGATAGCTGTGTTTTTGTTACCAAGTAGAACTACTGAATAATGCTACGTTGTATGAAAATATTTCTCTCTATTCTTTAAACAGTAATTCCTACTTTCTTCTACATTCTATAAAAATCAGCAGAATATGTGGTATACCAGTAGATATATCAGTAACTATGTACATTTACACAATATATAGTCAACCCTGCCTTAAAAGCCACTGTAAAACATATCACTGTCTATTAAGAGTAGTATCATTTTCTCTATTTAATGAATAGTTCATATTATATGAACCTCTATATAAAGTGTAACTGCGAGCAAAAGGTACATTTAAGGACATAGAGGGGGTATAGGTTGATACAATATAACAATCTGACCGATGTATTGTGTATCAACTGCTCTGTCATCACTTGAAGCACGAGGTGATCACTCACGAAGAAGCCATCAACAGCATGACGCCTATATACTGGTTATGCTCTTAATTTGTTTGTCATACTAATATCATGATTGCTTTAATGCAAACAATAATTACAGCTGTATGAATATATTCAGTGCCGGATTTAGGACAAATGAGGCCCTCTGCTAGTTAAGTTATTAGGCTCCTTACTTGGGTCCTGAAGGAGGAATACCCGGTAGCCCTACACAGGCAATTAGGCGTGATCAGGAAATTTAGGAATAGTTGAAATATTACGCTATATTAGGTCAGACATGTACACTGCGAAAATCGATCGTATTTTTTTTTTGGCAGGAAGATGGCCCCGTTGGCCGACGGGGTCCTGTGCTTAAGCACACCTAAGCACAATGTTAGATCCGGCACTGATTATATATTACCCAATAATAATAACAAGAATACTCTCTGATTATGAATTCAGTTTTTCCGTAGTAAAATAATCAAACATGTCTTTCACATGCAATTCTATCCACCACAAATTAAATGAAAATGTCGCCTGTAATAATTTACAATATAACGTTATTTCAATCATTACAAAATGGTTTATAGTACCTCTCACATTCAACCATACTCTCCCCTATATATATCATTACTTATTATATTAGTTCGATCGTGTTTTATTACGAACGACAATTTGCTAGAATTGATTATACCGATTTACAAAAACATTTATTTTGTTTAATTCAGTTTTATGTTAGACATCAGTTGAAGTAGACATATTAGTTTTTTGTAGGAGGGCTCATATCTTATTTACTTTTTTTGTGTTTGTTTGTTTGTAGGAGGGCTCATATCTTATTTACTCTTTTTGTGTTTGTTTGCGTATAGTGGTGTCAAATATATATTATGTTGTGTTTTTGTTTTGTTTGTCTTCGTCTTGTGTTCCCAATGTTGCCAGTTTCTCTGGAATGTCCACATTTTTTATCCCCTCTTCGATATTCTGTGAGGTTTATTTTGAGTCTACTTGATATATATTACCAAGTGTCTATGGTATAGTAATTATGGACGTTGATTTCGTTAGTTCGTGTCTACGTAGTATGACAACCTTATTGTTATTCCAGAGAAAGGAAGTTGTTTTAATCAATCCTAGTCTGTACCACGATAGAGAAGTCATTGTGTATTTAGTAAAGTGATTAAAGCTTTAGAGATTTCAAGTAAGCCATCACGTCATAGCATGATTTTTATTTGTTTCAATTTCCTGGAAATCCTCTGTCGCATTAACCATAGCTTTGCAATGTTTAGACATGAATCTTTATTTTATATATAAAAAAAAACATATAAATAAGTCATCTCTTCAAAATACAATATTATTTGTTTCACTTTCCTTTAGAGATTATCCAATATTTTCTAGGTACAGAAACTTACCTTCATAGCACTCGTCAGAGTGTAATGGTTGGCGAGCTAATGGTAGGGGCTGGAGTCAGGATAGATAATATGTTCGAGTAGAATGACACGACTACCTCTGATTTTATTCTTAGTGAGCTAGCGTATAAAAATCTTACATTTGGTGTTTCAGTGTAGTACAAAAAAGACATCATCATCATCTCACAGAAATGTCGTGTGTGCCCGTTCATGTTAAAATTACGATGACACTATCGTATTTTTCAATCATTATACATTGCACTTTCAATAAATGATATTTACTATTGACAAATAAAGACTATATTTCAATGTGTATCACGAAACTTGTTAAAACCATCCCGATGGAAAAATAGTATGAGTGGTGGAAAAAAACAACATCGGCATACCTTCTGCATCGGAAAGACAAATTTTCTGATAATTCAAGCACAATGTTAACTAATCAGAGAAGTTAAATATTTGACATTGTAGGTACAATGTTTCCTGTTGGTTAACAATGAAAATACAGATACAAACCAATTAAAGCTTCCACTTAAAATGAGCACACCTTCACCAAAATGACCACACCTCCACCAAAATTACCACATCTCCACCAAAATGACCACATCTCTACCAAAATGACCACACCTCCACCAAAATGACCACATCTTCATCGAAATGACCACACCTCCACCAAAATAACAACATCTCCACCAAAATGACCACACCTTCACCAACATTACCACATCTCCACCCAAATGACCACACCTCCACCCAAATGACCACATCTCCACCGAAATGACCACATCTCCACCACAATTACCACATCTCCACCGAAATGATCACACCTCCACCAGAATGACCACATCTTCATCGAAATGACCACACCTCCACCAAAATAACAACATCTCCACCAAAATGACCACACCTTCACCAAAATGACCACATCTCCACCAAATTGACCATACCTCCACCAAAATGACCACACCTCTACCAAAATGACCAAACCTCCACCAAAATTACCACATCTCCACCGAAATGACCACACCTCCACCAAAGTCACCACATCTCCACCAAAATGATCACACCTCCACTAAAATGACCACACCTCCACCAAAATAACAACATCTCCACCAAAATGACCACATCTCCACCAAAATGACCACACCTCCACCAAAATTACCACATCTCCACCAAAATGACCACACCTCCACCAAAATGACCACACCTCCACCAAAATTACAATATCTCCACCGAAATGAGCACACCTCCACCAAAATTACCACACCTCCACCAAAATTACCACATCTCCACCGAAATGACCACACCTCCACCAAAATAACCACATCTCCACCAAAATGACCACACCTCCACCAAAATTACCACATCTCCACCGAAATGACCACACCTCCACCAAGATTACCACACCTCCACCAAAAATACCACACCTCCACCAAAAATACCACATCTCCACCAAAATGACCACACCTCCACCAAAATTACCACATCTCCATCAAAATTACCACACCTCCACCAAAATTACCACATCTCCCCCAAAATTACCACATCTCCACCAAAATTACCACACCTCCACCAAAATTACCACATCTACACCAAAATGATAACACATCCATCAAAATGACCACACCTCCACCAAAATACCCACAGTTCTACCCAAATGACCACACCTCCACCACAATGACCACACATCCACCAAAATACCCACAGTTCTACCTAAATGACCACACCTCCACCAAAATGACCACACCCCCACCAAAATGACCACACCTCCTCCACAATGACCACACCTCCACCAAAATACCCACACCTCCACGTAAATGACCATACCTCCACCAAAATACCCACACTTCCACCTAAGTGACCACACCTCCACCAAAATGGCCACATCTCCACAATAAAATCAACAACTTCTACAATGTTTTCTAAAATCAACAACTTCTACTATATTTTCTAAGATCAACAACTTCTACTATGCTATCTAAAATCAACAACTTCAACTATGTTGTCTAGAATCAACAACTTCTACAATGTTTTCTAAAATCAACAACTTTTACTATGTTGTCTAAAATCAACAACTTCTACTATGTTTTCTAAAATCAACAACTTCTACTCTGTTTTCTAAAATCAACAACTTCTACTATGTTTTCTAAAATCAACAACTTCTACTATGTTTTCTAAAATCAACAACTTCTACTATGTTGTCTAAAATCAACAACTTCTACTATGTTGTCTAGAATCAACTTTCTAAAATCAACCACTTCTGCCACGGTCTATGTCTAATACCTACGTATGGAGTATATATGTGTCATGTTTTCTAAAACCAACAACTTTGTTCTATGTCTGAAAGACATTGTTCAAATTAGTAATGACGGTTTACAAACATCAATTCAATTTACAGATAGAAATTGATTGTAGAAAAAACTGCTATTTTTAAGTCTTCTATAACACTTTTGTATTTACTAACTGAATTGTTGCTTGAATGACAATTATTGTAGACGATGACGAACATATTGTCAATACAGAGAAAGAAGATTGTTAATCAATCCTCTCCCTTAATGGCATGAGAGCTGTTGTGTGTTGAGACTAACAGAGGGCATTGAATAAGCTTTTGAAGTTTAAAATCAGCCATCTCTTTATATACGATTATTACCTGTTTAAATATCATTGAAAGCTTTTATTGTATCTAATGATTGTAAAACATAGGCATTTGCATGATCACTGTTTAGAACAAATGTTTGTATGAGCTATCAGTGGTTGAATGACATTAAAACAATATTTCAAGATACTAAAGTGGTTATCAAAATCCGTAAATCGAAGAAATAAGCGAAACGTGCCGCACTCAAAATCGGGGATGAACTCGTGTGCTCCGGAAGGGTAGGCATTTCCAGCACTTGTTGCACCCGTCGTGTAACAAACTCGATGACAAGACTTTTCATGAATGAGTTAAGGACCAGATTGTGATTACGACAAACAGAGCGTCTCTCTGTGACACAGATATTCCGTAACGATTACTCCAGTGAAGGTGACGATCATAAACTTTCGTGGTGACTTTTTAGCTTACCATCTATGAATTATGAACAGTGATGATCAACAATTCAACCAATACTATCTTTTCAAAATAAGGTATTGTATCTACGTTTGAATTGTCCCTTCCTAAAACAAGGTATTGTATCTACGTTTGAATTGTCCCTTCCTAAAACAAGGTATTGTATCTACGTTTGAATTGTCCCTTCCTAAAACAAGGTATTGTATCTACGTTTGAATTGTCCCTTCCTAAAACAAGGTATTGTATCTACGTTTGAATTGTCCCTTCCTAAAACAAGGTATTGTATCTATGTTTGAATTGTCCCTTCCTAAAACAAGGTACTGCATCTACGTTTGAATTGTCCCTTCCTAAAACAAAGTATCGCATCTACGTTTGAATTGTCCTTTCCTAAAACAAGGTATTGTATCTACGTTTGAATTGTCCCTTCCTAAAACAAGGTATTGTATCTACGTTTGAATTGCCCCTTCCTAAAACAAGGTATTGTATCTACGTTTGAATTGTCCATTCCTAAAACAAGGTATTGTATCTACGTTTGAATTGTCCCTTCCTAAAACAAGGTATTGCATCTATGTTTGAATTGTCCCTTCTTAAGACAAGGTATTGTATCTATATTTGAATTGTCCCTTCCTAAAGCAAGGTATTGTATCTACGTTTGAATTGTCCCTTCCTAAAGCAAGATATTGTATCTACGTTTGAATTGTCCCTTCCTAAAACAAGGTATTGTTTACATGCTTGAATTCTCTCTTCCTAAGAAAAAGGTATTGTATCTACGTTTGAATTGTCCCTTTCTAAAACAAGGTATTGTATCTACGTTTGAATTGTCCCTTTCTAAAACAAGGTATTGTATCTACGTTTGAAT
This sequence comes from Bathymodiolus brooksi, assembly GCA_963680875.1. Classification (NCBI taxonomy): domain Eukaryota; kingdom Metazoa; phylum Mollusca; class Bivalvia; order Mytilida; family Modiolidae; genus Bathymodiolus; species Bathymodiolus brooksi. The sequence goes on along the minus strand of OY804579.1, from coordinate 10,856,858 downwards.
TGTCCCTTCCTAAAACAAGGTATTGTATCTACGTTTGAATTGTCCCTTCCTAAAACAAGGTATTGTATCTACGTTTGAATTGTCCCTTCCTAAAACAAGGTATTGCTTCAATGTTTGAATTGTCCCTTCCTAAAGCAAGGTATTGTATCCACGTTTGAATTCTCTCTTCCTAAAACAAGGTATTGTATCTACGTTTGAATTGTCCCTTCCTAAAACAAGGTATTGTATCTACGTTTGAATTGTCCCTTCCTAAAACAAGGTATTGTATCTACGTTTGAATTGCCCCTTCCTAAACAAGGTATTGCATATATGTTTGAATTGTCACTTCCTGAAATAAGGTATTGTATATACGTTTAAATTGTCCCTTCCTAAAACAAGGTATTGTATCTACGTTTGAATTGTCCCTTCCTAAAACAAGGTATTGTATCTACGTTTGAATTGTCCCTTCCTAAAACAAGGTATTGTATCTACGTTTGAATTGTCCCTTCCTAAAACAAGGTATTGTATCTACGTTTGAATTGTCCCTTCCTAAAACAAGGTATTGCATCTACGTTTGAATTGTCCCTTCCTAAGACAAGGTATTGCATCTACGTTTGAATTGTCCCTTCCTAAAACAAGGTATTGTATCTACGTTTGAATTGTCCCTTCCTAAGACAAGGTATTGTATCTACGTTTGAATTGTCCCTTCCTAAAACAAGGTATTGTATCTACGTTTGAATTGTCCCTTCCTAAAACAAGGTATTGTATCTACGTTTGAATTGTCCCTTCCTAAAACAAGGTATCGTATCTACGTTTGAATTGTCCCTTCCTAAAACAAGGTATTGTATCTACGTTTGAATTGTCCCTTCCTAAAACAAGGTATTGTATCTATGTTTGAATTGTCCCTTCCTAAAACAAGGTATTGCATCTACGTTTGAATTGTCCCTTCCTAAAACAAGGTATTGCATCTACGTTTGAATTGTCCTTTCCTAAAACAAGGTATTGTATCTACGTTTGAATTGTCCCTTCCTAAAACAAGGTATTGTATCTACATTTGAATTGTCCCCTCCTAAAACAAGGTATTTTATCTACGTTTGAATTGTCCATTCCTAAAGCAAGGTATTGTATCTACGTTTGAATTGTCCCTTCCTAAAACAAGGTATTGTATCTACGTTTGAATTGTCCCTTCCTAGAACAAGGTATTGTATCTACGTTTGAATTGTCCCTTCCTAAAACAAGGTATTGCATCTATGTTTGAATTGTCCCTTCCTAAGACAAGATATGATATCTATATTTGAATTGTCCCTTCCTAAAGCAAGGTATTGTATCTACGTTTGAATTGTCCCTTCCTAGAGCAAGATATTGTATCTACGTTTGAATTGTCCCTTCCTAAAACAAGGTATTGCATCTATGTTTGAATTGTCCCTTCCTCAAACAAGCTATTGTATCTACATTTGAATTGTCCCTTCCTAAAACAAAGTATTGTATCTTTATTTGAATTGTCCCTTCCGAAAGCAAGGTATTGTATCTACGTTTGAATTGTCCCTTCCTAAAGCATGATATTGTATCTACGTTTGAATTGTCCCTTCCTAAAACAAGGTATTGTATCTACGTTTGAATTGTCCCTTCCTAAGACAAGGTATTGCATCTATGTTTGAATTGTCCTTTCTTAAAAAAAGGTATTGTATCCACGTTTGAATTCTCTCTTCCTACGAAAAAGGTATTGTATCTACGTTTGAATTGTCCCTTCCTAAAACAAGGTATTGCATCTACGTTTGAATTGTCCTTTCCTAAAACAAGGTATTGTATCTACGTTTGAATTGTCCCTTCCTAAAACAAGGTATTGTATCTACGTTTGAATTGCCCCTTCCTAAAACAAGGTATTGTATCTACGTTTGAATTGTCCCTTCCTAAAACAAGGTATTGTATCTACGTTTGAATTGTCCCTTCCTAAAACAAGGTATTGCATCTATGTTTGAATTGTCCCTTCCTAAGACAAGGCATTATATCCACGTTTGAATTCTCTCTTCCTAAGACAAGGTATTGTATCTACGTTTGAATTGTCCCTTCCTAAAACAAGATATTGTATCTACGTTTGAATTGTCCCTTCCTAAGACAAGGTATTGTATCTACGTTTGAATTGTCCCTTCCTAAAACAAGGTATTGTATCTACGTTTGAATTGTCCCTTCCTAAAACAAGGTATTGCATCTATGTTTGAATTGTCCCTTCCTAAAACAAGGTATTGTATCTACGTTTGAATTGTCCCCTCCTAAAACAAGGTATTGTATCTACGTTTGAATTGTCCCTTCCTAAAACAAGGTATTGTATCTACGTTTGAATTGTCCATTCCTAAAACAAGGTATTGTATCTACGTTTGAATTGTCCCTTCCTAAAACAAGGTATTGCATCTATGTTTGAATTGACCCTTCCTAAAACAAGGTATTGTAACTACGTTTGAATTCTCTCTTCCTAAGACAAGGTATTGTATCTACGTTTGAATTGTCCCTTCCTAAAACAAAGTATTGTATCTACGTTTGAATTGTCCCTTCCTAAGACAAGGTATTGTATCTACGTTTGAATTGTCCCTTCCTAAAACAAGGTATTGTATCTACGTTTGAATTGTCCCTTCCTAAAACAAGGTATTGTATCTACATTTGAATTGTCCCCTCTTAAAACAAGGTATTGTATCTACGTTTGAATTGTCCATTCCTAAAGCAAGGTATTGTATCTACGTTTGAATTGTCTCTTCCTAAAACAAGGTATTGTATCTACGTTTGAATTGTCCCTTCCTAGAACAAGGTATTGTATCTACGTTTGAATTGTCCCTTCCTAAAACAAGGTATTGCATCTATGTTTGAATTGTCCCTTCCTAATACAAGATATGGTATCTATATTTGAATTGTCCCTTCCTAAAGCAAGGTATTGTATCTACGTTTGAATTGTCCCTTCCTAAAGCAAGAAATTGTATCTACGTTTGAATTGTCCCTTCCTAAAACAAGGTATTGTATCTACGTTTGAATTGTCCCTTCCTAAAACAAGGTATTGCATCTATGTTTGAATTGTCCCTTCCTAAAACAAGGTATTGTATCTACATTTGAATTGTCCCTTCCTAAAACAAGGTATTGCATCTATGTTTGAATTGTCCCTTCTTAAGACAAGGTATTGTATCTATATTTGAATTGTCCCTTCCTAAAGCAAGGTATTGTATCTACGTTTGAATTGTCCCTTCCTAAAGCAAGATATTGTATCTACGTTTGAATTGTCCCTTCCTAAAACAAGGTATTGTTTACATGCTTGAATTCTCTCTTCCTAAGAAAAAGGTATTGTATCTACGTTTGAATTGTCCCTTTCTAAAACAAGGTATTGTATCTACGTTTGAATTGTCCCTTTCTAAAACAAGGTATTGTATCTACGTTTGAATTGTCCCTTCCTAAAACAAGGTATTGTATCTATGTTTGAATTGTCCCTTACTAAATCAAGGTATTGTATCTACGTTTGAATTGTCCCTTCCTAAAACAAGGTATTGTATCTACGTTTGAATTTTCCCTTCCTAAAACAAGGTATTGCAACTATGTTTGAATTGTCCCTTCCTAAAACAAGGTATTGTATCTACGTTTGAATTGTCCATTCCTAAAACAAGGTATTGTATCTACGTTTGAATTGTCCCTTCCTAAAACAAGGTATTGTATCTACGTTTGAATTGTCTCTTCCTAAAACAAGGTATTGCATCTACGTTTGAATTGTCCCTTCCTAGAGCAAGGTATTGTATCTACGTTTGAATTGTCCCTTTCTAAAACAAGGTATTGTTTCTACGTTTGAATTGTCCCTTCCTAAAACAAGGTATTGTTTCTACGTTTGAATTGTTCCTTCCTAAAACAAGGTATTGTATCTACGTTTGAATTGTCCCTTCCTAAAACAAGGTATTGCATCTATGTTTGAATTGTCCCTTCCTAAAACAAGATATTGTATCCACGTTTGAATTCTCTCTTCCTAAAACAAGGTATTGTATCTACGTTTGAATTGTCCCTTCCTAAAACAAGGTGTTGTATCTACGTTTGAATTGTCCCTTCCTAAAACAAGGTATTGCAACTACGTTTGAATTGTGCCTTCCTAAAACAAGGTATTGTATCTATATTTAAATTGTCCCTTCCTAAAACAAGGTATTGTATCTACGTTTGAATTGTCCCTTCCTAAAACAAGGTATTGTATCTACGTTTGAATTGTCCCTTCCTAAAACAAGGTATTGTATCTACGATTGAATTGTCCCTTCCTAAAACAAGGTATTGCATCTATGTTTGAATTGTCCCTTCCTAAAACAAGGTATTGTATCTACGTCTGAATTGTCCCTTCCTAAAACAAGGTATTGTATTTACATTTGAATTGTCCCCTCCTAAAACAAGGTATTGTATCTACGTTTGAATTGTCCATTCCTAAAGCAAGGTATTGTATCTATATTTGAATTGTCCCTTCCTAAAGCAAGCTATTGTATCTACGTTTGAATTGTCCCTTCCTAAAGCAAGATATTGTATCTACGTTTGAATTGTCCCTTCCTAAAACAAGGTATTGCATCTACGTTTGAATTGTCCCTTCCTAAAACAAGGTATTATATCTACATTTGAATTGTCCCTTACTAAAACAAGGTATTGTATCTTTATTTGAATTGTCCCTTCCTAAAGCAAGGTATTGTATCTACGTTTGAATTGTCCCTTCCTAAAGCAAGATATTGTATCTATGTTTGAATTGTCCCTTCCTAAAACAAGGTATTGTATCTACGTTTGAATTGTCCCTTCCTAAAACAAGGTATTGTATCTACGTTTGAATTGTCCCTTCCTAAAACAAGGTATTGTATCTACGATTGAATTGTCCCTTCCTAAAACAAGGTATTGCATCTATGTTTGAATTGTCCCTTCCTAAAACAAGGTATTGTATCTACGTATGAATTGTCCCTTCCTAAAACAAGGTATTGGATCTACATTTGAATTGTCCCCTCCTAAAACAAGGTATTGTATCTACGTTTGAATTGTCCATTCCTAAAGCAAGGTATTGTATCTACGTTTGAATTGTCCCTTCCTAAAGCAAGCTATTGTATCTACGTTTGAATTGTCCCTTCCTAAAGCAAGATATTGTATCTACGTTTGAATTGTCCCTTCCTAAAACAAGGTATTGCATCTACGTTTGAATTGTCCCTTCCTAAAACAAGGTATTGTATCTACATTTGAATTGTCCCTTACTAAAACAAGGTATTGTATCTTTATTTGAATTGTCCCTTCCGAAAGCAAGGTATTGTATCTACGTTTGAATTGTCCCTTCCTAAAGCAAGATATTGTATCTACGTTTGAATTGTCCCTTCCTAAAACAAGGTATTGTATCTATGTTTGAATTGTCCCTTCCTAAAACAAGGTATTGTATCCACGTTTGAATTTTCTCTTCCTAAGAAAAAGGTATTGTATCTACGTTAGAATTGTCCCTTCCTAAAACAAGGTACTGTATCTACGTTTGAATTGTCCCTTCCTAAAACAAGGAATTGTGTCTACGTTTGAATTGTCCCTTCCTAAAACAAGGTAATGCTTCAATGTTTGAATTGTCCCTTCCTAAAACAAGGTATTGTATCCACGTTTGAATTCTCTCTTCCTAAAACAAGGTATTGTATCTACGTTTGAATTATCCCTTCCTATAACAAGGTATTGTATCTACGTTTGAATTGTCCCTTCCTAAAGCAAGGTATTGTATCTACCTTTGAATTGCCCCTTCCTAAACAAGGTATTGTATCTACGTTTGAATTGTCATTTCCTGAAACAAGGTATTGTATATACGTTTGAATTGTCCCTTCCTAAAACAAGGTATTGTATCTACGTTTGAATTGTCCTTTCCTAAAACAAGGTATTGTAATTACGTTTGAATTGTCCCTTCCAAACACAAGGTATTGTATCTACGTTTGAATTGTTCCTTCCTAAAACAAGGTATTGTATCTACGTTTGAATTGTCCCTTCTAAAAACAAGGTATTGTATCTACATTTGATTTGTCCCTTCCTAAAACAAGGTATTGTATCTACGTTTGAATTGTCCCTTCCTAGAACAAGGTATTGTATCTACCTTTGAATTGTCCCTTCCTAAAACAAGGTATTGCATCTATATTTGAATTGTCCCTTCCTAAAACAAGGCATTGTATCCACGTTTGAATTGTCCCTTCCTAGAACAAGGTATTGTATCTACCTTTGAATTGTCCCTTCCTAAAACAAGGTATTGTATCTACATTTAAATTGTCACTTCCTAAAACAAGGTATTGTATCTACGTTTGAATTGTCCCTTCCTAAAACAAGGTATTGTATCTACGTTTGAATTGTCCCTTCCTAGAACAAGGTATTGTATCTATATTTGAATTGTCCCTTCCTAAAACAAGGTATTGCATCTATGTTTGAATTGTCCCTTCCTAAAACAAGGTATTGTATCTACGTTTGAATTGTCCCTTCCTAAAACAAGGTATTGTATCTACGTTTGAATTGTCCCTTCCTAAGACAAGGTATTGTATCTACGTTTGAATTGTCCCTTCCTAAAACAAGGTATTGCATCAATGTTTGAATTGTCGCTTCCTAAGACAAGGTATTGTATCCACGTTTGACTTCTCTCTTCCTAAAACAAGGTATTGTATCTACGTTTGAATTGTCCCTTCCTAAAACAAGGTATTGTATCTACGTTTGAATTGTCCCTTCCTAAAACAAGGTATTGCATCTACGTTTGAATTGTCCCTTCCTAAAACAAGGTATTGTATCTACATTTAAATTGTCCCTTCCTAAGACAAGGTATTGTATCTACGTTTGAATTGTCCCTTCCTAAAACAAGGTATTGTATCTACGTTTGAATTGTCCCTTCCTAAAACAAGGTATTGCATCTACGTTTGAATTGCCCCTTCCTAGAGCAAGGTATTGTATCTACGTTTGAATTGTCCCTTTCTAAAACAAGGTATTGTTTCTACGTTTGAATTGTCCCTTCCTAAAACAAGGTATTGTTTCTACGTTTGAATTGTTCCTTCCTAAAACAAGGTATTGTATCTACGTTTGAATTGTCCCTTCCTAAAACAAGGTATTGCATCTATGTTTGAATTGTCCCTTCCTAAAACAAGATATTGTATCCACGTTTGAATTCTCTCTTCCTAAAGCAAGGTATTGTATCTACGTTTGAATTGTCCCTTCCTAAAACAAGGTGTTGTATCTACGTTTGAATTGTCCCTTCCTAAAACAAGGTATTGCAACTACGTTTGAATTGTCCCTTCCTAAAACAAGGTATTGTATCTACATTTAAATTGTCCCTTCCTAAAACAAGGTATTGTATCTACGTTTGAATTGTCCCTTCCTAAAACAAGGTATTGTATCTACGTTTGAATTGTCCCTTCCTAAAACAAGGTATTGTATCTACGATTGAATTGTCCCTTCCTAAAACAAGGTATTGCATCTATGTTTGAATTGTCCCTTCCTAAAACAAGGTATTGTATCTACGTCTGAATTGTCCCTTCCTAAAACAAGGTATTGTATCTACATTTGAATTGTCCCCTCCTAAAACAAGGTATTGTATCTACGTTTGAATTGTCCATTCCTAAAGCAAGGTATTGTATCTATATTTGAATTGTCCCTTCCTAAAGCAAGCTATTGTATCTACGTTTGAATTGTCCCTTCCTAAAACAAGATATTGTATCTACGTTTGAATTGTACCTTCCTAAAACAAGGTATTGCATCTACGTTTGAATTGTCCCTTCCTAAAACAAGGTATTGTATCTACATTTGAATTGTCCCTTACTAAAACAAGGTATTGTATCTTTATTTGAATTGTCCCTTCCGAAAGCAAGGTATTGTATCTACGTTTGAATTGTCCCTTCCTAAAACAAGGTATTGCATCTACGTTTGAATTGTCCCTTCCTAAAACAAGGTATTGTATCTACATTTGAATTGTCCCTTACTAAAACAAGGTATTGTATCTTTATTTGAATTGTCCCTTCCGAAAGCAAGGTATTGTATCTACGTTTGAATTGTCCCTTCCTAAAACAAGGTATTGTATCTACATTTAAATTGTCCCTTCCTAAAACAAGGTATTGTATCTACGTTTGAATTGTCCCTTCCTAAGACAAGGTATTGTATCTACGTTTGAATTGTCCCTTCCTAAAACAAGGTAGTGTATCTACATTGAATTGTCCCTTCCTAAAACAAGGTATTGCATGTATGTTTGAATTGTCCCTTCCTAAAGCAAGGTATTGTATCTACGTTTGAATTGTCCCTTCCTAAAGCAAGCTATTGTATCTACGTTTGAATTGTCCCTTCCTAAAGCAAGATATTGTATCTACGTTTGAATTGTCCCTTCCTAAAACAAGGTATTGCATCTACGTTTGAATTGTCCCTTCCTAAAACAAGGTATTGTATCTACATTTGAATTGTCCCTTACTAAAACAAGGTATTGTATCTTTATTTGAATTGTCCCTTCCGAAAGCAAGGTATTGTATCTACGTTTGAATTGTCCCTTCCTAAAGCAAGATATTGTATCTACGTTTGAATTGTCCCTTCCTAAAACAAGGTATTGTATCTATGTTTGAATTGTCCCTTCCTAAAACAAGGTATTGTATCCACGTTTGAATTTTCTCTTCCTAAGAAAAAGGTATTGTATCTACGTTAGAATTGTCCCTTCCTAAAACAAGGTACTGTATCTACGTTTGAATTGTCCCTTCCTAAAACAAGGAATTGTGTCTACGTTTGAATTGTCCCTTCCTAAAACAAGGTATTGCTTCAATGTTTGAATTGTCCATTCCTAAAACAAGGTATTGTATCTACGTTTGAATTGTCCCTTCCTAAAACAAGGTATTGTATCTACGTTTGAATTGTCCCTTCCTAAAGCAAGGTATTGCATCTACGTTTGAATTGTCCCTTCCTAGAGCAAGGTATTGTATCTACGTTTGAATTGTCCCTTTCTAAAACAAGGTATTGTTTCTACGTTTGAATTGTCCCTTCCTAAAACAAGGTATTGTTTCTACGTTTGAATTGTTCCTTCCTAAAACAAGGTATTGTATCTACGTTTGAATTGTCCCTTCCTAAAACAAGGTATTGCATCTATGTTTGAATTGTCCCTTCCTAAAACAAGATATTGTATCCACGTTTGAATTCTCTCTTCCTAAAACAAGGTATTGTATCTACGTTTGAATTGTCCCTTCCTAAAACAAGGTGTTGTATCTACGTTTGAATTGTCCCTTCCTAAAACAAGGTATTGCAACTACGTTTGAATTGTCCCTTCCTAAAACAAGGTATTGTATCTACATTTAAATAGTCCCTTCCTAAAACAAGGTATTGTATCTACGTTTGAATTGTCCCTTCCTAAAACAAGGTATTGTATCTACGTTTGAATTGTCCCTTCCTAAAACAAGGTATTGTATCTACGATTGAATTGTCCCTTCCTAAAACAAGGTATTGCATCTATGTTTGAATTGTCCCTTCCTAAAACAAGGTATTGTATCTACGTCTGAATTGTCCCTTCCTAAAACAAGGTATTGTATCTACATTTGAATTGTCCCCTCCTAAAACAAGGTATTGTATCTACGTTTGAATTGTCCATTCCTAAAGCAAGGTATTGTATCTATATTTGAATTGTCCCTTCCTAAAGCAAGCTATTGTATCTACGTTTGAATTGTCCCTTCCTAAAACAAGATATTGTATCTACGTTTGAATTGTCCCTTCCTAAAACAAGGTATTGCATCTACGTTTGAATTGTCCCTTCCTAAAACAAGGTATTGTATCTACATTTGAATTGTCCCTTACTAAAACAAGGTATTGTATCTTTATTTGAATTGTCCCTTCCGAAAGCAAGGTATTGTATCTACGTTTGAATTGTCCCTTCCTAAAGCAAGATATTGTATCTACGTTTGAATTGTCCCTTCCTAAAACAAGGTATTGTATCTATGTTTGAATTGTCCCTTCCTAAAACAAGGTGTTGTATCTACATTTAAATTGTCCCTTCCTAAAACAAGGTATTGTATCTACGTTTGAATTGTCCCTTCCTAAAACAAGGTATTGTATCTACGTTTGAATTGTCCCTTCCTAAAACAAGGTAGTGTATCTACATTGAATTGTCCCTTCCTAAAACAAGGTATTGCATCTATGTTTGAATTGTCCCTTCCTAAAGCAAGGTATTGTATCTATATTTGAATTGTCCCTTCCTAAAGCAAGCTATTGTATCTACGTTTGAATTGTCCCTTCCTAAAGCAAGATATTGTATCTACGTTTGAATTGTCCCTTCTTAAAACAAGGTATTGCATCTACGTTTGAATTGTCCCTTCCTAAAACAAGGTATTGTATCTACATTTGAATTGTCCCTTACTAAAACAAGGTATTGTATCTTTATTTGAATTGTCCCTTCCGAAAGCAAGGTATTGTATCTACGTTTGAATTGTCCCTTCCTAAAGCAAGATATTGTATCTACGTTTGAATTGTCCCTTCCTAAAACAAGGTATTGTATCTATGTTTGAATTGTCCCTTCCTAAAACAAGGTATTGTATCCACGTTTGAATTTTCTCTTCCTAAGAAAAAGGTATTGTATCTACGTTAGAATTGTCCCTTCCTAAAACAAGGTACTGCATCTACGTTTGAATTGTCCCTTCCTAAAACAAGGAATTGTGTCTACGTTTGAATTGTCCCTTCCTAAAACAAGGTATTGCTTCAATGTTTGAATTGTCCCTTCCTAAAACAAGGTATTGTATCTACGTTTGAATTGTCCCTTCCTAAAACAAGGTATTGTATCTACGTTTGAATTTTCCCTTCCTAAAACAAGGTATTGCATCTATGTTTGAATTGTCCCTTCCTAAAACAAGGTATTGTATCTACGTTTGAATTGTCCATTCCTAAAACAAGGTATTGTATCTACGTTTGAATTGTCCCTTCCTAAAACAAGGTATTGTATCTACGTTTGAATTGTCCCTTCCTAAAACAAGGTATTGCATCTACGTTTGAATTGTCCCTTCCTAGAGCAAGGTATTGTATCTACGTTTGAATTGTCCCTTTCTAAAACAAGGTATTGTTTCTACGTTTGAATTGTCCCTTCCTAAAACAAGGTATTGTTTCTACGTTTGAATTGTTCCTTCCTAAAACAAGGTATTGTATCTACGTTTGAATTGTCCCTTCCTAAAACAAGGTATTGCATCTATGTTTGAATTGTCCCTTCCTAAGACAAGATATTGTATCCACGTTTGAATTCTCTGTTCCTAAAACAAGGTATTGTATCTACGTTTGAATTGTCCCTTCCTAAAACAAGGTGTTGTATCTACATTTGAATTGTCCCTTCCTAAAACAAGGTATTGCAACTACGTTTGAATTGTCCCTTCCTAAAACAAGGTATTGTATCTACATTTAAATTGTCCCTTCCTAAAACAAGGTATTGTATCTACGTTTGAATTGTCCCTTCCTAAAACAAGGTATTGTATCTACATTGAATTGTCCCTTCCTAAAACAAGGTATTGTATCTATGTTTGAATTGTCCCTTCCTAAAGAAAGATATTGTATCTACGTTTGAATTGTCCCTTCCTAAAACAAGGTATTGTATCTATGTTTGAATTGTCCCTTCCTAAAACAAGGTGTTGTATCTACATTTAAATTGTCCCTTCCTAAAACAAGGTATTGTATCTACGTTTGAATTGTCCCTTCCTAAAACAAGGTATTGTATCTACATTTGAATTGTCCCTTCCTAAAACAAGGTAGTGTATCTACATTGAATTGTCCCTTCCTAAAACAAGGTATTGCATCTATGTTTGAATTGTCCCTTCCTAAAGCAAGGTATTGTATCTATATTTGAATTGTCCCTTCCTAAAGCAAGCTATTGTATCTACGTTTGAATTGTCCCTTCCTAAAGCAAGATATTGTATCTACGTTTGAATTGTCCCTTCTTAAAACAAGGTATTGCATCTACGTTTGAATTGTCCCTTCCTAAAACAAGGTATTGTATCTACATTTGAATTGTCCCTTACTAAAACAAGGTATTGTATCTTTATTTGAATTGTCCCTTCCAAAAGCAAGGTATTGTATCTACGTTTGAATTGTCCCTTCCTAAAGCAAGATATTGTATCTACGTTTGAATTGTCCCTTCCTAAAACAAGGTATTGTATCTATGTTTGAATTGTCCCTTCCTAAAACAAGGTATTGTATCCACGTTTGAATTTTCTCTTCCTAAGAAAAAGGTATTGTATCTACGTTAGAATTGTCCCTTCCTAAAACAAGGTACTGTATCTACGTTTGAATTGTCCCTTCCTAAAACAAGGAATTGTGTCTACGTTTGAATTGTCCCTTCCTAAAACAAGGTATTGCTTCAATGTTTGAATTGTCCCTTCCTAAAACAAGGTATTGTATCTACGTTTGAATTGTCCCTTCCTAAAACAAGGTATTGTATCTACGTTTGAATTTTCCCTTCCTAAAACAAGGTATTGCATCTATGTTTGAATTGTCCCTTCCTAAAACAAGGTATTGTATCTACGTTTGAATTGTCCATTCCTAAAACAAGGTATTGTATCTACGTTTGAATTGTCCCTTCCTAAAACAAGGTATTGTATCTACGTTTGAATTGTCCCTTCCTAAAACAAGGTATTGCATCTACGTTTGAATTGTCCCTTCCTAGAGCAAGGTATTGTATCTACGTTTGAATTGTCCCTTTCTAAAACAAGGTATTGTTTCTACGTTTGAATTGTCCCTTCCTAAAACAAGGTATTGTTTCTACGTTTGAATTGTTCCTTCCTAAAACAAGGTATTGTATCTACGTTTGAATTGTCCCTTCCTAAAACAAGGTATTGCATCTATGTTTGAATTGTCCCTTCCTAAGACAAGATATTGTATCCACGTTTGAATTCTCTCTTCCTAAAACAAGGTATTGTATCTACGTTTGAATTGTCCCTTCCTAAAACAAGGTGTTGTATCTACATTTGAATTGTCCCTTCCTAAAACAAGGTATTGCAACTACGTTTGAATTGTCCCTTCCTAAAACAAGGTATTGTATCTACATTTAAATTGTCCCTTCCTAAAACAAGGTATTGTATCTACGTTTGAATTGTCCCTTCCTAAAACAAGGTATTGTATCTACATTGAATTGTCCCTTCCTAAAACAAGGTATTGTATCTATGTTTGAATTGTCCCTTCCTAAAGCAAGGTATTGTATCTATATTTGAATTGTCCCTTACTAAAGCAAGCTATTGTATCTACGTTTGAATTGTCCCTTCCTAAAGCAAGATATTGTATCTACGTTTGAATTGTCCCTTCCTAAAACAAGGTATTGCATCTACGTTTGAATTGTCCCTTCCTAAAACAAGGTATTGTATCTACATTTGAATTGTCCCTTACTAAAACAAGGTATTGTATCTTTATTTGAATTGTCCCTTCAGAAAGCAAGGTATTGTATCTACGTTTGAATTGTCCCTTCCTAAAGCAAGATATTGTATCTACGTTTGAATTGTCCCTTCCTAAAACAAGGTATTGTATCTATGTTTGAATTGTCCCTTCCTAAAACAAGGTATTGTATCCACGTTTGAATTTTCTCTTCCTAAGATAAAGGTATTGTATCTACGTTAGAATTGTCCCTTCCTAAAACAAGGTACTGTATCTACGTTTGAATTGTCCCTTCCTAAAACAAGGAATTGTGTCTACGTTTGAATTGTCCCTTCCTAAAACAAGGTATTGCTTCAATGTTTGAATTGTCCCTTCCTAAAACAAGGTATTGTATCCACGTTTGAATTCTCTCTTCCTAAAACAAGGTATTGTATCTACGTTTGAATTGTCCCTTCCTATAACAAGGTATTGTATCTACGTTTGAATTGTCCCTTCCTAAAACAAGGTATTGTATTTACATTTAAATTGTCCCTTCCTGAAATAAGGTATTGTATATACGTTTGAATTGTCCCTTCCTAAAACAAGGTATTGTATCTACGTTTGAATTGTCCTTTCCTAAAACAAGGTATTGTATCTACGTTTGAATTGTCCCTTCCAAAAACAAGGTATTGTATCTACGTTTGAATTGTTCCTTCCTAAAACAAGGTATTGTATCTACGTTTGAATTGTCCCTTCTAAAAACAAGGTATTGTATCTACATTTGATTTGTCCCTTCCTAAAACAAGGTATTGTATCTACGTTTGAATTGTCCCTTCCTAGAACAAGGTATTGTATCTACGTTTGAATTGTCCCTTCCTAAAACAAGGTATTGCATCTATATTTGAATTGTCCCTTCCTAAAACAAGGTATTGTATCCACGTTTGAATTCTCTCTTCCTAATACAAGGTATTGTATCTACGTTTGAATTGTCCCTTCCTAAAACAAGGTACTGCATCTACGTTTGAATTGTCCCTTCCTAAAACAAGGTATTGTATCTACATTTAAATTGTCCCTTCCTAAAACAAGGTATTGTATCTACGTTTGAATTGTCCCTTCCTAAAACAAGGTATTGTATCTACGTTTGAATTGTCCCTTCCTAGAACAAGGTATTGTATCTATATTTGAATTGTCCCTTCCTAAAACAAGGTATTGCATCTATGTTTGAATTGTCCCTTCCTAAAACAAGGTATTGTATCTACGTTTGAATTGTCCATTTCTAAAACAAGGTATTGTATCTACGTTTGAATTGTCCCTTCCTAAAACAAGGTATTGTATCTTCGTTTGAATCGTCCCTTCCTAAAACATGGTATTGTATATACGTTTGAATTGTCCCTTCCTAAAACAAGATATTGTATCTACGTTTGAATTGTCCCTTCCTAAAACAAGGTATTGTATCTACATTTGAATTGTCCCTTCCTAAAACAAGGTATTGTATCTACGTTTGAATTGTCCCTTCCTAAAACAAGGTATTGCATCTACGTTTGAATTGTCCCTTCCTAAAACAAGGTATTGTATCTACGTTTGAATTGTCCCTTTCTGAAACAAGGTATTGTATCTACGTTTGAATCCTAAAACAAGGTATTGTATCTACGTTTGAATTGTCCCTTTCTGAAACAAGGTATTGTATCTACATTTGAATTGTCCCTTCCTAAAACAGGTATTGCATCTATGTTTGAATTGTCCCTTCCTAAAACAAGATATTGTATCTACGTTTGAATTGTCCCTTCCTAAAATAAGGTATTGTATCTACATTTGAATTGTCCATTCCTAAAAACAAGGTATTGTATCTACATTTGAATTGTCCCTTCCTAAAGCAAGGTATTGTATCTACGTTTGAATTGTCCCTTCCTAAAACAAGATATTGTATCTACGTTTGAATGTCCCTTCCTAATACAAGGTATTGCATCTATGTTTGAATTGTCCCTCCCTAAAACAAGGTATTGTATCCACGTTTGAATTCTCTCTTCCTGAGAAAAAGGTATTGTATCTACTTTTGAATTGTCCCTTCCTAAAACAAGGTATTGTATCTACGTTTGAATTGTCCCTTCCTAAAACAAGGTATTGTATCTATGTTTGAATTGTCCCTTCCTAAAACAAGGTATTGCATCTATGTTTGAATTGTCCCTTCCTAAAACAAGGTATTGTATCTACGTTTGAATTGGCCCTTCCTAAAACAAGGTATTGTATCTACATTTGAATTGTCCCTTCCTAAAACAAAGTCTTGTATCTACGTTTGAACTGTCCTTTCCTAAAACAAGATATTGTATCTACGTTTGAATTGTCCCTTCCTAAAACAAGGTATTGTATCTACATTTGAATTGTCCCTTCCTAAAACAAGATATTGTATCTACATTTGAATTGGCCCTTCCTAAAACAAGGTATTGTATCTACATTTGAATTGTCCCTTCCTAAAACAAGGTATTGTATCTACGTTTGAATTGTCCCTTCCTAAAACAAGGTATTGCATCAATGTTTGAATTGTCCCTTCCTAAAACAAGGTATGGTATCCACGTTTGAATACTCTCTTCCTAAAACAAGGTATTGTATCTACGTTTGAATTGTCCCTTCCTAAAACAAAGTATTGTATCTACGTTTGAATTGTCCATTCCTAAAACAAGGTATTGTATCTACGTTTGAATTGTCCCTTCCTAAAACAAGGTACTGCATCTACGTTTGAATTGTCCCTTCCTAAAACAAGGTATTATATTTACATTTAAATTGTCCCTTCCTAAAACAAGGTATTGTATCTACGTTTGAATTGTCCCTTCCTAAAACAAGGTATTGTATCTACGTTTGAATTGTCCCTTCCTAGAACAAGGTATTGTATCTATATTTGAATTGTCCCTTCCTGAAACAAGGTATTGCATCTATGTTTGAATTGTCCCTTTCTAAAGCAAGGTATTGTATCTACGTTTGAATTGTCCCTTCCTAAAACAAGGTATTGTATCTACGTTTGAATTGTCCCTTCCTAAGACAAGGTATTGTATCTACGTTTGAATTGTCCCTTCCTAAAACAAGGTATTGCATCAATGTTTGAATTGTCCCTTCCTAAAACAAGGTATTGTATCCACGTTTGACTTCTCTCTTCCTAAAACAAGGTATTGTATCTACGTTTGAATTGTCCCTTCCTAAAACAAGGTATTGTATCTACGTTTGAATTGTCCCTTCCTAAAACAAGGTATTGCATCTACGTTTGAATTGTCCCTTCCTAAAACAAGGTATTGTATCTACATTTAAATTGTCCCTTCCTAAGACAAGGTATTGTATCTACGTTTGAATTGTCCCTTCCTAAAACAAGGTATTGTATCTACGTTTGAATTGTCCCTTCCTAAAACAAGGTATTGCATCTACGTTTGAATTGTCCCTTCCTAAAACAAGGTATTGTATCTACATTTAAATTGTCCCTTCCTAAGACAAGGTATTGTATCTACGTTTGAATTGTCCCTTCCTAAAACAAGGTATTGTATCTACGTTTGAATTGTCCCTTACTAAATAAAGGTATTGTATCTACGTTTGAATTGTCCCTTCCTAAAACAAGGTATTGTATCTACGTTTGAATTGTCCCTTCCTAAAACAAGGTATTGCATCTATGTTTGAATTGTCCCTTCCTAAAACAAGATATTGTATCTATATTTGAATTGTCCATTCCTAAAAACAAGGTATTGTATCTACATTTGAATTGTCCCTTCCTAAAGCAAGGTATTGTATCTACGTTTGAATTGTCCCTTCCTAAAACAAGATATTGTATTTACGTTTGAATTGTCCCTTCCTAATACAAGGTATTGCATCTATGTTTGAATTGTCCCTCCCTAAAACAAGGTATTGTATCCACGTTTGAATTCTCTCTTCCTGAGAAAAAGGTATTGTATCTACGTTTGAATTGTCCCTTCCTAAAACAAGGTATTGCATCTACGTTTGAATTGTCCCTTCCTAAAACAAGGTATTGTATCTACGTTTGAATTGGCCCTTCCTAAAACAAGGTATTGTATCTACATTTGAATTGTCCCTTCCTAAAACAAGGTATTGTATCTACGTTTGAATTGTCCCTTCCTAAAACAAGGTATTGCATCAATGTTTGAATTGTCCCTTCCTAAAACAAGGTATTGTATCCACGTTTGAATTCTCTCTTCCTAAAACAAGGTATTGTATCTACATTTGAATTGTCCCTTCCTAAAACAAGGTATTGTATCTACGTTTGAATTGTCTTTTCCTAAAGCATGGTATTGCATCTACTTTTGAATTGTCCCTTCCTAAAACAGGGTATTGTATTTACATTTAAATTGTCCCTTCCTAAAACAAGGTATTGTATCTACCTTTGAATTGTCCCTTCCTAAAACAAGGTATTGTATCTACGTTTGAATTGTCCCTTCCTATATCAAGGTATTGCATCTACGTTTGAATTGTCCCTTCCTAAAACAAGGTATTGTATCTACGTTTGTATTGTCCCTTCCTAAAACAAGGTATTGCATCTATGTTTGAATTGTCCCTTCCTAAAACAAGGTATTGTATCTATGTTTGAATTGTCCATTCCTAAAACAAGGTATTGTATCTACATTTGAAGTGTCCCTTCCTAAAGCATGGTATTGTATCTACGTTTGAACTGTCCCTTCCTAAAACAAGGTATTGTATCTACGTTTGAATTGTCCCTTCCTAAAACAAGGTATTGTATCTACATTTGAATTGTCCCTTCCTAAAACAAGATATTGCATCTATGTTTGAATTGTCCCTTCCTAAGACAAGATATTGTATCTACATTTGAATTGTCCCTTCCTAATACAACGGATTGTATCTACATTTGAATTGTCCCTTCCTAAAACAAGGTATTGTATCTACGTTTGAATTGTCCCTTCCTAAAACAAGGTATTGCATCTACGTTTGAATTGTCCCTTCCTAAAACAAGGTATTGTATCTACGTTTGAATTGTCCCTTTCTAAAACAAGGTATTGTATCTACGTTTGAATCCTAAAACAAGGCATTGTATCTACGTTTGAATTGTCCTTTTCTGAAACAAGGTATTGTATCTACGTTTAAATTGTCCCTTCCTAAAACAAGGTATTGCATCTATGTTTGAATTGTCCCTTCCTAAAACAAGATATTGTATCTACGTTTGAATTGTCCCTTCCTAAAATAAGGTATTGTATCTACGTTTGAATTGTCCCTTCCTAAAGCAAGGTATTGTATCTATGTTTGAATTGTCCATTCCTATAACAAGATATTGTATCTACATTTGAATTGTCCCTTCCTAAAATAAGGTATTGTATCTACATTTGAATTGTCCCTTCCTAAAAACAAGGTATTGTATCTACATTTGAATTGTTCCTTCCTAAAGCAAGGTATTGTATCTACATTTGAATTGTCCCTTCCTAAAACAAGATATGGTATCTACGTTTGAATTGTCCCTTCCTAATGCAAGGTATTGCATCTATGTTTGAATTGTCCCTCCCTAAAACAAGGTATTGTATCCACGTTTGAATTCTCTCTTCCTGAGAAAAAGGTATTGTATCTACATTTGAAATGTCCCTTCCTAAAACAAGGTATTTTATCTACGTTTGAATTGTCCCTTCCTAAAGCATGGTATTGTATCTACGTTTGAATTGTCCCTTCCTAAAACAAGGTATTGTATCTACGTTTGAATTGTCCCTTCCTAAAACAAGGTATTGTATCTACATTTGAATTGTCCCTTCCTAAAACAAGGTATTTTATCTACGTTTGAATTGTCCCTTCCTAAGACAAGATATTGTATCTACGTTTGAATTGTCCCTTCCTAGAACAAGGTATTGTATCTACATTTGAATTGTCCCTTCCTAAAACAAGGTATTGTATCTACGTTTAAATTGTCCATTCCTAAAACAAGGTATTGTATCTACGTTTGAATTGTCCCTTCCTAAAACAAGGTATGGTATCCACGTTTGAATACTCTCTTCCTAAAACAAGGTATTGTATCTACGTTTGAATTGTCCCTTCCTAAAACAAAGTATTGTATCTACGTTTGAATTGTCCATTCCTAAAACAAGGTATTGTATCTACGTTTGAATTGTCCCTTCCTAAAACAAGGTACTGCATCTACGTTTGAATTGTCCCTTCCTAAAACAAGGTATTGTATCTAAATTTAAATTGTCCCTTCCTAAAACAAGGTATTGTATCTACGTTTGAATTGTCCATTCCTAAAACAAGGTATTGTATCTACGTTTGAATTGTCCCTTCCTAAAACAAGGTATGGTATCCACGTTTGAATACTCTCTTCCTAAAACAAGGTATTGTATCTACATTTGAAGTGTCCCTTCCTAAAGCATGGTATTGTATCTACGTTTGAACTGTCCCTTCCTAAAACAAGGTATTGTATCTACGTTTGAATTGTCCCTTCCTAAAACAAGGTATTGTTTCTACATTTGAATTGTCCCTTCCTAAAACAAGATATTGCATCTATGTTTGAATTGTCCCTTCCTAAGACAAGATATTGTATCTACATTTGAATTGTCCCTTCCTAATACAAGGGATTGTATCTACATTTGAATTGTCCCTTCCTAAAACAAGGTATTGTATCTACGTTTGAATTGTCCCTTCCTAAAACAAGGTATTGCATCTACGTTTGAATTGTCCCTTCCTAAAACAAGGTATTGTATCTACGTTTGAATTGTCCCTTTCTAAAACAAGGTATTGTATCTACGTTTGAATCCTAAAACAAGGCATTGTATCTACGTTTGAATTGTCCTTTTCTGAAACAAGGTATTCTATCTACGTTTGAATTGTCCCTTCCTAAAACAAGGTATTGCATCTATGTTTGAATTGTCCCTTCCTAAAACAAGATATTGTATCTACGTTTGAATTGTCCCTTCCTAAAATAAGGTATTGTATCTACGTTTGAATTGTCCCTTCCTAAAGCAAGGTATTGTATCTATGTTTGAATTGTCCATTCCTATAACAAGATATTGTATCTACATTTGAATTGTCCCTTCCTAAAATAAGGTATTGTATCTACATTTGAATTGTCCCTTCCTAAAAACAAGGTATTGTATCTACATTTGAATTGTTCCTTCCTAAAGCAAGGTATTGTATCTACATTTGAATTGTCCCTTCCTAAAACAAGATATGGTATCTACGTTTGAATTGTCCCTTCCTAATGCAAGGTATTGCATCTATGTTTGAATTGTCCCTCGCTAAAACAAGGTATTGTATCCACGTTTGAATTCTCTCTTCCTGAGAAAAAGGTATTGTATCTACATTTGAATTGTCCCTTCCTAAAACAAGGTATTTTATCTACGTTTGAATTGTCCCTTCCTAAAGCATGGTATTGTATCTACGTTTGAATTGTCCCTTCCTAAAACAAGGTATTGTATCTACGTTTGAATTGTCCCTTCCTATATCAAGGTATTGCATCTACGTTTGAATTGTCCCTTCCTAAAACAAGGTATTGTATCTACGTTTGTATTGTCCCTTCCTAAAACAAGGTATTGCATCTATGTTTGAATTGTCCCTTCCTAAAACAAGGTATTGTATCTATGTTTGAATTGTCCATTCCTAAAACAAGGTATTGTATCTACATTTGAAGTGTCCCTTCCTAAAGCATGGTATTGTATCTACGTTTGAACTGTCCCTTCCTAAAACAAGGTATTGTATCTACGTTTGAATTGTCCCTTCCTAAAACAAGGTATTGTATCTACATTTGAATTGTCCCTTCCTAAAACAAGATATTGCATCTATGTTTGAATTGTCCCTTCCTAAGACAAGATATTGTATCTACATTTGAATTGTCCCTTCCTAATACAAGGGATTGTATCTACATTTGAATTGTCCCTTCCTAAAACAAGGTATTGTATCTACGTTTGAATTGTCCCTTCCTAAAACAAGGTATTGCATCTACGTTTGAATTGTCCCTTCCTAAAACAAGGTATTGTATCTACGTTTGAATTGTCCCTTTCTAAAACAAGGTATTGTATCTACGTTTGAATCCTAAAACAAGGCATTGTATCTACGTTTGAATTGTCCTTTTCTGAAACAAGGTATTGTATCTACGTTTGAATTGTCCCTTCCTAAAACAAGGTATTGCATCTATGTTTGAATTGTCCCTTCCTAAAACAAGATATTGTATCTACGTTTGAATTGTCCCTTCCTAAAATAAGGTATTGTATCTACGTTTGAATTGTCCCTTCCTAAAGCAAGGTATTGTATCTATGTTTGAATTGTCCATTCCTATAACAAGATATTGTATCTACATTTGAATTGTCCCTTCCTAAAATAAGGTATTGTATCTACATTTGAATTGTCCTTTCCTAAAAACAAGGTATTGTATCTACATTTGAATTGTTCCTTCCTAAAGCAAGGTATTGTATCTACATTTGAATTGTCCCTTCCTAAAACAAGATATGGTATCTACGTTTGAATTGTCCCTTCCTAATGCAAGGTATTGCATCTATGTTTGAATTGTCCCTCCCTAAAACAAGGTATTGTATCCACGTTTGAATTCTCTCTTCCTGAGAAAAAGGTATTGTATCTACATTTGAATTGTCCCTTCCTAAAACAAGGTATTTTATCTACGTTTGAATTGTCCCTTCCTAAAGCATGGTATTGTATCTACGTTTGAATTGTCCCTTCCTAAAACAAGGTATTGTATCTACGTTTGAATTGTCCCTTCCTAAAACAAGGTATTGCATCTACGTTTGAATTGTCCCTTCCTAAAACAAGGTATTGTATCTACGTTTGAATTGGCCCTTCCTAAAACAAGGTATTGTATCTACATTTGAATTGTCCCTTCCTAAAACAAGGTATTGTATCTACGTTTGAATTGTCCCTTCCTAAAACAAGGTATTGCATCAATGTTTGAATTGTCCCTTCCTAAAACAAGGTATTGTATCCACGTTTGAATTCTCTCTTCCTAAAACAAGGTATTGTATCTACATTTGAATTGTCCCTTCCTAAAACAAGGTATTGTATCTACGTTTGAATTGTCTTTTCCTAAAGCATGGTATTGCATCTACTTTTGAATTGTCCCTTCCTAAAACAAGGTATTGTATTTACATTTAAATTGTCCCTTCCTAAAACAAGGTATTGTATCTACCTTTGAATTGTCCCTTCCTAAAACAAGGTATTGTATCTACGTTTGAATTGTCCCTTCCTATATCAAGGTATTGCATCTACGTTTGAATTGTCCCTTCCTAAAACAAGGTATTGTATCTACGTTTGTATTGTCCCTTCCTAAAACAAGGTATTGCATCTATGTTTGAATTGTCCCTTCCTAAAACAAGGTATTGTATCTATGTTTGAATTGTCCATTCCTAAAACAAGGTATTGTATCTACATTTGAAGTGTCCCTTCCTAAAGCATGGTATTGTATCTACGTTTGAACTGTCCCTTCCTAAAACAAGGTATTGTATCTACGTTTGAATTGTCCCTTCCTAAAACAAGGTATTGTATCTACATTTGAATTGTCCCTTCCTAAAACAAGATATTGCATCTATGTTTGAATTGTCCCTTCCTAAGACAAGATATTGTATCTACATTTGAATTGTCCCTTCCTAATACAAGGGATTGTATCTACATTTGAATTGTCCCTTCCTAAAACAAGGTATTGTATCTACGTTTGAATTGTCCCTTCCTAAAAC
This sequence comes from Bathymodiolus brooksi, assembly GCA_963680875.1. Taxonomy (NCBI): domain Eukaryota; kingdom Metazoa; phylum Mollusca; class Bivalvia; order Mytilida; family Modiolidae; genus Bathymodiolus; species Bathymodiolus brooksi. The sequence continues at coordinate 10,833,906 of OY804579.1, read as the reverse complement.
AAGGTATTGCATCTACGTTTGAATTGTCCCTTCCTAAAACAAGGTATTGTATCTACGTTTGAATTGTCCCTTTCTAAAACAAGGTATTGTATCTACGTTTGAATCCTAAAACAAGGCATTGTATCTACGTTTGAATTGTCCTTTTCTGAAACAAGGTATTGTATCTACGTTTGAATTGTCCCTTCCTAAAACAAGGTATTGCATCTATGTTTGAATTGTCCCTTCCTAAAACAAGATATTGTATCTACGTTTGAATTGTCCCTTCCTAAAATAAGGTATTGTATCTACGTTTGAATTGTCCCTTCCTAAAGCAAGGTATTGTATCTATGTTTGAATTGTCCATTCCTATAACAAGATATTGTATCTACATTTGAATTGTCCCTTCCTAAAATAAGGTATTGTATCTACATTTGAATTGTCCCTTACTAAAAACAAGGTATTGTATCTACATTTGAATTGTTCCTTCCTAAAGCAAGGTATTGTATCTACATTTGAATTGTCCCTTCCTAAAACAAGATATGGTATCTACGTTTGAATTGTCCCTTCCTAATGCAAGGTATTGCATCTATGTTTGAATTGTCCCTCCCTAAAACAAGGTATTGTATCCACGTTTGAATTCTCTCTTCCTGAGAAAAAGGTATTGTATCTACATTTGAAATGTCCCTTCCTAAAACAAGGTATTTTATCTACGTTTGAATTGTCCCTTCCTAAAGCATGGTATTGTATCTACGTTTGAATTGTCCCTTCCTAAAACAAGGTATTGTATCTACGTTTGAATTGTCCCTTCCTAAAACAAGGTATTGTATCTACATTTGAATTGTCCCTTCCTAAAACAAGGTATTTTATCTACGTTTGAATTGTCCCTTCCTAAGACAAGATATTGTATCTACGTTTGAATTGTCCCTTCCTAGAACAAGGTATTGTATCTACATTTGAATTGTCCCTTCCTAAAACAAGGTATTGTATCTACGTTTGAATTGTCCATTCCTAAAACAAGGTATTGTATCTACGTTTGAATTGTCCCTTCCTAAAACAAGGTATGGTATCCACGTTTGAATACTCTCTTCCTAAAACAAGGTATTGTATCTACGTTTGAATTGTCCCTTCCTAAAACAAAGTATTGTATCTACGTTTGAATTGTCCATTCCTAAAACAAGGTATTGTATCTACGTTTGAATTGTCCCTTCCTAAAACAAGGTACTGCATCTACGTTTGAATTGTCCCTTCCTAAAACAAGGTATTGTATCTAAATTTAAATTGTCCCTTCCTAAAACAAGGTATTGTATCTACGTTTGAATTGTCCATTCCTAAAACAAGGTATTGTATCTACGTTTGAATTGTCTCTTCCTAAAACAAGGTATGGTATCCACGTTTGAATACTCTCTTCCTAAAACAAGGTATTGTATCTACATTTGAAGTGTCCCTTCCTAAAGCATGGTATTGTATCTACGTTTGAACTGTCCCTTCCTAAAACAAGGTATTGTATCTACGTTTGAATTGTCCCTTCCTAAAACAAGGTATTGTATCTACATTTGAATTGTCCCTTCCTAAAACAAGATATTGCATCTATGTTTGAATTGTCCCTTCCTAAGACAAGATATTGTATCTACATTTGAATTGTCCCTTCCTAATACAAGGGATTGTATCTACATTTGAATTGTCCCTTCCTAAAACAAGGTATTGTATCTACGTTTGAATTGTCCCTTCCTAAAACAAGGTATTGCATCTACGTTTGAATTGTCCCTTCCTAAAACAAGGTATTGTATCTACGTTTGAATTGTCCCTTTCTAAAACAAGGTATTGTATCTACGTTTGAATCCTAAAACAAGGCATTGTATCTACGTTTGAATTGTCCTTTTCTGAAACAAGGTATTGTATCTACGTTTGAATTGTCCCTTCCTAAAACAAGGTATTGCATCTATGTTTGAATTGTCCCTTCCTAAAACAAGATATTGTATCTACGTTTGAATTGTCCCTTCCTAAAATAAGGTATTGTATCTACGTTTGAATTGTCCCTTCCTAGAACAAGGTATTGTATCTATGTTTGAATTGTCCATTCCTATAACAAGATATTGTATCTACATTTGAATTGTCCCTTCCTAAAATAAGGTATTGTATCTACATTTGAATTGTCCCTTCCTAAAAACAAGGTATTGTATCTACATTTGAATTGTTCCTTCCTAAAGCAAGGTATTGTATCTACATTTGAATTGTCCCTTCCTAAAACAAGATATGGTATCTACGTTTGAATTGTCCCTTCCTAATGCAAGGTATTGCATCTATGTTTGAATTGTCCCTCCCTAAAACAAGGTATTGTATCCACGTTTGAATTCTCTCTTCCTGAGAAAAAGGTATTGTATCTACATTTGAATTGTCCCTTCCTAAAACAAGGTATTTTATCTACGTTTGAATTGTCCCTTCCTAAAGCATGGTATTGTATCTACGTTTGAATTGTCCCTTCCTAAAACAAGGTATTGTATCTACGTTTGAATTGTCCCTTCCTATATCAAGGTATTGCATCTACGTTTGAATTGTCCCTTCCTAAAACAAGGTATTGTATCTACGTTTGTATTGTCCCTTCCTAAAACAAGATATTGCATCTATGTTTGAATTGTCCCTTCCTAAAACAAGGTATTGTATCTATGTTTGAATTGTCCATTCCTAAAACAAGGTATTGTATCTACATTTGAAGTGTCCCTTCCTAAAGCATGGTATTGTATCTACGTTTGAACTGTCCCTTCCTAAAACAAGGTATTGTATCTACGTTTGAATTGTCCCTTCCTAAAACAAGGTATTGTATCTACATTTGAATTGTCCCTTCCTAAAACAAGATATTGCATCTATGTTTGAATTGTCCCTTCCTAAGACAAGATATTGTATCTACATTTGAATTGTCCCTTCCTAATACAAGGGATTGTATCTACATTTGAATTGTCCCTTCCTAAAACAAGGTATTGTATCTACGTTTGAATTGTCCCTTCCTAAAACAAGGTATTGCATCTACGTTTGAATTGTCCCTTCCTAAAACAAGGTATTGTATCTACGTTTGAATTGTCCCTTTCTAAAACAAGGTATTGTATCTACGTTTGAATCCTAAAACAAGGCATTGTATCTACGTTTGAATTGTCCTTTTCTGAAACAAGGTATTGTATCTACGTTTGAATTGTCCCTTCCTAAAACAAGGTATTGCATCTATGTTTGAATTGTCCCTTCCTAAAACAAGATATTGTATCTACGTTTGAATTGTCCCTTCCTAAAATAAGGTATTGTATCTACGTTTGAATTGTCCCTTCCTAAAGCAAGGTATTGTATCTATGTTTGAATTGTCCATTCCTATAACAAGATATTGTATCTACATTTGAATTGTCCCTTCCTAAAATAAGGTATTGTATCTACATTTGAATTGTCCTTTCCTAAAAACAAGGTATTGTATCTACATTTGAATTGTTCCTTCCTAAAGCAAGGTATTGTATCTACATTTGAATTGTCCCTTCCTAAAACAAGATATGGTATCTACGTTTGAATTGTCCCTTCCTAATGCAAGGTATTGCATCTATGTTTGAATTGTCCCTCCCTAAAACAAGGTATTGTATCCACGTTTGAATTCTCTCTTCCTGAGAAAAAGGTATTGTATCTACATTTGAATTGTCCCTTCCTAAAACAAGGTATTTTATCTACGTTTGAATTGTCCCTTCCTAAAGCATGGTATTGTATCTACGTTTGAATTGTCCCTTCCTAAAACAAGGTATTGTATCTACGTTTGAATTGTCCCTTCCTAAAACAAGGTATTGTATCTACATTTGAATTGTCCCTTCCTAAAACAAGGTATTTTATCTACGTTTGAATTGTCCCTTCCTAAGACAAGATATTGTATCTACGTTTGAATTGTCCCTTCCTAGAACAAGGTATTGTATCTACATTTGAATTGTCCCTTCCTAAAACAAGGTATTGTATCTACGTTTGAATTGTCCATTCCTAAAACAAGGTATTGTATCTACGTTTGAATTGTCCCTTCCTAAAACAAGGTATGGTATCCACGTTTGAATACTCTCTTCCTAAAACAAGGTATTGTATCTACGTTTGAATTGTCCCTTCCTAAAACAAAGTATTGTATCTACGTTTGAATTGTCCATTCCTAAAACAAGGTATTGTATCTACGTTTGAATTGTCCCTTCCTAAAACAAGGTACTGCATCTACGTTTGAATTGTCCCTTCCTAAAACAAGGTATTGTATCTAAATTTAAATTGTCCCTTCCTAAAACAAGGTATTGTATCTACGTTTGAATTGTCCATTCCTAAAACAAGGTATTGTATCTACGTTTGAATTGTCCCTTCCTAAAACAAGGTATGGTATCCACGTTTGAATACTCTCTTCCTAAAACAAGGTATTGTATCTACATTTGAAGTGTCCCTTCCTAAAGCATGGTATTGTATCTACGTTTGAACTGTCCCTTCCTAAAACAAGGTATTGTATCTACGTTTGAATTGTCCCTTCCTAAAACAAGGTATTGTATCTACATTTGAATTGTCCCTTCCTAAAACAAGATATTGCATCTATGTTTGAATTGTCCCTTCCTAAGACAAGATATTGTATCTACATTTGAATTGTCCCTTCCTAATACAAGGGATTGTATCTACATTTGAATTGTCCCTTCCTAAAACAAGGTATTGTATCTACGTTTGAATTGTCCCTTCCTAAAACAAGGTATTGCATCTACGTTTGAATTGTCCCTTCCTAAAACAAGGTATTGTATCTACGTTTGAATTGTCCCTTTCTAAAACAAGGTATTGTATCTACGTTTGAATCCTAAAACAAGGCATTGTATCTACGTTTGAATTGTCCTTTTCTGAAACAAGGTATTGTATCTACGTTTGAATTGTCCCTTCCTAAAACAAGGTATTGCATCTATGTTTGAATTGTCCCTTCCTAAAACAAGATATTGTATCTACGTTTGAATTGTCCCTTCCTAAAATAAGGTATTGTATCTACGTTTGAATTGTCCCTTCCTAAAGCAAGGTATTGTATCTATGTTTGAATTGTCCATTCCTATAACAAGATATTGTATCTACATTTGAATTGTCCCTTCCTAAAATAAGGTATTGTATCTACATTTGAATTGTCCCTTCCTAAAAACAAGGTATTGTATCTACATTTGAATTGTTCCTTCCTAAAGCAAGGTATTGTATCTACATTTGAATTGTCCCTTCCTAAAACAAGATATGGTATCTACGTTTGAATTGTCCCTTCCTAATGCAAGGTATTGCATCTATGTTTGAATTGTCCCTCCCTAAAACAAGGTATTGTATCCACGTTTGAATTCTCTCTTCCTGAGAAAAAGGTATTGTATCTACATTTGAATTGTCCCTTCCTAAAACAAGGTATTTTATCTACGTTTGAATTGTCCCTTCCTAAAGCATGGTATTGTATCTACGTTTGAATTGTCCCTTCCTAAAACAAGGTATTGTATCTACGTTTGAATTGTCCCTTCCTAAAACAAGGTATTGTATCTACATTTGAATTGTCCTTCCTAAAACAAGGTATTTTATCTACGTTTGAATTGTCCCTTCCTAAGACAAGATATTGTATCTACGTTTGAATTGTCCCTTCCTAGAACAAGGTATTGTATCTACATTTGAATTGTCCCTTCCTAAAACAAGGTATTGTATCTACGTTTGAATTGTCCATTCCTAAAACAAGGTATTGTATCTACGTTTGAATTGTCCCTTCCTAAAACAAGGTATGGTATCCACGTTTGAATACTCTCTTCCTAAAACAAGGTATTGTATCTACGTTTGAATTGTCCCTTCCTAAAACAAAGTATTGTATCTACGTTTGAATTGTCCATTCCTAAAACAAGGTATTGTATCTACGTTTGAATTGTCCCTTCCTAAAACAAGGTACTGCATCTACGTTTGAATTGTCCCTTCCTAAAACAAGGTATTGTATCTAAATTTAAATTGTCCCTTCCTAAAACAAGGTATTGTATCTACGTTTGAATTGTCCATTCCTAAAACAAGGTATTGTATCTACGTTTGAATTGTCCCTTCCTAAAACAAGGTATGGTATCCACGTTTGAATACTCTCTTCCTAAAACAAGGTATTGTATCTACGTTTGAATTGTCCCTTCCTAAAACAAGGTATTGTATCTACGTTTGAATTGTCCCTTCCTAGAACAAGGTATTGTATCTATATTTGAATTGTCCCTTCCTGAAACAAGGTATTGCATCTATGTTTGAATTGTCCCTTCCTAAAACAAGGTATTGTATCTACGTTTGAATTGTCCCTTCCTAAAACAAGGTATTGTATCTACGTTTGAATTGTCCCTTCCTAAGACAAGGTATTGTATCTACGTTTGAATTGTCCCTTCCTAAAACAAGGTATTGCATCAATGTTTGAATTGTCCCTTCCTAAAACAAGGTATTGTATCCACGTTTGACTTCTCTCTTCCTAAAACAAGGTATTGTATCTACGTTTGAATTGTCCATTCCTAAAACAAGGTATTGTATCTACGTTTGAATTGTCCCTTCCTAAAACAAGGTATTGCATCTACGTTTGAATTGTCCCTTCCTAAAACAAGGTATTGTATCTACATTTAAATTGTCCCTTCCTAAGACAAGGTATTGTATCTACGTTTGAATTGTCCCTTCCTAAAACAAGGTATTGTATCTACGTTTGAATTGTCCCTTACTAAATAAAGGTATTGTATCTACGTTTGAATTGTCCCTTCCTAAAACAAGGTATTGTATCTACGTTTGAATTGTCCCTTCCTAAAACAAGGTATTGCATCTATGTTTGAATTGTCCCTTCCTAAAACAAGGTATTGTATCTATATTTGAATTGTCCATTCCTAAAAACAAGGTATTGTATCTACATTTGAATTGTCCCTTCCTAAAGCAAGGTATTGTATCTACGTTTGAATTGTCACTTCCTAATACAAGGTATTGCATCTATGTTTGAATTGTCCCTCCCTAAAACAAGGTATTGTATCCACGTTTGAATTGTCTCTTCCTGAGAAAAAGGTATTGTATCTACGTTTGAATTGTCCCTTCCTAAAACAAGGTATTGCATCTACGTTTGAATTGTCCCTTCCTAAAACAAGGTATTGTATCTACGTTTGAATTGTCCCTTCCTAAAACAAGGTATTGCATCTATGTTTGAATTGTCCCTTCCTAAAACAAGGTATTGTATCTACGTTTGAATTGGCCCTTCCTAAAACAAGGTATTGTATCTACATTTGAATTGTCCCTTCCTAAAACAAGGTATTGTATCTACGTTTGAATTGTCCCTTCCTAAAACAAGGTATTGCATCAATGTTTGAATTGTCCCTTCCTAAAACAAGGTATTGTATCCACGTTTGAATTCTCTCTTCCTAAAACAAGGTATTGTATCTACATTTGAATTGTCCCTTCCTAAAACAAGGTATTGTATCTACGTTTGAATTGTCCCTTCCTAAAGCATGGTATTGCATCTACTTTTGAATTGTCCCTTCCTAAAACAAGGTATTGTATTTACATTTAAATTGTCCCTTCCTAAAACAAGGTATTGTATCTACGTTTGAATTGTCCCTTCCTAAAACAAGGTATTGTATCTACGTTTGAATTGTCCCTTCCTAAATCAAGGTATTGCATCTACGTTTGAATTGTCCCTTCCTAAAACAAGGTATTGTATCTACGTTTGTATTGTCCCTTCCTAAAACAAGGTATTGCATCTATGTTTGAATTGTCCCTTCCTAAAACAAGGTATTGTATCTACGTTTGAATTGTCCATTCCTAAAACAAGGTATTGTATCTACATTTGAAGTGTCCCTTCCTAAAGCATGGTATTGTATCTACGTTTGAACTGTCCCTTCCTAAAACAAGGTATTGTATCTACGTTTGAATTGTCCCTTCCTAAAACAAGGTATTGTATCTACGTTTGAATTGTCCCTTCTTAAAACAAGATATTGCATCTATGTTTGAATTGTCCCTTCCTAAGACAAGATATTGTATCTACATTTGAATTGTCCCTTCCTAATACAAGGGATTGTATCTACATTTGAATTGTCCCTTCCTAAAACAAGGTATTGTATCTACGTTTGAATTGTCCCTTCCTAAAACAAGGTATTGCATCTACGTTTGAATTGTCCCTTCCTAAAACAAGGTATTGTATCTACGTTTGAATTGTCCCTTTCTAAAACAAGGTATTGTATCTACGTTTGAATCCTAAAACAAGGCATTGTATCTACGTTTGAATTGTCCTTTTCTGAAACAAGGTATTGTATCTACGTTTGAATTGTCCCTTCCTAAAACAAGGTATTGCATCTATGTTTGAATTGTCCCTTCCTAAAACAAGATATTGTATCTACGTTTGAATTGTCCCTTCCTAAAATAAGGTATTGTATCTACGTTTGAATTGTCCCTTCCTAAAGCAAGGTATTGTATCTATGTTTGAATTGTCCATTCCTATAACAAGATATTGTATCTACGTTTGAATTGTCCCTTCCTAAAATAAGGTATTGTATCTACATTTGAATTGTCCCTTCCTAAAAACAAGGTATTGTATCTACATTTGAATTGTCCCTTCCTAAAGCAAGGTATTGTATCTACATTTGAATTGTCCCTTCCTAAAACAAGATATGGTATCTACGTTTGAATTGTCCCTTCCTAATGCAAGGTATTGCATCTATGTTTGAATTGTCCTTCCCTAAAACAAGGTATTGTATCCACGTTTGAATTCTCTCTTCCTGAGAAAAAGGTATTGTATCTACATTTGAATTGTCCCTTCCTAAAACAAGGTATTTTATCTACGTTTGAATTGTCCCTTCCTAAAGCCTGGTATTGTATCTACGTTTGAATTGTCCCTTCCTAAAACAAGGTATTGTATCTACGTTTGAATTGTCCCTTCCTAAAACAAGGTATTGTATCTACGTTTGAATTGTCCCCTCCTAAAACAAGGTATTGTATCTACGTTTGAATTGTCCATTCCTAAAGCAAGGTATTGTATCTACGTTTGAATTGTCCCTTCCTAGAACAAGGTATTGTATCTATATTTGAATTGTCCCTTCCTGAAACAAGGTATTGCATCTATGTTTGAATTGTCCCTTCCTAAAACAAGGTATTGTATCTACGTTTGAATTGTCCCTTCCTAAAACAAGGTATTGTATCTACGTTTGAATTTTCCCTTCCTAAGACAAGGTATTGTATCTATGTTTGAATTGTCCCTTCCTAAAACAAGGTATTGCATCAATGTTTGAATTGTCCCTTCCTAAAACAAGGTATTGTATCCACGTTTGACTTCTCTCTTCCTAAAACAAGGTATTGTATCTACGTTTGAATTGTCCCTTCCTAAAACAAGGTATTGTATCTACGTTTGAATTGTCCCTTCCTAAAACAAGGTATTGCATCTACGTTTGAATTGTCCCTTCCTAAAACAAGGTATTGTATCTACATTTAAATTGTCCCTTCCTAAGACAAGGTATTGTATCTACGTTTGAATTGTCCCTTCCTAAAACAAAGTATTGTATCTACGTTTGAATTGTCCCTTACTAAATAAAGGTATTGTATCTACGTTTGAATTGTCCCTTCCTAAAACAAGGTATTGTATCTACGTTTGAATTGTCCCTTCCTAAAACAAGGTATTGCATCTATGTTTGAATTGTCCCTTCCTAAAACAAGGTATTGTATCTATATTTGAATTGTCCATTCCTAAAAACAAGGTATTGTATCTACATTTGAATTGTCCCTTCCTAAAGCAAGGTATTGTATCTACGTTTGAATTGTCCCTTCCTAAAACAAGATATTGTATCTACGTTTGAATTGTCCCTTCCTAATACAAGGTATGGCATCTATGTTTGAATTGTCCCTCCCTAAAACAAGGTATTGTATCCACGTTTGAATTCTCTCTTCCTGAGAAAAAGGTATTGTATCTACGTTTGAATTGTCCCTTCCTAAAACAAGGTATTGCATCTACGTTTGAATTGTCCCTTCCTAAAACAAGGTATTGTATCTACGTTTGAATTGTCCCTTCCTAAAACAAGGTATTGCATCTATGTTTGAATTGTCCCTTCCTAAAACAAGGTATTGTATCTACGTTTGAATTGGCCCTTCCTAAAACAAGGTATTGTATCTACATTTGAATTTTCCCTTCCTAAAACAAGGTATTGTATCTACGTTTGAATTGTCCCTTCCTAAAACAAGGTATTGCATCAATGTTTGAATTGTCCCTTCCTAAAACAAGGTATTGTATCCACGTTTGAATTCTCTCTTCCTAAAACAAGGTATTGTATCTACATTTGAATTGTCCCTTCCTGAAACAAGGTATTGTATCTACGTTTGAACTGTCCCTTCCTAAAGCATGGTATTGCATCTAATTTTGAATTGTCCCTTCCTAAAACAAGGTATTGTATTTACATTTAAATTGTCCCTTCCTAAAACAAGGTATTGTATCTACGTTTGAATTGTCCCTTCCTAAAACAAGGTATTGTATCTACGTTTGAATTGTCCCTTCCTAAATCAAGGTATTGCATCTACGTTTGAATTGTCCCTTCCTAAAACAAGGTATTGTATCTACGTTTGTATTGTCCCTTCCTAAAACAAGGTATTGCATCTATGTTTGAATTGTCCCTTCCTAAAACAAGGTATTGTATCTACGTTTGAATTGTCCATTCCTAAAACAAGGTATTGTATCTACATTTGAAGTGTCCCTTCCTAAAGCATGGTATTGTATCTACGTTTGAACTGTCCCTTCCTAAAACAAGGTATTGTATCTACGTTTGAATTGTCCCTTCCTAAGACAAGGTATTGTATCTACGTTTGAATTGTCCCTTCCTAAAACAAGATATTGCATCTATGTTTGAATTGTCCCTTCCTAAGACAAGATATTGTATCTACATTTGAATTGTCCCTTCCTAATACAAGGGATTGTATCTACATTTGAATTGTCCCTTCCTAAAACAAGGTATTGTATCTACGTTTGAATTGTCCCTTCCTAAAACAAGGTATTGCATCTACGTTTGAATTGTCCCTTCCTAAAACAAGGTATTGTATCTACGTTTGAATTGTCCCTTTCTAAAACAAGGTATTGTATCTACGTTTGAATCCTAAAACAAGGCATTGTATCTACGTTTGAATTTTCCTTTTCTGAAACAAGGTATTGTATCTACGTTTGAATTGTCCCTTCCTAAAACAAGGTATTGCATCTATGTTTGAATTGTCCCTTCCTAAAACAAGATATTGTATCTACGTTTGAATTGTCCCTTCCTAAAATAAGGTATTGTATCTACGTTTGAATTGTCCCTTCCTAAAGCAAGGTATTGTATCTATGTTTGAATTGTCCATTCCTATAACAAGATATTGTATCTACGTTTGAATTGTCCCTTCCTAAAATAAGGTATTGTATCTACATTTGAATTGTCCCTTCCTAAAAACAAGGTATTGTATCTACATTTGAATTGTCCCTTCCTAAAGCAAGGTATTGTATCTACATTTGAATTGTCCCTTCCTAAAACAAGATATGGTATCTACGTTTGAATTGTCCCTTCCTAATGCAAGGTATTGCATCTATGTTTGAATTGTCCCTCCCTAAAACAAGGTATTGTATCCACGTTTGAATTCTCTCTTCCTGAGAAAAAGGTATTGTATCTACATTTGAATTGTCCCTTCCTAAAACAAGGTATTTTATCTACGTTTGAATTGTCCCTTCCTAAAGCATGGTATTGTATCTACGTTTGAATTGTCCCTTCCTAAAACAAGGTATTGTATCTACGTTTGAATTGTCCCTTCCTAAAACAAGGTATTGTATCTACATTTGAATTGTCCCTTCCTAAAACAAGGTATTGCATCTATGTTTGAATTGTCCCTTCCTAAGACAATGTATTGTTTCTACGTTTGAATCCTAAAACAAGGTATTGTATCTACATTTGAATTGTCCCTTCCTAAAACAAGGTATTTTATCTACGTTTGAATTGTCCCTTCCTAAGACAAGATATTGTATCTACGTTTGAATTGTCCCTTCCTAAAACAAGGTATTGTATCTACGTTTGAACTGTCCCTTCCTAAAACAAGGTATTGCATCTACGTTTGAATTGTCCCTTCCTAAAACAAGGTATTGTATCTACGTTTGAATTGTCCCTTTCTAAAACAAGGTATTGTATCTACGTTTGAATCCTAAAACAAGGCAATGTATCTACGTTTGAATTGTCCCTTCCTAAGACAAGGTATTGTATCTACGTTTGAATTGTCCCTTCCTAAAACAAGGTATTGTATCTCCGTTTGAATTATCCCTTCCTAAAACAAGGTATTGTATCTACGTTTGAATTGTCCCTTCCTAAAACAAGGTATTGTATCTACGTTTGTCATTCATTTTCTTTTTATGAAACACAGTTGAACTAATTATTTTACTTTGTCTTTTAGTTTTGAGTGAGAAATAGTTGTGTGAGTAAATGGTTGTTGTTTAGCGCTAACTCAGCAATTTTTAAGTTATATTATGGCGAGAACAAGTTGTATTTCAATGAGAGGATGATGAGATCCGCTTTGTACTAAACCAACACGCTTAGTTGGATCTTTATTGTGCCAGCTCAGTGAAACAAGTGCCCGGATAGACTTATCATGATTTCCAACCAACCAGTATTTGTTCTTACTCCTTAATACTGCGTGCTTAGCAGAAAAACAGCAAAATGCCAATTTTATAGTCTTTGGTTTGATGCGACCAGAGCCAGAACCAACAATTTATCGCACTCGAACAGAGCAAGCTAAGTATTACACCACCGATGGGATTGAATAGTGTAAAGGGTAGAGGAGTCAAGTGGTAATGCTATTGAATGAGAGGGGCCTTGATTGTATGTGCTCTTGCAGAATTAAAGAATTATTTAGAATTCACATCTGATTCACACCACCCCTTGAGAAGCTAGTGTCACAGTAACTCTGAAGCACAGCCGCTGATAGAATTGATGTTAATAATTTGGAAAAAGGTTTCGTGGAGCATTTGTCAGACGCAGCCATAGAATGCTGTTTCTATGGACACTTGTGTAATTTAGGCATCCAGTAGTGTGACGTAAGATTTACAACATTATTAATGACACAGATCAACGTGTCAAATCTTAATGACACGAATCGAGATCTGATTAATCTTCTTGTACAATAATAAACCCCAGCAATGCTATAGTAAATGCGGCCTCTAATAATAGTTACAGACTGCTGTTAGAGGCCACCGATACAGGACAATGTTTTTGCAGTTCTTTTTATGAACAAGCTTAAGAAAATAACCAATATTGTAATAGCGAAATTAGGTAAACTCGGTCACAAACAAAACTGTTCTCATTAATTATTGTGCAAGTTAGATATATTACTATTGAAGCAAAAGAAGTTGCCTGTATTGGATAAAACTGATTTCTTTTTCCGCATTCATACTTAGGCGAAGGCCTTGGTGCTAATTATGTGATCAAGTTTGTCAGCGACTTGCGACAGGTCGGTGGATTTCTCCAGATTCCTCCACCAATAAAACCGACTGCTACGATATAATTGAAATATTATTTAAAGTGTCATTAAACACCATAAACCAACCATCCTAATGATACAGATCATGACATGTCATTTTAATGACACTAAACAATATACACCAAAACATTTTACTGTGACATACCTTCATAATGGCAGGGATCATCGAGTGTCCAACCTGCCCGACACAGATCAAGTTGTTCCCAATGATACTGATGCCATTGATAACAGATAGGAGGAATATGTTATGCCATTTGTTGATTGTAGCCTTATTGAACAAGAGAGAAACAACAGCTGCTTTATAATCATTCATTGTTTAACACCAGCAGTATGTCAGCTATATTGATGAGTGAGCAATTGTTGTTTAATACCAACTCAGCAATTTTTCAGCTATATCATGGCGAGTGCAAGTTAATTTTCAATGAGATGATGATGAGGTCCGCTTTGTACTAGACCAACAGGCTTAGCTGGATTTTTTATAGTGCTAGCTCACTGAAACACCAGTCCGCGGATAGATATGTTCACATTATCCTGATTCCCAGCCAACCAGTCTTGCACTTTCTCCTGAATGCTGCGTGATTAGCGGAGAAGCACCAAATACCAAATTTATAGACACCAACAATGTGGTTCACTACAATGATGACAAGAACAAGCTAACAAACAATACATCATGTAGGTACAAAGTGGTACTAGGCTGGGCCTGGGTTACTTTATAATCATTCATTGTTTAACACCAGCAGTATGTCAGCTATACAAGAACATCATGTAGGTACAAAGTGGTACTAGGCTGGGCCTGGGTTACTTTATAATCATTCATTGTTTAACACCAGCAGTATGTCAGCTATACAAGAACATCATGTAGGTACAAAGTGGTACTAGGCTGGGCCTGGGTTACTTTATAATCATTCATTGTTTACCACCAGCAGTACGTCAGCTATACAAGAACATCATGTAGGTACAAAGTGGTACTAGGATGGGCCTGTGGTTTCTTTTTTATAACACATATAAATAAAATCAATACATTATGTTATTACATGTTTATGAGCATGATTGAAGCAATCAGTTTAATATTTGTAAGATCAGTCCGCATTTTGGCAAGATGGATAATCTGGCCAGAAAACCCCCTGAATAATTACAGTTATCATCTCTTACAACTAAATGTAATAAATAAAAAAACCTATCTATGTATGAGTAATGTGGAGGGTGTCTTACAAGAGGCAGTAACTGCTTGTCCTTCATAGGTGACTTGGATTGTCCATTCTTGATTGCCCCTTCAGTTTTCTCTAACTTTATTGTAAACCTTGACTAAAAATTATTTTGTTTGAAACATGTACCTTTGAAAACAAGTGTTTGGTTAATATATAAACTAGAGATGCTTACTTGTATTGTTATTCACACAGTTTGGGTTTAATCAAGTTTGTAGTACAGACAAAATACGATTCACTAAACTACATCTGTGGTGGTTCCCATCATGAATATCTGATGGACAAATAACACATTAACTTTTATACAGGGTCATGTAAAAAAAATATCATGTTATAATTCTATCAAATATGTGATTTCTGAGAAAAAATTTGAAATTTTATCACTCAGAAATCAACATTATTCCTAGCATTTGTAAGTGGAACATAACATCAAAGGAAATGTTGAGTATCATCCAAGTTATATTTCTTAGTAGTTTCTTTTTGTCCATTGGATTGTGAGCAAAATTAATATGTGAAACACTAATGCACAATGATGGATGTAAATTGATGACAATAACTCACTTGTATGGGTAAGATGAACTAATAAAGTCCATCGTCCATAATGCAACAAAATCTAAAAATTCATGAAAAAATTATATAAAAATCACAAAAATTCATAAAAAATTTATTAAAACCATCACAAAACAATGTCTATTATGTTTGACAATAAAACATATCTACTTTTAAGCTGTAATGAAAATAATGTTGAACGATACAAGTAGGCTAGCCAATGTTAATGGTATGACTAGATCACAAGTTGAAATGCCAGGTTGTATTGTATGGAACACAATTAGGAACATAATTAGACTTCTAATATACTATAATCAATGAAGTGACAATGGTGTCATATATCAATGATAAACAACAATATCAATGCTCTGTAATAATGACAAGAGTCAAATAATTAGTTTTAGCACTATATAAATACTTTTTATTATTCTTACAAACAAGAATCCTGAGAATTATGATAAACATTGCAGATTAAAGCTCACTGGTATTGTAAATGAGGACATACTGAAATCTATCTATATAAATACAATATATATATATATATATATATATGGAATTATCAAATAATGCTATCTTTCTCTAAGGGAAATAACTCCTATCAGAAAATGGAATTATCATATAATGCTATCTTTCTCCAAGGGAAATAACTCCTATCAGAAAATGGAATTATCATATAATGCTATCTTTCTCCAAGGGAAATAACTTCTATCAGAAAATGGAATTATCATATAATGCTATCTTTCTCTAAGGGAAATAACTCCTATCAGAAAATGGAATTATCATATAATGCTATCTTTCTCCAAGGGAAATAACTCCTATCAGAAAATGGAATTATCATATAATGCTATCTTTCTCCAAGGGAAATAACTTCTATCAGAAAATGGAATTATCATATAATGCTATCTTTCTCTAAGGGAAATAACTCCTATCAGAAAATGGAATTATCATATAATGCTATCTTTCTCCAAGGGAAATAACTCCTGTTACAAAAGTGAAAGTATTTTTTCCTATTTATGTCAGGATATCATTTTGAAATAATTGTAAAACAAGCTATAATTCATCAGAATGTATAATAGTTTAATTAACATCTTATCAATGTTAAAATCATAAGTATTTAACTGTAATAGAAAATAAGTATTAAAAAAAGAACAGTTGATCACCTGACAATACAAGTTACATTATGATAGGTAACTATCAAGATATAGAGAATCAAATGTTTTATATACAGAAATCAGACAATCATAGATAATAACAAATAACAATAAAATCCTTACATAGTTCTATACTTACAACCTACATACATATACAGATTTACATAGCACTTCTTACATACTTGTATTATACCTTACAGAAACAATGTAAACATCAATAACATACAAAATAAAAAGCTGAACTGAAATAATAAATCCTTACTACAACAGTAAATTACAATTCTACTTGCATAATAAAATGTATATTGCTTGATTATCAATTAATGTCATTGTAATACATTTTAATGTCTCATTGTACTGTTATTCTCTTATGTTAATCAACATTATATTAATATACACACTATATCAGTTTAACATAGAATTGGTCTATTTTGTTATTTTTGTTATTCAATCTTTGAAATTACAAATTTATCAGGCTTACATAGAATTATACATGTATTTATTAAATAAGTGTCTATGCACTAGTGATGGGAATCGGTAACATTTTCAAGATCGATGATCGTTATATCAACATCGATCGATGATCGATCATCGGTGACAATTGCCTGCTAAATGTATTTACTGACTATAATTAATCAAATAGCCTTTATTTCAAGAGTATGATTGACAAAAGTAAAGATATGAATAAAATTGTATCATAAATTTATAAACTATAATTTTTCCATTAGTAAACATTAACTTTAAAATAGAACAAAACAAAAGATCGTTTTCCATATGTGTAACACCTGATATAGATAGATAAATAATAGACTAGTCCAAATATGTGTTTGACAAAAGTAAAGATTTGAATAAAATCAAATAATATATTTACAAACTACAATATTTCCATTTGTAAACATGTAACTTAGAACATTTTTAACAAAAGATCGTTTTCCATATGTGTAACACCTGATATAAAATGGACTATTCCGGGAAGTAGATAAATAATAGACTAGTTCAAATATGTGTATTGACTGAGTGTCAAAAGTACGCTTGGACAAAATTGCCAGATGTTTGTCAGTATGAGGGCAAAAAAAACCCCAGCTGGGATAAAACTAAAACAATATTTTTGTCAGTATGGAGACAGAAAAAAAAACAACAACCAAAGAACAAAGTTAAGCATATATATGTTAGACACTATAGAATCAGAATCGACCACAAGGTTTAAGAATCGATCATCGGATCGTATGATGACGTCCGACTGATTAATCGATGTTTCCGATGATCGGTACACCACTACTATGCACTAATAAAATGGCTCCAATTTCTACTTTATGTTACATAATAAAACTCCTCCTTTGTGTAAGCCTTCTACTACAATTTATTTTCATTATTCACTTCTATTCTATTAAATGATGTACAATAATTCAATATGTCTTAACAGGTATTTTTTTTCTAATTTCTTGTAAGGCTATTTTCCTTTTTTTTTCTCTCCTTCATGTACCTCATCCCTTAAGATCAACACTTGAAAGGGAGAAAACTCAACTCGTATTTTAAATAGTTTGATAGTTGATAATTGGCAATAGAAAACAAAAATCAGAACATATAAAAATGATTACACAACAACCAATCACTCATATCATTGTGTCATACTTCTACCTCTTATATTAGAAAGTAAGACATGCAAGTTTTCTATATTTGTTTTTGTTTTTTTAATGGTACAATTTTATACTAATTTAATGGGTTATGGAGCAGAGTCTCCCGATCCTCATCATCTTGTTTACTAAGTTGTTGACTAGAATCATAAAAATACAAACACAGCCACAAACATTGGCCAAATGTAAACATAGCCCCAAATATTGGGGTTACGTTTATGGTGCTTAACACCACTTTCAACAATATTTCAGTTATTTCATTGGTAGAGGAAACCGCACTTCCCAGAGAAAACCACTGACCTGTCGCAAGTAACTGACAATCTTTATCACATAATGTTGTACCCCTCACCTGAGCGGGATTTGAACTCACAATGTTAGAGGTGAAAGGCACTGATTGTATGATTGTAATGTAGTGTAATATAATTTCTCTATTGTGTAATCTGAAGGCCTCAGTGAAGATTAGTGTAGCTAACTGAGTTTACCCTCATAACATAAAGTATTATTATTATTATTGCATAGGTAATTATAAATCCAAAAACCATATGATAACGACCATGACCGCCCCTCCTAAATATTGGATATTAACAGTAATATTAATGTAAATAACATTTTCTACATCCTCATACATATATTGATGATAATATCATCATCATCACTCTACATTTAAAATACCATACATACAGTTAGATCAATATTACATCCTACATACAGTTAGATCAACATTACATCCTACATACAGTTAGATCAACATTACACCCTACATACAGTTAGATCAACATTACATCTTACATAAAGTTAGATCAACATTACATCCTACATACAGTTAGATCAACATTACATCTTACATAAAGTTAGATCAACATTACATCCTACATAAAGTTAGATCAACATTACATCCTACATAAAGTTAGATCAACATTACATCCTACATACAGTTAGATCAACATTACACCCTACATACAGTTAGATCAACATTACATCCTACATACAATACAGTTATATCAACATTACATCCTACATACAGTTAGATCAACATTACATCCTACATACAGCTAGATCAATATTACACCATACATTCAGTTAGATCAACATTACATCCTACATTCAGTTAGATCAATATTACACCATACATACAGTTAGATCAACATTACATCCTACATACAGTTAGATCAACATTACAACAATTTTATCAATATCTTATTACAATATCTGACTATGCTGCCATTGAAGTTGTTATTGGGCCAACAACCTTGTGTTTCCAGTAACCTTTTGACTTGGTCCCAATCAAATCAACAAAATGGTATTTTCAAATCTGAATATTTTTCTTAATAAAAACTCTTGGTTTTTCATGGACTGTTTGCATTCAAGCAAGTTTTTAGTTTCTGGGTAAAAACCTAGGATTTACATTGCATCAGTCTCTAATTCTGTAGAACACTAATCCAATAATTATTCATGTAGAGTTGAAGTCAAGTATTTTATAAGAAAGAAAAAGATTGAAATGTGAAAGGTTAACAGACAATGGTTGAAAGGTGATAAAAACAATACATGTACTCATATAGACCATTGGTTCCAGTGATGTAAAAAATGGAACAAAAAAAATTCAAATAATAATATTTTTTCAAATTTTCAGTTCTATTGTTCAATTGGTTAATGGAAACACATCTTTTTTATTCGTGTGTTATGTCACAATCCACTCAAGTGAGATTTCATGATTTTTGGCAAGGGCAGACAATCAATACATTCACTATAAGTCTCATTATAAACAAGATGTCTTTTGATAGCTTGGAAGCATTTTTCTTGTAAAGAGAGATATTGACAGCCTCGTGTTCCTAGACCTAGTTCTGATTCTGATGCTGTAGAACTAACGATGGGATACAATGGTTCACCTATTTTATCAAGTCCTGTAAATGCTACACCCAGACTACCACCATTACAGTAGAAAGACAAAGTTCCTGAGTACAAGTCTAGATGACAAGTAATGACTGTAGTCTTATCATAGAATGGTTGACAGTACTGCTTGCTCTGTCCATTGTGCCATATTTTGCCCTTGTATGACAATCCCCAACTCTCAGAGTCCATTCCTAAAACAATAATATAATTAATTATTACTACTTTCTGTCAATGTATTATAATAAAGTACTAAATCATCAATCACTGTTTTATTTTAAATTGTTTTATTATATGTTACTACTAGTGAACAAGTTGATACCTCCTGAATGTTTGATGGCACTGTTGGTTTTTTGTGAGAGGTCTTGTTTTTTTATCTATCATTTTTTAATACTATTGTTTAATTGTTATCTTGGAGTTCTGTTGTATCCTGTGTTGTTCTACAACATTTGCTTTGTTCTTATTGTTCTTTTGTAACCTGTGCTGTCTTTAAACTAAAAAAAAATAATTTGGGGTAATGTTTCATTTCCTTAACAGGGGGTTAGGGTTATGGTGTTTAATGCCACTGTCTACACTATTTCAGTTATATCATGGCAGTCAGTTGTATTGGTGGAGGAAACCGGAGTATCCGGAGAAAACCACAGACCTACAGCAAGCCACTGACAAACTGATCACATAATGTTATATCAATTACACCTGGCCTGAGCGGGATTCGAACTCACAAAGTTAGTTGTGATAGGCACTGATTGTGTAGGTACATGTAGTTATAAATCAAACTACCATACAATCATGACCACAATGGCCCCCTTTTTTTAAACAGAAAATACTGATAGTACAATATCTTTAAACAAAAAGACATTTAACAAACTGTCCCTAAAACTTTGATTGCTTCAGTTTTGTTTTTTATTGTCATAAAAAGCCCAATTTGTTTGCTTAACTGACAAATACAAAAAAAAATCATAAATTCTAAGAAAATAACAAATTATATGTTAGAAGAGTTTGAAGATACCAAAGGGGTAATCAGAATCTGTATATCGAAGAAGAACAGACAACACAATGGCCAAAAGAAAAAGTACAAAAGGACAACGATCTACAAAACATACACATAAAACTAAAGATTGAGTAACACGAACCCCACTAAAAACCAGGGGGTGAACTCAGGTGCTCTGGAAGGATAAGTAGTTACTGCTCCACTAGTGGCATCCATCGTGTTAATCTAGTTACAAACCCGGTTATAAGTCTTGAAGAAGGAAAGGACCGGGAACTGTTGACAACCAGTTGAACATATCTGTGGTCATTTGTGACACAAATATTCCATAACGGTCAACAAAGTCATGGTGGCGACCATAAAACGTTCGAAATGATGACTTCAACTTAACCAAGAAGAACCCTTGGTTCAGCAGCTTTCTTGTTAGCAGCAACCCTCTATCAAGGAAATCCTGATAGGAACCACATGCTCTGGAATATCGTTTAAACTCAAATAGAATAAACTCAAGCTTACAATATAATTTTTTTTGTCATTTTAAGTTATTCCTATTCTGGATAGAGGGCAAAATTATTGGATAATTATATCCTCAAATATCAGCTGTGATGTGTAATATAAAGTTGTACTGAGTAAGTGAACTTTAGTATACTAGTTAGTAATTATCACTTCATATCGTTAGTCTATATATCTAAAAATGAATGTTTTGACTTTTAATATCTCAGTTATATAATGGGAGTTAATTTCATTGGCAGAGGAATTGTGAGTAGTCTGAGAAAACCACCAGGGATAAAACTTAACGAGGACAGCAGCCAAAGACTGCTAAAGTTTGACCTGGGCTCCTGAAAATTTCCATACAGTAGTCCAGTTGTCTACTGAAATTTTGAATTTTTGCTGGGCTACTACTATTGCTATTTTAGGGAGCCTAGCTAGTAACTGCAGCAAAAATACCAAGCTTTGTACCTGACCACTGAACCTGCCACAAGTCACTGAGTACCCAGAGAAAATCACTGAACCTGCCACAAGTCACTGAGTACCCAGAGAAAATCACTGAATCTGCCACAAGTCACTGAGTACCAAGAGAAAATCACTGAATCTGCCACAAGTCACCGAGTACCCAGAGAAAATCACTGAACCTGCCACAAGTCACTGAGTACCCAGAGAAAATCACTGAACCTGCCACAAGTCACTGAGTACCAAGAGAAAATCACTGAACCTGCCACAAGTCACTGAGTACCCAGAGAAAATCACTGAACCTGCCATAAGTCACTGAGTACCCAGAGAAAATCACTGAACCTGCCACAAGTCACTGAGTACCCAGAGAAAATCACTGAACCTGCCACAAGTCACTGAGTACCAAGAGAAAATCACTGAACCTGCCATAAGTCACTGAGTACCAAGAGAAAATCACTGAACCTGCCACAAGTCACTGAGTACCCAGAGAAAATCACTGAACCTGCCATAAGTCACTGAGTACCCAGAGAAAATCACTGAACATGCCACAAGTCACTGAGTACCCAGAGAAAATCACTGAATCTGCCACAAGTCACTGAGTACCAAGAGAAAATCACTGAATCTGCTACAAGTCACCGAGTACCCAGAGAAAATCACTGAACATGCCACAAGTCATTGAGTACCAAGAGAAAATCACTGAACCTGCCACAAGTCACTGAGTACCAAGAGAAAATCACTGAACCTGCCACAAGTCACTGAGTACCCAGAGAAAATCACTGAATCTGCCACAAGTCACTGAGTACCAAGAGAAAATCACTGAATCTGCTACAAGTCACTGAGTACCCAGAGAAAATCACTGAACATGTCACAAGTCATTGAGTACCCAGAGAAAATCACTGAATCTGCCACAAGTCATTGAGTACCCAGAGAAAATCACTGAACCTGCCACAAGTCACTGAAAAAATTCCTCATATTTCACCACTAGAAGGCAATCAAACTTTAATGGTAATAGGCAATAATTACATCTAATATGATCATGACTATATATATTATCTGGTATGGAGTCTGATAATTAGATTGGAAGTGACAAAAAAAGGAGTGATAAGTTTTAAAGTATAATGGTATCTGGTGAGGCTTGATAACTAGATTGGAAGTGAGGACAAATGGTTTAAGTTTTAAAGCATAATTTCATCAATATAAACAAAGCGAACTACTACCTCTTACCTCAAATAATTGAACACATAAAACAGAACATGACATATGTGAATGGTAATCCAGGTCCTGGTTTAAGACAGGCACAAAAATGTGGCAATTTATAGCAATTTATTTATAAAATTTGTATGCTACAATCTACCTATAAGATCTATATATTTGTATGTTGTATGACAATTTACCTATAAGATCTATATATTTGTATGTTGTATGACAATTTACCTATAAGATCTATATATTTGTATGTTGTATGACAATTTACCTATAAGATCTATATATTTGTATGTTGTATGACAATTTACCTATAAGATCTATATATTTGTATGTTGTATGAGGGTTGGGTTGGTGACTGTTGTTTAGCACCAATTCAGCAATTTTTCAGCTATATCATGGCGAGAACAAGTTAATTTACAATGAGATGATGATGAAGTCCGCTTTGTACTAGACCAACACGCTGAGTTGGATTTTATAGTGCTAGCTCACTGAAACAACAGTCTGTGGGTAGACATGTTGCTCCACTCTGACACATTATTCTGATTCCGATCCAACCAGTCTTTGCTCTTACTCCTTAATGCTGCGTGCTTAGCAGAGAAGCAACAAATATCAATTTCATTGACTTTGGTTTGAGCCCGGTGGTTTGACCCGACCGGGCTCAAACCCACGATCTACTGTACATGAGGCAAGCACCCTAGCCATTGTGCCACCGATGCGGTTGTATGATAATTTACCTAGATCTATATGCATGTTGTATGACAATTTACCTATAAGATCTATGTGTATGTTGTATGACAATTTACCTATAAGATCTGTGTATGTTGTATGACAATTTACCTATAAGATCTATGTATATGTTGTATGGCAATTTACCTATGAGATCTATATATTTGTATGTTGTATGACAATTTACCTATCAGATCTATGTGTATGTTGTATGAAAATTTACCTATAAGATCTATGTGTATGTTGTATGACAATTTACCTATAAGATCTACAGTACAGAAAGGGACATACCGTGATCAATCACCGTGATAGTGGTCATGTCTAGGAGAGTGATGGGGATTACAAATTTTAATTCATGTCGGTGATCAGGGGGCAATAAAACACCATGTGTTAATCTTGTAATCAAGTGTGTCGTTTTACAGGTAAACTAGTCAGATAAGATGTACAGGTGAAACTACGTTTTTATATCGCCTATTTTTTTTTTCAGGTGCTGTCTCAGATTCCCCTCAGAATTAAAAAAAACCATTTTTATTTCTTTCCTCAAAACGTAAAACATCCTTGAACGTAATCCCGAGATCGAGAAAATAGCACGAGAACGGAGAGTTCATTTGAATTGATGAATAAAATGTAAATAATAAATGATTATTCAACTTCAATTCAGTGAAATCATGGGTTGTGCAAATTTGTTTCAAAGATTGTTAATCTTGGCTGTGTATTGCGTATCTACACCTAGTATTTTATTGACAAGCGTACACGTGACCTGGCTTGTGCACAAATGAAGTTTCATAAACAAATGCGCGATATGCGTGATTTGTTACATTTTAAAGTGCATTTCCAGTTCAATATTACATTTTAGTTCACTAATATTTTTTATACGTTCAGTAATTTTTTTTATTTTAATCTTTGTAGAAAACCCAGTTAAAACCCTTTTTGTTGTAGAAATACGTACTAAATAATTTGTATACGGTCATTGAAGAATTTGATTAAAAATTAACGAAAGAAATATTTATAAACAGATCGTTCAAAGAAGTACTACATGTTCAAAAGTCACTAAATTTACGGATATATTTTGGAAATTAGCGGTTAATCTGCAGAAAGTTTAGAAACGTGAAGGGAAATAAGGAATTAACCTTTATCATGATTTTACCCCTACAAATGTTTGACATTACACAGTATCTGACCAAAATCAAATGTCACCAGTTTATTTATTTATTCAAATTCAAATCTTAATTGACTTTCAACCCAATAGATTTGTGACATAATGCAGCCAAAAAAAAACAAAGTTTATGGAACAAATTAAAAGCATGCTCTTCGTTTTCCGCTTTTTGTTCATTTTGTAGCCATTAACCTACGTAAATTTTGATTGTTATAGGTTTTTGTTTGCAATTTTAAAGAAAATTATTTTCATCTATAGCGGAATTACGTAACAAGCCAAGTGTGTAAAACAGTTTACTTGAATTGTTAATTTTTTTCAATACGAGAGGTAAAAGTCCAAAACACAAAATAAACCAATAATCAATTTTAAGTCCGCTCTTTACCAACTAAACACTACAAAACCCATGCTTGCAAAGTCCGTGCTTCAAAACCCCGCGCCTGCGGTTTAACTTATAAACAAAAAATACATTTATGAAGTAGCCCATATTTACGAATAATTCAATACATACTGAATTCAACTCAACAGATGAAATAAAATGAGAAATTAAAATTAAACAAGATAAAGTTCAGTTGCGGTTCTTGATATAGAACTCGAGGTCATAAAGTAGAACTTTCTAAAATAAACGAAAACGATAACAAGACACACATTCTTTGGCAATGAAAAGCAACAAACAGTCAAATATTAACAGCAAGAGGATACAAAATTAATTGTCAAAAATACATCCTTCAGTAGCAATAATTACGGCTTACGATATTAAAAGTCAACAGGTAATGCTAATCTCTTAATTGGCGGTAAAATATCAATCGGCGCACAGGTGACCGAGAGCCATAAAATTTAATCCCCACCACCTTGTTTTATGGTCCTTTTTAGGTCTATCACAGTGGGTTTATGTCCGTGATGATATGTCTAAAGGATTAAAAATTATGTCTCTCGGAGTGATCATTCACGGTATGTCCCTTTCTGTACTGTATGTGTATGTTGCATGACAATTTACCTATAAGATCTATGTGTATGTTGTATTGACAATTTACCTATAAGATCTGTGTATGTTGTATGACAATTTACCTATAAGATCTATGTGTATGTTGTATGACAATTTACCTATCAGATCTATATATTTGTATGTTGTATGACAATTTACCTATAAGATCTATGTGTATGGTATATGAAAATTTACCTATAAGATCTATGTGTATGTTGTATGACAATTTACCTATAAGATCTACCTGTATGTGTATGTTGTATGACAATTTACCTATAAGATCTATATATTTGTATGTTGTATGACAATTTACCTATAAGATCAATACATTTGTGTGTAGCATGACAATTTACCTATAAGATCTATATATTTGTAGTCCCCTTGATGTAGAAGGGTTCTTTCTGTTCCTACTCCAAACATGATGGAGGTTCCAGCAGGGGGTTCCAGGAAGTGAACATCCCATACATGTACACCATTGGTAAAACCCTTGGTACCTCTTACACCTGTACAGAAAAAAACAACTTTGTTAATATCTAAGTTTGTATGATATGGGGCTACATGATACTACAGGGTTCCCCACGTGGAGGCTCTATATCTGTATGATATGGAGTTACACAATACTATAATACCCTTTACCAATATTATTATATATATGTGGTACAAAGTACAATGTACAATATAAACCTTATATTGAGATGTACTATTATATGTACTTGGTATCATTGACTTTCAGTTCATGTTTACAAAAGTTGATCTTAGTCTTCCAGATCAGGGTTATAAGTTGTGAATCTTGTTCCTCTATAATTACTGGATAAACAAAAACTTTAACATTATATCCCCACTCTACAGAGTCCAGAGACGTAGGTAATTAGGTCTAGACAATAATAATAACATTATATCCCCACTCTACAGAGTCCACAGAGACATAGGTAATTAGGTTTAGACAATAATAATAACATTATATCCCCACAGAGACGTAGATAATTAGGTCTAGACATAGTAATCAAATACAGTCCTTTTTTGATAAAATTCCACCTTTATCTAGTTTGAGGTAAAAGTACTCATGACACAGACTATCACAGATAAAACTATTTATTTTAAATTTTCAAGGTCGAAATTATAAACAAGTAGTAAAATGTGAAGGTTAAAGGTTAAACCATTAATTTTTAGATAAAGAACAGATAAGTTACCAAATTTACACAAATAAAACTGATATAATCTGTCTTTATTATAAACATATTTTAAAAGGTATTTGGTTTTTTCCCCCATACAATTTTCTTTTTAGTACAACAGGTTTAGACATTACACTAATGATATTGATCAAAGTTCTATATATAAATCTGTAGGCAGTATTATTAATGTGTATGACAAATGTTTTATGTCCAAACAACAACAGGTCAATGATTACACTGATAGATTCAGATGAACCACAGGTCAATGATACCAAGAGTTTAAGTTTAGTCTTAAGATGTACCCATGTTCTGCTTGTACTTATAATATATTCATCTGGCATGTACAGTAGTTGATAAATTCCACCTTCATAATTTTCAGAATACAAATGTCTCACCAATTTAGGTTAAGAAATGATATATTCAAGTAAAAATGTTTATTTCAACTCTTAGAAACTCCATAGAAATGAATTTGACTCACTAAGCTTTTTTTTGTGTTTATAATTTTGGTAACAGTGGTCTTAACTAAATATTTGCCGAACAGTGGAATAAATTAACAAACAAGTATTAATTTATTAACATTCTATTTAAGGGTGTAGACCTGGGTTACCCTAAAATTTTGCCATCGTTCACTTTAAAAAAAAATTGCATCATGGAATAGTTATGTCTAAATACATTATCTGCCAAAGTTTCAAAAAATTTCACTGTGCCGTTTTCTCCATACACATCCTAAACATAGCAATTTTTGGGGTATTCTTGAGGCCAGATGGTAATACTAGTTTCAGAAGATTCTAATAGATCTGCACATTTATTTCTGATTGAAAGGGAATATTTTGGCTTTAATACATTTGAGTGTTGTTGTTGAATAAATGTGAAAAATCTGAATATCCTGTTTGGAGATAATCACGTGCAAAACAGTGGAAACTGCAAAAAAGGGGGATGCACCGAGGACCACCTTGGTATTAAAAATCGGATTAAAAAAATTCATGCCGATTAATTTCCACCAAAAAATGTCTCACTGAAGAAAAGACATACAGTACAGCTGACAGCATACACTGATAAATGCTGAGCCAGGCTCAGCATTTTCGCTGATGGTCTGCTAATTAACCCCAAGATAATAAACAGGGCCATAAAATACCTGGTCAGTAGTGTTTTGTTGATTTCACAGGTGATCTACAGGTAAATATATACACCTGTTTGTGTTACATAACAGGAAATGGGCATATTTGGATTTCAGTGATTTTGATGTGTAGAAAAAGGACTTTAATACATTTAACTGTACCTTGAAAATATGTCAATAAAATAATATTTTCAAAATTTAATATTTTGTGATATTAGCATCAGCTAACAAATAATTGAAATGAAATCATAATTTTGTGTTGGATATATAAGATTTTTAACTGAAAATATGGCAAAGAAGAACAAGATTAATTGTGATGCTATTTTAATCAATAGATTAATTAATTAAGATTAGATTTAACATTTTAAGAATTTTCTTTCTTTGTAATATGCAAGTGTGTACATGTTAGTCATGTATTTATGAGTTTTTTGGGGGGTTTTTTCAACTTTGACAAAAATGTTATTGTTGTTCTTTTATGATACATGTATTTAAAATTTTTATTTTTTTTAATTTTGTAATTAATTTTATCTGTTTTTGCAGAGGAATAATATATTTAATTTGCTTTATCAATTTAATCAAATAAATGTAATCCAATTTCAAAAATATACTTGTTACTATGTTTCAATTTTTTTCAATCCATTTTATCCAAGGTAATATTCATCTCTTTTCTTTTCATAGTTTATTTTGTGACATGTCAGGGTGTTTTTTTTGTTATTCAGGACATTTCTTGAACATTTTTTTTTCACATTTTTATTCTTATTTTGTTAAACATACATTCTAAAACATTAAAAACATATGCCAGTTGATTATAAATACATTCTTTTCAATATAAAAAATGACAAATTAAGTATTTTTTTGTATATTAACACACAGATATGGTAAACATAGAAAATCTCAATCAATGAAGGATTTATGGACACTTGTAATTTGCCACTTTTTCACTCTCATGTCATAAATTGACCTTAAAGAGACATACTGTCTAGGCTAATGAAAAAGAAAAACACACATATTCAACTAGATTCCTAAATTAAATACATATATTTTTTTTTATAAAATGTGAAATGTTCAATTACTATAAATTTCAAATTGAAGAAAATATGAAGCTTTACAGCAAAAAAAAAAAAAAAAAAAAAGACAACAAACAAATGGTTAAAAAAAAGAATAGATACACATCTATTATATACATGTAAATATTTTCAAATAATTTACTTTTAACAAAACAAATCAATCGAAAAACAAAGTAATTTTAATTCAATTTTTAGAATTATCAAAACATTACTACATTGTAAAATAGAAAATTTATTATGTAAATATTTCCACTAAATAAAAAGTCACAAGTGTAACAAATCACACATACATGCTCAGGTAAATTTTACTAACACCTATTGTACCAGGTACATCTACCTGGAAATCATTATGATCATATTGTTTATTCAATTGCTGACCATCTGTACAGGTGAGGGTAATAAAACTGATTATCAGCCCTGATTTACGACCCCCAATAAAACCTCAGCATTCAATGTTGAGCCTTTTAAATGCTCAGCATTTATCAGTGTATGCTGTCAGCTGTACTGTATAGACATCATTGCACCAAATTTTACAAACTTTTACCGTCAGATTTTTAAAGTATTTAAATTTATGTTTTTCATGGATAGCACCCAGAAAAAAATGAAATTGTCGAGGAAAGTTATCACACACCCATTCTTTGCTAGTTTCTTTGTTTGTGAGATAAAAAAATAACTAGTTACCAGTAACAAAAAGCTTTCGAATTCTTATAATTGACACAGTGGATGTCCAAATTACCAAATGACTGCATTTGTCTTTTTTATTTTCAAGTCGGCTGGGGAGGGTTAGGGGTGGTTTGAGGGTGACTCTACTTGATTAATTCATTACAAAAAAAAACACCAAAAACACAGACAGCCACCCAGCTGTATTGTTAAATTCCTTCAAATTCTGTGCACCAGTTGTATTCGTTTGATTCTGGTTATTCATTAGTTATCTTAGGAGAAGGGTAGAAGCGGTATAAGAGAGGATCAGATATTACAATTTTTTCCCCAAACATAACTTTCTATTTTTTTACTACCATAAAATGAATTTGCTCTATAGTTTCATAATATCTAAGATTCTGGTGTATATATTTAATTATTTATTTTGACAAACCCTTGAAATTCAATAGAAAAAGGTTGTCAAACAAATTGTGTTACATTTCTGGCATTTTTGACAACATATTTCGATGAACATTTTTTCTGGAAAGAGATATTTCAATGATATTTTGTGGGCACTGGCATATAATAATAACACACTGTCTGACACTGGCATAAGCAGCAATAAGATATAAAAATACAAGGAGCACAGCTATGGAAAGATAAAAGGAAAAGGAGTCATTTTTTTTAACTGGCCATATCCAATGTAAAGAATCTTTATCACCAAGAAGCTTGGAATTGAGGGGGAATTTTCAAATGCAGATGATCATATATTTGAGAAGACACTGAAAATAGAGTTATCTCCCATACCCCAGGCCTACACCCTTAAAAGAGAGATAATGTGATCCATTTATTCAGTATCAGATCATAGCTATATATAACATGTAGATACTGAAAACAAATCCAGACTCACTAATTAAAAACTAAATTTCTGTTTCGAGATATCTTTATTTAAATCATCAAAACAAGTCCGAAATCACACATTGAAACTGAGAACTTCAAATTAAATTCCAAAAACAAATGAAAAATTGTACTTCTGAAAGACAGGATATGCGATCTTTATTGACAAAATGGTGGAGATGAATTTCATTATTTGTTTGTTTGTAGATATAAGTCAGTTTGTCCTTCAGGTAAAAATACAGATGCAATTACAAAATATTCATAGCATGAAAGGGTTACAATGAATTTTGAAAATGCATCTTTAGTTTGTTTTATTTTGGGACAACTTACCCATACCAGTACAGAAAATCTTTGTAGTTGTTTGACACAATATTAACAAAACAGTTACCAAAATGATGTCACATGACCGTCATGTGATACACAACACACACTATCATGTAATAAAGTTGGCCATATAATGGCACAAGATTTACCTCCGGCTAAACATCTTTACTTTCCAGTTGTCTCCCCTCACCTGTAACACAAATCATTAATAATAGCATGTTCAACACCTCAAACACGTAAAAACCGTGTTGAGTAAAAAAATATCAAAAAGTACATAACAAAAGCTTCAGGGCCTTAAATGTTTAGAGAAAAAACCCCACACAGAAAGTGTTAAAGTGGCCCCTATTTATTTTTTAATTAAATTTCATGCACTCATTTGCCAAACAATATAAAAACATATGGCAAAAATATTTTCTTTGAAAGATTTCAAACTTATTGAAAAACATGCTGATGGTTAAAAGGTCCCAGAAAATTGTCTATAAATAAAAAAAAAATATAATATGGATTCCCTTGGATTATCTTTATTTTTAAACTGGGACACTTGCTTGAATATTTTAATTTATTTTATCATGTTAATAACCATCTTCAGCAAAATAGGAAAAAATCAACATCACTGCTCTAAAAATTAATTCCATTTCTTTCTGTATCTTCTCCTATTTAACATAGAACAGCTCTTAAGAAAGTGGAAGATTAAATTGTTACTGAAATAGAAATATAGTAACCATTTTAAAAACTTCTTTATGTTTTTAATCACATTAAGCAGAAATAAAATATTGTAGTTATAAATGTTTTTAATTTCAAAGTCTAAAACGTAACTTAGATTTAGGTACAATTTTGTGGGTTTCTATTGATCATGTAAAATGAAGATTCCTCATATAAAAATGCTTACAAAAATGACTGGCATGTTAACCATGTTAACCTCTACCATTTGACCTCAAAACAATATTCTTATAATAGACAAAAACAAAAAGATGGGAATTATTGCTTGTCGTTTGAATGTGTATGCCTCTAAGATACAGTCCATCACACCATGAGAAGAAAATAAAACAAATTCTAAAAATACACAAAGAAACTGCCATATTTCCAATGCCAGAAAATTGAAAGGAATTGCTGATTGTCATATTAAATTTGTTTAATTTTAAATCTTAACAAAATAATTAAATGAAGCCACTGACCAGAAATCCACTGTGTTTATCATGTTTATAGAAAAAATCTTGACTAAAGTTCCAAGGTTATAACTCCTTTCTTATCATGTACACAGTAACAACTATTATACAGTGTCATTTACTTATCATTGTACTCAATACTACCTACATTGTATAATACAAAGCTAAAGTTTATCTGACAGTTAAAAAACTGATAAAAAAAATATGTAAAATATCTACCGCGGGTAATGCTTTTAAGCAAGAATACAGAAAATAAACAGAACTAATTTTAGCACAGCGCTGTTAATCATTATATGAAAATGCATAATTTTAATATAAGATAAAAATGCATATATATATCAATGATGTAATAAAACAAATTATACCTGCTGTTCCTGTGCTTTGGTGTACTGGATCTGTGTAGAAGTAAACACTCTCCTTGTCTGAGGAGAGCTCTACCTCTGGTGACTTGTTAGACTGGTCCCAAACCCAATCATCAACATTGTAGTCTGACGATGTCCAACTAAAATGTTCAGGCATCTGACTCAATGTTAAAGCTAAAAAATAAAACACAATATAAACAACACATAAAATATTAGAATGGACAAGAAAAATAAAATACAATATATAAAACACATAACAGTGTTCCAGTTAGGAATTGAAAATGGAGGGTCTGCGAATTTGGAAAAAGGGCACTTCAGCACGTCAAAAACTATGAAAAAGGACAATATAGTTATTTTCAGTTACTTAATATTAAAAATGTCTTTCAGCACTACATTTTCAGCTCTTTGCATCAAATTCAATGCATCTACATGACTCATTGTTTATATATATTTTATTATGCAGTTAAAATCTGAAGATCAATAAAAAGACATGTGCTAAAAAGAATATTAGTGTTATGAATGTTCCAGATACAATTTTAACTAAAATAAAAGTCACACTATGTTTACAAGTCTTCTGTTTTTTGCGTTTAAAAAAGGCATGTACACACTCATCAATGATGGAATTAAAAAAGTGTCTGATCACAGTTGTACTTAATGTTCAAAATTTTGGAAAGTGTCTCAGTTTTATTGTTAGCTCTGTGGCTGGTTTTGATTAAGGCAACTTGAGAGAAAATTCTCTCAACTTCTGCAGTGCTCAAAGGCTGTATGACAGCAATGCTGTACAGTTTGGAGACAAGTGGATACATTGAAGAAAGATTCTTGTCTTTGTGATCTACTGACTGAAATAGTTCATTCAAGTGAGTTAAGGACAAAATCTGTATAAATTCCTACCACTGAAATTTTCCATAACTTTATTAATTATAAATTATTCTCAAGTGACTGAGGTGTTTTTAGTAGGTCACTGGGTACTTCTACAGAACGTGGATATATTTAAAGGTATGTGCGAGATTTTAATAATTTTTAATAAATGTTTAAATGTTCGTGTTGCCCATCTGTCAATTTCGTAATTTACGTGTTTGTCTGCCAGTCTCGTTCAGCTTGTCTCCCATGGTTTTTCTGTCAATGAATCGCGATTTTTTATCTCCGTCATACACATTTTTCTTCCTTATTTGTATTTTTAGAAATGCCGCTTAGATGCATAAAAATAGTAACAAAATCGGAATGTACAGAATCATAATTTTAAGTTGTTCATTGCCAGAAAAAAAAGATGAACTTGGTGTTTTGGCAATTTTCTTCTTTTCACCTTCAATCTAAGCCAACCTTCTCTTCTTGGAAGGTATGTTTGCATGTCTACGCTTACGCATTTGTCATAAGAATGAAAAATCTTAAAATAATGTGAGTTTATTTTATGAAATATTGATTAACGAGCAAAGTTCAGAAAAAAAGAAATTTATGGACCTTATAATCCAGAGCTTTGGGGTGAAATTTCTACACGGTCGGTTTTTTTTTACAATGACCTAAGGACATATTTCACTGATCAGGATTACCGAAGTCATAAACTGATCACTTGGTCAGGGCAGGAAATTACTAATTAGCTGACAACAGGTGATTGTTGTTAAAAGCATTACACCTACCACGCTTTAACCAGTCGTATGAATTTTAGTCAAAAATAGAGAAAAATAGTGAAAATTTAGATGTTGGGGTAATATAATATATATATATATACATTGTAAGAGACTCTTATGTATATATTATATTACCCCAACATCTAAATTTTCACTATTTTTCTCTATTTATAGAAAAATAGTGAAAATTGAGATGTTGGGGTAACATAATACATATATTAGAGACTCTTATATATATATATTATATTACCCCAACATCTAAATTTTTTTTACAATGACCTAAGGACATATTTCACTGATCAGGATTACCGAAGTCATAAACTGATCACTTGGTGAGGGCAGGAAATTACTAATTAGCTGACAACAGGTGATTGTTGTTAAAAGCATTACACCTGCCACGCTTTAACCAGTCGTATGAATTTTAGTCAAAAATAGAGAAAAATAGTGAAAATTTAAATGTTGGGGTAATATAATATATATATATACATTGTAAGAGACTCTTATGTATATATTATATTACCCCAACATCTAAATTTTCACTATTTTTCTCTATTTATGACTAAAATTCATATGACTGTGCTTTAACACCTGTACACATTTAATTAGAAATTAATTGGACAAGTTTTTAGACAATGTCCTGAGTGGACAACACGTACATATTTGGGATTCATGTACGGCATGAAAAGGACAGAGGGGCGCAAGGGATGGCTAAAAAGGGCACAGGGGCATAAAATTTCGGGGGCGAGGCACAGCGCCCCTCTATTTTGGCTTAGCTGGAACACTACATAAAATAAAACACAATATTAGAATGGACAAGAAAAATATAACACAATAAAAACAACACAATTTTAGAATGGACAAGAGGATACAATGTAGAAATTAACTTTATCCGATTCAACTTTACATTTCACAAATTAAAAAAATCTGCCTGATCTTGTGTGTACCAATCAAAGCCATCTTATGTCAGATAACTGTCCAAACATTCGATTCTTTAGAATGTCATCTTTACAAAATTTTCTGTCGTCAAATAAAAAAAAATAACTTCACCTAAAAGATGTCAAAAATAAATAATCTGACACTGCAGTTTTCAACAAGAAATTTTTATAAAATCACACAAAGTAAATTGATCTGTGATTGGTCTCTATGACATGTGGATTGACAAGTAGTCAAAACTGTTTGTCTAAAATAGTGACATAAGAAATCAAAACAGTGAACATTATTTACATACAAATTCAGACAGAAAAAAAACATGTAAAATCTGGTTGTACAAAATGTTTTTAATTGTCGGCATATGGACAAGTGTAAAATCCTGTTGTCTGGGGTAACTACCAGATATATAGTATTCTACTCTTGTCTATATTTTTTGTATGACAAAATAAAAATAAACTTGTAACTTTATCATTATCACTGACAACTAGAATTCAAATCACATATTGTTGATGGAAATATTAAGAATTGACATAGACAAGTAATATATTTGATTTCAGGTCCAATGATCTAACCATACTTAAAATCTCATCACATGCTCACCCATTCAGCCAAGAAAAGCTAGTAATGACCACAGATATTGGTAGGTCTGACCACAGATATTGGTACTGTAGGTCTGATCCAATCTGTTTTACTATTATCTGAATAGTTTACAGGAACTATGCTATTTCTGTAGTAAATTGGTTTCTTATCAGAAAGGTTGATTCTACCTGAAAGTCAAAATCCTGAAAAATAAATGGTACGATATTACCTACAAATGATGCCAAATCTACACATAAGAAATATCTAACAAATGTCACTGTAGTGCAAAATATCATGAATGTAATCTTAAAATCATGAATATAAAATATATTTCATTATTACTCAAAATAACATCCAAATTCAGTCTGTGCCAAAAACATTTTGACAAACTAGCCTGAACAGCATTTTAGAAAACATTTTCTATTTGGATAAGCAAATTTTATGCAAGTTTTACTAGACTGAACCAATATTTACCTAGACTGGGGGGTAGGGCTAGTCGTAGTTTTTGGCACAGACTGCAAATTGGGGGTTTGGGGGTGAGTGAGTGATTGTTGTTGAATGCCAATTTCAATTCAGCAATTTTTCAGCTATATCACGGCGAGAACAAGTTAATTATCAATGAGATGATGATGAGGTCCGCTTTGTACTAGACCAACATGCAGAGTTGGATTTTTATAGTGCTAGCTCATTGAAACAACAGTCTGCGGGTAGATATGTCGCTCCACTCGGACACATTATTCTGATTCCGAGCCAACCAGTCTTTGCTCTTTCTCCTTAATGATGCATGCTTAGCATAGAAGCAACAAATACCAATTTGATAGTTTTTGGTTTGACCCGACCTGGGCTCAAACCCACGACCTACCGCACTCATGCTAACCATTATGCCACTGATGCAGTCATCCAAATTGGTATATAGGTACATGTACAAGTGTATACATATTTCCTGAACATCTAGATCTAGGGTGACTGTAATCTCGTTGAGATTAGGATTCCGAAGAAATTTTCTGTCTGTTTTTCATCCAGAACAGACAGAAAAAATTTTCAGAATTCAGAACAGACAGAAAATTTCTTCGGAATCCTAATCTCAACGTATACATTAATGCATATAATTATGAGTTTTGACTTTCCCTTTGTAAGATTGTTCAGAGTTCGGTAATTTTGTTATTACCCTTATTTTCTGTTAAAATCAATCACGGACTATACTCAAGAGCTATGTCAAATATCTTTGAAAATACAGGTAATAAATTTCATAAGGAATCTAAAGAAAAAAAATGACCCCATCAAAATAAAAGCTCAAAATTTTGGGCTTTATCTCATTTTGACCTTGAAAACCATAAGACTCAATGCTACAAATAAATAAATCTCAGGGCGAGTTTAGAGATACTAGGGGTATGCTTCTATTTTCAAATGCTATTTGCTACAGGTCACCGAAAAATAATACATTGATTGATTGAAATAATGAAATGGTAAACAAAATCATACGATGCCTATTTTCCAGAAAATCATTTATTTTACAACTACATGTCAGTGTACATGTTCTTACCTTTGCTTTATAATAAATCCAGAGATGTGTCTCATCAACGACCGATAGCTATATCCCACTTATATAAATAAGTCTTGTTATTCGTACTTTACAAACAAAATGGTATCAAATCAATGCGCAAAATATTGTTTGCATTTAAGGACATGACCCTGCTCTCATTGTTGGACAAATATGTTTACCGATATCTGAATCGTGTCGTGTGTAACACCACGTGAACAAACAAATTTCTACCTGGGAGTAATAATTGGTCCAAGTTTCTAAATATTAATGCTAAAATGTTTATATTCAAACTCTTCTAAAGATATCAAACATAAAATTCACAACAGTTTCTGCGATATGAAAATATTGAAATGACCCGACATATTCGTGAAATGTTTACAAGCAAGGTCAAGGTGATCAATACAGGTTGGGTTATGGGATACTGGATAAACACAATTCATGACATTTACACCTAACCAGAATAATCCAGTCGTTATAATTACGCTCCTGCTGGTCGCTACAATAACGCATGGATGCATTCATTGATAACCCGTCAAACCGGAAATAGTAAATCGCTATATGACTTATGGGTATTACGACATAAAATCGGGCTAAGCTAACTCGAATAATTCAGCGCCCTCTATCCGCTGTCGCTACTCGCATATTGCTTGGAAATGCATATTTTATTACACACTTTGCCCATCAGTGAAAAGAGTGACGATAGATATGTTTTTCTCACCCCTTGGATAAAGTAGTCCGTTAGTTTAGGTGAAAAAGATTTTTCTTTCTCACTTTTGAGACAGACCAGTTCCTATTTTTAGCGATGTGAGATTTTCTTATCCTGCACTAGTGCAAGACAAAAAAAATCACGTGCGTTTTACCGGCAAATGCATGCTGTATAGTTTATGTCAACTGCCCCCAATTCTCCATGCTTTTCCTTTTTAAAATAAACAATTAACCACGATTCTACTACATAAGTATTTTTAAATTCATTTATGTATTATATTCTGCTAGCTAACGTGCACCTTTCACGGTGTTTGATTCTTTTTTCAGGATCTCTTCCAGTCAATGTTTGTTTACTTTGAGTAAATACTAGAGTGCTCTCCCTTGTTAGTAACTAACGTAAAGAAAGAAATTATCTCCCTTTGACCACATTCAAATATTGTTTACATGTATTTATCTCTGTTGTAGTAACATTTATAATATATTTATTAAATACATTGTACTTTATGATGAAATACATTTGAAATACTGCCAAGATACGGTTGCATATGGATAATTCGAATATTTACTTCAGCAATGGAAAAATAAATTGCGGGAAAACGCTCGATGATGAAATGTAAACAAAAGCAATTAGGTGTTTAGTGAGAAATAAAATTAAACACCGGAAAAAGTACAAGATAAGGAAATATCCGACACCCTTGGGTAAGAATACAATCGTTCTCTAACTCGGCAAGCCTCGTAAAGAGAACGATTGAAATCTTACCCTCGGGTGTCGGAGATTTCCCTATCTTGTACTCTCCCCGGTGTTAGATTCTATATTTCTCACCCCTTGGATAAAGTAGTCCGTTAGTTTAGGTGAAAAAGATTTTTCTATCTTACCCCGGCTCCAGGGTAAGACAAGCTACACGCCGTTTTCCCCGCAAAATAGTGTTGAATTAAATTGTCGATTTGACAGTATTGACAGTATTTTAAATGTATTTCACAATAAAATAAAATAAAATACAATGTATTTTATTTATAAATATATTATAAATGCTACTACAACAGCGATAAATGCCTGCATTTTTTTTTATTTGACGTTGGTCAAAGGGGGGTAATTGTTTTTATTTACGTTAGTTACCTAACAAGGGAGAGTACTCTGTATTTTCTCAACGTAAACAAATATTGAAAGAGATGAGAAAAAGAGGCAAACATCGTAAAAAGTGCAAGATTTTGTTATTGTAGAATCTATCACAAGTTTGTTAACTTTATTATTTTGAACCTCTTTAAAATTGTAAAATGAAAATCTTGTTTTATTTTATTACGTGACATTTTGGTCCTGTGGCTGTGATACGGTTCGCAAATTAGTGCACCAAACTACACAACAAGTAAACAAACATTGACACGGTAGAAAGGGGTGAGAAAAAGAGTCAAACACCGTAAAAGGTGCAAGATAGTAAAATCTGTGACACCCTCGGGTAAGATTTAAATCGTATTAGACTCGGACAAGCCTCGTCCGATAAGATTTAAATCTTACCCTCGGGTAGTCCGAGATTCCTCTGTCGTTTAACGGCATTTATAAAGTTGCTGTAGCCGTTGAACGGCTTGAACGGCTACAGCAACTTTATAAATGCCGTTAAACGACAGAGGAATCTCGGACTAACCCTCGGGTGTCACAGATTTTACTATCTTGCACCTCTCCCGGTGTTAAACCCTATATTTCTCACCCCTTGGATAAAGTAGTCCGTTAGTTTAGGTGAAAAAGTTTTTCTATCTTACCCCGGCTCCAGGGTAAGACAAGCTACACGCCGTTTTCCCCGCAAAATTGTTTTCCATTGTTTAATTAAATTGTTGATTTATAGTGTCTTGACAGTATTTTAAATGTATTTCACAAATAAAATACAAAAATACAATGTATTTTATTTATAAATATATTATAAATGCTACTACAACAGCGATAAATGCCTGTACAAAAAAATATTTGACGTTGGTCAAATGGGGGTAATTGTTTTTATTTACGTTAGTTACATAACAAGGGAGAGTACTCTATATTTTCTCAACGTAAACAAATATTGAAAAAAGAGGCAAACATCGTAAAAGGTGCAAGAGTTTGTTATTGTAGAATCTATCACAAGTTTGTTAACTTTATTATTTTGAACCTCTTTAAAGTTGTAAAATGAAATTCTTACTTTATTTTAATATGAAACCGGCACGGCCTTGAATGCTCGCGCATCTGAAAATTATCTGGCAATTTCATCAAAAAGTGTCGAGATTATTTGGGCCGAGATATATTGGGGACGACTTTTTTTTAGGGCCGAATTTAGTCTCATTCAATCGCAATCGTAACTACTCGGCCATTCTCGCTACCCTGTAAATAACCTCGTATGCATTAGGCGTATAAATCGCACTACTTTTCACATGTCAGTTACATGAAAGTTTGATAAAGTTATATTTTAAGCAATTTTCTATATTTCAATTAAAGTTTTAATTAGTTTTGCATGATTAGATTTGACTTTGTATGTCTTCCATATTGGATTTTCGTGGACTATATTTTTGTGCGGCTTAACTTAACTTAGCTTCCGGCAAATAATTTAAGAAGAATTTCTACTATGTACGTACGAGGTTATTTGCAGTGTAGCGAGAATGGCCGAGTAGTTACGATTGATTCAATCGAGCTGTCGTTCCTTTATTCGAGTTATCGTTCCTTACGAGAGAGGGTACGAGACTTCAGGATCACCTTTGCGCTTTATGTTAAGAAGATCTTCATTAGTTGAGTGTGTTAGTGTGTTACCCGGAAACCGGTGTTTACAAAACGTAGATTTTTTTTTTCTTCGACAATATGTTCAGCCATGTTTGTTAAAAAATCCTAAGTACACATTTTATACCATAAAGAGCTCGCTTAAGCTCGCATATTATGTGGCATTTTGGTCCTGTGGGTGTGATACGGTTCGCAAATTAATGCACCAAACTACACAACATGTAAACAAACATTGACACGGTAGAAAGGGGTGAGAAAAAGAGTCAAACACCGTAAAAGGTGCAAGATAGTAAAATCTGTGACACTCTCGGGTAAGATTTAAATCGTATTGGACTCGGACAAGCCTCGTCCGATAAGATTTAAATCTTACCCTCGGGTGTCACAGATTTTACTATCTTGCACCTCTCCCGAGGTATTACTATTACCAGCTCAGTTGGCAAAGTTTTCAACAGTATTTTAAATGAAAGACTAGATTCCTTCTTAAAACAAAATAATATTATTGATGACTGTCAAATAGGTTTCACTAGAAAAGCTAGAACATCTGATCATATGTTTATTTTAAAATGTATAATTGACCAGTATTGTAAAACTAAAGATGGACGGGTGTTTGCCTGCTTTGTCAACTTTCAAAAAGCATTTGATAAAGTTATACATACAGGAATTAAACTCAAGTTATTAGAAATAGGGGTTAGTTCAAGATTTTATAATATCATAAAAAACATGTACAGTTATAGTACATCTTGTGTCAAGATAAACGATAAATTAACAGAATTGTTTGCCACCAAACTGGGAGTAAAACAAGGGGACAACCTGAGCCCTAACTTATTTAAAATATTTATTAATGATCTTCCCAGTTATCTCAGTAACACAAAAGACCCAGTCATTTTAGATAATTCCCCAATCCATTGTTTTATGTATGCTGATGACATTGTCTTATTATCCAAATCAGCAGAAGGAATGCAAGAAAAATTAGACAAACTTTCTGCATTTTGTACTGATTGGTGTCTTGATATCAATATTAAAAAAACCAAAATTTTGGTTTTTAACAAGGCCGGCAAACATCTTTCACATAAGTTTGTATTTCAGAATAATAATTTAGAATGTGTATCTCGTTATAAATATTTAGATATATATGGTTTAACAACTCTGGCTCCTTCAACTTTGCTCAAAATGAACTTTATCAGAAAGCCTTAAAGGCCCTTTTTAAATTGAAGAGTGATTTTCTAGTCCACAACCCTGAAGTTAAAACCTCAATTCACGTTTTTGATCACACTATTAAGCCGATTCTGTTATATGGCTGTGAAATTTGGGGTTATTTTAACCCGTTTACCTCACGGTTTAGAAATGGAAATATTACAATAGACCAAATTTTTTCTAAACTACATTGTGAAAAGTTACACTTGAAGTTCTGTAAATTTCTTTTGGGAGTGCATAAAAAAAGCACCAATCTTGCAATACAGTCAGAACTAGGCCGGTTCTCTCTTCATTTCGATATATTAAAGCAAATTTTAAGATTTTGGCATAGACTTGAAAATCTGGATTCATCTTTCCCACTTCTTAAAGCTGCATATAAATGTACTAAAAATTTATATGAAGGCAAGCAACCATCATGGTATGGCTCTGTAAAACATATTTTGCAAAATATGCCAAGCTTAACTAATTTCTTGACAGACAAAACATCAACCTTTAAATATAAATGCAATAAAATTGTAAAACAACACTATTTGGAATTGTGGACAAAACAAGCCCATTCACTTAAAGAGGGAAAATTAAGAACTTATTTAAAAATAAAAACCAATTTTGGATATGAGAATTATTTGTCAATCATTAAATATTTTGAGCAGAGAAGAAAGTTGTCCAAATTAAGAATATCAGCTCACAAATTACAAATAAAAATAGGAAGATACCAGGATACTCTCCGGGAAAACCGCATCTGTTGCAGGTGCACTTCGGGTCAGGTAGAAGATGAGATCCATTATTTACTTCATTGTACTTGCCATGCAAACCATAGGGAAATTTTTACTACATATTTGACATCTGAGTGTCAAAATTTTCAAAATTTAGATGACAAATGTAAACTCATATGGATTTTAAATAATGAAGACCCAACTATGCTCAGATATCTTTGTCAATATCTTTTATCAACAACTATTTGATTAAATGGAATTGGAGATCTGCAAACTGGATGACCTGCATTGAGCATGAGAAAGAAAATATTCTTTTTGGCATCGTCCCTTGATGCTCACTGCTGGTTATCCAAAAGCTCTGATCCCTTTCCATGTTCCAAACAATATTCCTTCCACATCAACATGGTCGGTC
Source organism: Bathymodiolus brooksi (assembly GCA_963680875.1). Taxonomy (NCBI): domain Eukaryota; kingdom Metazoa; phylum Mollusca; class Bivalvia; order Mytilida; family Modiolidae; genus Bathymodiolus; species Bathymodiolus brooksi. The sequence continues at coordinate 10,790,822 of OY804579.1, read as the reverse complement.
TGCACTAGACACAAGTAGGACTTTATTCCTTTTAGCATCGACTCAAGGTGTCTCTTGCAGATTGGTGATGAATCACCTGATATATATGTATATGTTCTCTCTCATCCCCCCCTCATATATATGTGAGTAAGTGTATGTACGTTTATGTGCATATATCTCTTTTCCTGCCCGAGTGTGCCTGGGGGTCAGGTCATTATTCCGACAGCCCATTGCTCCGACGGCCCATTATTCCGACAGCCCATTGCTCCGACAGCCCATTTCTCCGACAACCCATTATTCCGTCAAAAATGGTCAAAAGTAGTATAATTATCTTAAAATCTGTTGTTTTTCTTCTATACCTAACGAAAGACTGACTTTAATCTTTATACTCATTGGGCGTCTGTATTAAACAAAAGGGTAAATATGGGGTCAAAGTCAAATGTCATAGTGCTAGCAGATTCCTTACATCATGACGACATGAGAAATATCAGTACCAATTTCGGATGGTCTAACACTTCTACATTTTGGATTTAATCATGAAAAGTTTACACCGCCACCGTTACGCGAGACGACACAAAAATTATTGGAGGGGGGGGAGATTTTTTTTTTAATTTCTTGCCCTGAATTTTACCGAAAAAAAATATGTCCGGACGAAAATCCCAGCCGCCGCCCCCGCCCGTCCATAAACCTTGTAACCCTTCAAAACCGTCCAAAGTATTTTTTTTATTAAACTTTACACAAAGGAGTACACCATATGTAGATGTGCATGAAATAATTATAAAGGTTTGTTCTGACATTAACGGTTGCATTTAGGATACAGAGCCATTGCGAGTGAGCTAGTCTAGTTTGATCCTGGATCTGGAGAAAAAAATGCCATTACCGTACATTATGATTAATACAATAAAAAATTTCCATAAACTCCAGGAGGAGGGCTAAAATTAAATAATAAAGATTTAATTTTAAGCAAAATTCGGTTGTTGTCGGGAGTATCACGTCTAAACTCCCACAATTTGTGACCGGAGAGACACTACCTGATGCTGTTCAACCGTATTGCGTTTTCTAATACGTTTTAGATACATTGTAAACCGATGAATGCCTCCTTCACATGTACATTTAATGCCCATTAAATGCGCATCGCATGCTCTAAGAGCTTCACACCTATGACAAGGAGTTTTCAGTTGGCATAAGTTACGACTGTAATAATACTATTTTTTGCATGTAGAGAAAATGTAAATATTTTCACGTAAATAATGGAAATCGCAAACGTTTTGACGTACGTGTGAAGGCATTAACCATGATGGATGCGCATTCAATTCGCATCATGAAACGTACAACGGAATGCAGAATAAATGAACGTGTGTGGAAGCGGCATAATGCATATGGAAGGCGTTCTATTAGCCGCATATGTTGGTTGCCAATCGTGCTTCGACAGAAGTGATCGATGTATTTATTGACCTGAACAAGGGAACTGTCTACCTATCTTCGGAGCTTTTTCCATTCTTCTGCATGTACCTTGTGTTCCCTTTCTCTCCTTTTCTACTATAAATGTCCTTCTTCAATTCTTAACTCTCCTCGCTTCCATGCGTATTGCTATCTTCCGTCATTTTGTCTTTCTCGTGCTTCTCCCGGTTTACACTTTTTCCCTTCATTCCTCTTTTCTGGTTCCTTTGTGCAATGTGCACAACTTTTTCTTCAATTTTTAACTTTATTCCATACCAGGTCGGACGATCATAATTGCCTTGAACGGGGATGTACAACCTAGGATAAAAGCTCCTTTTCCTTTCCAGAACATTCTGTCTAGGCCATGGTCCGTCAAGATTAGCCTGATCGACGGAACATCCTGTTGGATACACCTGGTTAAACCATGGATTTGTGGATTGAGTTCTATTTTGCATTGTCGGAAAAATGGGCCGTCGGAGTAATGGGCTGTCGGAGTAATGGGTTGTCGGAGTAATGGGCTGTCGGAGTTATGGGCTGTCGGAATAATGCTACGCATCCGTGTGCCTGCACCACAATTATTGATATTTCACCGCGAATATTTAAGTTGATATATTGTTGTTGTGTATCAATCATAATTCTTATTTGTATTGTTGTTGTGTATCAATCATAATTGTTATTTGTATATGCCCTCCTGGGGCCCTGATTTGGTTAATAAACTTATTCTATTCTATCTTACCCCGGCTCCAGGGTAAGACAAGCTACACGCCGTTTTTCCCGCAAAATTGTTTTCCATTGTTGAATTAAATTGTCGATTTAGTGTCTTGACAGTATTTTAAATGTATTTCACAATAAAATACAATGTATTTTATTTATAAATATATTATAAATGCTACTACAACAGCGATAAATGCCTAAAAAAAATTATTTGACGTTGGTCAAAGGGAGATAATTGTTTTTGTTTACGTTAGTTACCTAACAAGGGAGAGTACTCTATGTTTTCTCAACGTAAACAAATATTGAAAGAGATGAGAAAAAGAGGGAAACATCGTAAAAGGTGCAAGATTTTGTTATTGTAGAATCTATCACAAGTTTGTTAACTTTAATATGAAACCGGCACGGCCTTAAATGCTCGCGCATCTGAAAATTATCTGGCAATTTCATCAAAAGTGTCGAGATTTTTTGGGCCGAGATATATTGGGGACGACTTTTTTTAGGGCCGAATCTAGTCTCATTCAATCGAGCTGTCGTTCCTTTATTCGAGTTATCGTTCCTTACGAGAGAGGGTACGAGACTTCAGGATCACCTTAGCGCTTTATGTTAAGAAGATCTCCATTAGTTGAGTGTGTTAGTGTGTTACCCGGAAACCGGTGTTTACAAAACGTAAGGAACGATAACTCGAATAACAAATACAAAACGTAGAATTTTTTTTTCTTCGACAATATGTTCAGCCATGTTTGTTAAAAAATCCTAGGTATACATTTTATACCATAAAGAGCTCGCTTGTTTTATTTTATTACGTGACATTTTGGTCCTGTGGCTGTGATACGGTTCGCAAATTAATGCACCAAACTACACAACAAGTAAACAAACATTGACACGGTAGAAAGGGGTGAGAAAAAGAGTCAAACACCGTAAAAGGTGCAAGATAGTAAAATCTGTGACACCCTCGGGTAAGATTTAAATCGTATTGGACTCGGACAAGCCTCGTCCGATACGATTTAAATCTTACCCTCGGGTGTCACAGATTTTACTATCTTGCACCTCTCCCGGTGTTAGACCCCATATATCTACATAAGGAGTACATACCATGCACGAACACAACACGTATATCAACTATGGCATCACATTTTTATTGCTTAAGACATGGCATTAATGTAAAAATGCACAACATTATTATGAACATACCAACAACTACAAAGAGATCATTATTACTCCTGCTCATAATTGGTTGTGTTGAGACCAACCCAGGCCCACGGAAAATCAAATATCCATGTGGCATATGCTCGAAAGCAGTCATATGCGGTCAAGAGGCTCTCGCATGTGACAACTGCGATCAATGGTATCACACAGAATGTATGCCATAATGGGGATGTCATCTTCCAGGTATGAATCACTGGCACAACCAAATGTCACCTGGTTTTGCTCAAACTGTGATATGCCGAATCATTCAACCGTTGTATATGAATCAACAATGTCAATGTCTAATTCCTTCGAATATCTATCAGACATGAGTAGTGTGTCGGGTCACTATAGACCTATTACCCCTTATGTTAACAACGTGTTTCACGTTTGTACGAGTTTTTGTCGTATTGGTTGCGCGTGTTTCACGTTTTAATCACGTTTTCACGTTATGATTTCAGTTTTAATCACGTGTTTTCGTGTTCATTTAATTTTTAATGGCTATTTGTTCGTTTTGTTAACGTTTTTGTTTACGTGTTTTGGGTGGAATTTCAGGGCTATTGTGAGGGTGGTGGTGGTGGCTGCTGCTGCTGCTGCTGCTGCTCTGGGGTAAGTGTGTATGGCTGCTGCTGCTGCGTGAGAGAGAGGAAATTGGGGGTATTGTGACGTGAAGTAGAAATTAGAAACAGAAGGAAAACATAAAACAAACGGAGATATAAACGAAAAGACAAAACACAATAGAGACAAAGATAATTAAACAGACCGTATCGAATGTCACAGCACTTCGGTGACGCATCGATCTATTTTTAGTAACCTATAAAAGCCGACTCGACGCGAAACATTCTCATTCTGCACCCAGACGTGTTTAGAGTTCAGAGTAAACGTCAATTAGACAGAACAGATGTAAGTCATACATGTAGATTTAACAAATAATTAACATGTAGTTGAAATGTTTGATTCATATTTACAACATGTAATAAATATGAATCAAACATTTCAACTACATGTTTATTATTTGTTACAACTATTGACCCTTCGGACCATTGACCCTTCGGATTATTGACCCTTCGGACCATTGACCCTTCGGATTATTGACCCTTCGGACCATTGACCCTTCGGACTAATGAACTGAAACGCATCAAGGAGACCCAAGCCAATGATGCATATTCTTGATATTGCAATAAAAGCTTGCTGCGAAGCCATATGCTTGCCCAAGCTGGTAATGAAATTATATAAACCTGCTACCATCATGACTGGCATTAAACACAATGGCCAGTGACTGCATAGCCTGCAAGTAGATCGTATGACCTCGACAAGAGGCTATACAATGTGATGGTTGTGAGAACTGGCAACATAGGACATGTGGCAATCTCATTTCCAGAGATTTATACAGACAAGTAGTCAACGGTATGCAGACATTGACATGGTTTTGCGCCAGTTGTATACCACATATTGAAAGTAAGCTAATATCAAGTACAACAGATCCAAGTCAGACTCGGACATGGATACACCACATTTCAATGACGATAGTTCGTTCAACATCAGCGCCTCATACAGAGCGCCAGTTGTACACCATGAAGAGTAAGTAATGTTATGATTTTGCTTTCTTCTTTTCATGTTAAAGTAATTTATACAATTCATTATACAAAGACCGTGTTCACATATAGATCGATTGCGATCGGTTTAGGTTAGTTCGATTCAGTTTGAAACCGCTTTGTGTTCAGATTGGATCGATCTCGAACCGATTGCATTCGTTTCCGGTAATAACCACTGTTCACACTGCTCATCTGATTCGATCTCGAATCGATTCAATTTTCTGTTGTCTTCCGGGTACGTGCCATCAGCAGACTGTTGCTTGGATATAATCATGGCTGATCTTGCAAACAGAGTGTTGTTTATGCTTATTTGCATTTTAAATGCAATGGTAGTTGACTTTATGATCAGAAGACTGCTTCAAAGGAGGATATACAGACTTTTTATTCAACGCATGCCTAATGAACACGTTTTGAACCGATCTCGAATCGATTTAGTTGTTCTCATCTAACTGTGAAGCGCTCTAGTTTAGAGCGATCTAATTTAGACCACATATTTTATGGGTCTCAAATTAGACCGATTGCGATCGATCTTTATTTGGTGTGAACATTGAAATCGATCTCGAAGCGATCGCGATCGATCTAAATACGCTTAGTGTGAACAGGGTCATGACTATCTTTTGATGAGGTACATGTGTGGATTTATTGATTATTTTATACGTAAAATATTTCGTTTATTTATTTACGTTTCAACGTTTGTCCCGTGAATTTCTATCTTGACAGTCTTTAACGTCATATATACAAGTGACTCTGAGATCGTGGTCACCTCAACTATCAATTTAACTTATACAGCATGTTAGAAGAGAGACAAATAATACCAATGGTTTTACACAATCTACACGATCTACCACTCTCGAGAGGAGAACGCTAACCATTTTAAACGTTACGTAAAAATAAAACGTTGTTCCTCGGTATTTATAATACTAGTATACACTTAAACTGAAATTGAATATATATTTGTTGTCTGTATTTTTGTGCCCGGTTGAATGAATAAAATATTAATTGTAATATGAACAGAGTTGTTACATAATTTGTAATAAGTTTTTTTTTACTGATATATATTGTATTATATGTAATTATGGTAAAATACAGCTATATTACATGTTATTAGCACCAACTAAAGATGTAAATATAATATATAAATACATAAGAATAAACTTACATGCATCGCAGAGTGCCATATACAATAGAATAAAATAGAATAGAATATGTTTATTTGTCAATTAAAGACGCCCACGATAGGCAGTATAATTACATGAAAATCACAATATTTACATTAATTGGTATGATTTGATTGATTGGATTTAGCATACAAGACATACAAATACATGTAAATATACAATTTTGTAATCAATAATTTTGACAAGTATAGTGATCCCTGCAATAGATTAAGAGACCGTGCATCATCCACAGTTGTATATCTAACACAGATATATAATAGTGATGGTCTACAACTCCACAAATAAAAAATAAAAATAAGAAAAAAACTACTTTTCATCATTGAATACAAAAAAGACCATGACATTTTCTTATATTCAACTTCCATGTAAATTGTCTGTAGCCTATTTAACATAATTAATTACCAAAGCTTAATCTTTTTTTAAGTTTGCTTACTTCAAACGAGACAACGTGTTTAAGTTATGTAAGAAGCTCATGGCTTTGTCATTTCTACCGGAGCCCACATTCAACCTGCCTTCGAGAAGTTAACAACAGGAATAGATGACCACGTTTTACAGAAACTGGTACAATACATATCGAAAACGTGGATCAACAACAGCATCTACACTATATCCACATGGACAGTTTTTGGGAAACTAACGAGAACCAACAACAATGTTGAAGGGTGGCATCGTCGACTCAACAACAAAAAATGCAGACCAGACGCCTCCATTCTACCAGCTCGTTGAGAAGTTATTCGCGGAAGCACGTTTATTACTAGTGCAACGGAAGCTTGTATCTGAAGGAAAACTATCTCGGTTCCAGAGATCTGTATCACGATCAAACCAGTCTGCAATCTTCAGCCTGTGGGACCAGTACACACGCAAGGAAATTACAACCAAAAGACTTCTACATCTGTGTAGTTCATTGAACAGTCCTAATTTAGACTAGTGACATGTGTAATTGATGATATATTATAAATGGTCAAGATTCAAAATTTGTTTTCTTTCTATTCAGTATTTTGTACTGTTTTAAATTGTCCAGATTAATTCTTTATCATTATTATTGTTTTATTCAGTATATCTTTTTTATACAATCTTTTTTTATCAGTATCTCATACATATATAATGTATTTTTATATGATTAAAGTGTCTGGTAGGTCAAAATTGGCCGGGCATCAGATTATTTTATAACTGTATATATATATTGTCTTGTCTATATTTGATGTGTGACACTATAATAAAATATATTATTATATTATTATTATTATTATTATTATTATTATGTATTTGCTCTAATCTAAAATGATGATTTTATTTTTATTTTTTCAAGGACCCATTATCCTGATACCGAGCCAACCAATCTTTGCTCTTTCTCCTTAATACTCTGTGCTTAGCGGGGAAGCAACAAATACCAATTTATAGTCTTTGGTTTACCCGATCGGGAATCAAACCCACGATATACGACACTCGAGGGGAGCACGCTAACAAGTACACCAATATTTCAATTAAAACTCCAGAATGATTTTTAATTTTTCACTTAATGGAAACAATATTCCTATAACAACGAACCATAAGCACATTGAAAACATAATCTTAAACGTATCAAGACATTTAGGTATACTGTGAAAATTAAAATATAGATTAAGTAGACAAAATCTAGAAAAAACTGTACTTGGTATATATCCGCCCAATTTTTGAATATGCCTGTGAAATATGGGATAATTGTGGAGTGTGTTATTCAACCAAACTTGAAAAATTGCAACTAGATGCTGCAAGGATTGTAACTGGTTTACCAATTTTCACAAAAACAGATAAATTGTACTCAGAAACTGGATGGGCTACTCTCTCTAGTAGAAGACATAATAGGAAACTCCAGTTATTTTATAATATAAAGAATGGACATGCACCAAATTATCTTAGAAAACTTATTCCTCCAACTGTACAAAGCACAACTACTTACCCCTTATGAAACAATTCGGATTTAATAATACCTTTTTGTAGACTCTCGATTACAACCGAATCTTTTATTCCATCTACTGTTAAACTCTGGAACCGGCTAGATCAATCTGATCGTAATCTTGACACATTAACTAAATTAAAAAAAGCCATTCGAAAGGAACAGTCAGATAATACAAAACGTATCCCGAAACATTTTTATTATGGTTCCAGAAAACTTAATATTATTCTTACCAACTTCGTAACTCGTATTCCTTTCTAAATTACGATCTATCAAAGGTTAATATAGTAAATGATGCTTCTTGTTCATGTGGAGCTCCATGGGAAGATGTATACCATTATTTTTTTACTTGTCCAAACTATACGGAAATAAGACTTACTATGACGAGCAATTTAAATTGGGTACAGACAATCGATCTCAAGCTACTAATCTGTGGGTCTGATGTTTTAACATACAAAAAATGTACGAAGAAAATATCAATATCTTGAAACACGTTTTCAATTTTATTAAATCTTCAGAGAGATTCCTTGTAGTATAATTATTTGATAATTATCTACTCTCCAACCTCGCATCCACCCATCCATCACAACCTTTTTATTAACTCGTTAATTGTTTACAATATATTTCTATATGTATTATATGCATGCTCAGAATGATCATTATACTATGTTAATTTATTGTATTAATGAGAGAAGACTTCATAAGTTGGTAAAACTTGTGTCCTATCCCTTTTGTTAACTTAACAAATAAAATCATCATGAACTAATGATACAAAAATATTAAAGATATAATACATTGCAATTATCAAACTGATTTACAAGTAACAATATAAAAATATTGATCTCAAGTTAACTGGCTTATAAAAGCAATTATGAGGTAATCACGTTCGGTCGGATCTCTCATGATTTTTTTTAATGAAAACATAGAGGGCAAACTTATTGTACATAACTCGATTTTATGTTCAAAGTAATTTCTTCATTATTTTAATTAATATGGGTGATTTTGTATGGTGGCGATTTTGAAGTGGGGGCGATATTGACGGGGGCGATTTGACTTGCATTCTTGCAAGACCCATTTTAAGCCAATATATAAAACTCATGTTTTAGCTCATATGATAAATTTATCCAAATATCAAAGGATAATTAAGTGACCGACCATTTTGAGCGGTTTTTTTTCCGCACGCGAAACAAAAATCGGAATGTTTATGGACATGAAAATAAAATCAACATTTTTTCCTCCAAATTTCTTGTTGAAAATTGCAGGGTCAGATCACAGGCGCTCGTGGCACGAACCACACCCCCCCCTTTTTTTTTTTAAAAACTTTCTGTTTACATATTTATTTTCAATAAAATTTCATCATTATTTCATCTCTTGAATATGGAAACGAACATGTTAAATTAAAAAAAAAGTAACATTTAATAAAGGCAAACACAGAGTTTAAATAATTTATTAAGATAGACAATAGACAACAAAAGAAATCATCATTGTAGATTTAGAGAAAACACTTACTAAATATCTCAATAAATACACAACATATCATATCCTTAATATATAACAGCACCGGTGTTGTTACATAATGGTTAGCGTGCTCGTCTCGAGTGCGGTAGATCGTGGGTTCGAGTCAAACCAAAGAATATAAAATCGGTATTTGTTGCTTCTACGATAAGTACGCAGCATTAAGGAGTAAGAGCAAAGACTGGTTAGCTCGGAATCAGAATAATGTGTCCGAGTGGAGCAACATGTCTATCCGCGGACTGTTGTTTCAGTGAGCTAGCACTATACAATCCAACTCAGGGTGTTGGTCTAAAACAAAGCGGACCTCATCATCATCTCATTGAAAATTAACTTGTTCTCGCCATGATATAGCTGAAAAATTGCTGAATTGGCGTTAAACAACAATCACTCGCTCACTCACTCAATCCTTAATATTGTAAACTTCAACAGTTACAGTTTATCGTAAATAGTGCTTTCTGTACTGTACTGTGGCATGCAACGGGCGCAAAATCAAGTCAAGATCTGTCTTTATAATCAAGACTTGTCCATACAAATCTCTGGAAATGAGAGTGCCGCATGTTCGATGTTGCAATTTCTCACAACCATCGCACTGGATTGCTTCTTGTCTGGGTATAACGACCAGTGTAACTTGCACTCCATACAGCCACTGGCCACTATGTTTAATGCCAGTCATCATGGTAACAAGTTTATGTAATTTCATTACCAGCTTGGGAAAGCTTATGGCTTCGCAGCAAGTTTTTAGTGTAATATCAAGAATTTGTATCATTGGCTTGGGTCTCCTTGATGTGCTTCCGATTTGAACAATGGCTCAATGAGTTAGGTAGTTGGATTACCTAAAAACTCATAGAAGCCTATCACCAATACGGCGTGGGTTCGCGCCCGGCGTTGTAAATTACAAAAAGGGTGCACTCGACTCGCAAGTGATAAAGTTTACCAGTTGCTTGCCCATGGTCGATGGTTCTCTCCGGCCTTTTCCACCACTAAAATTGGTCGCCATGATATAGCCGAAATATTGCTGAAAGTGGCGTTAAACACAATAAATAAATCAATCAAATCAACCGATTTGAACCCCCCCCCTCCCCACAAACTAATCAGGTAGCTAATTAATCATTACCCAAGATCTCTACTTTACAAATTAAAGAAATTCTTGATAAAAAAATGCTGGGGCGATTTTGTATGGTATCGATTTTGTTAAATGTGGGGGTGATATATATTGACGGGGCGATTTTGAGGTGGGACAATTTGACCAGGTACTTTTTTTGTTCCATATTATATATTGTAGAGAACTCTAGCATAAAGCGCACTTTGAAATCTACCAGTATTACCATCTTTTGTCTAATATGAAAATAAAATGAAAAAAAAGAAAAGAAAATTACCACACTGTTGGAACAGTTCCAAAATCCAATAAATAAAATCACAGAAAGAGGCCATATCGATACCCCAAACACACAAATACATGATCGCTCACTGTCTTGGCTTTGTACAAGCACTTAATTAAAAAGTGACGGGGTTAAACTTGTTTTATATGCCAAAACATCCCTTCCTTGTGAAAAGATGCGGCCATGCAAGTGCTTTCCATCGTCATTACACATGCGCTATACTCCGTGATGCTTCACTAATTGACCTACCACTTATATTGAAGTCGTTGTATGTGTATATCACATTCGCTCAAAACCATATTCACCACCACTTTCACAGCTACATTCCTTGTACAACACATGTTTAGAAAACCACGTTACAAATCCGGATTCAAATGAATACAAACTTAGCAAACGTCTTGATGCCATAAAAAATCGGTAAAATCTGAAATTCATCCCTATTTTAAAGACCAGTTTGTTCATATAATATCGTATATCCTATACCACACCTAATATATAATTGCAACCAACATATTTAACTACAAGAACGTGTTGCAGGTTCTCTACATTGACCATTTCGAGTCTAAGCGTCTTGATTGTACATATGCAAGTTCTCCATTCATATAAGATTCGATTGGACATGGTATAACTGATGACCTTAATATTATCAACAACACCTCTCTACGTGTGTTCGCAAAAAGGGCTGAAATATTGCGAGCCGAAATTAATCCATCCATAAATTAGAAACATTACTTTCATCTTTTTTTTATTGAATTCCGTCGAGGATTATGCCAGACAATGGACACACGTGATATAGAGGACACGAATACTCTTTCCGAATGCAGGGTGAAGAATGTGAGGTCATTGATACAAATTAGAATTAAAAAACTCGGTGGGTCAGTGAGTGCTCACGCAACATTGATCTTAAAAGACCCAAATGTTGCCAAGCACCTGTCTCGCTTCCATGACAAATATGTTGTTGTCCCTGCAGAAAAGGCCCCTAACAATATAGTCTTTGTATGTAAATCACATTACATAGATTACTTGATAAGGGAATTAGGTATTGACAATTCACCTGTCAACCCTACATATATCTATCTATCTACATTGTTGAATTGCAAAGGGTCTAAGACTCATTACGCAAGTATTTCATGTTCTGTTACCCAATATGGTGCTCATTAAAAACATATTTACATGTGCAGTTTAAAAACAGTGTTTCTTGCGTGTTACTCTGTCAAATATGATGTGAGGCTGGTCTTGAATGCCTCTACATCATCCATATTCAACAAATTTGATGGTGAATTATTTCAGTCCTTGATGGTCCTAGGAAAGGAACTGTATTTGTAAGTGTTACTGGATATCTGTACATTTCTGAATTTCCGTGGGTGATATTGCCTGGCTGTCCTGTTTTGTTGTTTTATATAATCTGGGATGTTTATCCCTATTTGGTGATGAAAAGCTGTGTAAAACAAGCATAGCCTTTTAATTTTTCGTCTGATTTCCAATGTTGGTAATTTAAAATCTTTTAGTATGTTGGTAACTGAACCCGGTTCTCTACTGTACTGGTGCTTAATGAAACAGGCTGATCTTCTTTGCACCATTTCAATCTTTTTAATATGATTTTCCTGATGTGGATCCCAGGCACTACTTGCATATTCAACATTAGGTCTTAATATCGCTTGATATGCTCTTTTCTTTATTTCTTCTGGGAATTTGCTGATATTTCTCAAGAAGCCTAGTGATTTATTTGCTTTAACTAATATGTTGTTAATGTGTGTATCCCATTTGAGCATGTTGGTAAATAGAACTCCTAAATATGGGTTTTGGTCTACGTTTTCCAATATTTGGTCATGCATGGTGTAGTTATGTAGGACAGGCTTTTTCTTGTTGGTAATTCTTAATACATAACACATGGAAGCATTACATTTCATCTGCCATTCTGATGCCAAATTTACTAATTTGTCCAGATCTTTTTGTAATTGGTTACAGTCATCAGTACAATCTATTCCCAGGTATAAGAGGCTATCATCTGCAAATAAACGTAATTTCGACTTGATGTCAACTCCAATGTCAGTTATGTACAGTAGGAACATTAAGGGGTCTAAAACTGTTTCTTAGGGTACACCCGGTTTTGCATGGGCCTTTCCTGATGTTTCACCTTATACAGCCACACACTGTTGACACTGTGTGAGCCAGGCCTTTATCCACTCAAGTATTTTACCTTTTATTCCATAATGCTCCAATTTTTGTAGAAGTCGTATGTGTGGTACTACATCAAAAGCTTTGCTGAAGTCCAAAATTAACATGTCTAATTGCTCTTTATTATCTAGATGTCTGGATATATCTTCAATTGTTGTTACTAATTGAGATTCACATGATCTTTTTTGTCTGAAACCATGTTGGTAGTCTACTAGGATATTATATTTTTCAAGATGTTGCATTATGTGTTTGAAAATTATATACACTGTGGACATTTGTGAAAGAAGAAATCCTGGACAATCATAGGTCTATTTTGTGCTTCTTTGGAATTTCAACTAAAGATGCACTGGATCATCCGTCACTGGATCCGTTTCAGAGGAGAAATTAAAATGTGAAAAGTTAACAGACAACGGACGCCAAGTGATGGCAAAAGCTCACATTGCCTTTGGTGAAACTAATCTTGCTATGGAAAGGTCTAAACAAACATACCCACTATTCTTTATTGACAAGTTTGACATGACTGTACTGTATGTACATCATTTAATGTGTTGAAAAAGACATGAAAAGAAAGAGACTAACACATATTTGTATTTGTTTCATATTGATTTTTTATGTCAAACTTAATATTTATCATACATGGTTCACAATTTGGTTAAAACATATTCATCCATTTAAGTTAATGCTACATACAAATAAAACATCATTCTTTATTTATAACAACACATTATATATCACAATCCCCCCCCAGATAGACATGTATTGTAGACTTATTACAACTGAAGTAAAACCAAGGATTTCACAGATAATGTTTGGTTTTCAATATAAAATCATATTCACATGGAAAGACAGGACATTATTGAAATAACTGACATATTTTACTATAAAATGATGCAAGTCTTCACTGTATTCAAAAGAAACTGGCTTCAAGAAGTAAAATATATCCAAACAGATCTTCTAATATAACACACATACATAAAACATTAGTACTATATGTCTTCAAGTGCTTGATTGATTATGTAAGGAAGGATAATCTATGTCAAATTAGATATAAGTTAGACTCTTTTATTAATATGTTTTATCTGTAGATCCATCAACCTTCCAACAACAATCAGCATCAAGTCATGTCACAGTTTACAGATCAAGATAAAGGGGCTGTCATCATATGGTAGTTGGATTTACAACTACCTATGCAATCAGTGCCAATCACCACTGATGTTGTGAGTTCGAATCTCTGTCAGGGCGAGGTGTACAACATTATGAGATAAAGTTTGTCAGTGACCTGCGACAGGTCGGTGGTTTTCTCCGGGTCATCTGGTTTCCTCCACCAATAAAACTGACCACCATGATATAACTGAAATATTATTGAAAGTGGCGTTAAACACCATCAAACAAACAAACAGATCAAAATACAAATAACCAACTAGAATAAAAATCCTCACACAGTGAAGTCTTTTGATAAAAGGAGAGAATTTCAGAATGTACATGAATGGATCACTAGATTTATATTAGATTGACAGAACCAGGAACTAATTTTTAATCTTTCAGATTTCATAAGTTGTTTTACACAATTTTAACCAACAAATACAAAGTAAATACATATAAATGTAAATTGAATGAACCATAAAACAATATTTAACTAAATGTAGCAATATTAATCAGCCTGTAGAATACAATGATAATCAATGGTATTCTTTTACAGTAAACTTCAGACAACATGGTTATAAATAGCTCTATAAAGGTATATAATGATCCAATGAATGAATACATGTGCTAGCTAACATGTTTTCTAACTAAACTTTGGGGAGTTATTTTTGACACATAAATATATTACAATGTAATGCCTAATTTCTACCTCTACAAGTAAAAGGCACCAATTTATTGCAGTTTTATAATTTATTTTTAAAATTAGCATAGATATCATTAATTTTTTCCACTTCTTCAATATAATTTAGTTCATGGAAATATAAGTAACAAAACAAAATAAATTATTCAAAAAAACATATACATATCCCTTATCATGCATATAAGTGCTTGACAGGTTTGAAATTTTCAAAATGGCCATCATTGCTATGGAAACAATTAAAAAAAATGTCTTAATTTTTCATATTAATTGCTTAAAGGTTAAATATTAGGTGAGCTCCTGTTCAAACTTTAGAAGAGATTCCAAAAGGAGGGAGGGGGGTCAGATAATGTTTTAAGGGCTCAAAAGGGGGGGGGGTTTGGGGGACTTTTGCAACAATCTACCAACACCTTTCTGTATAATTATTCTATCTCTTATTCTCCTATATAAACAATTGTCTGCAACCTTTCTCAAAACCAGCAAGTCGCATGTACTTTAGGATTTAAACTGTCTAGTTGGTCCTAAAATGTTCTGATTCTGATTTGGGATTCCTAAAGTATATTTGTAGTGGGTGAATACAGGGGTAGGGTCTACTATAGACTCCTATGTTTTTAGGAGATTCACAATGGTTAGCTATCTTGAAGATATGAATTAAACAGAAAGGGTTTAAACATTTTCAGTAAGAAATAAATGAGACAGACATGTTCTAGAAGATCTTTATAATCATTGAACAATTATTCTCCTCACACATATTAATTAATTAAAATAAACAATTATTCTCCTAGCACTTATTAATTAATTAAAATAAACAATTATTCTCCTAGCACTGATTAATTAATTAAAATAAACAATTATTCTCCTAGCACTGATTAATAAATTAAAATAAACAATTATTCTCCTAGCACATTTAAGTAAACAGTACTTCCAGTATATATGTATAGAAGATGGTAAATTAGCCACTGACACATGTAACATTACATCCACCCACACATGTAACATAGCTTCAGACATGTAACACTGCATCCACCCACACATGTAACATTGCATCCACCCACACATGTAACATAGCTTCAGACATGTAATATTGCATCCATCCACACATGTAACATATCATTGCCTCCACTGACACCCGAACATTGTCTATATCAACACATGTAACACTGCCTTCATCAACAAATGTAACATTGCCCACAACACATGTAAAATTGCCTATATCTACACATGCAACATTGCCTATGACACATGTAAGTCTATATTGACACATGTAACATTGCTTTCACTGACACATGTAACATTGCTTTCACTGACAGATGTAACATTGCATCCACCCACACATGTAACATTGCTGCTTTCACTGACACATGTACCGTAACCTTGCCTCCACTGACACAATCATGTAACACAGCCTCCACTGACATATGTAACACTGCCTCCACTAACATACCGTATAACCGGTAATTTCTGCGGTCAACTCCGGACCGCAGAAATTAAAATCGCAGATTATGTAAAATATTATGTACAAAATGCGTTTTCAAACTCTAACTCCGATTCCGCCGTAAGTGTCAAATATTTAATTAGTCGTAATTACTATATCCAGATAAGCAAAACCTGGTACTATATAAATGTTTACACAACAATTAAAGGTTATTTAGCTGTGGCATGATGATTTTTACCTGTTAATTACAATTACTCCAGATCAAGAAATATGATTGTACCAAGCTGACACCGACAATAATTGAAACAATCGCCTGATTCAATGTTTACAATCATAATAAAGTTTATTAAAGCAATATTTAAAATTGTTTTTTCATAAATTAACATTAGTTTTTTTTTGTTTTTTTTTAATTGTTGTAGTAGCTTCGATTAAATAATATCAAACTGCGTGATCTCAGGATTCATCTATAAACCAAACAAATAGAAATGTACATGTACTGGTAGTAGAATTCCGGTTAACCTGAGTTTTTATGTCTACATTATAAATATATATCCGAAATATATCAAAGTTTATACCGATATCGATCCAACTGTTGACTTCGTATTTCCTGTCAACGAAATAGATCGCGAAAACAGTGAAAAATTAGTTTCTCAAGACAAATTTGAAGTTAACCAAATGCGTATTCAGAAGTTGTAACGTTTGAAAACTTTCTAAAGAACTAAAGATGTTTTTACTTCTAAGGATCACTGTAATGTGCACCAGTTGTTTATCGTAACATCGCTTCACTTGTTGCTTCCTGAATCCTGTAATACAAACAATTTTTTTTTCGGTGCCGAGATCTACAATCCGCAGAAATAAAAATCTGCAAAAATTAAATGTCTTCTTTTTAGACCAAAACCGCAGAAATTACCGGTTATACGGTATGTAACCTTGCCTCCACTGACATGCAACCTTTCCTCCACTGACACATGTAACACTACCTTCACTGACACATGCAACACTGACTCCACTGACATATGTAACCTTGCCTCCACTGACACATGTAACCTTGCCTCCACTAATACATGTAACACTGCCTCCACTGACACATGTAACACTTCCTCCACTGACACATGTAACACTGCCTCCACTGACATATGTAGCAATGCCTCCACTGACATGAAACACTTCCTCCACTGACATATGTAACACTTCCTCCACTGACACATGTAACACTTCCTCCACTGACACATGTAACACTACCTCCACTGACACATGCAACACTTCCTCCACTGAAACATGTAACACTGCCTCCACTGACACATGTAGCAATGCCTCCACTGACATATGTAACACTGACACATGAACATTGTCTATATCGACACATGTAACATTGTCTATATCGACACATGTAACATTGTCTATATCAACACATGTAACACTGCATTCATCAACACACGTAACACTGAATTCATCAACACATGTAACACTGCATTCATCAACACATGCAACATTGTCTATATTAACACATGTAACATTGTCTATATCGACACATGAAACATTGCTTACGACACATGTAACATTGCCTGCGACACATGCAACATTTTCTATATTGACACATGTAACATTGTCTATATTGACACATGTAACATTGCCTATCTATATTGACACATGTAACATTGTCTATATTGACACATGTAACATTGCCTATGACACATGTAACATTGTCTACATTGACACATGTAACATTGTCTATATTGACACATGTAACATTGTCTATATTGACACATGTAACATTGCCTATGACACATGTAACATTGCCTGACACATGTAACATTGTCTATATTGACACATGTAACATTGCCTATGACACATGTAACATTGCCTATGACATGTAACATTGCCTGACACATGTAACATTGTCTATATTGACACATATAACATTGTCTATATTGACACATGTAACATTGCCTACGACACATGTAACATTGTCAATATTGACACATGTAACATTGCCTACAACACATGTAACATTGCCTATAACACATGTAACATTGTCTATATTGACACATGTAACATTGCCTATGACACATGTAACATTGTCTATATTGACACATGCAACATTGCCTATGACACATGTAACATTGTCTATATTGACACATGTAACATTGTCTACGACACATGTAACATTGTCTATATTGACACATGCAACATTGCCTATGACACATGTAACATTGTCTATATTGACACATAAGATACATTAATATAATGTATATGTATAATGAGATACCAGCTTTGATTTAAGATTATATAAGAGGTATTGTATGTAGATTCTAGTACTCCATGATGTGTTCTAAGATAAGTAACAAGTTTAAGTTAACTGCCTAACAACTCAGCAATTAAATATTTAATGGATTATTAATTTAGGGACAGAGTGATAAGTTTTTCTCTTTGGCTGTCAAAATGAAGGATACTTGTTGGATGAAACATGGGTTCTTTTTTCAAACTCTCACAATTGAGGACATGTTGGATAATTGAGGACGTGTGTAACTGTAAAATTACAACTTTCCTTTATTAAAAGAACACTTGTTTTGAATGACTGAAGTTCACATATACTGGTAAGCTATCATAAGAAAGACTTGATTAAGGGAATACGATACAGTAGCAAGGGCAGATAATTACTTTGCCGAATACCGCATGTTGTTTTTGCGACGTCACAGTAACGAGCGTGACATTTTCCGTGGAAGTTGCATCGACGTCATAAAAAGCCGATTGCGTAAAAATTTGAAAGCACCTGCTTCAAGCCGAATAATCATGAATGCCGTTTTTAAAAGAAGGAGAAATATGCCGTCGAAAAAAATGTTCAGAGCACTTGAAAGAGTTGGATAGGAATGTTGGTGAGACAGAGGTAGACCAGACAGACGCAAACCCTGGAACTGATTATAAAGATATATGCTGGCAGGATGGGAGACGAATAGTTGAACTAAAAACACTAGCAGAGCAATTAAACGCGTGTGACGGTTGTGATACACCGTTAAATCTAATGAACATTGAGCAAGAACATTTGCACGGGTTCGGCAGTTACGTATCTATTCGATGTACAACTATTGCCGTTCTCTTTCATTAATTTCATTCTCCGGTTGCGTTGCCCTTTCATCCAATCCAAAGAAAACGGCGGGAAAGACTCCACGACGTTTTACCTATTAAAATACATTGTAGGGTAATTTGGCGCCGAAATTGACGATGTCTAGGTTTGTCATGAAAAATGCACGGTTTTTGTTCTGTAGCTAAAAAACAAGCACATGTACCCCATTACTTTTTGTTAAAATTCTAAATAAAATCATTGCGAGAATATCATGACAAAATATAAAGAAAATATCAATTGTCGTTTTTTTTCTACATCCAAATTTATTCATGAAGAAACCACTAAATAATCCATATTCCACAAATAAGTAGAATTTTTGGACTACTTAATCTATTATTGGCAATGTACATGTTCATCATCTTTGAATGAAATTATCATAGGAAGCTATTGCAAAAAACCGGATGCAATTTTCTTTTACTGTTTTGAAATTGTGATATTTTCTTTACCGCTATAAAAATCCATATTTTAAAAATTTGTCGAAAAATGGTCGAAATTCGATCGTAAATATCTCGAAAACTAAGTCACGAAGGTATATTTTTCTTTGCATATTTGGAAAGAGCATGTCGAAATTGACCAAATCACGAATTTTCATGAAAAAATCAATTGGCAATCCCTACTGTATCGTATTCCCTTAACAGATATGTTTAAAAATTTAAAGATGTCTTTTATGACATCACAGTATCAAATATATTCAGTGAAATCAGAGAAAACCATTTGTAAACGAACAGTTGATAAACTAATGATTCAATACTTAACAATAGTTGATGATCTGACTAATATTTTAATCATGTGATGTTTGTGGTATAAAATCATTATCATATTGCAATGAACAATTATTTAGGCCATAGCAATCACTAGTTCCATACAATAATAAAAAAAAACAACAACATTAGAAGCATTCAGAGTCATCACAATCTGGTAAGATGCGTGGCAATATTAATCTCCCCTATCCTTCAGAGCCAGCATACATCACAATCTTGTAAGACCTGTGGCAATATAAATCCCCCCTATCATTTAGAACGAGAGGTGCATCACCGTCTGGTAAATTTCATGGCTATATAAATCCTGATATGCTTCAGTCTGGTAGCTCCGTGGCAATATAGGTATCCCCTATCCTTTGGAAGTAGGATACAACCAGTCTATAATAAGATCCATCACTCTTGTCATTGAGACATCAGCTCCGCCTAGAAGCCGTGGAATACACGGAGATAAACGAGTCGTTCCCACCTGCTGCTAATTTAACCTACAATTAACATGTATTCAGCTAAATAAGAATATTCATGTTTTTATCCTGTGATAAAGTTAATATTATCTATATTCATGTTACATCATACATATAATTTATATTACATGTTACATCATACATAAAATTTATATTACATGTTACATCATACATAAAATTTATATTACATGTTACATCATACATAAAATTTATATTACATGTTACATCATACATATAATTTATATTACATGTTTTTCAGCAGTTAGACAGGGTATATAATGTCACATTCCTGGGTTCTGATTTATGTATCCTAGACTCAAGTGATACATAAATCAGAAGCCAGGAATGTGACATTACATACCCTGTCTAGCACCTGAATAACTATTATATTCTGGTGCATAGCTTTTAATTCTAAAATTCAAAATTATGTTGATTTTAACATTACTGAAAGTCTGCTTCTGTCTCAGACGTTGCTTTTGCATGGTATAATACATTAACAATGTCAACATCTGCTACATCATAACGATGACATTTCAGCTCCATTCTAAGCTTTCCCAGAAAGAACGTGTTTATTTTACCACCCAGTACAAGGAAATGACCTGGTAAGACATAATAGGATAGAACATCAATGCTAGAACTGACAGGTGAACAACATTTTTAATCATGTGATATATATCTACTGCTCTAGCGTATTGTTCATTTGATGTGATATGGTTCTTAAAGTAATAATAAAACACTAAATATTAGTTGTAAACATCCGTTTTTAAGGTCGAGACAAATATTATCACATGTATCACAGAGAATATAATAGTCAGTTGGTCGAGACATATAGAATCCAATACCGGCAAAAGTGCAAGACAGGGAAATCTCCGACACCCGAGGGTGTCGGAGATTTCCCTGTCTTGCACTTTTTGCCGGTGTTTGATATTATTTCTCACTTTTATCAGCTGTTTTTAGTTTCGTGTTTGCTTGACAGCTATGTACTTTTAGCAGACGATCATGTAAACAATGGGAGTTATTTCCCCTTCATGTCAATCAAAAAAGTTTTTTGTGTATTGCGTGAAGGTTATTATGTAATAATATGGCTGATTATTAGGATTTGTGTGTTTATAAAAGATTGAAAACTTATATACAGTGAATTGTTTATTTTAAAAAGGAAAAGCATGGTGAATTGGGGGCAGTTGACATAAACTGTACAGCATGCATTTGCCGGTAAAAAGCACGTGATTTTTTGTCTTGCACTAGTGCAAGATAAGAAAATCTCACATCGTTAAAAATGGAACGGGTCTGTCTCAAAAGTGAGAAAAACATTATCACATGTATCACAGAGAATACAATAGTCAGTTCGTTGATTTGTCAAGATCAAAGGACAAATTCTCAAATACAATAAATATGAGTACATTTAAAAAAACATACAAAACAATTTTCATCAACATTTATTTTATGATTTCAGGATTACACAGGTTAACTACTGCAACCTAAATACCTTACTACTGATTAACAGTTATAGATGTATACAGTATAATGTTGTTGTGATCAACATAAATACCTTACTACTGATTAACAGTTATAGATGTATACAGTACAATGTTGTTGTGGTCAACATAAATACCTTACTACTGATTAACAGTTATAGATGTATACAGTATAATGTTGTTGTGGTCAACATAAATACCTTACTACTGATTAACAGTTATAGATGTATACAGTACAATGTTGTTGTGGTCAACATAAATACCTTATTACTGATTAACAGTTATAGATGTATACAGTACAATGTTGTTGTGGTCAACATAAATACCTTACTACTGATTAATAGTTATAGATGTATACAGTACGTTATTGTGGTCAACATAAATACCTTACTACTGATTAACAGTCATAGACATATACAGTATAATGTTGTTGTGGTCAACATAAATACCTTACTACTGATTAACAGTTATAGATGTATACAGTACGTTATTGTGGTCAACATAAATACCTTACTACTGATTAACAGTTATAGATGAATACAGTACATTATTGTGGTCAACATAGATACCTTACTACTGATTAACAGTTATAGATGTATACAGTACAATGTTGCTGTGGTCAACATAAATACCTTACTACTGATTAACAGTCATAGACATATACAGTACATTATTGTGGTCAACATAAATATCTTACTACTGATTAACAGTTATAGATGTATACAGTACAATGTTGTTGTGGTCAACATAAATACCTTACTACTGATTAACAGTTATAGATGTATACAGTACAATGTTGTTGTAGTCAACATAAATACCTTACTACTGATTTACAGTTATAGATGTATACAGTACGTTATTGTGGTCAACATAAATACCTTACTACTGATTAACAGTTATAGATGTATACAGTACGTTATTGTGGTCAACATAGATACCTTACTACTGATTAACAGTTATAGATGTATACAGTATAATGTTGTTGTGGTCAACATAAATACCTTACTACTGATTAACAGTTATAGATGTATACAGTACGTTATTGTGGTCAACATAAATACCTTACTACTGATTAACAGTTATAGATGTATACAGTACGTTATTGTGGTCAACATAAATACCTTACTACTGATTAACAGTAATAGATGTATACAGTATAATGTTGTTGTGGTCAACATAGATACCTTACTACTGATTAACAGTTATAGATGTATACAGTACAATGTTGTTGTGGTCAACATAAATACCTTACTACTGATTAACAGTCATAGACATATACTGTACGTTATTGTGGTCAACATAAATACCTTACTACTGATTAACAGTTACTACTGTACGTTATTGTGGTCAACATAAATACCTTACTACTGATTAACAGTTATAGATGTATACAGTACGTTATTGTGGTCAACATAAATACCTTACTACTGATTAACAGTTATAGATGTATACAGTATAATGTTGTTGTGATCAACATAAATACCTTACTACTGATTAACAGTTATAGATGTATACAGTACAATGTTGCTGCGGTCAACATAAATACCTTACTACTGATCAACAGTTATAGATGTATACAGTATAATGTTGTTGTGGTCAACATAAATACCTTACTACTGATTAACAGTTATAGATGTATACAGTACAATGTTGCTGTGGTCAACATAAATACCTTACTACTGATCAACAGTTATAGATGTATACAGTACAATGTTACTGTGGTCAACATAAACACCTTACTACTGATTAACAGTTATAGATGTATACAGTACGCTACTGTGGTCAACATAAATACCTTACTACTGATTAACAGTTATAGATGTATACAGTACAATATTGTTGTGGTCAACATAAATACCTTACTACTGATTAACAGTTATAGATGTATACAGTATAATGTTGTTGTGGTCAACATAAATACCTTACTACTGATTAACAGTGATAGATGTATACAGTACGTTATTGTGGTCAACATAAATACCTTACTACTGATTAACAGTTACTACTGTACGTTATTGTGGTCAACATAAATACCTTACTACTGATTAACAGTTATAGATGTATACAGTACGTTATTGTGGTCAACATAAATACCTTACTACTGATTAACAGTTATAGATGTATACAGTATAATGTTGTTGTGATCAACATAAATACCTTACTACTGATTAACAGTTATAGATGTATACAGTACAATGTTGCTGCGGTCAACATAAATACCTTACTACTGATCAACAGTTATAGATGTATACAGTATAATGTTGTTGTGGTCAACATAAATACCTTACTACTGATTAACAGTTATAGATGTATACAGTACAATGTTGCTGTGGTCAACATAAATACCTTACTACTGATCAACAGTTATAGATGTATACAGTACAATGTTACTGTGGTCAACATAAACACCTTACTACTGATTAACAGTTATAGATGTATACAGTACGCTACTGTGGTCAACATAAATACCTTACTACTGATTAACAGTTATAGATGTATACAGTACAATATTGTTGTGGTCAACATAAATACCTTACTACTGATTAACAGTTATAGATGTATACAGTATAATGTTGTTGTGGTCAACATAAATACCTTACTACTGATTAACAGTGATAGATGTATACAGTACGTTATTGTGGTCAACATAAATACCTTACTACTGATTAACAGTTATAGATGTATACAGTACAATGTTGTTGTGGTCAACATAAATACCTTACTACTGATTAACAGTTATAGATGTATACAGTACAATGTTGTTGTGGTCAACATAAATACCTTACTACTGATTAACAGTTATAGATGTATACAGTATAATGTTGTTGTGGTCAACATAAATACCTTACTACTGATTAACAGTGATAGATGTATACAGTACGTTATTGTGGTCAACATAAATACCTTACTACTGATTAACAGTTATAGATGTATACAGTACAATGTTGTTGTGGTCAACATAAATACCTTACTACTGATTAACAGTGATAGATGTATACAGTACAATGTTGCTGTGGTCAACATAAATACCTTACTACTGATTAACAGTCATAGACATATACTGTACATTATTGTGGTCAACATAAATACCTTACTACTGATTAACAGTTATAGATGTATACAGTACAATGTTGCTGTGGTCAACATAATTACCTTACTACTGATTAACATTCATAGACATATACTGTACGTTATTGTGGTCAACATAAATACCTTACTACTGATTAACAGTTATGGATGTATACAGTACAATGTTGTTGTGGTCAACATAAATACCTTACTACTGATCAACAGTTATAGATGTATACAGTATAATGTTGTTGTGGTCAACATAAATACCTTACTACTGATTAACAGTCATAGACATATACTGTACGTTATTGTGGTCAACATAAATACCTTACTACTGATTTAACAGTTATAGATGTATACAGTACAATGTTGTTGTGGTCAACATAAATACCTTACTACTGATTAACAGTTATAGATGTATACAGTACATTGTTGTTGTGGTCAACATAAATACCTTACTACTGATTAACAGTTATAGATGTATACAGTACATTGTTGTTGTGGTCAACATAAATACCTTACTACTGATTAACAGTCATAGACATATACTGTACGTTATTGTGGTCAACATAAATACCTTACTACTGATTTAACAGTTATAGATGTATACAGTACAATGTTGTTGTGGTCAACATAAATATCTTACTACTGATTAACAGTTATAGATGTATACAGTACATTGTTGTTGTGGTCAACATAAATACCTTACTACTGATTTACAGTTATAGATGCATACAGTACATTGTTGTTGTGGTCAACATAAATACCTTACTACTGATTAACAGTCATAGACATATACAGTACGTTATTGTGGTTAACATAAATACCTTACTACTGATTAACAGTTATAGATGCATACAGTACATTGTTGTTGTGGTCAACATAAATACCTTACTGCTGATTAACAGTTATAGATGTATACAGTACATTGTTGTTGTGGTCAACATAAATACATTACTACTGATTAACAGTTATAGATGCATACAGTACATTGTTGTTGTGGTCAACATAAATACCTTACTACTGATTAACAGTTATAGATGTATACAGTACGTTATTGTGGTCAACATAAATACCTTACTACTGATTAACAGTTATAGATGTATACAGTACAATGTTATTGTGGTCAACATAAATACCTTACTACTGATTAACAGTCATAGTTGTATACAGTACAATGTTGTTGTGGTTAACATAAATACCTTACTATTGATTAACAGTCATACACATATACAGTACGTTATTGTGGTCAACATAAATACCTTACTACTGATTAACAGTTATAGATGTATACAGTATAATGTTGTTGTGGTCAACATAAATACCTTACTACTGATTAACAGTTATAGATGTATACAGTACAATGTTGTTGTGGTCAACATAAATACCTTACTACTGATTAACAGTCATAGACATATACAATACGTTATTGTGGTCAACATAAATACCTTACTACTGATTAACAGTTATAGATGTATACAGTATGTTATTGTGGTCAACATAAATACCTTACTACTGATTAACAGTAATAGATGTATACAGTATAATGTTGTTGTGGTAAAAATAAATACCTTACTACTGATTAACAGTCATAGACATATACAGTACGTTATTGTGGTCAACATAAATACCTTACTACTGATTAACAGTTATAGATGTATACAGTACGTTATTGTGGTCAACATAAATACCTTACTACTGATTAACAGTTATAGATGTATACAGTACAATGTTGTTGTGGTCAACATAAATACCTTACTACTGATTAACAGTTATAGATGTATACAGTACAATGTTGTTGTGGTCAACATAAATACCTTACTACTGATTAACAGTCATAGATGTATACAGTACAATGTTGTTGTGGTCAACATAAATACCTTACTACTGATTAACAGTTATAGATGTATACAGTACAATGTTATTGTGGTCAACATAAATACCTTACTACTGATTAACAGTCATAGATGTATACAGTACGTTATTATGGTCAACATTGTCAGTAAAGTACTACTCATGCATTTTTCAAAATATTTAAAACAAGGAACATTTTTTATTCATTTGTCACTTTGTATGTATAAAATGAAGCAGTCTTTTGTTGAGTAGATTATATGTGTACCTTATAAGGATGAAATGCCAGACAATTAATAGATCCTATCCTCTGCCCCAGAAATCCTTCATGGTATTTAATTGTACTCAGATTATCACCAGACTGGTTGTAAACACCGATCACTTGATTTATAGAACCACTGAAAATATAAAACTCATATTTAATAAATATCGGTAGATCACATCTTCTTTAATTAAGTAAAAGTTACAAGCTTGAAGCTAACAAATAACAGTCCTTATCTCCATGACAACCAATAAACTAGATTGATAACAATAGGCTCACCAAAGCTTGCATCATCCACCTGGTTGTGCATGCAGGTTGATTCGCAAATTAATGTAGTCGCTGAGAAAAAGTTATGTGCCTATATACCTACAGGGTCTAATGATAACAAATGTATTGTTATGGCAGCCATCTTAGATTTCTGATCTACACTAGGATAAAACATTATGACAATCAAATGACTACTTATGTACAATTAGGGTTCATTTAAGTTTGTAGTCTCTGATAAAACATATTTTATTTATCTTTGTCTTTGTCAGTGAGAATTCACTGATTATTTGTGCACAGCTCAGTAGTAGAACTGGTTCTAATAGTCAGTCTGAATTACTGAACATACAACATCACAATTAATGTTCAAGGAATACCTTTTACAATCACGCTCACATGTTGAGTAAAAGACCTACATTTCACCCTTTTTTTTTTACTTTCCCAAACAAGGAAACATGTCCTGTTGACTGGGTAAATTATCATTGTCATCTTTCCCAGCACGTTTCATGACCAGTAAAAAACCACTGCCGTGAGGTCAACAACCTGGAAGTACCAAGTCTCCTAATCACTTTATTTAATGCTCTTTTCATCCCAAGCGTTTTCCCCGCCCTGATTGGTAATTCTATTTTTCAGATTCACACACAAAACAATTTACACAATGACCACAGACCGTAGTTTCAGTACCATAATCGTAGTCCGTATTTCATTGTAAAAAATTGTAGAAAATACGGAGAAATCGTAGTTGTAAACATCTCTGCCAATGGCTAATGAAAATGCTACTTAAAAGTCTATAAATAACAAGTTATATTATTAAATTGATTCAGACTATAATTACCATGACAACACATCTGCATGTTTATGTATATCTACTGCTGTTAAACCTTGCTGTAAATTTAAAGTCCTAACTGATTCTGTAAATCTAGGATCCCAAAATCTGACATCTCCAGCATTACTGAAAACAGAGTGTGAAATGCATAGAAATAAATTGTCAGATCCTAGAACCTGACATCTCCAGCATTACTGAAAACAGTGTGAATACATAGAAATAAATGTCTGACCCTAAAACCTGACATCTCCAAAGGTGCTGTAACACGGTATGATTTTCTGTTTGACTTCTTAACGATGCCACATAGGTAAGTTGAATGGCTAAATGCTCACACAATCTGACTTTCCTTTTAATTTTGATCTGATTTTTTTCGGTTCTCATGCTATGATTCTCATCCAACTGTCAGATGGAAAAAGGGGGCCAACTGATTTTAAAACAAAGTTCAGTTTGACGTTTGTGCTCACACAATACGATTATTGTCGGAAGAGTGTTGAAAGTATATATCAGATAGAAATCAGATGGAAAATCGCATCGTGTGATCACACCTCTACATTGGTTAAAACATAGTGTTAAATGTATAATAATAAAAGTCTGATCCTAAAATCTGACATTTTCAGTATTGGTGATAACCATAATTTAGACAGCCATGTCTTTTTGTAAAATTTTGGTTCAGCTTGGTTATTAAAAAAGATTTTCAAATGATTTTTGTTCAAAATTGGCTTAATTTGCATAATCAGCTTAATTGTAAATTTGTGTGATACACTTGTTAAATCTTACCTGGCACTGACTATTTTGCCTTCAGCTCCTTTCTGTAGATGTACTTTAACAACCCATCGTGGATGCTCTCTTAAGGTCATCACTCGGCTATAAAACATTAGTAAGGTCAATGTTTACATTAAAGATTAATTATAATGTCAGGGTTGATATGTTCCTCACGTGTATGAAACACTCCAATCACTGCATAATTTCACTTTAGAGAGGAGGCTTGGGCCTATAAAACTAGTTTAAGCCATCACTTTAGAGAGGAGGCTTGGGCCTATAAAACTAGTTTAAGCCCATCACTTTAGAGAGGAGGCTTGGGCCTATAAAACTAGTTTAAGCCCATCACTTTAGAGAGGAGACTTGGGCCTATAAAACTAGTTTAAGCCCATCACTTTAGAGAGGAGGCTTGGGCCTATAAAACTAATTTAAGCCCATCACTTTAGAGAGGAGGCTTATGCCTATAAAACTAGTTTAAGCCCATCACTTTAGAGAGTAGGCTTGGGCCTATAAAACTAGTTTAAGCCCATCACTTTAGAGAGGAGGCTTGGGCCTATAAAACTAGTTTAAGCCATCACTTTAGAGAGGAGGCTTGGGCCTATAAAACCAGTTTAAGCCCATCACTTTTTATTGAAGTGCCTGTACCAAGCCAGGAGTGTGGTTGGTCATAAATATATGTTTTAGGGGTATCATTTTGCCCTTGTTTCAATGGTTTTTCAATTGGATTTTGTAACTGTTGAAGGTGTGGAATTTTTGTTTATTAATACCTTATAAGTGTTTTTTTCATGATTTTCTTCCAAATTAGTGGATATTTTTTAGCGGTATTTAATTTTCACGATCCTGAGTTTTAATCAAAATCAAATTTTATCGAATTGACCGCTATATTAGTATAAAATTATCAGAATTGTTTGACCAACAATTCAAAATAGAAAATGTTTTTAAATAAATTGAGTAAGAGCTTTTTGTATGTGATCGGTGGTATTTTAGAATTGTATACATGTTCATTAATTGAAAATGGTGCAAGCATGCATGCATTATTACAAAACATTTACAAAAATTAAAAACAGATAAGTCTCATTAACGGACTCCAAAAAATGTGATCAATTAACACCAAAAAATGTCAACTTATAGGTCATTAAAAATCGTTTAATGGAAATGCTAAAAGGACAATTAATTACCGGTACATGTAAAATAATTTACCTGTTATTTGTCACGATATGCTTTGTTTTCCCTTTTTTTAAATATTTTTTATAGATATTTTAAAAGCGTCATTTCAACAACTTTAAGAATGGCAGTGACCATATAATTGCTAAATATTCATTCATACTAGGGGAGATAGATGTTGTACAATTATTTAAGAAAATAAAGAAGATATCTATGTAGTAAAGGGTGGAAATTTACGTAGATTCTTTTTTCCACTGATCGATGACTATCGTGAATAAAGCGAAAATTAGGTACCTGCGAAAAAAACAACTTGTACGGTATATCATTGTGTTCATGTTCATGTAATACCCAACTACTGAAGTTGTGGATACATGTATTTTGCGTCATATAAATTAGGGAAAAAAAAGATGGATTACAAATACATTTAATATCTGGAGAACAACAGTCTCATAAACATTTGATATATGTAATTACCAGAACCTGTAAATGTCGAAGGGCCTCCATGACTGAAAATTAATGGGTTTCTCCAGGTTCTGTGCTCTCCTCTACTGATATAATTGAAACATTGCTGAAATAGGTGTTGATGGCTGTCACAAATCTAGAGTCCACAGTTAAACTTACCATTCAGTTGGAGCAAGTCGTCTATCAAACAGACGAACAGTTCCATCTCCACAACCAGCTATTACTAACGACCGACCCTCTGAATCTGAAGCTAAACTTGTAACACAACTGTCAGCTCCCGTGGGTATATCCTGTAAATAAGATATAAATCACATATAGGCTCACAGCTATATCTGATATACCACCTCTATATAAAGATGATTTAGTTTGGTTTATGGTGTTTAACGTCACTTTCAGCAATATTTCAGTTATATCGTGCAGTCAGTTTTATTGGTGGAGGAAACCGGAGTACCCGGAGAAAACCACTGACCTGTCGTAAGTCACTGACAAACTTTATCACAAAATGTTGTATCGAGTACACCTTGTCAAGAACGAGATTCGGACTCACAACTTTCTACAGGCTTAGGGGCTGACTCATTCCACTTTCAACAAGCTGGACTCTATCTCACATTTACATAGGTCATGAGATACTCATCACATCAAGGGTGTCTCACATTTAGGTTGTGGTATGAGATACTCATCACATCAAGGGTGTCTCACATTTAGGTTGTGGTATGAGATACTCATCACATCAAGGGTGTCTCACATTTAGGTTGTGGTATGAGATACTCATCACATCAAGGGTGTCTCACATTTAGGTTGTGGTATGAGATACTCATCACATCAAGGGTGTTTCACATTTAGGTTGTGGTATGAGATACTCACCACATCAAGGGTGTCTCACATTTAGGTTGTGGTATGCGGTACTCGCCACATCAAGGGTGTCTCACATTTAGGTTGTGGTATGAGGTACTCGCCACATAGGGGCAGTCACACATTTCAATTATATTTTAAGGTATTTGCCACATTGGAACTTTTTTTGTATTTAAGGTGAATTTCTTGGCACATAAAGGTTGTCTCACGTTTTTGTTTTGTTATGTGGTACAGATGAGAGCTGTCTCATTTAAGCTGCTGTTGTATGATGTACTCATATATGGGTCATCTTACATTTATGTTGTGATATGAGTTACTCGCACACATATATTTACGTTCCATATTGGGTACTTTCCAATTAGAGGCTGCTTCACATTTATGTGTGCTATGAGGTACTCACCAAATTGGGGCTGTCTGATATTTATAAGCTACATTATGAGGTACTCACCATATAAGGGCTATCTCACATCGAATTTGCACTTAGAGGCTCCTCGTATTTATGTTGTGTTACGAGATAGATACTCGCCACATAGCGGTCCTCTTACATCTAAGTTACATTATGAGGCCTAGGTAATTGACATATTTCTTGACATGCCTTACCTGTAATTTAAGTTCTGTTGTAGAATCCCAAACTCTAATATAACGGACATCTCCAGATGCCAGGAGTCTCCCCGATTCCTGTTCCCAGTCAATAACAAGTCCAGATCCTGCAATTAAGACAAATGATATCTGCATAGAGAGACATGAAACATTTTATATTAAAACTGTTTGTCAGATTTTAAAATATGAAAATTAGCAAGATATAAGTTACACAGAGATAACAATCATACATTTTAACTGGGATAAAATTAGTATGATACAAACTACAAGTAAAATACCTTTAGACAAGGGTATAGGATCTGTAATGGCTTGAAAGGCAGTCACTAATTCTTTACAATCTATTGTATCAGATATATAATTTCTCCAGATTCGTACAGCACCATCATCTGAAAATAATTAATATTTTGTAACAGGAATAATTTATCAATTAATTTTCTTCATATAAATAACAACAATATAAAAATAGACTCCTGATAGCTTGTAGTCGCTCACCAGAGATATTAACACACCATTCACTTAACAGCGTTACTATGTAGTGGCTATGTTGGAAAATTAACTGGGTAAGTAGATACAAGTTTGCAAGGGGACCATACAAAAAAATAGAATTATCACCAGTGTTTACTTACAGAGTGAGTGATTGTTGTTTAACGCTAACTCAGCAATTTTTCAGCTATATTATGGCGAGAATAAGTTAATTTTCAATGAGATGATGAGGACCGCCTTGCACTAGACCAACAGGCTTAGCTGGATTTTAATAGTGCTTGCTCACTGAAACAACAGTCCATGGCTAGACATGTCTCCCCACTCTGACACATTATCCTGATTCTGAACAAACCAGTCTTTACTCTTTTTCATTAATGCTGCATGCATGGCAGAGAAGCAACAAATACCAATTTCATAGACTTTGGTTTGACCTGATTGGGGCTTGAACCCATGATCTACCACACTCGAGGCGAGCACGCTAACCATTACACCACCGATGCGGTGCTGTTTACTTACAAGATCCACACAACATCAATAGAATTATTAGTAATATTTTTGTACTTTATCCATACAACAAAATAGAATTATCACCAGTGTTTACTTACAAGATCCACACAACAGAGAACTATCACCAGTATATACCTACCAGATCCACACAACAGAGAACTATCATGAGGATTTACTTACCAGATCCACACAACAGAGAAAGATCACCAGTGTTTACCTACCAGATCCACACAACAGAGAACTATCATGATAATTTACTTACCAGATCCACACAACAACAGAGAACTATCATGATAATTTACCTACCAGATCCACACAACAACAGAGAACTATCATGATAATTTACCTCCCAGATCCACACAACAACAGAGAACTATCATGATAATTTACCTACCAGATCCAAACAACAACAGAGAACTATCATGAGAATTTACTTACAAGATCCACACAACAGAGAACTATCACCAGTATATAATTACCAGATCCACACAACAACAGAGAACTATCATGAGGATTTACTTACCAGATCCACACAATAACAGAGAACTAACACGAGGATTTACTTACCAGATCCACACAACAACAGAGAACTATCATGAGGATTTACTTACCAGATCCACACAACAGAGAAAGATCACCAGTGTTTACCTACCAGATCCACACAACAGAGAACTATCATGATAATTTACTTACCAGATCCACACAACAACAGAGAACTATCATGATAATTTACCTACCAGATCCACACAACAACAGAGAACTATCATGATAATTTACCTCCCAGATCCACACAACAACAGAGAACTATCATGATAATTTACCTACCAGATCCACACAACAACAGAGAACTATCATGAGAATTTACTTACTAGATCCACACAACAGAGAACTATCACCAGTATATAATTACCAGATCCACACAACAACAGAGAACTATCATGAGGATTTACTTACCAGATCCACACAATAACAGAGAACTATCACGAGGATTTACTTACCAGATCCACACAACAACAGAGAACTATCATGAGGATTTACTTACCAGATCCACACAACAACAGAGAACTATCATGAGGATTTACTTACCAGATCCACACAACAACAGAGAACTATCATGAGGATTTACTTACCAGATCCACACAACAACAGAGAACTATCCCGAGGATTTACTTACCAGATCCACACAACAACAGAGAACTATCACGAGGATTTACTTACCAGATCCACACAACAACAGAGAACTATCATGAGGATTTACTTACCAGATCCACACAACAACAGAGAACTATCATGAGGATTTATAAACTCTATCGTTGAGATCTTTGAAGCTTTAACATTGTCATTTAGCATACTGCCCATCTTTGTCCCCTGTTCCCAATCCCAAAAACTGAAAAAAAAGAAATAAAATTATATTTATGTCCACTGATAGTTGTTGTCAAGTGAGAGGTATCTCAGTTTAATGCTCTCTTTATTAGTGAAGAATATGTACGATTCAAAGCAACTTTATACACATAAACTCAGAGCTCACCAAACCAGGCGAAGTGGGTGGCTTTTTTTCCCTATTTCCGCCATATGGAGAATTTTTAATAGTCCTGTCAGTATTTGGAAGTTGTTATTTTTTCTCCAATAATTATATCTTTTTTCAATATTCACGTATGAGTTATACAGGGTTCAATATGCAATATTTTATTAAAAAATTATTGATTGCATCTTTTTAAGATCGCTTGTTTGGTGAAAGGAAAGGGGACATGCAGTAGCATGAAAAAAACAAGCTTTTCGGAAATCTCCCAGAATTTTCCTCACTTCGCCTTTATGTCAACTGAGAGAGAAGTCATGTCAGTGTGGTGAGCTCTGTAAACAAGTCATGTCTGTTTTTACCAAGTGTGGTGAGCTCTGTAAACTACTAAATTACTCCCTAAATAGTGATGTCTATGTATGATTTGTATGAACTGAACTTTATACAACAAATCTGTATATCTAAAGCTCTATTTACTGAACTTTATACAACAAATCTGTATATTTAAATCTCTATTTACTGAACTTCATATAACAAATCTGAATATTTAAAGCTCTATTTACTGAACTTTATATAACAAATCTGAATATTTAAAGCTCTATTTACTGAACTTTATATAACAAATCTGTATATTTAAATCTCTATTTACTGAACTTTATACAACAAATCTGTATATTTAAATCTCTATTTACTGAACTTCATATAACAAATCTGAATATTTAAAGCTCTATTTACTGAACTTCAAACAACAAATCTGTATATTTAAAGCTCTATTTACTGAACTTTATACAACAAATCTGTATATTTAAAGCTCTATTTACTGAACTTTATATAACAAATCTGTATATTTAAATCTCTAATTACTGAACTTCATATAACAAATCTGTATATTTAAAGCTCTATTTACTGAACTTTATACAACAAATCTGTATATTTAAATCTCTAATTACTGAACTTTATACAACAAATCTGTATATTTAAATCTCTATTTACTGAACTTCATATAACAAATCTGTATATTTAAAGCTCTATTTACTGAACTTTATACAACAAATCTGTATATTTAAATCTCTATTTACTGAACTTCATACAACAAATCTGTATATTTAAAGCTCTATTTACTGAACTTCATACAACAAATCTGTATATTTAAAGCTCTATTTACTGAACTTTATACAACAAATCTGTATATTTAAAGCTCTATTTACTGAACTTTATATAACAAATCTGTATATTTAAAGCTCTATTTACTGAACTTCATACAACAAATCTGTATATTTAAAGCTCTATTTACTGAACTTCATACAACAAATCTGTATATTTAAAGCTCTATTTACTGAACTTTATATAACAAATCTGTATATTTAAAGCTCTATTTACTGAACTTCATACAACAAATCTGTATATTTAAAGCTCTATTTACTGAACTTCATACAACAAATCTGTATATTTAAAGCTCTATTTACTGAACTTTATACAACAAATCTGTATATTTAAAGCTCTATTTACTGAACTTCATACAACAAATCTGTATATTTAAAGCTCTATTTACTGAACTTTATACAACAAATCTGTATATTTAAAGCTCTATTTACTGAACTTCATACAACAAATCTGTATATTTAAAGCTCTATTTACTGAACTTCAAACAACAAATCTGTATATTTAAATCTCTATTTACTGAACTTCAAACAACAAATCCGTATATTTAAAGCTCTATTTACTGAACTTTATACAACAAATCTGTATATTTAAAGCTCTATTTACTGAACTTTATATAACAAATCTGTATATTTAAAGCTCTATTTACTGAACTTTATACAACAAATCTGTATATTTAAAGCTCTATTTACTGAACTTCAAACAACAAATCTGTATATTTAAAGCTCTATTTACTGAACTTCAAACAACAAATCTGTATATTTAAAGCTCTATTTACTGAACTTCAAACAACAAATCTGTATATTTAAAGCTCTATTTACTGAACTTCATACAACAAATCTGTATATTTAAAGCTCTATTTACTGAACTTCATACAACAAATCTGTATATTTTAAAGCTCTATTTACTGAACTTCATACAACAAATCTGTATATTTAAATCTCTATTTACTGAACTTTATACAACAAATCTGTATATTTAAATCTCTATTTACTGAACTTCATATAACAAATCTGTATATTTAAAGCTCTATTTACTGAACTTCATACAACAAATCTGTATATTTAAAGCTCTATTTACTGAACTTCAAACAACAAATCTGTATATTTAAAGCTCTATTTACTGAACTTCAAACAACAAATCTGTATATTTAAAGCTCTATTTACTGAACTTCATACAACAAATCTGTATATTTAAAGCTCTATTTACTGAACTTCATACAACAAATCTGTATATTTTAAAGCTCTATTTACTGAACTTCATACAACAAATCTGTATATTTAAATCTCTATTTACTGAACTTTATACAACAAATCTGTATATTTAAATCTCTATTTACTGAACTTCATATAACAAATCTGTATATTTAAAGCTCTATTTACTGAACTTCATACAACAAATCTGTATATTTAAAGCTCTATTTGCTGAACTTCATACAACAAATCTGTATATTTAAAGCTCTATTTACTGAACTTCATACAACAAATCTGTATATTTAAAGCTCTATTTACTGAACTTCATACAACAAATCTGTATATTTAAATCTCTATTTACTGAACTTCATATAACAAATCTGTATATTTAAAGCTCTATTTACTGAACTTCATACAACAAATCTGTATATTTAAAGCTCTATTTACTGAACTTCAAACAACAAATCTGTATATTTAAAGCTCTATTTACTGAACTTCAAACAACAAATCTGTATATTTAAAGCTCTATTTACTGAACTTCATACAACAAATCTGTATATTTAAAGCTCTATTTACTGAACTTCATACAACAAATCTGTATATTTTAAAGCTCTATTTACTGAACTTCATACAACAAATCTGTATATTTAAATCTCTATTTACTGAACTTTATACAACAAATCTGTATATTTAAATCTCTATTTACTGAACTTCATATAACAAATCTGTATATTTAAAGCTCTATTTACTGAACTTCATACAACAAATCTGTATATTTAAATCTCTATTTACTGAACTTTATACAACAAATCTGTATATTTAAATCTCTATTTACTGAACTTCATATAACAAATCTGTATATTTAAAGCTCTATTTACTGAACTTCATACAACAAATCTGTATATTTAAATCTCTATTTACTGAACTTTATACAACAAATCTGTATATTTAAAGCTCTATTTATCAGTCATGTCTATGTAGCATTCATAGGAATTGATCATTATACACTTAAGATTACACTATACCTAATACTTTCTTTATCAGCTACAGCTATATATGGTTCATAAGGATGGAACTTGATCACAGTTGGTATTCCTTGATTTTTGTTCACAAACACTTGATCATCTAATCTGTTAAAGCCTAAAAACACATGATTCAAGATTAAGTATACCACACATGTGTCACATACAAGATTAAGTATACCACACATGTGTCACATACAAGATTAAGTATACCACACATGTGTCACATACAAGATTAAGTATACCACACATGTGTCACATACAAGATTAAGTATACCACACATGTGTCACATACAAGATTAAGTATACCACACATGTGTCACATACAAGATTAAGTATACCACACATGTGTCACATACAAATTATAACATAAATGTATTTACCTAGATTTACTTACAACATATAAATGTATTTACCTAGATTTAGTTATAACATATAATAATAATAATAATGATAATAATAATAATATTTTATTCAAGCAAATCAAGCACATACATATAAAACA
The DNA here is from genome assembly GCA_963680875.1 of Bathymodiolus brooksi. Taxonomy (NCBI): domain Eukaryota; kingdom Metazoa; phylum Mollusca; class Bivalvia; order Mytilida; family Modiolidae; genus Bathymodiolus; species Bathymodiolus brooksi. Next base: position 10,752,128 of record OY804579.1, on the reverse strand, counting down.
CACATATACTATTACAATATACATAAAAATAAGTTATAAATATTGTAAACATGACAGCCTAGGATAACCCATAAAGCCCAATAAATTGAGCTTATTTTCAATGGGGTCCTTGTCTTGTAAGATTACAAGAGTAAAATAATAAAAATTGTTTACACATAAAACACACTAGCACATAAAATATTTTAAAATAAAGCACTAAATTACAAGCACTATATTGAGTTTGCCTGAACAAAAATAATTAAAAAATTTTGATGAGTGATTTCTAAAAATAAAAATATTCATTTTCTTCTCTTCTTCTTGCCTCAAATTAAAAAAAATGTTTTACTGCATTTTTAAATGCTTCCTTATTATTTACATTCTTAATAGAAATTGGCAAACTGTTCCAGTCTCTTATTGCATTATATGAAAAGCTATTAGTGCTACACAAATTTGCGTTTGGAGTAATACAATTTAAATTAGAGGCTCCCCTTGTATTTCCTTGATTAATATTAAAATGTTCACACAAATATTCTGGTGCTCTACAATGATATATATTACACAGTATGGGTACCTGTGTGACGCAACTGACGTGTTTACGTAAAGTTTGTGGGCACGTTACCGTTTCCGATCATCGACTGTCAAAACCGGAAGGGTTCAATTTTTGTAAGTTTTTATGTTTATATATGGTAGTAAACATTGCTAATGAAGACAAAAAATTACAGACACCCGCTGATATAATACCTTTATATGCCAGGAAAATTTAAAACATATCTGTTGAACGGAAATATCCTTTTTTTACACTTACACTTGATTTTGATGTTGCGTAAACATTGACATCATTGTTTTCTCGCTGAATTCAGCAAGGACGACCCTGATTTTTTCAAAGAAGCTTCTTCGTACAACCAATTATCACCACACAAAGTCATATCTCGTTCCAATTTACATTTTTTGCATAATTATAATCTTATCATTTCCAATGACTGTGGGCATTTTAATATTACACTGTGGGCTAGGAATACGTAAAACGAACACATTAACACATTTAGATGCCCACAGTCATTGGAAATGATAAGATTATATTTATACAAAAAATGTAAATTGGAACGAGACATGACTTTGTGTGGTGATAATTGGTTGTACGAAGAAGCTTCTTTGAAAAAATCAGGGTCGTCCTTGCTGAATTCAGCGAGAAAACAATGATGTCAATGCCCACGCAACATCAAAATCAAGTTTAAGTGTAAAAAAAGGATATTTCAGTTCAACAGATATGTTTTAAATTTTCCTGGCATATAAAGGTATTATATCAGCGGGTGTCTGTAATTTTTTGTCTTCATTAGCAATGTTTACTACCACATATAAACATAAAAACTTACATTGAACCCTTCCGGTTTTGACAGTCGATGATCGGAAACGGTAACGTGCCCACAAACTTTATGTAAACACGTCAGTTGCGCCGCACAGGTACCCATACTGTATATTAAAAACATGGTTAATTCTAGGTTGACTTACTCTGTCTGGTACAGAAAGGATTCCAACACTGTCTAGTATATCACAATTTATGTGAGTTCTGGGTCCCAGGTCGAGGACAAATCTCACAACCTTATTTTGCAATATTTGAAGTTTTTTGGTCAATCCCGAGCCTAAACCACTGTACCATGAAGAACATGAATAATCAAAATAACACTGAATTAAAGCTGTTGAGAGTGTTTTTCTCGACCTGGGATCAAGACATTTTGCATTTCTATATACAAATTTAAGTCTACCATTTACTTTACTGACAATATTTGAGACTATATTTTCAAAATTTAAATATTTATCAATATGTACTCCTAAATATTTAACTACCTCTGTTGATGTAATAACATGTTCATAACATTTCACATAACACTTTTTAATTTGTCTGATCTTTCTTTTAGGGCCAAAAAGCATACATTCAGTCTTGCCAAGGTGTAAAGACAATTTATTATCAGTTAACCAGTCTGAACATTTTTCTAATACATTGCTTAATTTAGACGATATAATATTAGGATCTTTATGTGTATACAGTATTGCACTATCATCTGCAAACAATATCAGTTTACAGTCTCCATCTATTCTTATTGACATATCATTGACATAGGTCAAAAAAGCAGGGGCCCCAGTATACTACCCTGGGGCACCCCACATGATACATTCATAGGTTCTGAAATTGTACTGTTTACAGATACAAACTGGACTCTATCTGTTAGATATGACTCAAACCAATCTACTGACTGTACACCCATGACATTCAGTTTACTACACAAAATATTGTGACCGACAGTGTCAACAGCCTTCTGTAGGTCTAACATTATCATCCCTGTATACAGACCTTTAGCATTATTAGTTCTTAAATAGTCAAATAGATATATGAGACATGTGTCTGTGGAATACTTTTGTCTAAAATCTGACTGTAAATGATATAACATTTTGTTTTCTTGTAAAAATTCAACAAGTTGTTTATACACACTCCTTTCTAATATTTTATATACTATACTCAATATACTGATTGGTCTATAATTACCAACCTCTAAAGGGCTGTTTTTCTTAAATAGAGGTTTAACTCTGGCATATTTCATGCTTTGGGGAACAACCCCTGTGGTAATTGACTGATTAATTATAGCTGTAATAGGGACTTTTATTATATTAGCACCATCTTTTATAAATCGAGCTGGAATTTCATCTAAACCAGTGCTTTTATTGGCATTAAGAGAACATAACTCGTTAAAAACAAACTCTTCAGTTACAGGTTGTAAATGTATTTACCTAGATTTACTTACAACATATAACTGTATTTACCTAGATTTACTTACAACATATAACTATATTTACCTAGATTTACTTATAACATTTAAATGTATTTACCTATATTTACTTACAACATATAAATGTATTTACATAGAAATACTTATAACATATAAATGTATTTACCTAGATTTACTTACAACATATAAATGTATTTACCTAGATTTACTTATAACATATAAATGTATTTACCTAGATTTACTTACAACATATAAATGTATTTACCTAGATTTACTTATAACATTTAAATGTGTTTACTTAGATTTACTTACAACATATACATGTATTTACTTACAACATATACATGTATTTACTTACAACATATACATGTATTTACCTAGAAATACTTACAACATATAACTGGATTTACCTACATTTACTTACAACATATAACTGTATTTACCTGCTTTAATTTGCTCATCTCTAGCTTCATCCCTTATTAAATGATTTCTTCTAAACTTGAACTGTCTGTCATGATGTGACAAACTTTCTGGATCTTTGTTTTCAGACATTCTCATCACAGGTTCAGCAAATCGCTTACAGCACCATTGAAAGAACTCTGTAGATACAGAAAACTGCATAGGATTTTTGGAATCTTCAATAATTGTTTCTTCCGGCTGAAAATAAGATCATTACTTCTAAGTCATAATATAATCATTAACAAAATAGAGAAAGAAGTAAAAAACCACAATACAAACAGAAAGTAAAACAGCAGAATTCTCTCTTAACATATCTCCTTTTGTTATGTAACAAATAGGATATATTATTTTGTTCAAGAGAATTTTGTTGTTGTCGACAAAGATAAAAATAATATTACATCATCAGTGATATAAGTTACTAAAAATAGAAAAGTTGTTTACAAGTTTTTAATATTTGACCTGGAGTTTCTATTAAAATGATTGAGATAAAGATTTTCCTGAACTTTCTAGACTTTGTAAATAATTATATAAGGGTCAGCAAAGTTGAGAGCAGTCAGTTAGAAATTTAGAATTTATATAACAGCTGGAATTTATAGCATTGTATTTGGATATATTTACTTCAGTGAAGTCACGTGACTTGAACATTGAACTATTAACAATTTCAAGACAATATTTGGAAACTGTCAGTTTGTAGATTGGAACTAAAGAATATTTTAATTCAACAGGAATTAAATTTCATAGGAAAGGATCCAAACTATTATAACGGAAAAGAAAAGGACATTTATTTCAAGGAATTTAACTGTGAACATTCAGGCCAGTTGTTAACTTTATAAAGTTGATTTTGTAAATTAATTGTATATTACAATATAACGACTTGTCAAAGACACACACAGTATGTAGATATACAAACAGAAAGTAAAACAATAGAACTCCTTGTAAATTGAGCTGAGTAATAATACTGTATGGAAGGTGATTAGAAGTCTCTCCCCTTACCCATTTACCTATACACAGACTTACCCCATTGGGTCCTTTGTCAAAGAGTTTCCTATTCCTTGTGAATTGAGCTGAGTAAGAATACTGCATGGAAGGTGACGAGAAGTCTCTCTTCAATCCCATATTTTCATCTACTCCATTATTTGGTGGGGTACTATAAAATACAACATATTCTAGACAGTTGTAACCTTGCTTGTTCTCTTTGAGTAGAATTTTAAAGCATCATACAGTCTTTATATACCTGGACTGGGTTGCACAAACCTCAATTAAATTTAACTTTCATTTAAATCTTTAGTGAAAGTTAATTGCATGTACATTCCAAGTAGATTTAAGTGTCAATTAAGTTTTAATTAACACTTAAAATTTAATTGAGGTTTCTGCAATCCAGTCCTGGTTACTCATAATTCATTGTGTTACAATATTATAAAGTATCGCAACAATAATTATTCTTGCTGTTGCCCAATGGCCATTGAGCTATTTACATAATTTAATTACAATTGTTTACATAAACGATGACAACATTAATATACAGTTTGGAACTTGCTAGAATGACAATTTGTGTTATTTAGCTGAATTATATAAATGACAATGGATCTTTAACTTTTTAAGTATGTTAGATGTTTATTTCTTCTATCACTGCCAAGACCTTTACTGCACTTGACTGTATATATTAATAACATGGCGGATGTCTTATTTTTTTCCCTTCTAAAATAGACATCAATACTCCCCTCTTTAAATTAATACAATTAATCTGTTAACTAAGATTAAAACACTTACCCTATATGGTTCATAGAGGGTCTGTTTGATGGACTGGAGGGTGCTGAGTGGGGTACTTTAGCATTTTGTGTTACTAGCTTTGGTTTGGCTGTAATTGTGGCCTAAAACATAGAGAAGACAGTACTTTAAAATAAAATAACAAAAAAGATATTCAAATGATAGTACATTCCTTTGAAACATTCTTAATACGGGAGAAAAGAAATTACTTATATTACTTAAGTCTTAAAAATAGACAATTAAATATGATGTATACCAACTTTGACCTTTATTTCAATAGAGGTAACAATGTATCTTACAGCCTTTCAGACACTGGGATGTCAACACATATTAGATGTAAGGCTAACATTACAAACAATGCATGTCAAATTTACATTTCTATATATTTCTTTCTCAAGGTAAATTTAACACACGTTTTCGACAACACAGATGTTTTTTTTGCCCATCTTCAATTATTTTTTTTGTACAGTGATGTTCCTTTGGCCCATATCTTATGGTGTTTACATTTCTCAGTTAATTAGGTTTACTTATATTTGTAATAATGTTACTCACTTTACTGACCAATATCTTATAGTGATTGAAATTCTTAAAACCATAAAAACAATTAACATAAATACTTGAAAACTTTCATAGAAATTGTATTACCTCTATAAAAATCTCATTAACTAATTTAACTTCACCACATTTTGGTGCCTGTCCCCTGTCAAGGTCTGCATTTCCATCGGCATATGTAGTGGTCTTTGTTGTGTAGATGATTTGAGGTGAGAGGTAGTTATTCATTTTGTTGTGTTGATGATTTGAGGTGAGAGGTAGTTATTCATTTTGTTGTTGTTGATGAATTTAGGTGAGAGGTAGCTATGCATTTTGTTGTTGTTGATGAATTGAGGTGAGAGGTAGTTATGCATTTTGTTGCTGTGTTGATGATTTGAGGTGAGAGGTAGTTATGCATTTTGTTGTTGTTGATGATTTGAGGTGAGAGGTAGTTATGCATTTTGTTGTTGTTGATGATTTGAGGTGGGAGGTAGTTATTCATTTTGTTGTTGTGTTGATGATTTGAGGTGAGGTAGTTATTCATTTTGTTGTTATGTTGATGATTTGAGGTGAGAGGTAGTTATTCATTTTGTTGTTGGGCTGATGATTTGAGGTGAGAGGTAGCTATTCATTTTGTTGTGTTGATGATTTGAGATGAGAGGTAGTTATTCATTTTGTTGTTGTGTTGATGATTTGAGGTGAGAGGTAGTTATTCATTTTGTTGTGTTGATGATTTGAGGTGAGAGGTAGTTATTCATTTTGTTGTTGTGTAGATGATTTGAGGTGAGAGGTAGTTATTCATTTTGTTGTGTTGATGATTTGAGGTAAGAGGTAGTTATTCATTTTGTTGTGTTGATGATTTGAGGTGAGAGGTAGTTATTCATTTTGCTATTGATGATTTGATATGAGAGGTAGTTATTCATTTTGTTGTGTTGATGATTTGATATGAGAGGTAGCTATTCATTTTGTTGTTGTGTTGATGATTTGAGGTGAGAGGTAGTTATTCATTTTGTTGGGCTGATGATTTGAGGTGAGAGGTAGTTATTCATTTTGTTGTTGTTGATGATTTGAGGTGAGAGGCAGTTATTCATTTTGTTGTTGTGTTGATGATTTGAGGTGAGAGGTAGTTATGCATTTTGTTGTTGTTGATGATTTGAGGTGGGAGATAGTTATTCATTTTGTTGTTGTGTTGATGATTTGAGGTGAGAGGTAGTTATTCATTTTGTTGTGTTGATGATTTGAGGTGAGAGGTAGTTATTCATTTTGTTGTTGTGTTGATGATTTGAGGTGAGAGGTAGTTATTCATTTTGTTGTGTTGATGATTTGAGGTGAGAGGTAGTTATTCATTTTGTTGTGTTGATGATTTGAGGTGAGAGGTAGTTATTCATTTTGTTGTTGTGTTGATGATTTGAGGTGAGAGGTAGTTATTCATTTTGTTGTTGTTGATGATTTGAGGTGAGAGGTAGTTATTCATTTTGTTGTTGTGTTGATGATTTGAGGTGAGAGGTAGTTATTCATTTGGTTGTGTTGATGATTTGAGGTGAGAGGTAGTTATTGATTTTGTTGTGTTGATGATTTGAGGTGAGAGGTAGTTATTCATTTTGTTGTGTTGATGATTTGAGGTGAGAGGTAGTTATTCATTTTGTTGTGTTGATGATTTGAGGTGAGAGGTAGTTATTCATTTTGTTGCATTGATGATTTGAGGTGAGAGGTAGTTATTCATTTTGTTGCATTGATGATTTGAGGTGAGAGGTAGTTATTCATTTTGTTGTTGTGTTGATGATGAGGTGAGAGGTAGTTATTCATTTTTTTGTTGTGTTGATGATTTTAGGTGAGAGGTAGTTACTCATTTAATTGTTGTGTTGATGATTTGAGGTGAGAGGTAGTTATTCATCTTGTTGTTGTGTTGATGATTTGAGGTGAGAGGTAGTTATTCATTTTGTTGTTGTGTTGATGATTTGAGGTGAGAGGTAGTTATTCATTTTGTTGTTGTGTTGATGATTTGAGGTGAGAGGTAGTTATTCATTTTGTTGTTGTTGATGATTTGAGGTGAGAGGTAGCTATTCATTTTGTTGTGTTGATGATTTGAGATGAGAGGTAGTTATTCATTTTGTTGTTGTGTTGGTGATTTGAGGTGAGAGGTAGTTATTCATTTTGTTGTTGTGTTGATGATTTGAGGTGAGAGGTAGTTATTCATTTTGTTGTGTTGATGATTTGAGGTGAGAGGTAGTTATTCATTTTGTTGTTGTGTAGATGATTTGAGGTGAGAGGTAGTTATTCATTTTGTTGTGTTGATGATTTGAGGTGAGAGGTAGTTATTCATTTTGTTGTTGTGTTGATGATTTGAGGTGAGAGGTAGTTATTCATTTTGTTGTTGTGTTGATGATTTGAGGTGAGAGGTAGTTATTCATTTTGTTGTTGTGTAGATGATTTGAGGTGAGAGGTAGTTATTCATTTTGTTGTTGTGTTGATGATTTGAGGTGAGAGGTAGTTATTCATTTTGTTGTTGTGTTGATGATTTGAGGTGAGAGGTAGTTATTCATTTTGTTGTTGTGTTGATGATTTGAGGTGAGAGGTAGTTATTCATTTTGTTGTTGTGTAGATGATTTGAGGTGAGAGGTAGTTATTCATTTTGTTGTTGTGTTGATGATTTGAGGTGAGAGGTAGTTATTCATTTTGTTGTTGTGTTGATGATTTGAGGTGAGAGGTAGTTATTTACTTTGTTGATATATAGGTGGGATTACTGACCATCACTGTTAAACTTTCTTCTCATAACTTACTTTTAATTTCATTGAGTTTACAATATACTTGATATTTTCTCTGACAACAGGGTGGGGATCTGTTGACAAACTCAGTAGAACTCTCCAGAGATTAGTATATATAGTGCTACATCCAAATCCTATATTATTTGAGGAGGAGCTCCGTCTAGCTGGATTAGTACTGTCACTATTTACACTGTCTATAGAGTTCACAGAACTGGACGGTACCACATTTAACAGATGACTAGAGCTAGCTGTAATGATCACAAGTAAATATATCAGTCTATAATAGATAAGACTCTAATTTAATCCTAGCTACCATTAACAGTCATGTCATGTCAGTCTATAATAGATAAGACTCTAATTTAAGACTAGCTACCATTAACTGTCATGTCAGTCAGTCTATAATAGATAAAACTCTAATTTAAGACTAGCTACCAGTAACTGTCATGTCAGTCAGTCTATAATAGATAAGACTCTAATTTAAGACTAGCTACCATTAACAGTCATGTCAGTCAGTCTATAATAGATAAGACTCTAATTTAAGACTAGCTACCATTAATAGTCATGTCAGTCAGTCTATAATAGATAAGACTCTAATTTAAGACTAGCTACCATTAACTGTCATGTCAGTCAGTCTATAATAGATAAGACTCTAATTTAAGACTAGCTACCATTAACAGTCATGTCAGTCAGTCTATAATAGATAAGACTCTAATTTAAGACTAGCTACCATTAACAGTCATGTCAGTCAGTCTATGATAGATAAGGCTCTAATTTAAGACTAGCTACCATTAACAGTCATGTCAGTCAGTCTATAATAGATAAGACTCTAATTTAAGACTAGCTACCATTAACAGTCATGTCAGTCAGTCTATAATAGATAAGACTCTAATTTAAGACTAGCTACCATTAACAGTCATGCCAGTCAGTCTATAATAGATAAGACTCTAATTTAAGACTAGCTACCATTAACAGTCATGTCAGTCAGTCTATAATAGATAAGACTCTAATTTAAGACTAGCTACCATTAACAGTCATGTCAGTCAGTCTATAATAGATAAGACTCTAATTTAAGACTAGCTACCATTAACTGTCATGTCAGTCAGTCTATAATAGATAAGACTCTAATTTAAGACTAGCTACCATTAACTGTCATGTCAGTCTAATTTACCAATTTGATTTGCACATTTCATACATTTTTAAACAAATTTGTTAACAAATCCATTAGCTGGTAAATACTATATTTGCTTAGAATTATTCTTATTTGAATTAAACATTAATCTTCTTGTGAAACAATGGCTAAAATGAATATTTTACTACCTTTAAACTTAATGAAAACAAATATTAAATCCATTTCAGGAGTTGAAAATAGTGTGGACATTCCTGATAAAATTTTAGACATGCCCCTGTACATTGTTTTTCAAAAGCATCCCTCCCCACAAATTAACAGAGTCAACACCTCAGACTTTCCTATTTTCAATCCCTGCACTATTAGATTATAAATTTATATTACCATTCAATGATCATTCATCTTCTATTTTATTTTGTTAAGAATTAAAAGCATGTAGATATAATTCTTACTTACCAACGTGAAGCTATTGTCAAACCTGTCTCATGTGACCTTCCAAGGGAACAGTGAAATAAGGTCACATAAGACAGGTGGTTGCTTAATACAGGTTTAATTGAAACGAAATGCACTATAGAGGGAAATAAAAATTATGGTCACAAAATACAAGTTATTGCTTATTAGAGGTGGTCACCAAAGCGGGGTTGAATGTAGCTCGTGTTCGGTTTGTTTACATGAAAAACTTGAAAATGTTGAATGAGAGTTCACCTCAATTGGAATAATCATAGAAAAAAATAACATTTCTGTTTAATATTTGTAAAATATTTCACTCTAGGTTGACTAAATATTTTATTTCAGATAAAAAATTGCTGTGCAAAACCTCCGGTAAAACATAAACAAACCGAACACGTGTTTTGCTGTTATCGTTATCTCTCAAAAGTCACGTGACCTCAAAGCAAGAATATCACAATGACAAGATGGCGGATCAGTTAATGTCGACATTTGTTATGATAATGAGCTAGAAATGAATAATAATGAGTCAGTAAATATGGAAAGCGATATATAAATATGTAATGAACCAAATTATCCACATGACTCCACTTTCACAAAGCGTTTTGTTGTAAAAATTACTGTTGAAAGGTGAGACAAAATCAAGGTCGCAGTTTCGTAAATTTGTTATAGGGTGAAATCCGTAGCCCTATGATTTGCAAATATCAGAAAACTGGCCAAGGACCATAAGGATTACGGTTCCGTAGCTAGGTTGACTGTATTTTCAAACAACTTGAGATGTTTATCAACATGATATCATTTGATAAAACCAGGATTAAATGATTTATTTTAAAGATAACTTTGACAATAACTTCATACATTATAATTAGCCACACATGACTAAGAGACTTAGTATTTTTTATGTATACTAACTAATGTACACTCTTAGTCATGTACAACATTAAATATGGCTATTTTTAATTATAATTTCGTATTAGTTATTCTGAATTCCTTTTCTTAAATGATGTTGAACCAAGTATGTAAAGCTATGTGTATTTCTTTTTATCCATGGCATTGCATAAAACATGAATAAGATCCATGGCATTGCATAAAACATGAATAAGATCCATGGCATTGCATAAAACATGAATAAGATCCATGGCATTGCATAAAACATGAATAAGATCCATGGCATTGTATAAAACATGAATAAGATCCATGGCATTGTATAAAACATGAATAAGATCCATGGCATTGTATAAAACATGAATAAGATCCATGGCATTGTATAAAACATGAATAAGATCCATGGCATTGTATAAAACATGACTAAGATCCATGGCATTGTATAAAACATGACTAAGACTTGATTTGATATTATAGCTTCATGATCTTTTTGAGATAAAAATGGTAATGATCAAGTCTTGTTAACTGACCAACATACCATGCCCAAGGAAGGGAGATAAATCCATACAAGTTCTGAATACAGATCAGAGAAATGTAGAAAGTACATGCTAAACTGTAATAGTTGTATGATCATACATACAGAGTCTACAAGGAGCCTGTATTGCTCACCTGGTTTGCAACTTGCTTTAAGATGATCTTTGGCCGACCATGAGAAAATGAGGAATTGATGGTATCAGTTCACAAAAAACATGTCAATATTTTTTTTAACATTTTCAACAGCAATAATCTGTTTACATATTTTCAAGCGATTATAATAGGGAACAGAAAAATTCTTAAGAAAAGGATTTCCAGTACAATGAGTCAATGTTATAGTAGTTCTGGCAGAAGGTTACACCAATAGAAATGTGTTGACCAAAGAAAAGTAGTTCTGGCAGAAGGCTACACCAATAGATATGTGTTGACCTTCCATAGATGCTTCCTACCAAGTTTTGGTTCATTTGGCCAAACGGTTTCAGAGGTGAAGAATCTAAAAAATCAGCCAATCAGAAACAAGAATCGCCTGTGGTAGCCATGTTTGTTAACGGATCGGGACGGAATGAGTAATCTTTATAGAGGACCTTCCATAGATGCTTCCTACCAAGTTTCGGATCATTTGGACAAGCGGTTTCAGAGGAGAAGATTTTTAGAAATCGATCCAATCAGAAATAAGAATTGCCTGTGGCGGCCATGTTTGTCAATGGATCTGGACGAAATGAGCACTCTTTATAGAGGACCGCCCATAGATGCTTCCTACCAAGTTTCGGTTCATTTGGCCAAGCAGTTTCAGAGGAGAAGAATTTTAAAAATCAGCCAATCAGAAACAAGAGTCGCCTGTGGCGGCCATGTTTGTTAATGGATCGGGACGAAATGAGCAATCTTTACAGAGGACCTTCCATAGATGCTTCCTACCAAGTTTCAGTTCATTTCGTCAAGCGGTTTCAGAGGAGAAGATTTTTAAAAATCAGCAATATCTGTATAGAGATAACTGCATTTTGAATACAGATATCTATATTTAAACAAGAGTTATCTTTCTTTTAACAATTTTTTTAGAAATCAACCAATAAGAAACAAGAATTGCCTGTGGTGACCATGTTTGTTAACTGATCGGGACGAAATGAGCAATCTTTATAGAGGACCTTCCATAGATGCTTCCTACCAAGTTTCGGTTCATTTGACCAAGTGGTTTCAGAGGAGAAGATTTTTAGAAATCGACCAATCAGAAACAAGAATTGCCTGTGACAGCCATGTTTGTTAATGAATCAGGACGAAATGAGCAATCTTTATAGAGGACCTTCCAAGGATGCTCCCTACCAAGTTTCGATTCATTTGGCCAAGCGGTTTCAGAGGAGAAGATTTTTTAGAAATCAACCAATCAGAAACACGAATGGCCTGTGGAGTCCATGTTTGTTAACGGATCGGGACGAAATTAGCACTCTTTATAGAGGACCTGCCATAGATGCTTCCTACCAAGTTTCTGTTCATTTAGCCAAGCAGTTTCAGAGAAGATTTAAAAAAATAGGCCAATCAGAAACAATAATTGCCTATGGTGGCCATGTTTGTTGATGGATCGGGACAAAATGAGCAATCTTTAGAGAGGACTTTCCATAGATGCTTCCTACCAAGTTTCACTTCATTTGGCTGAGCGGTTTCAGAGGAGAAGATTAAAATGTGAAAAGTTAACGGACTACAGACGACAGATGCCAAGTGACGGCAAAAGCTCACATTGCCTTTGGCAAGGTGAGCTAATGATATGACGTCATTACAAAATAGTTCGGTAGAGAAGATCTCGTGCAACGTTGCGACATTCTTTTATCACCACAGTGTGGTGATACAACATCTTGTATCAGACATGCTACTTTCTTTAAATTCAAAGGAAAACGTACAAAATGTTAGATAATTAGATAAAAGTCTTTATCTACAGTGTGCAAACTAGCTATATCTGTATGAAGACAATGTAAGTAGTTATTAGGACAGTTAGAACAATAACTTGTATAAAGAAATCATCAAACAACAGGCAGAATGTGACAGGCTTACATGAGTGTATAAGACCTTTAAAACTGCTTCGTGATCCACTCTTTTTCATACCAGTAAAGGGTTCTGAAATAAAATTATAATTCAGTGCATGCTGGGAATAATGGAAAGTTCCTGCGTGTAATATATATATATATATATATAGCATATAATATTTCACAAGGTAACCATGGTCTGGCCTGACGATGTATATCACTTACCTGGCTATAAATGGTTTTCTTATTCAAGTTCAAAAATATTCTCAAAATACGTTTATTAGATTCTGGTAAAAATGTAATTCTAATCGTCATAAAAACACAATTTTGGTATAGGTCAGTCAAATTCTAACTCAGTAACAATTATTTAGCAAAAGCTGAGATGGATTTGGCACAAGTTATCACTTTCAATGCCCTAACTGTATACAATAATTACAACACATAATATATATGATATGTATAAGTTTCTCTATTATATACATGCATAAATTAAATCATTTAAATGTACAGTGAAGAAATCATTAATTAAATTTAACGATGGAGTATGTCTGCAACCCCCCCCCCCCCCCCCCCCCAGCATGATCACACTACAAGTAGAGGGAGTATGTCTGCAAAAAAAAAGCCAGCATGATCACACTACAAGTAGCATTCACTAGTAACAGTAGGTCCTAAAGAATTTCATCTGGGCCAAGACATTTTCATACAAGAGGCCCTGCTGGTCTTTGTCATAAACTGAGCCTCTGTCACTCATCTGATTATTCAAGCAAGTTTTTAGATTTTGAGATTTTTTTTCTTCATCATCCATGTGGTGTTGACCAGCATGGACTTCCTTTCTACAGAATACTGAATTCTTGTAAGTGACCATCCAATGACTATTCTTGTAAAGTTTGGGTCCAAGTGTCTAGTATCTGAGAAAAACAAGGGCAATGCAAAGCGTGGCATATCCCCTCGCCTAAAAATTTGACCCAGTGACCTTTACCTTTGACCTTGAAAATCAATAGGGTTCCAGATTCTCTTAAGGACTCAGTATGTACCAAGTTTGGTCAAAATCCATTGAAGGATGTTGATTCTAGAGTGTTTACAAGGATGTTACACTGTAAAAATTTGACCTGGTGACCTTGACCTTTGACCTTGAAAATCAATAGGGTTCCAGATTCTCTTAAGGACTAAGTATGTACCAAGTTTGGTCAAAATCCATTGAAGGATGTTGATTCTAGTGTTCACAAGGATGTTACGTGGTAAAAATTTGACCTGGTGACCTTGACCTTTGACCTTGAAAATCAATAGGGTTCCAGATTTTCTGAAGGGCTAAGTATGTACCAAGTTTGGTCAAAATCCATTGAAGGATGTTGATTCTAGTGTTCACAAGGATGTTACGGAAAGACGGACAGTAGCGTTACTATATCCCTTCACAACTTCGTTGGTGAGGGGATAATTATTTATATGTTTTCTAAAAGGATTCTATAATAAAACTTTCTTCTACAGTGGTGGTAATCTTGAATTTCTTATCAATACACACACACACTAGACCACTAGTAGAATACTACCAGAGGAACATCTTAGCCAAGTCTGCTATAGAATGGTTCATTGGTATTATTAAAAATAAATATTGGTTACTGTAACGCAGAGTGTTACAAATGTCCCCCAAACAAACAATACAAGTACTAGTGGTATGAATGAAGAATAGTGTGAGAACATAGCAAGAAATAATTAGAGCCCAGTTTTTGACTCTATCATGTCTATAGTAGGGCTTCTTTGTTATGTTACCCTACAATGTGCTACAATAAACTAGTAAGCAAAGCAAGAAACAAATGGCTTCAATTGTCTGCCATCATCTACAACACCAGTAATGGAGATGTTAGAAGACTATATTATTAGCATGAAATCAAATGCAAAAAATGTTTGTCATACACTATAGGATGTTGGTGACTTTTGTGAAAATGATCTATGCTGTAAATTCAAAAATAATTTCCATGGCAACAGCAGCCATTTTAAAATGTCTAAGTCTCAAAAGGTTTTTATTCACCTTTGTGTTAAATTGAGTGTTTTTGCGGATTCCATGGCAACGGCAGGCATTTTGAAATTTCCATGCCTCAAAACCATTATACACATGCCATACAACATTTCTATTAAGTTTCATCCAATTCCGAGCACTTTAAATTTTTCACGTTTTTTGTGGCAACGGCGGCCATTCTGAAATTTCTAAACCTCAAAATGATGTGTACACATGTCAGACAAAATTTCAGGAAAGTTTCATCCAATTCCGAGCACTTTTAAATTTTTCATGTTTTTTTGTGGTTTCCATGGGAACGGTGGCCATTTTGAAAATTCCAAAAGTAGTCTGCACATCTACTCATAGTGCTTAACATTCCTGTGAAGTTTGGATATCAATTTGCAACATCATAATCTACTTGGAAACCAAATTTCGCCCAAATCGGAAGATTTTTTTATTTTGGCAGTCATTTTGGATTCAAAATGGCCACCATAGCAAACCGAAATGGTCGCAATATGGTGCAGCATGTCTTACAATCGTAACTACTCGGCCATTGTCGCTACTCTGCAAATAATCTTGTATGCATTAGGCGTATAAATCACACTACTTTTCACATGTCAGTTACATGAAAGTTTGATAAAGTTATATTTTAAACAATTTTCTATATTTCAATTAAAGTTTTAATTAGTTTTGCATGATTAGATTTTACTTAGTATGTCTTCCATATTGGATTTTCATGGACTATATTTTTGTGCGGCTTAACTTAACTTAACTTCCGGCAAACAATTTAAGAAGAATTTCTACTATGTACGTATGAGGTTATTTGCAGGGTAGCGAGAATGGCAGAGTAGTTACGATTGCATGTCTTACTCCCTGTAAATATCCATTTCCATTGAAATCTTCATTTTTGAATTTTAAAATTTTTTATATTGGTGGCCATTTTGAAAATTTTAAAAACAAAGAGCACAACTTTGAGTGATGATCTATTTTTGTGTCAAGTTTCAAAAGGATCCACTTGTTTGGAGTGAATTTAACATTTTTTGCACCTTGGTTACCATGGCAATGGCCACCATTTTGAATTTGTTCAACCCCTCAAAAGCTGCCACACTACAAAGTTTCATGAAGTTTGATGAAAGGAATCCAATTTTTTTTTAAATTCCCTCTTTTTTATTTCCATGGTAACTGCGGCAAAGTTTGTCCAACTGATTCCGATTTTTTTGGCTTATCTCGTTCCACTAGATGTGGATGTTGTTCCTATCAAGTTTCATCAATTTCTGTTTGGTGAGTAACCTGCAATGATCATTTTTGTGTTTTACATTTTTTTAGCATTTTGGCCATTTCCATGGCAATGGCAGCCATTTTGAAAAAATCAACCTCACATGGCATATGATATTCCTACAAACTTAGGATAAAGTTTGATCAAGGCATCTCCGAGAAATGTGTCGGACAAACTTTTGGCGGAAGAAAGAAAGAAAGAAAGAAGAAGAATAATAATAATAATAAGAAACAGAGCAAACATAATATGTCTCCCAAACTTTGTTTGGGAGACATAATTAAAACAAAAATTTCCAATTGGGTCCTATGTTAAATTTGTCCTGTAATAGTAGCAAACTTGGATTTCCAATTAACATAAGAAATGAAAATTTGTAAGGGATCATCCGATTATTCCATGTTTCTAAGATATTTCCCACATTTCCCCATCATGTCCTGCAGTGGCAGCCATCTTGGATTTTGGATCAACAAACAAAACAAAAAAACCCCAAGAAACAGACTTTGTCAAGGGGCATTCAAACGAAGTTTAATTTCAAACAGTTCAGTGGTGTCAGAGAAGAATAACTTTGGAATATTTTCCCAATAGGATCAAATCTTAAAACTTTGTAATGTTGTAGCTGACAACTTGATTCCTCATAAATCAAAAGCAAATAAACACAAAGTTTTCTAAGGACCATATAAGGAACATTTCTACCAATGAACACATTACACTTGTGGTTTGTGTATTTAAACACATGTAAATCATTATAATATAAAACCACACATTTTTGTTAATTACAGAATGGCTTAAAATGTGTATTGGTTGTACATAATTAATTTACATACATTTAACAAATTTTATGAATGTATTCTGAATATCTTAAATAGTGGATTCTGGTTTTATTTTTTAGGATTGATATACAGATAATAGAATTGGTCTTAAGAAAAAGACTTTTCTTCAATCAGTATCCAAATTGAGGCTAGAGTAAGGTTTTCTCTTTTTCAAGGACATAAGCAGTTTTCAATGCAAAGATATAAAATTAGGACATTATATTATAGTTGACTGAACAACCATAGGGTCCTATATCAATTTTGTTCTGCCATGGCAGTCATTTTGAATTTCAGATCAGCATCAAAACATATTATATAATCATTCACACAATATAACAATTTCAGCCAATCAGAACACCATATAACAATTCCAGCCAATCAGAACACCATATAACAATTCCAGCCATTCAGAACACAATATAACAATTCCAGCCAATCAGAACACAATATAACCATTCCAGCCAATCAGAACACAATATAAACATTCCAGCCAATCAGAACACAATATAACAATTCCAGCCAATCAAAACAAAATATACCAATTCTAGCCAATCAGAACATAGTTTTAGCAAACAAGTTGAATTTCCAATTAACATGAAAATCAAAAATTTAAAAGATGTCCACCCTATGAAGATTCTTGTCTAGTTTTGGTTCACTCAATCTGGTCATTTCAGACAAGAAGAATTAAGTGTACCGATTAAGAACAACAACCATGAACAGGTCAGGTGACATGAAAATGAAATGTGAAAACAAGTTATCATTACTAAGAATCATAGTGACCAACCATAGGTTCTTTGGTTACATTGTACTATATAGAAAATAGGTATATCAGAAGAAAACATTTCTTTATTTAAACACCTGACTTAATTATCAACATGTACTATGAACTTAGTAGAAATTATTGTTTATGTTTTATCATCTTGAATCAATTATAAGAAAACAATATATATTTCCTTCTTTTTTTATCCAATTTATAAGACCAAAAAATCACTATCCAGTCAAACTTGCCAGATCAGTAACTAAATAAGTGGTCATTTTACCTTTGTCGTAAGAGTGACTGTTTAATACAAGTTTGACTGTATGTGAATATTTCTGTTATAAAAGTAATGTTTTCTGATGATGTCGAGGATTAGCGAGGGGAGATAATTACCAGATTGACCAGTAACAATATTCCACCCACCACAAGTTTCTGCTGCCACAACAGGTCCACCTTTATCTTTCTTCTTCTCATCTTCTAAATGCTGAGCTGCTACAGCTGTGAACTGACTCTCAAACTGAGCAACTAAAGCAGAAAACGCTACAACCAATTCCTAAAAAAGTATATAGAATTTTAGCAACTAGATATTTGTCTTCACAAATAGAACATGTACAGCTGAGACTTTAAATAATTTGTCCATGGTCTTATTGGTTAACTACTCAGTTAACAATCTCTCAACATGACAGTAAAAAGTAACTTGACATTAGTCATTAAAACACTTGACTTCTCTTCCCTGCTCAAAGCTAAAAATCAGATTAAAAGAATTAGTCAAACTGTGTTTCATAAAAAAGAATGGCCAAATAGATACAAATACCTTTTCTTAGGATGGGACAAATCTTATTTTGTAAAAAAAACAAACAAAAACACTCTGATTCTCCCAAAAAGTTCTTTGAAACTGATATTATCAAACTGCTTGAGTTTTTGATTGACAACATATTTGTTATGTTTACTGGACTTGTTTTTCAACAGACAGTCAGCATACCTATGGATACATACTGTGCTCCTGTTATCACTGACTTATTCCTTTATTCGTACAAGGCAGACTTCATACAGGGGCTTCTCAAGAAAATTTATAAAAAGCTAGCCTGATCCTTTAATTTAACTTTCAGCTATATAAATGATCTCCTTTCACTAAATAATTCTAGGTTTGGTGATTTTTTTTATCGCATTTATCCCATTGAGCTTGAAATAAAGGATACCACAGATACAGCTAGGTCTGCTTCATACCTTGACCTACACCTCGAAATTGTCAGTGATGAACGAAATTTTATGACAAAAGAGATGATTTCCATTTTCCCATTATGAACTTTCCATTTATGTGTGGCAACATTCCATCAGCACCTGCATAAATGTATAAAGTATATATCTCTCAGTTGGTCCGATATTCCAGAGCTTGTGGTTCCTGTCATGATTCCTTGATAGAGCTTTGCTGCTATGAAGGAAGCTACTGAACTAAGGGTTCCTATTGGTTAAGTTGAAATCATCACTTCGAAAGTATTACGGTCGCCACCATGACTTGATTAACCGCTACAGAATATCTATCACGAATGAGCACAGATATATTCCGCTTGTTGTAAGTAATAGCTTGGTCCTTTCCTCATTCATGACTTGTCATCAGATTTGCAGCTACAGTAACATGATGGGTGTCACTAGTGGAGCAAGAACTGCATACCCTTCCGGAGCACCTGAATTTGCAGCTACAGTAACATGATGGGTGTCACTAATGGAGCAAGAACTGCTTACCCTTCCGGAGCATCTGAATTCACCCTCGGTTTTTATTGGGGTTCGTGTTGCTCGATCTTTAGTTTTCTGTGTAGCGTTTAG
Source organism: Bathymodiolus brooksi (assembly GCA_963680875.1). Taxonomy (NCBI): domain Eukaryota; kingdom Metazoa; phylum Mollusca; class Bivalvia; order Mytilida; family Modiolidae; genus Bathymodiolus; species Bathymodiolus brooksi. The sequence goes on along the minus strand of OY804579.1, from coordinate 10,732,184 downwards.
TGGATCATTACTTATCCTTTTATCCTTTTCTTTTGGCCACTGTGCTGTCTATCTTCAATCTCTTCTTGACAAGAACCCTATAGTTTTATATCATAGTTTACATTACGGAGACATATGACTATAGTAACTAAATGCATATAAAGTGCTCCCTCATAATAACATCACCATTTGGACTAGACAATTTTATTGGCAGCAAGCAATGGTGGCTGAGAAGGTTGCTCTGGACAACTGAAAGATCTTCTGAATGTATATTATGATCATGGTTAAAAAGGAATTTTAAACTGATGTTATTATGTTTTATCTTACTATTAAATAAATACATGTACAATAGTCTTATTATTTATCTAGCCAACATATCTTCAACAAATCACAGTATAAGGACACTTGTTCAGTACATCCTCCCTGCATTTTATAAATGTTCAGCGTAAGGAGAATAAGTATTGAAATACCTGCTTCAGCAACTGAATTTTCCATTTAAAAACTTGATTGCAATTGAAAGGCATTTAATAACAGTTATGCACAGCTGCTGAACTTTTGTAAAAAATCAATGTCAGTAACAAATAACATCTTCAGGTGTCTATTTGGAGACTGTTTAAAAGTGTCTAATTTCTCTTCACTGTTGTCATAATTAAGACTGGAAATTTGACTAAAACTCTTTAATTAATAACATAATTAATTTATGTGAATTTCAATCACATAATTAAAGGTGTAAATCAAGGTTTTTGTTTTGTCAAAATAAACACAAAATATATGATGGTAAGATAATTTGGAAGTAAAACAAACGACTATCAAGTGAGGGAGAACTATACCTTTCTCACTAATGGACTGCCGTCTTGAGCAATATTAGCAAATGTCATGCCCACACTGAGGTCAATATTATTGGCATGGTCTGTTCTTTCTGTATTACAGGCAATAAATGTTCCCAAGGCAAACACAGCTGCTGCACGTACCTGTAATGACAGAAGGGAAAATGACAAGGGAGGTAAATACAAGAGAAGTATGAAAGAAAAGTGACAAAGGAGATAATTACAAGAGAAGTATGAAGAGAAAGTGACAAGGGTGATAATTACAAGAGAAGTATGAATGAAAAGTGACAAGGGAGATAATTACAAGAGAAGTATGAATGAAAAGTGACAAGGGAGATAATTACAAGAGAAGTATGAAAGAAAAGTGACAAAGGAGATAATTACAAGAGAAGTATGAATGAAAAGTGACAAGGGAGATAATTACAAGAGAAGTATGAAAGAAAAGTGACAAGGGTGATAATTACAAGAGAAGTATGAAGAGAAAGTGACAAGGGAGATAATTACAAGAGAAGTATGAAAGAAAAGTGACAAGGGTGATAATTACAAGAGAAGTATGAATGAAAAGTGACAAGGGAGATAATTACAAGAGAAGTATGAATGAAAAGTGACAAGGGAGATAATTACAAGAGAAGTATGAAGAGAAAGTGACAAGGGAGATAATTACAAGAGAAGTATGAAGAGAAAGTGACAAGGGAGATAATTACAAGAGAAGTATGAATGAAAAGTGACAAGGGAGATAATTACAAGAGAAGTATGAAGAGAAAGTGACAAGGGAGATAATTACAAGAGAAGTATGAAGAGAAAGTGACAAGGGAGATAATTACAAGAGAAGTATGAATGAAAAGTGACAAGGGAGATAATTACAAGAGAAGTATGAATGAAAAGTGACAAGGGAGATAATTACAAGAGAAGTATGAATGAAAAGTGACAAGGGAGATAATTACAAGAGAAGTATGAATGAAAAGTGACAAGGGAGATAATTACAAGAGAAGTATGAATGAAAAGTGACAAGGGAGATAATTACAAGAGAAGTATGAAGGGAAAGTGACAAGGGAGATAATTACAAGAGAAGTATGAATGAAAAGTGACAAGGGAGATAATTACAAGAGAAGTATGAATGAAAAGTGACAAGGGAGATAATTACAAGAGAAGTATGAATGAAAAGTGACAAGGGAGATAATTACAAGAGAAGTATGAAGGGAAAGTGACAAGGGTGATAATTACAAGAGAAGTATGAAGGGAGATAATTACAAGAGAAGTATGAATGAAAAGTGACAAGGGAGATAATTACAAGAGAAGTATGAATGAAAAGTGACAAGGGAGATAATTACAAGAGAAGTATGAATGAAAAGTGACAAGGGAGATAATTACAAGAGAAGTATGAAGGGAAAGTGACAAGGGTGATAATTACAAGAGAAGTATGAAGGGAAAGTGACAAGGGAGATAATTACAAGAGAAGTATGAATGAAAAGTGACAAGGGAGATAATTACAAGAGAAGTATGAATGAAAAGTGACAAGGGAGATAATTACAAGAGAAGTATGAATGAAAAGTGACAAGGGTGATAATTACAAGAGAAGTATGAATGAAAAGTGACAAGGGAGATAACTACAAGAGAAGTATGAAGGGAAAGTGACAAGGGAGAGAATTACAAGAGAAGTATGAATGAAAAGTGACAAGGGGGATAATTACAAGAGAAGTATGAATGAAAAGTGACAAGGGAGATAATTACAAGAGAAGTATGAATGAAAAGTGACAAGGGAGATAATTACAAGAGAAGTATGAATGAAAAGTGACAAGGGAGATAATTACAAGAGAAGTATGAAGGGAAAGTGACAAGGGTGATAATTACAAGAGAAGTATGAAAGAAAAGTGACAAGGGTGATAATTACAAGAGAAGTATGAATGAAAAGTGACAAGGGAGATAATTACAAGGGAAGTATGAATGAAAAGTGACAAGGGAGATAATTACAAGAGAAGTATGAAAGAAAAGTGACAAAGGAGATAATTACAAGAGAAGTATGAAGAGAAAGTGACAAGGGTGATAATTACAAGAGAAGTATGAATGAAAAGTGACAAGGGAGATAATTACAAGAGAAGTATGAATGAAAAGTGACAAGGGAGATAATTACAAGAGAAGTATGAATGAAAAGTGACAAGGGAGATAATTACAAGAGAAGTATGAAGGGAAAGTGACAAGGGTGATAATTACAAGAGAAGTATGAAAGAAAAGTGACAAGGGTGATAATTACAAGAGAAGTATGAATGAAAAGTGACAAGGGAGATAATTACAAGAGAAGTATGAATGAAAAGTGACAAGGGAGATAATTACAAGAGAAGTATGAAGGGAAAGTGACAAGGGTGATAATTACAAGAGAAGTATGAAGGAAAAGTGACAAGGGAGGTAATTACAAGAGAAGCATGAAGGAAAAGTGACAAGGGTGATAATTACAAGAGAAGTATGAATGAAAAGTGACAAGGGAGATAATTACAAGGGAAGTATGAATGAAAAGTGACAAGGGAGATAATTACAAGAGAAGTATGAAAGAAAAGTGACAAGGGAGATAATTACAAGAGAAGTATGAAAGAAAAGTGACAAAGGAGATAATTACAAGAGAAGTATGAAGAGAAAGTGACAAGGGAGATAATTACAAGAGAAGTATGAAAGAAAAGTGACAAGGGAGATAATTACAAGAGAAGTATGAAAGAAAAGTGACAAAGGAGATAATTACAAGAGAAGTATGAAGAGAAAGTGACAAGGGAGATAATTACAAGAGAAGTATGAATGAAAAGTGACAAGGGAGATAATTACAAGAGAAGTATGAAGGGAAAGTGACAAGGGTGATAATTACAAGAGAAGTATGAAAGAAAAGTGACAAGGGTGATAATTACAAGAGAAGTATGAATGAAAAGTGACAAGGGAGATAATTACAAGAGAAGTATGAATGAAAAGTGACAAGGGAGATAATTACAAGAGAAGTATGAATGAAAAGTGACAAGGGAGATAATTACAAGAGAAGTATGAAGGGAAAGTGACAAGGGTGATAATTACAAGAGAAGTATGAAGGAAAAGTGACAAGGGAGGTAATTACAAGAGAAGCATGAAGGAAAAGTGACAAGGGTGATAATTACAATAGAAGTATGAAGGGAAAGTGACAAGGGTGATAATTACAAAAGCGGTATGAATGAAAAGTGACAAAGGAGACAACTAACCTAAAACATATAAATCCCATCCTGTTCTCATGAGAATCAAGATTGAGACAACTAACCTAAAACACATGATAAATCCCATCCTGTCCTCATGAGAATTTAGATTGAGACAACTAACCGAAAACATATGATAAATCCCACCCTGTCCTCATGAGAATCAAGATTGAGACAACTAACCTAAAACATATGATAAATCCCACCCTGTCCTCATGAGAATGAGATAACCTACCTCAGGTACGTCATCTTCTAATAGTTTGTATAATTTTTCATGAGCTATATCTCGCACACCACACCATCTGGCATTGTCAAAATGTGTCCAAACCTAAAAATACATTTTCATGTAGTACTACAAATACATACATAATTCTTAAGACTTATTCAAATATGCTTTAAATTATGTAAGACTTATTTCAATATGCTTTAGAGGGGCCATCATGGTCACGATCGCATGGTAGTTGGATTTACAACTACCTATGCAATCAATATCTATCACCACTAGCGTTGTGAGTTCGACTCCCACTCAAGCGATACAACATTATGTGATAAAGTTTGTCACTGACTTATGACAGGTCGGTGGTTTTCACAGGGTACATCCGGTTTCCTCCACCAATAAAACTGACCGCCACGATATAACAAAAATATTGTTGAAAGTGGCGTTAAACACCATGCACCAAACCTAAACCTTTAAATTATGTGTCTTATAGAAGCACATGTCACTCAGTCTAGACATGTGTTGATGAAGCTATGTACTGAAGATAAACAACTTGTCCACTTCTCTCAAACTCACAACACATTCATCAATCATTATCTAATGAGGATTAAACAATGCTATTTCTATTTCAGTAAATTGAACTGCTCTCATTCAAACATTTGCTAAATGCTTATCATGGATTTGCTATTAAATGTCTGTCAAATGCTATTTTCTTGTTGCTGAAAGGGTTAAGTCATATAAAACTTCCATTAAGTCATGACTTTTACCATTCCTTAAACCAGAAACATCCGATCAGCCTGATCGGGAGACATGCACATTAAAATGTCATTATTTATAGTAAAGTGGGCTGGGAGTTACTGATAAACAACAGCTGATAATGGTAAGCATAAGCACAATGACATAAATGAAGACTCTTACGTGAATATATAAACACAACATCAAACACATAAAATTAGATTTCTAAATTTTCATACTTAAAATGTTACATCTTTAATAACAGTGTGTGATATATTTTAGTATACAGCTGTCATTACATTGAGATGTTATCATCCTATTAACAATATATTACCTTGCCTAGACAAAGAGCTAACCATTGTCTTAAAGATGCATTAGAATCACACAGCTGTTCTAAACAAATTGCTATCAAGTTTCCTTGTAAGGCTGCTTCCTAAAAATCAAAAATATATGTCACTGAAATTATATTGTTGAACTGCATAGTTTGGACTTGAGCACTTCGAGTTTCACTTGTAAGGTATAAACAAAGCCAATAAAAGCTTTTGATTTCATTCAGTAAATATTCAAATACAATAAGCGTATTTCTTTTCTATAAATATAATTAATAAAAACCATTCTTATTACAAATTAAATGAGATATCATTAGTGAAGGATGTTACATGTTGGATGACAATAAAATTACATATTCTAATAAAATATTATAAAGGGTCATTCATGTATAAAGAATACATTTTGACAAAGGATTCTCAATATATGCTGGGAACCAAAGAACTTTGCATTACAATTTAAGTGGTTGTCATGGTCGTGATCGTATGGTAGTTGGATTTAAAACTACATATGCAACAGTTGTGAGTTTGAATCCTGTCTATGGCGAGGTGTACTTGATACAACATTACATGATAAAGATTGTAAGTGACCTTAGGCAGGTCAGTGGTTTTCTCCAGTTTCCTTCCACAATAAAACTGACCACCATGATATAACTGAAATATTGATGAAAGTGACGTTATACACCATAACCCCCCTCCCCCTCCACACAATTTGGCTTCCGAGGTAGCTGGAAATTCAACAACCACAAAAATAACTCTTGTTAAATCAACTTCTTCATAAATGTAAAACTTAATAATCAGGTTTCTAGGGATAAGATTAATAATTTTTTCATAGTTTGTAATTTGCATAGATATATGTGTATCTTTGTATTATATGTTCATGACTAAAGGTCGATTGATTTATTGTGTTTAACGCCACTTTCAGCAATATTTCAGCTATATCATGGCGACCAGTTTTAGTGGTGGAAGAAGCTGGAGTACCCGGTGAGAACCACCGACCTTGGGCAAGCAACTGGAAAACTTATCACTTACGGCTGCGAGACGAGTGCACCCTTTTTTGTAATTTACAAAGCCGGGTACGAACCCACGCCGTATTGGTGATAGGCTTGTATGAGTTGTCATGACTAAAGGAAGCATATAAAGTTTGCATTACAAGAAATAATGAAGTGATTCACATAATACCTGGCCTTGTCTGTAGTCATTGACTATCATAGCTAATACAAAGGCTGCCATTGTTCTGTGTTCCGCCTGGTGAAGAAACAAATACATTTGATCATTAGGGTTTTGTTTATACACACCATTCTTTACTTCAGTTGTTAGTACTGTTTATAGTCATTAGCAAATTCACAATCACCATTTGTCTACAGTAACTCACAAGAACCAACAGAAACAAGAATTTCCTCTGTGCACCATTTTGTTTGACTGAGTGATAGGAACAAAATTAGGTATTATTGTAAAGGACCTTCCATACATAACTCCTGCTAACATTGGTTACATTTAACAAAATTGTTTCATAGGAGAAGATCAAAATGTTAAATGTTAACAACAGATGACTGAAAACAGATGACAGACAACTAACCATGGATGCCAAGTGATGGTAATAGTTCACATAGACTTCAGCAGGTAGGCTAAAAAGTTGAAAATGTCGACAATCCCCTTATATATCTCTTCCAGTAACATACATCTTGACAATAACAGTGTCTACACAGCCAATGCATAATATGTTAGGAACAAATAAATCCTATTTGACCCAGATAAAAGAAACGACATAAATATTTGAATTGATTTAAGCAATTTATCAGATACATCCTAGTAGGAGCAAGGTACTTTTTCTGAAATGACGATGATGATGATGATGACAAACACACATACTTCCATTTTGATAGTGCTAGCCTGTTTAAACAACAATGTAGAAATAGACCTATCACTCCACTCTGACATAGTATCCTCACTTCACATTAATCAATATTTACTCTTACTTGTTAATGCTACATGTAAAGTAGAGAAGCTACAAAGTCTATCTTAAAGTCTTTGGTTTGGCCCATCCAGGGAAGAAATTCAGGTATTTTCTACTCATGGCATGTAAGTTTATTATTACAGAATTGTGGTGGTTCAGAAGATTAAAAAAATTCAGTTATATTGGAAGGTAAACAATTTGCATAATACTCACAGGCATATAAGGATCTGACAAAACTGACAAGAAATATTTGTGTCCATTGTCCTTGACTAGGTCAGCTTGACAAGACTGAAAAATAAAAATCAAGAATATACTCTCCATTGTCTTGACTATTAAAGTCAGCTTGACATGATAGAAAAATAAAAATGCAGAATATAATATTGTCTGTTAGTCAGATGGATGGGGAGACATGACGCTCCACTCAGATACATTATTCTGATGCCAAGCCAACCAGTCTTTGCTCTTTCTCCTTAATGCTGCGTGCTTAGCAGAGAAGCAACAAATACCAATTTATATTCTTTGGTTTGACCTAACCTTGGCTCGAACCCACGATCTATCGCACGGCAACCATTACACGACCGATGCAGTTTGTACTGTTCAGCTGGCTAAATATGTCTCTACATACAGAACAAATATATTTGTCCATCTGTTAATCATGATTTTGCTTTTAAAAGTCCATCTAATGAATCATCATTCATGATTATTTTATTGATTTCTAAAACTACCAATAACAAATTATTATTAATAATCATGACATTATATGCTAAATATCTATCTGCTCATTTTATAACTACCAATAACAAACTTATTATTAATAATCATGACATTATATGTTAAATATCTATCTGCTCATTTTATAACTACCAATAACAACTTATTATTAATAATCATGACATTATATGTTAAATATCTATCTGCTCATTTTATAACTACCAATAACAACTTATTATTTAATAATCATGACATTATATGTTAAATATCTATCTGCTCATTTTATAACTACCAATAACAACTTATTATTAATAATCATGACATTATATGTTAAATATCTATCTGCTCAATTACTAACTTATTACTTACACTATCAACTGATAAAATTTTAGCCCATATAAAAACAAGAAGTGGTCTGAGTTCTCTGGCAGAGCTCTGTAACAACTTTAACACATAAGGAAAGATTCCAACAGATAAAGCCTGCAAATGTTAAGATATTAATTAACAACTTAATCCATGGCTCATCAATCATTAATGATACACATTAATTAACAACTCAATCCACGGCTCATCAATCATTAATGATACATATTAATTAACAACTTAATCCATGGCTCATCAATCATTAATGATACATCACCTAAACTGATAAATAGATGAATCATAATTATAACATAAATACAATCGGTCAAATAAAGGTTTTTGCTTAATTTTGGTTGAAGTAAATTATAACATATATACAATTGGTCAAATAAAGGTCAGTGTTTAACTTGGGTTGAAGTACATATTTCTACTTCTTTCTATAACCACATCTATGGTGCAATGGTCAACATAATGTGAATGGGTTAAAACCCTGGTCGGGTTAAAGCAAAGATAATAAAATTTGCATTTTTCTACTGCTTCATTGCTTTAGCATGTTGCATTAAGGAGTAAGAGCAGACTGGTTGGTTCAGCTCAAAATCAGGATAATGTGTCCGAGTTGATGGACATGTCTACGTGTGGACTGTTGTTTCAGTGAGCTAGCACTATAAAAAAAAAATTAAGCGTGTTGGTCTCATACAAAGCAGATTTCATTATCATTATATTGAAATGTAACTTGTTCTTGTCATGATATGGCTGAAAAATTGCTGACTTAAGAGTTAAACAACAATCACTCACTCACTCATTGAAATGTAACTTGTTCTTGTCATGGTATGGCTGAAAAATTGCTCACTTAAGAGTTAAACATCAATCACTCACTCACTCATTGAAATGTAACTTGCTCTTGTCATGGTATGGCTGAAAAATTGCTTACTTAGGAGTTAAACAACAATCACTCACTCACTCATTGAAATGTAACTTGTTCTTGTCATGATAAAGCTGACAAATACCTCACTTAGAGTTAAACAACAATCACTCACTCACTTCTTTTTATTAAACGTAATACAAAAATCAAAGCTCTAGTATAATTTATTATCGTATGAACATCTGAACAGTCTATATCAATGGTTTAACTAAAGATACTTACTAAGCTAACTGCCCATGAACCCAGATCTAAGAACCTGCCTAGTAACTCCAGAGCTCTAAGTCTATGTACTTGACTCAATAAAACCTACAACATATTATCATAAATTCAATATACCAGTATTATGTGTATAATAAGGATAACACAAGCTTTGTAAGTTTAGAGGTTAACTTGTAACACAAGCTTTGTTAGTTTAGAGGTTAACCTGTAACACAAGCTTTGTTAGTTTAGAGGTTAACCTGTAACACAAGCTTTGTTAGTTTAGAGGTTAACCTGTAACACAAGCTTTGTTAGTTTAGAGGTTAACCTGTAACACAAGCTTTGTTAGTTTAGAGGTTAACCTGTAACACAAGCTTTGTTAGTTTAGTTCAGAGGTTAACCTGTAACACAAGCTTTGTTAGTTTAGTTCAGAGGTTAACCTGTAACACAAGCTTTGTTAGTTTAGAGGTTAACCTGTAACACCAGCTTTGTTAGTTTAGAGGTTAACCTGTAACACAAGCTTTGTAAGTTCAGAGGTTAACCTGTAACACAAGCTTTGTAAGTTTAGAGGTTAACCTGAGCTTGTATTGCTCACTAGCTTATTCATCCACTATGATTGGGATCAAGGATGTTTGTAATTTCTAAGAATAAACTACAAAATCAGAAGTTAATATATTTTTTAATTAAAATAGTGGATTTCTTCATGAACATATTTCAAAGAAAAATAATAAAATACAAATATTTAATATGTGTGAAAATTTTATTAGGATACCTGTAATACAATAGGTAATTGTTCTGGTGGACTTCTACATTACCTGTAATACAATAGGTAGTTGTTTTGGTAGACTTCTACATTACCTGTAATACAATAGGTAGTTGTTCTGGTGGACTTCTACATTACCTGTAATACAATAGGTAATTGTTCTGGTGGACTTCTACATTACCTGTAATACAATAGGTAGTTGTTCTGGTGGACTTCTACATTACCTGTAATACAATAGGTAGTTGTTCTGGTAGACTTCTACATTACCTGTAATACAATAGGTAGTTGTTCTGGTGGACTTCTACATTACCTGTAATACAATAGGTAGTTGTTCTGGTGGACTTCTACATTACCTGTAATACAATAGGTAATTGTTCTGGTGGACTTCTACATTACCTGTAATACAATAGGTAGTTGTTCTGGTGGACTTCTACATTACCTGTAATACAATAGGTAGTTGTTCTGGTGGACTTCTACATTACCTGTAATACAATAGGTAATTGTTCTGGTGGACTTCTACATTACCTGTAATACAATAGGTAGTTGTTCTGGTAGACTTCTACATTACCTGTAATACAATAGGTAGTTGTTCTGGTGGACTTCTACATTACCTGTAATACAATAGGTAGTTGTTCTGGTGGACTTCTACATTACCTGTAATACAATAGGTAGTTGTTCTGGTGGACTTCTACATTACCTGTAATACAATAGGTAGTTGTTCTGGTGGACTTCTACATTACCTGTAATACAATAGGTAGTTGTTCTGGTGGACTTCTACATTACCTGTAATACAATAGGTAGTTGTTCTGGTGGACTTCTACATTACCTGTAATACAATAGGTAGTTGTTCTGGTGGACTTCTACATTACCTGTAATACAATAGGTAGTTGTTCTGGTGGACTTCTACATTACCTGTAATACAATAGGTAGTTGTTCTGGTGGACTTCTACATTCAGAACCATATGATAACCATACTTGGAATGCTGTCAGCTGATCCGTGAAGAATGGACTATGTTGAAATGTTGCATTTTCATCTTCAAGTAACGATGGTAATTGTCTGAGACAAAGATCTAAAGCTAAATCCCATGCTTGCCTGAAAAAAAATAATATATAGTGTATTCACCTTGATCAAGGGTCATGAGCACTAAAGAACAAAATTGGAGGTAACTTATAACATGGGTGTATGCATGTTGGAGGTAACTTACCACATACAGTGTTGGTATGTTAGAGGTTATTTAACAAATGAGGTGTTTCAGTTTGTATGTTAGAGGTCACCTATAACATAATGTGTTGGTATGTTAGAGGTAACTTACCACATGAGGTGTTGGTATGTTGGAGGTAACTTACCACATGAGGTGTTGGTATGTTGGAGGTAACTTACCACATGAGGTGTTGATATGTTAGAGGTAACTTACCACATGAGGTGTTGGTATGTTAGAGGTAACTTACCACATCAGGTGTTGGTATGTTAGAAGTAAGTTACCACATGAGGTGTTGGTATGTTAGAGGTAACTTACCACATGAGGTGTTGGTATATTAGAGGTAACTTACCACATGGGATGTTGGTATGTTGGAGGTAATTTTGGACCAGAAGTTGGAGTACAGTTGTAGGATCGCATTATTCTTTCCGCCAGCAGAAAGTTACGAAACAAACTAGCCACCAACAGATCTTGTCGAAAAAGTTTTTGAAACAATTCTGCAAATAAAATCAATGTATATTTTATATTTGATATAATAATTAAGTATAAGCAAGATATATCATATTATTATGCTGTCTCTCACAAAATGTAGAAACACAGAAAGAAGAAGTTGATTGGCTAACAATAAATAAATTAAGCATATAACAAAAATACATGAAAAAAAGAAAGTTCAATAGCTATTACAAAAATGATTGAATCAACAGGGCACGATAATATGATCCACTACACATCATGACTGATCATCCAACATAATATGATCCACTACACATCATGACTGATCATCCAGCATAATATGATCCACTACACATCATGACTGATCATCCAACATAATATGATCCACTACACATCATGACTGATCATCCAACATAATATGATCCACTACACATCATGACTGATCATCCAATATGATCCACTACACATCATGAATGATCATCCAACATAATATGATCCACTACATATCATGACTGATCATCCAGCATAATATGATCCACTACATATCATGACTGATCATCCAACATAATATGATCCACTACACATCATGACTGATCATCCAACCTAATATGATCCACTACACATCATGACTGATCATCCAACATAATATGATCCACTACACATCATGACTGATCATCCAACATAATATGATCCACTACATATCATGACTGATCATCCAACATAATATGATCCACTACACATCATGACTGATCATCCTACATAATATGATCCACTACACATCATGACTTCATCATCCAACATAATATGATCCACTACACATCATGACTGATCATCCAACATAATATGATCCACTACACATCATGACTGATCATCCAACATAATATGATCCACTACACATCATGACTGATCATCCAACATAATATGATCCACTACACATCATGACTGATCATCCAGCATAATATGATCCACTACACATCATGACTTGATCATCCAACATAATATGATCCACTACACATCATGACTGATCATCCAACATAATATGATCCACTACATATCATGACTGATCATCCAACATAATATGATCCACTACACATCATGACTGATCATCCAACATAATATGATCCACTACACATCATGACTGATCATCCAGCATAATATGATCCACTACATATCATGACTGATCATCCAGCATAATATGATCCACTACATATCATGACTGATCATCCAACATAATATGATCCACTACACATCATGACTGATCATCCAACATAATATGATCCACTACGCATCATGACTGATCATTTAACATAATATGATCCACTACACATCATGACTGATCATCCAACATAATATAATCCACTACACATCATGACTGATCATCCAACATAATATGATCCACTACACATCATGACTGATCATCCAACCTAATATGATCCACTACACATCATGACTGATCATCCAACATATGATCCACTACACATCATGACTGATCATCCAACATAATATAATCCACTACACATCATGACTGATCATACAACATAATATGATCCACTACACATCATGACTGATCATCCAACCTAATATGATCCACTACACATCATGACTGATCATTCAACATATGATCCACTACACATCATGACTGATCATCTAACATAATATGATCCACTACACATCATGACTGATCATCCAACATACTATGATCCACTACATATCATGACTGATCATCCAACATAATATGATCCACTACACATCATGACTGATCATCCTACATAACATGATCCACTACACATCATGACTGATCATCCAACATAATATGATCCACTACACATCATGACTGATCATCCAACATAATATGATCCACTACATATCATGACTGATCATCCAGCATAATATGATCCACTACACATCATGACTGATCATCCAACATACTATGATCCACTACATATCATGACTGATCATCCAACATAATATGATCCACTACATATCATGACTGATCATCCAGCATAATATGATCCACTACACATCATGACTGATCATCCAACATAATATGATCCACTACATATCATGACTGATCATCCAGCATAATATGATCCACTACACATCATGACTGATCATCCAACATAATATGATCCACTACACATCATGACTGATCATCCAACATAATATGATCCACTACATATCATGACTGATCATCCAGCATAATATGATCCACTACACATCATGACTGATCATCCAACATACTATGATCCACTACACATCATGACTGATCATCCAACATAATATGATCCACTACACATCATGACTTGATCATCCAACATAATATGATCCACTACACATCATGACTGATCATCCAACATAATATGATCCACTACACATCATGACTGATCATCCAACATAATATGATCCACTACACATCATGACTGATCATCCAACATAATATGATCCACTACACATCATGACTGATCATCCAACATAATATGATCCACTACATATCATGACTGATCATCCAGCATAATATGATCCACTACACATCATGACTGATCATCCAGCATAATATGATCCACTACACATCATGACTGATCATACAACATAATATGATCCACTACACATCATGACTGATCATCCAACATAATATGATCCACTACACATCATGACTGATCATCCAACATAATATGATCCACTACACATCATGACTGATCATCCAACATAATATGATCCACTACACATCATGACTGATCATCCAACATAATATGATCCACTACATATCATGACTGATCATCCAGCATAATATGATCCACTACACATCATGACTGATCATCCAGCATAATATGATCCACTACACATCATGACTGATCATACAACATAATATGATCCACTACACATCATGACTGATCATCCAACATAATATGATCCACTACACATCATGACTTGATCATCCAACATACTATGATCCACTACACATCATGACTGATCATCCAACATAATATGATCCACTACACATCATGACTGATCATCCAACATACTATGATCCACTACATATCATGACTGATCATCCAACCTAATATGATCCACTACACATCATGACTGATCATCCAACATAATATGATCCACTACACATCATGACTGATCATCCAACATACTATGATCCACTACATATCATGACTGATCATCCAACATAATATGATCCACTACACATCATGACTGATCATCCAACATAATATGATCCACTACACATCATGACTGATCATCCAACATAATATGATCCACTACATATCATGACTGATCATCCAGCATAATATGATCCACTACACATCATGACTGATCATCCAACATACTATGATCCACTACACATCATGACTGATCATCCAACATAATATGATCCACTACACATCATGACTGATCATCCAACATAATATGATCCACTACACATCATGACTTGATCATCCAACATAATATGATCCACTACATATCATGACTGATCATCCAACATAATATGATCCACTACACATCATGACTGATCATCCAACATAATATGATCCACTACACATCATGACTGATCATCCAACATAATATGATCTACTACATATCATGACTGATCATCCAGCATAATATGATCCACTACACATCATGACTGATCATCCTACATAATATGATCCACTACACATCATGACTGATCATCCAACATAATATGATCCACTACACATCATGACTGATCATCCAACATAATATGATCCACTACATATCATGACTGATCATCCTACATAATATGATCCACTACACATCATGACTGATCATCCAACATACTATGATCCACTACATATCATGACTGATCATCCAACATAATATGATCCACTACACATCATGACTGATCATCCAACATAATATGATCCACTACACATCATGACTTGATCATCCAACATAATATGATCCACTACACATCATGACTGATCATCCAACATAATATGATCCACTACACATCATGACTGATCATCCAACATAATATGATCCACTACATATCATGACTGATCATCCAGCATAATATGATCCACTACACATCATGACTGATCATCCAACATACTATGATCCACTACACATCATGACTGATCATCCAGCATAATATGATCCACTACACATCATGACTGATCATCCAACATAATATGATCCACTACACATCATGACTTGATCATCCAACATAATATGATCCACTACATATCATGACTGATCATCCAACATAATATGATCCACTACACATCATGACTGATCATCCAACATAATATGATCCACTTCATATCATGACTGATCATCCAGCATAATATGATCCACTACACATCATGACTGATCATCCAACATAATATGATCCACTACACATCATGACTGATCATCCAACATAATATGATCCACTACACATCATGACTTGATCATCCAACATAATATGATCCACTACACATCATGACTGATCATCCAACTTAATATGATCCACTACACATCATGACTGATCATCCAACATAATATGATCCACTACACATCATGACTGATCATCCAGCATAATATGATCCACTACATATCATGACTGATCACCCAACATAATATGATCCACTACACACCATCACTTGATCATCCAACATAATATGATCCACTACACATCATGACTGATCATCCAACATAATATGATCCACTACACATCATGACTGATCATCTAACATAATATGATCCACTACACACCATCACTTGATCATCCAACATAATATGATCCACTACATATCATGACTGATCATCCAACATAATATGATCCACTACACATCATGACTGATCATCCAACATAATATGATCCACTACACATCACGACTGATCATCCAACATAATATGATCCACTAAACATCATGACTTGATCATCCAACATAATATGATCCACTACACATCATGACTGATCATCCAACATAATATGATCCACTACACATCATGACTGATCATCCAACATAATATGATCCACTACACATCATGACTGATCATCCAACATAATATGATCCACTACACATCATGACTGATCATCCAACATAATATGATCCACTACATATCATGACTGATCATCCAGCATAATATGATCCACTACACATCATGACTGATCATCCAGCATAATATGATCCACTACACATCATGACTGATCATACAACATAATATGATCCACTACACATCATGACTGATCATCCAACATACTATGATCCACTACACATCATGACTGATCATCCAACATAATATGATCCACTACACATCATGACTGATCATCCAACATACTATGATCCACTACACATCATGACTGATCATCCAGCATAATATGATCCACTACATATCATGACTGATCATCCAGCATAATATGATCCACTACACATCATGACTTGATCATCCAACATAATATGATCCACTACATATCATGACTGATCATCCAACATAATATGATCCACTACACATCATGACTGATCATCCAACATACTATGATCCACTACACATCATGACTGATCATCCAGCATAATATGATCCACTACACATCATGACTTGATCATCCAACA
This sequence comes from Bathymodiolus brooksi, assembly GCA_963680875.1. Classification (NCBI taxonomy): domain Eukaryota; kingdom Metazoa; phylum Mollusca; class Bivalvia; order Mytilida; family Modiolidae; genus Bathymodiolus; species Bathymodiolus brooksi. Next base: position 10,714,767 of record OY804579.1, on the reverse strand, counting down.
TAATATGATCCACTACACATCATGACTGATCATCCAACATAATATGATCCACTACACATCATGACTTGATCATCCAACATAATATGATCCACTACACATCATGACTGATCATCCAACATAATATGATCCACTACACATCATGACTGATCATCCAGCATACTATGATCCACTACACATCATGACTGATCATCCAACATAATATGATCCACTACATATCATGACTGATCACCCAACATAATATGATCCACTACACACCATCACTTGATCATCCAACATAATATGATCCACTACACATCATGACTGATCATCCAACATAATATGATCCACTACACATCATGACTGATCATCTAACATAATATGATCCACTACACACCATCACTTGATCATCCAACATAATATGATCCACTACATATCATGACTGATCATCCAACATAATATGATCCACTACACATCATGACTGATCATCCAACATAATATGATCCACTACACATCATGACTGATCATCCAACATAATATGATCCACTACACATCATGACTTGATCATCCAACATAATATGATCCACTACACATCATGACTGATCATCCAGCATAATATGATCCACTACACATCATGACTGATCATCCAACATAATATGATCCACTACATATCATGACTGATCATCCAACATAATATGATCCACTACACATCATGACTGATCATCCAACATAATATGATCCACTACATATCATGATTGATCATCCAACATAATATGATCCACTACACATCATGACTGATCATCCAACATAATATGATCCACTACACATCATGACTGATCATCCAACATAATATGATCCACTACACATCATGACTGATCTTCCAACATAATATGATTCACTACATATCATGACTGATCATCCAACATAATATGATCCACTACACATCATGACTGATCATCCAACATAATATAATCCACTACACATCATGACTGATCATACAACATAATATGATCCACTACACATCATGACTGATCATCCAACATAATATGATCCACTACACATCATGACTGATCATCCAACATAATATGATCCACTACACATCATGACTGATCATCTAACATAATATGATCCACTACACATCATGACTGATCACCCAACATAATATGATCCACTACACATCATGACTGATCATCCAACATAATATGATCCACTACACATCATGACTGATCATCCAACATAATATGATCCACTACACATCATGACTGATCATCCTACATAATATGATCCACTACACATCATGACTGATCATCCAGCATAATATGATCCACTACACATCATGACTGATCATCCAACATAATATGATCCACTACATATCATGACTGATCATCCAACATAATATGATCCACTACACATCATGACTGATCATCCAACATAATATGATCCACTACACATCATGACTGATCATCCAACATAATATGATCCACTACACATCATGACTGATCATCCAACATAATATGATCCACTACATATCATGACTGATCATCCAGCATAATATGATCCACTACACATCATGACTGATCATCCAGCATAATATGATCCACTACACATCATGACTGATCATACAACATAATATGATCCACTACACATCATGACTGATCATCCAACATACTATGATCCACTACACATCATGACTGATCATCCAACATAATATGATCCACTACACATCATGACTGATCATCCAACATACTATGATCCACTACACATCATGACTGATCATCCAGCATAATATGATCCACTACATATCATGACTGATCATCCAGCATAATATGATCCACTACACATCATGACTTGATCATCCAACATAATATGATCCACTACATATCATGACTGATCATCCAACATAATATGATCCACTACACATCATGACTGATCATCCAACATACTATGATCCACTACACATCATGACTGATCATCCAGCATAATATGATCCACTACACATCATGACTTGATCATCCAACATAATATGATCCACTACACATCATGACTGATCATCCAACATAATATGATCCACTACACATCATGACTTGATCATCCAACATAATATGATCCACTACACATCATGACTGATCATCCAACATAATATGATCCACTACACATCATGACTGATCATCCAACATACTATGATCCACTACACATCATGACTGATCATCCAACATAATATGATCCACTACATATCATGACTGATCACCCAACATAATATGATCCACTACACACCATCACTTGATCATCCAACATAATATGATCCACTACACATCATGACTGATCATCCAACATAATATGATCCACTACACATCATGACTGATCATCTAACATAATATGATCCACTACACACCATCACTTGATCATCCAACATAATATGATCCACTACATATCATGACTGATCATCCAACATAATATGATCCACTACACATCATGACTGATCATCCAACATAATATGATCCACTACACATCATGACTGATCATCCAACATAATATGATCCACTACACATCATGACTTGATCATCCAACATAATATGATCCACTACACATCATGACTGATCATCCAGCATAATATGATCCACTACACATCATGACTGATCATCCAACATAATATGATCCACTACATATCATGACTGATCATCCAACATAATATGATCCACTACACATCATGACTGATCATCCAACATAATATGATCCACTACATATCATGATTGATCATCCAACATAATATGATCCACTACACATCATGACTGATCATCCAACATAATATGATCCACTACACATCATGACTGATCATCCAACATAATATGATCCACTACACATCATGACTGATCTTCCAACATAATATGATTCACTACATATCATGACTGATCATCCAACATAATATGATCCACTACACATCATGACTGATCATCCAACATAATATAATCCACTACACATCATGACTGATCATACAACATAATATGATCCACTACACATCATGACTGATCATCCAACATAATATGATCCACTACACATCATGACTGATCATCCAACATAATATGATCCACTACACATCATGACTGATCATCTAACATAATATGATCCACTACACATCATGACTGATCACCCAACATAATATGATCCACTACACATCATGACTGATCATCCAACATAATATGATCCACTACACATCATGACTGATCATCCAACATAATATGATCCACTACACATCATGACTGATCATCCTACATAATATGATCCACTACACATCATGACTGATCATCCAGCATAATATGATCCACTACACATCATGACTGATCATCCAACATAATATGATCCACTACATATCATGACTGATCATCCAACATAATATGATCCACTACACATCATGACTGATCATCCAACATAATATGATCCACTACACATCATGACTGATCATCCAACATAATATGATCCACTACACATCATGACTGATCATCCAACATAATATGATCCACTACACATCATGACTGATCATCCAACATAATATGATCCACTACACATCATGACTGATCATCCAGCATAATATGAAAGTTATCTGACCTACGACCTCAGAGGAGTTGCATTCACAAAGTGAAGCCAGATGAACGAACGAACAAACCGGAAATCTATATGTCCCCGTACTATTGTATAGTGTGCATATAAAATACTATATGGAAACGAGTCAACCAGATCAACATCTTTTGACTACCACTGGAATGGTATGAAGAGTTGAGCAGGGCAGGGCTCACATTAGAGGGTGATTCAGGCGAAGAAGTCGCATTGTGAAGGTTGACTTCGCTTTCTCATTGGTCAAAAGTGAAGTACAAGTCGCCTTGTAATTTTTAAGAGTCACCCTATGTCTCCTGCATATTTTTGCAACGTGGCATTTATGAAAATGATTATATTTATTGTAATCTATCATATTTATTAAGTATTTTGAAAGTGATTTTCTTGAAAAGTAATACATTTCAGTTTAAAGAAACTTTAATTTCATTCAATAACAAATAATAATGGCACCATCGGAAAGGGGATGCAATCAGGCACGGTGCTATGGGAATTGTTGATCAAAACTACTTTTAACCAAATAAAATTTTGATTTATTTTTGTCTCATTTCTGCGATATAAATTTTAGTCTTCATATTTAATAAGTTCATATATGCGAAGGTTGTCCATTCAAAATTCATTGAAATGCAGGAAGACGCTTCAGATATTTATCGATCCGCATCCAAGTCTGATTAGTATTTTATACTCACCACCGATTACGAATTGCTTACATGCAGTCGGGTGTATATAATATATAATTACAGCCTTTACTTGCTTCAGTTTTTGAATGTCAATGTAGTTTTGTGCTATATTTTCATTCCTTAGCTATATATAGTTGCTGAGCAAATTGACAGACATCTTTCTTCTGCTAAAGACTACACAAATATGAGTTATTACAATTTGTGCAGTATCAGATCAAGGTACAGTAATATTATATATATATATATATAAAAAAAAATAAAAAAAAAAAAAAAGGGGGGGGGGGGGTACATATAGTGGTGTTCTGATCATCGATTATGATTGAAAATCAGTCGATTATTTGAATTTCAATGACAATTGATAATAATTTTTCAATATCAATCATCTCAAACTTTTCTGGAAATACATTTTGTCCGAATCTGATTTGTAATTAGAATATACGTCTTGCAAACGTTTGTAGGAGACAGTAAATAATCCTTTTCCAAGCGTAAAACTGACAGACTCATCAAGGTCATGGAGACTGGCAAGAGGGAAGTCAGCCAGACTCCAAAACTTTTTTACAACTCAGGAGCTAAGAAAAGCACTATGTGGAAATATTTTGGATTCATTAAAGCAAGACAGACCTGCAACTAAAATCAACCTAGATATGACAAAGGCTTTATATATTTATAAATTATGTCAGAAATCATATGCCAGCAAAGAAGAGCACCCCTTCAACAAAATATATGCTTTTTATACTTGAATAACGATCATTTATGGTAATAACAATTATAATAAAAAAATATTTACAGTTAACTTCTTTTACAAACAACACATTTCGATTATAATCGAAAATAGAATCGGTGACAGGCATCCGATTATTCTGATATATCGATTACTTTTTTCTAGCTGATTTCTAACACTAGGTACATATAAAAATAAACAGCTGCGCCAAGAGCGCATGATATGCCCGTCGTCGACATTCATACAATATTTGTAAAGACTTTCTATCCCATAACTCTTGAATGAAAAATCTAAATTTCACCAAAAAGAATACAGACCATAAGACTATCATTTCCAATAACTGTGCAAAGCTTGAAGTGAATTGGCCAAGGGGTTCTCAATTTACAGTGCGACATACGAAAAATCGCCTACAATTTGATGAATAAAGTCCCATAACTCTGGAATGAAAAATCGAAATTTCACCAAAAAGTATACAGACCGTAAGGCTATCAATTCCAATAACTATGCGTAGTTTGAAGTGAATTGGCCAAGGGATTCTCAATTTACAGCACGACATATGAAAAATTGCCTACAATTTGATGAATAAAGTCCCATAACTCTGGAATGAAAATTCGAAATTTCACCATAAAGTATACAGACCGCAACACCATCAATTCCAATAACTCTGTTAAATTTGAAGTGAATTGGTCAAGGGGTTCTTAAGTTAGAGCGCGACATGTGAAATGGACGGATGGACAGATAGTGGTATACCATAATACGTCCCGTCTTAAAGACGGGCGTATAAAAATCACAGTATTGCAAGACTCCAATAGTCAAGGTAGACAGAAATAAATGCTTGACATTGAATAGATGTCCTTTAGGCAATTATGAATAAAAAAACCCAGAACAATTCAGATCAGACAGCTTTAAAACTATTTACTAAATTTGGGCAGGGTAACTTCAGAGGAGTCGCAAAACAAAGTTTCGATTAATTGCCATTAGCTTCTCCCAGAAGTCTCCCCACTTCTCCCTGTGAGCTATGGTACAGTATCATGGCTATGATTTTGTTCCTACCTCTAGGGAGGGTGTTCCATGCTATTGTATCTGTAATGGCAGTAAATATCCAGTTTAATTCTCCTAACATTGTCCTTCTGTCATTTAACTGTCCTGGAACTCTGTAAAATAAATATCAATTATGGTCAGTTCTATGGTAAAAGGTGTTCAACTCCACTTTCTACATCTCTTCAATTTATATCGTGGCAGTCAATTTTATTGGTGGAGGATAGTGGGGTAGTGGAGCAGACAACGTAAAACAACAGTAAACAACATTAAAGTAAAAAAAAAACCTCAGATATGCTTAGACATAAACAGAAAGTTGCAAAATAAAACATTGAGGTAAAATAAACGAGGCAAAGGTAACAAGGGCAACGCAAAGCGTGGCGCATCCCCTCGCCTAAAAATTAGACCCTGTGACCTTGACCTTTGACCTTGAAAATCAATAGGGTTCCAGACTCTCCTAAGGACTAAGTATGTACAAAGTTTGGTCAAAATCCATTGAAGGATCTTGATTCTAGAGTGTTCACAAGGATGCTGTGCGGTAAAAAAATTGACCCCTTGACCTTTGACCTTGAAAATCAATAAGGTTCCAGACTCTCATAAGGACTATGTATGTACCAAGTTTGGTCAAAATCCATTGAAGGATGTTGATTCTAGTGTTCACATGGATGTTACACGGTGAAAATTTGACCCGGTGACATTGACCTTTGACCTTGAAAATCAATAGGGTTCCAGACTCTCCTAAGGACTAAGTATGTACCAAGTTTGGTCAAAATCCATTGAAGGATGTTGATTCTAGTGTTCACAAGGATGCTACACGGGTAAAAAAATTACTCAGTGACCTTGACCGTTGACCTTGAAAATCAATAGGGTTCCAGACTCTCCTAAGGACTAAGTATGTACCAAGTTTAGTCAAAATCCATTGAAGGATGTTGATTCTAGAGTGTTCACAAGGATGTTATGCGGTAAAAATTTGACCTGGTGACCTTGACCTTTGACCTTGAAAATCAATAGGGTTCCAGATTCTCTTAAGGACTAAATATGTACCAAGTTTGGTCAAAATCCATTGAAGAATGTTGATCCTAGAGTGTTCACAAGGATGTTACGGAAGGACAGACGGACGGAAGGAAGGACAGACGGTAGCGTTACTATATCCCTTCGCAACTTCGTTGGCGAGGGGATAACAATTCTGATTCAAATTGTCAAGGTAGACTATATAACAAGGACCATTTACCTTATGATGGAGTACACTATTGGATTTTTAAAGCAAAAGGATAAGGAATAGTCATGTACAAAAGTGTAACATTTGGGGAAATTAATTGATGTGACACAGAGCATAAACAATCTTTTTTCTTTGTATTGAATATTAAATTAACCTGTTATTAGTAAGTTTACTCACTTGTCTACCAATTCTTCTGTCAAACCAGGAACTAAATTACTTGTATTTTGAAGAACATACCTATAAAAATTCAAACCAGGAACTAAATTACTTGTATTTTGAAGAACATACCTATAAAAATTCAAACAAGGAATCAAAATTACTTGTATCTTATTACTAAATCTTATATAAAATGGTGAACAAGAAAAATCTTATATAAAATGGTGAACAAGAAAAGTCTTATATAAAATGGTGGACAAGAAAAATCTTATATAAAATGGTGAACAAGAAAAGTCTTATATAAAATGGTGAACAAGAAAAATCTTATATAAAATGGTGAACAAGAAGTCTTATATAAAATGGTGAACAAGAAAAATCTTATATAAAATGGTGAACAAGAAAAATCTTATATAAAATGGTGAACAAGAAAAATCTTATATAAAATGGTGAACAAGAAAAATCTTATATAAAATGGTGAACAAGAAAAGTCTTATATAAAATGGTGAACAAGAAAAATCTTATATAAAATGGTGAACAAGAAAAATCTTATATAAAATGGTGAACAAGAAAAGTCTTATATAAAATGGTGAACAAGAAAAGTCTTATATTAAATGGTGAACAAGAAAAATCTTATATAAAATGGTGAACAAGAAAAATCTTATATAAAATGGTGAACAAGAAAAATCTTATATAAAATGGTGAACAAGAAAAGTCTTATATAAAATGGTGAACAAGAAAAATCTTATATAAAATGGTGAACAAGAAAAGTCTTATATAAAATGGTGAACAAGAAAAATCTTATATAAAATGGTGAACCGATACAACATGATGTGATAAAGGTTGTCAGTTTTCTCCGGGTACTCAGTTTTCCTCCACCAATAAAACTGACTGCCATGATATAACTGAAATATTGCTGAAAGTGGCATTAAACACCATAAACCAACCTAAAATGGTGCCCATGACAAAAATGATGCTACAGATAGTATTGTAATAGTCATTCCAGCTATAGTTCTTTATAAATAAATTATTTACCATTTGAGGGCTATTTTAATTGGTGTAGTAAGACAAGATGTGAATAGGTCTGCTGGAAGTTCTGGATTCATGGGCAGTAGTTCATTAGCTCCACAGGCAGCTAGCTGTATACAGTTCTTGACTGATGAGGTAGGTGATCCACTTCCTGAATAACGACTGTTACCATTTAATGCTCCTGACTGTAAAGTATATGTAAATTATATGCAAATTACAAACAAATGTCAAGTATTCACATTCAATTGTTAAGTACATGATATTTCAGTAACATCTGACATAACTTGAATTAATATAACTATTATGTGAACTTTATAAAAGTCAATCATGTTGTCATAACTCTGCAACAGCAAAAGTGAAAATCATCAAAATTGAAAGGTACATAAAACATAAATGCAAGTCTGTAATATCATATTAAAAAAAAGCTCGCTAATATCAACACCAAAATCACAGCTGAACATTTAGTCTCCCCACTGTCCTGTAGTAATTCTTACACATCTCCTCTTTCTTTCTCTTAAAAACAAAATCCAACAAACTGACACAATGAATTTGTATGATACTTTTGTGAATATAATTGTTTGAGAACCAATATTGCATCATGTATATATTTGTGTAGTATTACTTATTTCTAGTAATTCAACTTTTATATCTATTGATTTGTAACTTGCTGGAAATTAAAAAAACAAAACAAAAAAAACTAGAGGCTCAGTGGGCTGAGCCTGTGTCGTTTACCTGTCTGACCAACCAGAAACAAGAATTGACTATGGCCGTCCTGTTTGTTTACGGTTTGAAACAAATGAGCAATCTAAATAGAGTATCTTTCATAGATGCTTCCTACTAAGTTTCGATTCAATTGGCTAAGCAGTTTCAGAGGAGAAGATTTTTTAAGAAATTGACCAACCAGAAACAAGAATTCCTATGGCGGCCATGTTTGTTAACGGATCGGAACGAAATAAGCAACCTTAAAAGAGGACCTTCCATAGATGCTTCCTACCAAGATTTCGTTCATTTTGCTAAGAGGTTTCAGAGGAGAACATTATTTAGAAATTGACAAACCAGAAACAAGAATTGCCTATGACAGCCATGTTTGTTAACGGATCGGGATAAAATGAGCAATCTTTATAGAGGACCTTCCATAGATGCTTCCTACCAAGTTTCAGTTCATTTGGCAAAGTGAGCTAAATATGTCACTGACTTATCCCAATATTGGTTGAATGAAAACCAACAGAAGTAGATATATTGTTGTCTAGAAGTACATATATTGTTGTCTACACAGAAGTACATATATGTAGATATATTGTTGTCTACACAGAAGTACATATATGTAGATATATTGCTGTCTAGAAGTAGATATATTGTTGTCTAGAAGTAGATATATTGTTGTCTACACAGAAGTACATATATGTAGATATATTGTTGTTTAGAAGTAGATATATTGTTTTCTACACAGAAGTACATATATGTAGATATATTGTTGTCTACACAGAAGTACATATATTGTTGTCTAGAAGTAGATATATGTTGCTTAGAAGTAGATATATTGTTGTCTACACAGAAGTACATATATGTAGATATATTGTTGTCTACACAGAAGTACATATATGTAGATATATTGTTGTCTACACAGAAGTACATATATGTAGATATATTGCTGTCTAGAAGTAGATATATTGTTGTCTAGAAGTAGATATATTGTTGTCTACACAGAAGTACATATATGTAGATATATTGTTGTTTAGAAGTAGATATATTGTTTTCTACACAGAAGTACATATATGTAGATATATTGTTGTCTACACAGAAGTACATATATATAGATATATTGTTGTCTAGAAGTACATATATTGTTGTCTACACAGAAGTACATATATGTAGATATATTGTTGTCTAGAAGTAGATATATTGTTGTCTACACAGAAGTACATATATGTAGATATATTGCTGTCTAGAAGTAGATATATTGTTGTCTACACAGAAGTACATATATGTAGATATATTGTTGTCTACACAGAAGTACATATATGTAGATATATTGTTGTCTACACAGAAGTACATATATTGTTGTCTAGAAGTAGATATATGTTGCTTAGAAGTAGATATATTGTTGTCTACACAGAAGTACATATATGTAGATATATTGTTGTCTAGAAGTAGATATATTGTTGTCTACACAGAAGTACATATATGTAGATATATTGTTGTCTAGAAGTAGATATATTGTTGTCTACACAGAAGTACATATATGTAGATATATTGTTGTCTACACAGAAGTACATATATGTAGATATATTGTTGTCTACACAGAAGTACATATATATAGATATATTGTTGTCTAGAAGTAGATATATTGTTGTCTACACAGAAGTACATATATTGTTGTCTAGAAGTAGATATATTGTTGTCTACTACCTACCTCCATTTCATTTTCCCTCTGTACAGAAAATGTATGAAAAGATTCTATGATGATGCCAGCTTTAGAACAGTCATACACATAAATAGATGGACTTCCCATCCATGTCTGTAGATCATATATAGATAATGGTATATACTGTGTGTAACTCTATAAATAGATCAGAATCATGCATTAATTATAATATAAATAGAGTAATAAATACATCAGATATCTACTAAATTATATACTGTGGTTTGGCTGTAGCACTATGGTTTTGCTGTAGCTCTATGGCTTTGCTGTAGCCCTATGGTTTGGCTGTAGCACTATGGTTTGGCTGTAGCCCTATGGTTTGGCTGTAGCCCTATGGTTTGGCTGTAGCCCTATGGTTTGGCTGCAGCTCCATTGCTTTGTTGTAGCTCTATGGCTTTGCTGTAGCCCTATGGTTTGGCTGTAGCACTATGGTTTGGCTGTAGCCCTATGGTTTGGCTGCAGCTCCATTGCTTTGTTGTAGCTCTATGGCTTTGCTACAGCCCTATGGTTTGGTTGTAGCCCTATGGTTTGGATGTAGCCCTATGGCTTTGCTGTAGCCCTATGGTTTGGCTGTAGCCCTATGGTTTGGCTGTAGCCCTATGGTTTGGCTGCATCCCTATGGTTTGGCTGTAGCGCTATGGTTTGGCTGTAGCCCTACGGTTTGGCTGTAGCTTTGCTGTAACCCTATGGTTTGGCTGCAGCCCTATGGTTTTGCTGCAGTCCTACGGCTTTGATTCAGCCCTATAGTTTTGCTGCTGCAGCCCTATGACATTGCTGGATCCCTATGGTTTGATGAAGTTTATGACACCAAGTGATAACAATAGTTCACATTGACTTTGTAGCTGAGTTTAAAAACAAATAATTCCATTCTTTTATCAAACTATAATAGTAATTATATATATACCTTATTAAATACCCAGATTTCTCCATTTACTGTTGGTTTAGGTACTCCATGTCCATTGTAGTGAAATAAAACTCTCTCTTCCTTAAAATAAAAACAATATGGTGAAGTAAGTAATACATTTGTAATATCATCTTCCTCTTAAATATAAAACAAAGTTGAAAAAACACATACCGCAAACTTTGGGCCACGATAGCTGAAAAGCAATAAATAAAACATTTTAGGTAATTTTCATGCTGTGACCTAATTTCTATTTTAATTTGACCTACTTTGGCATTTCGTCTGAGTGATGAACAGAGCTTTTTCACTTCATCAACGGTAGGATCAAGACTTTGTTTGTAACGAGCACGAGGCTGCCATCTTTCATATTGTTTCTGTAGATTCAGTCCTATTGCTTCAAGAGTCTTCTGGGGTCCTGCTGATAACGGATCTGTCATATATAAAACATCTTATTAACATATCATTACGAAGCTTACTTACTAAAATGATGTGACTGCAATGAAAGTTCTTTATCTTCCTGTTATGTGAAATTTCAGATTTTGGACCTCCTTTCGCAAAATAAAATGGCTATACTTAAAATACCTCATTCATACCAAAGCTTCAATAAATTCAGTCCGTGAAATTGGCCACTGGTCTGAAGACCAAGGCGAGTAAATTTTCAGTCTGTCCAGTAAAAATGGGTGTGGTTCGATGGTCAAGTAACATTTTTTTTTTAATTTTACTCTTTTTTGTTGCTCAATTTACATACATCATGTTCATATCTGCATAATAAATATATATGTATACAGTTTGATCATGCAAAAGAGTTCTGTTTTTTTTTAAAACTTTATATAATATACAAATAAAACAGCTTTTGCCTCCACCACACATGCCGTTACTTATTTCTCACCCATGAAAAGTAATATTTCATGCCATCTATTCAGAACTCATATTGAACACACTTCACTAGTAACATTTCATACCTATCCAACATTCTAGTCTTGCACATGGTGTAGTTTTAACTATATCTGGTGGGTCGACGCCCACATTCAAACAAAGAACCAAGGCAACACTGACAGTCTTCATCTGAAAATAACCATTTATATAGTTTAAATAATATGTTCATTGCTATAATTTTGTATATTTTATTGATTTTCTTATTGATTTTTTAAGCATGTACTTAGCATGCTTAGTAGGGATGACAGCATATAAATTATTTGTGTGTCTTCATTTAGAAGTAGTAATGGTGTAATGGTTAACATCCTCATCTTGATTGCAGTAGATCACAGGTTCAAGATCCTGTCAAGTCAAACCAAAGAATATAGCTGTCAGGAGCCCGCTTTTCAATTTCAACTGATTCTCTTTTTTTTACCATTTGAAATTTATGCTAATAATAATGGCAGCCAGCCATCTTTGATGGAGGATGTAGGATAGGGGTGTCACATATAATGTTGCAAGTGGACCAACAAAAGATTATTTGAGCTCAAGTTTCTGAGCAAAAGATTTTAATGTGATTTTTGTTCTCAAAATATCCATAATCTGTAAATCGGGAGAAAGAAATATAAGAGAAAACCGTGGAATATATGTTGAATTACTCATGGCCATGTATACAGTTGCTCATCATCACATTGAAATTGTTCGCTTGGTGTTAAACATCAGTCGCTCATAGAACCAGAAAAAAATTATCAATATTCGAAAAAGATGAAAAATTAACATCTAATATTAAAAGAATTAGTGCAACTTTGCTTCATAAAAAAAATAGCCAACGTAGGTCTATATACAAATACATGTACCTTCTCTTAGGAAGCACATCCAGTGGGCACCCTTTTTACTCTTTACAATAACTGCAGAATGTGTTAGTGTTACCGTCAACGTCAATAAACTGATATCCCTTCTTCATAAAAATAGTGGAAACCAGTCAGAGAGGTCTTCATAATAACCAATCATCCAAAATAGGGAAAAATAACGTGCAAACAGTCATAACAGCATGTGTTTTTTCCCATTTATTAAAATTTTGATAATCTTCAGATTGATTTTTGTTGCATTGGCCAAACGAGATATATTTGTAAAAAATTAATTTAGTGCTGAAAAATCTTTGCTCATTACTGTCCGCTTGAATGTCTGGTTTTTGGATTCGTTCAACAAAAACAAACATGGCTTTGATGTTGAGGTGGATGGATGGTGCGAGACCAGGAAAGGCACAAAAAAGACTGTCTCTCATGTACGACCAAGTTATAGGAGCGATAAAAAGTATGAGGACAAATGTGTCAGAGAATTTTAAAATCACTGGACGGATGGTCGTCCCTGGATAAAATATGAGACTTCCGTAAAACTCATATTATGCAGTTACTGCAAGGAGCAGAGAAAATGTGGGAAATTTGTGAATGGCTGTCAAAATTTCCGAATTGACACCATCCAAACACATGAAATGTATGCATCTCATATTAGTCATAAATATTGGTTTATCTGAGCTTTCTGTTTTTCTTGATCTGCAACAGCAAGGATAATAGAAGTTAAACTTTGATGAAGAAATTTAATCAAAATGTTTCATGGAGTTTATAGATGATAGATCAATTTGACTTTATTATAAGTCTTAATAAAAAGAAAAAAAGGTCTTGAACAGCCATGTTACTAGTGAAGTCAACAGTTCTGAGTGACTGAGTACGTTTTTGTTGAAGGGAAGGGGAATTTTTCATCTGACCTGGAAAAAAAACACTATTTTTGATAAATTTTATACACTTCCAGATACTCAGAATGCAGGATTTGAGGTTTAATTTTCCAAAATTTTCCAGGGGACATGCCTGCAAACCCCCTAAAGGGTTTGGATCACTTTGTGATCCTCACCAATGACAGTCATTTTCTGGTCTAGTTAAAATATTTTCGGGTTAGTATTTTTTAACACATAATCAAAGAGTCTTACATACATTCGCATAAATTTTACATCATCATGAACATTAAATGAAATAAATATAAAATGGGGGCTGTTGTGGTCGTGATCGTATGGTAGTTGGATTTACAACTATCTACATTGTATGCAATCAGTGCCAATCACCACTAACGACGACGTTGTGAGTTCGAACCCAGCTCAGTCAAGGTGTACTCGATACAACATTATGTAATAAAATTTGTCAGCGACTTGCGACAGGTTCATGGTTTTCTCTGGGTACTCTGGTTTCCTCCACCAATAAAACTGACCGCCACGATACACAAATATATAACTGAAATATTGTTGATAGTGGCATTAAACACCAAACCATCATTATAAAATGGATTGCGCAGCATTTAATATCATTCATATTTTGTTCATCTTAAACAGTGATCTTAACCTTTTTGCTTAATCTGTAATATTTGCTTTAGTATATCCAGTGCACCCTTAATAATAATGAACCTGAAGGAACAACCTACTTATTTTTTAATTCACAGGGCATTCTACTCAAGTATTGTCCAGTTTTTAAATAGTTTTTATTACATTGCTGGCAGATTCCTGCCTTTCTTTCAAATGATAGATTACATTGGCCTTTAGTCCGAGATTCCTCTGCCGTCTAACGGCTTATATGGACTTGCTGTAGCCGTGGGACGTCAGAGAGCTATGCATACGGAAAACAGCGGAGTTGCCTCACCAACTCTGGGTCGGCACATTTCCACGTTTTGTGGCTATCGGAAAGAGCATGTGTTACGTCCCCCCTTTTTGGACTACATCATATTTTTTTTTCTTATGGTTATCTGTAATTCACTATTGCTGTTAAAATCATTACCAATCAATATAATCAACTGTATTAAATTTTATGTTAATTGTTCTGCCTTATCAGGTGCCTATGATTGGCAATAAAAATATTTGTTTGTTTGTTTATATGCAAATCATCCCCCATGATATATTGCGGTAAATGTAGTTTTCTCAAAGTCACGTGACAAATGTTCCAAAATGGATGTGAAATGACGAAATCATAGGGTCTAAGGGAAAATCGTATTGGAGTGTAACACCACTTTCTGAGGGTAAGATGGTTATGAATGAATAGAAAAATGATTGGTGAAGCGATTTATATAAGGGTTTCTGATAGAAAATAAAATCAAATAGCCACGAAACGTGGAAATGTGCTGACCCAGAGTTGGAGAAGCAAATCCGCTGTTTTCCGTATGCATAGCTCTCTGACGTCCCACGGCTACAGCAAGTCCATAAAAGCCGTCAGACGGCAGAGGAATCTCGGACTAATTGGCCTTATGCTTTAATACCGTCCTATCTCTAATATCAACGTGGGCACTTAATCTTTGTATTTGGAAATGGTTATTCAAAATTAATTTCTTTGAATAAGTGCTCTTTACTTGAAGATATTTGGCAGGGTGCCCACTGAGTTTTGAAACTGGGGGTACAATTGCTGTTTTTTCCTTAACTTTGTACCCCTGCATATAGAAAGTCCCTACAATTTTGGGGGTAAAAAACCCTCTGCAGAGGGTAAATGGACATGCTGATTTGGTTAATAATAAATATACCACCTTTTAAAAACAATTCTGAATGTGCTTGCACCAACATTGTTGTGGAACAAGCATTACAGCCCAGCCCCCTCCCCCCCCCCTGCCTCGAGTCTTGACCCTGTGACAGACTGACAGCATGGTCTACTCTAGTCCGAGATTCCTCTGTCGTCCGACGACATTATATATCATTGCTAGAGCCGTCGAACGTCAGAGGGCAATATATACGGAAAACAGCTGATTTGCCTCACCAGTTCTGGGTCGGCACATTTCCACGTTTCGTGGCTATCGGATTTTATTAACTATCAGAAACCCTTATATAAATCGCTTCACCAATCATTTTTCTATTCATTCATAACCATCTTACCCTCAGAAAGTGGTGATACACTCCATTACAGCACGATTTTGCCTTAGATCCTATTATTCCGCCATTTGACTTCCATTTTCGAATCTACACACGTGATCTCGCGATACTAACTGAATGATGACAGCAACGCATTGCATGATGGGAGCTAATTAATGCAGCGTGCCAAATTATTTGGAGCATTATTTGCATACGTAAACAACATTCAAATCACATGGAAGACGATACATTTAAGCGTATTCTGCAGGACAAACAGTCCATCTACAGATCAAAGCAGAGCAGAAGGAAATAATACAGAATGTGTTGGAAAGAAAAGATTCAATGGCAGAGTGTTACCAACGGGCTTCGGAAAGAGCATGTGTTACATTCCCTCTTTTTTGTTTTTGGACAAGGTACTACATTTTTTTTTCTTATGGTTATCTGTAATTCACTAAATTTGCTGTTAAAATCATTACCAATCAATATAATCAACTGTATTAAATTTTATGTTAATTGTTCTGCCTTAACAGGCGCCTATGATTGGCAATAAAAATATTTGTTTGTTTGTTTATACGCAAATCATCTCCCATGATACATTGCGGCAATCGTAGTTTTCTCGTAGTCACGTGACAAATGTTTGAAAAATGGAAGACAAATGTCGAAATCATAGGATCTAAGGCAAAATCGTGCTGTAATGGAGTGTAACACCGCTTTCTGAGGGTAAGATGGTTATGAATGAATAGAAAAATGATCGGTGAAGCGATTTATATAAGGGTTTCTGATAGAAAATAAAATCCGATAGCCACGAAACGTGGAAATGTGCTGACCCAGAGTTGGAGAAGCAAATCCGCTGTTTTCCGTATATATTGCGCTCTGACGTTCGACGGCTCTAGCAATGATATATAATGTCGTCGGACGACAGAGGAATCTCGGACTAGGTCTACTCCCAAGTCTAGACTGAATCATACAACTCACTGTAAACAATTCATTAATAATAGGGTAAAAAAATGAAAGTCACAAAAAATAAAGCATGGGTTATATTGTATACCCTTTCTTTCATTCTCCATGTTTGTGTGACTTTTTTTGAGCCTTCTATATTTTCCCAATGACGAAGTTCGTTGAAAGCAACAAGAACATTCCAGTCAGACAACTCGTCTTCGTCATCAAATAAAGATGTAATCTCAAGATCTCCAGCCATATTAATTACTATATTCTTCACAGTGTTTGTAATGAAATTATCTAATGCTGTCAATATGATGAACAGCAGAAAATTTAACCGAGGAAGGTGTCATGCTTTCAAAATCGGCCATGTTTACTTTTTGACGTTATTAATCTCTAAATAAAAGGATTTTATCTTGATAATCAAACATAACTTCAATTAAACATTCTCTGTAAAATTATTTGATAGATTAATATTCAATATGATAGAGCGATCATACGACCGTCGCTTAAATTACGAAAATTTAGAGATTATTTATCAATCTGAAACCGAAAGTAGAAGTTCAAATGGCGGGTAATATGAACCTTCTACTTTTATGTCCACCACAAATGCTGCATCCGATTCACCGCGATTTCTAATAACTGAATTCTACTAATATTTTACATAAAAAAAAAGGGGGGACGAGAGGAAGTTTTAACTGGTAGATAATAAAAACGTAGATATCAAATTTAGTGCGGTGCACGACGCGTTTCTGCTTATTCAGGTACGCTCAATATCGAAATATTTAAATGCCAAATAATTTAAAAGTGGGAACAATAGGAACCTAAACACGACAGCGAAAATCGGCTAAGGTCACATATATATATGCACGAGGAAGGAGATCCTTAATTTTGATAATAATTACATTATTCAAGTGTCTACAATGTCCAATATCACCGCTAATCCAACTACATATATTAATTCTAACGATTATATTTACAAGGGTCTAGGATCGTGATATTTGTACACTTAAAATAAGTTTTTATAGATCTGGTCAAAAGGTGAAACAAATTTAAAAGCCATACTGATATCTCATGCTTTGAGTGGATACTGATGTTGATAGCTCTAGCTAAGAGGATAGAATATATCATTGTCAGTCAAAATAAAGTAAATTGTACTTAGAGTCGACATATATAATAAGCTCTGCGGAGATCTTATAACCGACTATAACATACAGATACACATACCGTGATGTTTAACAAATAGACATGAAAACGTACACACATTAGTGGCATTAGGGCCGGCCGATTAAACACAATAAAAGAAGCTAAGAATCATGTGGTGATATATCTTTAAACCCAGGTCTTGTGAAAACCCCATGAAGTCACTGCTACATGTACGTCAAAATTGATTTGAAAATTGTCATTTCTTGTTTTTAACTACAGGGGCGGATCCAGAGGGGGGCGCACCCGGCGCGCGCCCCCCCTTAAATTGGAAAAAATATGATTTGTTGGCGTAAAATCGTGATTTTTCACACGAAATACCCCAAAAATTTCGCGCCTCCCTCGGCTCAGCGCAATTTTTTTTATGTGCGCCCCCCCCCCCCCTAACTTGAAATCCTGGATCCGCCCCTGAACTATAAATTAAAATGGCGTACAACGGAGATAAAGCGGTTTATAAATACTAACATTCGTTTCCTTAATTTTGATTGGTGCTTAATCAAATACATTGCTTCTTTGATGTCAATAAGAAATTAAATAGTTCAACTGACAGTTTTATGTAAATGTTGTTACTCCCAGTACCGTGATAAAATTAACAACAAAACTAAACACAACAAAAACAAACAAATAAAAAAAAAAAAAAAAAAAAAAAAAAAAAAAAATCAACCAAACAAACAAACAAACAAACAAACAAACAAACAAACAAAACCCCAATAAAAACCATGTCCATATTATCTTTGTTCTAAATGTATATTTCGAGGTGCATATTTTACAAAATAACAATGATTCTCGATGATGAGAAAAGTTATGAAATTCAAAGCCAATAAACTTTCTATTTCCATGGTGGTGTTATCTATTATAATACCCCAGACTCTCTCTAATATAATAGCCGAATATGCAAGTGTGAGGTAAGGAGGTGTCTTGTCTGGTTCATCTAGTATTTATCAATGATTTGTTATATGTTTAGTAGAAAGAAATAAAACAGGTGTTTGTAATAATGTTAGCTGTTGTGTACATCTAAATCCAACTTTCCGTTGAAAATTAATATGGAAGTCATACCAATGCATGAAAAATACACTCATCTTGAAATCAAGCTGAACACGAACTTTAATTCGATTGAAAGGACTCGAACATAGATTGGGGAAAACACGTACTTAGCTGTATCTGGAATATAAAAATCTTATTAAGCCCAGTGACAGTTGCCAGAAACCATACTACTTCCCGTCACCTTGTATAGATGTGAAGTGTGGAGCAATCTTAAAAATCATGATTTATCATTACTTAATAGACTTCACCACTTCATTGTAAAATACATACAAAACTTTCCCTCTTCAACTAGATCAGGCATTTGTTAAATATATATATATATATATATATACCATTATATCTGAAATCGCCAAAAGAAAACTACTTTTCTGTGGTAAACTGTGTAATGTAAACAGTTGTTATATGCCAAAACAGATTTTTATTCTAAGACTCATTTCTTACTTATCAGATTATCGAACGCACCTGTGTTTTATTCCGGATATTATTGATATATTGTAAAGCTACCATTTGCACAAATATCTTGTAGACTTTTTACATGAAGGATGGTTTCCAAACTGACTTACTTGGAAATCTATTGTTAAAAATGCCGTTAGTACTTGTGAAAACGATCGGTGGTTTATCCTCTATACAGTTTCACTATGCTTTCACACTGTTTCGTTGAATACAAAAACAGTGACTATCTCGAACATATGGTTATTCCCCAAAAATGGTTTCGGTCTTCGATTATCCTTTTTCATTGCCAAATTAATCACAACAAATTGTGACTCTAGACTACAAGAGGCATACAGTGTGTTATTTGTGGGTAAACGGACAGGAAGTCGCAGGACATCAAGTCACAATTATGATAGGATAGAAAATCACAATTAATATTTTGGGTTAAAAAATGTTATAGCATACAAATGTCACAATGCACATTTAACATGTAAGTTGGACAATAAAAGTTAATACTTTTTTAAAATTATTGCTAGCGCATATACTTCCTATCAAGCAAAACCATAACAAACAAGTTTTATTTTCTTTTTAAAACTACGATGTTAATTCAATGATAATTGCTTTGTTTATTTATCTCTTTATATGATTGCTTTTCATTATTATCCAAATTTTGGATCCTTCATGTAAAGCCATACACCATCAGATACATATCATGGTATTTCAAGTCTCAACCCCACACCCCACATTTTTTCTAATCAATTCTGGTCACATTAGTAAGTTAGGTAAAGTAGGATTGAATTTAGATTCTTTCCCCTTTTTAATGAAGCAGTGAGGCAGACTTCATACAGGTGCTTCTCAAGAAAAACAGAAAGAATATATTTAGGGTCTAATACCGGAAGAGGTGCAAGATCGTAAAATCTGCGATACCCGAAGGTAAGATTTAACACTCTTGCACCCTTTCACAGTGTTTGACTCTTTTTCTCACCCATTTTTACATTGTCAATGTTTGTTTACTTTGAGAAAATAAAGAGTGTTCTCTCTTGTAAGTAAATAACATAAAACATTTTTTTTACCCCCCCTTTGACCAAAGTCAAATGACTTTTCATATAAGTATTTATCACTGTTGTGGTAGCTTTTGAAGATACGGTCTATATATATTCTATTATACAATACATTTAAAATACTGCTAAGACACGGATGAATATCTATAAATCGACAATTTACTTCAATAATGGAAAATAATTTTCCGGGAAAAAAGCGCGTGTAGCTTGTCTTACCCAGGAGCCTGGGTAACATAGAAAAATCCAAATCTAAGTCGCGTTTTATTTACAACAGCCGTGAAGATTAATGTCGATGGAACTCCAGTGTGTCCATAGATTATATAAAAAACAGAGAGCGTAGATGTTCCGCCCAGTGCCGGATTTACCATTGTGCTTAAGCACAGGGCCCGGTTGGCCAGGGGAGGCCATCTTCCTGCCAAAAATAAAAGACATAATGATAGAGTTGATAGTCTATGAGAGTGTCCACCTCCTTCAGGGTCCAAGTAAGGGGCCTCATAACTTAACTAGCACAGGGCCTCATTTGTCCTAAATCCGGTGTCATAGAGTAAACCTCCCCCATAATAGATTAACCTCCCGGAAGATTTACTATATAGTAAACCTTCCCCCATAGTTTACTATATAGTATTTATTCCGCATAGTAAAACCTTCCTACCTACTCAAATACTGCAAAATGGCTCCGTACATTTTTTTACCTTTTAATCATAACCGGATATAATTAATGGTATATAACAATTAGAATTATAAACACGATTAAGGTGCTAAATTCCGAATCAATAGTAATTATCCGGATTAAAGCGGAACATTTACTATATAGCAAAATATCCGGGGGGATGATCGGCTATGGATGGGGGAATGATTTACTATATAGTAAAGTATCCGGGGGAAAGGTTTACTATATAGCAAATATTCCGAGGTAGTAAACATTCCGGGGGAAGGTTAGACCGAGATTCCTCTGTCGTTTAACGGCATTGATAATCTTGCTGTTGCCGTTCAACGACAGAGGGTGATACATACGGAAACCATCAAATTTGCCTCACAGCCATAGTATCGGCACATTTCCACGTTTCGTGGCTATCGGATTTTATTTTCTATCATAAACCTTATATAAATCGCTTCACCAATCATTTTTCTATTCATTCATAACCATCTTACCCTCAGAAAGTGGTGTTACACTCCATTACAGCACGATTTTGCCTTAGATCCTATTATTCCGCCATTTGACTTCCATTTTCGAATCTACACACGTGATCTCGCGATACTAACTGAATGATGACAGCAACGCATTGCATGATGGGAGCTAATTAATGCAGCGTGCCAAATTATTTGGAGCATTATTTGCATACGTAAACAACATTCAAATCACATGGAAGACGATACATTTAAGCGTATTCTGCAGGACAAACAGTCCATCTACAGATCAAAGAAGAGCAGAAGGAAATTATACAGAATGTGTTGGAAAGAAAAGATTCAATGGCAGAGTGTTACCAACGGGCTTCGGAAAGAGCATGTGTTACGTTCCCCCTTTTTGTTTTTGGACAAGGTACTACATTTTTTCTTCTTCTTATGGTTATCTGTAATTCACTAAATTTGCTGTTAAAATCATTACCAATCAATATAATCAACTGTATTAAATTTTATGTTAATTGTTCTGCCTTAACAGGCGCCTATGATTGGCAATAAAAATATTTGTTTGTTTGTTTATATGCAAATTATCTCCCATGATACATTGCGGTAATCGTAGTTTTCTCGTAGTCACGTGACAAATGTTTGAAAAATGGAAGACAAATGTCGAAATCATAGGTTCTAAGGCAAAATCGTGCTGTAATGGAGTGTAACACCACTTTCTGAGGGTAAGATGTTTATGAATGAATAGAAAAATGATTGGTGAAGCGATTTATATAAGGTTTATGATAGAAAATAAAATCCGATAGCCACGAAACGTGGAAATGTGCTGACCCAGAGTTGGAGAAGCAAATCCGCTGTTTTCCGTATGTATCACCCTCTGTCGTTGAACGGCTACAGCAAGATTATCAATGCCGTTAAACGACAGAGGAATCTCGGTCTAGGGGAAGGTTTGCTACGCGGAAGGTTTACTATACGACACCGGCACTGGATTCGCCTGATATCATGTCCAATAACTAATTCTAATGTGACTGTCACTTTGTCAATATGACAACATGATAATAATTTATAAAGTGCACTTTACAGACTGTAGATTCAATATAGTTTTTTACCTTTCTTATCAGATGATCAAATTCAATTAATATTAAATTAGTAATATTATCATTTATCAATAAACATCCACATTAAACAAAAGTCGTGAAAATACCTTCTAATGAAAGATAGAATATCAAATGTCCACTAACATACAATTGACGTGCAATTATAGATATATTTTAAGTGTTTACGGGTCGGTTTTATTTGACAATCTTTTTTATTTTAAGTGTAAGCGAGTCGGTTTTATTTGACAATCTTTTATTATTTTAAGTGTTTACGGGTCGGTTTTATTTGACAATCTTTTTTATTTTAAGTGTTTACGGGTCGGTTTTATTTGACAATCTTTTATTATTTTAAGTGTTTACGGGTCGGTTTTATTTGACAATCTTTTTTATTTTAAGTGTTTACGGGTCGGTTTTATTTGACAATCTTTTATTATTTTAAGTGTAAGCGAGTCGGTTTTATTTGACAATCTTTTATTATTTTAAATGTAAGCGATTCTGCTTTATTTTGGTCGAGTCTGACCTTATCTATTAGGAATGTTTTTTTCATGTTTATGCTACAAGAACATCTTTATCTGTATCTAAGATCTAATTAAAGGTTAGAAACCACCATGACTGGATAATACAGATACACAGACAAAATAGGGCAAAAGACACAGAACGAAGACACCCCCCTCCCAAACCCAAGCCCTCCCCCCAAAAAAAACACCTGGGCACATATTTTAGAATTACGTTTGAGTTGTTAAATGTAAACTATATACGCAGGTGTTGCAGGAATGTTGTTACTGATGAAAGAAATATTGTGTATTGAAAAATGAAGTCATGACGTTTGTCGTAGAGTTTTTAATCTCCTCTCATTGTCGATGACAAGGTAATAAGGAGACTTTTGAGTATCAGTAGTATCCATTACTTCAAGCTCATTTGGATTGATGAGATACAGATAATCACAGAATCGAGAATTGTTCAATTGCAGAACATCATCCATATAGCGGAAGCTGGAAGTTTGGGCTAATTTTCTATCTCTATTCTTCAGAAGACCTTAAATCTGCATCAAATGCGATATAACAAAATTTAACATTTGAATGATTTCCTCATGTTTATATTTATTATTAGATTTTGAATGGCTTTTGACAAAGTAAGTCTTGTTTCTACCAATAACTAGACACTGATAACTTAATTCTTAGTTCGTCTTTGAGAACGCCGAATTAAGCCTAGATTGTAGTTGTGCTTGTGGATTTGTGGTATATAAGGTAGAGCAAGCAAATGTTTTAATGCTGGCCTAAAGTTTTCAGCAAGTCGTTTTTGTTTTTTTTTATTATATGTGTAATTTTTATATCCAGTACAGTCCGGGAAGATCATCTTTCATAGAAACACGAAAATAAAAGTGATTTTCAATCCAAAAGTGTCCGAACTAGTAATGGACATCGAGTGAATGGTAAGCAGTTCCTGTTAGACCAGTGGCAACCATCAGGTGAACCAAGGTGCTCTAGAAAGGTAAGCAGTTCCTGTTAGACTAGTGGCAACCATCGGGTGAACCCAGGTGCTCTGGAATGGTAAGCAGTTCCTGTTAGACTAGTGGCAACCATCAGGTGAACCAAGGTGCTCTAGAATGACAAGCAGTTCCTGTTAGAATAGTGACAACCATCGTGTGAACCAAGGTGTTCTGGAATGGTAAGCAGTTCCTGTTAGACTAGTGGCAACCATCGGGTGAACCAAGGTGCTCTGGAATGGTAAGCAGTTCCTGTTAGACTAGTGGCAACCATCGTGTTATTAGCAAGGGATGAACCAAGGTGATCTAGAATGTTAAGCAGTTCCTGTTAGACTAGTGGCAACCATCGGGTGAACCAAGGTGCTCTGGAATGGTAAGCAGTTCCTGTTAGACTAGTGGCAACCATCGTGTTACTAGCAAGGGATGCACCAAGGTGCTCTGGAATGGTAAGCAGTTCCTGTTAGACTAGTGGCAACCATCAGGTTAACCAAGGTACTCTAGAATGGTAAGCAGTTCCTGTTAGAATAGTGAACCAAGGTGAAAGAAATATTGTGTATTGAAAAATGAAGTCATGACGTTTGTCGTAGAGTTTTTAATCTCCTCTCATTGTCGATGACAAGGTAATAAGGAGACTTTTGAGTATCAGTAGTATCCATTACTTCAAGCTCATTTGGATTGATGAGATACAGATAATCACAGAATCGAGAATTGTTCAATTGCAGAACATCATCCATATAGCGGAAGCTGGAAGTTTGGGCTAATTTTCTATCTCTATTCTTCAGAAGACCTTAAATCTGCATCAAATGCGATATAACAAAATCTAACATTTGAATGATCTCCTCATGTTTATATTTATTATTAGATTTTGAATGGCTTTTGACAAAGTAAGTCTTGTTTCTACCAATAACTAGACACTGATAACTTAATTCTTAGTTCGTCTTTGAGAACGCCGAATTAAGCCTAGATTGTAGTTGTGCTTGTGGATTTGTGGTATATAAGGTAGAGCAAGCAAATGTTTTAATGCTGGCCTAAAGTTTTCAGCAAGTCGTTTTAGTTTTTTTTTATTATATGTGTAATATTTATATCCAGTACAGTCCGGGAAGATCATCTTTCATAGAAACACGAAAATAAAAGTGATTTTCAATCCAAAAGTGTCCGAACTAGCAATGAACATCAACGTTATTGAAATGAGAGTATGTGTTACACACATTTATGGAGAGAATAAATGAACTCGAGAAATCAGAACGGAACAACGAAAGTTAAATCAAGTCCCTATGTACAGTCACAAAACTATAACCTGCGACGGGTGCCACTAGTGGAGCAGGAACTGCTTACCCTTCCGGAGCATCTGAGTTCACCCCTGTTTTTAGTGGGGTTCGTGTTACGCGATCTTTAGTTTTATATGTATGTTTTGTAAATCGTTGTTTGTCCCTTTGTACTTTTTCTTTTGGCCATTGTGTTGTCTGTTCTTCTTTGGTATCTTCAGACTCTTCTTCCTGCGATCACAATATTCTGACCTTAAAGAACAGTTTGATAAATATTCAGAGGTATACTCCTATTACTCCTATTTACTCATTATTTGGAGAATGCAAAATGGCTAAGTTTAAGTTAAATTATTGTTTATGTTCTCAGAATCTGTGTGTTTGTGTTTAAATACATCATGTGAACATTAATAGTTAATGATTTCATCAAAACAATTAATTTTAATACTTATTATCATTTAACTTACACTGGACGGTATTTGAAGCAGAAATTGGATATTGCGTTCATTTAATGATTTTTTTCAGATATATAGTTAGCAGTGTTTTGTTATAGGATATTACCCTGTATATTAATTTAGTATGTTATTGCCATCAGCGATGTGTGATCATTATAAACAGTGAAAAATAATATTTTTTTTATTATTCATGTTTTTACATTTAAAAACGCTTAAAAGATTCCCTATAGTAAGTCTTAGTTTTTAAATTCTAAAGTATGTATGGCCTAGCTTCTTTATTATTCTAAAGTATATCTATATCCTGGATTTTTATCTGACGATTCTAAATTTATCTGTGCTAGACTTTGATCTTATTAACATCATGTACATAAAAGACCTTCCTTCATTACTTATTGGTGCATTCATCAATTCAAATGTGATTGGATTGTGTTTTTTTGTCTGTAAAAATATTATTATTATTCTTTATCACATTTACTCTAATAATTGTATCGTACCTTTATAATTAAATGTTAAGTGGGAAAATTATGGACAAACTATTATTGAAGATACTACAGAGATAATCAGAAGCCGTAAATCAATGGACAGGCAATCCAATGGCTACATGAACAGGGAAAACAATCAAAAACGAACAACTTATGGTAGAAAAAACATTACACAGAAAACTAAAGATTGAGCAGCACGAACTCCATAAAAACAAGGGGTGAACCAAAGTGCTCTGGAATGGTAAGCAGTTCCTGTTAGACTAGTGGAAACCATCGAGTGAACCAAGGTGCTCTAGAATGGTAAGCAGTTCCTGTTAGACTAGTGGCAACCATCGGGTGAACCAAGGTGCTCTAGAATGGTAAGCAGTTCCTGTTAGACTAGTGACAACCATCGGGTGAACCAAGGTGCTCTGGAATGGTAAGCAGTTCCTGTTAGACTAGTGACAACCATCGGGTGAACCAAGGTGATCTGGAATGGTAAGCAGTTCCTGTTAGACTAGTGGCAACCATCGGGTGAAATAAGGTGCTCTGGAATGGTAAGCAGTTCCTGTTAGACTAGTGGCAACTATCGGGTGAACCAAGGTGCTCTAGAACGGTAAGCAGTTCCTGTTAGATTAGTGGCAACCATCGGGTGAACCAAGGTGCTCTAGAATGTTAAGCAGTTCCTGTTAGACTAGTGGCAACCATTGTGTTACTAGCAAGGGATGAACCAAGGTGATCTAGAATGGTAAGCAGTTCCTGTTAGACTAGTGGCAACCATCGGGTGAACCAAGGTGCTCTGGAATGGTAAGTAGTTCCTGTTAGACTAGTGGCAACCATCATGTTACTAGCAAGGGATGCACCAAGGTGCTCTGGAATGGTAAGCAGTTCCTGTTAGACTAGTGGCAACCATCAGGTGAACCAAGGTGCTCTGGAATAGTAAGCAGTTCCTGTTAGACTAGTGGCAACCATCGGGTGAACCAAGGTGCTTTGGAATGGTAAGAAGTTCCTGTTAGACTAGTGACAACCATCGTGTTACTAGCAAGGGATGAACCAAGGTGATCTAGAATGGTAAGCAGTTCCTGTTAGACTAGTGGCAACCATCGGGTGAACCAAGGTGCTCTGTAATGGTAAGCAGTTCCTCTTAGACTAGTGGCAACCATCGTGTTACTAGCAAGGGATGAACCAAGGTGCTCTAGAATGGTAAGCAGTTCCTGTTAGACTAGTGACAACCATCGGGTGAACCAAGGTGCTCTGGAATGGTAAGCAGTTCCTGTTAGACTAGTGGCAACCATCGGGTGAACCAAGGTGCTCTGGAATGGTAAGCAGTTCCTGTTAGACTAGTGGCAACCATCAGGTGAACCAAGGTGCTCTAGAATGGTAAACAGTTCCTGTTAGAATAGTGACAACCATCGTGTGAACCAAGGTGTTCTGGAATGGTAAGCAGTTCCTGTTAGACTAGTGGCAACCATCGGGTGAACCAAGGTGCTCTGGAATGGTAAGCAGTTCCTGTTAGACTAGTGGCAACCATCGTGTTACTAGCAAGGGATGAACCAAGGTGATCTAGAATGTTAAGCAGTTCCTGTTAGACTAGTGGCAACCATCGGGTGAACCAAGGTGCTCTGGAATGGTAAGCAGTTCCTGTTAGACTAGTGGCAACCATGGGGTTACTAGCAAGGGATGCACCAAGGTGCTCTGGAATGGTAAGCAGTTCCTGTTAGACTAGTGGCAACGATCGGGTGAACCAAGGTGCTCTGGAATGGTAAGCAGTTCCTGTTAGACTAGTGACAACCATCGGGTGAACCAAGGTGCTCTGGAATGGTAAGCAGTTCCTGTTAGACTAGTGAAAACCATTGGGTGAAGCAAGGTGCTCTAGAATGGTAAGCAGTTCCTGTTAGACTAGTGACAACCATTGGGTGAACCAATGTGCTCTAGAATGGTAAGCAGTTCCTGTTTGAATAGTGACAACCATCGGGTGAACCAAGGTGCTCTAGAATGGTAAGCAGTTCCTGTTAGACTAGAGGCAACCATCGTGTGAACCAAGGTGCTCTGGAATGGTAAGCAGTTCATGTTAGAGTAGTGACAACTATCGGGCGAACCTAGGTTCACTGGAATGATAAGCAGTTCCTGTTAGACTAGTGACAACCATTGGGTGAACCAAGGTGCTCTAGAATGGTAAGCAGTTCCTGTTAGACTAGTGGCAACCATCGGGTGAACCAAGGTGCTCTAGAATGGTAAGCAGTTCCTTTTAGACTAGTGACAACCATCGGGTGAACCAAGGTGCTCTGGAATGGTAAGCAGTTCCTGTTAGACTAGTGACAACCATGGAATGAAGCAAGGTGCTCTAGAATGGTAAGCAGTTCCTGTTAGACTAGTGACAACCATTGGGTGAACCAAGGTGCTCTAGAATGGTAAGCAGTTCCTGTTAGAATAGTGACAACCATCGGGTGAACCAAGGTGCTCTAGAATGGTAAGCAGTTCCTGTTAGACTAGAGGCAACCATCGTGTGAACCAAGGTGCTCTGGAATGGTAAGCAGTTCATGTTAGAGTAGTGACAACTATCGGGCGAACCAAGGTGCTCTAGAGTGGTAAGCACTTCCTGTTAGACTAGTGACAACCATCGGGTGAACCAAGGTGCTCTGGAATGGTAAGCAGTTCCTGTTAGACTAGTGGCAGCCATCGGATGAACCAAGGTGATCTAGAATGGTAAGCGGTTCCTGTTAGACTAGTGGCAACTATAGGGTGAACCAAGGTGCTCTGGAATGGTAAGCAGTTCTTGTTAGACTAGTGGTAACCATCGGGTGAACCAAGGTGCTCTAGAATGGTAAGCAGTTCCTGTTAGACTAGTGGAAACCATCGGGTGAACCAAGGTGCTCTAGAATGGTAAGCAGTTCCTGTTAGACTAGTGGCAACCATCGGGTGAACCAAGGTGCTCTAGAATGGTAAGCAGTTCCTGTTAGACTAGTGACAACCATCGGGTGAACCAAGGTGCTCTGGAATGGTAAGCAGTTCCTGTTAGACTAGTGACAACCATCGGGTGAACCAAGGTGATCTGGAATGGTAAGCAGTTCCTGTTAGACTAGTGGCAACCATCGGGTGAAATAAGGTGCTCTGGAATGGTAAGCAGTTCCTGTTAGACTAGTGGCAACTATCGGGTGAACCAAGGTGCTCTAGAACGGTAAGCAGTTCCTGTTAGATTAGTGGCAACCATCGGGTGAACCAAGGTGCTCTAGAATGTTAAGCAGTTCCTGTTAGACTAGTGGCAACCATCGTGTTACTAGCAAGGGATGAACCAAGGTGATCTAGAATGGTAAGCAGTTCCTGTTAGACTAGTGGCAACCATCGGGTGAACCAAGGTGCTCTGGAATGGTAAGTAGTTCCTGTTAGACTAGTGGCAACCATCATGTTACTAGCAAGGGATGCACCAAGGTGCTCTGGAATGGTAAGCAGTTCCTGTTAGACTAGTGGCAACCATCAGGTGAACCAAGGTGCTCTGGAATAGTAAGCAGTTCCTGTTAGACTAGTGGCAACCATCGGGTGAACCAAGGTGCTTTGGAATGGTAAGAAGTTCCTGTTAGACTAGTGACAACCATCGTGTTACTAGCAAGGGATGAACCAAGGTGATCTAGAATGTTAAGCAGTTCCTGTTAGACTAGTGGCAACCATCGGGTGAACCAAGGTGCTCTGGAATGGTAAGCAGTTCCTGTTAGACTAGTGGCAACCATGGGGTTACTTGCAAGGGATGCACCAAGGTGCTCTGGAATGGTAAGCAGTTCCTGTTAGACTAGTGGCAACGATCGGGTGAACCAAGGTGCTCTGGAATGGTAAGCAGTTCCTGTTAGACTAGTGACAACCATCGGGTGAACCAAGGTGCTCTGGAATGGTAAGCAGTTCCTGTTAGACTAGTGAAAACCATTGGGTGAAGCAAGGTGCTCTAGAATGGTAAGCA
This sequence comes from Bathymodiolus brooksi, assembly GCA_963680875.1. Classification (NCBI taxonomy): domain Eukaryota; kingdom Metazoa; phylum Mollusca; class Bivalvia; order Mytilida; family Modiolidae; genus Bathymodiolus; species Bathymodiolus brooksi. The sequence goes on along the minus strand of OY804579.1, from coordinate 10,683,719 downwards.
GTTCCTGTTAGACTAGTGACAACCATTGGGTGAACCAAGGTGCTCTAGAATGGTAAGCAGTTCCTGTTTGAATAGTGACAACCATCGTGTGAACCAAGGTGCTCTAGAATGGTAAGCAGTTCCTGTTAGACTAGAGGCAACCATCGTGTGAACCAAGGTGCTCTGGAATGGTAAGCAGTTCATGTTAGAGTAGTGACAACTATCGGGCGAACCTAGGTTCACTGGAATGATAAGCAGTTCCTGTTAGACTAGTGACAACCATTGGGTGAACCAAGGTGCTCTAGAATGGTAAGCAGTTCCTGTTAGACTAGTGGCAACCATCGGGTGAACCAAGGTGCTCTAGAATGGTAAGCAGTTCCTTTTAGACTAGTGACAACCATCGGGTGAACCAAGGTGCTCTGGAATGGTAAGCAGTTCCTGTTAGACTAGTGACAACCATGGAATGAAGCAAGGTGCTCTAGAATGGTAAGCAGTTCCTGTTAGACTAGTGACAACCATTGGGTGAACCAAGGTGCTCTAGAATGGTAAGCAGTTCCTGTTAGAATAGTGACAACCATCGGGTGAACCAAGGTGCTCTAGAATGGTAAGCAGTTCCTGTTAGACTAGAGGCAACCATCGTGTGAACCAAGGTGCTCTGGAATGGTAAGCAGTTCATGTTAGAGTAGTGACAACTATCGGGCGAACCAAGGTGCTCTAGAGTGGTAAGCACTTCCTGTTAGACTAGTGACAACCATCGGGTGAACCAAGGTGCTCTGGAATGGTAAGCAGTTCCTGTTAGACTAGTGGCAGCCATCGGATGAACCAAGGTGATCTAGAATGGTAAGCGGTTCCTGTTAGACTAGTGGCAACTATCGGGTGAACCAAGGTGCTCTGGAATGGTAAGCAGTTCCTGTTAGACTAGTGGTAACCATCGGGTGAACCAAGGTGCTCTAGAATGGTAAGCAGTTCCTGTTAGACTAGTGGAAACCATCGGGTGAACCAAGGTGCTCTAGAATGGTAAGCAGTTCCTGTTAGACTAGTGGCAACCATCGGGTGAACCAAGGTGCTCTAGAATGGTAAGCAGTTCCTGTTAGACTAGTGACAACCATCGGGTGAACCAAGGTGCTCTGGAATGGTAAGCAGTTCCTGTTAGACTAGTGACAACCATCGGGTGAACCAAGGTGATCTGGAATGGTAAGCAGTTCCTGTTAGACTAGTGGCAACCATCGGGTGAAATAAGGTGCTCTGGAATGGTAAGCAGTTCCTGTTAGACTAGTGGCAACTATCGGGTGAACCAAGGTGCTCTAGAACGGTAAGCAGTTCCTGTTAGATTAGTGGCAACCATCGGGTGAACCAAGGTGCTCTAGAATGTTAAGCAGTTCCTGTTAGACTAGTGGCAACCATCGTGTTACTAGCAAGGGATGAACCAAGGTGATCTAGAATGGTAAGCAGTTCCTGTTAGACTAGTGGCAACCATCGGGTGAACCAAGGTGCTCTGGAATGGTAAGTAGTTCCTGTTAGACTAGTGGCAACCATCATGTTACTAGCAAGGGATGCACCAAGGTGCTCTGGAATGGTAAGCAGTTCCTGTTAGACTAGTGGCAACCATCAGGTGAACCAAGGTGCTCTGGAATAGTAAGCAGTTCCTGTTAGACTAGTGGCAACCATCGGGTGAACCAAGGTGCTTTGGAATGGTAAGAAGTTCCTGTTAGACTAGTGACAACCATCGTGTTACTAGCAAGGGATGAACCAAGGTGATCTAGAATGGTAAGCAGTTCCTGTTAGACTAGTGGCAACCATCGGGTGAACCAAGGTGCTCTGTAATGGTAAGCAGTTCCTCTTAGACTAGTGGCAACCATCGTGTTACTAGCAAGGGATGAACCAAGGTGCTCTAGAATGGTAAGCAGTTCCTGTTAGACTAGTGACAACCATCGGGTGAACCAAGGTGCTCTGGAATGGTAAGCAGTTCCTGTTAGACTAGTGGCAACCATCGGGTGAACCAAGGTGCTCTGGAATGGTAAGCAGTTCCTGTTAGACTAGTGGCAACCATCAGGTGAACCAAGGTGCTCTAGAATGGTAAACAGTTCCTGTTAGAATAGTGACAATCATCGTGTGAACCAAGGTGTTCTGGAATGGTAAGCAGTTCCTGTTAGACTAGTGGCAACCATCGTGTGAACCAAGGTGCTCTGGAATGGTAAGCAGTTCCTGTTAGACTAGTGGCAACCATCGTGTTACTAACAAGGGATGAACCAAGGTGATCTAGAATGTTAAGCAGCTCCTGTTAGACTAGTGGCAACCATCGGGTGAACCAAGGTGCTCTGGAATGGTAAGTAGTTCCTGTTAGACTAGTGGCAACCATCATGTTACTAGCAAGGGATGCACCAAGGTGCTCTGGAATGGTAAGCAGTTCCTGTTAGACTAGTGGCAACCATCAGGTGAACCAAGGTGCTCTGGAATAGTAAGCAGTTCCTGTTAGACTAGTGGCAACCATCGGGTGAACCAAGGTGCTTTGGAATGGTAAGAAGTTCCTGTTAGACTAGTGACAACCATCGTGTTACTAGCAAGGGATGAACCAAGGTGATCTAGAATGGTAAGCAGTTCCTGTTAGACTAGTGGCAACCATCGGGTGAACCAAGGTGCTCTGTAATGGTAAGCAGTTCCTCTTAGACTAGTGGCAACCATCGTGTTACTAGCAAGGGATGAACCAAGGTGCTCTAGAATGGTAAGCAGTTCCTGTTAGACTAGTGACAACCATCGGGTGAACCAAGGTGCTCTGGAATGGTAAGCAGTTCCTGTTAGACTAGTGGCAACCATCGGGTGAACCAAGGTGCTCTGGAATGGTAAGCAGTTCCTGTTAGACTAGTGGCAACCATCAGGTGAACCAAGGTGCTCTAGAATGGTAAACAGTTCCTGTTAGAATAGTGACAATCATCGTGTGAACCAAGGTGTTCTGGAATGGTAAGCAGTTCCTGTTAGACTAGTGGCAACCATCGTGTGAACCAAGGTGCTCTGGAATGGTAAGCAGTTCCTGTTAGACTAGTGGCAACCATCGTGTTACTAACAAGGGATGAACCAAGGTGATCTAGAATGTTAAGCAGCTCCTGTTAGACTAGTGGCAACCATCGGGTGAACCAAGGTGCTCTGGAATGGTAAGCAGTTCCTGTTAGACTAGTGGCAACCATGGGGTTACTAGCAAGGGATGCACCAAGGTGCTCTGGAATGGTAAGCAGTTCCTGTTAGACTAGTGGCAACGATCGGGTGAACCAAGGTGCTCTGGAATGGTAAGCAGTTTCTGTTAGACTAGTGACAACCATCGGGTGAACCAAGGTGCTCTGGAATGGTAAGCAGTTCCTGTTAGACTAGTGACAACCATTGGGTGAAGCAAGGTGCTCTAGAATGGTAAGCAGTTCCTTTTAGACTAGTGACAACCATTGGGTGAACCAAGGTGCTCTAGAATGGTAAGCAGTTCCTGTTAGAATAGTGACAACCATCGGGTGAACCAAGGTGCTATAGAATGGTAAGCAGTTCCTGTTAGACTAGAGGCAACCATCGTGTGAACCAAGGTGCTCTGGAATGGTAAGCAGTTCATGTTAGAGTAGTGACAACTATCGGGCGAACCTAGGTTCACTGGAATGATAAGCAGTTCCTGTTAGACTAGTGACAACCATTGGGTGAACCAAGGTGCTCTAGAATGGTAAGCAGTTCCTGTTAGACTAGTGACAACCATCGGGTGAACCAAGGTGCTCTGGAATGGTAAGCAGTTCCTGTTAGACTAGTGGCAGCCATCGGATGAACCAAGGTGATCTAGAATGGTAAGCGGTTCCTGTTAGACTAGTGGCAACCATCGGGTGAACCAAGGTGCTCTGGAATGGTAAGCAGTTCCTGTTAGACTAGTGGTAACCATCTGGTGAACCAAGGTGCTCTAGAATGGTAAGCGGTTCCTGTTAGACTAGTGGCAACCATCGGGTGAACCAAGGTGCTCTGGAATGGTAAGCAGTTCTTGTTAGACTAGTGGCAACCATCGGGTGAACCAAGGTGCTCTGGAATGGTAAGCAGTTCCTGTTAGACTAGTGGCAACCATCGGATGAACCAAGGTGATCTAGAATGGTAAGCAGTTCCTGTTAGACTAATGGCAACCATCGGGTGAACCAAGGTGCTCTAGAATGGTAAGCAGTTCCTGTTAGACTAGTGGTAACCATCGGATGAACCAAGGTGCTCTGGAATGGTAAGCAGTTCCGGTTAGACTAGTGGCAACCATCGTGTTGCTCTTGTTAAAATGTCAGTGATATGTCATAAAAGGGAGAGGAGGACTGGGCTTTTTCGTTAATATTGTTTTCAAAGTATTTTTTTATAATGTTTGTGTTTCTTCCAAAATAGCATGGAAACACATTTTTAACAGAAACAACCTTTCCTCATTCATGATTTATCACCGGTTCGTAACACTACTGCTGCGAAGGGTGCCACTAGTTGAACAAGAACTGCTTACCCTTCTGGAGCACACACGTTATCCCCCGTTTCTTAGTGGGGTTCGTGTTGTTCAATATTTAGTTCCTTTTACTCTGATGTTAATAGTGATCACTCTGACTAGGCTGAGATGAAAACTATGCTGAAATGAAAGAGGAATAGCACAACGTGGCAATGACAGCTGACTATGGTGACCGTGGCAATGACAGCTGACTATGGCAATGGCAGTTGATTATGGTAAAGTATGCAGATTGTGGATGGGATGAAGAATAGATTTTTGTAGGGAATACATATGATATACCCATTTCTTAATCTACAAAGAGATGTTTAATGAACAAAAGAGCGCGGGAATCTTCAAACAAGACAATTTGTATTGTCCACGCCAGGTTTTCCGCATTATATTATGACACTATCACCCATCGAGAGCTACATATCCGTGGTGTTGTCTGTGATTTACATGTTTTTAGTGTAGTTCGATATTGTCTGTGATTTACATATGACTGGTGATTGTATCGATATTGTCTGTGATTTACATATGGCTCTGATGACTATGTCGATATTGTCTGTGATTTACATATGATTGGTGACTGTGTCGATATTGTCTGTGATTTACATATGACTGGTGACTGTCGATATTGTCTGTGATTTACCTATGGCTCTGATGACTGTGTCGATATTGTCTGTGATTTACACATGGCTCTGGTGACTGTGTCGATATTGTCTGTGATTTACATATGACTGGTGACTGTGTTGATATTGTCTGTGATTTACATATGAATTGTGACTGTATCGATATTGTCTGTGATTTACATATGGCTCTGATGACTGTGTCGATATTGTCTGTGATTTACATATGGCTCTGATGACTGTGTCGATATTGTCTGTGATTTACATATGACTGGTGACTGTGTCGATATTGTCTGTGATTTACATATGACTGGTGACTGTCGATATTGTCTGTGATTTACATATGGCTCTGATGACTGTGTCGATATTGTCTGTGATTTACATATGACTGGTGACTGTGTCGATATTGTCTGTGATTTACATATGACTGGTGACTGTCGATATTTTCTGTGATTTACCTATGGCTCTGATGACTGTGTCGATATTGTCTGTGATTTACATATGGCTCTGGTGACTGTGTCGTTAATGTCTGTGATTTACATATGACTCTGGTGACTGTGTCAATATTGTCTGTGATTTGGATATGACTGGTGACTGTGTCGATATTATTTGTGAATTACATATGACTGGTGACTGTGTCGATATTGTCTGTGATTTACATATGACTGGTGACTGTCGATATTGTCTGTGATTTACCTATGGCTCTGATGACTGTGTCGATAATGTCTGTGATTTACATATGATTCTGATGACTGTGTCGATATTGTCTGTGATTTACATATGACTCTGGTGACTGTCGATATTTTCTGTGATTTACCTATGGCTCTGATGACTGTGTTGATATTGTCTGTGATTTACCTATGACTCTGGTGACTGTGTCGATATTTTCTGTGATTTACATATGGCTCTGATGACTGTGTCGATATTGTCTGTGATTTACCTATGACTGTGGTGAATGTGTTGATAATGTCTGTGATTTACATATGACTGATGACTGTGTCAATATTGTCTGTGATCTACATGACTGATGACTGTGTCGATATGGTCTGTGATTAACTCTGGTGACTGTGTCGATATTGTCTGTGACTTACATATGGTTCTGATGACTGTGTCGATATTGTCGGTGCTTTACCTATGACTCTGGTGACTGTGTCGATATTGTCTGTGATTTACATATGACTCTGATCACTGTCGACATTGTCTGGGATTTACACATGACTGCTATAAAATTATCGCTATGCCAAGGTGACTGCTAGATAATTATCAATATGCCATGATGACTGCTAGATAAATATCACTATGCCAAGATGACTGCTAGATAATTATCACTATGACAAGATGACTGCTAGATAATTATCAATATGCCAAGATGACTGCTATATAATTATCACTATGCCATGATGTCTGCTAGATAATTATCAATGTGCCAAGATGACTGCTAGATAATTATCACTATGCCAATATGACTGCTAGATAATTATCACTAGGCCAAGATGACTGCTAGATAATTATTACTATGCCAAGATGACTGCTAGATAATTATCACTATGCCAAGATGACTGCTAGATTATTACTTTGCCAAGATGACTGCTAGATAATTATCAGTATGCCAAGATGACTGCTAGATAATTTTCAATATTCCAAGATGACTGCTAGATAATTATCACTATGCCAAGATGACTGCTATAAATAACTATCACTATGCCAATACGACTGCTAGATAATTATCAATATGCCAAGATGATTACTAGATTATGAATGTGCCAATATGACTGCTATGCAATTATCAATATGCCAAGATGTCTGCTAGATAATTATCAATATGCCAAGATGACTGCTGGATAATTATCAATATGCCAAGAGGACTGCTAGATAATTATCAATATGCCAAGATGGCTGCTAGATAATTATCAATATGCCAAGATGACTGCTAGATAAATATCCCTATGGTAAGATGACTGCTAGATTATCAATGTGCCAAGGTGACTGATATATAATGATTAATGTGCCAAGGTGACTCCTATGTAATTATCAATGTGCCAAGGTGACTGCTAGATAATTATCAATATGCCAAGATGACTGCTAGATAAATATCCCTATGGTAAGATGACTGCTAGATTAGCAATGTGCCAAGGTGACTGATATATAATGATTAATGTGCCAAGGTGACTGCTATGTAATTATCAATGTGCTAAGGTGACTGCTAGATAATTATCAATGTGCCAAGGTGACTGCTAGATAATTATCAATGTACCAAGGTGACTGCTAGATAATTATCAATGTGCCAAGGTGACTGCTAGATAATTATCAATATGCCAAGATGACTGCTAGATAAATATCCCTATGGTAAGATGACTGCTAGATTATCAATGTGCTAAGGTGACTGATATATAATGATTAATGTGCCAAGGTGACTGCTATGTAATTATCAATGTGTTAAGGTGACTGCTAGATAATTATCAATGTGCCAAGGTGACTACTAGATAATTATCAATGTACCAAGGTGACTGCTATATAATTATCAATGTGCCAAGGTGACTGCTAGATAATTATCAATATGCCAAGGTGACTGCTATGTAATTATCAATGTTCCAAGGTGACTGCTATATAATTACCAATATGCCAAGGTGACTGCTATATAATTACCAATGTGCCAAGGTGATTGCTATATAATTATCGCTATGCCAAGATGACTGCTAGATAAATATCAATGTGCCAAGGTGACTGCTATATAATTATCGCTATGCCAAGTTGACTGCTAGATAATAATTATCAATTTCCACAACAACATATATTAAGTTATTGTTTGTTTGTTTGTGATTTACTGATATTTCATTTCAGTGTAGGATTAAAATTGTGAAATTTATGAAATGAATCTATTTAAAATTATAATTGACTTTCAACATGATGTCAATCTTCGTATTATTACCATTTTATCTCTATCATTGTGTAGTTCCATTCTATTAGAAGCACAAACAATAAATAATGCATTAGATAGAAAATATCAATTAACTACTACAATACTTGATCAGTAATGATCTTTTATTGATTACAGCTTTAAAACATGTATTATAATTGAAGTCACGTTAGAAGGGTGTTACCTATATATTACAATCACAGCAAAACTAAAAGGCTTACAACCAATCGTATATCTAAATAAGTTTCTTATTAATTTATTTATCCAGTTTTATCAAGACATCACTGGTTCACATTTCATTTTTTTTAAGATAAAGTAAAAGAGAAAAGAAAAAAGACCGGAAAATACATTCTCCAAAATTAACACGACATGTCAATCACACTATTTACCTTGAAAATAAAAATCAACAGTGTGAGAATTATATTTTTGAGCTGACACATTTCATATTATATTCTCCCTCGCCAGGATTCGAATTCACACCCTTGGTACACAATATTATCACATATTTTATTGAAATAACGCCGAATTTGCATGTGTAATAAAAGCATAATTTGCGGCGTGTTATTTGCCCCCAGGGCAATAACATTTTACGAGGGCAATAACATGTTATCTGCCCTCTTGTGAAGGGCAATAACATGTTATCTGCCCTGGCAAAAAATATGTGATAAATAGATTAATACATGGCCTTTTTCATATTGCCCTTGTTATCAGCCCTCGACTGATATCGTCCCTCGGGCCGATATCAAGGTCTCGGGCTGATAACAAGGGCAATATGAAAAGGCCATGCATTAATCTATAAGTATCAATCGTTTAGCCTCATGTGAAGTGACCTTGACCACTCCACCACATCCTTTTAATAAAAATATATAGTTTCAATAGTGGAAGTGTTGGTAATTTTTCTCATAAATATTCATCAAATTTTAATTAATTTTTGACCGCATGGCTGCATGTCCAAGCTGGGTGAATTGTTTATTAGATTTTTAATATTATTGGATACAATACGACAATTAAATGATAACTTTGTATTTAATGTGGCAACCTAGAGTTTAGAATTTTGAAATACAATGTTTGTCAATACAATTTCATCTCTAGATCAGGAATTCAATTTGACTCCGGCAAGTTTATCACCAAATGTTATCCATTGCAAAATGTTGTGTCAAACTCGACCATTTTCATGTTCACTTTTATTTCAGATATTTTAAAGTCAGTTTATATGTTAGCTGTATGACAATTTCATTTGGTTCAGGAACGTTGAATACGATTGTCATTAATTTTTAGTTCATTTAATTTGATTTGATTGGGAGGGTACACGCCTTTATTTATGATGGCAACAAATCAACATAATTTTTGAAGATCGTATTTATTCTTAGATGTCATTATTTCCTTGAATTTCAGAGTATTAGGTCCGTTTCTAAGCTTTTCTTTAATGTACAATTTTCTTTGGTTATTAAAATTATCACATGAAAATAAATAATGGAATTCATCTCCAATTTAATTGTTTTTAGCAAAATGTAAAAAATCTGTCTTCTCTTGGTATATTACACCAGCGTCCACATTCAATTTGAATTGGTAGATTATGGTTTGTTGTTCTAAATCTGTAAACAGTAGTTAAGTCTTTGTCTTTTAAAATATTAAATAACTTTCATATTCCAGAGCATCTTTGAAAATTCTGTAGTTTAGACCTTTTGGCAAATTATAAAGTGTAGATAGCCTAAATTGTCTGAATTGATCTTGAGGTCTATATATAGAACATATGAAAAATGCAGACATTGTCAGGCCGCCATCTTAGATATGCTAATTTGCTAATTACACCCCAATTCTGGCTTTGACGTACTCCATAATCATCTCATTAGAACTCAGGATTTGGAAATCAGCACGCTTAGGTAATACCTTGAATGTAATGCTTTATCAATATGCTTTACTCGCTAAGTATGTAATTTTCTTGTCATATGCATGTACCGAATGAAAAGTTCTTAACACTCAATTACGATACAGTACAACAACGTCCCCAACAGTGTTACAGTGAATGGCATTACGGGATTACAGTTGAAATTACGGAAAGTAAGTCATTAACAAACCGATGCGGACCAAATTTGACGAATTAGTCTGTGGAATGTGACAAGAGTACACCTTTGCCATATATGGAGAAGAGATTCTGAAGCACGTGGATTCTATACAGGCAATGTGAGAGTAACATGATGAGTGACACCGGTGGAGCATGACCTGGTTACCTGCAGGGTACGAGGCTCTGAAGCACGTGGATTCTATGGCAGGCAATGTGAGAGTAACAGGATCAGTGACAACGGTCGAGCAGGACCTGGTTACCTGCAGGGTACAGGGTTCTGAAGCACGTGGATTCTATAGAGGCAATGTGAGAGTAACAGGATCAGTGACACCGGTAGAGCAGGACCTGGTTACCTTGCAGGGTGCGAGGTTCTGAAGCACATGGATTCTATACAGGCAATGTGAGAGTAACAGGATGAGTGACAACGGTCGAGCAGGACCTGGTTACCTGCAGGGTACGAGGTTCTGAAATCACGTAGATTCTATACAGGCAATGTGAGAATAACAGGATGAGTGACAACGGTCGAGCAGGACCTGGTTACCTGCAGGTTACGAGGTTCTGAAAAGCATGTGGATTCTATACAGGCAATGTGAGAGTAACAGGATGAGTGACACCGGTGGAGCTGGACCTGGTTAACTGCAGGGTACGAGGTTCTGAAGCACGTGGATTCTATACAGGCAATGTGAGAGTAACATGATGAGTGACACCGGTGGAGCAGGACCTAGATACCTGCAGGGTAGAAGGTTCTGAAGCACATGGATTCTATACAGGCAATGTGAGAGTAACAGAATGAGTGACACCGGTGGAGCAGGACCTGGTTACCTGCAGGGTACGAGGCTCCGAAGCACGTGGATTCTATATAGGCAATATGAGAGTAACAGGATGAGTGACACCGGTGGATCAGGACCTGGTTACCTGCAGGGTACGAGGTTCTGAAGCACGTGGATTCTATACAGGCAATGTGAGAGTAACAGGATGAGTGACACCGGTGGAGCAGGACCTGGTTACCTGCAGGGCAGAAGGTTCTGAAGCACGTGGATTCTATACAGGCAATGTGAGAGTAACAGGATGAGTGACACCGGTGGAGCAGGACCTGGTTACCTGCAGGGTACGAGGCTCTGAAGCACGTGGATTCTATATAGGCAATGTGAGAGTAACAGGATGAGTGACACCGGTGGAGCAGGACCTGGTTACCTGCAGGGTACGAGGTTCTGAAGCACGTGGATTCTATAAAGGCAATGTGAGAGTAGCGGGATGAGTGACACCGGTCGAGCAGGACCTGGTTACCTGCAGGGTTCGAGGTTCTGAAGCACGTGGATTCTATACAGGTAATGTGAGAGTAGCAGGATGATTGACACTGGTCGAGCAGGACCTGGTTACCTGCAGGGTACGAGGTTCTGAAGCACGTGGATTCTAGATAGGCAATGTGAGAGTAACAGGATGAGTGACAACGGTCGAGCAGGACCTGGTTACCTGCAGGGTACGAGGTTCTGAAGCACGTAGATTCTACATAGGCAATGTGAGAGTAGCAGGATGATTGACACTGGTTGAGCAGGACCTGGTTACCTGCAGGGTACGAGGTTCTGAAGCACGTGGATTCTATACAGGCAATGTGAGAGTAGCAGGATGAGTGACACAGGTCGAGCAGGACCTGGTTACCTGCAGGGTACTAGTTTCTGAAGCACGTGGATTCTATACAGGCAATGTGAGAGTAGCAGGATGATTGACACTGGTTGAGCAGGACCTGGTTACCTGCAGGGTACGCTCACCTCCGGTTTTTAGTGGGGTACATTTTTTGCTCAATCATTAGTTTTCTGTGTAGTTTTTTGTAGCCCATTGTTTGTCTTTGTGTTAACAGTAACATGAATAAAAGACGACTATGATAGATTGACAGATTGGATCCGCCCCCTTGCACGTGGACTAGCTATATGTAGTTTGACAGACAGCTGAAAACCCAACCTTCCCCGCGTGAATCTGGCATAGTAGATGTACTATTTTCGCATAGTATATCAACGCTATATAATTCTTTGTGATATATGCCAAAATATCGTATGAACTTATATTACAGAAGAAATTTACAGAAAGCATAATAATTTCTTTTACATTACCCTCTGAATTCATCAAATGACGAACAAGTGCCCTGTATACACATACAATGTCTTACTGAATGTATAGGAAAACACTAACCAGCATGTGTCGTATCCCTACGTTATTGTACAAACCGGTGTAACTAAAATAAGAAAAGTTTGAAGATATCAAATAGGTAATCAGCAGCCGTAAATAGAAGAATGACAGACAAGACAATGACAAACAGGAAAAAGACAAAAGGACAAACAATAATCTACAAAATACTACACAGAAAACTAAAGATCAAGCAACATGAACACTAAACACCGGGAATGAACTCCAGTGCTCTCGAAGAATAAACAGTGGTTCTCCACTAGTGACACTCATCGCGTTGCTCTTGCTACAAACCCGGTAATATTTCATGAATGAGGAAAAGACCGGATTGTGATTATGGTAAATGGAACATATCCGTGGTCATTCGTGACACAGGTATTCCGTAATGGTTAAACAGTTCATGGTGACGACAGTAAAACTTTTGAAGTGATGAAATCAACTCAACCCTTAAGAACCCTTAGTTAAGCAGCTTCATCGTTTGCATCAACCATCTATACATATAGGAGTGAGGTAACATATCAAATAAGGATGAAGGAAAGCACAATATAATCTAAAGACCTTTCTGGGCTGGCCTGATGACAGTGTTCTTGTAATATCTTTTTTTTAAATATTTTTTATTTTTCCATTAATCTGAATCCACTCATTGGTGTACCTGGAAGAATAAAACATTTTAAAAATAACAGTGTGATGGAATTAGGATAACTGGAAATTATACCGAAGATAACATTCTGAGTATAATTGGAGAGCATTCTGGAGATAAAATTGGAAATCATACTGACGATAACTGAAGAGCATACTAGGGGATATGGGTTCGAGCCCCGGTCGGATCAAACCAAAGACTATAATATTGGTATTTGTTGCTTCTCCGCTAAGAACGCAGCATTAAGGAGAAAGAGCAAAGACTGGTTGGCTCGGAATCAGAATAATGTGTCCGAGTGGAGCGACATGTCTACCTGCGGACTGTTGTTTCAGTGAACTAGCACTATAAAAATCCAACTCAGCATGTAGGTCTAGTGCAAAGCGGACCTCATCATCATCTTATTGGAAATTAGCTTGTTCTCGCCATAATATAGCTGAGAATAATTGGAGAGCATACTGAGGATAATTGGAGAGCATACTAAGGATAATTTGAGAGCACGTTAACGATAAATAATTGGAGAGCATACTGAAAATAACAGGAGAGCATATTGAAGATAACCGGGGGCTAATGTTAATCCTAAAACTGGCAGGCGAGTGACATTTTTAATCATTTGATCACGTGGTATATACGGCTCCAGCCTATTACATAGCCTGATGTACACCATATAAACCATAATCTAGCAATATGTAAGTCAATATTACCTCATCGGAAGCACCAAGTCAATATTACATCATCGGTAGCACCAACATGTTAATCCATAACATCTTCCACACAAATATCCAAGTTGGTCACAGCACCTCTCACAGGAATTGTTATTTGGACAGCTGAAGCAATTGCTCATTGCTTTAGTGGCTGATCTGATCTTTGAAACAGCTGTCCCAGTCAAACTTTTCTGACTGCTTACGATCTGCAAAACTGTGTTTCATAGCAAAATTTAATTATATATATATATTTGGTTCATAAGCGAGTTCATATATGACGTTAAAGTTATCATATACATTTCGCGGATATTAAGTTTTGCTTGCTCTAGACCAATTTATGAATATATAGTTTTAATATGATTCAGTTTATTGAGATTTTGCAAGAAAACAACAAACAAAAACAAAAGGAAAATGGAAGTGTTGCAATGATATGTAAAGCTCTATTATACGTGGTAAGCCATTATTTACACGATTGACAGAAAATGGAAGTATTGCAATGATATGTGAAGCTCTATTATACGTGGTAAGCCATTATTTACACGATTGACAGAAAATGGAAGTATTGCAATGATATGTAAAGCTCTATTATACGTGGTAAGCCATTATTTACACGATTGACAGAAAATGGAAGTATTGCAATGATATGTAAAGCTCTATTATACGTGGTAAGCCATTATTTACACGATTGACAGAAAATGGAAGTGTTGCAATGATATGTAAAGCTCTATTATACGTGGTAAGCCATTATTTACACGATTGACAGAAAATGGAAGTATTGCAATGATATGTGAAGCTCTATTATACGTGGTAAGCCATTATTTACACGATTGACAGAAAATGGAAGTATTGCAATGATATGTAAAGCTCTATTATACGTGGTAAGCCATTATTTACACGATTGACAGAAAATGGAAGTGTTGCAATGATATGTAAAGCTCTATTATACGTGGTAAGCCATTATTTACACGATTGACAGAAAATGGAAGTGTTGCAATGATATGTAAAGCTCTATTATACGTGGTAAGCCATTATTTACACGATTGACAGAAAATGGAAGTGTTGCAATGATATGTAAAGCTCTATTATACGTGGTAAGCCATTATTTACACGATTGACAGAAAATGGAAGTGTTGCAATGATATGTAAAGCTCTATTATACGTGGTAAGCCATTATTTACACGATTGACAGAAAATGGAAGTGTTGCAATGATATGTAAAGCTCTATTATACGTGGTAAGCCATTATTTACACGATTGACAGAAAATGGAAGTGTTGCAATGATATGTAAAGCTCTATTATACGTGGTAAGCCATTATTTACACGATTGACAGAAAATGGAAGTGTTGCAATGATATGTAAAGCTCTATTATACGTGGTAAGCCATTATTTACACGATTGACAGAAAATGGAAGTGTTGCAATGATATGTAAAGCTCTATTATACGTGGTAAGCCATTATTTACACGATTGACAGAAAATGGAAGTGTTGCAATGATATGTAAAGCTCTATTATACGTGGTAAGCCATTATTTACACGATTGACAGAAAATGGAAGTGTTGCAGTGATATGTAAAGCTCTATTATACGTGGTAAGCCGTTATTTACACGATTGACAGAAATTTCGGACACAAAAATAGTTATATGTTCCTTCAGTGATCATGTTATATAGAGATTGCATTATGATCTGAACGAACAAATCTTATGAAGCTATAACTTGGCTATAATATATCGCTCACTTCTCTGGTCGCACCTGTTCTTAGTAAATCATATACTGGTGTAATTAATGTTCTGCGAGGGCAGTATTTAAATACCCCTTACATTGTATAGAATAACTTTTAAAAATGAAGAAGACATTATTTTTACTTTCGATGACGTCATGATTAGAAGCGAAATTACACAACTGCAAACATTATGGAATATTGCACGCCAATGTTCCGTTACATTACATGACCGTTTCCACATCAGCCCGGGTATCATCCCAATACCCCCATATATCAGCCCGAGACCCAGTAGAAGGCTGATATGGGTCGAGTGATGATATGGAAAAGGTCACGTATTAATCTTTTTATCATATACTTCCGACAGATTGTTTTATGAAGCAAATAAAAAAAAATGAAATAATTATATGACATACATTATATGGAAGTTTAATTGTGTATTCAACAGATACATTTTCAGAACACTATTGTCAAACAAGAGCATTTCTACCCCAATAAATATTAATGGCAACATGTCCTATGAAAGTATTTGGAAACATAGAAAATATAGATGTGATTCTTTTGTGTCGTTTTTTATATACCGTGAATCGTGAAGAGGACATTGCCCGTGAATCGTTTGATTCAAAATCATTTAACGTTCTCCGTGATATAATCATCTATCAATTACGTTGCTATGATTTTTATTTAATGTGGTCTTCTTGAGGACTATGTTTCCCTCTCAACCCGATTTGTCTGTAGTACAGGCATCCTTACTGCCGAACTGGTCACTTCCACCGATTCTAGTTGACCCGATTAATAGCGAGCATCGCAAGATGCGAGCTAAACAGCAACATGTGTGTAAGGAGATGAATCAATATATGATCAATACCAACCGGAAATGGATTCTAAGTTTCGGCATAAAATGGACAATCGGAGTGAAGTACAGGAAATAGCCTTTTAATTTGAATAAAAAATAACTATCCAGTTTAAAAATAACAAAAAAATAAATTAGAAAGGAAACCGTACAGCTTCTTAATGCTTGTAAACAGGCGACACCGGAAGTACCGGAAGTAACTTGCACGAGACTCGTTATATGGATTTTTGCACGAGACGCCTCTGATATGGGTTATCAGCTTGAGGTAAAATTATGGCTTGTTTACTTCCGCTTGTTACACATATGCAAAAGCTACGTTTAAATATTAAATATACATCAAATATATATAAATAGCTGGTATGAAATGTTAAATATACATCAAATATATATAAATAGCTGGTATGAAATGTTAAATATACATCAAATATATATAAATAGCTGGTATGAAATGTTAAATATACATCAAATATATATAAATAGCTGGTATGAAATGTTAAATATACATCAAATATATATAAATAGCTGGTATGAAATGTTAAATATACATCAAATATATATAAATAGCTGGTATGAAATGTTAAATATACATCAAATATATATAAATAGCTGGTATGAAATGTTAAATATACATCAAATATATATAAATAGCTGGTATGAAATGTTAAATATACATCAAATATATATAAATAGCTGGTATGAAATGTTAAATATACATCAAATATATATAAATAGCTGGTATGAAATGTTAAATATACATCAAATATATATAAATAGCTGGTATGAAATGTTAAATATACATCAAATATATATAAATAGCTGGTATGAAATGTTAAATATACATCAAATATATATAAATAGCTGGTATGAAATGTTAAATATACATCAAATATATATAAATAGCTGGTATGAAATGTTAAATATACATCAAATATATATAAATAGCTGGTATGAAATGTTAAATATACATCAAATATATATAAATAGCTGGTATGAAATGTTAAATTTACATCAAATATATATAAATAGCTGGTATGAAATGTTAAATATACATCAAATATATATAAATAGCTGGTATGAAATGTTAAATTTACATCAAATATATATAAATAGCTGGTATGAAATGTTAAATATACATCAAATATATATAAATAGCTGGTATGAAATGTTAAATATACATCAAATATATATAAATAGCTGGTATGAAATGTTAAATATACATCAAATATATATAAATAGCTGGTATGAAATGTTAAATATACATCAAATATATATAAATAGCTGGTATGAAATGTTAAATTTACATCAAATATATATAAATAGCTGGTATGAAATGTTAAATTTACATCAAATATATATAAATAGCTGGTATGAAATGTTAAATTTACATCAAATATATATAAATAGCTGGTATGAAATGTTAAATTTACATCAAATATATATAAATAGCTGGTATGAAATGTTAAATATACATCAAATATATATAAATAGCTGGTATGAAATGTTAAATTTACATCAAATATATATAAATAGCTGGTATGAAATGTTAAATTTACATCAAATATATATAAATAGCTGGTATGAAATGTTAAATTTACATCAAATATATATAAATAGCTGGTATGAAATGTTAAATTTACATCAAATATATATAAATAGCTGGTATGAAATGTTAAATTTACATCAAATATATATAAATAGCTGGTATGAAATGTTAAATTTACATCAAATATATATAAATAGCTGGTATGAAATGTTAAATATACATCAAATATATATAAATAGCTGGTATGAAATGTTAAATTTACATCAAATATATATAAATAGCTGGTATGAAATGTTAAATTTACATCAAATATATATAAATAGCTGGTATGAAATGTTAAATTTACATCAAATATATATAAATAGCTGGTATGAAATGTTAAATTTACATCAAATATATATAAATAGCTGGTATGAAATGTTAAATTTACATCAAATATATATAAATAGCTGGTATGAAATGTTAAATTTACATCAAATATATATAAATAGCTGGTATGAAATGTTAAATTTACATCAAATATATATAAATAGCTGGTATGAAATGTTAAATTTACATCAAATATATATAAATAGCTGGTATGAAATGTTAAATTTACATCAAATATATATAAATAGCTGGTATGAAATGTTAAATTTACATCAAATATATATAAATAGCTGGTATGAAATGTTAAATTTACATCAAATATATATAAATAGCTGGTATGAAATGTTAAATTTACATCAAATATATATAAATAGCTGGTATGAAATGTTAAATTTACATCAAATATATATAAATAGCTGGTATGAAATGTTAAATATACATCAAATATATATAAATAGCTGGTATGAAATGTTAAATTTACATCAAATATATATAAATAGCTGGTATGAAATGTTAAATTTACATCAAATATATATAAATAGCTGGTATGAAATGTTAAATTTACATCAAATATATATAAATAGCTGGTATGAAATGTTAAATTTACATCAAATATATATAAATAGCTGGTATGAAATGTTAAATTTACATCAAATATATATAAATAGCTGGTATGAAATGTTAAATTTACATCAAATATATATAAATAGCTGGTATGAAATGTTAAATTTACATCAAATATATATAAATAGCTGGTATGAAATGTTAAATTTACATCAAATATATATAAATAGCTGGTATGAAATGTTAAATTTACATCAAATATATATAAATAGCTGGTATGAAATGTTAAATTTACATCAAATATATATAAATAGCTGGTATGAAATGTTAAATTTACATCAAATATATATAAATAGCTGGTATGAAATGTTAAATTTACATCAAATATATATAAATAGCTGGTATGAAATGTTAAATTTACATCAAATATATATAAATAGCTGGTATGAAATGTTAAATTTACATCAAATATATATAAATAGCTGGTATGAAATGTTAAATATACATCAAATATATATAAATAGCTGGTATGAAATGTTAAATTTACATCAAATATATATAAATAGCTGGTATGAAATGTTAAATTTACATCAAATATATATAAATAGCTGGTATGAAATGTTAAATTTACATCAAATATATATAAATAGCTGGTATGAAATGTTAAATTTACATCAAATATATATAAATAGCTGGTATGAAATGTTAAATTTACATCAAATATATATAAATAGCTGGTATGAAATGTTAAATTTACATCAAATATATATAAATAGCTGGTATGAAATGTTAAATTTACATCAAATATATATAAATAGCTGGTATGAAATGTTAAATATACATCAAATATATATAAATAGCTGGTATGAAATGTTAAATTTACATCAAATATATATAAATAGCTGGTATGAAATGTTAAATTTACATCAAATATATATAAATAGCTGGTATGAAATGTTAAATATACATCAAATATATATAAATAGCTGGTATGAAATGTTAAATTTACATCAAATATATATAAATAGCTGGTATGAAATGTTAAATTTACAATTATTTTGGTATCGATTTTGCCTCTTTCTACGATTTGTCTACTGAAGTTTAGAACTGGTAACTTGTAAACTTCATTATATAAAAGGTGTTTGCTGATTAAGACTGCTTTTCGGAACTTTGAAATTGAAATATTTATTATTAAATATCTTACCAGATAAACAAACTGCCACAATCAAAACTGAAGCAAAGACTTTCATTTTCAGTCGTTCAGTCTAAAATTAATAATAAGATAAATGTTATGTATTTATGTATCTTTATCATACCCATAATTTCTATATATTCTATACAACAATTAAAAACAACCAGCGCTGCGACCAGATTGGTCGGCCATTAAAGATCGATGACGTACTATAATGTCAAAACATAGCCAAATAAATCCCGTTGTACCAATTTAAGCTATCTCTTTATGTCGATATACATAGCCAAATAAATTCCGTTGTACCAATTTAAGCTATCTCTTTATGTCGATATACATAGCCAAATAAATTCCGTTGTACCAATTTAAGCTATCTCTTTATGTCGATATACATAGCCAAATAAATCCCGTTGTACCAATTTAAGCTATCTCTTTATGTTGATATTTAATGAACCTTTGAGGTATGGCTATACAAATAGATTGAACTTATTGTGACTGCTACATAAAATAACATCAATTTAGTCAAAACCAGGTCACAATTTTCAAACGAATGCTTTAACTTAATTCAAACATTTCCCCGTTAACTACCAAGAATAAATATAACATGTGTACTAGACATACCAAACAGATAGAATATTAAAACAAATTCTTGAAGACAGTCTTAATTCTATGTTGATATAATACATACCGTCTTTATATTGAAATAAGTCAGAATAACGAAACAGTTCAAACCAAGACTTATTTATACCAAGACAGGATACAACCCCGAATTCTATGGAGTCATTAGTGGCAGACTTTGATGTATGAGTGGTCATGTTGTACCTGTTGTAAATGAAGCACGTGATACATTAATCACAATAATAAATCCGGTACTATATAATTAATACAGGTAAAATATCTAAAGTTTCACGTTTACATATTAATTATGTTAAATGATAAAGTGCAGTCTATGTGCAATTTTTGACCACATTAAAATAACTGGAAAATAGTCGAAATGAAATGGGATAACAAAATATGAACGGAGTTGTTTTAATTTTACTGGCTCTAACCGATATATTTTATATTTTTTAACATTTATATATAGTTTGGTATATCAATAACAGAATGTTACGACACCTCACCAATGACATAATGTTACGATACCTAACCAACAACATAATATTACGACACATTACCAATACCATAATGTTGCAATATCTTACCAATACCATAATGTTGCAATACCTTATCAATACCATAATGTTGCATTACCTTGCCACTACCATAATATTGCAATACTTTGCCAATACCATAATGTTGCAATACCATCCCAATACCATAATGTTGCAATGCCTTCCCAATACCATAATGTTAGAATACCTTGCCAATACCATAATGTTGCAATGCCTTGCCAATATCATAATGTTGGAATACCTTCCCAATACCATAACATTGCAATGCCTTACCAATACCATAATGTTGCAATATCTTACCAATACCATAATGTTGCAATACCTTATCAATACCATAATGTTGCATTACCTTGCCACTACCATAATATTGCAATACTTTGCCAATACCATAATGTTGCAATACCATCCCAATACCATAATGTTGCAATGCCTTCCCAATACCATAATGTTAGAATACCTTGCCAATACCATAATGTTGCAATGCCTTATCAATACCATAATGTTGCAATGCCTTCCTAATACCATAATGTTGCAATGCCTTACCAATACCATAATGTTGCAATACCTTATCAATACCATAATGTTGCATTACCTTGCCACTACCATAATATTGCAATACTTTGCCAATACCATAATGTTGCAATACCATCCCAATACCATAATGTTGCAATGCCTTCCCAATACCATAATGTTAGAATACCTTGCCAATACCATAATGTTGCAATGCCTTGCCAATATCATAATGTTGGAATACCTTCCCAATACCATAACATTGCAATGCCTTACCAATACCATAATGTTGCAATGCCTTCCCAAGACCATAATGTTGCAATGTCTTCCCAATACCATACTGTTGGAATACCTTGCCAATACCATAATATTGCAATGCCTTGCCAATACCATAATGTTGCAATGCCTTCCCAATACCATAATATTGCAATGCCTTACCAATACCATAATGTTGGAATATCTTGCCAATACCATAATATTGCAATGCCTTGCCAATACCGTAATGTTGCAATGTCTTCACAATACCATAATATTGCAATGCCTTCCCAATACAATAATGTTGCAATGCCTTATCAATACCATAATGTTGCAATGCCTTGCCAATACTATAATGTTGCAATGCCTTACCAATACCATAATGTTGCAATGTCTTCACAATGCCATAATGTTGCAATGCCTTGCCAATACAATAATGTTGCAATGCCTTCCCAATGTAATGTCTTCCCAATACCATAATGCTGCAATGCCTTGCCAATACCATAATGTTGCAATGCATTGCCAATACTATATTGTTGCAATACCTTGCCGATGCCATAATGTTGCAATGGCTTACCAATACCATAATGTTGCAATACCTTACAAATAAAGGGACCGTCGTGGTCGGAATCGTATGGTAGTTGGACTTATAACTATCTGTGCAATCAGCGCCTATCACCACTAATGTTGCGAGTTTGAACATCGTTCATGGCGAGGTGTACTCGATACAACATTATGTGATAAAGCTTGTCACTTACTTGCGACAGGTCGGTAACTTTCTCCATGTAGTCCGGTTTCCTCCACCAATAAAACTGACTGTCACGAGATATCTGGAATATTGTTGAATGTGGCGTTAAACACTATAACCCAACCAACCGAATACAGAATGTCTAATTGTAACACAGATGAATGAAACTAAAGTAACACATAATGTCTAATTGTAACACTGATGAATGAAACTAAAGGAATACAAAATGTCTAATTGTAGCACTGATGAAGGAAACTAAACGAATATAGAATGTCTAATTGTAACACTGATGAATGAAACTAAAAGAATACAGAATGTCTAATTGTAACACTGATGAATGAATCTAAAGGAATACTGAATGTCTAATTGTATAACTGATGAATGAAACTAAAGGAATACAAAATGTCTAATTGTAACACTGATGAATGAAACTAAACGAATACATAATGTCTAATTGTATAACTGATGAATGAAGCTAAAGGAATACAGAATGTCTAATTGTAACACTGATGAATGAAGCTAATAAGGGTAATAACAAAATTACCGAACTGCGAGCAATCTTACAAAGGGAAAGTTAAAACTCATAAGTATATAAACAGACAAAATCAGTCAACAACCGGAAAACTGTAAAAACCGTAATGACCCTGACTTGGTACAGGCATTTCTAAAGAAATGGTGGGTTGAATCAGATTTTAAAGTGCCAAACCTCCCCCTTTCATTACGGCTCAAAGTTTCCGGCTGTCACTATAACAGTATTTATAACAATACTTGAACAAAACAGGTAAAACAGTTGTCATAACAGCACCAAGCTCAGTGAAGTGAATGTCAAAAACATTTTTACGTCACACATTGATAAAACACTATTTTTGACATTTTTGTTTTTGACCACTTATCTTTATACATTTTCACTATATGAAAATCCATCGTTTATAATGTTTTCTGCAGAGACGGAATATATTTCGACAAGATCTTGGTATCGGAATATGAACGTTTTAAGAGATCGAATAAGGCGAATCTTTTCATAGCCCTGGTCCAGTAAAGGAATACAGAATGTCTAATTGTAACAATGATGAATGAAACTAAAGGAATATAAAATGTCTAATTGTAACACGGATGAATGAAACTAAAGGAATATAAAATGTCTAATTGTAACACTGATGAATGTAACTAAAGGAATACATAATGTCTAATTGTAACACTGTTGGATGAAACTAAAGGAATATAGAATGTCTAATTGTAACACTGATGAATGTAACTAAAGGAACACAGAATGTCTAATTGTAACACTGATGAATGAAACTAAAGGAACACAGAATGTCTAATTGTAACACTGATGAATGTAACTAAAGCAATACATAATGTCTAATTGTAACACTGATGAATGTAACTAAAGGAATACATAATGTCTAATTGTAACACTGTTGGATGAAACTAAAGGAATATAGAATGTCTAATTGTAACATTGATGAATAAAGCTAAAGGAATACAGAATGTCTAATTGTAACACTGTTGGATGAAACTAAAGGAATACAGGATGTATAATTATAACATTGCTGAATGAAACTAAAGGAACACAGAATGTCTAATTGTAACACTGATGAATGAAACTAAAGGAACACAGAATGTCTAATTGTAACATTGATGAATGTAACTAAAGGAATACATAATGTCTAATTGTAACACTGTTGGATGAAACTAAAGGAATATAGAATGTCTAATTGTAACATTAATGAATAAAACTAAAGGAATACAGAATGTCTAATTGTAACACTGTTGGATGAAACTAAAGGAATACAGGATGTATAATTATAACATTGCTGAATGAAACTAAAGGAACACAGAATGTCTAATTGTAACACTGATGAATGAAACTAAAGGAACACAGAATGTCTAATTGTAACATTGATGAATAAAACTAAAGGAATACAGAATGTATAATTGTAACACTGCTGAATGAAACTAAAGAAATACAGAACATCTAATTGTAACACTCCTGAATGAAACTCAAGGAATACAGAATGTCTAATTGTAACACTGTTGAATGAAACAAAAGGAATACAGAATGTCTAATTGTAACACTGATGAATGAAACTAAAGCAATACATAATGTCTAATTGTAAAACTGCTGAATGAAACTAAAGGAATACATAATGTCTAATTGTAACACTGCTGAATGAAACTAAAGGAATACAGGATGTCTAATTGTAACATTGATGAATAAAACTAAAGGAATACAGAATGTCTAATTGTAACACTGTTGGATGAAACTAAAGGAATATAGGATGTATAATTATAACATTGCTGAATGAAACTAAAGGAAAACAGAATGTCTAATTGTAACACTGATGAATGAAACTAAAGGAACACAGAATGTCTAATTGTAACATTGATGAATAAAACTAAAGGAATACAGAATGTATAATTGTAACACTGCTGAATGAAACTAAAGAAATACAGGACATCTAATTGTAACACTGCTGAATGAAACGCAAGGAATACAGAATGTCTAATTGTAACACTGTTGAATGAAACAAAAGGAATACAGAATGTCTAATTGCAACACTGCTGAATGAAACTCAAGGAATACAGAATGTATAATTGTAACACTGATGAATGAAACTAAAGGAATACAGAATGACTAATTGCAACACTGTTGAATGAAACACTAAAGAAATACAGAATGTCTAATTGTAATACTAATGAATGAAATTAAAGGAATACAAAAGGAATAATTGTAACACTGTTGAATGAAACTCTAAAGGAACACAGAATGTCTAATTGTAACACTAATGAATGAAACTAAAGGAATACAGAATAGGTAATTGCAACACTGCTGAATGAAACTCAAGGAATAAAGAATGTCTAATTGTAACATTGATGAATGAAACTAAAGGAATACAGGATGTCTAATTGTAACACTGTTGAATGAAGCTAAAGGAATACAGAATGTATAATTGTAACACTGATGAATGAAGCTAAAGGAATACAGAATGTCTAATTGTAACACTGATGAATGAAACTAAAGGAATACAGGATGTCTAATTGTAACACTGTTGAATGAAACTAAAGGAATACAGGATGTCTAACACTGCTGAATGAAACTTCAGGAATACAGGATGTCTAATTGTAACACTGTTGAATGAAACTAAAGGAATATAGAATGTCTAATTGTAACACTGATGAATGAAACTAAAGGAATACAAAATGTCTAATTGTAACACTGATGAATGCAACTAAAGGAATACATAATGTCTAATTGTAACACTGATGAATGAAACTAAAGGAATATAGAATGTCTAATTGTAACAATGATGAATGAAACTAAAGGAATACAGGATGTCTAATTGTAACACTGTTGAATGAAACTAAAGGAATATAGAATGTCTAATTGTAACACTGATGAATGCAACTAAAGGAATACATAATGTCTAATTGTAACATTGATGAATGAAACTAAAGGAATACATAATGTCTAATTGTAACACTGTTGAATGAAACTAAAGGAACACAGAATGTCTAATTGTAACACTGATGAATGAAACTAAAGGAATACATAATGTCTAATTGTAACACTGATGAATGAAACTAAAGGAATACAGAATGTCTAATTGTAACACTGATTAATGCAACTAAAGGAATACATAATGTCTAATTGTAACACTGATGAATGAATCTAAAGGAACGCAGAATGTCTAATTGTAACACTGATGAATGAAACTAAAGGAATACATAATGTCTAATTGTAACACTGATGAATGCAACTAAAGGAATACATAATGTCTAATTGAAACATTGATGAATGAAACTAAAGGAATACAGGATGTCTAATTGTAACACTGTTGAATGAAACTAAAGGAACACAGAATGTCTAATTGTAACACTGATGAATGAAACTAAAGGAATACATAATGTCTAATTGTAACACTGATGAATGAAACTAAAGCAATACAGGATGTCTAATTGTAACACTGATGAATGAAGCTAAACGAACACAGAATGTCTAATTGTAACATTGATGAATGAAACTAAAGGAATACAGGATGTCTAATTGTAACACTGATGAATGCAACTAAAGGAATACATAATGTCTAATTGTAACATTGATGAATGAAACTACAGGAATATAGAATGTCTAATTGTAACACGGATGAATGAAACTAAAGGAATACAGGATGTCTAATTGTAACACTGTTGGATGGAACTAAAGGAATACATAATGTCTAATTATAACACTGATGAATGCAACTAAAGGAATACATAATGTCTAAATGTACCACTGATGAATGAAACTAAAGGAATACAGAATGTCTAATTGTAACACTGTTGGATGAAACTAAAGGAATACATAATGTCTAATAATAACACTGATGAATGAAACTAAAGGAATACAGGATGTCTAATTGTAACACTGTTGAATGAAGCTAAAGGAATACTGAAAGTCTAATTGTAACACTGATGAATGAAGCTAAAGGAATACAGAATGTCTAATTGTAACACTGTTGAATGAAGCTAAAGGAATACTGAATGTTCAATTGTAACACTGATGAATGAAGCTAAAGGAATACATAATGTCTAATTGTAACACTGATGAATGAAACTAAAGGAATACAGGATGTCTAATTGTAACACTGTTGAATGAAGCTAAAGGAATACTGAATGTCTAATTGTAACACTGATGAATGAAACTAAAGGAACACAGAATGTCTAATTGTACCACTGATGAATGAAACTAAAGGAACACATAATGTCTAATTGTAACACTGATGCATGAAACTAAAGAAATACAGAATATCTAATTGCGACACTGATGAATGAAACTAAAGGAATACAGAATGTCTAATTGTACCACTGATGAATGAAACTAAAGGAATACAGGACATCTAATTGTAACACTGATGAATGAAACTAAAGGAACACATATTATCTAATTGTAACACTGATGAATGAAGATAAAGGTATGCAAAATGTCTAATTGTAACACGGATGAATGAAATTAAAAGAATACAAAATGTCTAATTGTAACACTGATGAATGAAACTAAAGGAATAACAAATGTATAATTGCAACACTGATGAATGAAACTAAAGAAATACAGAATATCTAATTGTAACACTGATGCATGAAACTAAAGAAATACAGAATATCTAATTGCGACACTGATGAATGAAACTAAAGGAATACAGAATGTCTAATTGTAACACTGATGAATGAAACTAAAGGAATACAGAATGACTAATTGCAACACTGATGAATGAAACTAAAGGAACACATACTATCTAATTGTAACACTGATGAATGAAGATAAAGGTATGCAAAATGTCTAATTGTAACACGGATGAATGAAATTAAAGGAATACAGGATGTCTAATTGTAACACTGTTGAATGAAGCTAAAGGAATATTGAATGTCTAATTGTAACACTGATGAATGAAACTAAAGGAACACATACTATCTAATTGTAACACTGATGAATGAAGATAAAGGTATGCAAAATGTCTAATTGTAACACTGATGAATGAAACTAAAGGAATACAGGATGTCTAATTGTAACACTGTTGAATGAAGCTAAAGGAATACTGAATGTTCAATTGTAACACTGATGAATGAAGCTAAAGGAATACATAATGTCTAATTGTAACACTGATGAATGAAACTAAAAGAATACAGGATGTCTAATTGTAACACTGTTGAATGAAGCTAAAGGAATACTGAATGTCTAATTGTAACACTGATGAATGAAACTAAAGGAACACAGAATGTCTAAATGTACCACTGATGAATGAAACTAAAGGAACACATAATGTCTAATTGTAACACTGATGCATGAAACTAAAGAAATACAGAATATCTAATTGCGACACTGATGAATGAAACTAAAGGAACACATACTATCTAATTGTAACACTGATGAATGAAGATAAAGGTATGCAAAATGTCTAATTGTAACACGGATGAATGAAACTAAAGGAATACATAATGTCTAATTGTAACACTGATGAATGAAACTAAAGGAACACATACTATCTAATTGTAACACTGATGAATGAAGATAAAGGTATGCAAAATGTCTAATTGTAACACGGATGAATGAAATTAAAAGAATACAAAATGTCTAATTGTAACACTGATGAATGAAACTAAAGGAATAACAAATGTATAATTGCAACACTGATGAATGAAACTAAAGAAATACAGAATATCTAATTGTAACACTGATGCATGAAACTAAAGAAATACAGAATATCTAATTGCGACACTGATGAATGAAACTAAAGGAATACAGAATGTCTAATTGTAACACTGATGAATGAAACTAAAGGAATACAGAATGACTAATTGCAACACTGATGAATGAAACTAAAGGAACACATACTATCTAATTGTAACACTGATGAATGAAGATAAAGGTATGCAAAATGTCTAATTGTAACACGGATGAATGAAATTAAAGGAATACAGGATGTCTAATTGTAACACTGTTGAATGAAGCTAAAGGAATACTGAATGTCTAATTGTAACACTGATGAATGAAACTAAAGGAACACATACTATCTAATTGTAACACTGATGAATGAAGATAAAGGTATGCAAAATGTCTAATTGTAACACTGATGAATGAAACTAAAGGAATACAGGATGTCTAATTGTAACACTGTTGAATGAAGCTAAAGGAATACTGAATGTCTAATTGTAACACTGATGAATGAAACTAAAGGAACACAGAATGTCTAATTGTACCACTGATGAATGAAACTAAAGGAACACATAATGTCTAATTGTAACACTGATGCATGAAACTAAAGAAATACAGAATATCTAATTGCGACACTGATGAATGAAACTAAAGGAATACAGAATGTCTAATTGTAACACTGATGAATGAAACTAAAGGAACACATACTATCTAATTGTAACACTGATGAATGAAGATAAAGGTATGCAAAATGTCTAATTGTAACACTGATGAATGAAACTAAAGGAATACAGGATGTCTAATTGTAACACTGTTGAATGAAGCTAAAGGAATACTGAATGTCTAATTGTAACACTGATGAATGAAACTAAAGGAACACAGAATGTCTAATTGTACCACTGATGAATGAAACTAAAGGAACACATAATGTCTAATTGTAACACTGATGCATGAAACTAAAGAAATACAGAATATCTAATTGCGACACTGATGAATGAAACTAAAGGAATACAGAATGTCTAATTGTACCACTGATGAATGAAACTAAAGGAATACATAATGTCTAATTGTAACACTGATGAATGAAACTAAAGGAACACATACTATCTAATTGTAACACTGATGAATGAAGATAAAGGTATGCAAAATGTCTAATTGTAACACTGATGAATGAAATTAAAAGAATACAAAATGTCTAATTGTAACACTGATGAATGAAACTAAAGGAATAAAAAATGTATAATTGCAACACTGATGAATGAAACCAAAGAAATACAGAATATCTAATTGTAACACTGATGCATGAAACTAAAGAAATACAGAATATCTAATTGTAACACTGATGCATGAAACTAAAAAAATACAGAATATCTAATTGCGACACTGATGAATGAAACTAAAGGAATACAGAATGTCTAATTGTAACACTGATGAATGAAACTAAAGGAATACAGAATGACTAATTGTAACACTGATGAATGAAACTAAAGAAATACAGAATATCTAATTGTAACACTGATGAATGAAACTAAAGGAATACAGAATGTCTAATTGCGACACCGATGCATGAAACTAAAGGAACACAGAATGTCTAATTGTAACACTGATGAATGAAACTAAAGGAATACAGAATGTCTAATTGCGACACTGATGAATGAAACTAAAGGAATACAGAATGACTAATTGTAACACTGATGAATGAAACTAAGGAATACAAAAGGTATAATTGTAACACTGATGAATGAAACTAAAGGAATACAGAATATCTAATTGCAACACTGATGAATGAAACTAAAGGAATACAGAATGACTAATTGTAACACTGATGAATGAAACTAAAGGAATACAGAATATCTAATTGTAACACTGATGAATGAAACTAAAGGAATACAGAATGTCTAATTGTAACATTGATGAATGAAACTAAAGGAATACAGAATGTCTAATTGCGACACTGATGCATGAAACTAAAGGAACACAGAATGTCTAATTGCGACACTGATGAATGAAACTAAAGGAATACAGAATGTCTAATTGTAACACTGATGAATGAAACTAAAGGAATACAGAATGACTAATTGCAACACTGATGCATGAAACTAAAGAAATACAGAATATCTAATTGCGACACTGATGAATGAAACTAAAGGAATACAGAATGACTAATTGTAACACTGATGAATGAAACTAAGGAATACAAAAGGTATAATTGTAACACTGATGAATGAAACTAAAGGAATACAGAATATCTAATTGTAACACTGATGAATGAAACTAAAGGAATACAGAATGACTAATTGTAACACTGATGAATGAAACTAAAGGAATACAGAATATCTAATTGCAACACTGATGCATGAAACCAAAGGAATACAGAATGACTAATTGTAACACTGATGAATGAAACTAAGGAATACAGAATATCTAATTGCGACACTGAAGCATGAAACTAAAGGAATACAGAATGACTAATTGTAACACTGATGAATGAAACTAAAGGAATACAGAATGACTAATTGTAACACTGATGAATGAAACTAAAGGAATACAGAATGTCTAATTGTAACATTGATGAATGAAACTAAAGGAATACAGAATGACTAATTGCAACACTGATGAATGAAACTAAGGAATACAAAAGGTATAATTGTAACACTGATGAATGAAACTAAAGGAATACAGAATGACTAATTGTAACACTGATGAATGAAACTAAGGAATACAAAAGGTATAATTGTAACACTGATGATCGAAGTTAAATGAATACAGACATTCTAAGTATTACAGTATTTGCAGATTATTTTGATGAATATAAACAAACGTAAGAGAAACTTCCCAAACAGAAATAAAATAATTAAAAATAAAATGACAATAGGATGCGGTAAGATTGTTCTTGTTTGTTGTGTCAAAGGTCATTGGTAGACACGTGTTCATGTCTGTATTATTAATGAAATTGCGTAACATTTATTATGATGTTTTTCTTGTTTTAATATTTCAAGGTTCTTTAATTACACATAACACGAGACGTGCAGTAAATCAAAAGTCAGATGCATTTCGTGGAATAACGCGTCCTTGACAGACAATATTTTGTGGGTATAAATAACGCTAGAATATGAACTGTTTATTCGCTCTCAAACATTGTCAAGAAGCAAGATCACGGTAAGTACATGTATTACATTAAACTTGAATTGTATTTATTTTTAGCAGTAAAATGCAACAAGTAGAAAATTCAATATAAGTATTTTTATTTCTGAGTGTTAAACAATTATCTTTATTATCCAAATTGTTTCCTTGATTACAATATGATGACAATATCTCTGTGAGTGGCCATTTTGACTGATCACATAGTTGTTGGATCGACATCTACACTATCACTAATAAGGTTGTGAAGGTTTACTTGTTTTGTATGGGTACACTTAAATATCTTCCACTAGTAAAACTCCCAGCCAGGATATAACTGAAATATATATATATATATATAAACTACGTACATCACCCATGACCACTACATTAACATACAAATCACTCCCGTTTACACCTATGTCATCGTTATAAATGTAATTCCAAAGTAGTCCGTCTTTGACTGAAGTAACCGTTACACTTTGTAAATCAAAATCAGCCCTTCGTAGACAGCAGTAACCGTAATAATTTCTAATGCCAAGGCGGCATTGTGCAGATTGCAGTTAAAATGACAATGTCTTTCCTTTGGAGATATCCAGCACTGTTATATTTGTAATTCTAAAGCAGCACTACTAAAAAAAGGAAACGTAATATTTGTAAATCCAGAGCAATCCTACTGAGACATAAGACTGCGTGATTAGATTGACATCATCATGGTGGTTTGTGATTCCAAAGCAATCCCGGTTTATGATGATGTTTTGTAGTTCCAAAGCAACATTATTCCGGCTTCAATCACTGTATTATTTTGTAATTTTAAAGCAATCCTGTTTAGATTGTAATCATCCTAATATTTTGTAATTCCCCAATTTTTTTATATATCCGTTTACCTTTAATCCTCCTTAAGAAGAGTTAGAAGACACCAAAGGGGTAGTCAGAATCCGTAAATCGAAGAAGAACAGACAATACCATGGCCAAAAGAAAACGTACAAAAGGTTAAACAACTATCTACAAAACATACACATAAAACTAAAGATCGAGTAACACGAACCTCCACTAAAAATCGGGGGTGAACTCAGGTTCTTCGGAAGGGTAAGCAGTTGCTGCACCACTAAGGCAACCCTTTTTAGACTACAGTCAACGTGATATTATTTAATTCCAAGCAAAATATCCGTTTACAATTCAATTCCCTTTAACAGAACCCTTTTAAAACCACAACCACCGCGATATTTTGTAATTCCAGATCATCATTGTTTAGACCTTAGTTACCGTGATAATTTGTACATCTAAATCTGTGCTGTTTAGACTGCAATCACCGTCATATTTTGCTATGTCGAAGAAATCCTGATTACATTGCAGTCATCGTGATGTGGTTAATTCTAGAGCAGTCCTGGTTAGCCTGCAGTCACCATGATATTTTGCTATACCGAAGAAACCCTGATTGCATTGCAGTCATCGTGATGTTTGTAATTCTAAAAGAGTCCTGTTCAGACTGCAGTCATCGTATGTTTGTTATTCTAGAGCAGTAGTCAACAATTGTATTTAAGATATAAGAGATATATGTTAATGGTAAATGCCTAATTTCAGATTAAAAAGATACAATATGAGAACAATTGCAGTAATTCTGTTGGTAACTATTTTGCTGTCTGGTAAGAATAAGTACAATGCAGGGAACCAGTTTTCATATTTTATTTTGTTATTTCCTGATGTTAAATGTCCTGTAATTGATAACTGTATATAAAGTTAATTCAACGAAGGATATTGTTTTATTATTTATGTTAATTATTTAACTTAATTTGATTCTTATTAGTGGAGTTATGTTTATAAATTCTAATAAAGCAGTAAAGGGTATGTGTAATTGTATGATTGAAACCAACATTATAAAATGTCCTTATTTGGGTATGAGTTATTGTATGATTGAAACCAACATTATAAAATGTCCTTATTTGGGTATGAGTTATTCTCATTGGTGATTACTCTACTGTTACTGAAATGTAGAACGGCAATACAAGCGCTATTCCATTACTTAAATCTATGTCTAAGTGTAATGTTAGATAGTCTTTCATGTTC
This sequence comes from Bathymodiolus brooksi, assembly GCA_963680875.1. Lineage (NCBI taxonomy): Eukaryota > Metazoa > Mollusca > Bivalvia > Mytilida > Modiolidae > Bathymodiolus > Bathymodiolus brooksi. The sequence continues at coordinate 10,649,845 of OY804579.1, read as the reverse complement.
ATTTACATCCATGTCCTTTCTAACTGTATTACTTTTTATTGGTAGTTTAAACTTTTTTCTTTTTGGTGTTTTTGAGGGATATTTTCAGTGTTGACGAACCTCTGTCAGCCGTATAATTCATTTAAGATTACAAAGAAAAAAAATGAAGTCATCTCTTAAAAACTGTCAACATGAACCATATGCATATTCTCAATAGAAAAGGAAAGTATCCTGGAATCATAACAGAACCATCTTATTTCTGAATGTTTACACGATAATCAGAGGCAACTACTATTAACACCACTAGGTGGATTGGGCAGATTATATGATAACGTGAATTCAGAAGAATTACTATGTACATTACATCATAGACACCTGTGGACATTTTTTATTTTATATATCTATGGCGTTTTTCTATGTTCGTTTTTACACACTACCCTTTCTAAAATACCGAGGCTTGAAATATGAAAAGAAAAAAATGAATACATGAAAATGATATATACAGCAACAATGTATAACAACAAATATTTTCTTTCTAAAGATTTAAAGGTTGCAGATAGCCAAGGTAAGAAATTGGCAGGGAAACTGAGTTCAACAATTTCAAGGAGTGGAGGAACTGGTGTTGCTCACAGCTGTCCATCTAGCCACAAATCATGTAAAAATCTGTGTAAAAGATATGGATATTGGTGTGGTAAATGTTTCGGTTCCCAGTGTTGGTGCTTTAGATAAGGTATGAGTAATGTTATTGAATAAGTCTACCCAGACCTTCATTGTCTATTTTATATAATTTATTGCTTTATAAACATAATAATTCGTGAAATTAACCATATGACAGATGTAACGTCGTGCACGTCATGATCCTACAGAATTGCTGCTATATATACTAATCCACATGTTGTATGATAAATCAGAACAAATTTTTGAACATGAAGTAAAATACATGTAAAGTAAACATGAATTGAAGTAGATGTAAAGTAAACACGAGGTAAAGTAGGTGTAAAGTAAACATGAGGTAAAGTAGATATAAAGTAAACACGAGGTAAAGTAGATGTAAAGTAAACATGAGGTAAACTGGATGTAAAGTAAACACGAGTTAAAGTAAATGTAAAGTAAACACGAGGTAAAGTGGATGTAAAATAAACACGAGGTAAAGTAGATGTAAAGTAAACATGAGGTAAAGTGGATGTAAAATAAACACGAGGTAAAGTAGATGTAAAGTAAACATGAGGTAAAGTGGATGTAAAGTAAACATGAGGTAAAGTGGATGTAAAATAAACACGAGGTAAAGTAGATGTAAAGTAAACATGAGGTAAAGTAGATGTAAAATAAACACGAGGTAAAGTAGATGTAAAGTAAACATGAGGTAAAGTGGATAAAAAGAAAACATGAAATGAAGTAGATGTAAAGTGATCATGAAATGAAGTACATGTAGAATAAAAATGAAGGAAAGTAGATGTAAAGTAAACATGAAATGAATTAGATGTAAAGTAAACATGAAGGAAAGTAGATGTAAAGTAAACATGAAGGAAAGTAGATGTAAAGTGAACATGAAATGAAATAAATGTAAATTGAACATGAAGTAAAGTAGATGTAAAGTAAACATGAAATTGATTAGATGTAAAGTAAACATGAAATGAAGAAGACGGAAGTAAACATGAAATGAAATAGATGTAAAGTAAACATGAAATGAAGAAGATGTAAGTAAACATGAAATGAAATAGATGTAAAGTAAACATGAAATGAAATAGATGTAAAGTAAACATGAAATGAAGAAGATGTAAGTAAACATGAAATGAAATAGATGTAAAGTAAACATGAAATGAAGAAGATGTAAGTAAACATCAAAGGATTGGCATAGTAGTAGACAAAACATGCTGTGGAAAATAACAGAACATCTATCTGAGGCACAGCACATCTATCTGAGGCACTAATAAAATGACAGAACATCTATCTGAGGCACTAATAAAATGACAGAACATCTATCTGAGGCACTAATAAAATGACAGAACATCTATCTGAGGCACTAGTAAAATGACAGAACATCTATCTGAGGCACTAATAAAATGACAGAACATCTATCTGAGGCACTAGTAGAAATGACAGAACTTCTATCTGAGGCACTAGTAAAATGACAGAACATCTATCTGAGGCACTAATAAAATGACAGAACATCTATCTGAGGCA